>CM062812.1:758506458-759972427 GCA_031772625.1 Pinus tabuliformis
GACAGGGCTTCCCTTTGTCCCCTCTCCTCTTTCTTCTTATTATGGAAGGCCTCAGTCGCCTTGTTGAAGCTGAACATAGGCAGGGAAGGATAAAAGGCATCAAAATATCAGATTCAATTATTTTGACACACTTACTCTTTGTGGACGATGTACTCATTTTTCTCAGCGGAAGCCTTGGCGACCTCACTGCCCTTCACCAGGTCATGGGCATTTTCCAAAAAGCCACGGGGATGGTGCTGAATGAATCTAAATCCACCTGACAAGATGCTCTCAGAATGAAACACTATTTGCCCTTAGAAGATTCCCCTTTACAACTCACTCCATTGAGGAAGGGCTAAAATATCTGGGTTACCGACTGAAGCCCTTCGGCTACAAGATTGCAGACTGGGTATGGCTCATATCCAAAGTAGAAAAGCGTTTGAATGTTTGGTACCACAAATATCTCTCCAGAGCAGGCAGACTTGTACTGATAAAAGCTATACTTGAGGCAACTCCAGTCTACTAGATGACCTTAGCTTGGATCCCCAGAGGCATACTGAACAGATTGCAAAGCATATGTTGCTGCTTCCTATGGAAGGGGAAGCAACCAGGCAGCATTTTTGCCTGGACCAAATGGGAAACCCTTGCACTGCCAAAGAGATGGGGAGGCTGGGGAATAAAGAGATTAGATTCTTTCTCCAAAGCATTGGCAGCCAAGCTAGGTTGGCAGCTCCTCAATAATTGCAGTCTTTGGACGAAGGTGGTCACTGCTAAATACATCTCACCCACAAGTCCACTTGACTGGATCAGACAAGGCCATGGGCATCATGGGAACATCTCAATCATCTGGAAAGCGGTAACTAAGGCAATGGACCTGATAAGAAGCGGCCTTACTTGGAGAATTCGATCTGGCTCCTCGGTTCGTATAGGGGAGGATCCCTGAGTAGGATGCGGCAACATGCACAGACTACCAGAGGACCTGAGACAACACTTACTAAATCAAGTTATTACTCACATAAGCCGTATTGCGGAAAATGATAAATCCCTTTTGTCTCAGCAGGCTATCTAGTCAATTTAACGTCTTAAATTGCTCTACATAAATTATCAATCCGGGTATCGTAAACTGATGAAGTGTGGTGCACCATATGTGCTTAGTTAACCTTTTTCTTACTTCGTTGTTTTATAGTTTATGTTGTTTTTGGGGTTTTGTTCTTGTTGGTTTCCTAAAGTGTCTAATGCAAATGGAAATCCTATTCTAAGGTCTTAAGAATACTTTTAAAGGACAAGTATGGATAGAGATTTCAAGACAAGGTCTATGTCCCTAATGGTAACTTCCAAAACTTAGCACTTCAAAAGATCTCAAAACATGTTATTGATGGAATTAGTACTTAAACAAAAGTGTAAATATGCAGCTACTTCAATCAAACAAAAGATGAAATATTGATCATGAAATCACTGTCTCTGCTGCTTGTCTGAAAATAAAAGTTAAGCTATTGCACTCAAACAAATAAAAAATTGCAAGGAAAGTAAACTAAAATCACATTACATCAACTCATATTCTGACCCCTCACCATTCGACTCGCTCTGGCTATCGGAGGTAATCATAAACAACTTGAGCAATCTGATATCTAATTTGCAGAAAATAAAACTAATATTAAACTACACATTCATACTTCAATCCCTCACCATTCGACTCGCTCTGGCTATAGGAGGTAACTGAAAATGACATGAGCAATTCAATAACTATCTTGCAGAAAAATAAACTAATATCAAACTATGCATTCATACTTCAATCCCTCACCATTCGACTCGCTCTGGCTATAGGAGGTAACTGAAAATGACATGAGCAATTCAATACCTAACTTGCAGAAAAATAAACTAATATCAAACTACGCATTCATACTTCAATCCCTCACCATTCGACTCGCTCTGGCTATAGGAGGTAACTGAAAATGACATGAGCAATTCAATATCTAACTTGCAGAAAAATAAACTAATATCAAACTACGTATTCATACTTCAATCCCTCACCATTTGACTCGCTCTGGCTACAGGAGGTAACTGAAAATGACATGAGCAATCTGATATATAAACTAACTAATAAAGCAAGTAAATAAAACTGAAATCAAAGCATAACTGAAATTGAAAAGCAAAAAAAACAAAGTCAGCAGAGAGGCAAATCTCATGTCACTATTTGATGCGAAAACATGTAAAGAAAAGAAACTAATCTATGATCAACCGGTTGAACACACTTACATGAATTAAAATTGCATGAATGGAAAATCTAAACTATCAAACTTGAAAGCAATCAAATGACATAATGAAATCAAAGCAAAATTACAAAATGAAATCTACTCTACCTTACATTCTAATATGTTCCATGGCATCTACTTCACATCTCCTTCCATGTTGAGAACATCAAAGCTTTATTCAAATTCTTCAAAATTACAAAGTACAACAAAGCTCTCCAAAGCTTTCAAAAGCCATCAAGGAAGAACTACAAACTCCAAGCTAAATAACTAAAAGCCAAGCCAAGCTAACAAATGAAGGAGAGAGATCTCCTATTTATACAAAAAGATGAGAGTCATTTCATTAATGAGAGGCCATGAATCTCTCCCTCTACCTCTAGAGTCCTAATCAAAATAGGAACAGATAAGACACATGTCTTCTTAGAGTTACAATACAATTAGGAGATTTGACACATATCCTCATGATCCCATGATTCTTTCCACTCAAATTCGAATTTGGCCTTAGAGTGCCACATAAGGGTTTTCTAGAAGCCTCCTTTCAACCTACACATGTCAACAATCTCAACCCATTTGTTAGGTATAAGCATATACACATTATTTTCTAATTTTTAACCACAAATTCACTTAAAAGGCTGAGAATTAATAAAGATTGGAAAAACATAAACGTGGCCCAATGATAATGAAAGTGGGAAGAATGTGGTGACATAGTAGTGAAATGGAGGTGATATAGTGGACATAATAGTGAAAGTGTAACAGAAATGAATGACATTTTCAAGACTCAACATACCCCCCAACTGAAGTTATTGCATGTCCTCATGCAATATATATTACATTAACTCTTTTGATCCTTGAGCTTTGGCTTAACTTTGCATGATATCATTTGATAACTTCATATTTATGCAAAGTGTTTTACTTGAATTGCAACATGGTTGGTTCTTGTGTTACAACCAATTTTTTTGTTGTTGCATTCTATTTTGATCTTTGAACTTTGCATAATGATATTTTGATTTATTTTTTTGCAAAGTATATCTTTATTGGATTGCATAATGGTTGGTTCTTATGTGACAACCATGATTTTGTTTGTATCCAATTTATCCTTTAAGCAATTTTTCAAAAGCCATTGTATGCTCATAATAACAATGTAATAGTTAATATATGTTGGAAGTATGTGGGCTCCTGAGTATGGTATGGATGTGGAAAAATATGAAGATGAATGTATTCCCCCCCCCCCCAACTGATGGTATTGACAATTTTATGAAATGAGGAAGAGAAATGTTTTTCCAACAATTATCATTCTAGCTTTTTATGGAATTCTATGGTCAAAAGTTAGAAAATGACGTACCTTCACTTACCCTTTGGAATGGATGAGTTGTATATGTGGTGGCTGAAAAATTCTGATCATATTCTTCTTCAAGTGGCTGAACAAGAGGAGTCATGGATAGAAAGATAAGATGACTTTTTATTGCTTCTACTAAAACTTGTTGAATCTGTTCCAAAATGCTGAAAATAATAGTCTTCATGTCTTCAAAACTCATTGGCACAATTCCTACTATGTGAAAAGATGTTCTGATGTCGAACATAGTAGGAAATTGTTGGCTTAGTGGCCATTAATGGATGCCACTAGTCAACATGAGAACTCTCACCATTGATGACAATGAGAGTCAAGATGCCCAAACACATCTTGCTAGGTACAAATGAATTTGCCAAAGTCGAGTCACCTAGAAGATCTGATGAACAAGGGACATTAATGTATTCCCATTGTTTGTCAGCATGAGGACTTGCCATTAAGGCATGCAAGCCTCAAGGTGTTTTTACAAAGAACTTAGACTCAAAGGACTATGGACTCAATAATTTGTATTAAAGCAGGGCTTATTTTGTGAAAATGAAAATGACAAGAAATGGAAGATCGCAGTGGAGAGCAGAAATGGTAATGGGCAATAAGCACGTGAATGAGCCTCTTGCTTTTATTTGTGGATTATGAATGGAGAAAAAGAGATGGAAAGTGTATGTGAATGTAAATGGAAAATATGGAGTGAAATGAGGTGAATGGTTTATTATGAAGTATGAATGTGATGGAGACAATAGTATCTGAAAGTTTTTCAAGTGTTTGGATTTGATTTTGCATCAGCATATTTCCTCTTTGTTGCTGATCATCATTTTATGAAACAAATTGGTGTCTCAGAGAGACACTATTCTCTTGTAGTCATTTTTCCTTCCTCCTAGAACCTACAAAAAAACTAATACTTCTTCTGCAATGGAATGTAAGATTATCAAAGGAGAGAGGTGATCAATCTCTATAGTTATGATATTTATACACAAAAAAAAAAAAGAATTTGTATTAATGAAACAAGTCCTCAAAGATCGAAAGAATTTATACCTGCTTTGGAATTGGTGCCCCAAGTTGAATGTTGCTTTCTTTCAGCAATTTATTTCATTATTTGCCATTTCAAACTCTAATGATGGATTTCTCATTGTGTAGATCTTTCCAACGGTACTTGAATCATCAAAATCTGATTTTGGATGAGAAAGTTAGGCTGATTTGAACAATGAGGTTTTTTTCAGCTGCGGAATTGGACTTTAGCTGCAGAATGTGCACAGTTCTGTAGCTAAAAATCTTGAATACAAAGTTAGCCATTCATCTTTCATCATCAGTCCAAAATTAATCAATACCTTCAGAAAAGTGAGCAAATAACTTATTCATTTCATTGATTCAAAATTATTATTTTTTCTTGACATGCAGCGACTCAGTGTGGCGACTTAGTGATAACACTCAACTTGACTTCCTTTTGACCGGGGTCTTTTTCATCGAATTGGATCAAATGAATAGGACACCATCCATGTACTGACATTCCCCCAGCTACCCACGTGGCTTGTTTTGCTTAATGACACCTGCAACCTAGAGTTTAACAAAACAACTGCGGAAATTTGAACCAGCTGCGGAAAGTGACTGAACAGCCAACCATCAGTTTTACGCATATTTTGGATACTTGCGTTGTGCATAGTTTTTTATCTCTTCCGCACTTTCCTGTGGAGTTTCTTCAACCTTAAAAGTAAGTGATTCATCTTTAAAAAGGAGATTTTTATTTGAAACAAAACCAACCAAAATGATATTGATCCCTTCTCTTAACTGAAAATGCAAGTGTTACTACACAATAAGCCCCGGGCTTCCCATACAAACAGCAGATAAATTCTGATAAATAATCAAGGATACCAAGGTCATGCTTGATAATAACATCGTTGTCTGGCCTGAGCAAGGACTGGACTATTTGTGCAGCTTCATGCTGCAACATTACGTTGTTTTGAATCCAGGTATGCATGTATTGAGCCACAACTCATGTTTAAGATAATTCCCGGGAATATTAGATGACACTTCTGAAAAATAACAACACCAACTTACCTGCATGGGATTCATTCCACTCCGTGGCATATGTAAAATAGCCAACTCCCATAAGATCACACTAAAGCTAAAATTTTGGAACGTGGAAATAAAGAGAAGAGTTATGTGATTTTATTTTATTTTTATTTTTTGAATACATATTATCAGCCATAACTGAAGTACGAGTCAGGAGAGAATCCGTTATACATTAAAATCAAGATTGAATGCTACTCCATGTCATGTCTATCAATCAGCTGTGAAGAGCCGTATCTAACCAGTTCACGTAATGGAGAGCCGTCTTAAATTGGAACTATTGTTAACAGGCGTGTGATGAAGTATGATTTCATTAAGGATGGAGGCGTGTAACCAGGAGTTGAATGCCACTGCACAGTTGATACCCAAATTGGAATTGCCTACCCCAGATAACTGAATTAAATCAAACATTAAACTATCAGTTCATCAATTGAAATTCCGTTTTTTCTCTCGCGGTAGGAAAAAATGCGCTCCAAAGAACCGAGTATTTCTCCCAGACCGCCACAAATTTCTTAAAACGGTTTCTGGGTTATCTAATTGACCCTACTAGAAAACAAACCCATGTTTTCTTTTTTTCAGATTCATCTTCGTTTGGCCAAATCGTGCATTTGAAATTTGACGTTTTTCAGCTATTACACATTTTTTTCTTTTGTAATGTGTATTATACAGGCGCAATGAAAGAGTTGAAGAATTGGGGCGACTAATAGTCACAGGTTTGTTATATGAAAACAGAAGAATGAACCAATCGTTGATCTATTATCCTCATGTTTAGTCAATATTTAGAAATGTCCTTCTGTCAGCAAATGTAATCAGCTTACATGCTCTCGCCCTTGGAGAAAAATGACTACTCGGCCTCAATAATTTAATGGATCACCAGAAGCTACCTTTAAGAATTCAACCCTTTGTTTCTGACTGATAATGTAGCTATCCAAAGGTGAAATCAACTCCAGAAATCTGCCACTAAATGATGAATGCCTCCTACAGGAATCAACCTCCAAAAATGCACGATTCGGTCCTCAAACAAAGAGCTCAATCCACCTGAAATAAATTTCAGCCTCTAAAAAGAAATGTCGTGGCCCCTTGATGGAGTTAACATGGATTCTACAAATTTGCATTCACCTTCTTATTGTTACCTAATCGTTTAACATTCGATCCTTTTTTTTTTCTTTTTTTTTTTCACATATACAGTGCATTTTTTTTTTATGTTGCAGGTTTGTTTCAGGCCAAAGCTTGAACATGGATGCAGATTTTCTTGTTGAAGCCACAGTGAAAGCTAGGATTCAAGATAGTCATAGATTATTTTTCCTTCTTTTTTTTTTTTCTTCTCTAAAATTGTAAAATTTTATAAGAAGAATTAATGATTTTCAATTTCAGGCAGCAAAGACTTCAAGAAAAACATGTTAAAAACAGGACTTTGATTGAGGTTTTAAGCTCATATTTTATCAGTCTGGGTTATGTGACTAGGATAGGATCCATGTCGGGACAATTCTGGAGATGCCCATGTGGTCGGTTTCTTCATTGGACGCCTGTAACCTGCTAAACCTTGAAACAACTGCGGAATTCTCAACTAGCTGCGGAATCAGGGCACTTTCCGCAGCTAAGTTGTAAAACCTTATTATAATAGGATATAGTATTTTGAGGACCACTACAAACCATAACCAGTGAATTTTGGACAATTTGAACCTATCAAAGCAGTTGGGTTTCATTTTTTTTTTTTAATCAATTGAAATGATGAAGTTTATTTTGTCTCCCTTTTTTTTTAATATAACAATTCATTTTCTGATCCTCCAGATCACACAAAGTGTAGGAGGAGAGCATACTCAAGAATTATTAATTAATTTTATTTTTTTTTACATAACAATCCTTTTTCTGATCCTCCAGATCACACAAAGTGCAGGAGGAGAGCATACTCAAGAATTATTAATTTTTTTTAGATGTAAGAAATAAGGTCTCCTAATTACACTTCCTCGGCAACGGCGCCAAAATGTCTAGTCAATTTAACGTATTAAATTGCTCTACATAAATTATCAATCCGGGTATCATAAACTGATGAAGTGTGGTGCACCATATGTGCTTAGTTAACATTTTTCTTACTTCATTGTTTTATAGTTTATGTTGTTTTTGGGGTTTTGTTCTTGTTGGTTTCCTAAAGTGTCTAATGTAAATGGAAATCATATTCTAAGGTCTTAAGAATACTTTTAAAGGACAAGTATGGATAGAGATTTCAAGACAAGGTCTATGTCCCTAATGGTAACTTCCAAAACTTAGCACTTCAAAAGATCTCAAAACATGTTATTGATGGAATTAGTACTTAAACAAAAGTGTAAATATGCAGCTACTTCAATCAAACAAGAGATGAAATACTGATCATGAAATCACTGTCTCTGCTGCTTGTCTGAAAATAAAAGTTAAGCTCCTGCACTCAAACAAATAAAAAATTGCAAGGAAAGTAAACTAAAATCACATTACATCAACTCATATTCTGACCTCTCACTATTCGACTCGCTCTGGCTATCGGTAAACAACTTGAACAATCTGATATCTAATTTGTCGAAAATAAAACTAATATTAAACTACACATTCATACTTCAATCCCTCACCATTCGACTCGCTCTGGCTATAGGAGGTAACTGAAAATGACATGAGCAATTCAATAACTATCTTGCAAAAAAATAAACTAATATCAAACTATGCATTCATAATTTAATCCCTCACCATTTGACTCGCTCTGGCTATAGGAGGTAACTGAAAATGACATGAGCAATTCAATACCTAACTTGCAGAAAAGTAAACTAATATCAAACTACGCATTCATACTTTAATCCCTCACCATTCGACTCGCTCTGGCTATAGGAGGTAACTGAAAATGACATGAGCAATTCAATATCTAACTTGCAGAAAAATAAACTAATATCAAACTACGCATTCATACTTCAATCCCTCACCATTCGACTCACTCCGGCTATAGGAGGTAACTGAAAATGACATGAGCAATATGATATCTAAACTAACTAACAAAGCAAGTAAATAAAACTGAAATCAAAGCATAACTAAAATTGAAAAGCAAAAAAAAAGCAAAGTCAGCAGAGAGGAAAATCTCATGTCACTATTTAATGCAAAAACATGTAAAGAAAAGAAACTAATCTATGATCAACCGGTTGAACACACTTACATGAATTAAAATTGCATGAATGGAAAATCTAAACTATCAAACTTGAAAGCAATCAAATGACATAATGAAATCAAAGCAAAATTACAAAATGAAATCTACTCTACCTTACATTCTAATATGCTCCATGACATCTACTTCACATCTCCTTCCATGTTGAGAAAATCAAAGCTTTATTCAAATTCTTCAAAATTACAAAGTACAACAAAGCTCTCCAAAGCTTTCAAAAGCCATCAAGGAAGAACTACAAACTCCAAGCTAAAGAACTAAAAGCCAAGCCAAGCTAACAAATGAAGGAGAGAGATCTCCTATTTATACAAAAAGATGAGAGTCATCTCATTAATGAGAGTCCATGAATCTCTCCCTCTACCTCTAGAGTCCTAATCAAAATAGGAACTGATAAGACACATGTCTTCTTAGAGTTACAATACAATTAGGAGATTTGACACATATCCTCATGATCCCATGATTCTTTCCACTCAAATTCGAATTTGGCCTTAGAGTGCCACATAAGGGTCTTTTAGAAGCCTCCTTTAAACTTACACATGTCAACAATCTCAACCCATTTGTTAGATATAAGCATATGCACATTATTTTCTAATTTTTAACCACAAATTCACTTAAAAGGCTTAGAATTAATAAAGATTGGAAAAACATAAACGTGGCCCAATGATAATGAAAGTGGGATGAATGTGGTGACATAGTAATGAAATGGAGGTGATATAGTGGACATAATAGTGAAAGTGTAATGGAAATGAATGACATTTTCAAGATTCAACACGGGCCTAGAAAATTGGAGCTACACTTAACATTCCCCTGCCCTGGCAGCACCTATGGAGACAATATATATCTGTGCTAACAGAGGCCCATGTCAGAATAATGGAGGGGGGAGATGAGCTCATTTGGGCTTATGCAAAAAATGGGCACTATTCCCCCAAAATCGGATATCTGGTACTTATGGATCCCCTCAAACCTGCAGTCATTGAGCCATGGTGGAATCTTCTATGGAAACTAAGAGCAGCCCCCCGAGCCAAGCTTCTAATGTGGTCCATTCTCAATAACAAAGTCCCGACGGGTGCGAATTTAATGAAGCGATCCTTCTCGGGGCCTTTTTGGTGCCACCTCTGTAGGAACAGCAACGAGGATTCTGACCACCTCTTCCTAAATTGCCCAGCAACTCTAGCGCTATGGAACGGCTTCCTAGCAGCACTCCCTTCATCTAGCAGATGGCACGGGAACAACATAAAGGATGCTTGGAGTAATTGGTGGAAGGAAAACAACGGTAAGGAAAGAAATATACCAGTGGTGATAAGCTGGGCGATTTGGATCGCCAGGAATCAAATTATCTTTCAAAACCAATCCCCCCACTGGCCTTCCATCCTGAACCGAGCATCCGCGGAATATCAGATGATCCCGGAAGAATCAGCACACAACCAGATCAGGAGAGTTGAGGCAGAAACCATTGATCATTCCCTCCCATGGGCCTACTTTGACGGCTCAGCTCAGGAACAGGGATGCGGAGGAGGAGCCATTCTACACATATCAGACACACACTCCTATAAAATACAAATGGGACTAGGCCGGGGAACAAACAACTTCGCCGAGCTTTTGACCGCCAAATATCTCATACAATTTGCATTGCATAAACATTGCACACACTTACAACTTTTTGGGGATTCAAAACTGGTTGTTAATTGGATCAACAAAAAATACATCTGCAATGCATATACATTGAAGCATATTTTGGATGAGATTCACAGACTTATTACATCATTTGACTCATTTACTTGTCACCATATTTACAGGGAGCGGAACACCGTTGCTGACCACCTATCCAAAGAAGCAGCGGTCCGGGATGATGACATCTGGTTGATTTGCGAGGAACTGGATGGTGTTGTATACCAGCACTATCACAGGCCCTTTATAGATCCAGAACTCATATGAACAGCATGTGGAAACCAGCTCCTGCTCTATTTTTGATGTTTACTTTATTTTTTGTATAGATGTACATATTTAACAGAACATATTACTCACTCTCTGCGAAGAGGATGACAGCTTCATTATCTTTTTTTGATTTATCTCTGATCGCTCCATCTGTTTGGAGAACTACAAGTTTACAATTTTGGTACAGGCAATGCCTCACTACAGTAATGCTTATGCATATGCAAAATGTAATTTTCTTTTATATAATGAAAATTACGACTTTTTCCACGGGAAAAAAAAAAAGTGTTTGCAAAATGCAATTGAAATATTGCTTTGCCAAGTTTGAAAAATAATAAAAATATATATTTTTGCATAAAAAAATAAAATTTTAATATAAAAAATTATCTCTCTCTGTATATCATGCTCTTATATATATATATATATATATATATATATATATATATATATATATATATATATATATATATATTCTACGTGAACACACACATACCTTTTAAGATGTGTGAAAAATTGCAAGGAGAAGCATTTCATTTAATGGAAAATTGACATATTATATGACAATTTTTGCAAAAAATATCATTAGGACAAAAAAATATTTTTCCAAAATTTTTCTTTTTACTCCAAATAAAAATTCACAGTGCTTATATGAATTTTGAGGGTTTCAATTCAATAAAAGAGGAAAAACTTGAAATTTCATCGCCACATTTGGCCCAAAAGTGTGACTCATCTTCATGCTTTCACCCTTACCTTTGACAGGGGTTTTGATTGCACAATTAAGGCATTTTTGTTTTTATCATTTTCACTTCAAATTATAAAGATGGACTTTGCAAGGTTCGGGACCAAATGAAAGGGGTATAAAGTGAACGTCCCTACATCAACAATTCAAAAAATTATTCATTATATGGTTCCCAATGGTAATATTGGAGCTAATTAATACATATTTCACACCTTGGAGAGATACATCGCTACTTGACGTAGGTGCAATAGGTCATATAACCTTATAGAGAGAATTCTTTAAACATTTAAATGACATTGTAGATGGTATATTTCATTTTGCAGATAAATCAAGTCTCAAACCTTTGGGAATTGGCACAATTATGCTTAAATTGAATAAATTCTTGGATTTTATTCTACATATTTTGTTCCATCTTCCAAAACTACAAAAGGAGGTTTCTATCTCTTGTTCCCATTCGACAACTAGGCCACTATATTCATATTTGATGGAAATGTTTAAATAAGTAATGCTTCCAATAACATGGTTTTTATAAAAGGAATGGGGAATGAAAGATGAAGTTGAAAGATACATCTACTCATGCATAAAATTCCACATACCTCTCTCAACATGATGGAGGTACATTTTCATCTAGTCTTTAATGGCATGCTAGATTTGGACACATTAATTATGGCATCCTTCTTTTGTTGAAAAGAATGGTGTTTCTATTTTGCTTACTATTCCAAAGAGTTTGAAGCAATATGGGGCTGGTATCCTTGGAAAACACAACAAATAACCATGTCATGATTTCACTTCAAGACCAACTAGAATTGATAGACTTTATTTTTTTAGGCCCATGCATGTTCCATATGTATTTGGAAATAGAATTTTATAGATGACTACACTAGGATGTGTTGGGTTTATCTATTGAAAGAGAAATCTCATGTATTTGAAACATCCAACAATTTTCATCAATGGATTGAAAATGAATCTAAAACTCATATTGGAACTTTTCAATATTGATAATGGAGGGGAATATACTTCAAATGAGTTTGAAATATATATTTGATAACAAGGGATAAAGAATCAAACCAATTTTCCATGCAATCCTAAGCAAAATTGTGTAGAAGAAATAATGAATATGTGAATTTTGAACATGGTATCTTCAATAATATTTTTCAACAATGTAAGGTTTATGTTTTGGGATACAAGCCTATGTGTAATCTATGTGAAAAAGAAGTGCTCATCTCTTTTGGAAATAATACTCCTTATGAGATGTGGTATGGCTACATTTCTTTGGTGTGACATCTCAAGGTATTTGGTTCCACTTACAATGCTTTGATTCCTAAGGAGAAAATAAATAATCTTGATGTGAGGAGTTGAAAGTGTGTCTTCTTTCGGTATTCAAATACCATAAGGGACTATAATATTTGAAATGAGGTAAACAAGAAGCTCAATCTTTCTAGATATTTGATTTCCTTTTAATCGTCTAAGAATGAAAACAAACGTTCAACAAAAACAAGATCATCTAGATAGTTTCACTCATGTAAAGACATATCACAAATTTTATTATGAGATTCCATATTTTGAAGGGGGGGGCTATCTTAGATCTATCTCTAGAATCTCCTTTTGAAGCACCATCTCCCTTTGATGAAGAAGTTTTGACCAATTCATCGGAACAAGAAATTCAATTGGATGATATGATATAGAGGATTTAGAGGTTGAACATTGATGTAGAACCATCTCAATTAGTGGAGAAACCTATACCATCTCAAAATGTTCCACCAAAGTAGCTCATAAAGACACTTGGAAGTGTTCATCCTAATGAGGTCAGAAAGAAAAGAACTAGAAGTTCCACTAGACAAGATGGATGTGATGTAGATAATTTAGATCTAGATGATGTTGATGATATGGATGTTTCATGTTTCAAGTGAATTAAATTTATATAATATCTTTGAACCAACTTCCTTTGAAGAAGCTACTTATAATGGTGAGTGGAAGGAAGCCACGCAGAAGGAGTATGATGCTCTCATCAAGAGTGGGACATGGAAGTTGGTGGACCCTCCATTCAAAACTAAACCAATTGGATGCAAGTGGGTCTTCAAGAACAATTACAAATTAGATGGCTCTTTTGACTAGAAAAAATAAAGGCTTGTGGAAAAAGGATTTTCACAGAAAGAAGGTATTAGTTATGAGGAGACCTTTTCCCCCACAAAAAATAGGCTACCATTTGTACTCTATTTATCTTGGAAACACATAATGGATGTAAAGTTGATCAAATGGATGTGAAAACTACTTTTTTGAATGGGTAATTGAAATAAAATATATTCATGTCTCAACTAGAAGGTTTTTTTTTCAAGGGACAAGAATATAATATATGTAAACTCATCAAATCCTTATATGGCCTAAAACATGCATTACGAGCTTGGTATGACAATCTAACTAGGCATCTTTTGAAATTTAATTTCAAGCACTTTAATCTCGATGATGAAAATCTATTTTTCAAGGAAGTTGGAAAAACTATTGTATATCTTATAAAATATGTTGATTATCTATCGATAACAACGAACAATCAAAGTTATATTGCATCCATAAAGAAAGAGTTGAACATAGGATTTGAGATGATAAATTTAGGACATATCCAATACTACTTGGGCATTGAAGTGACTCAAAATCCAACGTACATATTCATCTCACAAAATGAGTACATTGGAGAATCATTGAACAAGATTGGTGTGGTTGAGTGTAACCCTCTCTATATTCCAATGGAATAAAATTTGCAACTCACATCAAAAAGAAGGGAAGGAATTTGAGGATGCAACCAACTATAGACAACTTGTGGGAAGTCTTATCTACCTTACCACCAATAGACCAAATATTTCAATCATTATTGTGGTTCTTTATAGGTTTATGAAAAAACTCTGTGAAGGACATTAGTCTACTACAAAAAGAGTTCTAAATACTTAAAGGTAACTCAATACCTCAGATTCAAGTATTCTAAGGTTGATGACTTAAGCCTAATTAGATATTCTTATTTAGGCTTTGAGGGAGATAACGAAAATTGAGTGTTTTAATTAGGCTATCACATGAGGTTTGGATCAACAATTTTCTCCTAGAAAGAAAATAGTATGTTCCAACAAATGCCACAATTGAGGCGAGATGTGTTGTAGCTGCAGAAGCAACAAAGCAGATTCTATGGATTGGCAAGATACTTGAATATTTGCAAGATAAATAGGTGAATTCTCCTCCTTGTTTACAATACTTTGGCAAATAAGTTGGCCAAGAAATATCTATTCCATGATCAAACCAAGCACAATAAAACAATTCTATCCAATTCGATATCATGTAGACACCAAGAATAAAATTTTGGGACATTGTTCCAAAAGTGAGAAAATTACATACATTTTTTTCGAAGTGTTTGGAAGAGAAAGGATTCAAAAGTTTAGAATGATACTCAGACTCACAGAAACCCCTTCTTATTAAGGTGGGGAATTTTAGGTACCTAATACTTGGGATTATGGTAAACTGCAAATATTTTTCTAAATATTAATTTAGGAGCATGCAAAATCATAGGTAGATATCAAAAGTCGTTTAGAACCCTTGGAAGATGAAATCAAAGGTCACTTCTCTTTGTATTAATTTATGGCTCAACTTAATGGAATCAATACAAGCATGGAGTTATTCCTTAGTTTGAAAAAACTTAAATCATATATCCCTTTAATTTTTATTGCAGAAGAACTGAGGAAACACATTGAAACAAAAAGTTAGAAATCTTCACCCAATAAATTGCTTCAACACCAAAGCAATCATTTACTTGTGCTATGCCAACAAAGTAAATTTGTGTTAAGTTCGAGGGGTCCTTATTGAATTACATCTCAAATAAAATATAATGAAGTCAAGAATTATTGTGACACTTATTTGAATAAGAAATTATAAACAAACTAATGTCAATGATATGAAAACAGTGTTGAAAAGATTGAGGTAATTAGAGAAACTAGCACAAAAGTATTTGCAACCAATAATCATGTATCATACTTCCTTAAATTTTGGTTATTGTATGTGCTCATTCAATTGGACAAGCACATTATTCAACGAAAAGAGATGAAATGAAAGTGCATAACTGATTTCTACATAGCTATATCCATACCCAATAGCTCTTATAAAAGACAAAACAAAATCAAAGTTCAGAGGAAAGTTAGTAGAGGAGTTGAAACTAAGAGAAGCCCATATAATAATCTTTGTTGACTACAAAGCAATATGGTGAAGCTTAGATGTTGGTTATTGATGCTTAAAACTAATACTGTTGGAAGGCTACTCAAGGACATATATAATAGTAAGAGGTGGAAAGGAGAGTATTGTGGGAAGAGTGCATGTACACTTTGATGATCTTTTCTTTCTTTCCCATGTCTATCCACAATATTTTCTAGTTGGGACTCCCACTAGGTTTCTTTTGTGTTGGATTTACTAAAATTCCATTTGAACTATACCTAGGGGTGGTATGATATGATAACTTGTGCCAATGTGCATATGCTTAAATGAGGGGTGTATCAAATGCAGGATTAGGGTCCTTGGCTTCCTCCTTATCATTTGTAACCAAATTCAAGTAATGAACCATAATCACATTAGTGTCATCAAATCCACACAAAGCTAGGCCCAAAAGGGAAGAAACTCTAAATTGTGACCCAGAGTGAAACTATGTACTTGTTGAGACCTAGAGTGAAACGAGCAATATTTATCCATATACATTAGCTAGAACATTACTTGTTGAGACCTAGAGTGAAACTATGTACTTGACTTTATGGATAGATTAGGGTTGATCTTGATGTTTGAATTAGAAGAAATGTTAAGAGGACGCCTTTGTGTATTATACCTCATGACCTTAAAGTTATGGAAATTAAATGCAACAAAATGAGGGTAGATAGAAATAATAACAAAAGGCATAAAAATTGAATACAACAAAGTGAGAATGGATAAAAATAATAACTACGAAAAAAATGTGGTGAACCCAAAAAAACTATAACTACACAATACAAAAGTAACAAATAAAATTAAATAATTATAAAAAAATCAAAATATTTAATCAAAATTATTTTTCCCCCATCTATTTAACTTAAAGATATTTCTTAAATAAACACATAAATTAAAATAATGATATATATAACCTCTACTATAGGTATATCAGATAAGTCTATTCCATAAATGTATACTCACTTAAAACTTTATAAGTTTTTCACATTATTTACATTGACCGAACTAGTCAAGGATAGAATATATGAAATAAAAATAGTTGTTAAATAATTTTTTATTTTAATAAAAGAAAAATTAATATATAATAGATTATATGAAATAAAAATAGTGGTTCAATAATTTTTATTTTAATAAAAGGAAAATTAATATATAGTTCTAGAAAGTTTGAAATTTTCTGAAAAATGAATAAAGTAATATGATATAAATACAAATTAACTTGCCGAGTAGACACGGACCAATAGACAAAAAAAAAAAAGAGGATCAAAGAAGTAAGCGGACTTGGTTGGTTGTTACTAAGGCAATGCGTAAATACATCCTTACAGCTTTTTGGTTATGAAGGGAAGAAGACCATGGCTATGCATTACGAGAATGATAGATACGTGTATGAGATTGGCTATATGATTTATATATAAAAAAATTAATAGTTAAGTTTTCGAGTAGATGATCATGAATCAATGTTTACATTTTGTCATTTATATGGATAATTATAAATTTAAAAGTTAAGTTATATAAATATTTTGATTCAGCAAAAACAAGTAAAATAAAAATAATAAAATCAAAATAGATCGATCTTAACTATTAAGTTAAGTTATATAAATATTTTGATTCAGCAAAAACAAGTAAAATCAAAATAGATCGATCTTAACTAAAAATCTATCAAGAGTGGAGAGGGATCAAATTTTTAGGGTTGTAAATATTTTTCTTCAAATTTTGCACTCAAAAAAGAAGTTTGTACATTGACAGATTTGATTTCTCTAAAAGCTTAACATGGATCTACTTTGGTTTATAAAGTAACATTTTTTTTATCATACTTAGTTGTCAAATTAGTAGTAGAGGTAGTCATTATTACTTGTGATGACTCATCACAATTATTCAAAGAAAACTACATTCGCTAGAATAACTAGACAGTGGTTCTAAAGAGAGTAGATTTGCACTCGGTCTTAAAAAAAATAAATTTACGGCTAGATACCTTTAACTCTTGAACTGTTAACCTATTTCTTAACTAACTCTTAACCAAACAACATCAATTTAAATCATACTCATTAAAATTTATAAATAAAATACTTTTTACCGTAGAAACAAAAATATTTTAAAATCATACTCCATGGCCTTTATAAATGGAAGACTTTTACACTCAATCAAAACCATTAGCAAAGAGGAAATTTTTCTGCGACATAAGATTAATACTATATCATTTTCTTATCCACATGGTTGGTAAAATGTCAACATTGGTTAATTTAGTGAGGGAGAAAATAAATGGTTGTTTACTAGAAAACGGAACTATTATAATATATTGTATATATGATCCTAATTTGGTATCATGCTGCTAACCTTCTGCCTTCCATTTTATGAACCAATCACTTAATTACGCCGATAGATGTCCCTCCTATTGGAGTTGGGCACTTTAATCATTTTCTTAATTAATCTTTTTGATCGGATGGCCTAAATTGAAATATGCTAGTATATTCTCGTAGTTGTCACTATATCAATGGATAGAATTCACATCACTAACTTACTTGCATATCTAAATCACATGTTTAAAGCATACTTAAATTAATTTTTTACAAAGAATGATTAAAAATTTACTATACCTCTTGTTGATAACCACGTATGTTGATTAGTGAGAAATGTATTTAAAAAAATTATAAAATATATATTCCAACTGGCATTGATTCTAAAACGTATGTCTGTTTACATTCTTAAACTTATGCATCTTCAACCATTTTCCAAGTGTTTTTTCAGCACTGAGAAATATATTTAAAACAAATTATAAAACATATATTCAAACCCGATTCTGAAACGTATGTCTATTCACATTCTTAAACTTATGCGTCTTCAACCATTTGCCAACTATTTTTTCCAAAGAACAGGTGTCCATCAATTTCACCATTCCACCCATCGTTCCATTAATCCACAATGGAAATAACTCTCCCACTCCATGCCCGATAGAATAACAGCCACTCGATCTTGAGTGTTTTAAATTTTCATTAAATATTTATTGGACTTATTATTCATTGCCATTCCATATATTATAATCAAACACTCCGTGGATGCATGCATTTATTTTTTAGCACTTAGGGTTGTTGGAATTGTTGAAGGATTACTGGAATGATGGAAGGATTACTCTAAAGATTTGAAGGGCTTCTCTAGGCTTGTATCTGGTAAAAAAGGTGACAAATCTTTCACAGTCTTCCTTTTCTCTACCTACTATTTTTTCAGGTTTCAGCATTGGAGAAACACTTTCTTAGTGATTGCATTTTTAATTGTTTCCATCCTCTCCCGGCTATCTCTAATAATGTGGTGTAGTTGGTGTCTGATTGAATTATTCACTAACTTCTAATGTTAAATTTCATTACATGAAGGAAAGAAGGATTGTAAGAGTTTGGGAAATGAAGTAGCTGTGGAGAAGGTGCAGAGAATCAAGTATGATCAAAGGATTCATAATGGATAGACAATAAGAGCCACCATCTCATCTTACAGGTATCTACACATTTTCGTTCCACGATATTTTTCTCTACCTACTATTTTTTCAGGTTTCAGCATTGGAGAAACGCTTTCTTAGTGATTGCATTTTTAATTGTTTCCATCCTCTCGCGGCTGTATCTGATAATTTGGTGTAGTTCGTGTCTGATTGAATTATTCCCTAAATTCTGATGTTAAATTTCATTACATGAAGGAAAGAAGGAATGCGAGAGTTTGGGAAATGAAGTAGCTGTGGAGAAGGTGCAGAGAATCAAGTATGATCGAAGGATTCATAATGGATAGACAATAAGAGCCACCATCTCATCTTACAGGTATCTACACATTTTCCTTTCGCGATATTTTTCCACTTTGATTCAAATGAGATGACTAGCCCATAGAAAAAATAAGGGAATCGATTGTGTATAAATTCTCCATGATATGACTAGCCCGTAGAAAAAAGAAGGTTCTAGTCTTTTTTTTAAACGCTCTCCCAAAATTTATTACTTCTCTACCGTTGATCTTCTATCGAAAGATCCAACGGTTCACGGTAGATTTCGGGTTGACAAGACACACGGGGGTTAACCGCCCGATAAAGCGGTTTCCCCACACTCCTCCGCTACTATGTGTCCTCTGATTTGTGGAATCGGAGCCAAAACTCTCAACAACGCTTACCACTGCTTTGCCACCTGAAATACCACTCCAGGTTATAAACTCACCTTTAACCGTCAATTATTATAAGACTTTAATTACCCAGTTCCAATGGGTGCATATTTTAGGTTTAGGTTAAAGTAATAGTGGTGAATTTATTTTAGTTATATGTTTTAATTATGTATGTAATGTGAATGACCTAAATAATTTTTGGTTGGAATTTGATAAAAAAATAATTGATTCAATCATAATGAATCCAAAAATATAAAATTAAAATTATATTTGGCTTAGTCGACCACAAGTCTAGCTGTAGTGTATCTTGGCGTTTATTTACGAGGCAGTTACTAATCCATTCACTCTATCATTAATGTCATTGACGCAAGCGGAAACATTGGCTTAAGAAATCTCAACAATCACCCCACTGTTCACCCTTTTTACACAATTCTGCCTTTTGCTTTTAGAGAAGGTGCAGAGAATCAAGTATGATAGAAGGATTCGTAATGGATAAACAATAAGAGCCACCATCTCATCTTACAGGTATCTACACATTTTCCTTCCGCGATATTTTTCCACTTTGATTGAAATGAGATGACTAGCGCATAGAAAAAATAAGGGAATCGATTGTGTATAAATTCTCCATGATATGACTAGCCCGTATAAAAAAGAAGGTTCTGGTATTTTTTTTAAATGCTCTCCCAAAATTTATTACTTCTCTGTCGTTGATCTTCTCCCAAAATATCCAGCAGTTCACGGTAGATTTCGAGTTGACAAAACACACGGGGGTTAACCGCCCAATAGAGTGGTTTCCCCACACTCCTCCGCTGCTATGTGTCCTCCGATTTGTGGAATCGGAGCCAAAACTCTCGATACCACTTACCACTACTTTGCCACCTGAAATACCACTCCAGGTTATAAACCCGCCTTTAACCGTCAATTATTATAAGGATTTAATTACCCAGTTCCAATGGGTGCATATTTTAGGTTTAGGTAAAAGTAATAGTAGTGAATTTATTTTAGTTATATGTTTTAATTATGTATGTAATGTTTTGAGAATGGTTTAAACATTTTTTTTTTGAAAGAAATAGAATAATATAATTATACAAGAGAATAATGATATTTTTGGATTCATAATGATTCGTAATCCTTGAAACAAATATTTTCAATTTTGGATTCATAATGATTTGTAATCCCTGAAACAAATCTTTTCAATTTTTTTTTAAAAGAAACTTTAAACACCTTACTTAATTCATGTTTAAATTCATGTGTTTTTAGATTTTCTATTGTTTTTAATTTGTCCAAAATTATTTGGAATTACAAGTAAATTTGATTCAAAAAAAAAATCATAAGTAAATTTGAGTAAAGATTGTTTGGAATCACAAGTAAAATGTACTTAGTTCCAACCAAAAATTTGTTAACATCTACTTGTTAGACAACCCATTAAGATCAAGTTATATATCATTATTTTTTTAAAACAATGGAGACATATAGAATTAATTGTTTTAGAAAACACATTTTCTTAATGGTTAAGAACATTTAAATTATAACTATTATGATTAGTGTATCGTTAAAAATTACATTATTAAGTAAGAAATAGTATTTTAATAAATATTAAGAAATTCAAATAATTAAAAAAAGTTATAAATATATATAATTATGTTGAAAAATCTCACAAACATAAAACATATTACATTTTTTGTTATTTAAATTTCCTAATATTTATTAATTTAACCTCCATATACCACATAATCATAATCATGTAGATATTAATGTAGTCCATTGGAATGCTTAGGTTGTGATATTAATGCAGTCCATTACAAGGATTATCTTATCATATTAACAATCTATTGTTTTATTAATAAATAAGTAAAATGATTTTAGATTATTTCTAGATATGAAAAAAATTAATTATACTAATATGTTGTTTTAGAAATTTAGTAATATAATTTCAATTTGATATTTTTTGATTCAATATGAGCTAGGGTTTGCAGCAGAAGCTAAGCGTTGGGCACCATGGAGAGGCGTGAGGGGGGAGTTCCACTCCCTCCTATAGTCAGGCAGTCTCCAACCGATTCAAGAAACCTCTGGAGATGGAAACAGGAATTTTAGGAGGAGGGAAACAAGACAACAGAGGCACACAAGAGCAGGAAAATACGCAGGAAGAAGTCAAAAGAGAAAAAGGAATAGAAGGAGAAAATCAGAGGACGGACACCAGAAACCGAACTGGACCGTGTAAACCTAGGACAACTATCACACCCAGAGTGGTGTTAAGTGATCTAGCACTACAGGTGCACAGGGAGCACATGGCAACTTATGCAGTCATTTGTAAATTCATGGGGTTATGGCCAACGGAGAAGGCTTTATAGGCATGGATAAAGAATCATTGGAAACCTAAAGGGGATATAGACCTACACCTTGGATCAAAAGGTTTCTTCAATGTAGTCTTCACTAACGTTGAGGATAAAGATAGAGTGTTTGAAGGAGGGCCTTAATTCTATGCTGTTGTAGGCCTCTATATATGGCCTTGGGTCATGAATTTTGTCCCGGAGCGCAAGACATTCACTTCAGTCTTGGTTTGGTAAGGCTCTACTCATTACCTCTAGATTACTGGCAGACAGATTCTTTAAAAGCAATAGGAAATAAACTAGGGCATTTTATTAAAATATCAGAGGCCACTATGCGGGGAAAGTATACATCCTTTTGGTTCGGACTTAAACAGGAACACAACAAATTACAGAGATACCCATAAACACAGATATGCAGCGGAAATAATACTTCATTTCATTAATGTAAAAAACTGAAATATGCTTACAGACAGTAATGGAAATAAACCAGCTAGGGCGATGGTAGCTTATCTCTGAGAAGAGATGTGGTAGCTACATGCCTCTGAACTGTGTTACAATGAGGCTTGAAGGCCTATTTATTGTTGAGAAACAATGGAAAACCCTTAACATTCCAAAACCTAACCCTAGAAGATGAAATGCCAAACTGTGGGCCCCGTTTGGGTAAATTGGTACATCAACTTCGTGGGGTCGTAACTTTGGCATACGATCTCCATTTGACACGTACAATAGCTTGTTAGAAAGATCTTTCCGAGCACTATCACTTTGGGAAGGGCAACATGGGTCCAACATGGACCCATGTTTCCCACAGATTTCCCAAAAAACGTCGTTTAGGGCCTCAAAACGGCTTCGGAAGTTCATGACCCGAAAAACTGCTAAAAATAGTAAGTTGTGCTACAATTAAGGAAACTGAAAATGCTGAGAGAAACAATGGTGGGGGTCCAGGTGGACTTGGCAGGTGGCCACCAATATCCACCTGGATCATTCCTCCCCCCTTAGGAAGCAATGGTCCCCATTGTGTTGAGTTCCTCCATGAGATGAGGAAACTTTTGCTGAACTTGGTCCCTAGTGAGCCACTTGCTCTGGTGAAGGAGTTGGCTTGCTTTGAAAACTCGATACAGTTGGATATTCTATTGGCGAGTGTTCTTAATCTGTGTGCCCATGATCCGATCAGTTGCAGCTTGTTCCATGCAATCTGGATTTAATTCTATGGGTGTGAGCTGTTCTGCAATGTCAGACGTGTCTAGCAATGGAGGAAAGTATGGCCGAAGGCGGTCCACATTGAACACTGGGTGCAGGCCAAGGAATGGGGGAATGCTGAGCTCAAATGCATTGTCTCCCACAGCCTTAGTAATGGTGTAAGGACCATATTGGAGTGGTCTTAGTTTCCCATAGGCTCCAGTAAGGCGTTCCTTTTGCAAATGCAACCAGACTTTGTCGCCCACCTGAAACTTGAGTGGCACCTGATGTTGATCATGTCACTGCTTGTACTTGGCATTTGATTTCTCCAGAATGTCATGGACCTGCTGGCAAATATGTTGGATGTGCTCAATGAAGTTGGTTGCCTTGTCTGTTTTGGACTGGACATGAGCCGAATCTGTGTGAGTCGCTACAAGTGGCATGGCCACATCAATGGGGCATAGTTGTTGGAATCCCAAGCCCACCTGAAAAGGGTTGTGGCCAGTCGAGCTGTGAAGGGCTCGGTTGTAGCTGTGCTGAACATAGGGGAGGCTCTCGTCCCATGTGCATGGATGCTTTAAGTTGTACATGCGCAGAATGTGTACAATCATCCTATTGACAACCTATGTCTAGCCATCAATTTGAGGATGGAAGCTTGTGGACTTAGTGAGTTTGGTGTCCAGCATTGACCAGAGACTGGACCAAAATGTACTGAGGAACCGACTGTCTCGATCTGAGATGATAGATTGTGGGATCCCAAAGTGCACCCACACTCAAAGAAGAGTTTAGCAGTGGCTTCTACTGTGATATTCTTCTTGCAGGCCGTCATAATGGCCATCTTCGAGAACCTGTCGACGACCACAAAAACACATTCATTTCCATGCTTAGTGGAAGGAAGGCCCGACATGTAATCCGTGGAGATGGATTCCCAAGGTCGACTAGGGGTAGGCAATGGGGCATAGAGGCCTTGCTTCTTGATGGTCAGTTTGGCAATGGCACAAGCAGTACATGATCTGATGTACTTCCCAACATCCTGTCAAAGATTCGGCCAATAGAAATACTTTTGCAGTACTGCCACCGTTTTCTCGACCCCGAAATGCCCAGTAGCCTGGCTGTAGTGTGCTTCCCAAATCATCTTGGCACGCTCGCTTGAAGGAACACAAAGGTGACCTAGGTGGCATAACAGTGCATCCTCGAGGTGAAAATATAGAACATGCCGACCCTCCAAGAGTGTCTGGTATGTGTGGCCGAATTCTGGGTTGCTTTTGTAGAGAAGTGACCAATCAGAAGTCTCGTGCCCACAAGAGTTGAGCACGGTGGATAATGCCATGATCGATGGTCGACTGAGACAATCTGCAACATTATTGGTGCTGCCCTTCTTATACTTGATATTCAAATGGAACTGTTGCAGGTACATAGACCACTTCTGATGGCGATCATTCTGCAATTTCCCTTGGGTCTGTATGAACTGCAGGGGTCAGTGGTCTGTGTGGATGACCGTTTCCTTCCCCAAAATGTAATGCTTCCATTGTTGGCAGGCCTGCACAATGGAATACATCTCTTTATCATAAGTGGGATACTTCCAGACTGTGTCTGAAAGTGTTTCACTGTGATATGCCACTGGATGCCTGTGTTGAGTAAGGACTGCCCCAATAGCATAGTCAGAGGCATCTGTCTCGACCTCAAATGGTTGTTGTAGATCTGGTAACGCAAGCGCTGGTGCCGTGCAGAGGTGATCTTTCAACTCTATGAATGCCTTCTGTTGAGATTCAGACCAAAAGAATTTTGCTTTCGCTCCGCCCTTGGTGACTTGACTCAAGGGCCAAGTGATATGAGAGAACCCCAACACAAACCTGCGGTAGAAGTTGGCAAGACCTAGAAAGCTGCGGAGCTCTGTCAGAGTGGTTGGAGATAGCCAATCCTGAATGACTTGGATCTTGGTTGGATCCACATGCACCCCCTGTTCATCAATAATGTATCCCAGATACTGAACCTGGGTCATGCCAAAAGTGCATTTCTCCAAATTGGCACATAGCTTGTGTTGCCGCAGTGTTTGGAGAACCTGTCAGATGTGATGGAGGTGCTCTTCCCAACTTTGGCTGAAGATCAGAATGTCATCCAAGTATACCACTACAAATGAGTTGGTGAATGGCCGCAAGATGTCATCCATTAGCCTCATGAAGGTTGCAGGAGCATTTGTCAATCCGAAAGGCATAACCAACCATTCGAAAAGGCCCTCCTTGGCTTTGAAGGCAGTCTTCCACACATCAGAGGGTTCGATTGGTACTTGGTGATATCCTGAGTTCAGATCGATCTTGCTGAAATATTTCGCCCCCTTTAGTTGGTCCAGGAGGTCATCAATCCGCGAGATCGGGTACCTATTACGGACAGTGATCTTGTTTAGTGCCCGATAGTCAATACAGAGTCTCCAAGTCCCATCCTTCTTTTGTACCAACACGATTGGGCTCCCACAAGGTGATGAACTCGGACGGATGTGACCTTTCTGCAGGAGCTCCTGAATCTTCCTCTTGATTTCATCGTTCTCCAGAACGGAGCGCCGATAAATTGGTCCATTAGGTAGCGGTGCACCTAGGGTCAAATCGATGGAGTGCTTGACCTGACAATGCAGAGGAACCCCTGCGGGGGAGGTGAAGATGTCCTCGTACTCCTCCATGACCTTGTCCATCTGTAGTTGTCATGCGGAGGGGCCTTGTCTGGAGGCTGTGGCCACCGTCTTCTTCTTTCCTTGAGGGTGTATCATCAGGAAAACAAATTTCCCGGTTTTGGAAATGAGCTTACTGCATTGTTTTGCAGTAATCAAAGAGATGGCGGTAGGCGATGCTACCTCTGGTATCCTGTACAACTTATTTCCCAATGTAATAATAACAGCACGGGGCCTTGATTCATACATAGCATGTCGCTTCCACAAGTATGTTTGTCCTAATAATACATCACAAACTTCAAGGGGAGAAATGTCACACAATACCCCATCTGTGAAGGACTTGATGTTGTATGGAAGGCGACACTGCTGGCTCACGTGAAGATCTCATCCTTGGTGAAGCCACCCGATGGTGTACGGTTGTGGATGTGCTGTGGTCGGTAAGCCCAACCGCTTCACGACCTTTGCTGAAATGAGGTTCTTTTGGCTCCCGCTATTGACAATGAACTTTACCGGGGAGCCCTTTACCCACATCTGGGAGTGGAAGAGACGCTCCTCCTTCTCTGGATCTTCGGGTTCATTTCTCTTGATCTTGGCGGTAGCAACAGTGGTGTTGGGATCTGCATCAATGATCTGCTTCCCTTTGTCATTCCCCTTGTCAGGTTTTGACTTAGAGTTGGAACATGCATCTGATTTTGAAACCTTTAGCTCAGCCATCAGTGACTGCTTGGCCCGACACTCACTTGTGTTGTGAGTGGAGCTCTTATGGAACTCACACCATTTTCCTGTGTCCTTTTTCGACTTCGTAGCGCTGTTCTTTGCTTGTAGCTTTGGCGGGTTGTCTTGGGCTGCCCCACCTTGGCTTTGTCCTTTGTTCTGTGGTTTAGGGGCACCTTTCCCTTGCTTCGGATTCGCAGATCCAAAGTCTCGCTTCTTTTGTTTAAACTTCTGCTCGACCTTGATGGCATATCGGTATGTTGTGCCAAGCGAAGAGATGTTCAGGAATTCTATTTCTTCCTGGATGTACTTGTGCAGGCAGCTGCGGTATTTGAGTATCAAATGCTGCTCCGTATCCTTGATACCCAGCTTTGTGCGAAGGGTATGGAAAATATTGGTGAACTCCGGCACGTCTTGGTCCCTTCCTTGCCGCAGTGTGGTCCACTTTATGTATTCGTTCTCATAGCTTCCGACAGGGTAGTACTGCTCCTTGATGGCATCCCGGAATGAATTCCAGGTGCGTGCGGCTGAAAATATGAGCCGGTATTTTCATCCTTCTGCTCGCAGTAGGTTTCCCACCAGTCCTTGACGTGGGGGGCTGCTTTGAGAAGAGCAAAAACAATCTTTTCCAGACTCGAAAATTCATGAACAGAAAAATAACCCTCTAGCAGATTTAACCATTTATCTATGGCATCTGCGTCTATCTGACCCTTGAATATGGGGATTTCAAAATTAACTTGTACCTTAAAGGGCGTGGCGTTTCCAGAGTAGCTGTTGGAAGCCAATGCGTTGCTTCTAGGTAGCCATTGAAGGATCTGGGCAAAGTTGTCCATCATCGCGCTCCGTTGTCGCTTGAGGGCTTCTTCGAGCAAGATTTTGATAGGATCTCCTGCCCCCTCGTCTTTCTTATTATCTGCCATGGGAGGCCGTTGGGATTTGCGAGGCTGGTCTTGCAAAGGTTCGACTAGTTCAAGCCCTAACTCCTTATATCCCGACCTCGTTGGGGACATGCAAAGAAAAACAAAGAAAAAGCAGACCGCTCTGATACCACTGATCCGGACTTAAACATGAATGCAATAAATTACAGAGATACCCATAAACACAGATATGCAACGGAAATAATACTTCATTTCATTGATGTAAAATACTGAAATATGCTTACAGATAGTAATGGAAATAAACCAGCTAGGGTGATGGAAGCTTATCTCTGAGAAGAGATGTGGTAGCTACATGCCTCTGAACTATGTTACAATGAGGCTCGAAGGCCTATTTATTGTTGAGAAACAATGGAAAACCCTTAACAGTCCAAAACCTAACCCTAGAAGATGAAATGCCAAATTGTGGGCCTCATTTGGGTAAATTGGTACATCAACTTCTCGGGGTCGTAACTTTGGCATACGATCTCCGTTTGACACGTACAATAGCTCGTTAGAAAGATCTATCTGAGCACTACCACTTTGGGAAGAGCAACACTAATCCAAAGACCCATGTTGGCCCTAGATTTCCCAAAAAACGTCGTTTAGGGCCTCAAAACGGCTCCGGAAGTTCAGGACCCGAAAAACTACTAAAAATAGTAAGTTGTGCTACAATTAAGGAAACTGAAAATGCTGAGAGAAACAATGGTGGGGGTCCAGGTGGACTTGGCAGGTGGCCACCAACATCCACCTGGATCACCTTTGCCCGTATATGCGTAGAGATGGACCTCTCTGGAGCTCTACCAGATGAAGTTATTCTGGAAGTTCTTGATGAAGAGTGGGTACAAGCGGTGGATTATGAGCATGTTCCTTTCAGATGCCGCAAATTCCATGAACATGGACATCTATTCAGGGATTTCCCCTTAAACAAAATAGAAAGCAAAACTAAAGCTACCTCAGGGAAAGAAATTGATAGCTTTAGCAAAGTGGGAAATAGAGGTAAAGGAGGGAGAAAGTACCAGAAGAAAAACAACGAGGAAAAGCAGACAAATCAGAATAGGTACAAGGTACTAGAAGAAGAAGAGGAGCCAGACAAAGCAGATCAAACTCGGGAGGACAACCCTGGGGAAAAAGAAAAGGAAGGAAGTATGGAGGACACACATGATAACAACCAACAAAAGGAGGATCTCCTGAACATTATGGAACCTGATAGGGACCAAGAGATGACCCCGAGCGAGGTGGAAACAAAGGATCACGAGCTGTAGGATATTCTTGATAGGGAGCATCTAGATTTGGAAAAGTTCCTGGAGCAAGGAACCACCAAAGGAATGGATTCGTTACCACAAGAGGAGTTCAATAGAGTGCAACAGTTGTTTCTATGGAGAACTCAGGCAAAAGGTTCGGGAGTCAAAAGAAATCATGATAGTCAGGACAACGAAGGGGTGAAAACCATGAAGGCAACTTCGGGACTAGCTCCTAGGAACCCAGGCAGGAAAAGAGGTAGGAAAAAACAGAACGAGCTGCTGATAGAGTGTGGTAAACTGATGATCGATTCAGGTAAGATGAAAGACCTAACTAGTTACTCCTTTACAAATCTTTCTTAATGAAGCTCACAACATGGAATATTAGGGGTTTAGGGAGCAAAAGGAAACAAAGAAATCTTAGCAATAGAATGAAAGAAGAAAAACCAGATATGATTTTTATCCAGGAAACAAAATGTTTAGTAGATAAAATAAGGGAAATACACAGCAAATGGATGAATAAATATGAATATCTAGAAGTCAAAGTAGACAACACAGCAGGGGGTATTCTCACACTTTGGAATCCTCAGAAACTAGGAATCCTTGATGCGGAAGCATCTAGGAACTACTTATCAGTGGTTATTCAACCGCTGGGGGACAAGGAAGTATATTTAATCACAAATGTTTATGGTCCACAAAAGCCTGAAGATAAACTTAGGCTGCTTACTTCACTAGAGGATCTAAGGGATAGACATTCGGGCATCCCTTGGATTTTGGGAGGGGACTTTAACATGATCAGGTCCCTGTCAGAAAAAAAGAAGGTGGAACCAGATCACTTGGCAGGGACTCCATAGCATTTCAGAATTTTATAAACAATATGAGGCTAGTAGACACAGAGACCAGTAATGGCATCTTTACCTGGAATAACAAAAGAGGAGGATAGTCTCAGGTGGCCTCAAAACTAGACAGATTCATCATCTCGGAGGATATTATTCTTACAGGCCTTGATATTTCAGCTATGATACTCCCTTTTGGTGGTTCGTATCATTGTCCTGTTCAATTGAAGCATCCTTTATAGGAAATCCAAGAAATAGACCTTTCAGGTTTGAAAACATATGGCTCACACATCCAGACTTTATCAGCAATATTGAAGAATGGTGGAAAGAGGATTTGCAAGTTTAGGGCACTAAAATGTTCCTCCTGCATAAAATATTGAAACATATCAAAATCAGGCTTAAAGATTGGAATAAGAATGAGTTTGGCAACATTTTTGAAGCAAAAAAAGATGTTGAAAGGAAGCTACATGAAATTAATCAAATCCTCATCACAGATGGCTACAACGAGGAAAGAAAGGAACAAGCTAACAACCATCAACAAGAATGGGAAGAACTATGCATACAGGAGGAAATATTCTGGAGACAGAAATCAAGAGTTCAATGGTTAAAAGAAGGAGAAAGGAACACAAGGTTTTTTCACAAATCTACCATGGATCACAGGTCTCATAACAGGATCTCAAAAATCAAGGATTCTCAAGGAAAACAACTCAATACCCACAAAGATATAGAAGCGGCGCTGGTTCAACATTTCCAAGGCATAGCAGAGGAACCTCTCTTAGACAGGTCACAATTCATCAAAGCACATTCCTAAACTGGTGACAAGAGAGGACAATTACAACCTAAACAGGCCTGTGAATGAAGAGGAGGTTAACGTAGTTATCAAAGAAATGCAAAATGGAAAGGCGCCAGGTCCGGATGGTTTTAATGTTGATTTCTTCAAAGCATGCTGGAGAATAGTCAAGCAGGATATCCTCGAGGTGGTGGAGGACTCTAGGAAAAATAGAAATGTTTTGAAGGCACTCAATACATCATTCATATCCTTAATTCCAAAACAGGATAATGCCATGACACCAGATAGATTCAGACCTATAGCACTATGCAATGTGGTGTATAAAATAATTTCCAAAATAATTGCTAACAGACTTAAACCCCTTCTACTAGCTCTTGTATCTGAGGAACAAACTGGGTATGTGGAAGGCAGACAAATTCTCAACAATATCATTCAAGCTCACAAGGTGGTTCACTCTCTTATAAGCAATAGGTAGGCAAGAATGATCATGCAACTTGACCTAGAAAAGGCTTATGATAAGCTAAGTTGGGCTTACATAAGGAAAGTTCTTATAGCTTATGGATTTGACCATAACTGGGTAAGATGGGTTATGGCACTTGTAACTACCTCTAGTTTTTCAATCGTGTTAAATGGTTCACCATCCAAGCCCTTTAAACCTACAAGAGGTCTCAGACAAGGAGATCCTCTCTCTCCCTTCCTCTTTATTCTCATGATGGAAGGACTAGGCTGAGCTATCAAGTCAGCCAAAGCAGAAGGAAAAATCCAGGGTCTCAGAATAATCGTGAACGGAAATGCTTTGACACATCAACAATTTGTGGATGATACTATGCTTCAGGGCATACCTTCGGTCAGGGAAGCTCTAGCTTACAAAAAAATCCTGAAAGACTTTGCAATGGCTACGGGCACAGAGGTAAGCCTCTCCAAATCAAAGATTTTATTTTTTAACACTGACATTGCTATTCAGAGAAATATAGCCAGGATTATTGGCTTTCAAAGAGACGTGCTACCATCCAAATATTTGGGAGTATCGCTAACAGACAAACCTCTGAGCAAGACAGTCTGGGAGCCGGTGATTAATAAGCTTCAGGACAAAGTACGGAAATGGAGAAGTAGATCTTTAAACTTGGCAGGATGGCTTGTGCTCACAAAAGTTGTCCTTCAAACTATCCCCATATTTATGTTTTATGCACTTCCAGTTCCCAAAGGAGTCATGCAACTATGCAGAAGTATCCAAAGAGATTTCCTTTGGGGTAAAGGGGAAGAGAAAAAAAAATGGGCCTTGGTAGCCTGGGAAAAGATCTGTAAACCTAAGACTCATGGAGGTTTGGGACTGGATGACCCTGAGGTGCTAAACAAAGTTTTGGGGGCAAAACTATGGTGGAGATGGCTAAAAGACTCAGCTTCCCCTTGGGCTCAAATTTGGAAACAGAAATATGCAAACAATTGGCAAGACAGGGATCATATTAGAATGTCTGGAATCATCAAAGGCTCCCACATTTGGAACAAAGCTTGGGAGAATAGAGCCATTGTTCAGAAACACAGTTTCTGGGAAATTAGGGATGGAAACCTTGCATGGTTTTGGGAGGATAAGTGGCAACAAGAACCAAAATTGTTAAGAGAAGAATTTGCAAATCTCAAGACAGATACTGACAACAAAAGGTTACTCAGAGTAAATGAATTATGGGATTAGGAAAATAATGGAGGAAAATGGAGGATATGGAAGAAACTAGTTTATGGGGACAACTCCCCCTTGAAGGCACATGCAGAAGCTTTGACAACCATTCTGGAACAGAGGAAAATTCTGATATCAACAGATTCAGACCAGCTGAGATGGGGCAATAACAATGAAGGTACCTTTAACCTCAAAGAGGCCAAGCGAGCTTCCCTTGGGCTTGACTATACAAACCCTGATTGGGTTTGGAAGGACCTATGGCAGAACCAAAGCTGGATGAAAATCAAACTGTTCATGTGGCTAGTGCATCATAAGAAAATTCTTACCTAGGAAAACCTCAGGAAAAGGGGTGTCTATGGTCCCTCCAAATGCCAGCTTTGTGAATCACAAGAAGAAACTATGGATCACCTTCTTAACCTCTGTCCCTTTACTTCCACATTGTGGAATTGGATTGCCTCAATATTCAGACATTCAGATAGGGACATGGGCAGCATCACCAGTACCTTAAAGAAGTGGAGGAAAAATTTCTCTGATTATGAAACTGTCAACAAAGCTTGGGATTTAGCTCCAGGCTTTCTAATCTGGGATGTATGGAAAGAATGCAACAACAGATTATTCAAAAATAAAAAAAGGCTCTTCCTAGAGCATCATTGCACAAATTTTAAGACAGCTCAAGGAGACAGTTGGAACCCTCATTAATAAACCCCCTGAGAATCAACCTTCAGATACTGATGTGTAGATACTACTACAGTTGGGTCTGCAGGGGTTTATCCCACAGGGAAAAAATAATAATATAAATCATATTATTGCTGATAAGTACTTCTGGCAACCTCCCCCTCAAGGTTTTATGAAATGCAACATAGATGGGGGATCGAAAGGAAACTCGAGCATGGCTGGTTATGGAGGAGTGATCAGGGATGAAAAGGGATGTATAGAAATCATCTTTCATAGTAATTTGGGGAAGGCCACAAACAATATGGCAGAGCTCATGGCCCTTGAACAATGCTTAGAAATTCTGAAGGACTCCAATCTTCATAACATTATAATTGAAGTGGACTCTGAGTTGATTATTAATTCAGTCAAGAAAATATGCTATGGCTTAGCTCCAGAAAAAGTTTCGAAACATTGGAGGCTTCTGCAAATCTATCAAAGAATTCAAACCCACCTGCGGAATATGAGAACCCTGAGTTTCACCCATGTGCGCCGAACAACCAACAAATTAGTAGATATCTTAGCTAATGAAGGAGTGCTCTGTAATAAAAGCAACAATATCTATAAATGGATAGAGACCCCCCAGGGTAGACTGAGGGATGAATGTCTAAGACAGGCAGACGCAGATCGGGAGCTCTATCAGAGTAGGGGATACTAGCAGGCTGCAATACTCTGGAAACAGTCGATTTTCAATCCACATGAAGCAGCAGTTCAGTGATACAGAGGAAAATAATGTCTAGTCTTTTTCCCGGGATATGTGCCCAGAACTCTACAATCCCAAGGTTCTTGGGTGGGTGTCGACTGACAGCACAAGGATCAACATAATCCTAAATTATACTACAGTTCGCCTTTTCTTTGGCTTGGCAGGGAGCTTGGATAAGGAGCGAGCAGGTAGGAGAAACAGCGGAAATCTTATCAAGTCTGGTTGGCAAGTTGCAAGGTGGTTATCAAGCCATACAGACCCGAAATCCAGTTTAAAGGTTGCCTCATTAGATTTCGGGTCCGGAAGCAGTGTTAAATATCGAACAGGTTATGCTGATCGGCTCGAGTTGCTTGCATCTAGTGGATTTTGGGTGAACAACATGCGCAAAGGATATAAGCCAAATCGGACCCGAAATTTTTATAAAGTGACCTTTGAAAGCTTATCGGGTCCGATTCAAGAGATAAAGAGTGAGCTGGTTAGCGTTCCGATATGGATCTTGACCATCAGATCTCCAATGATAGATCGAACGATCTAGGTTTCGAAGTTTTGTTTTGTGGGCCCTGAGCCCGGTCAGCAGGCCTTTGGCTTGGTTTCCTAGGCTTTATATGGCCCACATCTCCTTTGTACATCTTGTAATTTGTTTGTATTATCTTTTTCAATAGAAGGCCCGACGCTTATTTCAGCAAAAAAATACATTTTTTGATTCAATATGATTGAGTCAATTTTTTTTGTCAAATTCCAAGGAGAAATTATTTAGGTCATTCACATTACATACATAACTAAAACATATAACTAAAATAAATTCACTACTATACAAAACAGGTAGCCATGTGATCTTGAATCTAGAAAAAAAAACCAAGTTGTTCACCAACTATTTTTTATTGGTTCAAATTTCACTCTTACACAACCATTAACATTTCTTATCCTTAACAAAATGGAAAATTGTGTATGGTAAATTATGTATTTATGTTACTTTTAATTTTATTCAACATTAAATTGTTTTTTTGATATCAAATGCCTTTTTTTTTACTGTTAGGTGATTTTGTTGGGTCCCTATAATACTAGTGATTAACCCATTACTATTGTAGTTATACCCCTTATTAATATTGTTGTGCCCCTATTGCCCCCATATTGTTATTACTGTGCCCCATAGAATCCCTCTATTGTTATTTTTGTGGCTTATATTATTATTGTTAGGTCGGCTGGGTTATATTGTGACTCCTTAGACTCCTATATATAGAAAGGAGGTTTTGTCATTTGAATCATCCAAGAATTGTTCATTTATGTAATGTAAAGGAGGTTGCCCCCTCGAAGAGGCTGAATTCTAAGGTGTTGATCTATCCTTTCTATATTTTCTTGAGCTGGTTTCATAACATTTGGTATCAAAGCTTTGGATTCTAGGGTTTCGCTGCTCCAAACAGGTCATCGTGGCATTTTCGCTATAACTTTTTTCTGCGACGTTTCAGAAGTTGCAAAAAAAACCCATTTGAGAAGAAATTTCGCTGAACCTTAGGTCCGAATTTCAGAGCTTTTCGCGCTATGTTTGCGGAGATATGATCTGAGGAATTTGGTCATTTTGCAGACTCCTGAATTACATTCCAAACAGGTGACCTGGGGAAAATCATCACAACTTACTCTCTAGGGATCGGATTGAAATTTCATAAGAAGTTACAGAAAGAGGACAGACTGTAGTTTCTTGTATGCATTTTTTAGATCCAAAGGTCAAAAGAGTGACTCGTGGCACGTCGTACAAGTTTGCTCTACTGAACTAGTCTATAATCAAGTCACTGTGGGAGATTTCGCATAACTCTTCCTTGGAGAATCCAATTTGGGTTAGACTTGTGGCATTGGAAAGAGGAAACAGAGGGCTACCATAGGTTGCAATTTCAAAATTGGATGATCTGAAAGTACAGAGATACATCAGAGGCAATATCGAGCTCCTACAAAGTGAAAAAAAAAAGGTGTGTAGATTCTTTTAAATTTTTGCTTAAGAGTGGTTTGAAAATTTATTTTGAAGGAATTCAAAGGGCTAGTAGAGCATTATTATTGGTAACTGATTCCCCAAGGAAAGAAAATGCAAACACCTAGTAAGGAACCTGAAAGCTCTAGCATGACTCATGAAGAAGAAGAAGAAATGCTATATGATATATCAAGATTACAAGAACAAGTGCAACAAGTGTCACTTGCACAAAAAGCAACAGAATCTAAGATGGATGGTTTAAGGAAAGATGTAAAAGCTAAGATGAATGGTTTAAAGAAAGGTATAGAAGCTAAGATGGATTGTTTAAAGAAAGGCGTAGAAGCTAAGATGGATGGCATGGAAGCTAAGGTGAATGGCATGGACACTAAAATTGATGGCATGGATGATAAGATGGAAGAATTGAAGATAAATATGAATAAGTTGCTACAAGAAATGGTCACTAATGGTGAAAGGGTACTAAAGGAAACTCATGATGAGAACAAAAGAAATTTTAATCATGATTCCATAGACTCTAATGTTGGATCGAAGACTCACCATATTCCAAAAATCGATATGAGGAAGTTTGATGGCAAGGATCCCACCACATGGATATTACAGATGGAGCAATTCTTCGATCTCAATAATGTGCAAAACACACAAAAGGTACGTATGGCAACCTTATATTTGGAACCAAATCAGTTTGTATGGTATCAATGGCTTTGCTCTCATAAACAATTTATCACTTGGGCAATTTTTATGGAAGAATTGATAGCACATTATGAGGATACAAAAAGCAACACTTTTTTTAGCCAATTGACAAGTCTCAAACAAAAGGGTTCAATAATGGATCACATTGAGGAGTTCCAAAAATTGAACATAAGGGTAAAAGATATTTCAGAGGAGCATAGGATTGATGTGTTCATAGGGTCCTTAAAGGATAATATCGAACATGATGTTCGCCTTTGGGAACCTGATTCATTAGAGAAGGCATTCAGGTTAGCAAGAAAAATGGAAAGCAAAATTATGGCAACCAGGAAGCATACCACTCACAACTATAAAGACGGAAGTGTTGTTACCCCTAGTCTTCCACAATCTATAAGGTTGACACCATAACAATTGGAAGAAAAAAGAGCAAAAGGGCTTTGTTACAGTTGTGATAGCAAATACACTAAAGGTCATAAGTGTGCTGAGAAGAAATTATTCTACATAGATTGTGAAGAGGAAGAAGAAAAGGAGCAAGAAAGGTCAAAAGAAGAGGATATACTCCAGGAACAAATCTTAGATGAAGAACAAATAAATCCGACCATATCTTGTAATGCATTGGTGGGAATTACCACTCCTAAAACCATCAAGATAGAAGGACAAATCAAGAAGAAAAAGGTAATAGTGTTGATTGATTCAGGAAGCACCAACAATTTTATTCATTGTAAGGTAGCAAAAGAATTGAATTGCTTCCTATATCCAGTACCAGAGTGTCAAGTGATGATTGCAAATGGAGGAACAATAAATTGCTCTGGAAAGTGCCATAATATCAAGCTATCCATGGGAGAATATGTATTGACTGGCCCAATGCTTTCCATTCCAAAGGGGAGGTGCTGATGTTGTACTAGGAGTCCAATGGCTACAATCCTTGGGTACAATAGCTTTTAATTTTCAAGAACTTTTCATAAAATTTTCTACGGAAGGAAAGGAAGTTGAATTAAGGGGTATTGCAAGGAAACCAGGAAAGATAATCAGCTCTAATGGTATGACAAAGCTTCTAAAAAAGGAACAAAGAGGTGTAATTGCACAATTATGTTCGCTAGATGTTTCCACATCGGAATCATCTATTTCTCAAGATCTCCAAAAATTCCTAGACAATCATTCCAAGGTATTTGAGACTCCCAAAGGCCTCCCACCTATGCGTGATCATGATCATGCTATTCATCTGATTCCAGGAAGTGTTCCTCCAAACATCAGGCCGTACAGATATCCCTATGCCCAAAAGAGTGAAATTGAACGTATGGTTGCTAGAGGCTGGTGTAATTCAACCAAGTCAAAGTTCTTTCTCTGCTCCAGTAGTATTGGTGCACAAGAAGGATGGATCATGGCACATGTGTCCGGATTATAGGGAGCTCAACAAGCTCACTATTAAAGATAAGTTTCCCATTCCTATCATTGATGAATTATTGGATGAATTGCATGGATCAATTTACTTCACCAAGTTGGATCTTCGTTCAGGAAGTAAATTCACCCATTTGGAAGAATTCATTTCTTGTTTTTGCCATTTTGAAATTTTTTGTTTTTGTTTTTAGCCATTTGGAAAAAGCCTTATACATTTTGTAAGTTTATATGGTTGGAAAAAAAATAGCATATACACTTTTTATGTTCCGTGATATGATTCCATAATGAATAATTTATTATTCATTGTAGACATGTCATCTGAAGGCACAATCAAGCGTACAAGAAAAATAAATTTTTCACCACAATCACGTGAGAGGTCTAATGAAAGTCGTCATTTATGGTATCAACAAAATAAGGATGCCATAAATGAGCATAGGAGAGCTACATATAACATAAAAACGAGTGAAGCCACTCTTCAAAATGATTCTATAATTCCTTGTAAGTATTGTACTATGGATGATATAATGGAAAGAACATTTCTTGTTGATAGTTCATTATCAGGATATGCTCCTCCTCAGCATAATCTTGTTGTTCGATGCTCTTCTGAAAATGTTCATAACATTGGGGAAACATCTTGCAATCGGGAAGAATGCCATATTGATATTGTGGATGCAAATGTCCACCCTAACCCTTCCGTGTGTCCAATTGCATGTTCTGATGGCCAAAGGTTGCAAAACATCCATGGTGGAGGTAATGATGACATTTTGTGTGATGATTTGGATGATAGTTTACTTGGCCATTTGTTTGATAATTTGGATCCAGTTGCTCGAAACAAAAGACCTTCAAATCCCGCTTCTCAAAGTAATGTGGTCCCACCAAGAGAATCAGTCATCCCTGATAGCATTTCACGTGGCACAATGGAGGTAACACAATTATATTTTGATTTTCGCTGCAATAGTGGTTGTTCTACTACATTCCTATATTTACAAAGTTTTGTTTACTAAACTTATGTTATTTTATTCTCTTCAGGTAGGATACAACTTGTTTTAATAGAGGTCTAGAAATTAACTCCCAAAGTGTTTCATCTACTAATCTGAGAAGTGAAGATGAAGCATGTCATAATCTTCCTGTGCATTCTCCTCGACGATCAAATTGCCAGACTAATATAAATTTTCAATGTTTTTGATTTGCTTTTCATTTTTTAAATTTCTAATTGCTTAGACATTGAATTTTATGGCGTATTTTATTTTCTTTGAACAGGACACAAGTCATTCCAATAGAGGCATACAAATTAACTTCGTAGATGTTCCATCTACTGATGTTAGAAGTGAAGAGGAACCATCTCATAGCGTTCATCCACATCGCCAAACAAATGTAAATGTTGAGTGCATTTGATATTTTTCTCATTTTTCATTTACAGTTGCCTGGAAATTGTGTTTTGTAACATTTCATGGAGAAACCATGATCTCATCTCATTAGGTTGGCGAATTGGAATCCAAAACATCAAATTGTAAAACTAATGTAGATGTTCAATGTATTTGATTTATTTTCAATTTTTGAATCTTTCTTTTTTGGACATTTAGTTTTATAACATATTTTATTTTTTTGAAATAGGAAACAACTCATTTGAATAGAGGCAAAGAAACTACATCCAAAAATGTTCCATCTGTTGTTCTTAGAATCCAAGAGCAACCATCTCATAACCCTTGTCCACATGAAGACACAAATGTAAATTTTGAATGCATTTGATTCTTTTTCACTTTCTTCATTTATAATTAGTTGGAAATTAAATTTTAAAGTCTTTTATGACAAAGAGACCTTTACATCCTCTCAGGTTCGTGAAATGCACACCATAAATTTGGAAAGACATTCTCATAGATCCATTCCACATGCTTCAAATTTGTGAAGGGAATCTCATGTTCTTGAAGATGAAGTAAATGTTAGAAGAGATTTTACTCATCCAAATGGTTTTCAACATGGTTTTGTGAGTAGAGATCATATTCATTTTGATGAAAACATGATTGCAATGCATAAAAGGTTTCAAGCAAAGATAGATAGCTTGTTAGTTGTCCAAATGTGCCACATTTTCCAAGAATCATATCCCAGAATCCTTGTTGTGAGACATTCTGAAGGACTTGTTTGCAGACAATGTAAGAGTGAAAAAGGAGCCCATCATTTTTGTTGATATAATAACATGGATCCTGGTGAGCAACCTCATATTTTAAGAGTTCTTACTCAAGTTTAAGAAATGCTAATAGCACGTGTGAATCCTATTTTTCAAGTGACACATGCTCGAGGTGGGAAATATAAGTATAGTGGTCATACAATTAGCTTTCCTCAAGATATTTCTACAATTGTATAAAGCCTTCCTTGACATGTTGAAGATATTGACTTTCTAATTGTGAGGAGACATGGCGCTGAGTCTAAATATTATGAATGTTATGTCAAAATATCTCGAGTGATGGCTTCATTTCTTTTCAAAATCCAACATGATCAATATTATCGAGATGTTGTAATTGATTATGATTTAGTGAATGCTCTGCCCGAAAGATCAACAAATGTCTCCTCGAGGCTTAAATTTGTTAATTGTGATATTGAAGAATCTGAGATCAATGAAACTAATAATGAAGAGTTTCATGCTGAGCATTTGCCCTCTCATCCTTCTTCCTTTGTTGCTCGTCTACCAAATGAACGAAGAGAAGTGGAAGAAATTAGAGCATTTCTTGATAATTTTGATTCTCCACATGTTCAAGACATGGATTGGCCCACTGTTGGAACCTCTCCAGTGAATGAATATAATACAAAGGGGTTATTAGATATGGCATTCCCAACACTGTTCCCCAATGGTGATGCTGATTGGTTGCAACCACGTATTTGTATTGTTGAACTTCATGAGTATGCATTGCATATTCTTAAGTACTATGATCAGAGATTTGGAAGCCATCCTCGCTTTCAATATTACCTATTAAACATGATAATGCAACATTGGAGCCAAGCAACTGCTGAATTTTTTGCAAAGAAACATTTACATGATAACTCACCTACAATAGTTGAGGAGTTGCGTCACTAAATATCTGATTTACCAGATAATAAGTTGCCTGAGCATCTTATTCGGTTTGGTTCTTCTCTGAGAGGTACAAGGGAATACTGGACTAAGTGTCGATCTGAATTAATGGACATGATTACTCAGTTAGGATGTCCATCTTTATTTTTTACTTTGAGTGTAGCTGACACAAAGTGGCTAGAGTTGCATAATCTCATGCCGATACATTCACATTCTCATTCTTCAAATGAGCATCGTATGAAAATTGAGAATGTTATCCAATACCCTCATATTGTTGCGACATTTATGCACCACAGATTCAATATTTTTCGAGAGGAAGTTATCCAAAAATATCTTAAAGCTAAAGACTTTTGGTACAGGTTTGTGTTGAATTTTTTTCTATACTTTTTCAACTTTTATTATGATTCTATTTATATTGTTTGTAGTAACTATATCTTCATTTATTTCAGATATGAGTGGCAACATAGAGGTTCAGCACATATCCATGGTTTCCTATGGTTAGAAGGTGCTCCTGACATGGAAATACTTGATTGGTAAAATAGTTCTGATGTACAACTTGCAAAGATATTCTTCGACAAATATGTAACTACATGGAATCCGCGTGACATACATTGTCGCAACATAATGGTTCCACGAAGCCTCAATGATGACCCTTGCCTATTGAATACTGGTCATATTTTCTCTTCTAATCCTCATAATGATTACGAAGAATTGTTAAATCGTGTCCAAAGGCACACAAAGTGTACTGTGGATTCTTGTTTGCGCAAAAAGGGCACTATTCTAACATGTCGGTACAATGCTCCATGGGATCTTTTTGATGAATCAATATTGTTCATAGATGATCAAGGAAGAAAAAAATATGAGCCAGCAAGAAATGATGACAGGCTTAATGTACATAACATTGACCTTCTAACAATGTGGCATGCAAATGTTGATTGCCAACCAGTGTTTTCTCACTATGCTGTGTTGAAATACATTGCTAAGTATGCATCGAAAGCAAAAAAAAGGTCTAAAAGTTATCATCATATGTTAACTAGAATTTAAAATTATATTGGCTATGAGGATCGTGCTTTATGTGCATATAGAAAGTTTCTTGCAAAAACGATTGTTGACCGTGACATTGGAGCACAAGAAACATGCCATATGTTGTTTAAGCTACCTCTTGTTGTTTGTAGTCGGAAATTTGTTTCCTTAAATGTTGGAAGAAAAGTTTTTAGGAAAATATCAAGGAATGGCTTGCAATGTTCATCTGAGAATACTTTCGTTCAACATTATCAGAAGAGACCTTTTTTCCTTGAACATCTATCTTTGATAGAAACAACAAGATCTTGGACATTTGATAGCAAGCGTAAACAAGATCCATGGAAGCCTAGAGATGTTCATGCTATTGTTTGGGTTTGGCCACGGTTTTATTCTATTCCTAGTGAGGCTTCAGAGGAATTTGAAACCTTTTGCTAGACAGAATTTCTATTGTACAAGCCATTTCGTGACATTCCTGCAGAAATTGGCCTTTCAGCTGAAATTATTATTGAAAGTTGGAGGAATTTTCGATATCGAGCATGGCATGTTGATCAACATCCATCAATTATAGACAATATTGAAGATGAAGAAGATGGTGATTTTTCTAACCAAGAAATGAATCTTGAAGATGATTTTCAAGAATGGCAGATTTTCTCTCGTTTGGTTCCACCAAATGATGTGAATGTTTCTGATCTTCACACCCTTGGTCGAAGGGACTTTGATATATCCTTTGACTAGGAAAGTACAACTATTTTTGATGATGTTGCAGAGGAAGCTATTAATTTTATAAGGAATGCAAAATCAACAGGTGATATTGTTGACCTTTCAAACAGAACATTTGCATCTCCAGATTCTTTGTTGGAAAAACAATGACTTGCTTTTGAAATTGTCTTAAGGCACTTTGCTGAATATGAGATTCGTGAAGCTCTTCTTATGATTATTCAGGGCACTGCGGGCACTAGGAAGTCTTTCCTTATCCATTGTATTTTTGAAGCTCTTTCTAATTCGTCAAGTGATGGAAGAAGCCCTTTGCTTCTTCTTGCCCCAACAGGAATAGCTTCTTTTAATATACATGCAAAAACAATACACTCAGCTCTAAAAATTCCAATTAAAGATATGCAGCCACTACAGGGGCAGTCACTTGCAGTATTCCAAGAAGAAATGCAACATGTTAGATATATATTGATTGATGAAATGAGATTTCTAGGATCAAGGTTGTTTATGCAAATAGATGCTCGATTACGAGAAGCATTTCCAGAGAAAAAGAATTGTCCTTTTGGTGGTAGATCCATCATCCTTGTGGGTGACCTTGGCCAACTGCCTCCTGTCAGAGATAAGCCTTTGTATGCAGGTAATACAGCAGGGAAAGTCTTGTGGAACAAATTCAACATTGTTGTCACTCTTGACACAATCTTTTGCCAACAAGGGAATAATGAGAAACAATCTTGTTTTCGTAGAGTCCTCAATAACATAAGAAACGTAGAACCTGTTCTTGAAGATTGGGAGTTTCTTATGTCTCGGGTTGATATGAGGTTTCATCCTAGAGAAAGAGATTTATTTAATGCAGCAGTTCACATGTTTCCAACAAATAATTTTGTCTCCTTGCATAATAGGCATATGTTAAAATCATTAAATTCTCCAATTGCACGATGTATTGCTGAGTATTCAAGGCGTTAAGAAATCAGTGGTGTTGATGATGATCAATTGGACCGTGAAGTTTTGTTGTGTCATGGTCAGCGTGTTATGTTCACATGTAATTTATGGGTTGAAGTTGGCTTGGTGAATAGTGCACTTGGTTTTGTTAAGGATATATTTATCCGCCTACCTCTAAGCCACCTCAACTTCCAATGTTCACAACTGTTGTTTTTTATAAGTATGTTGGTGTTCCATTTGATGCAAGCAATCCAAACATTGTCCCTATCACCCCAATGATAAGAGGAAATCGAAAACAAATTCCTTTGAAGATGGCATGGGATCTTACAATCCACAAGTCACAGGGATTGACTTTAGAACGAGCGTCAATTGATATCGGGAATAAAGAGCAGCAAGGCCTTACCTTCACAGCCATATCAAGAGTGAAATCAATAGATGGTTTACGCATTGCACCGCCTTTTTCTTTCCAACGTTATGCCAAGATGAAAGATAGCGCATATGTTACAATTAGGAAGAAGGAAGAGGAGCGATTGAAGTCCATATCACTATGAAATACAACTAATAACATTGTGACCTTCTTTATAGTTTTGAACTTCAATTTTGTAGTGGAATTATTTGATGTAAACAAAACAAAAAATATATGTTAAGACTCAATGTTCTTTCTGTGGTTGCAATGTTGGTTAAATTGATTATTTTAAACACTAATGTTGTTTTTATGTACAAAATTGTATATCTCTAGTCTTAAAATGTCCTATTATGTTGTTCTTCTTTAAATCCAATGTGTGCAATTTAGATGTGTTTTTTTCATTTATGTTGCTTTGCTCCAATGGGAGTGTTACTATTTTATATCTTTCTCTTGCATTTCTGATTGTTGTGGTCTTTTGTGTGGATCCCTTCACTTTGTTCACGTCTTTCATAAATGAAAATATTGTTTACATTTATAATATTATTGTTGGGATTTCATGTTCTAGGTGTTTATATCAATATTCTTGAGATTTATACTATTAATACATTCATGTATTGATATCAATGTATTTATGGCTTAAATTCTATTTATTGTTTACAATGTAGTGATATAAATGTGTTATTATTAATGTAATGATGATTTATCATGTTTTAGTGCTTTATGGTTTGTAATGTGGTTCTTATATTGGTTTTGGTTTATGTTTTTTATATATTTTTTGTGTTATAGCATTATTTATGTTTATATATTGATGCCATGGATTTAGGGCTTAGGTTCGGTTTACTATTTCCTTGGGTTTATAATATTAAATGATTAGGTTTATTTGTTCTTTAAGTTTGTAATATTAATAATTCCTTCAGTTTATCATTTATTCCCTTTGTTTTATTAATCCCAATATTAGGGTTTAAATAATACTCCTAAGGTTTAATATTAATCCCTTACATTTACAATGTTTATTCCTTCAATTTATTGACGTGCTACTTTCATAATATTAACAATCCCTAGGGTTTATTGATCCATTAGGTTTATAATATTCATAGTCACGTGGGTTGATCAATCCATTGGGTTTAAAAAATTAATTCCTATTAATCCCTTGCCATTTTTGATCCCTTTGGTTTCTAATATTTTTCCGTTGGGTTTATTAATTCCCAATGATTTATAATATCAAATTATTGGTTTTCTTCGTTCTTCAATTTTTTAATATTAATAATTCCTTGGGTTCATAATCCCTTGAGGTTTTAGTGTTAACCCCTTGGGTTTATTATATTAATCCCTTGGGTTCATTATTCCCTTGGGTTTATATTATTAGTCCCTTTTGTTTAATAATATTGCCTTAGGTTCATAATCCCTTGGGGTTTTAGTATTAATCTCTTGGGTTTATAATATCAATCGCTTGGGTTTATTATTCCCGAGTAAAACATGGTTTATTATAATGTCAGCCATGGTCCAACATGGAATTGTGATAGGAATTGCCTCAATATATAAATCAATGATGGTCAATCATGTTTATTTTAATGTTTATAATATTTTTCTTAGGGTTTATATACGTTGGGTTTATAATTCCTTTCGGTTTCTCATATTAATTTCCTTGGGTTTATTATTCCCTTAGGTTTATAATATCGATCATGGTAAACCAATGTCAATCATAGCCAACCATTGTCAACCATGCTTGAATGTCACGTTGTCACAAGGATTTCCTAATCATGAAAATAAATGATGTTTATTTTAGTGTTTGTAATATTTATATTTGGGTTTACGAATGTTGGGTTTATAATATTAGTCCCTTGGGTTTAATATTATTCCCTTGGGTTCATAATCCCTTGGGGTTTTAGTATTAATCCCTTGGGTTTATTATTCATTTGGGTTTATAATATCAATCCCTTGGGTTTATTATTACCTCATGTTTATAATATCAATCATGGTCAACCATGGTTGAATGTCACATTGTCACAAGGTGATGCAGGGTTACCCCCGCTTACACCCACAGTATGCATGTGAAATGCATCAGCCCATTTGTCCCAGGTATTTTAACTCTCTAAGGAGTCAAAATCTCTAACCTCCAATGGTTAAGGCCCTATTAATCAACATAGGCTAACCAACATACAATATTCACTTATCGGGACTTTAATCACCCCTTAACCTTCAAATAAGACTTTATTAAAGCCTTTCTTTTAAATCCTTCCTATTGGACTAAAACCCTCTCATTAACCTTTATATATGTTAATATTGGGACTTTCTTTACCCTTCTAAACCTTCGTTACCCCTTAACCACACACACACACACATATATATAACCATTCCTTCTTTAAACCTTGGTTATATATGTTTAAATGCATAAACCTTCCGTCAGCGCTATTTTCCTTTATAAACCTTTTACAAAGGAAATGCCCACAAAACATACCTTTCCGCTTTATATGGCCTCTGCACGAATTTCGAGGTTCCACCTTTATCGCTAATCGCAATCGCCATAGTCTACGGTCACATTAACATGTGGTTCCCATCTCCTCCGATATGCAATTAACCTTGGAACTCAAAACATATTAACTACACCATATAATACCATCAGGTCTGCTCCTTTGTATGTCGCATTACTTCTCTGCCATTGATCTTCTCTCGAAAGATCCAACGGTTCATGGTAGATTTCGGGTTGACAAGACACATGGGGGTTAACCACCCAATAAAGCGGTTTCCCCACACTCCTCCGCTGCTACGTGTCCTCCGATTTGTGGAATCGGAGCCAAAACTCTCGATACCGCTTACCACTGCTTTGCCGCCCGAAATACCACTCGAGGTTATAAACCCGCCTTTTTACTGTGTTAACTCCTGCGCTCTTCCATATGCGATGACCGTCGATCTACTCCATTGGACGGTTCCGATAGTTCCTTTAAGTTACTCTGTTGTTTAATCTGGATCGTTGATCACTGAGATCCAACAGTTACTATGCGCCAATGCCTCACTTCTCCGCTCATCCCTTTTTTACTTTGACTTTACGCTATTTTCATTGTTTCCTTTGTGGGTTTGGGGTTTTCTTCAGGGTTTACATTTATAATATTATTGTTGGGATTTCATGTTCTACGTGTTTATATCAATATTCTTGAGATTTATACTATTAATACATTCATGTATTGATATCAATGTATTTATGGCTTAAATTCTATTTATTGTTTATAATGTAGTGATATAAATGTGTTATTATTAATGTAATGATGATTTATCATGTTTTAGTGCTTTATGGTTTGCAATGTGCTTCTTATATTGGTTTTCGTTTATGTTTTTTATTTTTATTTTTGTGTTATAACATTATTTATGTTTATATCTTGATGCCATGAATTGAGGGTTTAGGTTCGGTTTACTATTTCCTTGGGTTTATAATATTAAATGATTAGGTTTATTTGTTCTTTAAGTTTGTAATATTAATAATTCCTTCGGTTTATCATTTATTCCCTTTGTTTTATTAATCCCCAATATTAAGGTTTAAATAATAGTCCTAAGGTTTAATATTAATCCCTTACATTTACAATGTTTATTCCTTCAATTTATTGACGTGCTACTTTCATAATATTAACAATCCCTAGGGTTTATTGATCCATTAGGTTTATAATATTCATAATCACATGGGTTGATCAATCCGTTGGGTTTAAAAAATTAATTCCTATTAATCCCTTGCCATTTTTTATCCCTTTGGTTTCTAATATTTTTCCCTTGGGTTTATTAATTCCCAATGGTTTATAATATCAAATTATTGGTTTTCTTCGTTCTTCAACTTTTTAATATTAATAATTCCTTGGGTTCACTATTCCCTTGGGTTTATATTATTAGTCCCTTTTGTTAAATAATATTTCCTTAGGTTCATAATCCCTTGGGGTTTTAGTATTAATCCCTTGGGTTTATAATATCAATCGCTTGGGTTTATTATTCCTGAGTCAAACATGGTTTATTATAATGTCGATCATGGCCCAATATGGAATTGTGATAGAAATAGTCTCAATATGTAAATCAATGATGGTCAATCATGTTTTTTTTAATGTTTATAATATTAGTCCCTTGGATTTAATATTATTCCCTTGGGTTCATAATCCCTTGGGGTCTTAGTATTAATCCCTTTGTTTTATTATTCCTTTGGGTTTCTCTTATTAATCCCTTGGGTTTATGATTCCCTTAGGTTTATAATATCAATCATGGTAAACCATTGTCAATCATAGCCAACCATGCTTGAATGTCACATTGTGACAAGGATTGTCTCACCATGAAAATAAATAATAATCCCTCGGGTTTATTATTCCTTTGGGTTTATTATATCAATCCCTTGGGGTTTATTATTCCCTTGGGTTTATATTATTAATCCCTTTTGTTTAATAATATTCCCTTTGGTTCATAATCCCTTGGGGTTTTAGTATTAATCCCTTGGGTTTATAATATCAATCGCTTGGGTTTATTATTCCTAACTCAAACATGGTTTATTATGATGTTGACCATGGTCCAACATGGAATTGTCATAAGGATTGTCTCAATATGAAAATCAATGATGGTCCATCATGTTTATTTCAATGTTTATAATATTTGTCTTAGGTTTATATATGTTGGGTTTATAATATTTGTCCCTTGGGTTTAATATTATTCCCTTGGGGTTTTAGTACTAATCCCTTCATTTTATTATTCCTTTCGGTTTCTCATATTAATCCCTTGGGTTTATTATTCCTTAGGTTTATAATATCAATCATGGTAAAACATTGTCAATCATAGCCAACCATGCCTGAATGTCACATTGTCACAAGGATTTTCTAACCATGAAAATAAATGATGTTTATTTTAGTGTTTGTAATATTCATATTTGGGTTTACGAATGTTGGGTTTATAATATTAGTCCCTTGGGTTTAATATTATTCCCTTGGGTTCATAATCCCTTAGGGTTTTAGTATTAATCCCTTGGGTTTATTATTCATTTGGGTTTATAATATCAATCCGTTGGGTTTATTATTATCTCATGTTTATAATATCAATCATGGTCAACCATGGTAGAATGTCACATTGTCACAAGGATTGTCTCACCATGAATAAATCATGTTTATTTTAGTCTTTGTAATATTTATATTTGGGTTTACAAATGTTGGGTTTATAATATTAGTCCCTTGGGCTTAATATTATTCCCTTGGGTTCATAATCCCTTGGGGTTTTAGTATTAATCCCTTGGGCTTAATATTATTCCCTTGGGTTCATAATCCCTTGGGGTTTTAGTATTAATCCCTTGGGTTTATTATTCATTTGGGTTTATAATGTAAATAAGTTGGGTTTACTATTCCCTTAGGTTTATAATATCAATCATGGTCAACCATTGTCAATCATAGCCAACCATGGTCAACCATGTTTGAATGTTGCATTGTGACAAGGATTGTCTCACCATCAAAATAAACCATGTTTATTTTAGTGTTCGTAGTATTTATATTTGGGTTTATAATATTAGTCCCATGGGTTTAATATTATTCCCTTCGGTTCATAATCCCTTGGGGTTTTAGTATTAATCCCTTAGTTTTATTATTCCTTTGGGTTTATAATATCAATCCCTTGGGTTTATTATTCCCTTAGGTTTATAATATCAATCATGGTCAACCATGGTTGATTCTCGCATTGTGACAAGGATTGTCTCACTGTCAAAATAAATCATGTTTATTTTGATGTATGTAGTATTTATATTTGGGTTTATAATATTAGTCCCATGGTTGAATGTCGCATTTTGACAAAGATTGTCTGACCATGAAAATAAACCATGTTTATTTTAGTGTTTGTAATATTTATATTTGGGTTTACCATATTAGTCCCGTGGTTGAATGTCCCATTTTGACAAATATTGTCTCACCATGAAAATAAATCATGTTTATTTTGGTCTTTGTAATATTTACATTTGGGTTTACGATTGTTGGGTCTATAGTATTAGGCCCTTCGGTTTAATATTATTCCATTGGGTTCATAATCCCTTGGGGTTTTAGTATTAATCCCTTGGGTTTATTGTTCATTGGGGTTTTAGTATTAATCCCTTGGGTTTATTGTTCATTTGGGTTTATAATATCAATCCCTTGGGTTTATTATTCCCTTTGGTTTATAATATCAATCATTGTAAACCATTGTCAATCATAGCCAAACATGGTCAATCATGGTTGAATGTTGCATTGTGACAAGAATTGTCTCACCATCAAAATAAACCATGTTTATTTTAGTGTTTGTAGTATTTATATTTGGGTTTACCAATGTTGGGTTTATAATATTAGTCCCATGCTTGAATGTCACATTTTGACAAAGATTGTCTCACCATGAAAATAAAACATGTTTAATTTAGTGTTTGTAATATTTATATTTGGGTTTACGAATATTGGGTTTATAATATTAGTCCCTTGGGCTTAATATTGTTCCCTTGGGGTTTTAGTATTACTCCCTTCAGTTTATTATTCATTTGGGTTTATAATTAGTGTTTGTAGTATTGATATTTGCCTTTACTCAATGTGAAGTTTATAATATTAGTCCCATGGGTTTAATATTATTCCCTTGGCTTCATAATCCCTTGGGTTTTAGTATTTATCCCTTGGGTTTATTATTCATTTGGGTTTATAATATCAATCCCTTGGGTTTATTATTCCCTTTGGTTGATAATATAAATCATGGTAAACCATTGTCAATCATAGCCAAACATCGTCAACCATGGTTGAATGTCACATTGTGACAAGAATTGTCTCAGCGTCAAAATAAATAATGTTTATTTTAGTATTTGTAGTATTTATATTTGGGTTTACCAATGCTGGTTTTATAATATTAGTCCCTTGGTTGAATGTCACATTTTGATAAAGACTGACTCACCATGAAAATAAACCATGTTTATTTTAGTGTTTGTAGTGTTTATATTTGGGTTTAACAATGTTGGTGTTGAAAAATGTGGAACAAGAAATGTTAAATTTAGAATGTGCTAAAAATAGACCTGCTAAAATAGCATGTCTAAAATAGCCTGTCTAAAAATATCAGTTTGGCCAGTGAGGTCATTGGCCACATTGGGTGAGAGGTGCAACTGCTAAAAATAGAAAGTTCTAAAAATAGCATTTCTGGGTCCCTTCCTATTTATAACAGTCCCTAGTCTATCTATAAGAAGTAAAATTAATTTTGGTCTTAACAACAGTTGGAAATATTAATTAATTAATTCAATTGAGTTAATTAGTTAAGGAAATTCGAATTTGAAGTCTTTGTGAGCATGCACATGAGTTGTCCCACTGATTGAGGAATTTATCCTTAATTTCCTCCACTGATTGAGGGAATAAGTATGAGTTTTATAATGAGAGAATCAGTTGACTTAGTTCTAACTAGTCAAGTCTAATTAGATTATTTTAACAAGTTGTTAAAACAATAAAAGGACTTTGTCTGAAAGTGTCTCACTGTGATATGCCATTGGATACCCCTATTGAGTAAGGACTGCCCCAATAGCATAGTAAGAGGCATATATCTCGATCTCAAATGGTTGTTACAAGTCTTGTAATGTGATCACTAGTGCAGAGCAAAGGCAATGTTTCAACTCTGCAAACGCCTTCTGTTGAGATTCAGACCAAAAGAATTTTTCTTTTTCTCCTCCCTTGGTGACTTGACTCAAGGGCCAAGTGATATGAGAGAACCCCAACATGAACCTGCGGTAGAAATTGGCAAGACTGAGAAAGCTGCAGAGTTCTGTCATAGTGGTTGGGGTTGGCCTATCCCGAATGACTTGGATCTTGGTTGGATCCACATGCACCCCCCGTTCATCAAATAATGTATCCCAGATTTTGAACCTGGGTCATGCCAAAAGTGCATTTCTCCAAATTGGCACACAACTTGTGTTGCCGTAGTGTTTGGCGAACCTATCGAATGTGGTGAAGGTTCTCTTCCCAACTCTAGCTAAAGATCAGAATGTCATCCAAATATACCACTACAAATGATTTGGTGAATGGCTGCAACATGTCATCCATTAGCCTCATGAAGGTTGCAAGAGCATTTTTCAACCCGAAAGGAATAACCAGCCATTCAAAAAGGCCCTCCTTGGCTTTGAAGGTAGTCTTCCATACGTCGAAGGGTTCGATTGGTAACTGGTGATATCCAGACTTCAAGTCGATCTTGCTAAAATGTTTGGCCCCCTTGAGTTGGTCCAGATGGTCATAAATCTGTGGGATCGAGTACCTATTCCGGACAGTGATCTTGTTCAATGCCTGATAGTTAATGCAGAGTCTCCAAGTCTCGTCCTTCTTCTATAACAACACGATCGGGCTCCCACCGGATGATGAAATCGGTCAAATGTGACCTTTCTGCAGCAGCTCTTAAATCTGCCTCTTGATTTTATCGTTCTCCAGAACAAAACGCCAACAGATTAGTCCATTGGGAAATGACACACTTGGGGTCAGATCAATGGAGCGCTTGACTTGATAGTGCATAAGCACCCCCGCGGGGGAGGTGAAGATGTCCTTGTACTCCTCCACAACCTTGTCCATTTGTTGTTGTCGTGCGGAGGGGCCATGTCTGGAGGTCATGGCCACCATCTTATTCTTTCCCTGAGGGCATATCATCAATTAAAAAAATTTCCTATTTTTAGAAATGTGCTTATTGCATTGTTTTGCAGTGACCAAAGAGATGGCAGTAGGCGGTGCTACCTCCCATATCCTGTACAACTTATTTCCCAAGGTAACAATAACAACGTGAGGCCTTGACTCATACACATCATGTTGCTTCCACAAGTATGGTTGGCCTAATAATACATCACAAACATCAAGAGGAGCAACATCACGTAGTACCTCATCCATGAAGGGCTTGATATTGTATGGAAGGCGACACTGTTGGTTGACGCAAAGATCTTGTCCTTGGTGAAGTCACCTGATGGTGTATGGTTGTGGGTGTGTTGTGGTTGGTAGGCCCAGCCGCTTCACAACCTCTGCTGAAATGAGGTTTTTTTGGCTCCCGCTATCGACAATGAACTGTAGCAGGCAACCCTTTACCCACATCTCAGAGTGGAAGAGGCGCTCCTCCTCCTTTAGATCTTCGGATTCCTCATTCTGAATCTTCATGGTAGCAACGGTGGCATTGGGATCCGCATCGATAATCTGCTTCCCTTTGTTATTCCCCTTGTCGGGTTGTGACTCATAGTCGAAACATGCATCTGATTCATAAAGCTTCAACATTTGAGCTCAGCATTACCATGGTGCACCATCTATTATGACACGCCAATGCACGTATGTGTATGTATGGAAGGTACAATAAATATTATTTTATAAAATAACTTAACCTGCTTTAGTGCACATGGTGTGGTAATACATAATTGTGATGGTATCTTTCGTATATAATATTGGTCAAATTTTTTGAAATCCTTACAACATACAATGTATTAAATTACATTAATGTGATTAATTCTATTTCACACATGAAAATAATTTATTAAAAAAAGTTAATCTTAAGATCAATATGTTGATCTAAACACATCAACAAAAATATATTTAGTAAAACTTACTTAAATAATATATTTAATAAAACTTTTAACAAATTTTTTAATTAAAAATATTAAAAATAATAATTAATAACTATTTAAATAAATTTATTTAAATTTCAACCAAACATTATTTAAATCTAAATTGAAGTTGTAAATTTACATCTCAAGGAAAAGATTCATAGTAATTAATGTTTCAGAACTATGGAACGTATCATAGTGATAACTAAAGTAATTGATTTCAATTTTGCTAGGATTTCTTAACCTTTTAATATCTTTGGATGTGAAAAGTGCATAGCTAAATAAATGATAGCTACTCAAAATGAATAATGTAATTGTTATTTTGATGGTTGTTATCATTATCATATAGATAATTCAACTGTATTAAAGTTTTTTATTATTTTAAATGTTTAATTATAAATATAGGTATATAAATAAATTAATGAAAGGATAATAATAGAAATGTTTGCCTAATAAATTTTGTATTTTTTCCATTAAAATTTAAATTTTTATTAAAATATTTAATTTATTTTATTAAATATAGATAAATAAATATTTATTTTTAAATATTTATCTTTATTTTTTAAATATTTATATTTAATTTTAAAAATGATAAATATTATTTTAAAATTTAAAATTAATCCAAATCATTCTAATAAATCACAAATTTCAATAAATAAATAATATTCAAACTATAACGATAATTACAGGAATAGAGTATTAATAAATAAATAAATAAATAATAATCACAGGGATGCCAAATAAACAATAAACATTAAGAGTGTGGGGGCATCCACCAACCCATCTATTTCTTTAAACGTGATAATATCATTACAAATCAAATCAAATCAATTAGGGAATTATTATTTTAGACGTTCATTGGTCAGGTAATGAGAGGAGAGGAATATATTAATATATTTAATTGATTTTTAATTAAATGAAATGTAATTGATTGGTAAACTTTGCGTAGTAAATTAATGATTAGTTTATTGTTTTTTCATTTTATCTATGGAGTATTATTGTATTTTTATTTAACATACAAGATGTAAAAGGTGAATTAATCATTAACTTAATATATGATACTTAATATTTATTAATGGTATGATACCAAATTTAAATGATATGTATGACATATTAGACTAGTTACTTTTTCAAGTAAACAATCATTTTATTTTATCTCTAAATTAATCATTGCTGACATTTTACTAGTCATGTCAGCAATTTTAATATATGGTACTTAATATTTATTAATGGTATGATACCAAATTTAAATAATATCTATGACATATTAGACTAGTTATTTTTCAAGTAAACAATCATTTTATTTTATCTCTAAATTAATCATTACTGACATTTTTATTTTATCTCTAAATTAATCATTACTGACATTTTACTAGTCATGTGAATAAGAAAATGATGTAAGTATTAATTATGGTGTGAGAAAAAATTATTATATTGATTAATGGTTTTGATCAAGGATATATGTAATCAATTTATAAAAAGTTGTAATCAATTTATAAAAGTAATCAAGGATATATGTAATCAATTTATAAAAAGTTGTAATCAATTTATAAAAGTTGTGGAATATAATTTGAAATTGTCTTTACTTGATTAAAAGTTAGATTTTGTTTTGTCTAAAGATCAAATTAATGGTCCAAAATCAAGAAGTATAAGACAAAGGCAAAAACTTTGCTTTTTCAAAACCAAGTGAGTGACAAATGACAAATAAAGTGACAAATGAACATACCACAGAAGTGACAAATGCCAAATAAACAATAAACATTAAGAGTGTGGGGGGCATGCACCAACCCATCTATTTCTTTAAACGTGATAACATCATTACAAATCAAATCAATTAGGGAATTTATTCTAGACGTTCATTGGTCTGGTAATGAGAGCAGAGGAATATATTAATATATTTAATTGATTTTTAATTGAATATAAATCCAGCCACCTCTTTTAATGTGAGAACATCATACAAATCAAATCAATTGGCAATTTATACTCTGGTACACGTTTATATTGATCTCCCAATATAATTAATTGATTGATTCATTAAATGAAATGCATGAGGTTAGTGGCATGAAACCATTGAATTCGGGATAATATATACAATATGTTACAATAGTTCCGTTTTCAAGTAAACAACTATCTATTTTCTCTCCAAATTAGCCAAGGTTGACATTTTACTAAGTAACTATGTGGATAAGAAAATGACATAAGCATTAAGGTTGACATTTTACTAAGTAACTATGTGGATAAGAAAATGACATAAGCATTAATCTAATTACAAAGTCGTAGTTAAACTAGTCGGAGGAATTGCCCGGAAAGTTATAGAAATTTCAGGCATATTTAGAGAAAATCTGGCAAGGATTTTTGTAAATCCAAGTTATAGTTGTTAAACTTCAAAATTTAAGTGTCCAAAACGTTTTTGATGGTGCTGAATTCATTTCCACCATCAAAAACACAATTCAAACACTGTCTCTACAAGATTTTTTGAAAATTTTTGCCCAGATTCCAGCCACTTTTAACTGTTCGGGCAATTCCTCCGCCTCGATAAACGACTCCAATTACAAATTTACACCTTTAAAAATTTGATTTTTAATAACATTTCATAACTTATAAACAAATTTACACCTTTAAAAAATTGATCTTTATTAACATTTAATATATCTCAAATTAAAATGGATTACTTTTTATATATAATTATAAATTTATTTTTTTATTTGTTTGTGAACTATTTAAAATATTTACATAATCACAATATCTCTTTTATAAACATAAAAATAATTTAAAAAATTATATAATTATTTTTAATCTAATTTTAAATTTTATAATTATCCATATAAATGACAAAATGTCAACTTTCCTTTATAATCACCTACTTGAAAACGTACCTATTATTCTTTTTCATATAGCCAATCTGATACACGTATCATTTGTGTACCGTTCTCCTCATGCATAGTCATTGTTTCCTTCCTTGATAACCAAAGAGTTGTAAGGATGTATCTTCGCATTGGTTTAGTAACCACCAACCTCAGCGCCTTACTTCGTTGATCAAACTTTCTTGTTTATTGGTCCCTGTCTAGTCAGCATGTTAATTTGTATTTGCATTGAATTCATATTAATTTATTCATTTTTCACGGATATTTCGAACTTTTCTGACAATTTTTTTATTAAAATATAAATTATTATTATTATTATATCGTATATTGTAATTAATTTGAGTAAAAATACTTTGGTTCTTAATTAATTTGTAATTTTTTAAAAATTATTTCTAAAATTTATTAAAATTTTGATAAAATTAAATATTAAATTTATTTTTTTATATCAATTAAAATTGATCTCGAGGTCGAAAAATGGAACTCGCTCTGCAAAACCCTAGAAGCGAAAGATTGATCCCAGGCATTGAAGCGGCGCCCCTGCTATGGTTTGGGGCTGCTCATGGTTTTACAATGGCGCCTCTGCGAAGGTTTAGGGCTGCTGCCGCGGCTCTGACAGAGGACGGAAATGCCAAATGGGAGAATGATCAGGCGTCGCCGGACATGAAGCCAGAAACCAAAAATCACACGACCGGCAGGGGCGTTCAGAGGGATTTTATTGGGAGCTCCGGCGTGGAGAAGCGCGTCGATGCCAGTTTGGTTTCCAAGCTGCTGAATGAGCCAAATATACCCATGGGCAATCTCGAAAGGGCAGAGCTCAGAGTAGAGCCCTCTCTCTCAAAACAGGGCTCGGCTATTTCCGCTTTTATTAGTGAAGGCGCCAATCTCCAGCAAGCGAGTTTTCAGATTCAAATAATGCTTCTAACAGGCAAAACCCTGCTCCTGGGGGTCCAGCCTTCTCTCACGGAGCACCAGCTCTCAAAGATTCTTGAAGAGAGGTTGGGGATCCCTTCCTCCCTTCTGCGGCTCCTCTTTGTAGGTAAGCAACTTGACAACAATATGCCTCTTTCCTTTTATAATATTGAAAGAAATGCCACAGTGATCCTATCACTTCGACTAAGGGGAGGTGCAGTTGGGCAATCCTCTGCTTCCAAGGGCTTCTCCTACAAAGATGCAGTACATGCACAGCCGGCCAAGAAATCTGCCGAATCTGCCGGGGCTCCCAAACCTTTCTTGGTGGACAAAATGGAGGAAACCCCTGCCATTGAAATCAATCATCCATCTCTGGATGATCAATACCAGACATTTGCAGAAACAGCCCTCATTTGCAGATTTAATGGCCTTTGGCCACGCACTGCTGATCTATACCAGTGGATCCATTCTAATTGGACCAATAACTGCAAAGTCTTCTTCTGCTCGAAAGGCTTCTTTATTGTAGTCTTAGCCTTCAATGAAGATTACCAGAAAGCCTTAACGGGGGGCCCGTGGTTCTGGGGTTCAGCGGGACTTTTCCTCTCCCCCTGGTTCCCAGACTTTGACCCCTCCACTGCAGTCATCTCAAAGCTCCCTATCTGGGTCAGGCTTCCAAATCTCCCTGCGCATCTTTGGCATTTTGCTGTCTTTCAAGGAATCGGGAACACCCTAGGCCGCTTCCTGGCAACAGATACTTCAAGGGGGGAGAATGGAATTTATACCTACGGCAGAATTTGTGCAGAAATAGACATTAGCAAAGGGCTGCCGGATCAGATCATCCTCAAAGTCGGGGACTTCCATTGGACGCAAACTTTGGACTATGAGAATACAGCCTTCAGGTGTCGCCACTGCCATCAAACGGGGCATCTCCAGAACTCATGTGCAGCGTTCCTCGACAAAAAGAAGAATTTCACTCGCAAATCCAAATCCAAGAGTTGGAAACCTTGTGATCGTCCCCCTATGGATGACATAGAGTCCTCTAGCTCTGATGAGGAGGACATTGAAGTGGAAGAGGAGAATTTGGAGCAACCAGAGGACTCTCCCTCTGCCTGCGCCAAGGATCCTTCTGCGCCTTTATTCTCGCAGAAACGTACTCATGAGTCTTCGCCTTCTGATTCAGATAAGGAGTCTCCTCCTTCAGCTCAGATCTGTCTACAAGTAGTTCCGGTCCAGCCAGATCAAATTGGTTGGGTCAAAGTCAGTAAAAAGAAAGGGAAAAAATGTAGATTGGAAGATTCTGCCCATGCTGGGTAGACTCCCTAGACCAGCTCGTTTTTTATGTTCTCTCTGTTCTCTTTTGCTCATGCCGTGTTTGCTCTTTGGGACCGAGGTTGATTTCATATCATTTCCGGCTCCCATGCTCCTTAGCTTCGCTTCTTTGAAAGCTCTGTATGTACCATATGTCTTTTCTTAATAGAATTAGTCTCAATTCAGAAAAAAAAAAAAAATTGATCTTTTGAATTTATAATCTTTAATTGGTGGATGACTAATTTTATGTGGTTTAAAATCAAATTTTCAGAGTTAAAAATTGTTTAAAAAAAATAAAAAATAAAAAATAAAAAGAAAACTCTAATCGAGTGTCATAAATTAATTATCCAAAAAATTCCAAATTTATGAAATTTTCCATAATTAATATTTTATTTTCCAAAAAAATAGTTTCCATTACGTTTCAAGCTTTTTTTATGTTCAAAATTTATTTCATTAGATTTTCAAGAAGGCACAACTTACATAATTCATCTCAACAATCCCCGCTCTCTCATTCTAACCAGACTTGTTGAGATTGGGGACTAGAGAATACCATAATAAACAACTTACAAACATTATTTCCAGAAGGCTTTCTAGCCTTAGCATAACTGAAGTAGACAAAAAGAAAACCATAACTGACAGCAACATATCAAGGAGGGGGATGAGGGGCAAGTATAGGGGGAGTTGTAAAGAAACCAACTTGATCATGCATATCGAAATCGATATGTTCCACCATCGCTTCTAGGCTACGAAGGTGGTCATTTTTGCGGCGATGGCTGTGATGGAGTCTGTCCAACTGCTCCTGAATTTCATTATGGCTATATTGAATGTCATTGAAGTAGCCCATAATTTTGTTTCGGTCTTCATACTTGTGGTCCTTGAGAAAATTCATATCAATTTGCATGCATCAGAGTTGTCCAGCCATAGATTCCATGGCGGCAGGAGCTACTACATGACCATACAAACAGGCTTGAGAAAAATGTTTGGCATCCTCAGTGTCCTAGCTAACCAAATTGGCAGAAGACATGCTATGACCGGGCTCATGACGACCTCCTTCAACCTCCTGCCCTCCCCCGCAGCAAGGATGACCCCATTGGTGGGGCATTGAGAAAAGAGTCAAGCCTACCTGCTGGCAAAGGCAAGCCCCCGAGAGAGAAGCAATGAAACACCTGCAATGCACAAAACAATTACAGGAGCCAAGAAACTGCAACAGATGAAAAGACTACGCCAAAGCACCAACCACCCTCCCTCTGAGACAAGAAAAACAATTACCGTCCAGACTGAAAGGTCGGGAGATGAAGACCATGCCCACCACCCAAAACACCCACCAACACAGACAACGCAACCACGATTAACCAATGAAGAACACACATACCACCCTCCATCCAACCCAGAGACACCCTCACACCAGTAAACACCAAGTAGTGCCCACGGAGAGCCAACAACCACGCAACCACAAACCACCAGAGAGGCAGCCCTCGAAATATAAAAACATGCAGAGGAATTGAAAAATGTTGATTTCTTACCCCACACAGAGAATTGAAGACCCGGAGAGATTAATATCCTGAGTGTGAGCCTGTAATGGGTGAGAAGTCTTGGAAATGCCTCAGATCCTCACCCGTTCGAGTGCCTGGGTCCCAGGAACAAAGCAAATGGTAGAACCCAAACCACACTACATTGTCACAAAACTCCACTGCGCATCTCAACCAAGGTCAAAACCCCAAGGAGCCACCATGGATCCCAACCCACACACCTCGCTAATCCTCCCTACCAAAATTCATAGCCCAAGCTTCCAAATTGAACCAATACCCAAGCCAGCCGAGGAGTATTTTATCAAAGACATTTATGCCCTTCACCCTAAGATCTCCTCTTCAAACTGGGTCTTAGGAGGACAATTTAATTTAATTCAAAGCTTGGAGGAGAAACAGGGAGGAGTCAGAATACTAAATCTAAGCTCCACAGCCTTCAATTCACTGATTGGTGAATTCCACCTAGCATATGTGATCACAAAGACAGGGCTCCACACCTGGAACAACTGGAAAGGATGTCAATACCAGGTGGCCTACCGAATAGACCACTTCCTTATGTCAGAAGAATTGCTCCTATATGATCCTTTTATTGAAGCATCAATTCTGCCATCTCTTGGTTCGCATCACTGGCCAATCTATCTTAATATGGCATTCCACTCTCCCCTGAAAAATAAATCATTTCGCTTTGAAAGCTTTTGGTTATGGCATTCGGGCTTTGTAGAGAAGCTAGAAGAATGGTGGAATGCCCTAGAGGTGCCTTCAAGGTCGCACATGAAAATCTTCTAGAGAAAACTTAAAGCTTTGAAATAAAAAATTGAAGGTTGGAATCAGGAAGAGTTTGGTGACATCTTCACTAAAAAGTACAAGCTAGAGAAAATAAAGGAGGCAATTCAAATGCAGATAGCTTGTGAAGTTTGTTTTGAGGATCTGGCGACTAAATAGGGCCATCTACTATCCCAGCTAGAAGAAAGGAGGCTTGAAGAGGAAGCATTTTGGAGGCAAAAATCTCGAGTCCAATGACTTTGCGAGGAGGAGAAAAGCTCAAATTGTTTTCCTAGATCCATGATCTGCAACCAACAACACAACCACATCACATCCCTATTTTAGGGAGGGGGTTTTCCTGGAAAATCACCAAGATATGGAGCGAGAATTAATTTCCTTCTACTCATCTCTTATGTCTGAAGAAGATATCGACAGATCTTAAGACATTGAGCACATCAATTGCCATAGACCTCGTCTTGTGACTGAGGAATAAAATGAGGTTCTAATGCGACCTGGATCTTATGAAGAGGTGGAAACGGTGGTCAAGGAAATGCCTTCAAATAAGGCACCTGACCAAGATGGTTACACCTCTGAGATTTTTAAGGTTTGTTGGTCTTTCCTTGGCCCAGATATTGTAGAGCTTGTGGAGGAGTCTTGTCAAATGAGACAAATTTGGTCAGGAATAAATGCCACTTTCTTCACTCTCATCCCAAAATCAAAAGAGGCTAATACTCTGAGTGGGTTCAGGCCCATTTCTCTCTATAAAGTGATATATAAGATCCTTTCATCTATTTTGGTACACTGACTGAAACCCATTCTCCATCACATAATCATCTCGGAGCAATCAAGGTTCGTTGAAGGGGGAAAAATACTAGATGGAATCGTTTCTTCTCATGAAATCATATGTTCCGGACTATTACTAACATGAAAACTGGCCGATTTAAAAAACAAAAGCAACAACACTGCATATTGTACTGATTTTTCCCTTTTTATTTTTTTTTCAAAAATTTCCCTTGTTGATTTTTATTATTGAATGGACTTGGTTCAATCATTTTCGTCAATAAACCTTACCTATATTATATATTTTCACAATTCTATTTTAAATCATGATGCAATAAAAGAAAAGAAAAAAAGTCAACACTACAACAAATAAGATTTTCTTTTCTCTTCACAATTTTAATTATAATTGGGAAAAAAAATAAGAATCTTTTGCACTCACACTTAAGCCTTTGTGTAACTAATTTTTTTTATTTTAATATACAAGACAGTGTAATTTTCTATATTAGATATTTTATTATATATGAATTATTTGCCACGTGATTAAGACGACTTGAGATGCTTCATATCATTTTGTTTTTTTTGACATAGAAATTCTACCATAGATTATTTATTTGCCCTTGAATTAGGATGAGTATAAATTTAAAGTTAAATAAATAGTTTGTTACAGTAATTAGCTTTTCAAAAAAAAAAGATATATATCTTATTTGATATAAAATACTAGACATTGTAATTTCTCCTCCTTATTTGCTCCCATAAACCTAAAGATGGAACAAGCACATTTCAATAAACTCTTAACTTTTGTAAGAAATGATGATGTTGGGGGCTAATGTTTCATCTAAAATTATCTACTCACCTATCTCTATTTTTCTCCTAGTCCATTAATTACTTCATTTACTTCCCTTCATTATATTCAAATGCGTTTCATTATTAGATTTATAAATGTGTTCAAACATTCAATAATTTCTATTGATTATTTTTTGCATAAGAGGCAGATACTAAGCAACAACGCTACATATTACACTTGTTTCATATATTCTATTATGATTCGTTGGTCATTATAAATTATGTGAAAAATTTATAAATGGTTACATACTATTTTGTTTTAAGTGACTTTACATCCCTACTAAATGTTTTGTTAAAACAATAAACTTTATATTTTCTTTTATAATATGTAGTTCTGGTGTTTAAGTTAGTACTCAAATATGTTAATGATAATTACATTTAAGTTAGTACACATTATCATCCAAGGTGTAGTGTGATCAATGCTCCCATACATTTGTTAATGTACTAAAAAGGATAGTAAATTTATGCAAATTTCATATATGACTATTTGAGTTAGTGTGGTTTGAAATCCAAGGTCACATTAGTAGCAATTGTTTAAAGAAAAGGAAGAAAAAATAAATGAAAGTTAATTTTAAATGTTTAACTAGTGAAAACAACAATGAATTTACCTAGTCTCCTTTGGCAAGGATGCATGGTGTAGATGAAAATTATAGATTCTGTGTGGTTGTCAAAATTATAAACGGAAATAAAATCTATTATGGAAGACAAGGAATGGAGAAATCTAGCAATTCAATAGCACTAGACAAAGAAGTGGTCATAAGGGAATATAGAACATTGGTACTTGTATGCGTGTGGAAAATGAAAGTTCTATTTGATATTTTTTTTAAACCCTACCTTGGTGCATCATGTATCTTAACACAGATGCATGCATATGTACAAAAGATACAATAAATATTTTTTATAAAATAATTTAACCTACCTTAGTGCACATGGTACGATGACACATAGTTGTGATGGTATATTTTATGTATAACATTGGTCATATTTTTTCAAAACCTTTTACGGCATGCAACAACACTTTGACATTAATGTGGTTAATTGTATTTGTCATAATGAAAATAATTAAAAGAAGAAGAAATTATTAACCTCAACATCAATATGTTGGTCTAATGTGTATGTTGGTCTAAACACATTAACAAAAATATATTTGCTAAAACCTTACATAGTTTATTAATTTTTTTTATTAAAAATACATTAAGCAAAAATTAACTTTATTAAAATATCTTCTCATTAATGTTTTTCTTGTAATAAATTATCCATTAAATTTGTGACGAAACATTATTTCAATCTAAATTGAAGTTGTAAATTTAAATCTTAATGAGAATGTTGAACATGTTTTATATATATATATATATATATATATATATATATATATATATATATATAATTTCTATTGTCTCAAAATAACTTCCATACAAAATCATTGTTCATTGTTAGACCTAAACAATATTGTGGTCTACTATAAGGGAAACCAAACCTACTGACAATGAGATCTATTGTTTATCATCCAAAGCCATCCAAAAATATAACTAGTTTTCATCCAAGTTTCTCACATGCCCTAGAACATATATACAGAATATTGGTTGTCAATAATTGACTATCCATCTACTAAAAGAAACTAATTTACAAAGTGTAAAAGACATAATTGGCCAAAAGGCTAGGCTAACATCAATTATCAAAGGATGTGATTATGGTTGGATCTTGGGCAGTTGTGCTTGCTAGAGTTGGAGACTTGAGGCCGCATTGTTGATGACCTTCTATGTGAACCAAGTAGGTGTCAAGGCTAACTCAGCAAGAGAATTGGTAGTGTTGGACTCATTGGGCATGCTATAATTTCATTGTGATCCTCATACTTTTTTTTTAGGACCCTTTCCATAGGTGTCTTCATTTGCCAATGGAGGGTGATGGAATTGAGATATTAGCTCCATGTTTCCCTAGTACAGTAAGGCTCTGAACCCCAACTAGCTACTTTAGTATGGATTTCAGAGTCAGATTAGGATTGGCAATGATTAGTGGTTAAGGCTTATAACCGACAACTGTCCTCTTAGATTTCTAAATTAGTGGAGTAATGGAAAATAATTGTAGCCATCTAAGCTTATGTTTGAGCCCAAGGTCTACTGTGGGGGCCTCAACCTCCAAAACTTCGTCGAGAGTGCAAAGTTGGCAGGGCATAGCGCTCAAAGGAAAGATAGGCCTAGTGAAAGACACCCCTTAGTAAGGGGAAGACTAGTGAGGCAAATCGAAATGAACTAGGACAAAGTTAGCAAAACTTTACACTCAGCTTCTAGGTTGACTTGGGAATGGTATTAGTTATTAATGGTAAAGGAGGGGAAAACAAAGAGTAACTCCAAGCAGGGTCAAGCAACCATAAAACCCAAGGCACACCATTTAATTTCCACACCACTAGGACGTCTTGCAAACCATAAACCAAATTCCACCTTGCAAATACAAACAATTTGGGAATTCTTTGAAGATAGGACAGAAATATTTACCCTAAAATTGATTGCCCGCCAGACTTTTAGATACTACAGACCAAACATGTTTCTTCTCTGGCAACCTCCCATTTTGATTCTCACCCTTGTTGCGACCACTTCCAAATTCCCAAGATTCCCTATCACCACAACGGCCTCCCGACTCCAAGCTTGAATTTTCAACACAAGAGGTGTACAATGAAGGCTAACCTTTGGGGGACCAAGACCTCCATGTGCCAAGTCTTCCACAAAGCTAGCGTCATGGTGGAAATATCCTACCTATGGCCAGGAAATGGAGACTACATAATAACATAAAGTCGTGATGAATGGGAAAAGAGCTCACAACATAAATGAGAGTTGATGTCTTAATGCAAAGGCATGTGAACATGGTTTACATGTGCAACTACACGGGGTGGCATAGCCATGCCATCCCATCCTCTTAAATGCAATGGGAGGCAGCGAGGTGACAAACTTCCCCGCCCCATCCATGAACATTATTTCCAACGCCCTTATTGAAAACACAATAATTAATATTAACAAAAGTATCTACATTCAATTTTACTTAAGTTTCTTAGCCATTTAATTTTTTTGTTTCGGTGAAAAGTATATGTGTAAATAAATGAGAGCTATTTAAATTGCGTAAAGTAATTATTATGATTATAATATAATTAATCAAACAAATATGAATTATATTTTATTGAAGTTTGTTATTCTTTTAAATTTAATTGTAATTATAATGGTATAAATAAACAAGTTGAAAATTAATAGTTTAAATGTTTAAGAAATAAATTTTGTTTTCTCTTCGCCTCAATTTAAATTATTATTAAAACATTTAGATTATTGTATTAAGGTTTCACCAATATGTTAACCCATAGGCTATTAAATATTAAATGTTAAATATTGTTTTTTAATTATAATAATAATTATTCCGTTGGAGGCTAATCCAAATCACCCATATATCACATTTTCCGATAAATAAATACTTAGCATTCAAAATGTGAAGATAATCATAACGGATTACAGCTCTTTTTTTTTCAGTAGGAAAAAATCAGCATGTTATATATTGAGAAATATATAGATCATGATTACATTTAAGACCGCAGTCTTGGTAATATATGGATAAAAGGACCCGTATGGGCGCATATGAAGTTGCGTCGGATATAACAGCAGCATGTAGGCCATGTATGAAAATAAAAGAGAGAGCATCAGCTGCGCTTGTAACCGTGGCGACATATTGAGAGAGCCTGAAGTATAGAGAGAAACAGATGTACAAAAAGTTACAGCCATAGGGAAAAACATGAGCATATAAAAAACCTGTGCATTAATGCGCCTGATATAGATGGATTCGTCATTCAGTTCTGAGAGGGCATAGACCCCATGATATAAGGCAGGATGGAGAACAAAGGCAGGCAGGAGGCCTGAAAGATGCGCCGATTCCTCCATGTCCAAATATTCCAGCATGTGAGGCAGAAGAGAGCCTGTCTATCAGTACTTTGATCAGCCCACCATATAAAAGCATCCTGTATGGAAGAGAAATGACTGTGAGGGAAACTGTGAAGAAGCGAGAGTTCATGCCAGATTGCTTGGGCAGCAGGGCATTGAAGAAACATGTGAAAATTGGATTCATTGTCCTGGAGGCAAAGTACACATCTGCCAGGACCGATGAACGGATTACAGCTCTTTACTTCAGTACATTCGTTTAAAAATATTTTTGGTTACAACTTTTGTCAATATATTAGCGAAACGAAATTGCATTTTGAATCCATATTCATTTCCTCCATTATATTTTTATCAATATTTTATTTCTTTTGGGATTTATAATATTAAAAAAAAAATGATGGAGACCTCTATAATTGTGGCAATAGTGTAGTGATGTTACCTTTAAAAAAAGGAATTTTCGTCATGTTTAGTTTTCACACATTGGTTATTAACATTGCTTTAGGATTATTATTTTTTATTTTAATATTCTTATAATGGGTTATTTTTCCAATTATTATGGAGAACTTGTGAATGCCTCTTACATTATAGATATACATTATTAGTCCACTTTGTCGTTAAATATTGCCTGTCACCATTTTGTCACATGTATGTTCAAAGGATGTATTTAAATCCATGTCAAGCATTCCTTAAATTGCTTAAATGTTGATATTGTCTTTCCCTATTTTCAAGTTGTTCGCTATTTCATTAACATAACTGATGTTTTTTTGTGTTATTGTGTGATGACACATTATTCCCTTCTCGTTAGTGATTTTTCTCTTATCGACTATAATACATTATTCTAGGAGATTGACTTAGAGCCATTAGCACCTTGGAACTTACTTTCATCATTGATAAGTCACCTTGTGTTTAGTAGATTACATCTCACCATTGGTCATGGACTAAGTGATTTCCACTATGTTTGAAAACACATCATATAGTCACACTGTGTGATTCATATTACACCTTGGTTTCCATTTTCACAATTGGTGCAATTCTTCATCTATGTTAGCAACTTTCATTATTGGTTATTTCTTAGAGGGTATTTTTGTGTGCTACTTTTATGTAGTGTATGCAAGAGACATGCAAGGTGGTGTGTTCATTCTAGTTTTTTCCTAGGCCTTGAAATCATATAATTTTTGTGATACCTACTTATATTGGTTCATGGGGGATGCCTTAATGCCCTCCTTCCAATAGTTCTCTTCCTATCAACATTAATGTGATTTCTTTTGGGACATGATTTACAGTACATTATAGTGCCTTGGGGCTTAGAGTCATCAATGGTAGGTTCCCTAACTATTGATGATGGGAGTACATCAAATTCCCCTTATTGCTAGATTTTATACGTCCTTGATGTCAATACATCTATTCACACTTGCTAAAATGTATTATGTGCATTGACATCAATTTTCATTATTGGTGGTTGGTCTTGCATTTTTCAATAGTATACATTAGTGGTTGGTAAAAAAATGGTTTCACTTATGTTTGACATCTTGTCTTCGTTTTTTTGTGACTAGTGGAATCAACAACTAGGGCGGTCTCGTCCTTGCATGACATAGGGTCGATTTTGTTTGTTACCACTATAACAATAAGGTGTACATGCTTGCTCCTAATGCGGACACATGTAAGTTGGTTTTCGAATCAAGGACCTCATTATTTTTACATAACATGATTTTCCTAGTGATTTACACCTTAGGGGCTCATGTTTCATATCATATCATTTATTCATATGGTTTCGGTTTGTATATTTGATATATAATAATTGAAGGTCTTGGGTTCTAATAGTTCACATTCTTATGCTACTCCTCAAGTTGCACATATTAGACTACCTATATATATGAAATTGATACCATTTTGGAGAACTAGTTCCTACTTTTACTCAAGTTCCAGTTGATTTGTCAACATACATTGAGACATAGATCCATTATTTATTTGCTCATGGCTATGATTTGTATTTGACATGGTTCCACTATGTGTTTTCCATGGCAATGATTTTTCATTCTATATATTCTTCACGGATTTGCATCATAATTGATTGGGTGACCATGCATACCTTTTCACCTTAACATGGATATGCTTGCCTTAGGGAAGATAGTAATTTGATACATTGTTTTTGTTTGGATGTAATTTTTTGATCTTGTGGTCGCGGTTGTTGGACTTCACTTAGTTACACTCATCTAAATCTTTTGTAGTATTATAATGTAATTCAACCATCAACTTCAACTTCCCTTCTTACCTCGTACATTAGAGGGCATTTGCAATAGCCTTATTTATTCATTACTGACTCCTTGACCAACATATATCTAGTTTAATATCTTTTTTCCCATTGAAATTAGTTTAAAAATTACTTTTACTTGGTATAAAATATTTTCCTTATGGAAATACACATATCATACACTCTTTCTCTTCATGCTAACTGTGTATGCATTCCAAAATTTGCAAAAATAATAGATCCACGTCAATTTCATTCTCCTAAGTGAAAGTTACTAGGTTGTTACATTACACAACCATAATTTCTATTTCCAATGAACTTAGACAACTTATGAGAGTATAAATCAGTTCTATGTGTTGGAGAAGGGCAAAGTGACCATTTTGGTATTTTATGTTGAAGCATTATATTGAATTCTTAACCTGGGATTTTATGTTCATTCCCTTCTACACAAACCTTTGTTTTTAAAGTTGACTCTCTTGCTTAGATTTAAGATTTAATGAGGAGTTGTAATTAAAGTTGAAGTCTATAAGTGGTCTAGGTGAGGAGGAACACAAGCTTTGTTGATGAAGGCATTGGAAGTATATCAAGTATTGCCCGCACACTCTCTCTCTCTCACACACAACCGTGCGCACACAAGCACACACACATTAAGATATATCTTCTCTCCCCCACTCCCCGCCCCCTCCCCGCCCCCAACGCACCCAAAAGGCACTATGTTGCAATTCATTTAATTATTAATTACATGATTTGGAGGAGAAATTAATTACATGATATTAATTAAGAGTAGTTAGTTACAAGTTTTCTTGTTTTAATATCATTAATACTTTATGTTGTAAATGGTTTGAGGAATGTCATGTGATCATTCTGTGCATATCTCTATAGAAGTTTGGAGCATCCAAGACTTTATCTAGACAATTACAAAATCCTAAAAAGGGACCAACCAATTGGTCAAAGGTATTCTTCCTTGTCCATTATTTATATCTTTGGCATAATAGTTGAATCTTAAAAGTTGAGTAATCAGTCTTTTCATTTTATCTTTCATTAATTTGACCCTAATAAACTAGGGATCGTTCTCTATAAAAACACTGGAAATTATTTCTTTGTATTTTGTATGTGTTTTAGTTTTTTTCAGTCTTCTTTTTTTGGTGTGAGTAGGATACATTTTATGTTTTGATTTGTTTGTTTTTTTTAAGATTTTATTTTTTTTATTTTCTTTAAATTTCATTTCAATGTTGTTTGTTAGTTATTCAGTGTATCTATGTGAATGAGAAGCACCATTAATGATGCAAGTAGTCATCCATGGTAACACTAAAATAGGTGCTACTATTACATGACAACACACTGCATGACTTACAAAAGGAAAAAAATGAGATGGTGGTTTGTTTCTCTAGTAGAGTAGCAACGCCTCTTGTGTTATACCCTAATTATCCCATGTGCATCAATATGCACATCTCATTCACTTAATGTAGTTATCAAAGATGTGTGATACACATTATCATCCTGAAGTATTACGATAAGTGCTCCCGTATATTTGTTAATGTACCAAAGAGCATAGTAAATTTATGCACATTTCATAAATGACTATTTGATGCACTTCAAATGCTAGGGAGTTTTGGTAATTGATGTGACTTGTGTAGGTGCTTAGAGCTAGCATGGTTTGGAACCCAAGCTTGCAATACTAAGAACTTTTTAAAAGAAAAAAAAAAAAAAAATGAAGGCTAATTTTAAATGTTTAGATAGTAAAAATAATAATTTTAGTTAGTGAAAACAATAATGAATATATGTAGTCTCGTTTGCCAACAAAGCATGGTGTTTATATATATATGAAAAATATTAATTCATATGGTTGTCAAAATTCTAACAGGAAATCAAATCTATTTGGAATAAAAGGAATAATAAAATGTAAGAAACTTGAAAGAAAAAAGTGCTCATAGTAGAATATAGAGCATTAGTGCTTGTATATGTATGGTACAATGTATAAAATTTAAAATGAAAGTTCAATTTGATATATTTTTTTAAACCCTACCATGGTGCACCATGTATTATGACATGCACCAATGCATGTATTGTATATATTGAAGGTAGAATAAAAATTATTTTATAAAATAATTTAACATACCTTAGTGTACATGGTGTGGTAATACATAATTGTGGTAGTATCTTTCATATATAATATTGGCCAATTTTTTTGAAACCTTTACAACATCCAATATAATAATATGGTTAAATCTATTTCGCACATAAAAATAGTTCATTAAAAAAATACTAATCTTAACCTCAATATATTGATCTAAACACATCAACAAAAATATTTGCAGTAAAACTTATCTAAATAATATATTTAGTAAAACTTTTATCTTAATTTTTTAATTAAAAATATAATAAGTAAAATAATATTATTAAAAAAATTATAAATAATAATTAATAATTATTTAAATCTGAAACAAAACATGATTTAAATCTATTAGGTGAGTGGTAGAAACACGCTTCCCAGCGAGAAGGAATGCAGACGATAAAGCCATTTTCATTTCTTAGGAGGTGTTTGCGCGGGATGAGCACATGACAGAAATGACCAATGCCAAATAAACAATAAACATTAACAGCGTGGGGGCAACAACCATAATAGTTCCGTTTTCAAGTAAACAACCATTTAGTTTCTCTCCAACTTAGTCAATGTTGACATTTTACCAAGTAACCATGTGGATAAGAAAATGACATAAGCATTAACCTAATGTCGTGGGAAAAATTTCCTCATGGGCAGTGGTTTTGATCGAGGGTAAATTAATTTATCGAGGTTCTGATTTAAAAGTGGTTGGGCTTTATTTGAGATTAAAAGTAATTTGTTTATAAAGTTTATAAAATATGATTTAAAAGTATTTTTGTTTGGTTGAGAGAGTTTTTTTTTATTCAAGGAAATATGTTAATAACACAAGATCTCAAAGCATCTAACAAGAGTGAAAATTTGTATCTTTTAAAACCAATAAAGGCATCTAGCAGTAATGGATACCTGCTCCCTTTAAGACTACGAGCTAATTATTTCAGCTAGTGTAGTTTTTCTTGAATAATAGTAAGACTCAATTTACATTTGCAAATAACAACTAATAATGACTATTTCAGCTGGTGTGGTTTTCTTTGAATAATAGTGATGAGTCAACTTACATTTGCAAATAACAATTAATAATCACTACCACTACTACTAATTTGAGATTTATCGAGTGTCAAGAGGGATAAAACCTCTTAATCCTTAATAGATCCTAAGTTAACATATATATATATATAGATATATATATATAGATATATAGATATATATATATATATATATATATATATATATATATATATATAGATAATTACTAGTATAAATCCATTTAAATACGGATCTAATATGAGCCAAGAGAGATCCAAGCAATTTTTTTATGAGCCAACATTATTTAGAAATTTTGTATAATTTTCTTTTGGCGGACATAAGCAAAATTTCAATTTTAATAACAAGACAATATTACACATTATACTCGCCTCAATAAACATGTTACACATTATACTCAATAAACATGTTACACATTATACTCAGTTAAATAAACGTCTCAGCTCAATAATTTTTATTTTTTTTATTTGACCAAATTAAAATATTTACACAATATAATTAATCATTACAACCTCTCATTTAAAAATATAAAAACAATTTAAAAATTTATATAATTAATTTTAAATTTTATAATTATCCATATAAATGACAAAATGTCAACATTCCTTTATAATCACCTACTTGAAAACGTACCTATTATAGCCAATCATTTGTGTACCTTTCTTGTAATGCATAGCCACTGTATTGATTTCATATTAATTTATACATTTTCCACAAACATTTCAAACTCTTCTAGCACTATATATTATTTTTTTATTAAAATATAAAATATTTTTTTTTCATTTTTTTTTCTGATTAGTTCGGTCATTATAAATAATGTGAAAATCTTATAAATGGTTACGTACTAATTTGTTTTAAGTGACTTTACATTCATATTAGGTTAAAACAAATAAACTTTATATTTTCTTTTGTAATATGCAGTTCTTATGTTTAAGCTAGCACTTAAACATATGTTAATGATATTTAATTAGATTGATCTTCATAATTATTATTTAGTATAATTATATATATCTATATATATATATATAATTTATGTATTTATTTATGAAATATTTTAAGTTAAATAGATTTTAAAAACCTTTGCTGTTAAATATTATTACTTTCAATATTAAAAAATAATTATATTTGTACTTGTGTATTGCATCGTCATATTTTTTTGGTTCCACTATTTCTCTCTTTGTTGTTGGTTACCTTTTCTATCCACCCTCACCTTGTTGCGTTCAACTTCTATAACCTTAAGGTTATGAGCCATAATACATGAAGGTATCCTCTCAACATGTCCTCTAATTCAAACATCGAGATCAAACGTGATCTATGCATAGTACAGAAAAGAAAGTCAATCATATGGTTTCATTTCAGGTCTCAACAAGTAATGCTCTAGCTAATCTATATGTATAATTCTTGATCATTTCTCCTCCAAGTTGCAATCTAGACTTTCTTTTGTTTTGGGTCTAGCCTTCTGGGGAGGTGATGACATTAATGTGATTATAGTTCATTACTTGAATTCATATAGAAATTATGATGAGGAAGTCAAGGACTCTAATCCTGTATTTGTTGCACCCCTCGTTTGAGCATATGCACATTGGAACAAGTTCTCATATGATACCGCCCATAGGGAATTCAAATGGAATTCTTGGAAATCCAACACAAAAGCAACCTAGTAGGAGTCCCAGCTAGAAAATATTGTGCATGGATGTCAAAAAGAAAGAAATGATCATTATATTGTACAAACAATCTTCCCATACTTGCCTCTTTCCACCTCTTATTGTTATATATGTGCTTGAGTAGCCTTCCATGTTAAAATTGGATTTAAGCATCAACAAACCAACATCTAAGTTCCAATATATTTCTTTATAATTAACAAAGATTACTATATGGGCTCTCTTAGTTTCAACTCCTCTACTAACATTCCTTTGATTTCGTTTTTTCTTTTGTAGGAGACACTAGATATGGATATATCTATGTAACAGTGAGTTATGACTTTTGTTTCATCTCTGGTTGTTGAATAATGTTCTTGAAAAAATGAATTAGCACCTACAATAACCCAATTTCAGTGAGTTATAATGCATGATTGTTGGGTGCAAATACTTCCACATTGATTTCTTTAATTACCTCTATATTTTCTTCAAAAAATTCATATTGTTGACATTAATTTTTTTCTATCTACTTGTTCAAATAAGCTTACATTAATTCTTGATTTCATTATAATTTACTTGAGATGTATTTCAACAAGCACCCGGTGAAAATTAAAGAAATCCACTTTGTTGGCATAACATAAGTACATGATTAGTTGGGTGTTGAAGCAATTTATTCGGTGGAGATTTCTTACCTTTTTCATCCATGTGCTTCCTCAATTCTTCTACAATAAAGCATTAAAAGGAGACATGAGGTAAGCTTTGTTAGGCTAAGGAATAACTCCATGCTTGGATTGAATTTTGTTAAGGTGAGCCATACATTAATACAAAGAGAAGTGGTTTGGTTTCATCTTCCAAAAGGTTTGAATTACTCTTCACATCCACATGATGGCTCTTCATGTTCCTCCTAAATTAATATTTACAAAAATATTTTCAATTTACCATAATCCCAAGGATTGGGTATCTCGCGTTTCCTGCCTTAATCTGAAACGGTGTTTTTGAGTCCAAGCATCATTTTGAACTTTTCAAAAAAAATAAAATTCCAAGCACTTTGTTGAAGGTGTTTTCAATTTTCTCATTTCTCGAACGATGTCCCAAACAAATAGTCTTGGCCTCTACATGATGTTGATAGAGATGATATTTTGTGTTGGTGTGCTTGATTCAATCATGGAATTTTTGGTTCTTGGACAAACTAACTAAAGAAGTATTGTCAATCAAAAGAGAAGTAGAACTGACCTATTTCTCCTATAGATCTTCAAGTATTTTCCCGAGCCACACAATCTCCTTTGTTACCTCTACAACTACTACACATTTTTCCTATGTTGTGGAATTAGCTGGAACTAACTATTTGTGTTCAAAGAGATAATTGTTAATCAAAGAGTCATGAGATATCTTGAAGTAGACACTCCATATTTTTTTATCTCCATCAAATTTTGAATCAGACTATCTAATCAGTTTGAAATCATCCACCTTAGAATACTTGAGTCCAAAGTATGGAGTTCCCTTCGAATATTTTAGAACTCTTTTCGTAGCGAACCAATGTCTTTCACAAGGTTTTTTCCTAAACCTGGAAACAATCCTAACGATGATTGAAATATCTAGTCTATTGGTGGTAAGGTAGATAATACCTCACACAAGCTGTTTGTACTTGGTTGCATTCTCAAATTCATTCTCTTTTTTAATGTGAGCTTCAAATTATGTTCCATCGGAGTAGAGAGAGGATTACACTCAACCATGCCAAACTTATTCAACACTTCTCTAATGTACTTCTTTTGTGAGATGAATATATACTTTGGATTTGAATCACTTTAGTGCCCAAGTAGTAGAGAATGTGTCCCAAATATATCATCTCAAAGCCTTTCTTGACCTCTTTATTTATGGATGCAATATAGCTTTCATTGTTCCCTATTATCAATAGATAATCAACGTGCACTACAAGATATACAATAGTTTTATCAACTTTCTTAACAAATAGAGTTTCATGATCAAGATTAAAGTGCTTGAAATTCACTTTCAGAATACGCTCAATTAGGTTATCATACCAAGCTCATGGAGCTTGTTTTAGGTCATATAAGGATTTAATGATATTTTACATATTTTATGTTCTTGTCCATTTACAAAAAAGCATTCTAGTTGAGACATGAAGACATTCTCTTTCAAGTATCATTCAAGAAATCAGATTTTATACCCATTTGATGAAATTTCCATCCATTATGTGTTTCTAAGACAAATAGAGTACAAATGGTAGACCATTTTGTTATGGGGGTGATGTATCCTCATAACTAATACCTTCTTTCTAAGAAAATCATTTTGCCACAAGCCTCACTTTGTGCTTGTCAATTGAGCCATCGGATTTGTACTTATTATTTAAGAACCACTTGTGGCCAATTGATTTAGTTATGAATGGATGACCCACCAACTTCCATGTCTCATTCTCGATGAAAGCATCATACTCCTTCTGCATGACTTCTTTCCACTCATCATTAGAAACAACTTCTTGAAAAGTTGGTTTAAATTTAGTATATAAATTCAATTCACAATTATATGAAACATCCATATCATATATATCATCTAAATCTAAATTATCTACATCATATCCATCTTTCCTAATTAAACCTTTGGTTCTTATTCTCACCTCATTAAGATGAACACTTCCAAGTGTTTTTATGAGCCACTTTGGTGGACCATTTTGAGATGGTCCCAATTTCTCTAATGATTGAGATGGTGCTACATAAGGGTTCAACTTCTTAATACTCTTTATCATATCATTATCGCTTCCTCAAAATTACCATTATTTCACATCATATTCCTTGACTTTTAATCATTTTCCACTTACCTGTAACCTTGTTTTAAGACCATTTTGATGTTTATATGTGGGATTAGGCTACATATTTTCCAATGCTTTTATTTTAGTATTTAAAGTGAGTTTATGCTTAAATATTAGAAAAATAACATGTTTTCACTTATCCTTGAAAGATGGATGAGTTTGGTGATGATTATAGGTATATTTAGAGATTCCAACAATGCATAATTTCACCACTGAGCTTCAAATTCGAATTTCATCTTCAACCATTGAATATTTGTCATGGATTTAGATCATCATCAACAATATTAGATGTGGAAATAATATTAGACCATAGACAAGATTAGTTTGATTAGTTTTGAATTATTAGTAAAGACCTTGTAGTTGTTTATTAGTTTTGACTTATTAGTAAATGGTTGTAATTGCAAGAGGAATTTGTGGATTTGAGTAGTTATTGTTTATCATATTCTTGGAGAATTTTTTTTGTATAATTGAGTGCCTTATCAATTTCAACGTGAGGACTCTTGGAGCATATGTCTAGATTATGATGGAAGAGAAAAAGAGTTTTTGGTATTTCCCTTCACATATTTTGTTATTCTTTAGTTACATTACAAAGGAAATGTTGTTGTGAGGATTTTATATAATCAAGTAGCAATTTTGTATGCTCTCTTTGCAATTCAAATAAATTAGGAGGGCCCCAATACCTATTTTGTGTTACAACTCATTTCTTTCTTCTAGATATGTTAGTTTAAATGGATAGATTTAAACTTCTATATTTTCTTCGAAGATCAACATTTGAATTTATATTATTTGAACTCTTGAATTCCTTTAAATTTAATTACAAAAGTGTAAACGCCCTATAGAAATTAGGTATTTAAGGTTGAAGAAAGAAAGTTCTTCTCAAGGTGTCACAAAACCGTTTGAATGCATGTGAGGCAAACAAAGGACTGTGATCAGTGCCCTTAAAGTGCTCTTGTAAACATAATCCCGGTGATCAAATAAACCTCCATAGCATTTTAATTTAAGTATGGTTGGATTTTATCCTTCAATTGAAAAAATGAGGATTCCCTACAGAATTTAGATACTCAAGGTTGAAGAATGAAAGTGCTTCTCAATGTACCAAGAACTATTTGAATGGATTTTAGTAAAAAAGGGGACTATGACTGATGCCCATAAATTTCTCTCATAAACATAATCCTGGTGATCAAATAAACCTCATTAGAATTTTAATTTTTGTCTAGTGGGATTTTATTACAAGTGTGTTTCTTGGAACATTAAATTGTAAAGTTCTTTCACAACATAGGAATCATTCACGATATTTACCCAGATTGATAATAACATGTAACATGTTTTATATGTATAAATTTACTAACAATCAACCAATTGAACTTATTTTTCTCATGAAGTGGTAAGAACTTCTTCATGAGTGGTAGATGGTGCTTCAAAAGGAGATTCTAGAGATAGATCTAAGATAGGGACCCCCCTTGAATATATATAATATCATCATCAAATTTGTGATATGTCTTTACATGGGAAAATCTATCTAAATGATCAAGGTATCACTCAACAATTTTGTCATTCATAGAGGATTTAAGAAAAACCATATCTCTAGAGAGGTTTAAATTCTTGTTTACCTCATTGTAAAGATGCCATGCCTTTGTGGTATTTAGGCATCCCAAGAAGATGCACATCTGACTCCTTGGATCATGCTTGTTTCTTTTCTCCTTAGGAATCAAGGCATAGAAAGTGGAACCAAAGACCCTGAGATGCCTTAATGAAGGAAACTAACCCTACCACATTTCTTAAGAAGTATTATTTCCAAGAGCATGAGATAAACACATATTGTTCACATATATTACACATAGAGTAGCATCAAGCAAAAAAATAAACTTCACTTTCTTGAAAAATAACACTGAACAAACCATTTTCAAAAGTGTCCTATTAATTCTATCTTCTACACAATTATGTTGATGATTGTGAGGAACATGTGTTTGATGTTTGATCCTTATTGGAGAAGATATATTTCAAACTCATTTGTAGTGTATTCTCCTCCATTATAAATATGAACACTAGAAATATGATTTTGAGCTTAATTTTCAATCCATAGATGAAAATTTTTGAATGATTCACATGCTTGAGATTTCTCTTTCAACAAATAAACCTAACACATAATGTTGTGGCCCTTGATAAAAGTTATGATATACCTATTTTGAAAATAAGATTGAATATGCATAGGGTGACACAAATCAAGGTGTATTAATTATAGTTTTCTATATTATCTCGAACTTCAATAATGAAATGGTTATTTGTTATGTTTTCCAAGGATATGAACCTCACATTGCTTTAAATTCCTTGAATACTAGGAAAACCAAAAACATCATTCTTTTTCAAAAAATGAAGGCTATCATAATTAATGTGTTAAAATCTAGCATGCCATAAAAGACTAGATGAAAATGTACCATTTTCATAGTGAGAAAGGAATGTATAATTATATCCATGAGCAAATTTCCCTTTCAACTTCAACAATCTTATAGACTCCATTCCCATCATAAGCACCATGTTTTTAGAAGCATTCTTTATTTTAACTTTTCCATCCAATATGAATGGAGTGGCATTCCTATTGAATGTGCACAAGAGCGAACAAGTTCCTTTGTATCTCTAGAAGGTATATCACATCACTCAAAAGGAGTTCTAGGAATGCGAAAAATTTAAGCATGATTGTGCTACTTTTCAAAGGTTTGAGACTTGATTTATTTGCAAAATAAACTATACCATCTATATTGTCATTGAAATATTCAAAGAGGTCTCTTTGGAATGCCAAGAAGTCATGCATCTTTCAAAGAACCAAATGAAGTGTAAAATAAGACTTCATTAACTCCAATATTGTAATGGGAAATAATATAATGAGTATATTTTTGAATTGTTGATGTAGGGTTCTTCACTTTATACCCATTTCCTTTTCTCTCGGACCTTGTAAATTCCACATTTATAATTTGAAGTGTAAAATGAGAAAAAGACAATTTTGAATGGTGCAACCAAAATCCCTTATGAAAGCTAAAGGAGAATAATGTTTAGTCAAGACATAAAAATTACTAACATAACATCAAAGGAAATGTATTGCATATTTGGAAGGCATGGGGCCATTAGGAACAAAAAAATTGTCATAAAAAAGGACACCCACGTAATTACCTTCATAATTTTTGAAGACATTTAAAATGCCAAGAATGCCATCAATCACCTCTCAAGCTTTAATGTCACCAACATGTATCTAATTATCCTTCATTACTAGTAGTCCAGCATGACCAAGAAGATAAACCACAAAAAGAAGGAGATAACCAACAACATTAGCAACAACAGTATGCATATGGTGGTAGACAATGTCGATATCAACCCTTTGTAGGAAGCTTAGCCTCCTGGTTTTCAAATGGATGAAAATTAGCTTTAGTGAAGGGAATTATACATCCAACAGTGGGATAAATATTAAGTTGAAGCTATTGTCTATGGAATTGTAGTAGTGTTGGCTTACATATTTACTCAACCACCACCAATTGAGAACTTCAGCAAAAAAATGTTGAGGGTTTCATGGTCACACACAACTAGGGTTTTCTGCACACAATAATGGAACTGTAATGCCTGAGAGGTAGGGACATGACTAAAGATTGCTCATTGTAGGAGAAGTCAGTGTTATTTTTCGAAGTTGCGAAGTAATATTTCAATATTTGTAGACACGTGTTCACGTAATTTTTTTTCAATTATTTAAATAAATTGAAAAAGCAAGAGTATACTTTTGAAGAGGACTCGTAAACGAATATAGTGGTATTTTTTTATTTTTATTTTTCGTTGTGGATATTTTATGATATTGATTTTTAATTCAACCTCTTTAAAATAGTTCGAAAAATTTGCAAACATTATGTTTTAAAGAAATTAGATGAAAAATATCATATGAATTCTAAAATATCAAACTCATATGTCATTGGATAGAGGATTCCTTCACCAATCCAACATGATCAACTCCGTCATCTAAGGACCAATTTTTCAAAGGGACCAACCAATTGGTCAAAGGTATTCTTCCTTGTTCATTACTTATATTTTGGCATAATAACTATATCTTAAAAGTTGAGTAATTAGACTTTTTATTTTATCTTTCATTAATTTGACCCTAATAAACTAGGGATCGTTCTCTATAAAACCAACCCCCACCTGCTGAAGAAATTATTTCTTTGTATTTTTTATGTGTTTTATTTTTTTTTGGTCTTATTTTTTTCAGTGTGGGTAGGATTTATTTTACGTTTTGATTTGTTTCTTTTTTTTAAAGATTTTTTTTTTAACTTTCATTTCAATGTTGTTTGTTAGTTCTTCAGTGTATCTATGTGAATGAGAAGCACCATTAATGATGCAAGTAGTCATCCATGGTAACACTAAAAAATGTGCTACTATTATATGACAACACATTGCATGCTTACAAAAAGAAAAAAAATGGGATGGTGATGTGTTTCTCTAGTAGATAGTAGCAACACGTACTCCAGCCTAGTACTCCTATGTCCATCAATATGCACATCTCATTCAAGTGTAGTTATCAAAGATGTGTGATACACATTATCATCCAGAAGTATTGCAATAAGTGCTCCCATACATTTGTTAATGTACCAAAGAACATAGTAAATTTATGCACATTTCATAAATGACTATTTGATGCACTACAAATGTTAGGGAGTTTTGCTAATTGAAGTGAACTATGTAGGTGCTTAGAGTTGGCATGGTTTGAAACCCAAGGTCGCACTACTAAGAACTTTTTAAAAGAAAAAGAAACAAAAACAAATGAAGCCTAATTTTAAATGTTTAGCTAGTGAAAACAATAATGAATATACTTAGCCTTGTTTGCCGACAAGGCATGGTGTTTATGCAGATGAAAAATATAGATTTATATGGTTGTCAAAATTCTAAAAAGAAATCAAACCTATTATGGAATATAAGGAATTATAAAATCTAAGAACACCAAACAAAAAAGTGCTCATAGTAAAATATAGAGCATTAGTGCTTCTATGTGTGTGGTACAATGTATAAAATTTAAAATAAAAGTTCAATTTGATATATTTTTTTAAACCCTACCAAGGTGCACCATGTATTATGACACACCAATGCATGTATGTGTATGTATTGAAGGTACAATAAATATTATTTTACAAAATAAAATAACTTACCTTAATGCACATGGTGTGGTAAACACATCAAAAAATATATATATATTCAGCAAAACTTATCTAAATAATATATTTAGTAAAAACTTTTATCATAATTTTTTAATTCAAAAAATGCAAAATAATTTTATTAAAACATTTTATAATTAATAATTAATAATTTTTCAAATAAATTTGAGAACAGCAGACCACGGAATAGAGGGAAAGCAAAAATTCAGAATGGGGTCTTAAAATAAAGTCATTTTTGTGTTTGCGCGTGCTGAGCATGTGACACAAGTGACAAATGCCAAATAAACAATAAACAATAAACAATAAACATTAACAGTGTGGGGCATCACAAATCAAATCAAATCAATTGATTGATTCATTAAATGTAATGCATGAAGGTTAATGGCCATTGAATTCGGATAATATATACAATATATTATATTAGTTCCGTTTTCAGGTAAACAACTATTTATTTTCTATCCAAATTATCCAATGTAGACATATTACTAACAATGTGGATAAGAAAATGACATAAACATCAATCTAATGTCTTGCGAAAAATTTCCTAATTGTCAATGGTTTTGATTGAGTGTAAATTAATTTATGAGGGTTCTTATTTAAAAGTGGTTTGGTTTTAATGGAGAGTAAAAGTAATTAATTTATAAAGTTTATAGACTGATTTAAAAGTGTTTTTGTTTAGTTAAGAGTTAGTTTTTTTTGTATCTAAGGAAATATGTTAATAGCACAAGATTTTACGGTATCCGGCAAGAGTGAAAGCTTGTACCTTTTAAGATTAACAAGGCATCTAGGAGTAATGGATGCATGTTCCCTTTAAGACTATCAGCCAATTATTCCAGCTGGTATAGTTTTTCTTGAATAATAGTAAGACTCAACGTACATTTGCAAATAACAATTAATAATCACTACCTCCACTACTAATTTGAGAAAGCAACATCGATCCATCTTAACTGATCTATCAAGTGTCAAGATGGATCAAACCTCTTAATCCTTCATAGATCCTAAGTTAAGATGGATTACTCTCTCTATATATAATTACTAGCATAGATCCATTTTAAATACGGATCTAACATGAGCCGGAAGAAATCCAAACAATTTTTTTTATGAGCCAACATTATTTAAATATTTTATATAGTTATTTTTTTTATTCAACTGACATAAGCAAAATTTCAACTTTAATGACAAACAGACAATGTTACACATTATATTGGGCTCAAGAATGAGCCTCTCCGTTTAATAATTTTATTTTTTATTTGACCAAATTAAAATATTTACACAACATAATTAAACATTATAACATCTCTTTTAAAAATATATTTAATTAATTTTAAATTTTAATCTAATTTTAAATTTTATAATCATCCATATAAATGACAAAATATGTCAACATTCCTTTATAATCAGCTACTTGAAAACGCACCAATTATAACCAATCATTTGGGTATCTTTCTCGTAATGCATAGCCATTGTCTGCTTCCCTTGGTAACCAAAGAGTTGTAAGGATGTATCTTCGTATTGGTTTAGTAACCACCAACCTCAACCCCTTACTTCGTTAATCAACCTTTTTGTTTATTGGTCCGTGTCTATTCAGAAAGTTAATTTGAATTTGGATTGATTTCATATTAATTTATTCATTTTCACAAACTTTTCTAACAATATATATTATTTTTTATTATAATATAAAATATTTTTATTTCATTTTTTCTGTTCTGATTAGTTCGGTCATCATAAATAATGTGAAAATCTTATAAATGGTTACGTACTAATTTGTTTTAAGTGACTTTACATTCATATTAGGTTAAAACAAATAAACTGTATATTTTATTTTATAATATGCAGTTCTTATGTTTAACCTACTACTTGAATATATGTTAATGATATTTAATTAAATTGATCTTTATAATTATTATAGAGTATAATTATATATCTAATTTATGTATTTATTTAAGAAATATTTTAAGTTAAATAAGTTTGAAAAACAATTATTGTCAAATATTATTAGTTTCAATAGAAAAATTAATTTTATTTGTACTTGCGTATTACACAGCAACTTCAACAATCTTATATCCTCCATTCCCATCATAAGCACCATGTTTTCAAAAGCATTATTTATTTTAAATTTTCCATCAAATATGAATGGAGTGGCCTTCCTATTGAATGAGTACAAGAGTGAGCAAGTTCCTTCGTATCTCTGGAAGGTTTATCACATCACTGAAAAGAATTCTAGGAATGTGAAAAATTTAAGCATGATTGTGCTAATTTTCGAAGGATTGATACTTGGTTTATTTGCAAAATAAACTATACCATCTATATTGTCATTGAAATATCCAAAGAGGCCTCTTTGGAAGGTTATGTGACACGTTCCACTTATGCCAAGAAGTCATGCATCTTTCCAAGAACCAAATGAAGTGTAAAATAAGACTTTATTAACTCCAATATCGTAATGGGAAATAATATAATGAGTATATTTTTGAATTGTTGATGTAGGGTCCTTCACTTTATACCCATTTCTTTTTCTCTCGGACCCTGTAAAGTCCATATTTATAATTTGAAGTGAAAAATGAGATAAAGACAATTGCTCAATGGTGCAACCAAAAACCCTTGTGAAAGCTAAAGGAGAATAATGTTTAGTCAAGACATAAAAATTATTAACATAACATCAAAGGAAATGTATGGCATATTTGGCAGGCATGGGGCCATTAGGAACCAAAAAAAATTCATCTAACAAGGACTCCCATGGAATTACCTTCATAATTTATGAAGACATATAAAATGCCAAGAATGCCATCAATCACCTCTCAAGCTTTAATGTCACCAACATGTATCTCATTATCCCCTATTACTAGTAGTCCAACATGACCAAGAAGATAAACCACAAAAAGAAGGAGACAACCAACAACATTAGCAACAACAGTATGCATATGGTGGTAGGCAATGTCGATATCAACCCTTTGTAGTAAGCTTAGCCTCTTGGTTTTCAAATGGATGGAAATTAACTTTAGTGAAGACAACTATATATCCAACAGTGGGAAAAATATTAAGTTCAAGCTATTGTCTATGGAATTGTAGCAATGTTGGTTTACATATTTACTCAGCCACCACCAAGTGAGAACTTTGGCAAATAAATGTTGAGGGTTTCGTGGTCACACGGAACTAGGGTTTTCTGCACACAATAATGGAACTGTAATGCCTGAGAGGCTGGGACATGACTAAAGATTGCTCATTGTAGGAGAAGTCAAAGCTCATAATGACATAGTAATGCCACAATGGAAATGGTTTGAGAGAGGAGTAAGAGGAGTCATTTCTACATGCAAGATATAGAATCATGGAGGGTGAATGCATGAATATGGGTTACACTTTTGGGTCAAATGTGGCGATGAAATTTCAAGTTTTTACTCTTTTATCGAATTAAAGCCCTCAAAATTCATATAAGCACTATGTATTTTGATTCAAAGTAAAAAAGACAAATTGTGGAGAATTATTTTGTTTCCCTAATGATATTTTTTGCAAAATATTTAGTGTCATATAATATGTCAATTTTTCATTAAATGAAATGTCTGCCCTTGCAAAATTTCATACATCTTAATAGGTATGTGTGTTTTCACGTAGCATAACTTAGTCTCAAATATATATATATATATAAGCATGATCTACATGGAGAGAGCTAAGTTTTTCATATTAAAAATTTATTTTTTTTTTATGAAAAATTATATTTTTTATTATTTTTAGAAGTAGGCAAAGTAATATTTCAATTGCATTTTGTAGACACGTGTTCATGTAAGTTTTTTTTCAGCTATTTACATAAATTGAAAAACCAAGAGTACACCTTTGGAGAGGACTCGTAAACAAATATAGTGGTATTTTTTGAATTTTTTTCATGTGCATATTTTATGATATTTTTATTCAACCTCTTTAAAACAGTTCAAAAAATTTCAAACATTATGTTTAAAAGAAATTAGATGAAAAATATCATATGAATTTGAAAATGTCAAACTCATGTCATTGGATAGAGGATTCCTTTTTGAATCCAACATGATCAAACATTATGTTTAAAAGAAATTAGATGAAAAATATCATATGAATTTGAAAATGTCAAACTCATGTCATTGGATAGAGGATTCCTTTTTGAATCCAACATGATCAAATCTACCATCTAAGGACCAGTTTTTCCTTAAGTCCACCAGTGTAAAAATTGGTGTTACGGGAAATTTTACAGAAGCAACGCTGAAATTGTGGATTTTAGGACTTCAGAGGCTCGATCGAGTGTGTAAATTTCAAATTCAAATAGCTTGATTGAGGGTTTCGTAAACCCTTGATTGACCATATACATGGTTAAAAGGGGCTTGATCAAGCCTTTATAAAAAAAATTGAATCCCATAATTTATCTAAAATTTAAGTTTTTACCATATTTTAAAATTCCAAGTATAATTGTAATTTTTGTTATCATGTCATGTAGAAAACTTATTAAATTTAACATTAATATTAAAAAATTATTATTATTATTAAATTAAATTATGAAATTTCATATTAATATCAAAAAATAAATATTAGTATATTTTAATATTAATATTAAATTTATTAATTTTGGATTAATATAATATTATTAACTTTAATATAATATAAATTTTGTTATATTATAATATATACTAGCACAACCACATTAATATATGTGGTTGATATACGCTGTAGGCATTAGCAAAAGAGTCATTAACACAAAAAGAGTCATACAAGTTGACTCAATATGTTAATTTTATTTAACTTAAATTTTTTATAAATCTAACATAATAAAATATATAATATTTTTAAAATCTTGAAGTAACCATAACCTAAAGCTACCTAAAGAAATAAAACCTAAATAGTTTCAATTGGAAGACATGAAGCACTCTATGTATCTCTGATGGAGGTAGTTGGACCATTAATAATATGTTGGAAAATTTTAGATAATATTTCCATGGAAAATTATCATTTTCTGTCAAGGTGATTGTACAACACACATTCGAAATCTTGCATTTTAAATATATATATATATATATATATATATATATATGTTGTACGACATCAAAATGGAAATATTTTTTTTATTTAAACATAATATTTTAATTGTCAAAGTATTTTAAAAAATTTTAAATATAGAGGAGATAGAGTGGGAGAGAAGGGTAAGAGAAAAGGAAGGGGACACAAATATGGAGAGAGGGAGAGGAGGAGAGAGTTTCATAGAAAGAGAGGGAGCTCGAGAGATGGAGTTGGAGGAAAAGATAGGGAAGGAAGAAGTTCAAGACATATAGAGAGATAAAGGTGGAGAGAGAGAGAGGGAGTGAAAAGCGAGAGATGGAAAGAGAGTGTGTATGTTTGAGGGGGAGATAGAAAGACAAATAATGAGAGATTGAGAGAAGGGGGAGAGAGAATGAGAGAGGGAGGCAGATAGTCAATAGATTTGCAGGGCGGAGCTTGAGAGAGAGAGAGAGTGAGAGATGAGTGGGAGAGACAAAGGGAGGTGGGAGAGAAAGGAAGAGAGAGAGGACTTGAGAGGGAGGGAGAGAGATATATGGAGTTGGAGGGGAAGAGAGAGGGATGTATGAAGAAAGACATATAGAGAGAGAAAGGTGGAGAGAGAGGGAGTGACAAGGGAGATGAAGAGAGAGGGAGAGAGGAGAGTAGGAGGGAAGAAAGATAGAAGGGGAGACAGAGGGAGAGAATGGGAAGAGAGAGGGAGAGGAAGAGGGAGATTGAGGGAGATATAGATATATATGGAGAAACAATGGGTATGTTTGCAGGGTGATATAGAGAGATGAAGAAGGAGAGACAAAGGGAGATAGAGATATAGATGGAAGGGGAGAGAGGGAAGAAGGGAGAGATAGAGGGAGGGAGGGAGAGATATATAGGTATGAAGAGAGTGTGTGTGTGTGTGTGTTTGGGGGGTGATAAATAGAGACAAAGAAGGATATATGGGGGGAGATATTGATGTAGATGGAGGGGGAGAGAAAGGAAAAAAAAAATGTTTGCACTAGATGCATTGATTTCAATGTACAGATGTTGATTTCTAATCCTATTTGATTTCTTGCGTTAGATGCATTGATTTCTGTGTAGATGTTGATTTGTAATTATATTTCATTGTTTGAATTAGATGCATTAATTTAAATAAATATTTTAATTTCTAATCTTGTTAGATTGAGCTTGCATTAGATGCATTGATTTCAGTGTAGATGTTGATTCCTAATTTTATTTGATTACTAGCACTAGATGCATTGATTTCAGTGGAGATATTGATTTCTAATCCCATTTGATTGCTTGCAGCATTAGATGCATTGATTTTAGTGGAGATGTTGATTTCTCATCCTATTTGATTGCTTGCATTAGATGCATTGATTTTAGTGAAGATGTCGATTTTTTATTTGATGTAGCTAGATATATGGTGTACATTAATTTCAAGGTAATTAGTTTAACAATGTGTGTGTTTTCAATATATATATATATATATATATATATATATATATATATATATATATATATATATATATATATATATATATATATATATATATATATATATATATATATATATGATGATGATGATGATGGTTAACGTCCGCTGAGACCAAATAATGGTCTATCAGACCTAAAGAAACAAATTATCTATTTTGATTTAAGATTTTATTCCTATGCTCAAAAAGCTTGGAGAGGAGCCTCCCGAGCTCACTATAATTTTGACATTGTAAAAGGCTAGGAAGGTCAGTATTGTAACAAAGATTGTGAAACTGAGATCTAATGTGGTTATACGCAGGGCATTCTAAGAGGAAGTGGTTTTCATCCTCGATGTTCCTATTCTCACATATATGGCAAATCCTTTCCGTCCATGGCGTTTTAGGAACTGCCCAACGACCTGTTTCACTATGGAGCTCATGAGAATTCGTTCTAATCTTTGCTATATTAATTTTCTTCTTTGAGCTAGTTAAAATAGAGAGATACTTTTGATCTTCTAGGGTGGGGTTGATGACTTTCTTATAATAACTTAATTTTCTTTTAGCCGCTAAGTCTTTCTCACACCACATTTTTTCTTTGAACTTAGAAGTAACAATATCTTTAATGTTATTTATGTTTTGCAATGCATCATTTTCGTTGATCTCCCAATAGTTTAACCAGGCCCTTGTGTCTTTATGCCACCCTCGATTGAGCCTTAGGTGGTTTTGGCTAGAATTTAAAGCTAGCTTAGGAATTTTATTGCATTAAAATATTTTTCAGATAAAGCTAGAGTTTATTGTTAGATTTGAACACTGTCATGGTATATCACAAGGGAAACTAGATCTATCAACAATGAGATTTATTGTTTATCATCCAAAGCCATCCAAAAATACTACTACTTTGCATCCAAGTTTCTCACATGCACTAGGACATATATAGAGAATATCAATTGCTAGCTGTAGTTGGCTATACATATGCTAAACGAAACTAATTTACTAAATGTAAAAAACATAATTGGCCACAAGGATAGGCTAACATCAAGCATCAGAGGATGTGATTGCGCACTTGTGCTTGCTGGAGCGGGAGACTTGAGGTCGCATTGTAGATGACCTTCTATGTGAACCAAGAAAGTGTCAAGAATGACTAAGCAAGAGCACTGGTGGCGTTGGACTCAATGGATTTCATAATGACATGCTATAATATCATTTTGGTCCTCATACTTTTCCTTTATGACCCTTCCTAGGAGTGTCTTCATTTTCCAATGGATGGTGATGGAATTCAGATATTGGCTCCATCTTTCCTTGGTATGGCCAGGGTATGAAACCCAGCTAGCTACTTCAGTATGGATTTCAGAGTCAAAGTAGGATTGATAATCATTAGTGGTTAAGGATTTTAATTGATATATTTCCTCTTGGATTTTTGGAGGAGTGGAGGAATGGAAAATAATTATAGTTGTCTAAGCTTGTGTTTGAGCCTGAGGTCTACCCTAAGGGCTTTGACCTCCAAACCCTCGTCGAGAGTGCATATGTTGACGAGGCATAACGCTCAAAGGAAAGTGAAAGACATCCTCCAGTAGAGGGGTAGACTAGTGAGGCAAATCAAAAGGAACTAGGATAGAGTCAGAAAATATTTATGCTCAACTTCTAGGTTGACCTGGGAATGGTATTAGCTATTAATGGTAGAGGAGGGGCAAATAAAGAGTAACTCCAAGCAGGGTCAAGAAACCATAAACTCCAGGGCACACCAATTAATTTCCACACATTGTGATGCTTTTCAAACCATAAACCAAATTCCACCATGCAAATACGAACAATCTAAGAATTCTTCGAAGATTGGGCATAAGAATATTTACCCCAGAATTTTCTCTCTACCAGACATTGAGATGCTGCAGACTAGACATGTTTCCTCTCCGACAACCTCCCGTTTCGACTCTCACCCTTGCTACGACCACTTCCAAATTCCCAAGATTCCCTATCACTACCACAACGTCTTGACTCTAAGCTTGAATTTTCAACACAGGGGTGTACAATAAAGGCTAACCTTCGGGGGACCAGGACCTTCGTGTGCTATATCTTCCACAAAGCCAACGTCATGGTGGAAATTTCCTACCTACGACCAAGAAACACCATTAAGACTACCTAATAACATGAAGTCATGATGAACGAGAAAATAGCTCACAACATGAAGGGTTGGTGTCTTAATGCAAAGGCATGTGAAGACGATTTACATGTGTGACTGCATGGGGTGGCATAGCCATGCCATCCCACCCTCTTAAATGCAATGGGAGGCGGCAGGGTGGCGGGCTTCCCCGCCCCCGTCCATTAGTATTGTTTCCAACACCCTAATTGAGGACACAGTAATTAATATTAACCAAAATACTTAAATTCAATTATTCTCGGATTTCTTAACCATTTGATATCTTTGTTTTGGTGAAAAGTACACGTGTCCATAAATGAGAGTTATTCAAATTATGTAAAATAACTTTATGATTATAATATAATTAATCAAACATACATTTAAATTATATTTTATTGAAATTTATAATTTTTTTAGATTATTACAATATTATAATTGTATAAATAAATAAGTTGAAAAAATAATAGTTTAAATGTTTGAGAAATCAATTTTATACTCTCTTCGCCTAAATTTTATTTTTTTATTAAAACATTTAAATTATTATATTAAAATTTCACTAAAATATATATACATATATTATTACATCATAAATTATTAATATATCTAACCCACAAACTATTAAATCTTAAATATTTTTTTAAATTATAATAATAATTAATCCGTTGGAGGCTAATCCAAATTACCCATATATCACATATTCAACTAAATAAAAAAACTAAATACTTAGCATTCAAATGGGAACGATAATCCTAACGGATTAGAGCCCTTTTATTCAGTACATTCGTTCACATTACAATTTTAGTCAAAATATATCAGCCAAACGAAATTGCATTTTGAATCCAGCAAGGAAGCACTGTGAGTATACGAAATTCCGACTTTAAAGGACACGACCGCTCCCTTTGATCTATTGTCTTTTTTCGTATTATTTTATTTTATAAAAGGTCCCTTTGATCTATTGGTCTTTTTTCATATTATTTTATTTTATAAAAGGTTCTATCCAATCTCACTTCAACCTTATACTTCAATCTTCTTATGCGGGTGACTTTATGTTTGCTCTTTAGAGTTAGAGAGCTGATAAATATTTAAATTTATTTTACTTTTTAATTTACTATTACATAGTTTTATAACAAAAATCAATAACTTTCCAAAATTAAAATAGATAAAATGAGTTGTTATTTTTTATGGGTGTATGTTTTTTTAGTGTAAAAAAATACAAGCAACATAAAAGTAAGTCCCATTACCAACTCCAACATCTAGAATTTTAGTGTTTGAAATTAATTTGCAATAATCGGACCCATATTCTAACATAAGAATAAAAAATAAAAAATTAAGTTTTTGAGTTTAAGTTTTCGAGTGAGTGGTAAAAACACAAGCTTGTTTTTATTTTTATAAATTTTCGGACGAGTGGTAGAAACACGCTTCCCCAACGAGCAGGAATGTGGAAGAGAAAGCCATTTTGATTTGGTAGGGCTTGTTTGCATGTGCTGAGCACGTGGCATAAGTGACAAATGCCAAATAAACAATAAACATTAACAGTGTGGGCATTCACCAAGCCACCTAATTTTTATTTTTATTTTTAAATTCACCGAGAAAGGGAAAAAAAGCAACAAATTTGTATTAAAAATATAAAATTGTTTATATATTTCAGGTTTTTTCAGAATGTGTCATAATAGTCAAAGTTTTAATGACATATTTCTTTAAAAACACTGATCATTATCCTTTCCAAATCTGTCTAAAAAGTATGTCAACCACCCAGTTTTTTATCTATTTTTTAATCTAATCAAAATAGAACACATAATTTTTTAAATGTAATCATATCATTATAAATTTTATGGGAAGAGTTGAAGATGAAAGTTATTTTTGGGGGAATTAAATTATCTCAATGGACTCCAATTTTCATGTTTAGATTTGCATGCTATCCTTAACTTACCACTTACTCATTCTTTTGTCTCTCACTTTTGCATCTATTGGTTCTATATTTAAAAAACCTATCTGTGGAGGAAACAAGCTTATGAGTGTACACATATTTGCACATTTTTTTGGTGTGTTTTTGCACATGAAATGTATTGCATGTTTTGCTACACTTTTTTTTCCGAAGGTGGTAAAACCTATCAACTCAGGTGTCAAACCAACAGTGAGGACAGCCATCTCTGGCTGCTATCCGCGAATGCTGGGTTTGACTCATCACTGTTAAATAGGAAAACCACGCCACCTGGCATAACACTTATTTCCTCCACGGTATTTTTATCAATATTTTTAACATATTAAAAAAATAAAAGAATCAAATATTATAAAAAGAAAAGAGAAAATGATTGAGATCTCTATAATAATTTTATATGTGGCAATAGTGTAGTGATGTCACTTTTAAAAAAATAATGTGTGTCATGTTTAGGAAAAATTTTAGGGGCCAAATTTGGCTAATTGGCTATTTTTTGGACATTCTGAAAAAAAAAAAAAAAAAAAAAAAAAAAAAAAAAAAAAAAAAAAAAAAAAAATTATTTGCTCATTTAGTTAAAAATACACCGTTTTTTACATATGTATGATTAAATAGGTAATTTTCGCCAAAAAATTTCCAATTCTAATAGTAAATTACATGTTTTCTTATTGAATATTTGCCCACAATCTATATTTATGACTTTTAAAACTAGAATAGTTGCCTATAATATTATACATAGGCATAATATTTGAATCCTTAAAAAATACCCTAGTCATGTCTATCCTTCACAAATTGAGTATTAGTATTGCCTTAAGAGTTGAACTATTATTTTTTATTTTAATACTCCTCCAATTCGTTATTCTTTCCATTATTATAGAGGATTTGTTAATGCCTCATGCATTATATATCTATCTATCTATCTATTATTAGTCCCCTTTGTTGTTAAACACCGCATATGTCACCATTTTGTCCCACATATATTCAAATGATGTATTTAAATCAATGTCAATCATTCTTAAAATTACTTAGATGTTGGTGTTGTCCCTCTCTATTGTCAAGTTGTTCCCCATTTCATTAACATAACCAATATTTTCTTTTGTTATTGTGTGATGACTCATTATTCCCTTCTCATTAGTGATTCTTTTCTTATCAACTATTAATACATTACTCCAGGAGATTGACTTAGAGCCATTACCACCCTGGAACTTACTTTCATCATTGGTAAGTCACCTTGTGCTTAGTAGATTACATCTTTTCATTAGTCATGGACTAAGCGATTTCCACTATGTTTGACAACAAGTCATATAGTCACATAGTGTGATTCATATTACACCTTGGTTTCCATTTTCATCATTCGTGAAATTCTTCACCTATGTTAGCAAATCTCATTATTGGTTGTTTCTTAGAGGGTATTTTTGTGTGCTTCTTTCATCTAGTGTATGCAAGAAACATGCAAGGTGGTGTGTTCATTCTAGTTTTGTCCTAAGCTTAAAATCATATAATTTTTTTGATACCTTCTTATATTGGTTCATGGGAGATGCCTTAATGCCCTCCTTCCAACTGATCTATTCCTGCAACATTAGTGTGATTTCTTTGGGAGTAAATTACAATACCTTGGGGCTTAGAGTCATCAACGGTAGGTTCCCTAACTATTGATAACAGGATTACATCAAATTCCCCTTATTGTTAGATTCTATAGGTCTTTGATGTTAATACATCTATTCACACTTGCTAAAATGTACTATGTACCTTGTCATCAATTTTCATTATTGGTGGGTGGTCTCAAATTTGGCAATAATATACATCAGTGGTTGGTTAAAAAACCATTTCACCCATGGTTTACATCTTATCTTCGTTTTTTTTATACTAGTAGAATCAACAACTAAGGCAGTCTCGTCCTCACATGACTTAAGGTCGATTTTGTTTGTTACCACTATAACAATTAGGTGTACACCCCTGTTCCTAATGTGGACACATGTAAGTCGGTTTTTGAACCAAGAACCTCATTTTTTTACATAACAAGATTTTCCTAGTGATCTACACCTTGGGGGCTCATGTTTCATATCATATCATTTATTCATATGGTTTAGATTTGTATATTTGATAGATTTGAACTGAAGGCGTTGGGTTGCAATAGTTTCTCATTCTTATGCTACTCCTCAAGTTGCACATATTAGACTACCTATCTCTATGAAATTGATACCATTTTGGAGAACTACTCCATACTTTTACTCAAGTTCTAGTTGCTTTGTCGACGTACATTGAGACATAGACCGACTTTTTATTTGCTCGTGGCTATTATCTATATTTGACATGGTTCCACTATGTATTTTCCATGGCTATGATTTTTCATTCTATATATTCTTCATAGATTTGCATCATACTTGATTTGGTGGCCATGCTTACCTTTTCACCTTAACATGAATATGCTTGCCTTAGGGAAGATAGCCGGATTTGATATGTTGGTTTTGTTTGAATGTAATGTTTTGATCTTGTGGTTGTGGTTGTTGGACTTCACTTGGTTACACAGATCCGAATCTTTCGTAATATTATAATGTAATTCAACCATCAACTTCAACTTCCCTTCTTATCTGATACATTAGAGGGCATTTGATATGACCTTATTTGGTTATTAATGATTCCTTCACCAAGATATATCTAGTTTAATATCTTTTTTTCCACTGAAATTAGTTTAAAAATGACTTTTACTTGGTATAATTTTTTTTGCTTATGGAAACACACACATCATACACTCTTTCTTTTCATGCTAGGTGTCCATGCATTCCAAAACTTGCAAAAAGTAATAGATCCACATCAATTGCATTCTCCTAAGTGCAAGTTACTAGGTTGTTACACGCACAACCCTAGTTTCTATTTCCAATGAACTTAGACAACTTATGAGAGTATAAATATTAAGATTATATGTTGGAGAAGGGGGAATTGGCCAATTCGGTACCTTTATGTTGGAGCATTATATTAAAAATTTAACCTTGGATTTTATATGCGTTCCCTTCTACACAAACCTTTGTTTCTAAAGTTGACTCTCTTGTTCAGATTTAAGATCTAATCCCTTATTGATTTTCCCATTTAGATATAATGAGGATTTGTAATTAAAGTTGAAGTCTATAAGTGGTGGTCTAGGAGAGGAGGAACACAAGCTTTGTTGATGAAGGCATTGGAAGTATATCAAATATTGCCCGTACACACTCACACATAAGGAGATCTCTTCTCCCCCCAAAAAAACTATGTTGCAATTCATTTAATTAGTAATTACCCGATTTGGAAGAGAAAGTAATTACTTAATATTAATTAAGATTAATTAGTTACCTTTTCTTGTTTTAATATCATTAATACGTTATCTTGTAAATGGTTTGAGGAATGTCATGGGATTTTGGATTGATGGTGAATGGGTGCACTATTAAGATACTCCTTGTGATAGGCCATTGGTTCAAATTTACCATTGGTGCTTACCTACCAAAAAAACAAATAAATATATATTTTTAGACATTTATATCTCATTTAAAAAAAGATAAATGTTATTTTTAAATTTAAAACTAATCCAAATCATTCTAATAAATCACAAATTTCAATAAATAAATAAATAACATTCCAACTGTAACGATAATCACAGATAGAGAGCTTTTTTCTTCAGAACATTCGTTTACATTTAAAAAAAAACGATTTACAATTTTAGTCAATTGAGTAGCCAAATGAAATTGTATTTTGAATCCAGCAAAGTTACGAGATTCCGACTTTTGGTGGGGACCTATGTGTTTTTTATATCATTTTATGAAAGGTTCTTCCAATCTCACTTCAACGTTATTCTTCAATCTTCTCATAGGGGTGACCTTATGACTGCCCTGCGGCTCAAGGGTTAATGAATATCAAAATTTATTTTTTCCTTTTATTTATTATTTTAAAGGATTGAAAACTCTCATTACATAATTTCAGAAAAAAAATAATAATTTTTTCCAAAGTTCAAATATCAAAAACTACAACCTTTTACACCATTCAAATCAATATCAAGTTCCTGCATGAATGAGAAAACAATATAGGGCATGATTCTGGTAATAACTCAAGTATTTCACAATGTAAATTGCTTCTGGACCTCAAAACCAGAGATGGGGAGAAACCAAGGAGTGAGCAATGGTGCCATACGTTGAGCTCATATGCGCAGCACTGCAATTTCGAGTTTCAACACCAATACTTTCAAACACACCATGAGGTTGAGTGTTTAATGTGTATTGTAATCTTTGGAGTTTGTGACTCAACTCCATGGCCTCTGATCTCAACAGAGAATTCTCTTCTGTTATATGAGCATAATGCTGTGAAATAATATTGAGTTTCTTCAATATCTCCCCATTCTCTGCCCTCAAATGATCCACCTCAGCCCTCAGATGGTCCAAATGATGTTGTTTCCGGAGCCTAGACCTCCTTGCAGATTCTCTGTTAGACAACATCCTTCTCTGCTTCCTCTCCTCTCTAACTGGCTGCTCCTCTGCTTTGTCAGAGGCTGAATGCCTCCAAAAGTGTGAGATGGCCTTTCCATTGGCCTCAGGAGAATGCAATGAATCCTGAGTTGGGTACCACTCGTTCACCGACACAGGCACTGATCTCTCAGTGGGCACTTCAGATTTAGCCCCAGGAGCATCCAGATTGGCAGAAAATGGCATATTGCTATATTGGGTACTCCCCATATCATATATTTCTCTGCTCAATTGTGCTGGATGGATTGGCATTACTGAGTTTTGGTAAACGTCCATTTGATTTGAATGAGAAACAAGCATCTGATTTGACTGCAAGTCTGATAAAAAGGGAAAACCAGGTACAAATGTTTCAGATCCTGGCTTGATAATTACTCCCTCAGCTCCAAAAATTGAAAAATCTGCCATAGTCACTGTTTCTGACTCCATCACTGCTTCTTTGTTGCCTCTGATGATTCAATTTGGGTTGGAAATGGCACCATATACCCTAATCACCAGGGAAGGTATGAAGATCTGAAATAATTGCACAGAAAGTTTGGGAATTTTCAAGGAAGACAAAGTATAGCAATAGGCAGCAACAATGATGAGAAAAGACTTGTGCCAAAGACGCCAGCGGAGAAAAGTTTGAAGAAGTGAAATTGGAGTGAGCAGGGCATATCTATTTATGGCTGCCCAGTGCCTATCAGCAGAATGTGGCCGTGTGAAAGAACGGCAGACCACGGAAGAGGGGGAAAGCAAAAATTGAAAATGGGGTGGGTCTTCGAATGAGCTGCCTTTTCGTTTTCTTTATGGGCGCAGGCGCGCATGTCTCTCCCGTACGTGTAGAAAAGTAAAAGCTTGTTTTTATTTTAATAAGTTATTGGGTGAGTGGTCGAAACACGCTTGAATGCAGAAGATAAAGTCATTTTCATTTCGTAGGTGGTGTTTGCGCGTGGTGAGCACATGACAGAGGTGACAAATGCCAAATAAACAATAAACATTAACAGTGTGGGGGAGGTGACAAATGCCAAATAAACAATAAACATTAACAGTGTGGGGGCATCACCAATCCAACGACCTAACATCATACAAATCAAATCAATTGAGTATTTATACTCTTGTACACGTTTATATTGATCTCCCAATTAATTGATTGATTCATTAAATGGAATGCATGAAGGTTAATGGCCATTAATTCGGATAATATATACAATATATTATAATAGTTCCGTTTTCTGGTAAACAACCATTTATTTTCTATCCAAATTAGCCAATGTTGATATATTACTAACAATGTGGATAAGAAAATGACATAAGCATCAATCTAATGTCTTGCAAAAATTTTCCTAATTGTCAATGGTTTTGATGGAGGGTAAATTAATTTACCAAGGTTCTTATTTAAAAGTTGTTTGGCTTTAATGGAGGTAAAAGTAATTAATTTATAAAATTTATAGAGTATGATTTAAAAGTGTTTTTGTTTAGTTAAGAGTTAAATTTTTTTTGTATACAAGGAAATATGTTAATAGCACAGGATCTTAAGGCATTCAACCAGAGTAAAGGTTTGTATTTTTTAAGATTAATAAAGGTATCTAAAAGTAATGGATGCCTGCTCCTTTTAAGACTATTAGCCAATTATTTCACCTAGTATGGTTTTTCTTGAATAATAGTAAGACTTAACATATATTTGCAAATAACAATTAATAATGACTATTTCACGTGGTGTGGTTTCTTTTGAATAATAGTGATGCCGAGAGAAATCCATGAATTTTTTTTTATAAACCAACATTATTTAAATATTTTATATAGTTTTTTTTTTTGTTTTAACCAACATAAGCAAAATTTCAACTTTAATGATGGACAAATAGTGTTACACATTATACTCAACTAAAAAATAAACCTCTCAATTTAATAATTTTATTTTTTATTTTTATTTAACCAAATTAAAATATTTGCACAACATAATTAAACATTATAACATCTCTTTTGAAAATATATTTAATTAATACTAAATTTTAATCCAATTTTAGATTTTATAATTATCCCTCTAAATGACAAAATATGTCAACATTCCTTTATAATCACCTACTTGAAAACGTACCAATTATAACCAATCATTTGGGTATCTTTCCATTGTCTCCTTCCCTTGATAACCAAAGAGTTGTAAGGATGTATCTTCGTATTGGTTTAGTAACCACCAACCTCAACCCTTACTTCGTTAATCAACCTTTTTGTTTATTGGTCCGTGTCTATTCAGAAAGTTAATTTGAATTTGGATTGATTTCATATTAATTTATTCATTTTCACAAACATTTCCAACTTTTCTAACAATATATATTATGTTTTTATTATAATATAAAATATTTTTATTTCATTTTTTCTGTTCTGATTATTTCGGTCATTATAAATAATGTGAAAATCTTATAAATGGTTACGTACTAATTTGTTTTAAGTGACTTTACATTCGTATTAGGTTAAAACAAAAACTTTATATTTTCTTTTATAATATGCAGTTCTTATGTTTAAGCTACTACTTGAATATATGTTAATGATATATGTTAATGATATTTAATTAAATTGACCTTCATAATTATTATCCAGTATAATTATATATCTAATTTATGTATTTATTTAAGAAATATTTTATATCTAATTTATGTATTTATTTAAGAAATATTTTAAGTTAAATAGGTTTGAAAAATAATTATTATCAAATATTATTAGTTTCAATAAAAAAATTAATTTTATTTGTACTTGTATATTGCACCGCTATAGTTTCTTGGTTTCACCACTTCTCTCTTTGTTGGCTACCCTTTCGATCCACCCTCACCTTCTTGCATTCAACTTTCATAGCCTTAAGGTCATGAGGCATAATACATGAAGGTGTCCTCTCAACATGTCCTCTAATTCAAACATCAGATCAAACGTTATCTATCCATAGTACTGAACCAAAAGTCAATCATTTGGTTTCATCCCAGGTCTCAACAAGTAATACTCTAGCTAATCTATATGTATAGTTCTTGTTCATTTCTCCTCCAAGTCACAATCTAGACTTTCTTTTGTTTTGGGCCTAGCCTTGTGGGGAGGTGATGACATTAATGTGATTATAGTTCATTACTTGAATTCATATATAAATTATGATGAGGAAGCCAAGGACTCTAATCCTGCATTTGTTGCACCCCTCATTTGAGCATATGCACATTGGAACAAGTTCTCATATGATACCACCCCTAGGCAGTTCAAATGGAATTCTTGGAAATCCAACACAAAATATTGTGCATGGATGTCAAAAAGAAAGAAATGATCGTTATATTGTACATACACTCTTCCCATACTCGCCTCTTTCCACCTCTTATTGTTATATATGTGCTTGAGTAGCCTTCCATGCTAGTATTGGATCTAAGCATCAACAAACCAACATCTAAGCTCCAATATATTTCTTTATAATTAACAAATATTACTATATGGGCTCTCTTAGTTTCAACTCCTCTACTAACTTTCCTTTGATTTCATTTTTTCTTTTGTAGGAGACACAAGATATGGATATAGCTATGTAACAGTGAGTTATGACTTTCGTTTCATCTCTAGTTGCTGAATAATGTTCTTGAAAAATTGAATGAGCGCCTACAATAACCCAATTTCAGTGACTATGATACATTATTGTTGGCTGCAAATACTTCCACATTGATTTCTTTAATTACCTCTATCTTTTCTTCAAAATTTTCATATTGTTGACATTAGTTTTTTTCTTACTTGTACAAATAAGCTTACACTAATTCATGATTTCATTATAATTTACTTGAGATGTATTTCAACAAGGACCGAGTGAACATAACAAAAAATTGCTTTGTTGGCACAACATAAGTACATGATTAGTTGGGTGTTGAAGGAATTTATTGTGTGGATATTTCTTACCTTTTTCTTCCATGTGCTTCCTCAATTCTTCTACACTAAATCATTAAAAGGAGATATGAGGTAAGTTTTGTTAGGCTAAGGAATAACTTCATGCTTGGATTGAATTTTGTTAAAGTCAGTCATACATTAATACAAAGAGAAGTGGCTTGGTTTCATCTTCCAAAATGTATGAATAAATCTTCCTATCCATATGATGGCTCTTCATATTCCTCCTAAATTAATATTTACAAAAATATTTGCAATTTACTATAATCCCAAGGATTGGGTATCTCATATTTTCCACCTTTATTTGAAAGAGTGTTTGTGAGTCCAGGCATCATTTTGAACTTTTCAAAAAAAAATGTTCCAAGCACTTTGTTGAAGGTGTTTGCAATTTTCTCATTTATGGAACGATATCCCAAATGAATACTCGTGGCCTCTACATGATATTGACAATTGTAGAAGTATAAGAGAAGTAGAATTGACCTATTTCTCCTATAGATCTTCAAGTATTCTCCTAAGCCACACAATCTCCTTTATTAGTTCTACAACTACGGCACATTTTTCCTATGTTGTGGAATTATCTGGAACTAACTATTTGTGTTCCAAAAGATAATTGTTGATCAAAGAGTCATGAGATAGCTTGAAGTAGACACTCCATTTTTTTTTCATCTCCATAAAATTTTGAATCAGACTATCTAATCAGTTTGAAATCATCCACCTTAGAATACTTGAGTTCAAAGAATGGAGTCCCCTTCAAATATATTAGAACTCTTTTTGTAGCGAACCAATGTCTTTCACAAGGTTTTTTCCTAAACCTGGAAACAATCCTAATGATGATTGAAATATCTAATCTATTAGTGGTTAGGTAGATAAGACCTCACACAAGTTGTTTGTACTTGGTTTCATTTTCAAATTCATTCTCTTCTTTTAATGTGAGCTTCAGATTATGTTCCATTGGAGTAGAGAGAGGGTTACACTCAAACATGCCAAACTTATTCAACAATTCTCCAATGTACTTCTTTTGTGAGATGAATATATATTTTGGATTTGAGTCACTTTAGTGCCCAAGTAATAGAGGATGTGTCCCAAATATATCATCTCAAAACCTTTCTTGGCCTCTTTATTTACGGATGCAATATAGCTTTCAATGTTCCCTATTATCAATAGATAATAAACATACACTATAAGATATACAATAGCTTTATCAACTTTCTTAACAAATAGAGTTTCATGATCAAGATTAAAGTGCTTGAAATTCAATTTCAAAATACGCTCAATTAGCTTTTCATACCAAGCTCATGGTGCTTGTTTTAGGTCATATAAGGATTTAATGATCTTTTACATATTTTATGTTCTTGTCCATTTACAACAAACCTTCTAGTTGAGACATGAAGACATTCTCTTTCAAGTATTCATTCAAGAAAGCATATTTTATAGCCATTCGATGAAATTTCCATCCATTATGTGTTTCCAAGACAAATAGAGTACAAATGGTAGACCATTTTGTTATAGGGGGAAGTCTCCTCATAACTAATACCTGCTTTCTAAGCAAATCATTTTGCCACAAGCCTCACTTTGTGCTTGTCAATTGAGCCATCTGATTTGTACTTATTATTGAAGAACCACTTGTGGCATTGTTTCGGTTATGAATGGATGACCCAACAACTTCCATGTCCCGTTCTCGATGAAAGCATCATACTCCTTCTGCATGGCTTCTTTCCACTCGTCATTAGAAACAACTTCTTGAACAATTGGTTTAAATTTAGTATACAAATTCAATTCACAATTATATGAAACATCCATATAATATATATCAGCTAAAACTAAATTATCTACATCGCATCCATCATTCCTAATTAAACCTTTGGTTCTTGTTCTCACCTCATCAGGATGAACACTTCCAAGTGTTTTTATGAGCCACTTTGGTGGACCATTTTGATATGGTCCCAATTTCTCTAATGATTGAGATGGTGTTGCATCAAGGTTCAACTTCTCAATCCTTTTTATCATATCATTGTTGATTCCTCAAAATTACCATTATTTCACATCATATTCCTTGAATTTTAATCATTTTCCACTTGCATGTAACCTTGTTTTAAGACCATTTTGATGTTTATATGTGGGATTAGGCACCATATTTTCCAATGCTTTTATTTTAGTATTTAAAATGAGTTTATGTTTAAATATTAGAAAAATAATATGTTTTCACTTATTTTTTATATATGGATGAGTTTGGTGATGATTATAGGTATATTTAGAGACTCCAATAATGCATAATTTCACCTTTGAGCCTGAAATTCGAATTTCATCTTCAACCATTGAATATTTGTCATGGATTTAGATCATCATCAACAATATTAGATGCGGAAAGAATATTAGACCATAGACAAGATTAGTTTGATTAGTTTTGTATTATTAGTAAAGACCTTGTAGTTGCTTATTAGTTGATTTTTAGTTTTGACTTATTAGTAAATGGTTGTAATTGCAAGAGAAATTTGTCGATTTGAGTAATTATTGTTTATCATATTCTTGGAGAATTTTTTTTGTATGATTGAGTGTCTTCTCAATTTCAACAGGAGGAATCTTGGAGCATATGTCTAGATTATGATGGAATAGAAAAAGAGGTTTTGGTATTTCTCTTCACATATTTTGTTATTCTTTAGTTCCATTAATATTGTTTTAATACAAAGGGAATGCTGTTATGAGGATTTTATATAATGAAGTAGCAATTTTGTATGCTCTCTTTGAAACACAAATAAATTAGGAGGGCCCCAATACCTATTTTGTGTTACAACCCATTTCTTTATTCTAGATATATTAGTTTAAATGGATAGATTTAACCTTCTATATTTGCTTCGAAGATCTTTGAATTTATATTATTTGAACTATTGAATTCCTTTAAAGTTAATTACAAAAGTGTAAATGCCCTATAAAAATTAGGTATTGAAGGTTGAAGAAATAAATTTCTTCTCAAGCTATCACAAAACCGTTTGAATGCATGTGAGAAAAACAAAGAACTGTGATCAGTGCCCTTAAAGTGCTCTTGTAAACATAATCCTAGTGATCAAATAAACCTCCATAGAATTTTAATTTAGTTATGGTTGGATTTATCCTTTAATTGAAAAAATGAGGATTCCTTACAGAAGTTAGATACTAAAGTCTCAAGAATGAAAGTGCTTCTCATTGTACCAAGAATTATTTGAATGTATTTTAGTCAAAAAAAGGACTATGAATGATGCCCATAAAGTTCTCTCATAAACATAACCCCGGTGATCTGATAAACCTCTTTAGTATTTTAATTTTTGTCTGGTGGGATTTTATTACAAGTGTGTTTCTTGGAACATGAAATTGTAAAGTTCTTTCACAACATAGAAATCATTCATGACATGATCCTGCACATACAATGTTTGCATCTCACAAGCTTATGTACCCAGATTGATAATAACATGTAACATGCTTTATACATATAAATTTACTAACAATCATCCAATTGAACTTCTTTTTTTGATGAAGTGGTAAGAACTTCTTCATGAGGGGTAGATGGTGCTTCAAAAGGAGATTCTAGAGATAGATGTAAGATAGGGACCCCCCCATAAATATATATAATATCATCATCAAATTTGCGATATGTCTTTACATGGGAAAATATATCTAAATGATCAAGTTATCGCTCAACAATTTTTTCATTCATAGAGGATTTAAGAAAAACCATATCACTAGAGAGGTTTAAATTCTTGTTTACCTCATTGTAAATATGATATGCCTTTGTGGTATTTAAGCATCCCAAGAAGATTCACATCTGACTCCGTTCATCATGCTTGTTTCTTTTCTCCTTAGGAATCAAGGAATAGAAATTGGAACCAAAGACCCTGAGATGCCTTAATCTACCACATTTCTTACGAAGTATTGTTTCCAAGAGCATGAGATCAACACACATTTTTCACATTTATTACACATAGAGTAGCATCAAGCAAAAACATAAACTTCACTTTCTTGAAAAATAATATTGAACACACCATTTCAAAAGTGTCCTATTAATTAGACTATCTTCTACAAAATTATGTTGATGATTGTGAGGAACATGTGTTTGATGCTCGATCCTTGGAGAAGATATATTCCAAACTTATTTATAGTGTATTCGTCTCCATTATCAGTATGAACACTAGAATTATGAATTTGAGCTTAATTTTCAATCCATAGATGAACATTTTTGAATGATTCACATGCTTGAGATTTATCTTTCAACAAAAAAACCTAACACATAATGTTGTAGCCCTCGACAAAAGTTATGATATACCTATTTTGAAAATAAGATGGAACATGCATAGGGTGACACAAATCAAGGTGTATCAATTATAGTTTTCTATATTCTCTCAAAGTTCAATCATGAAATGGTTATTTGTTATGTTTCCAAGGATATGAACCTCACATTGCTTCAAATTCCTTGAATACTAGGAAAACAAAAAACACCATTCTTTCTCAAAAAATGAAGGCTATCATAATTAATGTGTTAAAATCTAGAATGCCATAAAAGACTATATGAAAATTTACCATTTTCATAGTGATAGAGGCATGTATAATTATATCCATTAGAAAATTTCCCTTTCAACTTCAACAATCTTGTATCCTCCATTCCCATCATAAGCACCATGTTTTCAAAAGCATTACTTATTTTAAATTTTCCATCAAATATGAATGGAGTGGCCTTCCTATTGAATGTGTACAAGAGTGAGCAAGTTCCTTCGTATGTCTAGAAGGTTTATCACATCACTGAAAAGAATTCTAGGAATGTGAAAAATTTAAGCATGATTGTGCTAATTTTCGAAGGGTTGAGACTTGATTTATTTGCATAATAAACTATACCATATATATTGTCTTTGGAATATCCAAAGAGGCCTCTTTGGAAGGTTATGTGACACGTTCCACCTATGCCAAGAAGTCATGCATCTTTCCAAGAACCAAATGAATGGTAAAATAAGACATCATTAACTCCAATATTGTAATGGGAAATGATATAATGAGTATACTTTTGAATTTTTGATGTAGGGTCCTTCACTTTATACCCATTTCCTTTTCTCTCAGACCTTGTAAAGTCCATATTTATAATTTGAAGTGAAAATTGAGAAAAAGACAATTGCTCAATGGTGCAACCAAAAACCCTTGTGAAATCTAAAGGAGAATAATGTTTAGTCAAGACATAAAAATTATTAACATAACATCAAAGGAAATGTATGGCATATTGGCATGGGGCCATTAGGAACCAAAAAAAATCCATCAACAAGGACACCCATGGAATTACCTTCATAATTTATGAAGACATATAAAATGCCAAGAATGCCATCAATCACCTCTCAAGCTTTAATGTCACCAACATGTATCTCATTATCCCCTATTACTAGTAGTCCAACATGACCAAGAAGATAAACCACAAAAAGGAGACAACCAACAACATTAGCAACAACAGTATGCATATGGTGGTAGGCAATGTCGATATCAACCCTTTGTAGGAAGCTTAGCCTCCTGGTTTTCAAATGGATGGAAATTAGCTTTAGTGAAGGCAATTATATATCCAACAGTAAGCAAAATATTAAGTTCAAGCTATTGTCTATGGAATTGTAGCAATGTTGGTTTACATATTTACTCAACCACCACCAAGTGAGAACTTTGGCAAATAAATGTTGAGGGTTTCGTGGTCACACAGAACTAGGGTTTTCTGCACACAATAATGGAACTGTAATGCCTGAGAGGCAGGGACATGACTAAATATTGCTCATTGTAGGAGAAGTCAGAGCTCATAATGACATAGTAATGCCACAATGGAAATGGTTTGAGAGAGAAGTGGGAGGAGTCATTTCTACATGCAAGATATAGAATCATGGAGGTTGAATGCATGAATATGTGTTACACTTTTGGTCCAAATGTGGCGATGAAATTTCAAGTTTTTACTCTTTTATCGAATTAAAGCCTTCAAAATTCATATAAGAACTATGTGTTTTGATTCAAAGTAAAAAGACAAATTGTGGAGAATTATTTTGTTTCCCTAATGATATTTTTTGCAAAAATATGGGAGGAGTCATTTCTACATGCAAGATATAGAATCATGGAAGTTGAATGCATGAATATGTGTTACACTTTTGGGCCAAATGTGGCGATGAAATTTCAAGTTTTTACTCTTTTATCGAATTAAAGCCTTCAAAATTCATATAAGAACTATGTATTTTGATTCAAAGTAAAAAGACAAATTGTGGAGAATTATTTTGTTTCCCTAATGATATTTTTTGCAAAAATATTTAGTGTCGTATAATATGTCATTTTTTCATTAAATGAAATACCTGCCCTTGCAAAATTTTATACATCTTAATAGGTATGTGTGTGTTTATGTAGCATAACTTAGTCTCAAATATGTAATTTTTAATATATATATATATATATATATATATATATATATATATATATATATATATATATATATATATATATATATATAAGCATGATCTACATGGAGAGAGCTAAGTTTTTCATATTAAAAAAATATTTTTTATGCAAAATTATATTTTTTTATTATTTTTCGAAGTTGGCGAAGTAATATTTCAATTGCATTTTGTAGACACGTGTTCATGTAAGTTTTTTTTCAACTATTTAAATAAATTGAAAAACCAAGAGTACACTTTTGGAGAGGACTCGTAAACAAATATAGTGGTATTTTTTGAATTTTTTTCATTGTGCATATTTTATGATATTGATTTTTTATTCAACCTCTTTAAAACAGTTCAAAAAAATTTCAAACATAATGTTTAAAGAAATTAGATGAAAAATATCATATGAATTCGAAAATGTCAAACTCATGTCATTGGATAGAGGATTCCTTTTTGAATCCAACATGATTAAATCTGCCATCTAAGGACCAAATTTTCCTGAAGTCCACTAGTGTAAAAATTGATGTTATAGGAAATTTTACAGAAGGAGTGCTGAAATTGTGGATTTTAGGACTTCAGAGGCTCGATCGAGTGTGTAAATTTCAAATTCAAATAGCTCGATTGAGCGTTCCATAAACCCTTGATTAACGATATACATGGTTAAAAGGTGCTCGATCAAGCCTTTATAAAAAAAATTGAATCCCATAATTTATCTAAAATTTAAGATTTTACCATATTTTAAAATTCCAAGTATTATTGTAATTTTTGTTATCATGTCATGTAGAAACCTTATTAAATTTAACATTGATATTAAAAATTTATTATTATTATTATTATTATTAAATTAAATTATGAAATCTGATATTAATATATTTTAATATTAATATTAAATTTATTAATTTTGGATTAATATAATATAAATTTTGTTATATTATAATATATACTAGCACAACCACATTAATATATGTGGTTGATGTATGCCGTAGGCGTTAGAAAAAGAGTAATTAACACAAAAAGAGTCATACAAACTCAATATGTTAAGTTTATTTAACTTAATATTTTTATAAATCTAACATAATAAAATATATAGTATTTTTAAAATCCTGAAGTAACCATAACCTAAAGCTACCTAAAGAAATAAAACCTAAATAGTTTCAATTGGAAGACATGAAGCGCTCTATGTATCTCTGATGGAGGTAGTTGGACCATTAATAATATGTTGGAAAATTTTAGATAATATTTCCATGGAAAATTATCATTTTTTGTCCAGTGGAATGTACAACACACATTTGAAATCTTGCATTTTAGATATGTATTATATATATATATATATATATATATATATATATATATATATATATATATATATATATATGTTGTACGACATCAAAATGAAAATATTTTTTTTATTTAAATATAATATTTTAATTGTCAAAGTATTTTAAAAAATTTTAAATATAGAGGAGATAGATTGGGAGAGAAGGGTAAGAGAGAAAGAAGGGGACACAAATATGGAGAGAGGGAGAGGAGGAGAAAGTCTCATAGAAAGAGAGGGAGCTCGAGAGATGGAGTTGGAGGAAAAGATAGGGAAGGAAGAAGTTCAAGACATATTGAGAGATAACGGTGGAGAGAGAGAGAGAGGGAGTGGAAAGGGAGAGATGGAAAGAGAGTGTGTATGTTTAGGGGTGAAATAGAAAGACAAAGAAGGAGAGATTGAGAGAAGGGGGAGAGAGAATGAGAGAGGGATGGAGATAGTCAATAGATTTGTAGGGTGAAGCTTGAGAGAGAGAGAGAGAGAGAGAGAGAGAGAGAGAGAGAGAGATGAGTGGGAGAGAGAGAGGGAGGTGGGAGAGAAAGGAAGAGAGAGAGGACTTGAGAGGGAAGAAGAGAGATATATGGAGTTGGAGGGGGAGAGAGAGGGACGTAAGAAGAAAGACATATAGAGAGAGAAAGGTGGAGAGAGACGGAGTGACAAGGGAGATGAAGAGAGAGGGAGAGAGGATAGTAGGAGGGAAGAGAGATAGAAGGGGAGACAGAGGGAGAGAAGGGGAAGGGAGAGGGAGAGGGAGAGGGAGAGGGAGGGAGATGTAGATATATATGGAGAAACAATGGGTTTGTTTGCAGGGTGATTAGAGATATGAAGAAGGAGAGACAAAGGGAGATAGAGATATAGATGGAAGGGCAGAGAGGGAACAAGGGAGAGATAAAGGGAGGGAGGGAGAGATATATAGGTATGAAGAGAGAGAGTGTGTGTGTTTGGGGGGTGAGAAAGAGAGACAAAGAAGGAGATATGGAGGGAGATATCGATATAGATGGAGGGGGAGAGAAAGGAAAGAAAAATGTTTACACTAGATGCATTGATTTCAGTGTACAGATGTTGATTTCTAATCCTATTTGATTTCTTGCATTAGATGCATTGATTTCTGTGTAGATGTTGATTTGTAATTATATTTCATTGTTTGAATTAGATGCATTAATTTAATTAAAGATTTTAATTTCTAAACTTTTTAGATTGAGCTTGCATTAGATGCATTGATTTCAGTGTAGATGTTGATTCCTAATTCTATTTGATTACTAGCACTAGATGCATTGATTTCAGTGTAGATATTGATTTCTAATCCCATTTGATTGCTTGCAGCATTAGATGCATTGATTTTAGTATAGATGTTGATTTCTAATCCTATTTGATTGTTTGCATTAGATGCATTGATTTTAGTGGAGATGTTGATTTCTCATCCTATTTGATTGCTTGCATTAGATGCATTGATTTAGTGAAAATGTCGATTTTTGATTTGATGTAACTAGATATATGGTGTACATTAATTTCAAGGGAATTAGTTCAACAATGTGCATTGATTTCAGTGTAAGCACAAAAATTATTAACGAAATGCATTATGGCTAAACTTTTGTAGATAACCTCAAACAAAATAAAATCGAATAAAACTTGTATTTGTATCTTTTACATCTCCACATCTTTTAAAATTGAATATAAAAGATTTCAATCATGGTTGAGTTTTTTAAAATTCAATAAAACTTATTTCAATTAGAAATAATTGTTTGAAATTCTTGGATAACTACTTATAAATTTAGGAAAGTTGATAATATAATATAAAATTATAGAAATGATGTCATATAATGTTTTTTGACCTATACATAAAATTTCAATACAATTGACTTATATCATGTTATGACTAAGCTCTTGTAGATAATCTCAAAATAAATAATGTTGAATAAAACATATTTGTTGTTTACATGACATCTTTTAAAATTGTATAAAACTTATTTCAATCCTATTTGTGTTTTTTAATTGAATCTTGAGATAAGAAATTGAGTGAATTACTTAAAAAAGTTGTCCATGCAATGGTATATGGGTGGGTCACAAAATTTTTCATATATATATATATATGAATGGCTTTATAATTCAAATAATTTATTTTTAGAATTGAATTGTAATAACATACATGTTGATTGCACTAAAAGACAATTTCTACAAGCCAATATAAAGAATGATCGTAATTGTTTCCATGTTCAATATTAAATTGATACATGATATATTTTAGTTCATTTTAAGTATCAATGTGATTTGCATCATAACTTAAGATTGTACTTATTTTCTTAGTCTATGAAACTAGAAATCAAAATTGAACATATATTTTACTAATAAAAGTTATAGATATAGAATTTTTTTTTTGAATTAGCGAAATAATTTTAACTGATACATAAAATTCAAAAATTAATGAGCATCCATAAACAAGATGAATACAAATCCATAAACTGAAATAGTGAATACATGTACATCAATAAACTATCCATATGAAAATATATAAAAATTACAAATATCACATGAACATCCATAAACTGAAATAATAAGCATCCATAAATTAAAATAATGTCCAAGATGTACATTCATAAACTATCCATGTATGAAAATATACAAAGTTTGTATCACATGTGAATGTTCCCTATAAAATGAGCTTAAAAATATACAAACTATGACACTCTAAGTACCACCAGAACTCTTATGTGAGTTTCGCTACGCAAACTAAGTGTCCATAAGTCGGTACTGCAATATAACACATTCAAATTCAAACTAATTAGATCATTATTTGTACAAAATAAAAAATATGGAAATAAATTATTTTGAACCACATTTTTAATTACATATACATGAATCTACTAACCTCAGTCGAGTCCAAATGCAAGTCAGATAGGATGGGGGTCTGATAAATCTGGGTTTGGTGCTCCCCTATTTATGGCTTAATGATTCGGGCTTCCATCGATGGACCCACATTATCAATTCCTCTAAACCCAACATCCCACTCATGTCTCCACATAACAATGACATCAACGACACTCTACATATGGGCATGTGTACACAATGGCAAGGACAAATTATAATTAGTCTATAAATTAATTAGCATATATGTGTAACTTAAAAAAAAATGTTGAAATCTTAGGAATAAAAAAGTTTACCTCAATTGTTGGTCCATGTGGTTGTACATAGTGACTCTCCTCCACATTAGTGAACATATGAGGTGGAGGTGGAGGTGGAGGAGAATCCATGGAAACATGCTCTGGTTGAGGATGGTCTGGCTGATCAACTTCCCCCTCAGATGACCTCATAAGTTCATCCATGTAGTTGGGTTGTGTCTACATGTCATCATGAAATTATTAACATAAATGAAATATAATACGAACCATAAATTTATATAAATAAATATGCATAATTTGACAATAAGATCCAAAAGTTTCGTGTATATATGTATCTGGTTCGTGTCAAGCAGGTCGTGCACCCTCCAAGTCTCACAAATGGCATCATGAAACATACATGTATATGTCAAAAGATAGTTCAAGGGTAACCATGCGAGAAATGCATCATCATATAAGGGAACTCGCGGGTCACGAGGCAATGATGGTGCTCTCATAATATCCCCATCAAATGCAACAAACGCACTGGCCAATGACGTTCACATGTTTTCTATAGTAGTTTCCCTGGTCTCACCGTCGAGTTGCGGTAACTCCTCTAGATATGTTGATAATACCAATCTCCAAGAGGGTAGTGGAAAGAATCTCTGAGGTGGTGGTACATGCCCAGGGTCCCTGTGAGCCCCATTTCTCTCATAGGTACGTCCCAAGCCGGTTCCATAATAACAAGATCTGGTATTAGTGTAATATGACCTCATATTGAACACAAACTCTGGATATAAATGCTTGGAAATATAAATGTCAACCTGGTGATGGTGGGGGAACTGACCCCAGGATCCAATGAATCTATCATACACAAAATGGGTTGCATCAACATTCCTAAAATATTTCAGTGGAATCAGACCTCTATGTCTAGCATGGTGATCCAGAGGGATGTCGAACAACTCCACACGAACATCAATGTCCTTGGTGGCCTATTTCACCACCTCTCAAGCATCTGGGCCTCTAACCTCATGCCTCCTAATCCTTTGTATGGACTATAGGAGGTGGTTATGTGGGCTCTACCTACGGTATGTCTCGATCAAACTATTGATGTTAGCTAACGTCAAAGAAAAAATAATATGAGTCGGTGAATTGACGGGGATGTTACGTATCTCTTCGATGATCCACATATGACGGGTCGTAACACCCTCTAATGTGATATGAGTTGTAGTATCATCGCACTGAGGGATCGATGTTGCACTCTGATCCTCAACTTCGGCCTGCTAAGGGCCTATAATTAACATTCTAGAAGCATAATGACATATACATTAAATTCAAACACATCAGTTGAAGACAATTTAAAGATTAAAGACAATTTCAAGACATAAATACATAAAGCTTAAAGAGGATTTAAATTTGAGCACACAATGCTTCAATTGCTCGATCGAGCTCTAATACGCTTAGTCGAGCTACCGTCACACTCTCGGTCGAGCCCTCAAATTATCTGCGGTCTGTGCAAATGGCGCATGCAGACTGCGGGAGCGGTATTTAATAAAAAGAAATGGCTCGATCGAGTGTTATAGCTCGATCGAGGGTTTGTTTTTATCCCTCAATCGAGCTACTTTTTTAGCGCCCAAGGAGCTCATTCGAGAGTTTAAAAAAGGCTCAATCGAGCGCTTAAATGGCTTGATCGAGCCATCATTTTTTCCACCCAAACGTGCCCTCTCTCGCCAAAAAGTGTTACCCGTCTCTATGCTTTCACCCTGGAGTTAAATAAACCAAAGATATTGTTGTTAGGCTAAGGAATAACTCCATGCTTGGATTGAATTTCATGAAGGTGAGCCATACATTAATACAAAGAGAAGTAACATTTTGTTTTATCTTACAAGAGGTCCAAATGACTTCACATCCACTTATGACTCTTTATATTCCTCATAAATAAACATTTACAAAAATGTTTACAATTTATCATAATCCGAAGCATTAGGTATCTAACAAGTTTGATTTTATTAACAAAACATAGTATTGCATTCCTAGTTTACAAGCTATGAGCCATAGAAGCAATCAAAAGATTAGTTATTGAACACATGCCAAGTGAGTAAGAGAACTAAGCCATTGAGTGCATTCCAAAGAGGATAGATTGAGCACTTACTTCAAACACTTTCACTCATAGGAATATTTCTTATCGAAGGTTTTTTTATTATCACCTCACATTAAGCATGGTATCATGAAAGGTTCTCTCTTCCCCCTTTATCTCCTACATATTTGAAGACATAATAGAATAAATATAGGGAGAGAAGACCTAGTAGAAAGATTTTGTATACAAATGACCAATAACTTTGATATTGGATTTTATAGAATTCACATTTTTCCTCTCAATTGATTATAAAACCTATTACAAAAACTTGTTTTATGTTATTAACAAAGTATTATCATTAATTACCTAATTTTAAAATATAATAAACAAATATATAATTATAACAATAACAAATACTACTAGTTGCTAAAAGAATCGATTCCCTTTCCATTCTCTTCCTTTCACTTCCATATACATCTTCCTTCATTAACTTCCTCACCTCCATTTATCTTATCTTATTCTAGCTCATCGACTACAATTGTATCTAGTGACTCAGAACAAGCAATTATATCTCTAGTTTTAGATGCTAGTACTTCGATATCTTAATTTAGAAATGTATATGTTACTTGAGCTATGGAATTCATGATAATATTGTATGTGAATACCACTTTTTTTTAATCGTTTTCATTTATTCAACTATTAGCACACTTGTATAGAAATTAAAACTTAGGCATTAACATTAATAAGATACAACATGTCCACTATAGCTCGAGATTAAAGGAATAAAGAACATGTTAGCACATACCATATTAATTTATCATACACCATATTAATTTTCACAATGTTTTTATTAAATTCTAAACAAAATCTACGTTTAAAAAAATGGCTTTATCCTACTAGCAATTAAATTTAAGATAACATCCCGTCCATCAAAATGTGAATATCCGTAAAGTCAAATTATTTTCTTTAAATAACAAAAAGTCAAAAAGTTTTATTCTATGAAAAGACATCTCTTGAATTAGCCAAAAACTCGAGAACAAGAAATTATATTTATATTAAAATCGAATTGTTTTTAGTGTGATTTTTTAGAAGTTTTTTCGGTGAGTTTTTTGGATCTAATTTTTCTAAAATCTAGCAGGAATTTATTGAAATCACAAGTTTGATTGGTCACAATCTAAATGTCCTAGGGGTTTTTGAGGGTGCTGAATCCATATATCCAGAGAAAAAACTAGTTTAAATAACACAAATCAAGATTTTACCTCAACATTTTCCACCAAATTCTAGCACCGGAAAATCTTAAAAACCACACTAAAAACAACTCATATTAAAATAAATCAACATACAAGTAAAATAATTGAATTTATTATAACAAAATAGCATAAAAAATATAAATATAAAAATATGAAAAATATTTCAATATAAATATTGGTGATAAAATATTTTAATATTATAATTTCAGTGATAAAAAACCATAGCCCTTATCTCACAACCTATTCATCATTTATATGAGTATGTAAGAACTCCTAAAAACTTCTTGAAAATTAGTTTAAAATTTCAATAGGTAAGACCTTCCAAAAACTTGTTGAAAAATAGTCTAAAATGTCATTTGTGGAATGGTCACAATCTTTGAGGGTGATTAATTGTTATGAGCTTTCCTCAAATTCAAAGGTGATCATGGAAGTGATAAGTCGTTTTTCTTGTCCTTGTCTCTTCTGATTGTGCTTTCTTATTTGTGCCAACATTGGTGGCAGTGATAAGGTGTTTTTCTTGTCTTTGTCTCTCATGATTGTGCTTTTTGCTTTAGTTGAATCGCACTTGCACTATGACCTAGGTGGAGTTAACGTGTGTGGATAGTAGCAGCAATATTATGCTAATCATTTTCCATTGCATGATAATCATTTTCCATTGCATGATAGATTGATTAATAATAACATAGATTTCAAAGTCAGTATTTATTAATTATTAATTACATGCGGTGACAACTTGAATTTTTCATAACATCTTTGAATATTTTAATAAAGATAATATAAATATACCAATTAGTATGAAAGATTTTTGCCGAACATTAGGTTTGTAAATAGTAAAACCATGAGAAAATTTTGAATAGCCATCTACCCTTCTTCAAGTTAGTCAACCAATTATGTTGACTTTCTCATAGTGTAGATAAATATAGAAGGTGCATGATGTTTTATAGATTGAAGTATCACCTATATTCATACCACACCCTTGTTAACATTTTCACTATTTAAATGTTGGACTTAAAAAAAATAATGTAAAATATAATGATTGTGTTGTATAAAATATTATTTTAATATTTTGTTATTACACCCTTGTTAACATTTTCACTATTTAAATGTTGGACTTAAAAAAAATAATGTAAAATATGATGATTGTGTTGTATAAAATATTATTTTAATATTTTGTTATTATTTTGGTTGTAGGAATGAATTGGGGATTGATGTTTTTATAGTTTTACTTAATTATCAACACCTTTGTTATGCATTGATTAGTAAAAAGAAATCACTTCTGCCATTGGGTTTTTTATTTATAAATGTGTGATCTTGAGGGATTACTTGGGGTGGTTAGAATTCTTACATCTTTGAATAAGTTTAAATTGTTGGACTTATGCTTTATGTATTGTAGTGTAAGACTTTTCAAGACCAATAAAGGCCACCTCCTTTCACCGAATTAGGTAGGATTAGGATGAAAGAAAATCGCTTAGTAGAATAGATAGAATACTTCCATACACACTTTATCTTATGAAAGTTGAGGTAAGATTATTATATTTTAGACTAAGGTCCCAAGGAACATTGCACCCTTTGGGTGATATATTTGAAGGATGGTTTGCACATGCGAAGAACCTAGGATTTAGAAAAATAACAACAAATGCTCCATAACCATAAATACATTGCAACAATAATGTGTATTTGCTCACTACAATCTTGGGAACATACTCTTGAAGAACTCTTTTTAATTATTTGAACACAAATTTTAAGTATGAAGTAATATCCTCATCATCTAGCATAGAACCATATTTTGGATTGTCTAAGTTTTCTAGACATTAGAATCAATGTTCCTGATTTGGTCTTTATATTTGTTACACATTCTATTGCTATATCATTTACGAGTGAAGCCACACACACGTAGTGATGGACAAGGGGTTTGACCATATGATTCAAAGGGCTAAGCCAAGTGAGGGTCGAAATGGGTCCAAACAAATACTAGGGGAACAAATAATGGGCATGCTTATCATGAGATAAAATTTAACATTTGTCACCAATGCTTTTCCATTTTCCATTATGATATGGATTATATCATTATATTATTTTTCATCTATCTCAATACTTAGAAAGTGGAAAAAATTAGAGGAATAAACTTGCAAGGTCATTTTAATGAAGGGTCTCAGTTTGGAGAATTAGGAATTGAAACCTTTCAAAGTCATTTTGAGGCATCAAATGATGATTTTAGGGTAAAAATTTGTCACTTGTGTTGCACCCTATCCACACAGAGACATTTCAAATGATGTAAGAATAATGTCAATTAGAGTTCATATGCAAAAGTTATGCCTCCCACAAGCTATCCTTTTGTGTTGACCACCATGGTACAAGTGGATGCCATGTTAAACCTGTTACTCCTCCATATTGGGATAGGAAGATGTGGAATTTAAGGAAGACTCTAGAAGGTCCCAAAATCATAACCATAATTTATGGTTAATGGAGTTAAATGTTACCACTAGATCGATATCAGGCTATGTTAAATATTGGACTACTAGGAGGAGTAGGGATTCCATTATATACTCTTGTATTTTTTTCTAAGGATTATTAGAGCAATTGGGAGTGAGAAGTTGGAGAGAAGAACATATGGGGTGTAACGGCCTCCCACCCCCTTGAACTGTTGGTGTTACTTATTATTTAACCCGACATCCGGGGTGTATTATGGAAGTGGAATTGAAAAATCTCCCAATGCTGACGTCCTCGGGTCTTAGTACAAATGGCACTATTGCTCAGAATGTTAACCACATGGTACTCATGCAACCTCCATGCAGTCATAACTGGTCAATTTAATGAGTCCTGTTGTCAAGGCCATGTCATGTTTCTTGGCAATATCATCGTCAAGTGTATTTAGCATGAGCAAAAGACCAAGCAGTGAGTGGTGAGCAATGAGCGGTTCCTCTTTGGAACTCTGACAAGATTGTTTAACCCTGTTAGCTTGCTCATATAGGATGCACTGTGAAATGACTTCAGTGGAAAGTGGTGAGCAATGGAAGGTAAGGAAAGTAGGGTTACCTCCAAACCCCACCACTAGTCTCTCGCCCACTAAAAATGAGTCTAAACTTCATCACCTACTGGATCCAATGACATACACATATAACATAGAAGACATATACAAGGTAATGTTTGTGGATGGTATGATTACCAACTCACTTCCACTGGAAATTTTAAGTCCTAAGGTGATCCAAATTGGATCATTATATCGTTTGTCATCCATATCGATGCATTCAGAGTGGAAAAAGTGGAGGAATCAATTCATGGGGTCATTTTTACAGCGAGACCCAGTTTAACAAAACGAGGTCTGAAACCTTTTGGGAGAGTTTTTAGGCATCAAATGACATTTTTTGGGGGGTAAAAATTTCATGCTTTATTGTAACATATTTCCATGTTATTCTACACACAAAGATATTTCAAATGACGTAATAAGCACAATAATCGGAGTTTGTATGCAAAAGTTATGCCACTCAGAAGTTGACCTTCTTATTTTCACATCTACAATTTGGGAGGATGTCGCGTCAGCCCCCATTATTCATGGAAAATGGTCTATCCATGTGATTGTGATGTAAAATACTCTAGAAAGGTCTACATTGTAACTCTAGTTAAGAGTTGATGTAGTCAAAGCTAACCACTAGTAGGCTATCGAGCTATGTTATAACCGGACCATTAGGAGGAAGAGGCATTCCATTTTTTCAAGAAAATTTTGTTCCATAGCTGAGAAAAGATAGGCAAGAGAGATGGCAGTTAGAGTACACATAGAGGATCTGTACACTGTAGTAGCCCAAGGGCCATAGGCATTACTTCTTTGTACTTGCAACCTTATTTTTCAAATAGATAAAGAGAGCAAAGCGACCTCACCTTCCGGCTGGGTTTTCTCTTGAAAGGGTTTCCTAGACCATATCTTGTGTCTTATGTGTGTATGTGAGACAATGAGATTATTTTATTGTTCTCTATTTTTTGCATAATTTCCATTCGCATCTATGCACTAATTAGAATTAAATTTATAGATCTAGAGGTTTAATAAAATTGTAATAGTGTAGAAATTCAGGATTTTTAATATAATATTATCAGATTTGTTTTGACGAACTGTCCAGTGGAATATCCACAATAGTTTATGGATCATTTGGTATCAGAGCCAGTTTCTTTAGGTATTTTGTGGAGATTGTAGGGATCTAAATCAACAGGGCCAAAAATTGTAAAACCCTAATCATGGTCGATGAATCTATAAACGACCCTTGTGATCCTATAGAGGTGAGGTTGATGTGGCTGGAACTACAAGTCGCAGATATCAACCACAATTTAAACCTTCTCATGGTATCCTTGAATAATAAGATGGGGATATTTGGAGAAGATGGGGGTTTGAATACAAAGGACAAATCAGAACGAGGATCGGAAGATAAGGGAGAAATGGAGAACTAGTTGAAGAAAGAACCCAAAAAATATCAACCCAATTCGAGTGTCATGAACCAATCATGGTCCCTATTTAAAATGGAATAAAAAGTTGATATCAATCCCTACCATGGGGAGATCGATGCTATGAAGTTTAACCATTGGTTGCAGTCGCTGGAAGTTTATTTCAGTGTCCATCAGATTGAAGAAGGACAAAAAATATCATTTGCGCGGCTGAAATTGGAGGGTCGTGCACTAACTTAGTGGGAGAGCCACATAGAAATAATGAGGTTGGAGGGAGAACCTCCAACAAATAAGTGGAAAGATTTCAAAATCCTCATTAAGTCACAGTTTTATCCCATTGGGTATGTGGAGGACCAGTGGATCCAATGGAATCACTTGAGGAAAAGTTGAGCCAATGTGTGCAGTTGTACACCACGGAATTCAAAAACATGGCTATAATGTTGGGTATCTCTCCACAAAACCCAGATGTACTCCTCAAGTATTTGTGGGGTTTGCACTTACATCTATGTGAATAAGTGATGATGTTCAAGCCCAAATCAGTGGATGAGTATTTTGTACAAGAATATTACCTGGAGAAGATAGGCCTGAAGATATCATAATCAAGTGGATCAAAGAAGAAGGAGAAATAGGATGCTTTTAAGGAGGGGAAGAAGAAGAAAAAAGGGGGAAAAGATAAAAGGACAACATCCAAAACATACCAGTGTAAAGATCCTAACAATTACTCTAACCACTGCAACATTGATGGCCATACAAAGGAGAAATGTTGGAAGTTACATCCAGAACTAAACCCAAAGAACAAGAAGGAAGATAACAAAAAGAAGAATCTCATACCCACAGATTCGAGTAACCAAGTTGAAAGTAGCTCAGACATGGATGAGAAGATTGTTTGTACATTAGTGTATAAGGAGGTGAATATGAGTAGCCTTCAACAACAGAAAGAGAAAGAAATGACCAAAATCTTCCATATAAAGATATAGGTCAAAAAGATAAAGATTGATGCTTTATTTGACTGAGGATCACAAGAAAATATCATTGCATCAGAGCTATTCAAGAAGTTTGGGTTGTACGTTCGTGATCATCCAAACCCATATCCATTGGATCAGTAAATAAGGATGCGGAGTTGAAGGTAGAAAAATCGCGTAAAAATAGATTTGTTATCAATGTTGATTTTATTGATGAAGTGGATCTAGATGTGCTTCCCCTTGATGTATGTGGAGTCGTGTTTGGGAGTCCATACATGTACATGTGTGATGAAATATTCATGAGGAGATCCAACCAATACCGACTCTTCAAGGATATAAAATTGTTCATCATCAACGCACAAAAAGGCAAGTCAAATTTTTCATTGGTAAGTTCCAACCAAGACAAGAAATTGATCAACTCCAGCATGAAGTATGCTTTATTGTTTTTAAGAGAATGTCAAACTGTATAGGAGTCAATAAGAGGTAAGACATCCCTGGAGGGTTGTACTAAGAAATAGAAACAACAATTAGAGGAGTTGCTACAGGAATACAGGGATGTGTTTTGAGAGCCTGAAGGGTTACCACCTAAGAGAGAAGTGGAGCACGATATCCAGCTATTGTCAGACTCCCCATTGCCAAATATTGGGTTGTACAGGCAGTCTATTATAGAAGCAAGTGAGGTGAAGAAACAATTGCAGCAAATTTTGGAAGAGAGTTTCATTTGACTGAGTACATCACCATGTGGGTCACCCATCATTATTGTGTCGAAGAAGGATGGGACTTGGAGGATGTGTATAGATTATAGGGCGTTGAAAAAAATCACGCTCAAGAATAGATACCCCCTGCCCAGGATAGATGATTTTTTGGATCAGTTATAGCAAGAAAAATACTTCTTAACTACCACAAATAGGTAGTCACATCCCTTCTTGGTTTTTGGTAAACATCCCACAAAGTACATGGAAATTCTTTCCCAAGGACAAGTAGGTATAGGTAAGGGATGATATAGACCCTATTTCCCATTACTAGGCTTGCTAGTACAACAAAACATGCATCCTCTTATGAACCTAGCTACCCGCCCTTGCATCTTGGACCAATACACATGCCTTTGCAAGTTAGACACAATCTTCCCTACACAAAATTTCCCTACAACCTTGGAGGTGTGATCCTCTCTAATCAACTACAGTCGCTCACCTTTAGGAACACATAGCTTATCGATCCTATAGAGTAACCCATCCTGGAGATGGTAGTCAATGGTGTTGTCGCCATCGTGCACTTCTAACTCTGTAACTAGTGATACGCCTCCTTGAAGTCCTAATCCTATGAATATGCCTCTCTGTATGCATCATGGATGAGTGGTTCCATGTGCATAACAGTCCCCATAGCTGTGATATTTGATGTGGGTGGCCTTGAAAGCATGTTGTCCAAGTTGTTTGTGTTGACCTTCAATATTTGATCACCAAATGAAACTGTTATAAAAATCCCATCCACTTATACTTCCTGGTATGTTGTAGCTTACTCTGGACCTACAAGTATTGTAACGGCTGGTGATATATGTGGATTACTATCTCATTTCCCATTAGATAATTCTTCCACTTCTTCATAGTTTTCACCGTGGTATAAAGCGCCTTATCGTAGGTAGAGTAGTTTTCATAGATGCTCACGGGCAATCTTGGCTTCTCTCCAGCCTTCCTCTCTGCCCTCCAAGCTCCTATTTCCTTGCATTGTTCCTTGTGGATGATTCTCCTTTACCAAGTGGAAAACCCTTTTACCAAGTGGATGATCCCCCTCCAAAACTGTGCAATCTTCAAGGATGAATCCTTGACTACATGCATGAGTTTTATCCACGAGAAAACACATGCAACTGATAATACACTGTCCTTGAACATTTATCTTAACTGGGTCTTTCTCAGAATAGACATGCATGAGTTTCTGATGAGGGAATCTTCAGTTAACTGGAGTAGCACTAGTTGAGTGCATTAATGCATCAACTGACTGATAACTCACTATTAGTTCCTCAAATAGTTTAGAACAAATTTAACTCGAATCAACTTAGTAAACTGAGTTAACTAATTACAACTCAAATATAACTCAATCTTATCTCCTTAATTTAAGGGATAACTCTTGCATGACTTCAGAAAGACTGCTAACTTGAATTTCTCCAACTAATTAATTTAAAATTAATTAATTAATTATTTCCAAGTAGCTGTTAAGACTAAATTCGATTTTAATTCACAATTTAATTCAAGGACAAATTAAATTGGAATATTATTGTTGCCATATTTCAACACTCTCTCTCAATAAGAAAGGGATTATCTGCCACCCCGATCCTTTCTCTATGGAACTCAAATTTATACTTTGACAATGCCTTTGTCAAAATGTCAGCATCTTTCTCCTTTGTCGAAATGTATTATGGCAACATGATCCTCCTTGCTACACAGTCTCTGAGATGATGATATTGGATGTCAATGTGCTTGGACCTATCATGAAATACTGGATTCTCAGAGAGTTTGATACAACTCTGATTATCACAATAGATCACAGTTGGATCCATCCTCTGATCAAACAAATCAACTAGGATTTTTTGCATCCAGATGGCCTTATATGCTGCCTGACTTGCATCTATGTATTCTACCTCTGCCGAACTAAGTGCAACCAACCTCTGTTTCCTGCTGTACCAAGAAACTACCGCTGACTTAAGGTTGAAAATCGCTCCTGATGTGCTCTTCCGATCTGATGGACTCCATGCCCAATCTGCATCGGTGAAGCCTTATAGCTTCACTCCCTCTGTCCATCTGTACCATAATCCATACTGAGATGTGCCTCTTAGGTATCTCAATACATGCTTTGCCGCCTTCCAAAACATCTTGGTAGGCTGAACTATCACTTGACTTAGCTGGTTCACCGCATAGCACAAATCTGGTTGTGTGTTCACTAAGTACATTAGTGAACCCACAAGCTGCCTATACAAAGTAGCCTCTACCACTTCTCTTGAAGTAGCAACCTCTGTCCTCCAGTTACCTGCTAGAGGAGTTTGCATGGGCTTGCACTTCTCCATGTGGAATCCCTTGAGTATCTCGTTGGCATACTTGCCTTGAGACACAAAAAATTCCCCATCCTTCTACCACACTTCCATGCCAAGGAAGTAATGCATGAGACCCATGTCTTTCATCTCAAATTCTCTTGCAAGGTCCTCCTTGTAAGACACGATCAATTGATCATCACCAATCAATATGAGATCATCAACATAAAGTACGATGATCAACAGCTTACCTTTCACCACAATGTGGTACAGGTTCTCATCCGCTTCACTCTTTGTGAAGCCCAACCCGGTGAAGTAGTTGTCTATCCTGGTGTACCAAGCAAGAGGTGCTTGCTTCAGCCCATAAAAAGTTCTCTTGAGTCGGCACACATGCGACTCACGATCGAAGGTCTCAAAACCTTCTGGCTGCTCTATGTACACCTCTTCCTCAATCTGGCCATTGAGGAATGCAGTCTTCACATCCATCTGATGGATCTTCCAACCCATTTGTGATGATAATTCCAACATAGATCTGATAGATGAGTACCTTGCGATAGGAGCAAAAGTCTCATCATAGTCAATCCCCTCGACCTGTGAAAAGACACGGGTAACAAATATTGCCTTATGCTTCTCCACACTACCGTCAGCATCTTGCTTTACCTTGTAAAGCCAACGGGAACTCAAAACTGACTTGTTCTTCGGTCTCAGAACTACGTCCTAAACACTGTTACGAACTATGGAGTCATACACCTCCACCATAGCATCAACCCATATCGGCTGCAGCACTGCTTCCTCAAAGGAAGATGGCTCGGTCTCAACACATTCCCCAGTAAGGGCCATGTATCCAGTGTACCTCTCAGGTGAGTCGTGACCTCCTCTATCTACCTTGAGCAGATGGTGCTCCCACATTCTCTCTCGCATCCTCCAACAATCTATTAGCTTCTCTTGTGTGCTTTCGTCCATCTCTGGAAGACTCTGCTTTAGTGGATGTCTCCACTCCTGGAACCTCTGCATGTGGCTGCTCCACATCAGTATGAGGCTCCTCCTCCTTAGGAACCAACAGTTCCTCCACAGCCTGTAGTTGGAGCTCCCTCTCAAGGGAAACTTGCATGATCTTCCGCTCATTAAACTTTAGATCTCTGTGAACCACTGTCCTCCGAATGGTAGGCAAGTACACCCGATAGTTGTGAGGTGTATTAGTGTACCCCACAAGTATCCCAACTCTGTTGTCGGCTCAAGCTTCTTCCGTGCATCCTTTGTCACATGGCAATATACCAATGAGCCAAAGATCCTGAAGTAGCCCACATCTGGTCTCTTGCCAGAGAAAGCTTCCTTTAGTGTCTTCATCCCAAGTATGTGATGCAGGCTTCTATTCTGCAAATAGACTGTTGTGTTGCATGCCTCGGCCCACAAGTGAAGTGGTAGGCCTTGGTCATGCATCATTGGCCTTGTTGCCCCTACAATAGTTCTGTTCTTCCTCTCGGCCACCCCATTCTGTTGTGGGTTATGAGGTGTCGTCAACTCTTGTTTAATTCCTTTCGCTGCACAAAAGTCATTAAACTCTTGAGAGACATATTCTCCACCGTTGTTTCTTCTCAAGGCCTTGATCTTCTTCCCTGACTCTTTCTCGACCAAAGCTTTGAACTCAAAAACTTTGTGAAGGTTTGGTCCTTCTTCTGCATGAAATAAATCCAACATTTATGAGAATAGTCATCAATGAAATCACATAATACATTTGCTTCGCTATGGATGTCATCGAGAATGGTCCACGCAAATCAGTATGAACTCACTCTAAGATAGCCTCTGCTCGACTATCTCAATCATGAAAGGAAGACTTGGTGTACTTTCCTAAGGTACAACCTTTACATGTGTCAACTTGCTCAATTTTACCTTTGGGAAGTCCTATAGATATTTGCTGCATTATCTTCAAAGCCCCATGATGCAAATGGCCCAACTGCCTGTGCCACAACTCACCAATGTCTTGGCTTTGCACCAATTCTTCTTTCGTACTCAATGTTGCACAATCATCTACCTCTAGTTTATAAAGATTCTTCACTCGAATCCCTATCCTTTTGGTCTAACCTATGGCTATGTGTCTTAGGAACGCCTTTCCTTTACTAAATACAACATCGTAGCCTTTGTCCTCCAACATTGTGAACGATACCAAGTTCTTCTTCATTCCAGGCACATACATCACGTCTGTCAAGGTGAGAGGAGCTCCATGCTCCCTCTGAAAAGCAACCGTTCCCACTCCTAAAACACTATACCTTCCATCGTCACCCATCTCTATGCGCATCTTGAGGTCTTTCTCCTCCAAGGCACTGAATAAATTTTTATCATCGGTCATGTGGAATGAGGCTCCACTGTCAAGATACCAGACACAACCCATCATTGATGAAACCATGCATGTGATGAGGGTAAAGTCCATTTCGAACTGAGAGGCTAATGCCTCACCTTCCGATCCTTCCAAGGATCCCTTCTTGGACTTCTTCGATGGGAAATTAGTTGCATAATGTCCCATCTTGTGACAATTAAAGCATCTTACTTTAGACATGTCACCCTTCTTCCCTCCATGAGAAGAATTCAATTTGAAATGGGAAGCCTTCCCCTTCCCTTTCCTTGTCTTACTTGCTAAGGCCAGATTCTCTTCATCATCATATTTGGATGAAGAACCATCTCGTGTGCTCCTCCTACATAAGATCTGACCACAGTCATTCCCAATCTGGTAATTTCTCCCTTCCATTCAAAGAGTCCTGGTAGCTATTCCAACTCTTTGGAAGGCCAAGGAGAGCGAGGCTCACCATATCATCATCAGCAGTAGTTATTCCCACACTACAAAACTCATCTCTGCAAGTGGTGATCTTGTTCAGATATGTCGAAATAGTATCGCCCTTCTCCATCTTGATTCTTCAAAGCTTATCCTTGAGCGCTAATTTCCTCTTGTCGCTACTGTTCTGGTAGAGGTCCTTCAATGTCTTCCACATTGAAAATGGAGTATCCTTCCCATGGAGACTCGAGACAATATGGTCTCAAACTCCCTCAAGGATGATTTGTCTCGCCTTCGCCACATACTTCTTCCACTCAGCCAACTCTTGTGCATTATTTGAAGCTGGCTTTGGGAATTCTTGATCAATGAATTCCTTCAATCCATTGTCTTCTAATACAACCTCCATTCTATCTTTCCATGCTATGTAATTCGAACTACCTTCCAAGGCATACTCAAGTCTCAAGCCATAGAGCACCATTGGCCAACCTTGAAGTATGATATGAATTCGATTTGCACCTGCAACCCCAAACTTCAAACTTCGAATTCTCTTCTCAGTATACTGTTCACAGCTCTGATACCATGTAGAAAATATGAAGTAGGTTAACGTGATAATTCCATATAAATCAAAGCAGAATACTATAACCTACTTCTACTATCAATTTGTGGAAGCTTAAAGATCGAGCTGAACAATATAACCAGAAGAAGAAGAATCAATCGCACAATACACATGAAAATACTTTGGGGAAAGTCTCATCTCAAAACCCCACACTATTGTATTATCATACATGGTGGAAATACATAGCAATTATACAAAGCCTCAACTCTCACAGCTAGCCAGCTCTCAGTACAATCCTCACAGATGCTCACAAGCAATCTTGGCTTCTCTCCAGCATTCCTCTCTGCCCTCCAAGCTCCTATTTCCTTGCATTGTTCCTTGTGGATGATTCTCCTGTACTAGGTGGAAAACCCTTCTACCAAGTGGATGATCCTCCTCCAAAACTGCACAATCTTCAATTATTAATCCTTGACTGCTTGCATGAGTTTTATACATGAGAAAACACATGCAACTAATAGTACACTGTCCTTGAACATTTATCATAACTAGGTCTTTCTCAGAATAGACATGCATGAGTTTCTAATGAGGGAATCTTCAGTTAACTGGAGTAGCACTAGTTGAGTGCATTAATGCATCACCTGACTGTTAACTCACTATTAGTTCCTCAAATAGTTTGGAACTAATTTAACTCAACTTAACTCAGTAAACTGAATTAACTAATTACAACTCAAATATAACTCAATCTTATCTCCTTAATTTAAGGGATAACTCTTGCATGACTTCAGAAAGACTTCTAACTCGAATTTCTCCAAATAATTAATTTAAAATAAATTAATTAATTATTTCCAAGTAGCTGTTAAGACTAAATTTGATTTTAATTCACAATTTAATTCAAGGAAAAATTAAATTGGAATATTCTTGTTGCCATATTTCAACAACACAGAATTCAGAAAGATGGATATAATGTTGGGTATCTCTCCAAAGAACCTAGGTGTACTCCTCAAGTATTTGGGAGGTCTTCACTGCCATCTGCATGAGAAATTGATGTTGCTCAAGCCCAAATCAGTGGATGAGGCTTGTGTATAGGAATAGTACCTAGAGAATATAGGCTGAAGAGAATGCAATCAAGTCGATTGAAGTAGAAGGAGAAACAAGACGCTTCTAGGGAGAGGAAGAAGAAGAAGAAAGGGGGGAAAGACAAAAGGACAAAAAACACTACACACTAGTGTAAAGATCATAGCAACCACTGCAACATTAATGGCCATACATAGGAGAAATGTTGGAAGTTGCATCTAGAGCTAAACCCGAAGAACAAGAAGAAATATAACAATAAGAATAATCTCATGGCCGCATATTCAAGCAACCAAGTTGAAAGTATCTCGGACGTGGATGAGAAGATCATTTGTACGTCAGTGGAGAAGGAGGTGAATCTAAGTAGCAGTCAACAACATAAAGAGAAAGAAATGACCAAACTCTTCCATATAAAGATATAGGTAAGAAACACAAAGATTGATGCTCTATTTGACTTATATCGTAGGTGAATATCATTGCAACAAATCTAGTCAAGAATTTGGGGATGGAAGTTTGTGGTCATCCAAGCCCATATCCACTGGGATGGGTAAATAAGGATGCAGAGCTGAAGGTAACAAAACAATGTAAAATTAGATTTTCTTTCAATATTGATTTTATTGATGAAGTAGATCTAGATGTGGTTCCCCTTTATGCATGCGCAGTTGTGTTTGGGAGTCCATACATGTACATGTGTGATGCAATATTCATGAGGAGATCCAACTAGTACCAGCTCATCAAGGATGGAAAATCATTCATCATCAACGTGCATAAAGGCAAGTCGAAAATTTCATGGTAAGGGCCAACGAAGATAATAAATTGATCAGATCCAAGAAGAAGTAAGTTTTATTTTTTTAAATAGAAAGTCAGTGTGTAGAGGAGTCAATAAGAGGCAAGGTATCCTTGGAGGGGTGTACTAAGAAACAAAAGCAAAAATTGAAGGAGTTGTCATAAGAATATAGGGATGTGTTCTAAGAGCCTAGAGGGTTACCACCTAAGAGAGAAGTGGAGCATGAGATCCAACTACTGTCGGACTCCCCATTGCCAAATCTTGGGTTGTACAAGCAGTCTGTTATAGAAGCAAGTGAGGTGAAGAAATAGTGGCAGAAGCTATTGGAACAGGGTATTATTTGACCGAGTACATCACCATGTGTGTCACCCATCATCATTGTGCTGAAGAAGGATGGCACTTCGCAGATGTGTATAGATTACAAGGTGTTGAACAAAATCACACTCAAGAATAGATAATCCCTACTTAGGATAGATGATTTGTTGGATCAGTTGTAGCAAGAAAAAATACTTCACCGAGTTGGACTTGAAGTCTGGATATCACCAGGTTCAGCTCAAAGAAGAAGATACTTGGAAGACCACCTTCATAACCAAGCAAGTTTGTATGAGTGGTTAATCATGCCATTTGGCCTATGTAATGAACCAACTACATTTATGACATTAATGAGAGATGTAATATTCCATTTTATATATTCATTTTTTATTGTCTGTTTGGATGATATATTGATATATAGTGCTACCTGGGAGGGGCATATTTCACATTTGACGTAGGTGCTGGAAACATTGAAGAAGCACCAGTTGTTATAAAATCTCAAGAAGTGTGAGTTTGCACAATAGTATTTGGTGTATTTAGGGTATGTGATTGGTGGAGGAGAACTGAAGATAGATCCTTCCAAGATGGATACCATCATGGAATAGTTGATGCCTACTAATTTTTATAAGGCCAAGAGTTTCATTGGGGTAACACAGTATGTGAGGAAATTCACAGCCTCATTTTCAGCAGTAGCAGTAATGCTCCACGCCATAAAGAAAGTGGCAAGAGTTTCCAGTGGGGAAAATGTTAGCAGAAGGATTTTGAGGAGTTAAAGAAGAATATCATTCAAGCACCAGTTCTAGCATTACCAAACCTACACCAACCCTTTGAAGTGGAGACAGATGCGAGTGGATATGCTATGGAGCTTTCTTGATGCAAGAAGGAAGGAAGGTATGCTACCATGCAAAAGTATTTCATGGGGAAATTCTTAACTAACCTACCTACAATAAGGAGCTCTATGGCATGGTGGAATATGTGAATAAGTGGAAGCATTATTAGATGGGAAAGGAGATAGTAATTCATAGAGATCACCAACCGTTGCATTTCTTGGAGGCCTAGAGTAAGATGTGTGTTCTAATACCCTGTAAAAAGACCATCAACGGGAAAGATGCAACAAAATTGTTCTTTGGAAAGGTTTGGGTGCACTTTGGGATACCAAGGAGCATAATTTCAGACATGGATACAAGATTTCTAAGTGCATTTTGGACTACATTGTGGGAGAAGATGGACATGAAGTTAAAAAGATCTATAACATTCCATCCATTAATAGATGTGAAGATATAAGTAGTCAACAAGACATTGGTACAGCTTCTCAGGGGATACAACTAGAAGCATCCAAAGACCTAGGATGAAAATTTGGTATATATACAACTTTCTTACGACAGAGTAGTCCACACGTCTACAAGAAAGTCCCCATTTGAAACTTGTTTCGGATATTTTCCACCTTCACTTTTGGATATTGCACATGGGAAACAAGGATAAGTGAGGGAAGATCTTACAGGAGATGCTTTGAGGGATGAAAAAATTATAGAGAAGATTAGACAGATCCATCTATAGGTACAAGAAACATTGCATAAGTCACAGGAGAAGTAGAAGGCCAAGCATGATCAACAAAGAACATAAAACTCATTCAAGGTGGGAGACAAAGTATGGCTACAGTTGAACAAGGATAGGTTGCAGGCTTGGTAATAAACTCAAGGATCTAAGATATGGCCCCATTAATATACTAGAAAAGGTGGGTGATATATCCTATCAACTTAGTTTACCACCATATGTGCGCATTTACTCAATTGTGAATGTAGATAATTTGTATCTCTATGAGCCTTCCATGCTAGATCAGGAAGAGGAAGAGGTCCTACCTTTTGTGGAGGATTTGGCACCAGATGCTCAGGAAAATTTGACAGAAGACACATTTTTACAGAGTAGGTAAATAACTACAAGACACGAAAAACATGACCTTTGGCAAAATGGGTTGAAGGGAAAACTTCCAGGCAATGCTAAATGGCACACCAAAGAGAAGGTGGACAAAAAAATTTCTCACCTCATTCAGTAAAATATTTTGGGGACCAAAAGCCTTCCAAAATGGGGAGGTGTTATCCAAATTGGATCATTATATTGTTTTTCATCCATCTCGGTGCATTAAGATTGGAAAAAGTGGAGGAATTAGCTCATGGGACTATTTTTAACGACGGGACCAAGTTTGGAAAAATAAGGTCAGAAACCTTTCAAGAACATTTTGCAGAATCAAATGACGTTTTTTGGGGACAAAAATTTGCTGCTATAATGAATCACCTTTTCATGTTATTCTACACACAAATAACTTTACAATGGCATAAGAAGTGTGTTAATCAGAGTCCCTATGCAAAAGTTATGCCACTCAGAAGTTGATTCACACCTACAATTTAGGAAGATGTCGTGTTAGCCCCCATTATTCATGGAAAAAGCCAAGTGATTGCGATGTAAAAGATTCTATAAGAGTCTTTGTAACTCTAGTTAAGGTTTGATGTATTCAGAGTTAACCACTAGTAGGCTATCAGGTTGTGTTAAAACCAGGCCACTAAGAGGAAGAGGCATTCCATTCTTTCTAGAGCATTTTGTCCATAGTTGAGAAAAGATAGTCAAGAGAGGTAAGAAGTAGAGAACATAGAGAGGATATGTGCATCGTAGTAGCGCAAGGGCCATAAGAATTACTTCTTTGTACGTGTAACCTTATTTTCCAGACAGAGAAAGAGAGAGAAGCGACCTCACCTTCCAGCCAGGTTTTCTCCTGAAAGGGTTTCCTAGAGAATATATCGTGTCTTATGTGTGTGTATGTGAGTTTATTTTTTTGTTATTTGTTTTATGCATAATTTCCATTCGCATGCATGCACTTATTATATTTAAATTTACAGATCTAGAGGTTTAATAAAACTATAATAGTGTAGAAATTTTTAATATAATATGATCATATCTATTGTAATGAACTGTCAAGTGGAATAACCATTGCGGTTTATTGGTCATAAGGTATATACAGGCTGAGGGCCTAATGCTTGGTCAACTAAATCAATCGTTGTGGATAGTGGGGTGGTCCAGACGACCAAATTTTGGGAGTTACAACCACAAAGCCTGAAGTTACAAATGCTTGGTTTAGACATAACAACTAGTATGAAAACAAGTTGATTTACATATATATAATCTATCATGAACTTTTGGAGTATGACTACGTATTTATAAAAACATAGTAACGAGTTAAACATGAATATAACCAATGGAAAATACAATCCAAATAGACATCATATTCTTGAATACATATAATATTATTCCAATCATGAGCACAACAATGAACTTCACTACTTAGGCCTTCATTTAGACTTATAAAATCATAAATCATTGCATCATTCACATATAACAGGAATCAACACAGTCCGTAAGACAATATACACAAGTAATTTACACTTATTTGTGTTTAAAAATAAGTTGGAAATTGAAGGAGGGACTTCAACTCTCAACCCAACCATAGGCCAGATGCATTGCAATATTTCTTATAGTTGACCACCCCCAAGCCATATCTAAAGTTTGAGGGGATTCTTGTTTAGGGAAATTCACACCCAAGGCTTAGTCAGATACCCAAGAGAGGGATTACATAGTCCTGGTGGTTTAACAACTACTCACTAGCAGTAAGCACCACATTGTCATACTCACTCATTGAGTTAAAAACATAGAGCTACATCAAAGACTCAAATGGCCATTACTCGAATCCATGATGTTGAACCTAATGTACATGTGTTTTACAACTCTCTTAGTAAGCACCATAGTGGTCAGATTTCCCTGTCAGTTTTTTCATCATTCAATTGAAAACACCAAGTAGTTGAGAATATTGAACTACCCTATGACCAGTCAGGCTTAGTCTCACTATCCAATGACCTCAATACAAGAGTTGCAAGGAATAACACATCAAGATTTTGAACATTGGCTCTTAGACATTCTAGTCTAGCTTAGTCTTGTAACTTAGATACGGTAGTACCTTGCTCTCTCTCTTTTTGTTAGGCTTTTTTTATCCTCGTGTTTTCTCTATTCTGTGATTTTTTTCATTCTATGTTAGTTGTGTCTCTTTCTTCTCTTGTCTTTTGTTTTCTTCCTGAAGTAGTCATTCCACTCTCTCGATCCTTTAGGAGTGAATAGGGATGGGTTTCGTCCCCACCCATGCTTCCCCGTCCAATCTTCTTCAATGTCTGACAATGCTGGTTGGTCACTAATCAAGTTGAAAATTAAGGAAATTCAATGTGGTTGTATGCGCCTTTTATGGGTATGCCATAAGCAACAAAAAAACACATCATAGGCTCACTACATCATTCCCCTCATATCTTTAAATATGTGTTTCCCTCCCTTCAACCTAGTCATCTATTTATTTTACACACACTTATACATCTATGATTACATATTTGGGTTTAAATACATAGGGTTTTATAGAAAAAGGTTTATTGTAAGGGGTTCAAGTTCTATAATAGCCGTATAGACCATGGTTCTCAAGTAACTCCATAGGTATCACCTCTTCCTTTGTAATTTCATATTTCCATTTCAAAGAAAATACAGTAGAGTAGCCTCACCTTCTAACTAGATTTTCTCCCATAAGGGTCTCCTAGGGAAGATTTGTGTTTATTATGGATGGATTTAGTATTTCTTTCTATTCTATATTTATCACAACTTATATAATTTAATCATTTAATAATAAAAGCAATAAATAAAGAGCATGATATCTAAAGGGAATTAAACATTCACAATAAATATTTTGGTATTTTATTAGACCTTTTGTGATGAACTATTTTTGTGGAATATCCACAACAATTTATAGATCATATTGGTATTACAGGAGGTTTCTTTGGGGTATTTATGTGAGGTTGAAGGTAGTATCTAGGAATTAGTTTAAGGAAAAGTCACAGAACCATAGATACGGTTAACAAGTTTGTTCAAACAACCCTCATGATCCCAAGGAAGAGAGATTTGTGAGATTGGAAGCACAAGTGACCAATGTCATTCACAATATCAACCTCCTCATGGTGGATTTGGCCATCAATCCTAGACCATTGAGGGAGGATGGATGATCTAACATAGAGTTTAGATTTGAGGGAAAATAGAGATCATCAAGACCCAAAAAAGTAGTCAGGAAAGAATACCAAGAAAAATAAGTTGAGTTCAAGTGATACTAACCATTCTCATTCTCAACAGTAGGAAGTGAACGAAAATACTAAACTCTTCCATATAAAGATACAAGTCAAGAAGAAAATGGTTCATGCTCTGTTCAACTTAGGATCACAAGGCAATATCATTCTAGTAGAGTTAGTCAAAAATACAGGATTGGAAGTTTGGGATAATTTAATCCCATAGCCATTGGTATGGGTAAATAAGGATGTAGAAATAAAGGTAACAAAATTGTGAAAAATCAAATTTGTTATCAATTTTGATTTTAATGATGAAGTAGAACTAGAAGTAGTTTTTCTTGATGTATGTGGAGTGGTCTTTAGAATTCCTTATATGTACATGTGAGATACAATCTTCATGAGGAGAGCCAACAAGAAACACCTCATCAAGTGTGGAAATCCTTCACCATCAATGCACACAAGGGAAAGTCCAAAATGTCACTGGTAAGTTTCAAAAAAGTTAAGAAACTAATCAGTTGTAGCAAGAACTATGTTTTGTTGTTTTTAAGAGAATCAATCTATAGAAGAGTCATTAAGAGAAAATTTATCCTTGGAAGGGTTTACTAAGGAGCATAAACAAAAAATGGAAGTGTTTCCAGATGAATATAGGGGCATGTTATAAGAGCCTAAAAGGCTACTGCCTAAGAGGGAAGTGGAGCACAAGATCTATTATTTAATGGACTCCCCATTTCCAAACATTGCGTTGTGGAGGCAGTATGTTATAGAAGCAAGAAAGGTGAAGAAGTAGTTGTAGTAACTATTATAATAAGGTGTCATTCAACCAAGTACTTAACCATGTGGATCACCCATCATCATTGTGCCAAAGAAGGATGGGACTTGACATATGTTTATTGATTGCAAGGTGTTAAAAAAAATACACTCAAGAATAGATGCCCCTTGCTTAGGGTAGATGATGTGTTGGTTCAATTGCAGTAAACCAAATACTTCACCAAGTTGGAATGAAAGTATGGATATCACCAAGTTTGGGTCCAATAAGAATATACTTAGAAGACCACCCTTAAAAAAAAGGTCTTTATGAGTGGTTAGTCATTCCATTTGGTTTACGCAATGCACCAGCTATGTTTATGAGGTTAATAAATGATATACTACATCCTTTTATAGATTCATTTGTTATTATCTATTTGGATGATATAATGGTATACAATGCTACCTGAGAGAAGTAGATCTCACATTTGGTGCAGGTGCTAGAGACATTAAAGAAGCACCAACTGCAGGAAAATCTCATGAAGTGTGATTTTCACAACAATTTTTGTTGTATCTAGGGTATGTGAAAGGTGGAGGAGAGCTAAAGTAGATCCTGCCAAGACAAAAGCCATCATGAAGTGGTTGGTACCCACTAATTTTTTTGAGTTCAGGATATTGTTTGGGATAGCACAGTACTTGAGTAAATTCATAGCCTTGTTTTCAGCAACAACAGCAACACTCCACACCATAACAACAAGTGGTAAGAGTTTTAAGTGGGGAAAGGGTTAGCAAAGGGCCATTGCGTAGTTAAAGAAAAATAATAGTTAAGCATTGACTATGGCATTACCAAACTTGCAATAACTCTTCAAAGTGGAGACAGATGTAGGTGGGTATGCTATGGGAGTGATCTTGATGCAGGGAGGAAGGATTATATGCTACCATTTTGAAGTATTTCATGGGGAATTTCTCAACTACTCTACTATGAAAAGGAGCTCTATGCCTTGTCGCAAGCTGTGAAGAAGTGGAAGCATTATCTGGTGAGAAAGGAGACAATAATCCACACAAATCACCAACCATTATAGTACATGTAGGTGCGTAAGCTACAACAAAACCAAGCACTCCAAGTGGACGTGGTTTCTACAAGAGTTGCATTTAATGATCAATTATAAGAAGGGAAGAACAAACAAGTTGGTCGACATGCTTTCAAGGCCGCCCACATCAAATATCACAACTTTTGGAACTCTTATGTACATGGAGCCATTCACCCATGATGGATATAAAGAGGCATGTTTAGAGGATGATGACCTGAAGGAGGTGTTTCAATAGCTCTAGAGCTAGTGTCATGTTCGCGATAGTGACAACATAGTTGAATACCATCTCCAAGATAGGTTAATTTGCAGGCTAGATAAGTTATGTGTTCCCAAAGGCGAGGGATTATAGATGATTAGAGAGACTCACATCTCCAAGGTTGCAAGGAACTTTATTGTAGGGAAGACAATGGCCAACTTGTAGAGGTATGTGTAATGGCCAAAGATGTAGGAACAAGTAGCTAGGTTCATGAGAGGATGCATGATTTGTTGTACCAACAAGCCTAATCATAGGAAGTAGGGCCTATATCAAACCTTTCCTGTACCCAGTTTTCATTGGAAGAGAATTTCCATGGACTTTGTGGGAGATTTACCAACAAATAGGAAGGGACATAACTATATGTTCATGGTAGTTGATAGGTTCACAATATGTGTTTTCTAATGCTCTCTAAAAATACCATAAGTGGGAAACAATTAGTGAAGTTGGTCTTTGGACAATTCTGGGTACTCTTTGGGATATTGAGGAGCATCATTTTAGATAGGGACACAAGATTTATCATTGGCTTTTGGATTACAATGTGGGAGAATATGGAAATGAAGTTGAAGAGGTCTACAACATTCCATCCATAAATAGATGGGAAAACAGAAGTAGTCAACTGGACTTTGGTGCAATTTTTGAGAGGTTACAATCATAACAATATGAAGACCTGGGATGAAAGTCTAGTATATATACATCACTCTTATAATATATCAGTCAACACTTCTATTGGTAAGTCTCCATTTGAAAATTGTTTTGGATATTTTCCACCTTCACCTTTAGATATTACATATGGATAATAAGGAGGAGTGAGGGAGGATCTTACAGGGGATGCCTTAAGGGTAGGAAAAAATGTTGAGAAGTTCACGAAAATCCATATACAAGTACAAGAGATACTATAGAAGTCATAAGAAAAATATAAGGCCAAGTATGATCAACACAAAATAGAGATGTCATTCAAGGTGGAGATAGAGTATCGTTATAGTTGAACAAGGAGAGGCTACATCGTCTTGGTAAGAAAATAAAGGCTCTGGGATATGGTCCCTTTGAGATACTAGAAAGGGAAAGAGATAATTCCTATAGATTTTGTATACCACCATAGATGCACATTTACTCAATGGTGAATCATTTAGAGAATCTGAAACTTTATGAGCATTCCATGTTGGATTAGGAAGAGGAACAAGTCCTACCTTCTATAGAGGATTTGGCACCAGATTCTCAAGCAGAGTTGATAGAGTATATAATTTTGGAGAATAGGTCGAGAAATATAAGACAAGGGTACATAACCTTTGACATGTTGGGTTGAAAGGAAAACATATACGAAAATCTAAAATGGTACACCCAAGAGAAGGTGGAAGAAAATTTTCCTCACCTTAGTAGAAGATTTTGGGGACCAAATACTCCCAAGATATGGAGGTGTGATAAATATTGCATAATAATAATATTTTTCATCCATATTGGTTCTTTCAAAGTGGAAAAAGAGGAGGAATCAACCCACATGACCATTTTTACCTGTGGGTCCAGTTTGGGGAATTGGGGTCTAAAACATTTTGGAAGTAGTTTGAGGCATTAAATGATGTTTTCTAGGGTGATTTTCCACCTAAGAACCATGATTTTTAGTGCTATTATTCACATAGATACCTTTCCAATGGCACAATAATCACCTCAATTAGATTCTATATTGTTTTTCAGCACCATAATTTGAGAGGATGCTACATCATCCCTCATTACTTGTGGAAAATGGGATATCCATTTGATCATGATGAATAATACTCCATAAAAATCAATATTTTAACTCTTGTTAAGAGTTGAAGTATTCAAACTTAACCACTAGTAGGCTATCAAGCAATGTTATAACCAGACCACTATGAGAAAAGGGGGTGCCATTATATTGGAGGTATTTTTTGTTCAAAAATGAGTAGGTTAAACAAGAGTAGATAGCGAGAGGTTAAATAGAGAGGGTTTGTACATTGTAGTAGCCCATGGGTCATAGGCCTCACTTCTTTAGGCCTCCATTCATAAAAAGAGAGTAGAGCAACCTCACCTTCTAGCTAGGTTTTCTCCTGAAAGGTTTTCTCAATATATTTTGTAGGTGATAAAACATTAGGGGAATTTTGAAATAAAAAGCAGAACTCAAAACTAAAATGTACTCACAAAATTTACTTTAAAAGAACCAATAGGATTCAAGATGATTATGTCATCCCCAGGGGTAAATATTTTGGAGGAAAAATGTTATGAAACCAGCTCACAAAAGATAGAAAAGATAGATCAACGACTTAAGAATCAGTCTCTTCGAGGGGGAAACCTCCTTTACATTACACAAATGAAAAAATATTGGATGATACAAATGAAAAGACCTCCTTTCTATATATAAGCGTCTAAGGGGGCCCAATACAATCTGAGCCTACATAACAATAATATTGTAGGGGCACCACAATAACAATAGTGGGCTTCTATGGGGCATAATAATAACAACATGGGGACTATATGGGCACAATAATACAATAAGGTGGTTGCAATAATAACAATAAGGGGTTACACTAGTAGTATAGGGACCTAACAGGCCCCTCTCCTTCAAAAAGTGTTGTCCTCAATGCTTGAGTAGTTCTGGATGCTTTTGTATAAAATTCTCATCCTCCCATGTGGAATCTTTAGCAGGTAAGTTTTTCCACTTTATGAGATACTCTAAAATTGATCGATTTCGTAGCTGTCGATTTCTTGTTTTTGTGACTGCTTCTGATTCCAATATGATTTTTCCTTCCTCGTCAAGTTCTAGCAATATTGTTTTAATTGATTTTCTCACCTATAACCTTCTTTAATCATGAAACATGGAAAAATGGGTGCACTCGGGAAGATGCAGGAATCTCCATTTTGTATGCCATAGTACCAATATTTTGTAACACCTTGTACGGACCATAATGATTTGGTGATAATTTATTATCCTTCTTAGCTTGCTTGAGGGACATTTGTTTGTATGGTTGTAGTCGTAGAAATACCCAGTCACCTACATCAAAACTTCTTTTGTTGTGATGTTGATATGCCTGTTGTTTCATTCTATTTTGTGCCAAAGTGAGGTTGTCCTTTAAGAATTTGAGAACTTGTTGTTGATGCTCGATGTGATCTTCCACTGCTTGAACCTTAGAATTTTATTTTAAAGATGATGTGATGGACGGTGGATGGTATCCATAAAGTGCCATAAATGGGGTCATTTTTGCTACAGTATGGAAGGAAGTGTTGTACCACCATTCAGCGGAAGGCAACCACTTGATCCATTGTGTCTGTTTATCATATACAAAGCAACGAAGCTATCCTTCCAAACATTTGTTCACTATCTCTGTTTTCCCATCAGATTGAGGATGATAAGATGAGCTATGAGCTAACTAAGTACCCAAATATTCCACCTCTTGTACTCCAAAGAAAAATTTGGAGCTTTTTGCATATAATTGTTTCCCCTACAATAGTTTTAGAACCCTGTCAACATGTTGAACATGATCCTTCCAAGAATTGTTGTAGATTAGTATATCATCAAAAAATGCTAACACAAATTTTCTAAGGATGGGTTTGAAAATGGAATTCATCAAACCTTGAAATGTAGAAGGTGAATTGGTAAGGCCAAAAGGCATGATCAAAAATTCATAATGACCCTCATGAGTTCTAAATGTTGTTTTTGGAATGTCTTTAGTCTTAATTTTGATTTGATGATATCCTGAATGAAGATCTGACTTGGTAAAGTAAATTTCTCCATGTAATTCATCCAATAATTCATCAATGACATGAATGGGAAATTTATCTTTAATAGTAAGCTTGTTGAGCTCCCTATAATCTGGACACATGCGCCATGATCCATCCTTCTTGTGTACCAATACCACTGGAGCAGACAAAGAACTTTGACTAGGTTGAATTATACCAACCTCTCGCATTTCTGCAACCATATGTTCAATTTCACTCTTTTAGGCATATGGACATCTGTAAGGCTTGATGTTTGGGGGAAAACTTCCTGGAATCAAATGAATAACATGATCATGATCACGAATAGGTGGGAGGCCTTTGGGAGTCTCAAATACCTTGGAATGATTGTCTAAAACATTTTCCAGATCTAGAGAAATAGATGATTTCGATGTGGGAACCTCTAGTGAACATAATTATGAAATTACGCCTCATTGTTCTTTCTTTATAAGTTTTTAAATGTTTTTAGAGCTGATTATCTTTCTCAGTTTCCTTGCGATACCCCTTAATTCAACTTCCTTTCCTTCCCAAAAAAATTCAAGAAAAGTTCTTGAAAATTAAAAGCTATTGTACCCAAAGATTGTAGCCATTGGACTCCTAGTACAACATTTGCACCACCCATTGGAATGGAAAGCATTGGACTATTCAAGATATATTCTCCCATGGATAGCTTGATATTATGGCACTTTCCAGAGCAATTTATGGTTCCTCCATTTTCAACCATTACTTGACACTCTGGTGCTGGATATAGGAAGCAATTCAATTCCTTGGCTATCTTACAATGAATAAAATTATGGGTACTACCCGAATCAATCAACACTATTACCTTTTTCTTCTTGATATGCCCTTTTATCTTGAGAGTTTGAGGAGTGGTAATTCTTGTCAATGCATTACAAGATATGGTCATATTCATTTCTTCTTTCTCTGGGATTGGTTCCTGGTGTATATCCTCTTCTTTTGACGTTTCTTATTCATTTTCTTGCTCCTCTTCCCCATCTATGTAAATTAATTTCTTCTCAGCACACTTATGACCTTTAGTGTATTTTCTATCACAATTGTAACAAATACCTTTTTCTTTTTTTTCTTCCAATTGTTTTTGTGTCAACCTTGTAGGTGGTGAAATGCTAGGAGAAACAACAGTTCCATCTTTATAGTTATGAGTGGTAGGCTTCCTTGTTGCCATAATTTTGCTTTCAATTTTTCTTGCCAACCTGTATGCCTTCTCCAATGAATCAGGTTCCCAAAGGTGAACCTCATGTTGGATGTTATCATTTAAATTCCCTATGAAGACTTCAATCCTATGCTTCTCTAGAATATCATTTACCCTTATATTCAATTTTTGGAAGTCCTCAATGTTCTCTACCATTGAACCCTTTTGTTTGAGATTTATCAATTGGCTAAAGAAGGTGTTGCTCTTTGTATCCCCATAATGTGCTATCATTTCCTCCGTGAAAATTGACTAGGTGAGAAGTTGTTTATGAGAAAAAAATCCCTCTATATCATACAAACTGATTTGATTCTAAATATAAAGATGCAATATGTACCTTTTGTGTGTTTTTCACATTATGTAGATCAAAATATTTCTCCATCTGTAGTATCCATGTTACAGGATCATTGCCATCAAACTTCCTCATATCTATCTTTGGAATATGCTGGGTCTTCAATCCAATGTTAGATTATATGAGATCATGATTAACATTAATTTTGTTCTCATCATGAGTTTCCTCTACTACCTTTTCGCCATTAGGAGGCCTTTCTTATAGCAGCTTTGTCCCACCTTCCTTCAAACCTTCCATGTATTTCTTCAAATATTCCATGCATTTCTTCCAATATGCTTTCATACCATCGATATCAGCTTCCATGGCATAGATAAAACTATTTATCTTAGCTTCGATCACATTCTTCAAATCATCCATCCAATTTTGATTACTAGGTGTTTCTATTTTCTTGATTCGAGTCATTCTTTTTCTTGCTTTTAGGATCTCGATCTTGAATCTGTTGTATCTCTAAAATTTTGGATCTCCAAGGTCTAGAATTGCAACCTACAGTAGCCTTTTGCATCCTCCTTCCACTTCCACGAGTCTGATCTAAATTGAATTCTCCAAGAAAGAGTTATGCCGAATCTCCCAAGATGACCTAATTATACTTTTTCAGTAGATCAAACTTGTACGAAATGCCACATGTCACTTTTTCAACTTTCGGACTTGAAAATGATACATAGATAAATACACTCCATCCTATTTCGGTAAATTCTTACCAAATTTAAATCTAATGCTTAGGGAGACATTTATGATAATTTTCCCAAGGTCACCTGTTTGGAACGTAATTCGGGATCCTGCAAAAACCCTAAATGTATTGGACCATATCTTTGAAAATATAATGAAACAAGATCTGAAATTTGGGCCTGAGCTTCACCAAGATTTCATCTCACATGGGTTTTAATTTCAGAGTTTAAACCTTAGTAGAAACAAAATTATAGCGAAAATGCCATGATGATCTGTTTGAGATGGAATTCTGGAGCTTGCAAAAACCCTAACTTTCTCAGATCATATCTCTGAAAATATAGCGAGACAGAATCTGAAATTCTTACCCAAGGTTCAGAATGATTTCGTCTCAAATGGTTTTTTTTTTTAGCTTCTGAAACTTTGTAGCGAAAAAGTTATAGCGAAAATGCCACAATGACTTGTTTGGAGCAACAAAACCCTAGAATCCAAAGCTCTGATACCAAATGTTATGAAACCAGCTCATAAAAGACAGAAAAGATAGATCAACGACTTAAGAATCAGCATCTTCGAGGGGGAAACCTCCTTTACATTACACAAATGAACAATTATTGAATGATACAAATGACAAGAACTCCTTTTATATATAGGAGTCTAAGGGGTCCCAATACAATCATAGCCTACATAACAATAATATTTTAGGGGCACCACAATAACAATAGTGGGCTTCTATGGGGCATAATAATAACAACATTGGGACTATATGGGCACAATAATACAATAAGGAGATTGCACTAATAACAATAAGGGGTTACACTAGTAATATAGGGACCTAACAAAAAAGTTTTTTTTATTGTATTTTTGGCTTATCTCCTTGTAGGTTTTCTAAAATGTCAAGTGTAGACGCCCCTTGGATGTGGAATTAAATTTCACGGCCAACGAGCACCCACTTTGTATACTTCTGAGTAGACCCAGGTCGAAAATAATGAAAGTACATGAAAGATATGTCTTTTCATGTATTTTCATTTTTTTCGATGTGGGTCTACTCAGAAGTAGGCAAAGTGGGTACTTGTTGGATGTGAGATTTAATTCTACATCCAATGTACATATACACTTGACATTTGAGTGAACCTACAAGGAGATAAGCTAATAACACTATTGAAAAGTAATTTTTTTTCCTTTTCTTTAAACATCCATAACCTTTTTTTGTTATTTTCCTTAGGAGGCCCATTTTAGACCTCAAGATTCCTCTAATAGATTTCGTAGAAGAATCAGTTGCTGGAAAACCTAAAGAAATGTGAGTTTTACTAGTAGTATTTGGTGTATTTGGGGCATGTTATTAGTGGATGGGAGCTTAAGATAGATCTTGTGAACATGGAAACCATCATGAAGTGGCTAGTTCATACAAATGTCCTTGAAGTTAGAATTTTTCTTGGGGTAGCACAATGCTTTTAGAAGTCCATACCTTCATTTTTAGTAGTATTTTCACCAATCCATGCCATAACAATGAGGGGTAAGAACTTTTAGTGGGGTAAGAATCAATAGAAGGATTTTGATGAATGAAAATGAAAATCAATCAAGCACAATTTATCACATTAGCAAGTTTGTATAAGCCCTTCAAAGTGGAGACAGATATAACTGGTATGCCATGGAAGTGGTCTTCATGCAATGAGGGATGCATGTGTGCTATCATTTTGAAGTATTTTATGGGGTAGTTCTCAACTTCCCTACTTAGGAAAAGGAGCTCTATGCCTTGGTACAAGCTACCAAAATTAGAAACACTATTTGATGGGCAAGGAGACCATCATCCACATAGACCACCAATTGATGCAATATCTACAAGCCCACAATAAGCTACAATAGACTAGACATTACAAGGATATGGGATTCTTAGAATAGTTTCATCTAATCATTAAGTACAAGAAGGTAAGCACAAATACGTTGGAAGACATGTCTCCAATGCCACCCATATCAAAATTTATAGGTATGGGAACTCTTATACACATAGAGCCTTTCACCCTTGATGTATACAAAGATGCATTCATAGAAGATGAGGCATTTAAAGAGTTTCTTAGTGGCTATAAGGCCAAAGTCATGTAGAAATTGTGATAGTAATGTTGAATATCTTCTCTAGAATGGGTTACTCTATAGGATATACATGCTTTGTGTTCCTAAATATGATAAACTATAGCTTATCAGAGAGGCTCACACCCTCAAGGTTGCATGGAATTTCAGTGTTGGGAAGACCTTTACTAACTAATAGAGATATGTGTACTGGTATAATATGTAAGAAGATGATCATGGTACATTACAAGGTGTATACTTTGTTGTACCAACAAGCTTAATATGAGGCAACAAAGTATATACACCCCCTTACTTGTAGCCACTCATCCTTGGGAAAGAATTTCCATGGAATTTGTGGGACATTTACCAACAACCAGGAATGTATATGACGAATTATTTGTGGTCATTGATAGGTTCAAATTTATGTGCATCCTCACGTCCCCTAAAAAGACCATTAAAGGATAAGAAGCAACAACATTGTTAATACCAACAAGCATCATTTCAGGCATATACACTATATTTCATAGTACATTTTAGACTATGTTGTTGGAGAATATGGACACAAAGTTGAAGAGGTCTAAAATATTCCAAGCATAAATAGATGGGTAGATAGAAGTAGTCAATAGACTTTGGTGCAACTTTTGGGGATTTAAAATTAGAAGCATGCAAAGACCTAGGATGAAAAATTGATCCATATGCAACATTCTTATAAAAAAGCAACCCACACTTTTATTGGTAGGTCGTCCTTTGAAACTCACCTTGGATATTTTCCACCTTCACCCTTGGATGTTGTATATGGATAACAAGGAGGAGTGATGGAGGATTGCACAAGAGATGCATTAATAGAAGATTATAATTTTAAGAAGTTTAGGTTTATCCATTTGCAAGTATAGGTGACACTGAATAAATCACAAGAAAAATATAAATCTAGACATGATCAACACAAAATAGATAAGTCATTTAGAGTGAAAGTCAGAGTGTGGTTATGATTGAACAAGGAATTGGTGGGAGATAATTCCTATAGACACAATATACCCCAATACATGTGCGTTTACTAAGTAGAAAATGTGGAGAATTTCAAACTCTATGAACCTTCCATGCCAGGTTAGGAGGAGGGGTAGGTCTAGATACTCAGGCAAAGTTGATAGAGGACACAATCTTGTAGAAGAGGTCCAAAACTACAATACAGGGGCAACATGAACTTTGACATATCAAGTTGAATAAACAACTTCTAGTAAAAGCTAAATGGTATTCCAAGAAGAAGGTTGAGGGAAAATTTCCTTACCTCATTTAGTAAATATTTTAGGGATCAAAAACCTCTTTAAATGGGGATGCATGATCTAAATTGGATCATTATATTATTTTTCATCTATCTCAATACTTTCAAAGTGGAAAACTTGCAGGAATCAACTTGTAGGGTCATTTTAATGGTGGGTATTGCTTTGGCGAATCAGTGTTTGAAACCTTTTAGAGCCATTTTGAGGAATGAATTAATGTTTTCTAGGGTAAAAAAATTCTCACATGTACCATCGCCCCAAGCATTTTTCTACACTAAGAAATATTTCCAATTGTGCAACAATCACATTAATAAGAGTTTGTATGCAATAGTTATTCTTTCCACAAGTTGACCTACCATATTGACCACCATGGTATGAGTAGATGCCACATCAACCCCCATTACTCATGCATATGGGACTAGCCACATTCACACTTTCAATAAGAGTCTAGAACTATAACCCTAGTTGAAGTTTGTAGGAGTGAAATCCCTTAGTTGGCTATTGAGTTATGTTAAATATCAAGTCACCAGGAGGAGTAAGGTTTCCATTCTATTCTATGGTATTTTGTTATATAGTCATGTAGAGCAACTAGAAGTGGGAAGTTAGAGGGTAGAACAAAGGGGGTTAAGTTTTTGCAGTAGCTTATAGGCCATAGGTCTAACTCCATAGGGAGTACCTCTTCCTTTGTACTTGAATATTTCCACAATAAAGAAAATAGAGCAAAGAAACCCCACCTTCTTGTTGTGTTTTCTTCCGTTAAGATTTTTTAGGAAATTTCATGTTTATTTTGGATGGTGTGTCTTTCTTTCTCTTCCATATTTCTTGCATTTTAGCTAATTTATTCATTTAAGCATGAAAATGGTAAATAAAGAACTTGATATCTAAAGGGAATTAAACATTCATAGTAAAGATTTCAATATTTATCAGATTTATTGTGACTAACTATTACGGTGGAAAAACCATGATAGCGTACAAATCATATTAGATGCTAGAAATGTGCTATATTCGAATGCCCAATACATGTGCAAATTTAGAAATATCTTTCTATTATAAAACCCATTTTATTAATATTTATTATTAAAAATAAATAAATTAACATTAATTTAACTAATTTTAAATTATATAATTAATTTTTAAAATTCTTATTATTATTTTAATTATAACTCTAAAAAAAACCATGGTTAAAGCATTAAAATAGAAATACACTCCACTTAAGGGGTTTCTCTTTCTTCTCCTATTGCACATGACTATTCTTTAAGAATTAAAAATTATCCCCAAAATTTTATTTAGTATTTTTAAGAAATAAAGACACACGTTAATGATTCAAGAGACATCTCTTAAGAATGCTTACTTATTATAAACCACCAACTATTACTTCAATTTTTTTAAGTAACAATGATGTTTTAACCTACATTCCCATATAGTAACTAATAATAACTATTCCATTGCTAATTTAACAACTAAATTATAATAATTTTTCCTTTATAACCAAATCCAAAATAAATACGATTAAAAAAACTTTTACAATTATATACAATAATTCATTCCATTCAGGGAAAACATGACAAGTAAAGTGAATCTACAATCATTTATGTGTTAAACTTGGTTTATATCCTTGTTTATTCTAATTAAACAAAGCATTCTTATTAACGAATTCATTGGATTAAAATTTTCTAATCACATATATGTTTTCAATTTAGTCCTTAAATTTTTGGTTTCATTAGGCAGCCCTCTTCAGATGCTGTTCAATATTATTGGGAGCTTTTTTGGTTTATATTGATCTTATTTTAGGCTCATATATGTGGAACAATTCTGTCTTTCAGTTTTGGTCTGAGCCTTGGTGTTAAATCTTTCGTATGTTTTTATATCATGTATATAAAAAACAGCTGAACTGATATAATATTCTTGTTTATATTTCTGATATAAATGCAATATAGCTTTTTCGACCTGAAAAAATATATATATTTTCACTTAAAGTGAAGACCGGACTAATTGTTATGCAACTTTTGCTTCTTCTTGGCCTCGTATTAACCTCCAATTCCTGAATTTTTACATTAACTCATACGTCTTCTTCATGATTAGGGGATTAAAAAATAACAAATCAAATAAAAATCAAATAAAGTTAATCAAAGAATAAAAATAAAATCCATAACCTTCCAAGCGCCATCACGTAGATCTGAAACAATACCGATAGGTGATATTTTTTCCCTTAGGAAGTAAGAGAAGCGCCTCGACAATCAATTAAGGGAGAAACTCTGCGAGCATTGCTACAACGAAGAAAGAGATGAAATGAAGAAATATATTGCAGAAGAAAAGGTCAATTTTTCATATTTTGCATTCTCAATTGTGTAAATTGGTGATCACTACCATGTGGTAATATGTACATTTTTCATTAATTATTAAAATTCTGTGGTTCATTAGATTGGGATTTTATTCATTAAATTTTTTTATAATCACATTATTTGTTTTTATTTTTTAATGAACCATTTTAATTTTATACCGGGTTCAATGTTATATTATTTTTATTTTAGTGAATTTTTTTTTGTTTTTTTTTTATTTAATTTTATTTTAATAGAGCATTTACTATGCCAAAATTAAGATTGAATTGAGATTTTTTTGAGTTTTTTTTTTTTTTTCCAGTATTTGTTCGAATAAGTTTTTATAGGAAAAATAATAATTTATTTATACCAATGTGCTATATAAAATGATGCATTGATATAACAAAATAAAAGGTGTAAAATGAAAAGAGTTATCTAGATTGGTTTTTTATTTACAACATTTTTTTAGTGTTTTTCTCTATTCTAAGCAATATTTCCATTCTTTTTGCTATTCCCAATTGGACATTTTTTAATTTTAAATAGTTAAATTTGGTCTTCATTCTCCATCCACCGTGGATTAATTTTTCCTCAAATTAATTTGAAATTACAAGTAATTTTCTTTGCCTTTAATTGTATTTTCGAGTTATCTCATTATATGTTTACTCAAACTGCCAAGTGTAGACACCTATTGGATGAAGAATCAAATTCCATATCCAACGAGTATCCACTATGTATACTTCTGAGTAGACCCACATCGAAAAAAATTTAAAAAGCATGAAAAAAACGTGTTCAACACATTTTTTTCATGTATTTTATTTTATCTTCTATGTGGGTCTACTCAGAATTATGTCGATTGGGTGCTCGTTGGATGTGGAATTTGATTCTCCATCCAATGAGTGTCCGCAATAAGCGTTTGAGTAAACATATAGGGAGATAAGCAAAAATACAATAAAAAATTAGTTTCCTCTCTTTGTTTTTAAAAACTCATAACTCTTATTTTATTATTTTAACTATTACTCTATTCTTTTCCTTAAGAGGCATTTTTTAGACCTCAAAATTCCCTTAATGCATTTTATTTGATTGGACATGCACGCAACTAAATATGCTATCATTAATGTGTTATGCTTTGCACCTCCCAAGGTGCATCCATTGACCTTAACACATTAATGATGCAACCGCATGTGGTGTAAATCTTGTTGTGCCTTTCAATTTGAAATATGACCTATGGTGGATTAATACTATGTTGCAAGTCTATTTTTTGGCTCTTGTAGGTAAAAGGAAGTTTTAAGGACACTCAATTTGATTCTTAAACATCATATGGTTTCTTTGTGTCTTTAGATAATTAAATCAAAGATGGTATTGAGGTAATAGATATCAAAACCTTATGCTCGTTTGTTTAATATTTTATATGTGGTAGAACGAGAGCGGGAAGAGCGAAGCGTGGTAACTCCAGGTGAAGAGATTCATGGCTTCAGATCCGGTCTCCGAAGGTTCAAGGCCTATTGGCCCCTACCCCCGCCCTCGAAATTCTGCTGACCGCTCGAATGGCCATCGAAGCGTTTTCAACGGTGTCGCATGGTGGATACCGCATGTTTCTTCCTTGTTCGCCGACACCTTTGGCCTACAGGCTTACGCAGGATCGAAGGGGCTTATGGAGAAAGCCAATGCGGATCAATGCGGGAAACCTTTGATGGACTCTGCCTCGTGGAGGTTGAAGAAAGGAGCGGCAGGCGATTCCCTGGGAAGAGCCATCCCGTGCATAAGGGCAGATCTGGTCATTCGAAACTGTTCAGATTCGACTATTGAAGCCCCTGTTGTTGCTGCAACCATCAGGGTCCACAGAGAAAGTAGATGGAGAGTGGGGGCTCTTAGGAGCTTGGAAATCCAATACCAGCTTCGACAACCTCTTCAATCCGGAACCACTAAGGTTGCGGGGCAAGTGTTTGACAAAATGCGTATCCCAGATTTGTTTCTAAACAGGAGCCTGATCTCCATCTCAGACCAAAAGGAATGTGCTGGAAAGGTTGTAGGTCTCCGGCATAACTTACAAGGCTCAGTGGCGGATTGGCCTGGGCATGATTTTCCAGATCTAACAACCGTGAGTTGCAGGAGTGCTGCTCGCCCAAGCAAGATAAATTCTGAGAGATTTTTTGATTGCTCTTCTGTACAGGAACCAACAGAACCAGTACAGAATGTGCCATCTGACAGTTATGCGTGCACCAGTCTTCTCTGCAATCAGGGTCACAGCGGCAAGCAGAAAACAGAAATATCAGAACCATTTCAGATCTTGATCGTACTCCTTTCCGGTAAATCTTTGCTGCAATGGGTGAGATCCTCAGATCCAGTGCAGAACCTCAAGCTATTCCTGGAAAGTAAAATGGGTGTTCCAATAGCCTTTCAGCGTCTCCTTTTTGAAGGTAAACAACTGGAGGATTCATGTCCCCTGTCTTGTTATAATATTCAAAGAAATGCATCCATCACGTTATCCCTTCGTCTGAGAGGGGGAGCTGTTGGTCAGTCTTCTTCTGCTGCTGCTTTTTCCTATAAAGATGTTGTCCATTCTTAGAAACCCAAGGAAAAAGCTTCTCCAATTCAAGCTCCTAAACCTTTCTTAGTGGACAAGCTGGAGGAAACCCCATCCATTGAAATAACACATCCCTTGCTGGATAAGCAACACCAGATATTTGCTGAGTTTGGCATCATCTGCAGGTTCAATGGTCTCTGGCCCCGCACAGCAGATCTGTACCAATGGATTCACGCTAATTGGACCAACAATTGCAAGGTTCTTCTCTGTTCAAAAGGCTTCTTTATAACAGTGTTTGCTGATAGTGAGGACTACCAAAGAGTCTTAACTGAAGGCCCTTGGTTTTGGAACTCTGCGGGTCTATTCCTCACCCCGTGGTTCCCAGAGTTCGATCCTTCCACAGCAGTCATCACCAAACTCCCCATCTGGGTCAGACTTCCTAACCTTCCAGCGCATTTATGGAACTTTGTTGTATTTGAAGCTATCGACAACTCCTTAGGCCGCTACCTCGACACAGACGCCTCAAGAGGGCTAAAAGGAATGTATACCTTCGCCAGAATTTGCGCAGAAATAGATATAAGCAAAGGACTTCCTGATCAGATCATTCTCAAAATAGGAGATTTCCACTGGACTCAGCCCCTGGATTTCGAGAACACAGCCTTCCGCTGCCGAAATTGTCATCTTACAGGGCACCTTCAAAGCTCTTGTCCTTCAATGCCATTCCCAAAAAAGAAAGCCAACTCCAAGCCAAAATCCAAAAGTTGGAAACCTCATGATCCTCCCCCAATGGATGTCTTTTCTAGCTCAGATGAAGAGGACGAGGAGGAAGATGAGGAAGTCATGGACGAAATACCAGAACAGGTTACTCCTTTGGTTCGTCACGAAGAAGCAACAGTCCCGCCCATATCCCAGAAACGAACTCATGAGTCTTCTCCTTCGGATTCAGACAAGGAGCTCTCGCCTTCAGCCCAACGCAGTTTACAAATCGTGCAAGACCAACAGTGTCCAAATGGTTGGGTCAAAGTTGGTAAAAAGAAAGGGAAAAAAGGTCGACCAAATGATTCCACCCTCGCTGTGTAAAATCTTCGGTTTTGATCGTGGTCCCTCTTCTCTTGGTTTCTTTCAGTTCAGCTCTGTTCTCGTCCTCTCTTCTCTTGGTAGCCGAGGTGGATATTCTATCCTTTCCGGCGGGCCATCTTGTCTGCAGGGATCTGTTTCAGATCCCTCTAGTTGACCAGTGTCTTTCTCAGGTCTTTTGGTTCTATGCCGCCCTGTGTGGTGTGCTGTCCATTCTTTTTAGTCTTCGGACGCTTGGCCTGTTGTTCAGCGGCCCGCTGGCTGCTGCTGCAGCTGTTTTGTATCATATTTTCCTTTTAATATAAAATTCTGACTTACACAAAAAAAAATAGATATCAAAACCTTGAATTATGCATTATCAATTTTTAATTCATTTTTCCCTTAAGATTCACTCCACCAAGGTATGAAATTTAACCATATTTTCCATTATCATGTGTCGTAAACTTGACTTGTACATACTACCTAGCACGGGCCACCTTAGTTAGCACCTTTCTCACCCTTTGATGCCAAAGTTGAGTTTTCACATATGGCTGGGATCCCTCTTAGCTCCACCATGACAGACTATTTGGAGTTGCATTGTCTCTCTTCACATACAGTTTTTTAAACAGAACTCATAGGTTCCAATTTCCATGTTTCGATTTGCATTTTTCATTGCATATTTTGCTTGTGATTTTTAAAATATTTTCATTTGTAGTATGTTATCCTTTGCTTACCACCTACTCACTCTTTTGTCTCTATCCTTTGCATATATTCGTTCTACATTGAAAAACCCCATCTGTGGAGGAAACAAGCTAATGAGTGTACACATATTTGCACATTCTTTTTTTGTGTTTTCACATAGGTATGTTTTGTGCAGATAAAATGCAGTGGTATGCTTTGCTACACTCATTTCATCCACTATATTTTTATCAAAATTTTATTCTTTTCGATATTTATAATATTAAAAAGATAAAAATATCAAATATTATTAAAAAAAAAAGAGAAAATGATTAAGATCTCTATAATCATCATGTATCTGGTAATAGTCTAGTGATGCACCTTTAAAAAAAAAACTTGTGTCATGTCTATCCTTCACAAATTAAGTATTAGTATTTCCTTAGGAGTTGAAATTTTATTTTTTATTTTAACACTCCTCCAATTGGTTATTCTTCCAATTATTATGAAGAATTTGCCAATGCCTCCGCATTATAGATATATATTACCCTTTGTTGTTAAATACTGCCTATGTCACCAGTTTTTAACACTTATGTTCAAAGGATGTATTTAATCAATGTCAATCATTCCTCAAATTGCTTAAGTGTTGATTTTTTCCTTCTCATTGTCAAGTTGTTCCCCATTTCATCAACATAACTGATGGTTTCTTATGTTAGCATGCAAGGACTCATTATTCCCTTCTCATTAGTGCTTATTATCCTTTCAACTATAATACAGTAATCTGGGAGATTGACTTAGAGCCATTAGCACTTTAGAACTTACTTTCATCATTGGTAAGTCACCTTATGCTCAGTAGATTACATCTCATCATTGGTCATGGACTAAGTGATTTACACTATGTTTGACAACAAGCCATATAGTCACAGTGTGTGATTCATATTACACCTTGGTTTCCATTTTCATTATTGGTGTAATTCTTCACCTATGTTAGCAACTTTCATTATTGGTTGTTTCTTAGAGGGTATTTTTGTGTGCTACTTTCATCTAGTGTATGGGATAAACATGCAAGGTGTTGTGTTCATTATAGTTTTTTCCTAGACCTTGAAATCATATAATTTTTGTGATACCTTCTTATGTTGGTTCATGGGGTATGCCTTAATTCCCTCCTTCCAATATATCTCTTTCTATGAACATTAGTGTGATTGCTATGGGAACATGATTTAGAGTACGTTACAATACCTCATGGCTTAGAGTCATCAATGGTAGGTTCCTTAACTATTGATAATGGGAGTACATCAAATTCCCCTGATTGTTAGATTCTATAGGTCCTTGACATCAATACATCTATTCATACTTGATAAAATGTACTATATACCTTGACATCAATTTTCATTATTGGTGGGTGGTCTCGCATTTGTCTATAATATACATCAGTGGCTAGTAAAAAAATGGGTTTACCCATGTTTGACATCTTATCTTCGTTTTTTTGTGACTAGTGGAATCGATAAATAGGACAGTCTTGTCCTTGCATGAAACAAGGTTAATTTTGTTTGTTACCACTATAACAATTAGGTGTACATGCCTGCTCCTAACGTGGACACATGTAAGTTGGATTTTGAACCAAGGACCTCATTAATTTTACATATTATGATTTTCCTAATTATTTACACCTTGGGGGCTCATGTTTCATACCATGTCATTTATTCATATGGTTTAGATTTGTATATTTGATAAATTTGAATTGAAGACCTTGGGTTCTAATAGTTTCTCATTTAGTATGCTACTTCTCAAATTGCACATATTAGACTACCTATCTATGTGAAATTGATATTTTTTTGGAGAACTAATTCCTACTTTAACTCAAGTGTTGGTTGCTTTGTTGACATACATTGAGACATAGATCCGCTATTTATTTGCTCATGGCTATGATATGCATTTGACATGGTTCCACTATGTATTTTCCATGGCTAAGATTTTTCATTCTATATATTCTTCATGGATTTGTATCATACTTGATTTGGTGACCATGCTTCCCTTTTCATCTTAACATGGATATGCCTACCTTTGGGAAGATAGTAATTTGATACATTGGTTTTGTTTGAATATAATGTTTCGATCTAGTGGTTGTTGGACTTCACGTGGTTACACTTATCTGAATTTTTTGTAGTATTATAATTTAATTCAACCACAAACTTCCCTTCTGACCTCATATATTAGATGACATTTACTATCACATTTATTTGGTAATTAATGACTCCTTATCAAGGATATATCTAGTTTGCTATATTTTTTTTCACTGAAATTAGTTTAAAAATGACTTTTACCTAGTATGAAATATTTTCCTTATGGAAACACACATATCATACACACTCTCTCTTCATGCTAGGTGTGTATGCATTCCAAACTTTGGAAAAAATAATAGATCCACATTAATTGCATGTTTCTGAGTGCAATTTACTAGGTTCGTACACTAAAAAACCCTAATTTCTATTTCCAATGAACTTAGATAACTTATTAGAGTATAAATAAGGTTTATGTGTTGGAGAATGGGGAATTGACCATTTTGGTACCTTTATGTTGCAGCATTATATTGAAAATTTAACCTTGGATTTTATGGTTGTTCCCTTCTACACAAACCTTTGTTTCTAAAGTTGACTCTCTTGCTCAAATTTAAGATATAATCCCTTATTGGTTTTCCCATTCACATATACTGAGGAGTTGTAATTAAAGTTGAAGTCTATAAGTGGTCTAGGTGAGGAGGAACACAAGATTTGTTGATGAAGGCATTGGAAGTATATCAAGTATTGCCTGCACACACTCACACACGCACACATGAAGAGATATATTCTCCCCCCAAAAAAAATATATTGTGATTTGTTTAATTATGAATTACATCATTTAGAAGAAAAATTAATTACTTGATATTAATTAATATTAGTTAGTTACAAGTGTTCTTGTTTTAATATCATAAATACTTTATAATGTAAATGATTTGAGGAATTTCATGTGATGATTTTGAGCATATCTCTATAAAAGTTTGAAGCATCCAAGACTTTATCTAAACAATTAAAATCCCACCCAAGGGACCAACAAATTAGTCAAAGGTATTATTCCTTGTCCATTATTTATATCTTTGGCATAATAGCTAAATCTTAAAAGTTGAGTAATCAATCTTCTTATTTTCTTTGTCATTAATTTGACCCTAATAAACTAGGGATTGTTCTCTATCAAACCATCCCGGACTTGCCCAGGAAATAGTTTCTTTGTATTTTATGTGTGTTTTAATTTTTTTGGTCTTCTTTTGTTGGTGTGGGTATGGGTTATTTTATGTTTTGATTTGTTTGTTATATATATATATATATATATATATATATATATATATATATATATATATATATGTATGTATGTATGTATGTATGTATGTATGTATGTATGTATGTATGTATGTATGTTAATTCTTCAATGTATCAATGTGAATGAGAAGCACCATTATTGACACACTCCATTAATGACACACTTAGTCATCCATGGTAACACTAAGGGAGGTGCTACTATTACATGACAATGCACTACATGACTTACAAAAAGAAAGAAATGGGATGGTGGTGTGTTTCTCTAGTAAAGTAGCAACACATATTGTGTTATACCTTAATTATCCCATGTCCATCAATATGCACATCTCGTTCACTTAGTGTAGTTATCAAAGATGTGTGATACACATTATCATCTCGGAGTATTGAGTATTATCAAATCTATTATGGAAAAGAAGGAACAATGAGATATAACAATTCAATAACGGCCAACAAAAAAATGTTCATAATAGAATATAAAGCATTGGTGTTTGTATGTGTTTGATACATTGTATACAATTTAAAATGAAAAGTTCAATGTGATATATCTTTTTAAACCCTACCATGGTGCCCCATGTATTGTGACACCCCAATGCATGTATTGAAGGTACAATCAATATTATTTTATAAAATAACTTAACCTACCTTGGTGCACGGGTAAAGTAATACATGGTTGTGATGGTATCTTTCATATATAATATTAGCTAAATTTTTTGAAACTTTTACAACATAACATGTAACAATTTACATGAATGTAGTTAATTCTATGACACATTGAAAATAATTTATTAAAAAAAATTGTTAGTATTAACATCAATATACATCAACAAAATATATTTAGTAAAATTTTTATCTAAACTTATTTATTAAAAATATGATACAAGCAAAATAAATTTATTAAAATATTTTATAATTAATATTTAATATTTTTTAAAATAAATTATCTATTAAATTTGAAACAAAATATTATTTAAATCTAAATTAAAATTGTAAACTTATATCTTAACGTGAAGATTTATATCTAAATTAAAATTATAAACTTATATTTTAATCTGAAGATTTATATTAATTAAGTTTTCACAACTATCAAATTTATCTTAATATTAATTAAAGTATTTGATTTCAATTTTGTTAAAATTGGTGAAAAGTGCATATGTAAACAAATGACAGCTATATAGATAATTGTTATTATTATAATATAGTTAATCCTATATAGTTAATCCTATAAGGACTAGTCCGTCCAGATCCTGACATGATCATTCACAGTTCACTTACTATTGGATCGGGACTGACGGGACTCGAACCCGCAACTTCCGTCTTGACAGGGCGGTACTCTAACCAATTGAGCTACAATCCCAATACAGTACAGTTCACCTACTATTAGATAATATTTATTTCATGATAGGTGCTAGATAGGTCATATAGATTATGCGAGTGCTAGGTCGATTAAATATCTTATCCTTCTCTTTCATTTTTGAAATGTATCGATTCATACGGAATTGGGCATCTACGATATGAATAGATATCGATGTCGGGGTTCAATAACCAATTATCTTTTCATTCATGATTAGCATGAATATAACCATACCGATAGATTGGTATTGATGATATTGGTTGGGTCGAGCTGGATTTGAACCAGCGTAGGCATATTGCCAACGGATTTACAGTCCGTCCTCATTAACCACTCGGGCATCGACCCAGGAACAAGACAGTAATTTAAAATTATTTAGGATACCTAACGAATGGATCATGGTACCCCCAGGGGAAGTTGAATCCCCGTTGCCTCCTTGAAAGAGAGATGTCCTGATCCACTAGACGATAGGGGCCACCAATCTATTCTTTATAATATGAAAGTGATCGGGAAGTTGTCAATAATATTACAAGAATTCTTGGTTTCCTCAAGGTTTTTTTCAATAAACTTGCCTATCGATAAAATGGAGTCCCTTCAGAAATTAAATATTGCAACTAAAACAACTCTAAAGCAATTTACGGAATCTATATTTGTGATCCATCGGCCCAGTTCCGATAAAAAAGACTTTATGGACTCAAATTATACAAAATGTTTCATACTTGATAATTTTGATAATTTAAATAATTTTGATAATTTAAATAATTTTGATAATTTAAATAATTTTGATAATTTAAATAATTTTGATAATTTAAATTATTTTGATAATTTAAATAATTTTGATAATTTAAATAATTTTGATAATTTAAATTATTTAAATAATTTAAATAGTGAATGGGGCTTATCGTTCTCTGATCGAAGTTATCCGGAAAAGACTCAAAAAAATATAAATGGGTTGGTTGGACAAAAGATCGATCCGTATGTTACAATCGGATCGTGGCGGGTATAGTTTAGCGGTAAAAGTGTGATTCGTTACATTATCAACTCGAATAATGGAAGGATCTTTTACATGGATCTTTGATCCATCTAAAGCTCTATTTCCAGATAGGTTCAAAACCTCCCCTATACCATCCATCCAGAGTTCATATGTTACACAACTTCATATACTTTACGTTCCCATATTAGAGTATAGTGCTTCACTTCTTTCCATTAAAACAAATGCCCGTTGGTGTTCCAAAAGTGCCTTTCCGAGCCCCTGGAGATGAAGATGCAACTTGGGTCGACTTATACAACCGACTTTATCGAGAGAGATTACTTTTTTTGGCTCAGGATATCAATCACGAGATTGCAAATCAACTCATGGGTCTCATGGTATATTTGAGTGCAGAAGATTCAAATAAAGATATTTTCTCATTTATCAACTGTCCCGGTGGATCAGTAATACCAGGGGTAGGTCTTTTCGATATGATGCAAGCAATAGTACCAGATGTACATACAATATGCATGGGGGTAGCTGCTTCAATGGGATCTTTCATCCTAATCGGGGGAGAAATGCCTAAACGTATAGCATTACCTCACGCTAGGGTTATGATCCACCAACCTGCTAGTTCCTATTATGACGGATCGGCTGCAGATTTTCATAACGAATCGAAACACGTAACGATGCTTCGCGATTACATAACCAGATGTTATATAGAAAGAACGGACCAACCCGGAGAGGTAATTCAACGGGACCTGAACAGAGATGTTTTTATGTCAGCAACAGAAGCCCAAGCTTATGGCATTGTTGATGTCGTAGCGGAAGGTTGATCTCATAGCGGAAGATCCTCTTTTTTAATTTATTTTTATAATGAACTGTAAACTGTGATCTCTTTGTTCCTTTTCAAAAAAAAAAAAGGGGGGGGGGGAAGTGATTCATTTCATAATCACCTGATATGGTATGGTTAGGATCAATCCGAACCAGTTGATTCCGCATACAATACAGCTAGAATGCCCACTATTCAACAACTTATTAGAAATGCAAGACAGCCAATAGAGAATAGAAAAAAATCTCCTGCTCTTCGAGGATGTCCTCAGCGTAGAGGAGTATGTGCTAGGGTGTATGTGCGACTCGTTTGGATCAGAAACTTAAACAGACTGGGAAATTCTTACAACGGAATAACAGAAGAATTTTCCCGCTGTAATCAAGTAAAGATCCATCATCTAACCTTACCGGGGATGAAATTTATGGTTTCCATTGGTGCAAATCCAATCACCTTGATGTGGGATGAAAAGCAATTCCTCATTGGTAGCGAATGGTCATCAATCCATTGAGCGGGGAAATCATGCAAATTGAAGAAGCATAAAGTTTATGCTCATATTGCCGCGAGAACGGAACAACAGGGTCAGCTACCTGGCCAACCCCAGAATTACATGTCGTTACTGTATTAATAGATCTTGTAATGAGAGTATTTATTACTTAATGATTCAAGAGTAGAGCTGGAGATGGTAAACCGTACAAGTTACCGATAACATACTCATCTCATATTTCGGAAATGAATAAAAGGCTCCGGCGTATAGAGAGGACCTTACCGTTGGAGAAAGAACCATAGAAACGATGAAACCCATGATTTTTTCTCATTCTCAGTACAAGGTCCCAGTCCTTGCCTACCAGGAAGATGCCTATCCAAAGGGAATTATGGTTGGGAAGGTTGCAGTAGCAAAAGCCATTGGAACTTTTATTTTCTAAATAAGAAGAATCAGTGTTATTCTCAATGGACCAAACAAAACAAATGACTAACCGAGAAAAATATTAGCGATTCATGAGAGTAAACTTCAATGACCAGAGTGAAACGTGGATATATAGCTCGAAAACGTCGGAAAAAAATTCTTGCATTTGTATCAGGCTCTCGAGGGGCCCATTCGAAACTTTTTCGAACTGCTAACCAACGGAAAGCTAGAGCCTTAGTTTCCGCCCACCGAGATAGAGGTAAACGCAAGAGAGATCTTCGTCGTTTGTGGATTACTCGGATCAATGCAGCAGCTCGTGCCAATGGGGTTTCTTATAATAGATTCATCCAATATTTGTACAAGAGGCAGTTGCTTCCAAATCGTAAAACACTTGCACAAATAGCTGTATTAGATAGTAATTGCTTTTCCACCATCTTTAACAACTTATCGTATGATGAAATAGGTTAGGTATAGATGAAATAAATAGGTAAAGATGGAATGGATAGAACAGATTCTCCCGGAGAATTCCCTCCGGGAAGGTCGAAATATTGAAAAGTTTTTTCATATTGGATTGGAAATGAACGAAAAGAATTCAATCCAATTCTTTTCCAAAAATGAAATCCTGTTGACTTTTTCAACAATAGACTCAAGATCTGCATCTTTATCGAACATATATTCCAGCTCCGATTTGATTAAGGAGTAGGCTTATTTCCCATGGATCAAATTAGTTTTCATTATAAAGAAAAGGTAACAAAGATAGAATACGAGCTCGTTTAATAGCGTTAGTCATTAGACGTTGTTGTTTTGAAGTTAATCTATTCACTCGGCCGGATAATATTTTTCCTTGCTCACTAATAAATCGACTAATTAGGCTCATATTTTTATAATCGATCCGATCTCCCGACCTAATAGGTGACAAATGTCTACGAATTGGTTTCAAATATCTACGAATTGGTTTCAAACGTCTGCGAATTGGTTTCAAATGTCTACGAAAAGATTGCTTGGGTTTATCCATAGTTTGTTTCATGAACCTTTTGAATACTATTTATTCAAAATCTTTTTTAAATATTGTTCCATTAAAGATCTTGTTGAAATACCATTTCTTTTTATATCTGTGATTTATTCCTATCCATGGGTAGTACGTTTAATCTCTTTTTTTTATCTCTCCATGAATGGTATGCTTGTAACAATAGGGACAAAATTTATTTGATTCCAATCGAATAGGTGTATTGCGTCGATTTTTCCGAGTCGTATATCTAGAAATCCCCGGGAATCTTTTATAAACACTATCTTGGGTACAACTAGTGCACTCCAAAGTAATTGTTACTCTTATATCTCCGCTCTTGGCCATAAACTTACTCTGAATATTGGTTTTGCTTTTCGACCTCAAAAATAAAAAGGGAAAAAGGGATAGAAGTTGATAGCCGGAGATCCTACGGTGAAACATTTGAAAGTAAAAAAATGATTGATCAGGAGTGAGTTTTCAGTTTTACTTACAAAATTGAATGTGGAAAGAATCTTTAGATCGATATTTCTACTTGAATTCTACCCCCTTCCAGTCCTAAACTTAGATCCTTTTTGGGGCTGAATGCACTAATTTCTCCAAGAGGTAGGAGAAGTCAATCTAGCACAATCTTTTTTCCCTTGGCTTTAAGAAAAAAATTAAGAAAAGGAAAGAGAAAGAAAAAGAGCATCTGGAAAAAAACGATTGATTTCTATCAATAGGGCGGCTAAAAAACTGACGCATAAAATAGCTAACACAGGCGCTGTGGAAAGATAGGTCTTTAGATCTTGCATTGTAAATTCTCCTTATTGATCATAATGTGTAAGTGATTCAACCGTATCAATAGTATAGTTATGAATCCTAGAGAAAACTCGGAACTGATGAATATATATATAATGTGATCCGGGCTGGGGATCTTATTGGAGCTGGGATCCAAAAGAGACTTGGGCATTAATTACTTGGACCATATTCGCAATCTATCTGCATACTAGAATGAATAAGGGTTGGCAGGGTGAGGAACCGGCAATTGTGGCTTCTTTAGGATTTTTTATAGTTTGGATCCGTTATTTGGGGGTCAATCTATTAGGAATAGGGTTACACAGCTATGGATGGTTGGAACCATAAATGGACCGAATTCCTGGAAGGAAAAGGAAGGATAGATTCGATCCAGTTCTTTTATGTGATTGATAAGTGACATCAATAACTGGTACAAGTTATTTCAAGTAGTGATTATAGAATGATGGAATCACTACTTGAAATAACTTGAACTATATTAGATTCAAATAAAATAGATTCAAATAAAATAGATTCAAATAAAAGAAAGACGATTTGAACCATTCCTATCATTACCAACCACAGCGAAAAGAAATATAAAATGAGTATGAGGTAGCAATTCCATGTTTGAATTAACCCATTCCCTTTTTTCAATGGAACTCCGGCTACTGAAGCATACATGTACTATAATAATGCGCTTACCCATGTAGGGTAACCGGGTATGTGAAAAAATTGGCGATTTCATTGTATAAGCGATGAAGAACCCTAAATAGAATACTATTTATTATCCAATATTCCTGAACCTAATGTTGGTCTATCAGATCTCTAGAGACCTATACTTAAAGCTCCGATTAGCGGAAAGATAGAATTACTCGCAGTGTATTGTGGCCAAATAGAAACGTCTTTCCCCCCCTCCCTCCGTACGGATAGAAGTGGGTGAACAAAAATTAAAAGCAGAAAAAATCACATGAGTTTGAGTTTGGATGGTATTAAAGTTGGTTATCATTTTAAATTTTGAGTTGTAAATATAGTTATACAGATAAATTAATTAAGAAATAATAATTTAAAGGTTTAGGAAATAGATTTTGTATTTTTATCCGCTTAAAAAGAAAATTAGTCAATAGAGTAGCCCAACGAAATTGCATTTTAAATCCAGTAAAGTTACGAGATTCCGACCTTTGGGGGACCTATTTGTTTTTTATATTATGTTATAAGAGGTTCTTCCCATGACCCTTCAACGTTATCCTTCCAGGGTTTTTGAGTTAATGAATATCTAAATTTAGTTTTTCTTTTCCTTTATTATTTTAAAGGATTGGAAACTCTCACTACATAATTTCATAGCAAAAATTAACAACTTTTTCCAAAATCCAGATTTTATAGAAAATTACAACTCTTTACATCATTCAAATCAATATCAAATTCCTGCATGAATAAGAAAACAATATAGGGCATGGTTCTGGTAATAACTCAAGTATTTCACAATGTAAATTGCTTCTGGACCTCAAAACCAGAGATGGGGAGAAACCAAGGAGTGAGCAATGGTGCCATACGTTGAGATCATATGCGCAGCACTGCAATTTCGAGTTTCAACACCAATACTTTCAAACACACCATGAGGTTGACTGTTTAATGTGTATTGTAATCTTTGGAGGTTGTGACTCAGCTCCATGGCCTCTGATCTCAACAGGGAATTCTCTTCTGTTATATGAGCATAATGCTGTGAAATAATATTGAGTTTCTCCAATATCTCGCCATTCTCTGCCCTCAAATGATCCACCTCAGCCCTCAGCTGGTCCAAATGATGTTGTTTCCGGAGCCTAGACCTCCTTGCAGATTCTCTGTTAGACAACATCCTTCTCTGCTTCCTCTCCTCTCTAACTGGCTGCTCCTCTGCTTTGTCAGAGGCTGAATGCCTCCAAAAGTGTGAGATGGCCTCTCCATTGGCCCCAGGAGAATGCAATGAATCCTGAGTTGGGTACCACTCGTTCACCGACACAGGCACTGATCTCTCAGTGGGCACTTCAGATTTAGCCCCAGGAGCATCCAGATTGGTAGAAAATGGCATATTGCTATATTGGGTACTCCCCATATCATATATTTCTCTGCTAAATTGTGCTGATGGATTGGCATTACTGAGTTTTGGTAAACGTCCATTTGATTTGAATGAGAAACAAGCATCTGATTTGACTGCAAGTCTGATAAAAAGGGAAAACCAGGTACAAATGTTTCAGATCCTGGCTTGATAATTACTCCCTCAGCTCCAAAAATTGAAAAATCTGCCATAGTCACTGTTTCTGACTCCATCACTGCTTCTTTGTTGCCTCTGATGATTCAATTTGGGTTGGAAATGGCACCATATACCCTAATCACCAGGGAAGGTATGAAGATCTGAAATAATTGCACAGAAAGTTTGGGAATTTTCAAGGAAGACAAAGTATAGCAATAGGCAGCAACAATGATGAGAAAAGACTTGTGCCAAAGACGCCAGCGGAGAAAAGTTTGAAGAAGTGAAATTGGAGTGAGCAGGGCATATCTATTTATGGCTGCCCAGTGCCTATCAGCAGAATGTGGCCGTGTGAAAGAACGGCAGACCACGGAATAGGGGGAAAGCAAAAATTGAAAATGGGGTGGGTCTTCGAATGAGCTGCCTTTTCGTTTTCTTTATGGGCGCAGGCGCGCATGTCTCTCCCGTACGTGTAGAAAAGTAAAAGCTTGTTTTTATTTTTATAAGTTATTGGGTGAGTGGTCGAAACACGCTTGAATGCAGAAGATAAAGTCATTTTCATTTCGTAGGTGGTGTTTGCGCGTGGTGAGCACATGACAGAGGTGACAAATGCCAAATAAACAATAAACATTAACAGTGTGGGGGAGGTGACAAATGCCAAATAAACAATAAACATTAACAGTGTGGCGGCATCACCAATCCAACGACTTAACATCATACAAATCAAATCATACTCTTGTACACGTTTATATTGATCTCCCAGTTAATTGATTGATTCATTAAATGTAATGCATGAAGGTTAATGGCCATTGAATTCGGATAATATATACAATATATTATAATAGTTCCGTTTTCAAGTAAACAACCATTATTTTCTCTGCAAATTAGCCAATGTTGACATATTACTAACAATGTGGATAAGAAAATGACATAAGCATCAATCTAATGTCTTAGGCGAAAATTTCCTAATTGTCAATGGTTTTGATTTGAGGGTAAATTAATTTATCAAGGTTATTATTTAAAAGTGGTTTGGCTTTAATGGAGGGTAAAACGAATTAATTTATAGAGTATGACTTAAAAGTGTTTTTGTTTAGTTAAGATTTAGTTTTTTTTGTATTTAAGGAAATATGTTAATAGCACAAGATTATAAGGCATCCAACGAGAGTGAAAGTTTGTACTTTTTAAGATTAATGAAGGCATTTAGAAGTAATGGATGCTTGCTCCCTCTAAGATTATTAGCGAATTATGCTAGTGTGGTTTTTATAATAATAGTAAGACTCAACGTATATTTGCAAATAACAATTAATAATCACTATCTCCACTACTAATTTGACAAACCAACATAGATCTACCTTAACTGATCTATCAAGTGTCTAGAAAGATCAAACCTCTTAATCCTTCATAGATCCTAAGTTAAGATGGATTACTCTCTCTATATATAATTACTAGCATAGATCAATTTTAAATATGGATCTAACATGAGCCAAGAGAAATCCAAACAATTTTTTTTATGAGCCAACACTATTTAAATATTTTATATAGTTATTTTTTTTATTTGGTCGACATAAGCAAAATTTCAACTTTAATTATAGACAAACAATGTTACATATTATACTCCGCTCAAAAATAAACCTCACCATTCAACAATTTTATTTCTTATTTAACCAAATTAAAATATTTACACAACATAATTAAACATTGTAACATCTTTTTTAAAAATATATTTAATTAATTTAAAATTTTAATCTAATTTTAAATTTTATAATTATCGATATAAATGACAATATGTCAACATTCCTTTATAATCACCTACTTGAAAACGTACCTATTATAACCAATCATTTGGGTATCTTTCTCGTAATGCATAGCCATTGTCTCCTTCCCTTGATAACCAAAGAGTTGTAAGGATGTCTCTTCGTATTGGTTTAGTAACCACCAACCTCAACCCCTTACTTCGTTGATCAACCTTTTTGTTTATTGGTCCATGTCTTAGTCGCATGTTAATTTGCATTTGTATTGATTTCATATTAATTTATTCATTTTCACAAACATTTCAAACTTTTCTAACCATATATATTATGTTTTTATTATAATATAAAATATTTTTATTTCATCTTTTCTGTTCTGATTAGTTCGGTCATTATAAATAATGTGAAAATCTTATAAATGGTTACGTACTAATTTGTTTTAAGTGACTTTACATTCATATTAGGTTAAAACAAATAAACTTTATATTTTCTTTTATAGTATACCGTTCTTATGTTTAAGCTACTACTTGAATATATGTTAATGATATTTAATTAAATTGATCTTCATAATTATTATCTAGTGTAAGAAATATTTTATATCTAATTTATGTATTTATTTAAGAAATATTTTAAGTTAAATAGGTTTGAAAAATAATTATTGTCAAATATTATTAGTTTCAATAGAAAAATTAATTTTATTTGTACTTGTATATTGCACCGCTATAGTTTCTTGGTTTCACCACTTCTCTCTTTGTTGGCTACCCTTTCGATCCACCCTCACCTTCTTGCATTCAACTTTCATAGCCTTAAGTTCATGAGGCATAATACATGAAGGTGTCCTCTCAACATGTTCTCTAATTCAAACATCAAGATCAAACTTGATCTATCCATAGTACTGAACCAAAATTCAATCATTTGGTTTCATTCCAGGTCTCAACAAGTAATACTCTAGCTAATTTATATGTATAGTTCTTGTTCATTTCTCCTCCAAGTCACAATCTAGACTTTCTTTTGTTTTGGGCCTAGCCTTGTGGGGAGGCGATGACATTAATGTGATTATAGTTCATTACTTGAATTCATATATAAATTATGATGAGGAAGCCAAGGACTCTAATCCTGCATTTGTTGCACCCCTCGTTTGAGCATATGCACATTGGAACAAGTTCTCATATGATACCACCCCTAGGCAGTTCAAATGGAATTCTTGGAAATCCAACACAAAAGAAACCTAGTAGGAGTCCTAGCTAGAAAATATTGTGCATGGATGTCAAAAAGAAAGAAATGATCATTATATTGTACATACACTCTTCCCATACTCGCCTCTTTCCACCTCTTATTGTTATATATGTGCTTGAGTAGCCTTCCATGCTAGTATTGGATCTAAGCATCAACAAGCCAACATCTAAGCTCCAATATATTTCTTTATAATTAACAAATATTACTATATGGGCTCTCTTAGTTTCAACTCCTCTACTAACTTTCCTTTGATTTCGTTGTTTCTTTTGTAGGAGACACTAGATATGGATATAGCTATGTAACAATGAGTTATGACTTTCGTTTCATCTCTAGTTGTTGAATAATGTTCTTGAAAAATTGAATAAGCACCTACAATAACCCAATTTCAGTGAGGTATGATACATTATTGTTGGCTGCAAATACTTCCACATTGATTTCTTTAATTTTACCTCTATCTTTTCTTCAAAATTTTCATATTGTTGACATTAGTTTTTTTCTTACTTGTTCAAATAAGCTTACACTAATTCTTGATTTCATTATAATTTACTTGAGATGTATTTCAACAAGGACCCAGTGAACATAATAAAAATTTGCTTTGTTGGCACAACATAAGTACATGATTAGTTGGGTGTTGAAGGAATTTATTGTGTGGAGATTTCTTACCTTTTTCTTCCATGTTCTTCCTCAATTCTTCTACAATAAATCATTAAAAGGAGATATGAGGTAAGTTTTGTTATGCTAAGGAATAACTCCATGCTTGGATTGAATTTTGTTAAAGTCAGTCATACATTAATCCAAAGAGAAGTGGCTTGGTTTCATCTTCCAAAAGGTATGAATAAATCTTCCTATCCATATGATGACTCTTCATATTCCTCCTAAATTAATATTTACAAAAATATTTGCAATTTACTATAATCCCAAGGATTGGGTATCTCACATTTTCCACCTTAATTTGAAAGGGTGTTTGTGAGTCGAGGCATCATTTTGAACTTTTCAAAAAAAATGTTCCAAGCACTTTGTTGAAGGTGTTTGCAATTTTCTCATTTCTGGAACGATGTCCCAAATGAATACTCTTGGCCTCTACATGATATTGATCGACATGATATTTTGTGTTGGTGTGCTTGATTCAATCATGGAATTTTTGGTTCCTGGACAACCTAATTGTAGAAGTATTGTTAATTAGAAGAGAAGTAGAATTGACCTATTTCTCCTATAGATCTTCAAGTATTCTCCTAAGCCACACAATCTCCTTTGTTAGTTCTACAACTACCGCACATTTTTTCTATGTTGTGGAATTAGCTAGAACTAACTATTTGTGTTCCAAGAGATAATTGTTGATCAAAGAGTCATGAGATAGCTTGAAGTAGACACTCCATTTTTTTTTTATCTCCATGAAATTTTGAATCAGACTATCTAATCAATTTGAAATCATCCACCTTAGAATACTTGAGTCCAAAGTATGGAGTCCCCTTCAAATATTTTAGAACTCTTTTTGTAGTGAACCAATGTCTTTCACAAGATTTTTTCCTAAACCTAGAAAAAATCCTAACGATGATTGAAATATCTAATCTATTTGTGGTTAGGTAGATAAGAACTCACACAAGTTGTTTGTACTTGGTTGCATCCTCAAATTCATTCTCTTCTTTTAATGTGAGCTTCAAATTATGTTCCATTGGAGTAGAGAGAGGGTTACACTCAAAAATGCCAAACTTATTCAACAATTCTCCAATGTACTTCTTTTGTGAGATGAGTATATACTTTGGATTTGAGTCACTTTAGTGCCCAAGTAATAGAGGATGTGTCCCAAATATATCATCTCAAAGCCTTTCTTGGCCTCTTTATTTATGGATGCAATATAGCTTTCATTGTTCCCTATTATCAATAGATAATCAACGTACACTATAAGATATACAATAGTTTTATCAACTTTCTTAACAAATAGAGTTTCATGATCAAGATTAAAGTGATTGAAATTCAATTTCAAAATACGCTCAATTAGCTTTTCATACCAAGCTCATGGTGCGTGTTTTAGGTCTTATAAGGATTTAATGATCTTTTACATATTTTATGTTCTTGTCCATTTACAACAAACCTTGTAGTTGAGACATGAAGACATTATCTATCAAGTATTCATTCAAGAAAGCATATTTTATACCCATTTGATGAAATTTCCATCCATTATGTGTTTCCAAGACAAATAGAGTACAAATGGTAGACCATTTTGTTATAGGGGGAAGTCTCCTCATAACTAATACCTTTTTTCTAAGCAAATCATTTTGCCACAAGCCTCACTTTGTGCTTGTCAATTGAGCCATCTAATTTGTACTTATTATTGAAGAACCACTTGTGGCCAATTGTTTCTGTTATGAATGGATGACCCAACAACTTCCATGTCCCATTCTCGATGAAAGCATCATACTCCTTCTGCATGGCTTCTTTCCACTCGTCATTAGAAACATCTTCTTGAACAATTGGTTTAAATTTAGTATATAAATTCAATTCACAATTATATGAAACATCCATATCATATATATCATCTAAAACTAAATTATCTACATCACATCCATCATTCCTAATTAAACCTTTGGTTCTTGTTCTCACCTCATCAGGATGAACACTTCCAAGTGTTTTTATGAGCCACTTTGGTGGACCATTTTGATATGGTCCCAATTTCTCTAATGATTGAGATGGTGTTGCATCAAGGTTCAACTTCTCAATCCTCTTTATCATGTCATTGTCGATTCCTCAAAATTACCATTATTTCACATCATATTCCTTGACTTTTAATCATTTTCCACTTACATGTAACCTTGTTTTAAGACCATTTTGATGTTTATATGTGGGATTAGGCACCATATTTTCCAATGCTTTTATTTTAGTATTTAAAATGAGTTTATGCTTAAATATTAGAAAAATAATATGTTTTCACTTATTTTTGAAAGATGGATGAGTTTGGTGATGAATATAGGTATATTTAGAGACTCCAATGATGCATAATTTCACCATTGAGCCTCAAATTCGAATTTCATCTTCAACCATTGAACATTTGTCATGGATTTAGATTATCATCAACAATATTAGATGTGGAAAGAATATTAGACCATAGACAAGATTAGTTTGATTAGTTTTGAATTATTAGTAAAGACCTTATGGTTGCTTATTAGTTGATTTTTAGTTTTGACTTATTAGTAAATGGTTGTAATTGCAAGAGAAATTTGTGGATTTGAGTAATTATTGTTTATCATGTTCTTGGAGAAAACTTTTGTATAATTGAGTGTCTTCTCAATTTCAACGGGAGGAATCTTGGAGCATATGTCTAGATTATGATGGAATAGAAAAAGAGGTTTTGGTATTTCTCTTCACATATTTTGTTATTCTTTAGTTCCATTAATATTTTTTTAATACAAAGGAAATGTTGTTATGAGGATTTATATAATCAAGTAGCTATTTTGTATGCTCTCTTTGCAACGCAAATAAATTAGGAGGGCCCCAATACCTATTTTGTGTTACAACTCATTTCTTTAATCTAGATATATTAGTTTAAATCGATAGATTTAACCTTCTATATTTGCTTCAAAGATCTTTGAATTTATATTATTTGAACTATTGAATTCCTTTAAAGTTAATTACAAAAGAGTAAACGCCCTGTAAAAATTAGGTATTGAAGGTTGAAGAAATAAATTTCTTCGCAAGGTATCACAAAACCGTTTGAATGCATGTGAGAAAAACAAAGAACTGTGATCAGTGCCCTTAAAGTGCTCTTGTAAACATAATCCCAGTGATCAAATAAACCTCCATAGAATTTTAATTTAGTTATTGTTGGATTTTATCCTTTAATTGAAAAATTGAGGATTCCCTACAGAAGTTAGATACTAAAGTCTCAAGAATGAAAGTGCCTCTCAATGTACCAAGAACTATTTGAATGGATTTCAGTCAAAAAAAGGACTATGAATGATGCCCATAAAGTTATCTCATAAACATAATCCCGGTGATCTAATAAACCTCTTTAGTATTTTAATTTTTGTCTGGTGGAATTTTATTACAAGTGTGTTTCTTGGAACATTAAATTGTAAAGTTCTTTCACAACATAGAAATCATTCATGACATGATCCAGCACATACAATGTTTGCATCTCACAAGCTTATGTACCCAGATTGATAATAACATGTAACATGCTTTATACATATAAATTTACTAACAATCATCCAATTGAACTTCTTTTTTTGATCAAGTGGTAAGAACTTCTTCATGAGGGGTAGATGGTGCTTCAAAAGGAGATTCTAGAGATAGATGTAAGATAGGGACCCCCCCATAAAGATATATAATATCATCATCAAATTTGCAATATGTCTTTACATGGGAAAATATATCTAAATGATCAAGTTATTGCTCAACAATTTTTTCATTCATAGAGGATTTAAGAAAAACCATATCTCTAGAGAGGTTTAAATTCTTGTTTACCTCATTGTAAAGATGATATGCCTTTGTGGTATTTAAGCATCCCAAGAAGATTCACATCTGACTCCCTTCATCATGCTTGTTTCTTTTCTCCTTAGGAATCAAGGAATAGAAAGTGGAACCAAAGACCCTGAGATGCCTTAATGAAGGAAACTAACCCTACCACATTTCTTATGAAGTATTGTTTCCAAGAGCATGAGATCAACACACGTTTTTCACATTTATTACACATAGAGTAGCATCAAGCAAAAACATAAACTTCACTTTCTTGAAAAATAATATTGAACACGCCATAAAGTGTCCTATTAATTATATCTTCTACAAAATTATGTTGATGATTGTGAGGAACATGTGTTTGATGCTTGATCCTTGTTGGAGAAGATATATTCCAAACTCATTTATAGTGTATTCACCTCCATTATCAGTATGAACATTAGAATTATGAGTTTGAGCTTAATTTTCAATCCATAGATGAACATTTTTGAATGATTCACATGCTTGAGATTTATCTTCCAACAAATAAACCTAACACATAATGTTGTAGCCCTCAACAAAAGTTATGATATACCTATTTTGAAAATAAGATGGAACATGCATAGGGTGACACAAATCAAGGTGTATCAATTATAGTTTTCTATATTCTCTCAAAGTTCAATCATGAAATGGTTATTTGTTATGTTTTCCAAGGATATGAACCTCACATTGCTTCAAATTCCTTGAATTATAGGAAAACAAAAAACACCATTCTTTTTCAAAAAATGAAGGCTGTCATAATTAATGTGTTAAAATATAGAATGCCATAAAAGACTAGATGAAAATTTACCATTTTCATAGTGATAGAGGCATGTATAATTATATCCATGAGAAAATTTCCCATTCAACTTCAACAATCTTGTATCCTCCATTCCCATCATAAGCACCATGTTTTCAAAAGCATTATTTATTTTAAAATTTTCCATAAAATTTGAATGGAGTGGTGTTCCTATTGAATGTGTACAAGAGTGAGCAAGTTCCTTCGTATGTCTGGAAGGTTTATCACATCACTGAAAAGAATTCTAGGAATGTGAACAATTTAAGCATGATTGTGCTAATTTTCGAAGGATTGAGACTTGATTTATTTGCAAAATAAACTATACCATCTATATTGTCATTGAAATATCCAAAGAGGCCTCTTTGGAAGGTTATGTGACACGTTCCACCTATGCCAAGAAGTCATGCATCTTTCCAAGAACCAAATGAAGTGTAAAATAAGACTTCATTAACTCCAATATTGTAATGGGAAATGATATAATGAGTATATTTTTGAATTGTTGATGTAGGGTCTGTTAGAGTCGGTCCGGTCATCCCTCCATCAGAGATCAAAAATCTTTTTGCATTTCATGTTTAGGTGTCCCATCGCTTTCGATCAGTTGCATTTCGTTAGGAGCATGCCATAAATCTGATGGAAGGGCTTTTGTCATTCATCCCCCTCATGCTTTGCACTGTTGGCTCAGGTCTGTCCATCAAAATCGAATTTTAAAAGTCATTTGCAGTCCTGTTGCAGTTTCTAGGTCATAACAATCATTTTAGTCATTAGGTCTAGGGTTAGTCAATTTGGTCTTTGACAAAGTCTAATAAAGCCAGCAGGCCAGAGGGAGGTCCTTGATAAGTTGTTATTTCAAAAGATTCTTATCGTCATATGGATGGATTATGACTTCTCTTCAAAACTCTGTTTTGAAGATAAGTCGACATTTCGTTTTTTGTAATAATTTTTCAAAATTTTCAGTTCTTGAATTCTCCAGGCGTAGCCCTGGTCTCCTTTGCCAAATTCCATGTCAGCTATCCCTGCAAATTTTTTTCAAGAAATTCATCATTTCAACCAAAAATCAAGGAGGAAACAAAAAGGTCAGAGTTCTATTAATTGTGAAAAAGTGTCAATTGCAAAACATTACAAAATGGGTTTTGGAGAAACAAAAATCAAATTGATGTCTATATAAAGGTTTTTCCATGAAGATGAAAGTCATTTTGCATGCCAAGGTTGGAGAAAAGGATTTCAAGGCGAATTTGTGAGAGCAGTGCGTGTTTTGGAGAGAACTGGCTTGCAGCTAACGGCGCAGCGCATATAACAGGCAACGCGACGCACTTGAAGCACGCGACGCACTGGGGATTTCCGCCTAGTGTAAATTTGAACAGGCGCAATGCACATAGAGAGCGCGACGCATATAGCCTCAAGCCCGAAAATTGCTGGAAACTTCACCAAATTGCTCATACTTTGCCTAGATTTTCCAGGTAGGCTTGCTATCTTGCTATTGCATCAAATTTTATGATAAGAGACGGTGGTTTATGGGTGATAGTGGTTGCAACAAAAATTTTCAAAACCTACTTCTAAAGATCCTCAAGCCAATTGCAGCCAGGGTTTAAAACTCATTGTTTTGCCACCAACATTTTGTCTCCCTCCCATTGTTCCCTTATTTTCACTAATCCATAATTCCCTATCACCTAAATTCATTACTCCCTTCTCCTACATATTCTATCCCAAATCCTCTAACCTCACACCTCAAAACCTATACAACTAATCCCAAACCCTAAACCCTATTCCCATACATCAATCCCTCAAATCCTCTCCCATATTCCCCTATTAAATTTCTCCCAATAATCCCCATTCCTCAATATTGTTTCCCCTTCCTAACAATCCCTAACAGTCCCTGTTGCATTTGTTTTTCCATTGGCGGCAGAAATTGAAATACAACACCAAAAAGAGCAGTTCAAGTATAGTTCATACACAACAGTCATCTTGTCTTCAAGGTTTTTTGTATAGCAGTCATGGCATCTGAACATTCATCAGACTATGAGGTGGAAACCCAAAGTGACTCTCCCTTGGAAGAACAGGCACCCCGGAGGTCTCATAAAAGTGGCAGGCATGTTAGGGAATAACCGACCACCCTTATAGAATTACCGACCACCCTTACAGAATTGTAGGCCTGCTCTCTTGCTATGCAGTGTTTTCAGCATCAATCATGCTATGAGTTTTGTCAAAAGGTGGCTAGTGTCCAATTTCATCATGAGTTGGCTCGTCTTTTTGTGCTGCACTTGCATGGAGATCAAGCTATCTTGGCTGGTGTCACCTTCACACTTACACCAGAATCTGTCTCATTAGCAACCGGTATACCGAACATTGGGGAACCATGGCACAAGAAACAAAAGATTGATCGGCAGCATTATGATCCATACATTAAAACCAGTTGCTTGAGGCAGCTCAAGAGAGTGTTCCCGTTCCGATATCTGAAAGATGAATATGCTCCACTAATGAGATTGATCATGAAATATTTCAGCTGTGAGGGATGGTTCTCTCGTCTTTATGCTTATCACATCAGGTTGCTCATGCATTTCACCAGGGTACGGATGATGAACATTCCGTATTTCATTTGCCAGAACATTGAGAGGATGACCACCTTTATACAACATAAAACCCCTCAACAGCAACTTAACAATGTATATCATTTTTCTCTTATTAAGATTTTGGTGGTTCATCAGCTTGGATTGCAGGGCATCACTTGGGATGATTTCATCTCTCGTGACTTCTTCAGAGCTTCACAGGGAGTATCAGAGGTTAAGCATGAGGGTGAACCTTCTCATCAGTATGAGCGCCATGAGACTGCTAGTGTGTCGGTTTTTATCACATATCAGAGAGGCACTAGACATTTGTTTGCAGTGGCAAAGCGAGTGTTATCTCCACCCAGGGTGGAAGGGGCCTCGCTTCCTCCATCAGCATCATAGGTACAGGACAAAGGCAAGGAGCCAATGCAAGATTAGGGTCCTTCAGGTGAGCCATCAGGTGAACGAGAGACTGAGTTCTTTCTCCTTCATGATGATGATACAGATACGGGTCCACAAAGCGCCAAACTCATGCATATGGGACTAGCCACATTCACACTTTCAATAAGACTCTAAAACTATAACCCTAGTTGAGGTTTGTAGGAGTGAAATCTTACCCTTAGTTGGCTATTGAGTTATTTTAAATATCAAGTCACCAGGAGGAGTAAGGTTTCCATTTTATTCTATGGTATTTTGTTATATAGTCATGTAGAGCAACTAGAAGTGGGAAGTTAGAGAGTAGAACAAAGGGGGTTAAATTTTTGCAGTAGCTTATAGGCCATAGGTCTAACTCCATATGGAGTACCTCTTCCTTTGTACTTGCATATTTCCACAATAAAGAAAATAGAGCAAAGAAACCCCACCTTCTCGCTGTGTTTTCTTCCGTTAAGATTTTTTAGGAAATTTCATGTTTATTTTGGATGGTGTGTCTTTCTTTCTATTCCATATTTCTTGTATTTTAACTAATTTATTCATTTAAGCATGAAAATGGTAAATAAAGAACTTGATATCTAAAGGGAATTAAACATTCATAGTAAAGATTTCAATATTTTATCAGATTTACTGTGACTAACTATTACGATGGAATAACCATGATAGCGTACAAATCGCATTAGATGCTAGAAATGTGCTATATTCGAATGCCCAATACATGTGCATGTTTAAAGAAAAAATATCATATGTGTAGTCCAGCTTTATTTTTCTTTAAATTAATGGATTTGTATCACCTCCCAATGCAATTAAGGTTATCAAAGAATTTGTTTATAACCAAATGAAAACATATTAGTTCTTCTTTTAAGGTGCTTGAGTTATATAGAATTTTATTAAATTAATACAAAACAAACATTGATAATTAAGATTACCATAAATTTGCATTAACAAATTTAGAAATATCTTTCTATTATAAAACCCATTTTATTAATATTTATTATTAAAAATAAATTAATTGACATTAATTTAACTAATTTTAAATTATATAATTAGTTTTTAAAATTCTTCTTATTATTTTAATTATAAATCTAAAAAAAACCACGGTTAAAGCGTTAAAATAGAAATACACTCCACTTGAAGGGGTTTCTCTTTCTTCTCCTGTTGCACGTGACTATGCTTTAACCATTGTCAAAGGCCTATACAATTTCGAGAAGCCTAATTTAAGAATTAAAAATTATCTCCAAAATTTTATTAATTATTAATTAATCTTTAATTAAAATATATATGATTAATTGGGTAATCAATATGTTTGTTTCTCTTTTCCTTGAACACATTCTATAAATATTTTGAGTAATTAATGTGTTTATTTCTATTTTTTTAAACACACTCTATAAATATTTTAACTAAGATTTAGTATTTTTAGGACATAAAGAAACAAGTTAATGATTCAAGAGGCATCTCCTAAGAATGCTTACTTATTATAAACTACCAGTTACTAATTCAATTTTCTTGGAGTAACATGATCATTGATTGGAGGTCCATTCCATTTATAACTATCTAGACCATATGGAATGGCGAAACGGGACGATCTTCAAATCCAAAAGAGAATCCCCTTCAGTGGTCTTTGAATCTATCCTTTGCCTATACAATGCGCTTGGAATGCCTCACCAATCCAAAGTCAGAAAAGGAAGGTGTCCACAGATTCCTGAACCCACAAATATTCCACGTGCATATTTCGACGGAGCTGCTCAACATGGTACATGCGCCTGCAGAGTATTCATTATTCCAGAAGCTGGTCAAGCTTTCGAGATTCATTGGAATGGAGGTGCCGGATCCAACAACAAAGCAGAAGCTATGGCCCTCGCTGGTCTTCTATATCTTTGTGACTTTCTTGACATACAAAAGATTCAAATTTTTGGAGATTCGAAAGTCATCATCGATCATGTACAGTCAAAACATTCCATAAAAAACATCAATCTTTCTGGTTGGCTGAACAGGATAGAGGATTTATGGAGCTACAGGAGGGACTACTCAATTGCTCACATCACCAGGGACAAAAACGGGAGGGCAGATGCTCTATCAAAAATGGGCCTATCTATTCCACAAGGCACCTGGAGGATGCAGATAATGGTGGACAACATCTCTCATCAGATCCAGGACTTACACATTCCGGGTACTTAAATTTCAATATTTTGATGACTATCTGGTATGTCTCTGTTTCCCAATATATTGACTTCTTTTTTGAAAAACTTCCATATAATTTTGTCTCATAGGACCGATTTCGACCCTATTGAATGTTCATAGTAGAAAACTCTCCATATGATCTATATGTTGCAGAATAGAAAATAGCTTATTTTTGTATCTTTTCTCATATGGGACTTTGAACCATTTCTTTCAACCATATTTGATGGTTCCTATAGAAATATTGCTATACATTTTTCCTATGATGAATATAATACAAATATATAGCCTTTTTTCGCGCTGAAAAAAAAAAAAAAAAAAAGAAAAAAGATGAAGAAGAAGAAGTGATGTTTTAACCTGCATTCCCATATAGTAACCAATAATAACTATTCCATTGCTAATTTAACAACTAAATCATAATAATTTTTCCTATTATTATAATAATAACAAAAACATTTATAACAAAATCCAAAATAAATACGATTAAAAAAACTTTTACAATTATATACAATAATTCATTCCATTCAGTGAAAACATGAGAAGTAAAGTGAATCTACAATCATTTATGTGTTAAACTTGGTTTACATCCTTGTTTATTCTAATTAAACAAAGCATTCTTATTAATGAATTCATTAGATTAAATTTTTCTAATCACATATATGTTTTCAATTTAAGTGAAGACCGCACTAATTGTTATGCAACTTTTCCTTCTTCTTGGCCTCTTATTAGTCCCTGCCTTTAGCAGGACTATAACAATCGATTGATCGTTGACCCTGCATTAATTCATCTTTTGACCAATTTTTTTTTCCGCCTATACGTATTTTAACCAAAGTTTAATGCTGACAATGTCATTCACTGAAATTTTAACCAAAGTTTTTCTTTGAAAAATATTCTACCTCTTATTACGGCCTTCACGTGGCCCGATACGGAAATATTGTGGTAACTTTTTTATATACAAAGTTTTCTGGCACCCTGCATTTTAATTACAAAGTTTGTTTATATCCAAAAAAATTATGTTGCACTTCATTTTATATCCAAAGTTCGGGCAGCAGTGATTTTTTCGTGCCTTCATTTTATCCAAAGTCCAGTTGGGGCCACTTTTTATTAAGATGAAACCACGTGTTGGGTTAGCAAAGTTAGAGAGGAAGCCAAGTGTTTCATGCATGTCACGTAGCTGTGGCTGAGCTTTCAAGCTAAATTGACTCTGGCAGCCTACCTTCTATGCTTGTTCCTTATTGTGTTCTTCTATTCCTTGTCTCTGTAATTGAATTTTCAGCTGAGGAAGATATTAGTGTGTGTTTATCCATCAACATGACATCGAGCGAGAGACCACCTTCTGGTTACATAGCTTCAACCCCAGAAGATGTGCCAGGGAAGCCACGCACCGTGGGATCCCACCTGATAGATGCAGGTGCCCAGATGCTTCAGAGCTTCACCCCTGTGAAGCAGTTTCAACAGGTATTTGATTTCTTGATCTTTCTTCTTTTAATTTCCTGAAGTGTTATCATATTGAATTACTAGAACAGAACCATGATCTAGATTAACGCAATTTGTGCAATTTGTGTACAACATGTGTGCACTTGGGCAATATATGGACACGATATGACCAGACAGATTGAAACACACCATTATGTGGCCAGGGTGAATGAGGATTTCTTGCAGTGTGTTGTGTATGATTCAGATGCCAGCGATGCACGTCTCATAGGAAAGTTGGGGAAAGCCCATGTTTTTTTTCCTGAAGTTTTAGTTGCAGTTGATCCTCATGTTAGTAATGATAACATCTTGAATTTAAGCTATGGATGTTAAATTTGGGCACAAATGTTTGTTGGGTTTTTCAGGTGTGGAGTATATCATATCAGAGCGTTTGTTTGAGGCTCTCCCTGAAGAAGAGCAGAAGCTTTGGCATTCTCACTGTTACGAGGTATGTGTCACTATATCATTAGATGAATTTCTTGTGGCTCCATTTTGTGTATCTGAATATGTGATGGTGTGTAGCATGGCACCAAAAAATACAAACTAGCATCAATTTATTTTAATCTTTAAATCTAATGCGCCAAGAACTCCTGCATCTAGAGGAATCTGAAAATGCATGTTAAAATGGTACTATGTTGTGGCTCAGGAATCTGAAGTTGTGTGTTGAAATGGTTCTATATTCTAAAACTGTGTTAAAATGGTTCTGTGTTGTGGCTCAGGAATCTGAAACTATGTTGAAAATTGAAATGGTTCTATGGTGTGGCCCTATACGTTAGGATTTTGGGTATGGTGCCTCCAAAAATTGATACCTTTGGGTGCATAACAGATTTAGCAGACCTGAGGTTTGTCTCTGTATTACCAGATTTGGCAGATTTTCCCTCTGTTTCTGTATTAATAGATTTGGGGTGAGGTTTAGATTTAAGATGGATCATTATTTATCTATAATCATAGATATAATCTATGAAGCACCCATAGGGCCGAAAATTTTACTAAATGCGGTTAATCACCTAGAGGGATTAAAAAATAATAAATTTAGGCTTTTAATTACTCATTTGGATGTACAAATCCCTTACATCCCAAAAATAAATCCGTTTATTTAACGCCCTTTGCAACTTTGTTAAACATTAACAATACCTTCTCCAGTAATTTGAACCTTGTACCTTTTATTACAAATTTAGGATTTTGATTGCTCATTTGGGATCAACAGATCTCAATAACAAAACCATTTTAACACCCCAAAGAGAATTGAGCCAAATTTACTGTAAACAAATTTAAGATTTTGATTCTCGTTTGGGATGAAGAGATCTCTAACAATACCATTTAACACCCCAAATAGACTTGAACAAAATATAATACTCATACTAGCTAGTTTAGATGGTTGATCTATCCATTGATCTCGGTCCTGCTAAATTCATCCATTTACAGAGAACAAATTTCGGAAATAACGCACAGCATACCTACCTAATCAACCAACGGACTCGCCTTTGTTGCCAATATTTCCGTAAATATAACGGTCGCACTCTCAGATGCTTCTCGGTCTTCTCTTTAACTGACAGACAGCAAGGGCTTCTGTTCTAGGAAGAATGTAATTAAGATTCGGGACAATTCAACATTCAACGAACATTAACAGAGTTTATTGATGAGCAGGGAGATACAAATCAGGCATCCGAGTTCTCGCTGAAACTTATCCAAATAAAACATTAATGGAAAACTTCCACACGTAGTCAGATGAACGGGTCCCATTTGACCAACTTGGTTCATGCAGTTGATAACGTGTCTGTGGTAAGAAACACGTGTCATTGATAACGTTTCTGTGGTAAGAAACACGTGTCAAACTTTTTCATCCATTACCGGATTATTTACCGAAGTGCTAAGTTCGTTCGGTGAAGTTCGCTGGTATTGACGACGACGGAGCATGGTTATTTTTGAAGGTGGAGAGCATCGCGTGGGATTCCGAAGCCATTGTTACACTCCTAAGAAAACATTAAGTTGCTCATAATTAACCGCAAACTACTATGATGATTGTAATCGAACCCTAATTAGTGGGCCGAAACACCTAATTTTATAGCTCTTTTGAACACTGGTGCATCTGGTTACAGTTCATCTCGAAACACCTTCTTCTATCATCAGTGACAGAAATTTGAAAGGATTTACCTTCTGTACTTTCCCGGAGTGGCCGCATACTCCCACAGGCCAAGCGGAGCTCGGCCTTTCCTTGGAGCAGGCTTTGACATGGCCAGTATTATCATTTTCATTTTAATATTTCCATCTGCTCAGGATTTACCTTGTGTACTTTCTCCAAGTGGCCGCATACTCCCACACGACAAGCAGAGCCCGGCCTTTCCTTTGGAGGATAGTTTGACATGGCCAGTATTTAGAAGGCAGAGACTGGTCCGAATGGCCAAGTAACCATTCAAAATATTTCGTCTACAACCACGTCTGACCGCAGGTTGAATTCACCTGAATCTGTAATTTTCATATTTTTATCATGAAAAAATACTGAAATGCTTTTGTTAAAATTTTTAGCATTGCTTAAAATATTTTATAAAACATGAAATTTGGAAGGGTAAGTCACTCGTATGCATGTGTACATGAGCAATCATTCACCTTACATTCATATATGACTTCTACGCAATTATTGTTTTGCATGGTTTTGGATAATATTGGTAAGGAATGATAATATTAGGTTTGAATAATTTACACATATTCAACGAAACTACGACGAGATATCCGAAATAAGCAGACAGTCGATGATAATAAACACCCACCAAATCATCTCGCCCATTAAAGGAATTCAAATGTTGAAAGGTGATGCTAAGCAAACACTCGATAATAATAAGTACACAAACTCAAATCATGTCAACTCTTAAAGGAATTTCAATGTTGAAATGTGACCATTGCGATATCGATTATCGTGGAGGTGAAAAAATATGCAATACACTAGTAATATATGCAACTACCCTACATTCATGGAAACCTAATTTTATTGAAGTCGAGTGTTTAATATATAGGTGAAAGGCCTTCATAAAATCAACACAGAAGCAGTAGAGCTTCAAGTGATTCTGTCTAGCCTCCTAAATGCTAGCTCAAACAGTGAATATGTGATGCATTGTCTGGTAGTCCCGCTTGAGCCCGGCAATCGTGGAGGTGAAAAAATATGCAATACACTAGTAATATATGCAACTACCCTACATTCATGGAAACCTAATTTTATTGAAGTCGAGTGTTTAATATATAGGCGAAAGGCCTCCATAAAATCAACACAGAATCAGTAGAGCTTCAAGTGATTCTCTCTAGCCTCCTAAATTCTAGCTCAAACAGTGAATATGTGATGCATTGTCTGGTAGTCCCACTTGAGCCCGGCTTGGCCTCTAGCTATCTAACGGTTCCTCTCAAACCAATCAGACTCATAAAGATTGATTGCTGTAGGATATAATTTAGTGAAAAGTATGACCAATCATGGCAGTCCTGTAATTCTTAGTATCCACGACATTGCTTGATTTGCGAATAGGGTGAATGATATGGTGGAAACATGAAGGGGTGGAAATTGGAACAAACAACCTCATTAAAAAGGATAGCAAGTGGATAGAATGCTCTCTGTACTGGTCGTGCTAATTGAAGGACCTGTCTGGGAAGATGGCAATGGCTTGCCAATATCATCGGGGCTTTTGGTTTCAGCTGTGCATCAATGCATGGTACAAATAAAACCCATCTACCAGTTAGCTTCTAAACAATTCAAAAACCAGAAATTCAATTATAATTACAATTTTGTATTGTTGTTGTGGCAGACCCCGGCAGGGACTACCGCCACGGCAGTGGCTCCCTTGTTAACCTCCAATTCCTGAATTTTTACATTAACTCATACATCTTCTTCATGATAAGGGGATTAAAAAATAACAAATCAAATAGAAATCAAATAAAGTTAATGAAAGAATAAAAATAAAATCCATAACCTTCCAAGCGCCATCACGTAGATCTGAAACAATACCGATAGGTGATATTTTTTCCCTTAGGAAGTAAGAGGAGAACCTCGACAATCAATTAAGGGAGAAACTCTGCGAGCATTGCTACAATGAAGAAAGAGATGAAATGAAGAAATATATTGCAGAAGAAAAGGTCAAATTTTTCATATTTTGCATTCTCAATTGTGTAAATTGGTGATCACTATCATGTGGTAATATGTACATTTTTCATTAATTATTAAAATTCTATGGTTCATTAGATTGGGATTTTATTCATTAAATTTTTTTATAATCACATTATTTATTTTTATTTTTTTATGAACAATTTTAATTTTATACCGGGTTCAATGTTATATTATTTTTATTTTATTGAATTTTTTCTTATTTTATATTTATTTAATTTTATTTTAATAGAGCATTTACTACGCCAAAATTAAGATTGAATTGAGATTTTTTGAGTTTTTTTATTGTATTTGTCCGAATAAGTTTTTACAGGAAAAATAATAATTTATTTATACCAATGTGCTATATAAAATGATGCATTGATATAACAAAATAAAAGGTGTAAAATAAAAAGAGTTTTTTCAGGGCGAAAAAAGCAAGATTGTATTATATAAGATATATAAACAGACAGATCAGTACATTTGCATGTAATTCTGTATATGGCCAGATTATAGGTCCGAACCATTTGAAGGACTAAATGAGATGGGAAGCATAATCCCAGCAGAAAGACAAAAATTCTCCAGAAGAAACGACAAACCACAGGGCTGTTAGCCAGCAGCAAAAATTTACATTTCTCATAGAGACGTCATAGGAGAAAATTTTCAGAAGATGGAAAGCACTCAATAGTAAAATCACATTATACTTCAGTCATTCATATACAATATTTGGAGGTACCATAGGACAAAAGGAGAAACAAAAACACAGTGCATACCTGAGCTTCAATTTATATGAAATTAGAAATCTGGAAGGGAAATTCCTGGATAGAGAAGATTTCCCCTTCAGATGTTACCTTCATAAACCAAAAGCCTGGTTCCGATTGAAGACCCTCCTTTGAAAAAAAGTCTGCTTGCTGGTTCTGAGTCATGTTGATATGATGAATAGTACATCCTTCCATCCTCCTCCATAAAAACCTGATCCTGTCCATCCATCCTACAAGGTGAGGCTTGTAGATGTTACTTTTCCCTGATACATAATCCACCATTACTTTGGAATCTCTAAAAATTGAGACAACCTGGATGTGTAGAAAAAAACAAAAATTTAGAAGCCCAGCGAGAGCCATCGCCTCAGCTTTACTGTTGGAGCCCATTCCCCCATTCCAATGGATGAGATATTGAACATTTTCATTCATAATAATATGCACTCCGCAGCCACAAGAACCTTTCTGCTCGGCTCTGTCAAAATACGCTCTTAGTAACATAGTGTGAGCTTGTGCATGTTCTTTACGAACCTCCTTTTTTTGCTTGTAAGGCTTTACCGGTAAAGAGTCATAGATTGATGCAATATTAGATAAGGTTTCCAAGAAAGGCACTTTTCTGTCATTGAAAATAACATTGTTTCTCCATTTCCAAATGCTCCAGAGAGAGATAATAATCAACGGCCTCTAGGATTCCTTCTGTCCACTCCACCACAGAAGCGCTTCTTTTATGGAAGCATGTGAAAGATGTGGGATTCCATACAAAATTTCCAGGGATTGCCACAATTGCTGAGTTCTTTGGAAATTTAAAAACATGTGAAAGTTGTTTTCCTCGGCTGATTTGCATATTAAGTAGATACTTGGCCCTTGCCATCCCCGCTTTTTTAAGTTTTCCCAAGATAAATTTTTGTTGTGGAAAGTCAACCATGAAAAATAAATCATTTTGGAGGGGCATCCCGATTTCCAAAGGACAATTGGGAATATAGGACTAGGAGAAACATCCTTTTGACTAATCATATTCTGATAAATATCCTTAACACGAACTAGGTTAATACCTTTGGAATTCTTCCATATAAGACAATCAGATTCCGAAGAGCGATATATGCCGCATTTTCTCAGGCATGTCCTGATGATCTTTCATTAACGGGCTATAGAAACTGGCATCCCCATATTTTCTTCCTCTTTCCATAGAGGAATCGATCCCTGCCATTCAGAAATCAATTTGTCCCAATAGAAAAAACCTTTTCTATGGAAAAAATTTATTAATGTTTCAGGCACAAAGATCTCCTCGACACCGCTCAAAAAATGGTCTATTCCAATAAGGATCTTGCTACCAGATTGGAAGTGCCATGTTAAATTCTTCAGGAAATAACTTTCTATCTTGCGGAGGCTCAACCATATTGTTGACCCATATGTGGAACCAATCCTTCCCACTCTGAACCAATGTGAGATATCCTTACTACCCATGTATTTCTTTTGAATTGAGTTACTCCATGGGCGCTCTCCATAAATCCCTCCCCACAAAGACTTGCATAGAAGTGCCTTTCTGAAAGTCCACAAGTCCAGTAGGCCCCATCCCCCCATGCTCTTCGGCAAAGAGATATCAGATAATTTGGAGAGGTGAAATTTCCTTTTTTCCGATTGGCGCCCCATATAAAATTCGCAATTAGCTTATTCATTTTTTGAATGATACTTGCAGGTAGAAAGAATAAATAAGCCCAGTATACTGCGAGTTGAGTTAAAACTGATTGAGCCAAGGTCACTCTTCCTACCAATGATAAGCATCTGTATTCCAAAATTGATATCTTTTTGTAGTATCTATCTAAAATCCATTGCCAGTCCTTCTTTGAATATCCGTTTGCCTTTAGCTGGAAACCCAAATATGTTATTCCATACTTAATGGAATGCGCCTCAATTCCAAAAAGTGAGGATAACCATTCTACAGCTACCTGATTGACATCATTATGGTAGATTACTAACTTTGATTTGTTAATTTTCAGTCCTGTAGCTTTTTGGAAGTTTTTAAGGATGTCATAAAAACATAACCAGGTGAGTCTACACAACATTCCAAACATAGGAATATCATCTACAAATAAGTTATGCGATATGGAATTGTTCCTGCAGATTTTCAATGGGCAACACCTATTTTCCTTGACTGCCTTATTGATGTGGAGGCTTAGCGAATTCATTGCCAAGATGAACAAAAGGGGCGATAGGGGACAGCCTTGGCGAAGCCCTCTGGCAGCTAGAAAATAAGAAGATGGTATCTCGTTAACAATGATAACATAGTTCACCTTCTCAACACATGCCATGATCCATTCTATCATGTGGGCGCTTAATCCAATCTTTGCCAGTAGACACTTGATAAAGCCCCAATCAAGGCAGTCGTATGCCTTGCGGAGGTCGATCTTGAAAATGACAGCATCATTTTTTTTGTATGCATGGCAAACAGACTTTCTTGTGTGTTTGCAACTGCGTCCAGTATATTTCTTCCCTTTAAAAATTCGTGCTAATCCTTGTTAAGAACCTTGAAACGGTTTCTTTGATTCTTTCTGCAATAATTTTTGAAATGATTTTGAAAGAAATGTTACAAAGGGATATCGGTCTAAAATCTTGGAAGGATTCTGCTTCCCCTTTTTTTGGAATGAGTGCTATATGAGTGGAGGAAGTTATCTGATTGATACTGCCTGATATCCTGGATCCTTCTACCATCCTTAACAAATCAGTTTTGATAAGATCAAAAAAGTGGATGAAGAATTCTATCGTCCAGCCATCTAGACTTGGACATTTATCCCTTTTAAAAGATTTCATAGTTTCTAGCAGCTCCTCCTCGGTTACTGGCTGGAAAATTCGATCATTTATATCATCGTCGAACATCTGTGGAAATAAGTCAATGCCCCATAAAATGTCTTGAAACCTGCAGTCCTCAGCTCTCTTATACTGATTTTAAAAATATCTTACGGTCTCGTTTTGAATGTCCTGTTGGGAGTATAGGAAACCTCCTCTTCCATCACTAATTTTCCATATTGAATTTTTTTCACATCTGGAGCTCGCGAACTTGTGAAAGAATTTTGTGTTCTTGTCCCCCTCCTTAAGCCAGATCGCCCTACTCTTTAATCTCCAAAAAGCTTCCTCCTGTTCTAAGATTTTTAATTTTTTCTTTTGAAGCTCCTTTATTCGGCATCTCATTTTGAAAGTGAAGAGATGAGCAGCCAGGGTTCCCGAATTGCAGTCCAATTCCTTCTTAATTTCCCGAAGAGCTGTTCTATTCGTTTGCCTTTTCTTGATTTGCCATTCCTTTACCACTTTTCTAATAGAGTCCAGGTTATCCCTGAACGTCAAAAGAGGAGGAATATTCTGTATTGATGACAGCTCTCTCCATGTTCTTATTATAAGGTCATTAAACTCTGGTTCTTCCAAACATGTCCTATTAAATTTGAATGAATAGCCTTTTCTAAAACCCTTTTCTCTCCAGCCTAGAAGTATCGGTCTATGATCTGATATGAACACATTTTCAATTGTTGAGAACGGCATGCCCATTTTATCAATTATACTAGTATGTAGGATGAATCTGTCGAGTCTTTTGGCTATATAAGCCTCTTCGATCCTTCCATTTTCCCAAGTCGGGAGCATTTTGGGAGGGTTTATCTCAACCAAGTTCCTGCTTAGCAGTTCATATTTGATGCGATCTGCAAGGGGATTCTTTTTCCTGCTATTGCCCCATATTTCATCCAGGTTTAGAGTGACATTTAGGTCTCCTGCAATCATCAATGATTCAATGTCAAAAATTTCCGAATCAAATAATTTCTCCCAGTATTGCAATCTGTTTTTGTAAGGTGCATAAATATTTAATATATTGATTGGACAGTCTTTCCCTCTGATTTGAGCCGAGATGAGGATGCCCGCCAGGCATCTGTATGCCTTTGCTTTGATCCAATTAGGATCCCATAAAACCTCTAGGCCTCCAAAAAGGCCATTAGCTTTCGAAGCGGTAATATGCCAGGAGGGAAACATTTTCCTAAAATAGGAAATTGATATAGAAGTGTTATGCATGGTCTCTTGGATTAATACGATTTTAGGACTTGCTGAATGGAAAAGATTCTTTAGGGCCAAAAACTTTTGGTCTACCCCCAGACCTCTTATATTCATGGATATGATGAATGTCATTGGGGATTCTTTCCGGCCATGCTTGCTCTAAGAGGCCTTTCTTCAGTCATATCAATGATAGGGACATCTATAATAGAGAGATTATGAACTCCTCTGCCAGCTCCATCGACCCTCCCCCTGAAGTGTCTACTGCCCCTGTTGTTTTTTCTTCTCACTGTAATGTTTTTTGCAGAATTTGGGCTTATTTGAGGAGAAGATTGTTTCCCCGGCTTATGGATAGTGAGGGGTCTAAGTTCCAGCGATTTCTTGTTTAGAAGGTAATCCAAGTCGCTGCCAAATGATTTTGTGGGAGAGGAGATAGGGGAGTTTAAAGGGGTAGCCGTAATCATAGGTTCTTTTCCTTTTCCAAATGGAGTCTTTTTCTTTTTTGGAGACGGAGAGGAGGATGGGATGAGGGTAATGTGGACCTCCCTATTGAAATATTTAAAGGACTGAGGGACCGGGGGGGGAGAGGGATTTCATGATCAGAGATTGGTTCCAGAGGAGGCATTGAAGGAGAGATAATATCCAACGGATTTGGGATCTTGAGAAAAGGAGGAGTTTGATGTTGGATTTGAAGATCACTGATCCTTCGTTGATCATCCGACTCTGATGGAGACAGGCTCTTTGAATTTGATAGCTTCTCTAGTCCCGGGGATGGGGACTTTGTCCTATAAGACTTTGCAGCAAAACGGGGGAGACCATGATTCTTTCAGTTTTTTAGGACAGGACGACGAGAGCAATTCTTGATTAAGTGTCTCGTCCGGTGACATGTTGAACATCTGAAGGGTACACCCCAAAAGTCCAACCTCTGATTTATTTTCATCTCCCTCCAGAATATATCAATGTGGTCCGAAAACCCTCCTTTGTAAGCTTTTTCTATGAGAATCCAGGCCACACATTTATCTTTTTCTCCCAGGCATCTAGGATCAACATATACACATCTTCCTATGGCATTTCCTATATCAGTTAAGGTTTCCTTTGACCATAACTCCAGGGGCAGCCCAGGTAGCTTGACCCATATCAAGTTGTTGGTCGGAGTATTCTTCAACGAGTTATAGCCCATATACCACTTATGTAACGCCAGAAAACTCCTTCCAAACACCCATGGCCGATTCTATATGGTTTCCAGGCCGCTAGTACTCAGGAAATGAAAGCAATGCCATTCCTTCAACAGTCTTGCCACAATAGGAACATAGCCTATCAGAGGTTTCCACTGCCATTCGAGCTAGATTCTCATCTTGGAGTCATCCATCTCTAGAAAGTGCCATCGGCCAACCAGAGCATAGTCCTGGAGGCTTTCTATGCGGTCCGACAAGTGAATACTTTCAAGCTTAATTGTCGCGGGCGGGGGGATAGTTTTGACAGGCTTCAAATTCTTTTTAGTATAGGTCATAGGTTCGCCATAAGCCCTCTCCTTTTGATAGACATCGGTTTGACGGCCTTCGCGGAAAGGTCTTGCCTTTGCCGACCATTTCCATCCATGTCATCATAGGGATCCAAGGGACGGATAAACATATCATCCAGCATGGATTGCCATTCATTGGACAGCTTGGCGTCACCCTGATAGGATTCCGCCTGAATGGCCGCGTGGACCATGGCCTCCATGGCTGATGTGTCAGACGCAAGATCCATTCTTAAAAAGTCCACCTACTGATTTAATTCAGGAGTATTGATAAATCCAAAAGGAGATATGTCGGATCAGGCATTAAAAACTGTAAAATGAGTGGACTGTCACTCTCTGAATATAACACCCAGAGAAGATAGGATCAAAGGAGCAAGAATGAGGCTTTTCTGACAAAAGGACTGACAAGAGGAAGCCTTGAGAATAAAGGGACACCCTTTCCAAAAGGAGATAATTGATCGAAAGGCCAGGTGTCTTTCGATTTTGAATGAGGATGACGTTGCCATGAGATAGGATATGGCAGGTAGGGAGAAATTTTTGAAAAACAGCGGCTTCTCTTGTTCCCGGATATCTGATCTCGTCCTTTGAAGTATTAATTGTCCCTGAATATCATAAGATTTGAATCTAAAAAAACTCTGCCCGAGTTTGTCTTGAGAAGCAGGGATGTGATCAGTAGGAAAATCTGGTACCCCAAATTGATTTCTGGCACCCAGAAAAGATATCCGGCCCGGAGAAACCAGAAGACCAATGGTGTCGAAAGGATGCCAGAAAATCGACCAGTCCTCCGGATATCTTTTCTACATGGGATTTTAGGGAGAAGAAGGGATGATCCCCTCAAGGTTTACATGGTCCTCCAATTACAAAAACCCGATGACAGAAAATCTCATGTATTAGCGGTACAAAGATTATTCAAGATGTAACCTCAGGGCATACAATGCAGCAACAAAAAATCTCACAAACACACCACCAAGAGCCTAACTTAAATAATATATCTGAGCACGGTTTAGTTATGACAAAATAATTCTTAAGCTTGGAAACAGATACCCATGACCAGTCCAAATTTGCTGGCCCCGACATGTGAGTTCAATAAGTATGCCAGAGAATGAACAATACAGACCCTTCTAGGACAAAATCATTCTTTTATAACAGAAACTAGAATTTTGACTTCAGGCTGGTATCACAAACTAGAAATTAAGCCATTTGATATGTGCTAAAAATCTATTCTAGACACAATTCTTCATGAAAAATAGGAGAATGTAAGAGTACTGACCTGGAGCCACAAGCATGCCGAGAGAAGGGTGCTGAGAAGAATTGCCAACATACCATGACCAGACCACCAAGACCGGAGCAAAAGAAAGCTAGGGGAAAGGTCCAAAATAATAGAAAAAACCCCGGGTAGAAAGCTCCTTCCAGAAAATGAGGAAGAAAACCCCCACTGCGCAGAGAGCCGCGCAGGTGGGAAGAAAAGAGTTTCACCAGAAGAATCTTCCCTCTTAAGTCAGTGATGGCTTAATAGTTTCAGACAAAGAAAGGGTGGAGTGAACATGTCGCAAGGAGCAGCAAGCATGCAGACTCAACAGGTGTCAGCGTAAACACGATATGAAGGTCATGCATGCATGGGGATCGATTCAGGAAGTCGGCATGCAGAAACGTGGCATCAAAATGGTCTGGATGACATGCATTGGTTCTAAGAACTGCCCCGTTTATGAGAGACGCACCTGTAGGTTTATTATAGGATATCCATTCTCCGCCGCGGTCGCTGGTTGGATGTTTTCAGCAGCACACCTCTGCTCGGCAGCCCCGCTCCGCCCTTTTTGCTTTAGTTAGCATTGTGGACTAGTGGTCAAATATTTGCCTCCAGAAATTCTTGCAGGAGTGATCTCCAAAATAAAGAGTTATCTAGATTGGTTTTTCATTTACAACATTTTTTAGTGTTATTCTCTACTCTAAGCATTATTTCCATTCTTTTCGCTATTCCCAATTGGACATTTTTTAATTTTAAATTGTTAAATTTGGTCCCCATTCGCCATCCACTGTGGATTAATTTTTTCTCAAATTAATTTGAAATTATAAGTAATTTTCTTTGCTTTTAATTGTATTTTCGAGTTACCTCATTATATGTTTACTCAAACACCAAGTGTAGACACCTAGTAGATGAAGAATCAAATTCCATATCCAATGAGTATCCACTATGCATACTTCTAAGTAGACCCACATTGAAAAAAGTAAAAAAACATGAAAAAAACATGTTCAACACATTTTTTCATGTATTTCATTTTATTTTCTATGTGGCTCTACTCAGAATTATGCAGATTGGGTGCTCGTTGGATGTGGAATTTGATTCTCCATCCAATGAGTGTCCACAATAAGCGTTTGAGTAAACATATAGGGAGATAAGAAAAAATACAATAACAAAGTAGTTTCCTCTCTTTGTCTTTAAAAACTCATAACTCTTATTTTATTATTTTAACTATTATTCTATTCTTTTCCTTAAGAGGCCCATTTTAGACCTCAAAATTCCCTTAATGCATTTTATTTGATTGGGCTTGCACGCAACTAAATATGCAATCATTAATGTGTTATGTTTTGCACCTCCCAAGGTGAATCCATTGACCTTAACACATTAATGATGCAACCACATGTAGTGTAAATCTTGTTGTGCCTTTCAATTTGAAATATGACCTATGGTGGATTAATACTATGTTGCAAGTCTATTTTTTGGCTCTTGTAGGTAAAAGGAAGTTTTAAGGACACTCAATTTGATTCTTAAACATTATATGGTTTCTTTGTGTCTTTAGATAACTCAATCAAAGATGGTATTGAGGTATAGGTATCAAAACCTTGAATTATGCATTATCAATTTTTAATTTGTTTTTCCCTTAAGATTCACTCCACCAAGTTATGAAATTTAACCATATTTTCCATTATCATGTGTCTTAAACTTGACTTGTAGATACTACCTAACATGGGCTACCTTAGTTAGCACCTTTCTCACCTTTTGATGCCAAAGTTGAGTTTTCACATATGGTTGGGATCCCTCTTAGCTCCACCATGACAAACTATTTGGAGTTGCATTGTCTCTCTTCACATACAGTTTTTTAAACACAACTTATAGGTTCCAATTTTCATGTTTCGATTTGCATTTTTCATTGCATATTTTGCTTGTGATTTTTAAAATATTGTCATTTGTAGTATGTTATCCTTAGCTTACCACCTACTCACTCTTTTGTCTCTATCCTTTGCATATATTCGTTCTACATTGAAAGACCCTATCTATGGAGGAAACAAGCTTATGAGTGTACACATATTTGCACATTCTTTTTTTGTGTTTTCGCATAGGTATGTTTTGTGCAGATGAAATGCAGTTGTATGCTTTGCTACATTCATTTCCTCCACTATATTTTTATCAATATTTTATTCTTTTCGGTATTTATAATATTAAAAAGATAAAAATATCAAATATTATTAAAAAAGAAGAAGAGAAAATTATTACGATATCTATAATCATCATGTATCTGGTAATAGTCTAGTGATGCACCTTTTAAAAAAAATTGTGTCATGTCTATCCTTCACAAATTGAGTACTAGTATTTCCTTAGGAGTTGAAATTTTATTTTTTTATTTTAACACTCCTCCAATCGGTTATTCTTCCAATTATTATGGAGAATTTGCCAATGCCTCCGCATTATAGATATATATTACCCTTTGTTGTTAAATATTGTCTATGTCACCAGTTTATAACACTTATGTTCAAAGGATGTATTTAATCAATGTCAATCATTCCTCAAATTGCTTAAGTGTTGATTTTTTCCTTCTCATTGTCAAGTTGTTCCCCATTTCATCAACATAACTGACGGTTTCTTATGTTAGCGTGCAAGGAATCATTATTCCCTTCTCATTAGTGCTTATTATCCTTTCAACTATAATACAATACTCTGGGAGATTGACTTAGAGCCATTAGTACTTTAGAACTTACTTTCATCATTGGTAAGTCACCTTATGCTCAGTAGATTACATCTCATCATTGGTCATGGACTAAGTGATTTGCACTATGTTTGACAACAAGTCATATAGTCACAGTGTGTGATTCATATTACACCTTGGTTTCCATTTTATGCTTTGCGCCTCCCAAGGTGCATCCATTGACCTTAACACATTAATGATGAAACCACATGTAGTGTAAATCTTGTTGTGCCTTTCAATTTCAAATATGACCTATGGTGGATTAATACTATGTTGCAAGTCTATTTTTTGGCTCTTGTAGGTAAAAGGAAGTTTTAAGGACACTCAATTTGATTCTTAAAGATCATATGGTTTCTTTGTGTCTTTAGATAATTTAATCAAAGATGGTATTGAGGTATAGGTATCAAAACCTTGAATTATGCATTATAAATTTTTAATTCATTTTTCCCTTAAGATTCACCCCACCAAGTTATGAAATTTAACCATATTTTCCATTATCATGTGTCGTAAACTTGACTTGTATATACTACCTAGCATGGGCCACCTTAGTTAGCACCTTTCTCACCTTTTGATGCCAAAGTTGATTTTTCACATATGGTTGGGATCCCTCTTAGCTCCACCATGACAGACTATTTGGAGTTGCATTGTCTCTCTTCACATACAGTTTTTTAAATACAACTTATAGGTTCCAATTTTCATGTTTCGATTTGCATTTTTCATTGCATATTTTGCTTGTGATTTTTAAAATATTGTCATTTGTAGTATGTTATCCTTGGCTTACCACCTACTCACTCTTTTGTCTCTATCCTTTGCATATATTCGTTCTACATTAGAAAACCCTATCCGTGGAGGAAACAAGCTTATGAGTGTACACATATTTCCACATTCCTTTTTTGTGTTTTCGCATAGGTATGTTTTGTGTAGATGAAATGCAGTTGTATGTTTTTCTACACTCATTTCCTCCACTATATTTTTATCAATATTTTATTCTTTTCGGTATTTATAATATTAAAAAGATAAAAATATCAAATATTAAAAAAAAAAGAAAAAAAAAAGAGAGAAAATGATTAAGATCTCTATAATCATCATGTATCTAGTAATAGTCTAGTGATGCACCTTTTAAAAAAAAACTTGTGTCATGTCTATCCTTCACAAATTGAGTATTAGTATTTCCTTAGGAGTTGAAATTTTATTTTTTATTTTAACACTCCTCCAATCGGTTATTCTTCCAATTATTATGGAGAATTTTCTAATGCCTCCGCATTATAGATATATATTACCCTTTGTTGTTAAATACTGCCTATGTCACTAGTTTGTAACACTTGTGTTCAAAGGATGTATTTAATCAATGTCAATCATTCCTCAAAATGTTTAAGTGTTGTTTTTTTCCTTCTCATTGGCAATTTGTTCCCCATTTCATCAACATAACTGATGGTTTCTTATGTTAGCATGCAAGGACTCATTATTCCCTTCTCATTAGTGCTTATTATCCTTTCAACTATAATACAATACTCTAGGAGATTGACTTAGAGCCATTAGCACTTTAGAACTTACTTTCATCATTGGTAAGCCACCTTATGCTCAGTAGATTACATCTCATCATTGGTCATGGACTGAGTGATTTACACTATGTTTGACAACAAGTCATATAGTCACAGTGTGTGATTCATATTACACCTTGGTTTCCATTTTCATTATTGGTGCAATTCTTCACCTATGTTAGTAACTTTCATTATTGGTTGTTTGTTAGAGGGTATTGTTGTGTGCTACTTTCATCTAGTGTATGGGATAAACATGCAAGGTGTTGTGTTCATTCTAGTTTTTTCCTAGACCTTGAAATAATATAATTTTTGTGATACCTTCTTATATTGGTTCATGGGGTATGCCTTAATTCCCTCCTTCCAATATATCTATTTCTATGAACACTAGTGTGATTGCTATGGGAACATGATTTAGAGTACGTTACAATACCTCATGGCCTAGAGTCATCAATGGTAGGTTCCTTAAATATTGGAGTACGTCAAATTCCCCTGATTGTTAGATTCTATAGGTCCTTGACATCAATACATCTATTCATACTTAATAAAATGTACTATATACCTTGACATCAATTTTCATTATTGGTGAGTGGTCTCGCATTTGTCTAAAATATACATAAGTGGCTAGTAAAAAAATGGGTTTACCCATGTTTGACATCTTATCTTCGTTTTTTTGTGACTAGTGGAATCGATAAATAGGACGGTCTTGTCCTTGCATGACACAAGGTTAATTTTGTTTGTTACCACTATAATAATTAGGTGTACATGCCTGCTCCTAACGTGGACACATGTAAGTTGGTCTTTGAACCAAGGACCTCACTAATTTTACATAACATGATTTTCCTAATGATTTACACCTTGGGGGCTCTTGTTTCATACCATGTCATTTATTCAGATGGTTTAGATTTTTATATTTGATAAATTTGAATTGAAGACCTTGGGTTGTAAAAGTTTCTCATTTAGTATGCTACTTCTCAAATTGCACATATTAGACTACCTATCTATGTGAAATTGATATTGTTTTGGAGAACTAATTCCTACTTTAACTCAAGTGTTGGTTGCTTTGTTGACATACATTGAGACATAGATCTGCTATTTATTTGCTCATGGCTATGATATGCATTTGACATGGTTCCACTATGTATTTTCCATGGCTAAGATTTTTCATTCTCTATATTCTTCATGGATTTGTATCATACTTGATTTGGTGACCATGCTTCCCTTTTCATCTTAACATAGATATGCCTACCTTTGGGAAGATAGTAATTTGATATGTTGGTTTTGTTTGAATATAATGTTTCGATCTTGTGGTTGTTGGACTTCACGTGGTTACACTTATCTGAATTTTTTGTAGTATTATAATTTAATTCAACCACAAACTTCCCTTCTAACCTCATATATTAGACGACATTTACTATCGCATTTATTTGGTAATTAATGACTCCTTAAAAAGGATATATCTAGTTTGCTATATTTTTTTCCACTAAAATTAGTTTTAAAATGACTTTTACCTAGTATGAAATATTTTCCTTATGGAAACACACATATCATACACACTTTCTCTTCATGGTAGGTGTGTATGCATTCCAAACATTGGAAAAAATAATAGATCCACATTAATTGCATGTTCCTGAGTGCAATTTACTAGGTTCTTACACTAAAAAACCCTAATTTCTATTTCCAATGAACTTAGATAACTTATTAGAGTATAAATAAGGTTCATGTGTTGGAGAATGGGGAATTGACCATTTTGGTACCTTTATGTTGGAGCATTATATTGAAAATTTAACGTTGGATTTTATGGTCGTTCCCTTCTACACAAACCTTTGTTTCTAAAGTTGACTCTCATGCTCAAATTTAAGATATAAACCCTTATTGGTTTTCCCATTCACATATACTGAGGAGTTGTAATTAAAGTTGAAGTCTATAAGTGGTCTAGGTGAGGAGGAACACAAGCTTTGTTGATGAAGGCATTGGAAGTATATCAAGTATTGCCTGCACACACTCACACACGCACACATGAAGAGATCTATTCTCCCCCCAAAAAAATATATTGTAATTCATTTAATTATTAATTACATGATTTAGAAGAAAAATTAATTACTTGATATTAATTAATATTAGTTAGTTACAAGTGTTCTTGTTTTAATATCATTAATACTTTATAATGTAAATGATTTAAGGAATTTCATGTGATGATTTTGAGCATATCTCTATAGAAGTTTGAAGCATCCAATACTTTATCTAAACAATTAAAAATACACCCAAGGGACCAACAAATTAGTCAAAGGTATTATTCCTTGTCCATTATTTATACCCTAATTATCCCATGTCCATAAATATGCACTTCTCGTTCACTTAGTGTAGTTATCAAAGACGTGTGATACACATTATCATCTGGGAGTATTGAATATTATCAAATCTATTATGGAAAAGAAGGAACAATGAAATATAACAATTCAATAACGGCCAACAAAAAAATGTTCATAATAGAATATAAAGCATTGGTGTTTGTATGTGTTTGATACATTGTATACAATTTAAAATGAAAAGTTCAATGTGATATATCTTTTTAAACCCTACCATGGTGCCCCATGTATTGTGACACCGCAATGCAAGTATGTATTGAAGGTACAATCAATATTATTTTATAAAATAACTTAACCTACCTTGGTGCATATGGTAGAGTAATACATGGTTGTGACGGTATCTTTCATATATAATATTGGCTAAATTTTTTGAAACTTTTACAACATACCATGTAACAATTTACATGAATGTAGTTAATTCTATGACACATTGAAAATAATTTATTAAAAAAAAATTGTTAATATTAACATCAATATACACCAACAAAAATATATTTAGTAAAATTTTTATCTAAACTTATTTATTAAAAATATGATATAAGTAAAATAAATTTATTAAAATATTTTATAATTAATATTTAATATTTTTTAAAATAAATTATCTATTAAATTTGAAATAAAACATTATTTAAATCTAATTAAAATTGTAAACTTATATCTTAACGTGAAGATTTATATCTAAATTAAAATTATAAACTTATATCTTAATCTGAAGATTTATAGTAATTAAGTTTCACAACTATCAAATTTATCTTAATATTAATTAAAGTATTTGATTTCAATTTTGTTAAAATTGGTGAAAAGTGCATATGTAAACAAATGACAACTACATAGATAATTGTTATTATTATAATATTGTTATACATGAGTTTGAATGGTATTAAAGTTGGTTATTATTTTAAATTTTGAATTGTAAATATATCTATATAGATAAATTAATTAAAAAATAATAATTTAAAGGTTTAGGAAATAGATTTTGTATTTTTATTCGCTTAAAAAGAAAATTAGTCAATAGAGTAGCCCAGCGAAATTGCATTTTGAATCCAGCAAAGTTACGAGATTCCGCCTTTTGGGGGACCTATTTGTTTTTTATATTATTTAATGAGAGGTTCTTCCCATGACACTTCAACGTTATCCTTCTAGGCTTTTTGAGTTAATGAATATCTAAATTTAGTTTTTCTTCTCATTTATTATTTTAAAGGATTGGAAACTCTCACTACATAATTTCATAGCAAAAATTAACAAACTTTTTCCAAAATCCAGATTTTATAGAAAATTACAACTCTTTACACCATTCAAATCAATATCAAGAGAAAACAATATAGGGCAAAGTTCCTGCATGAATGAGAAAACAATATAGGGCATGGTTCTGGTAATAACTCAAGTATTTCACGATGTATATTGCTTCTGGACCTCAAAACCAGAGATGGGGAGAAACCAAGGGGTGAGCAATGGTGCTATACGCTCTCATATGCGCAGCACTGCAATTTCGAGTTTCAACACCCATACTTTCAGAGACACCATGAGGATGAGGTTGAGCGTTTAATGTGTATTCCATTCTTTGGAGGTTGTGGCTCAGCTCCATCGCCTCTGATCTCAACAGGGAATTCTCTTCTGTTATATGAGCATAATGCTGTGAAATAATATTGAGTTTCTCCAATATCTCGCCATTCTCTGCTCTCAAATGATCCACCTCAGCCCTCAGCTGGTCCAAATGATGTTGTTTCCGGAGCCTAGACCTCCTTGCAGATTCTCTGTTAGACAACATCCGTCTCTGCTTCCTCTTCTCTCTAACTGGCAGCTCCTCTGCTTTGTCAGAGGCTGAATGCCTCCGAAAGTGTGAGATGGCTTCTCCATTGGCCTCAGGAGAATGCAATGAATCCTGAGTTGGGTACCCCTCGTTCACCGACACAGGCACTGATCTCTCAGTGGGCACTTCAGATTTAGCCCCAGGAGCATCCAGATTGGCAGAAAATGGCATATTGCTATATTGGGTACTCCCCATATCATATATTTCTCTGCTAAATTGCGCTGGATGGATTGGCATTACTGAGTTGTTGTAAAGGCCCATTTGATTTGAATGAGAAACAAGCATCTGATCTGACTGCAAATCTGTTAAAAAGGGAAAACCAGGTACAAATGTTTCAGATCCTGGCTTGATAATTAATCCCTCTGCTCCAAAAATTGAAAAATCTGCCAGAGTCAGTGTTTCTGACTCCATCACTGCTCCTTTGTTGCCTCTGATGAGTCAATTTGGATTGGAAATGGCACCATATACCCAAATCACCAGGGAAGGTATGAAGATCTGAAATAATTGCAGAGAAAGTTTGGGAATTTTCAAGGAAGGCAAAGTATAGCAATAGGCAGCCACAGTGATGAGAAAAGACTTGTGCCACAGACGCCGGCGGAGAAAAGTTTGAAGCAGTGAAATTGAATTGAGCAGGGCATATCTATTTATGGCTGCCCAGTGCCTATAAGCAGAATGTGGCCGTGTAAAAGAACGGAAGACCAAGGAATAGAGGGAAAGCAAAAATTGAGAATGGGGTCTTAGAATGAGCCGCCTTTTCCTTTTTTTTATGGGCGCAGCCGCGAATGTGTCTCCCATACGTGTAGAAAAGTAAAAGCTTGTTTTTATAAGTTATTGGGTGAGTTGTAGAAACACGCTTCCCCAACGAGAAGGAATGCAGAAGATAAAAAGCCATTTTCATTTCGTAGGTGGTGTTTGCGCGTGTGAGGATATGACAGAAGTGACAACTGCCCAGTAAACATTAACAGTGTGGGGGGAATGCACCAACCCAGCCGCCTCTTTTCACATTATATAAACCAAATCAATTGGGAATTTATAGTTTTGTACACGTTTATATTGATTTCCCAATATAATTAATTGATTCATTCATTAAATGGAATGCAGAAGCTTAGTGGCATGATACCATTCAATTGGGATTATATATAGTTCCGTTTTCAAGTAAACAACCATTTACTTTCTCTCCATATTAGCCAATGTTGACATTTTACTAACTAACCATGTGGATAAGAAAATGACATAAGCATTAATCTAATGTCGTGGGAAAAATTTCCTCATGGTCAATGCTTTTGATCGAGTAAATAAATTTATCAGGGGTTTTGATTTGAAAGGGAGTTGTTTATAATATGATTTTTTGGAGATTCTGGTGACGGAATTCCGCGGAAGAAATTGAGGTTAAATCTTGATTTGTTGCAGTTAAAATGGTTTTTTAACTGTATATTTGGATTCAGCACCCTCGAAAACCCCTGGGACGCTTTCATTGTGCAGAAACTAGCTATCAAACTTGCGATTCCAATAAATTCCTGCCGGATTTCAACCGACTGCCAGAAAAGCTTTCAAAAAGTCGCCTTATAGACAACTGCATTTAAAAGTGTCAACGATTTTGATCGAAGGTAAATAATTTTATCAGAGGTAAATAATTTTATCAGGGGTTTAATTTAAAAGTGTTTTTTTGTGATGTACGGTAAAAGTAATTGTATTTATATACTAATGTATTATTTTGCATATACTGTATATAGCGGGTTACAAAATATAGCCTCTCACTATCATACTATTTTGTCCCTGAAATCAATTTTATATATAATACTATCAAGCTTATTTTCGCACTGAAGAAAAATATATATATAAAATTAATTTTAAATTTTAATCTAATTTTAAATTTTGTAATTATCCATATAAATGACAAAATGTCAGCATTCCTTTATAATCACCTAATTGAAGACGTACCTATTATTTTTTTTCATATAGCCAATCTGATACACGTCTCATTTGTGTACCGTTCTCCTAATGCATAGTCATTGTCTCCTTCCCTTGACAACCAAAGAGTTGTAAGGATGTATCTTCGCATTGGTTTAGTAACCACCAATCTCAACCCCTTACTTCATTGATCAAACTTTTTTATTTATTGACCCGTGTCTAGTCAGCATGTTAATTTGTATTTGTATTGATTTCATATTAATTTATTCATTTTTCACACATATTTCAAACTTTTCTATCAATATATATTATTTTTTATTTTATTAAAATAAAAAATATTTTTATTATTATATATTGTAATCAGTTTGAGTTAAAATATTTTAATTGATTTAAAATATTTTAATTCTTAATTAATTTGTAAATTTTTAAAAAATATTTCTAAAATTTATTAAAGTTATGGTAAAATTAAATATTAAATTTATTTTTTTATTAAACTTGTTTTCTTTTATAGAAATTAAAATTTATTTTTTTAATTTTTAAAATTAAAATTTTTATTTTTGATTGGTGGATGATTAACTTTATGTCGTTTAAAATCAAATTTTCAAAATTAAAAATTGTTTAAAAAAAAAAAATCTAATTGAGTGTCTTCATAAATTAATTATCTAAAAATATTCCAAATTTATGACTTTTCCATAATTAATTTTTTTTTTCCAAAAAATATAGTTTCCATTACGTTTTGGCCTTTTTTTATTGTCGTTCAAAATTTCTTTCATTAGATTTTCAAAAAGGCACACTTTACATAATTCATCTCAACAATCCCCGTTGTCTCGTTCCGACAAGACTTGTTGAGATTGGGGACTGGAGAATACCATAATAGACAACTTACAAGCATTATTTCCAAAAGGCTTTCTAGCCTTAGCATAATTGAAGTAGACAAAAAGAAAACCATCACTGATGACAACATATCAAGGAGGGGGATGAGGGGGGAGTACAGGGGGAGTTGCAAAGAAACCAACTCGATCATGCATATGGAAGTTGATATGTTCCACCCTCGCTTCCAGGCTACGAAGGTGGTCATTGGTGCAGCGGTGGCTACATCGGAGGCTTTCCAACTGCTCTAGAATTTCATTCTGACTATATTGAATTTCATTGAAGTAGGCCATAATTTCATTTCGGTCTTCATACATGTGGTCCCTGAGAATATCCATATTAATTTGTATGCATTAGAGTTGTCCAGCCATAGATTCCATGGTGGCAGGAGATACTACATGACCAGACGAACAGACTGGAGAAAGATCTTCGGCGTCCTCAATGTCTTGGCTAACCAAATTGGTAGAAGACGTGCTATGATTGGGCTTAGGACACCCTCCCTGAACTTGTTACCCTCCCTTGCGGCGAGGGCGACCTCGTTGGAGGGGCATTGAGAAAAGGGTCGAGCCTATCTACTGGAAAAGGCAAGCCCCCGAGAGAGAAGCAATGAAACATCTACAATGCATACACAATTATGGAAGCCAAGAAACCGCAGAAGATGAAAAGACTGCACCGGAGCACCATCCCCCTGCCCTCTGAGACAAGAAAAACATTCAGCCTTCTAGACCGAAAGGTCAGGTGATGAAGACCACGCCCACCACCCAAAACACCCACCAACACAAACAGAGCAACCACGATTAACCAATGAAGAATACACAGACCACCCTCCAGATAGCCCAAAGACTCCCTCACACCAGTAAACACCAAGTAGTGCCCACGGAGATCCAATAACCATGCAACCACAAACCACCAAAGAGGCAGCCCTCGAAATATAAATACATGCAAAGGAATTGAAAAACATAGATTACTTACCCCACACAGAGAACTGAAGACTCGAAGAGATTAATTTGCTGAGTGTGAGCCTGTAATGGGTGAGAAGTCTAGGAAACGACTCAGTTCCTCACCCGTTCGAGTGCCCGGGTCTCAGGGACAAAGAATATGGTAGAACCCAAACCATACCATAGTGTCGCTAACCTCCACTACACCTCTCAACCAAGGCTGAAACCCCAGGGAGCCGCCATGGATCCAGACCCACACACCTCGTTGATCCTCCTGACCAAAATTCATCACCTGAGCTTCCAAACAGAACCGATACCCAAGCTAGCCAAGGAGTATTTTCTCAAAGACATTTATGCCCTTTGCCCTAAGATCTCCTCTTCAAACTAGATCTTAGGAGGAGACTTTAATTTAATTCAAAGCTTGGAGGAGAGACAGGGAGGAGTCAAAAGGCTAGATCTAAGCTCCACAACCTTCAATTAACTGATTGATGAACTCCACCTAGCATATGTGATCACAAAGACAAGGCTCCACACCTAGAACAACCAGAGAGGAGGTCAACACAAGTGGCGTGCCGACTGGACCGCTTCCTTATGTCAGAAGAATTGCTCCTACAAGATCCTTTTATTGAAGTATCAATTATGCCATCTCTTGGTTCACATCACTGAGCAATCTATCTCAATATGGTGTCCCACTCTCCACTGAAAAATAAATTGTTTCACTTTGAAAGATTTTGGTTACGACATTCGGGATTTGTAGCGAATTTAGAAGAATGGTGGAACACCCTAGAGGTGCCTTCAGGGTCATGCATACAAATCTTCCAGAGAAAAATTAAAGCTCTGAAATTAAAAATTAAAGTTTGGAATCGACAAGAGTTTGGTGACATGTTCACTGAAAAGTACAAGCTAGAGAAAAGAATGGAGGAAATTCAAATGCAGATAGTTTGTGAAGGTTTTTTTGAAGATCTGGCAACTGAAGATGGCCATATACTATCCCAGCTGGAAGAAAGGAGGCTTTAGGAGGAAGCATTTTGGAGGCAAAAATATCAAGTCCAATGGCTTTGAGACGGGGAATGAAACTCAAATTTTTTTCATAGATCCATGATTTGCAACCGCCAACACAACTGCATCACCTCACTTACTTCAGGGGAGGGGGCCTGCTTGGAAAATCACCAAGATATGGAGAGAAAATTAATTTCCTTCTACTCATCTCTTCTCTCCGAAAAAGATATCGACAGATCTGAAGACATTGAGCGCATTACTCGCCATATACCTTGTCTTGTGACTGAGGAACATAATGAGGCTCTAATGCGACCTGTATCTTATAAAGAGGTGGAAACGGTGGTAAAGGAAATGCCTTCGAATAAGGCATTTGGCCCAGATGGTTACACCTCTGAGTTTTTTAAGGCTTGTTGGTCTTTCCTGAGCCCGGATATTGTAGAGATTTTGGAGGAGTCCCGTTAAAGGAGACAGATCTGGTCAGGAATAAATGCCACTTTCTTCACTCTCATCCCAAAATCAAAAGAGGATAATACTTCGAGTGGGTTCAGGCCCATTTCTCTCTGTAATGTGATATATAAGGTCCTATTTTCTATTTTGGTACGTCAACCTAAACCCATTCTCCATCACATAATCAACCCGAAGTAATCGGGGTTCGTTGAAGGGAGACAAATATTGGATGGAATTGTTTCTGCTCATAAAATCATAAGTTTCTGGCTTTTACTAACATGAAAATTGGTCAATTTAAAAAGCAAAAGCAATAACACTACATATTGCACTGATTTTTCCCTTGCTAATTTTCTTCATAAATTTCCCTTCCTGATTTTTATTATTGAATAGACTTGGTTCAATCATTTTCCTCAATAAACCTCACCTATATTATATATTTTTACAATTCAATTTGAAATCATGATGCACTATATGAAAAAATAAAAAATAAGTCAACACTACAATAAATAAGATTTTCTCTTTTGTCTTCACAATTTTTAATCATAGTTGGGAAAGAAAATAGGAATCTTTTGCACTCACACTTCAGCGTTTGTGTAACTAATTTTTTTATTTTAATATACTAGACATTGTAATTTGTTATATTAGATATTTTATTACATATGAATTATTTTCCACGTGATTAAGACGACACAAGATACTTCATATCAATTATTTTTTTTTGACATAGAAATTCTACCATAGATTATTTATTTCCCTTGAATTAGGATGAGTATAAATTTAAAGTTAAATAAATAGTTTGTTACAATAATTAGCTTTTAATATATATATATATATATATATATATATATATAATACTAGACAATGTAATTTCTCTTCCTTATTTGGTCCCATAACCTAAAGATGGAATAAAATGTGCACAAGCACATTTCAATAAACTCTTAACTTTTGTAACAAACAATGATGTTGGGGGCTAATGTTTCATCTAAAATTATCTACTCACCTATCTCTATTTTTTCCACAGTCCATTAATTACTTTTGTTACTTCCCTTCGTCATATTCAAATGTGTTTCATTATTAACTTTATAAATTTGTTCAAGCATTCAATAATTCCTATCGATTATTTTTTGCATAAGAGGAAGGTACTATGCAACAATGTTGCATATTACACTTGTTTCATATATTCTATTCTGATTAGTTCCATCATTATAGATAATGTGAAAAACTTATAAATGGTTACATACTATTTTGTTTTAAGTGACCTTATATCCATATTAAATGTTTTGTTAAAACAACAAACTTTATATATTTTTTTATAATATGTAGTTCTTGTGTCTAAGTTAGTACTTAAGTATGTTAATGATAATGACATCTAATAAAATTGATTTTCATACTTATTATCTAGTATAACTATATTTTATATACAAAAATATATATAATTTATGTGTTTATTCTGTAGAAATTCTCACTGTAGATTAATCTGATTATGCAATGCACTAAAGCAAAATACTTAATCTACTTCTACAATCAAACTTGTGGAAGGTTAATCGATTTGAGCAAGATCAAACAAAACACATATAACAGAGAAGAAGAATCAATACACATGAAACACAGAAGAATACTCTGGGGAAATCCTCAGCTGAAAACCCCGCTATCTGTATTATCATACAAGTGGAAATATCTTAGGATTACACAAAGCTTTAGCACTCACAGCTATCCAGCTGTTAGTACAATCCCTCACTGCTGCTCATAGAAAGAATAGAAAACTCATATGCCTTCTCCTCTGTCCTCCAAGCCTCATATTTCCTTGCGTAGTTTTACCTGGGTGCTCCAGCTGTAACCTTGTGTGACACTGATCTCACACACTGCTCCAACACACTATAAAACTGCGCAAATCTCAAGGAATGAATTCCTTCTTCATGCAAGAGATTTTCTTATAGGAAAATTCTTGCAACTGATAGTACATTGTCGCTGCCTTTAATCTCAACTAGGTCTTTGTATGAACGGACATGCATGAGTTATTTATAAGAGAATATTTAGTTATCTGGAGTACACTAGTTTCATGCATGCATGCATTAACTCACTGAACTCACAATTAGTTCCTCCAACTGTTTGGAACTAATTTAACTGGATTTAACTCAGTTAACTGAGCTAACTAATCACAACTCAAATACAACTTATCCTTACCTCCTTAATTAAGGGATAACTTCCTCAATCAAAGGGATAACTGTTGCATGACTTCACAAAGACTTCTTGTTTGAATTTCTCCAACTAATTAACTCAAGATGAATTAATTAATTATTTTTCAAATAGTTGGTGAGACTAAATTCGAATTTTAATTCAAGGACAAATTAAAATTGGAATATTCTTGTTGCCACATTTCAACACTCCCTCTCAACAAGAAAGGGGTTATCTGCCACCCCGATCCTATCTCTATGGAACTCGAATTTACACTTTGACAATTCCTTAGTCAAAATGTCAGCATCTTGCTCCTCAGTCGAAATACACTGCAACAACATGATCCTCCTCACTACATAGTCTCTGAGATGATGATATCGAATGTCGATGTGCTTGGACCTATCATGAAATACTGGATTCTGAGAGAGTTTGATACAACTATGATTATCACAGTAGATCATAGTTGGATCCATCCTCTGATCAAACAAGCCAACTAGAATTTTCCGCATCCAAATGGCCTCACATGCTGCCTGACTTGCAGCCATGTATTCAGCCTCTGCTGAGCTGAGTGCAACCGACCTCTGTTTCCTGCTGTACCAAGAAACTGCAGCTGACCCAAGGTTGAAAATTCCTCCTGATGTGCTCTTCCGATCTGATGGACTCCCTGCCCAATCTGCATCTGTGAAGCCCTGTAGCTTCACTCCCTCTGTCCATCTGTACCATAATCCATACTAAGATGTGCCTATGAGGTATCTCAAAACATGCTTGGCTACCTTCCAAAACATCTTGGTAGGATGAACCATAGCTTGACTCAGCTGGTTCACCGCATAGCACAAATCTGGTCGTGTGTTCACTAAGTACATCAGTGAACCCATAAGCTTCTGATACACAGTAGCTTCTACTACTTCTCCTGAAGTAGCATCCTCCTTCCTCCAGTTACCTATTAGAGGAATCTGCATGGGATTGCACTTCTCTATGTGGAATATCCTGAGTATCTCATTGGCATACTTTCCTTGAGACACAAAAGACTCCCCATCCTTCTGCCACACTTCCATGCCAAGGAAGTAGTGCATGAGACCCATGTCTTTCATATCAAATTCTCTTGCAAGGTCCTCCTTGCAAGACATGATCAACTGATCATCACCTGTCAATATGAGATCATCAACATAAAGAATAATGATCAACTGCTTACCTTCTACCATGATGTGGTACAGGTTCGCATCTGCTTCACTCTTAGGGAAGCTCAACCCGGTGAAGTAGTTGTCGATCTTGGTGTACCAAGCACGAGTTGCGTGCTTCAGCCCATACAAAGCTCTCTTGAGTCGGCACACATGCGACTCACGATCGAAGGTCTCAAAACCTTCCGACTACTCTATGTACACCTCTTCCTCAATCTTGCCATTGAGGAATGTAGTCTTCACATCCATCTGATGGATCTTCCAACCCATCTGTGCTAATAGTGCCAACATCGATCTAATAGATGAGTACCTTGCGACAGGAGAAAAAGTCTCATCATAGTCAATCCCCTCGACTTGTGAAAATCCACGGGCAACAAATCTTGCCTTATGCTTCTCCACACTACCATTAGCAGCTTGCTTTACTTTATAAAGCCAATGGAAACTCACAACTGACTTGTTCTCCGGTCTCGGAACCATGTCCCAAACACTGTTACGAACTATGGAGTCATACTCCTCCACCATAGCATCAACCCAAATTGACTATTGCATTGCTTCCTCAAAGGAAGATGGTTCGGTCTCAACACATTCCCCAACAAGGGCCATGTATCCAATGTACCTATCAAGTGACCTCCTCTGTCTGCGCTGATAAGATGGTTGCCCCACATTCTCTCTCACATCCGACAACAATCTGTCAGCTTCTGTCATGCGCTTCCGCCCATCTCTGGAAGACTTTGCTTGACTGGATGTCTCCACTCCTGGAACCTCTGCATGTGACTGCTCCGCTTCAGTCTGGGGCTCCTCCTCCTTAGGAACCAAAAGTTCCTCCACAACTTGTAGTTGGAGCTCCCTCTCAAGCGAAACTCGCATGGCCTTCTACTCATCAAACTTGAGATCTCTTTGAACCACTATCCTCCGACTGGTAGGCAAGTACACCCAATAGTTGTGGGGTGTATCAGTGTACCCCACAAGTATCCCCAACTCAGCTGTCGGCTCAAGTTTCTTCCGGGCATCCTTGGTTACATGGCAATATACCGATGAGCCAAAGATCATAAGTGACCCACATCTAGTCTCTTCCCAGAGAAAGCTTCCTTTGGTGTCTTCATCCCAAGAATGTGATGCGGGCTTCTATTCTGCAAATAGACCACTGTGTTGCATGCCTTAGCCCATAAATGAAGTGGTAGGCCTTGGTCATGCAGCATCACCCGAGCTGCCCCCACAATCGTTCTGTTCTTCCTCTCGGCCACCCCATTCTGCTGTGGGTTATGAGGTGCTGTCAACTCTCGTTTAATTCCTTCCACTGCACAGAAGTCCTTAAACTCTTGAGAGACATACTCTCCACCATTGTCGCTTCTCAAGGCCCTGATCTTCTTCCCTGATTCTTTCTCAACCAAAGCTTTGAACTCACAAAACTTTGAGAAGGTTTGATCCTTCTTTAACATTAAATAGATCCATAATTTACGAGAAAAATCATCAATGAAAATCGCATAATACCTTTGTTTTTGCGGTGGAGGCTGTTGAGAATAGTCCACACACATCTGTATGAACTCGCTCCAAGATTTCTTCAGCTCGACTATCTCGATCATGAAAGGAAGACTTGGCGTAGTTTCCCAAGGTACAACCTTTGCATGTGTCCACTTTCTCAAGTTTACCTTTGGGAAGTTCAGTAGAGATCTGCTGCATTATCTTCAAGGCCCCATGAAAATTAGTCAATAGAGTAGCCCAATGAAATTGCATTTTGAATCCAGCAAAGTTACGAGATTCCGACTTTTGGGGGACCTTTTTGTTTTTTTATATTATTTTATAAGAGGTTCTTCCCATGACACTTCAACATTATCCTTCAAGGGTTTTTGAGTTAATGAATATCTAAATTTAGTTTTCCTCTTCATTTATTATTTTAAAGGATGGGAAACTCTCACTGCATAATTTCATAGCAAAAATTAACAACTTTTTCCAAGATCCAGATTTTATAGAAAATTACAACTCTTTACACCATTCAAATCAATATCAAGTTCCTGCATGAATGAGAAAACAATATAGGGCATGGTTCTGGTAATAACTCAAGTATTTCACAATGTAAATTGCTTCTGGACCTCAAAACCAGAGATGGGGAGAAACCAAGGAGTGAGCAATGGTGCTATACGCTCTCATATGCGCAGCACTGCAATTTCGAGTTTCAACACCCATACTTTCAAAGACACCATGAGGATAAGGTTGAGCGTTTAATGTGTATTGCATTCTTTGGAGGTTGTGGCTCAGCTCCATCGCCTCTGATCTCAACAGGGAATTCTCTTCTGTTATATGAGCATAATGCTGTGAAATAATATTGAGTTTCTCCAATATCTCGCCATTCTCTGCTCTCAAATGATCCACCTCAGCCCTCAGCTGGTCCAAATGATGTTGTTTCCGGAGCCTAGACCTCCTTGCAGATTCTCTGTTAGACAACATCCGTCTCTGCTTCCTCTCTTCTCTAACTGGCTGCTCCTCTGCTTTGTCAGAGGCTGAATGCCTCCAAAAGTGTGAGATGGCCTCTCCATTGGCCTCAGGAGAATGCAATGAATCCTGAGTTGGGTACCCCTCGTTCACCGACACAGGCACTGATTTCTCAGTGGGTACTTCAGATTTAGCCCAGGAGCATCCAGATTGGCAGAAAATGGCATATTGCTATATTGGGTACTCCCCATATCATATATTTCTCTGCTAAATTGTGCTGGATAGATTGGCATCACTGAGTTGTTGTAAAGGCCCATTTGATTTGAATGAGAAACAAGCATCTGATTTGACTGCAAGTCTGATAAAAAGGGAAAACCAGGTACAAATGTTTCAGATCCTGGCTTGATAATTAATCCCTCTGCTCCAAAAATTGAAAAATCTGCCACAGTCACTGTTTCTGACTCCATCACTGCTCCTTTGTTGCCTCTGATGAATCAATTTGGATTGGAAATGGCACCATATACCCAAATCACCAGGGAAGCTCTGAAGATCTGAAATAATTGCAGAGAAAGTTTGGGAATTTTCAAGGAATACAAAGTATAGCAATAGGCAGCCACAATGATGAGAAAAGACTTGTGCCACAGACGCCGGCGGAGAAAAGTATGGAGAAGTGAAATTGAATTGAGCAGGGCGCATCTATTTATGGCTGCCCAGTGCCTATCAGCAGAATGTGGCCGTGTAAAAGAACGGAAGACCAAGCGGCCTTTTCCTTTTCTTTATGGGCGCAGCCGCGAATGTGTCTCCCATACGTGTAGAAAAGTAAAAGCTTGTTTTTATAAGTTATTGGGTGAGTTGTAGAAACACGCTTCCCCAACGAGAAGGAATGCAGCAGAAGATAAAAAGCCATTTTCATTTCGTAGGTGGTGTTTGCGCGCGGTGAGGATGTGACACAAGTGACAAATGCTCAGTAGACATTAACAGTGTGGGGGGAATGCACCAACCTAGCCGCCTCTTTTCACATTATATAAACCAAATCAATTGGGAATTTATAGTCTTGCACACGTTTATATTGATTTCCCAATATAATTAATTGATTCATTCATTAAATGGAATGCAGAAGCTTAGTGGCATGATACCATTGAATTCGGATTATATATAGTTCCGTTTTCAAGTAAACAACCATTTACTTTCTCTCCATATTAGCCAATGTTGACATTTTACTAACTAACCATGTGGATAAGAAAATGACATAAGCATTAATCTAATGTCGTGGGAAAAATTTCCTATGGTCAATGGTTTTGATCGAGGGTAAATAAATTTATCAAGGTTTTGATTTAAAAGTGTCCATGGTTTTGATCGACGGTAAATAAATTTATCAGGGTTTTGATTTAAAAGTGTTTTTTTGTGATGTACGGTAAAAGTAATCGATTTATAATGCTCACATAGTGTTTTTTAATTAGGTTAAGAGTTTGTTTTTTATTTATTTAATAGTATAAGATTTCAAGGCATTTAGTACGAGTGAGACTTGTATCTTTTAAGATCAACAAAGGCATATAGCAGAATGGATGCTTACTCATTTTAAGACCAGATCACTAATCAAGTATCATTCACTATTATGGTGGTTTGTAGATAACAATTAATAATCATTACCTCCATTATTAGTGTGGTTTGTAGATAACAATTAATAACCACTACCTTCACTACTAATGTGGTTTGCAAATAACAAATTAATAATTACTATCTCCACTACTAATTTGACAACTTAGTTATGATAAAAAAAATTACTTTACAAATCAACATAGATCTATTTTAACTCTAGATCTATCAAATGTCTAGAAAAATCAAATTTCTTAATGTGCAAACATCTTTTAACTCTAGATCTATCAAATGTCTAGAAAAATCAATTTTCTTAATGTGCAAACATCTTTTGTGAGTACAAAACTTAAAAAAACTTTACATCTCTAAAAATTTGACCTTTATTAAAATTTAATAGATCTAGAATTAAAATAAATCAATCTCCATATATATATAATTATAATTTTATTTTATTTTTTAATTTTTATTTAAACAAATTAAAATATTTATATAACTACAATATATCTTCTATAAACATAAAAACATATCATGATCCTGTCTTTCAGATTATTGTCAAATGCACATGTATCTCAGGTTATGAATATCGCCGGTTGTGGGTATGTTACTCTTCCACATAATCTTTATATGTCTCGTATCTAGAACATTAGTATTAGTATTTGTATACTAATGTATTATTTTACATATACTGTATATAGCGGGTTACAAAATATAGCCTCACTATCATACTATTTTGTACCTGAAATCAATTTTATATATAATACTATCAAGCTTATTTTCGCACTGAAGAAAAATATATATATAAAATTAATTTTAAATTTTAATCTAATTTTAAATTTTGTAATTATCCATATAAATGAGAAAATGTCAGCATTCCTTTATAATGACCTAATTGAAAACATACCTATTATTTTTTTTCATATAGCCAATCTGATACACGTATCATTTGTACACCGTTCTCCTAATGCATAGTCATTGTCTCCTCCCCTTGACAACCAAAGAGTTGTAAGGATGTATCTTCGCATTGGTTTAGTTCAGTAACCACCAATCTCAGCCCCTTACTTCATTGATCAAACTTTTTTGTTTATTGACCCGTGTCTAGTCAGCATGTTAATTTGTATTTGTATTGATTTCATATTAATTTATTCATTTTTCACACATATTTCAAACTCTTCTATCAATATATATTATTTTTTATTTTATTAAAATAAAAAATATTTTTATTATTATATATTGTAATCAGTTTGAGTTAAAATATTTTAATTGAGTTAAAATATTTTAATTTTTAATTAATTTGTAAATTTTTAAAAAATATTTCTAAAGTGATGGTAAAATTAAATATTAAATTTATTTTTTTTATTAAACTTGTTTTCTTTTATAGAAATTAATTTTTTTTTTTTTTTTTTTTTTTTTAAATTTAAATTTTTACTTTTTGATTGGTGGATGACTAACTTTATGTTGTTTAAAATCAAATTTTTAGAATTAAAAATTGTTTAAAAAATTAAAAATTAAAAAAAAAAACTCTAATTGAGTGTTTTCATAAATTAATTATCTAAATATATTCGAAATTTATGACTTTTTCCATAATTAAATTTTCTTTTTTTCCAAAAAATATAGTTTCCATTATGTTTCGGCCTTTTTTAATTGTCCTTCAAAATTTCTTTCATTAGATTTTCAAAAAGGCACACTTTACAGAATTCATCTCAACAATCCCCACTCTCTCATTCCGACAAGACTTGTTGAGATTAGGGACTGGAGAATACCATAATAGACAACTTACAAGCATTATTTCCAAAAGGCTTTCTAGCCTTAGCATAATTGAAGTAGACAAAAAGAAAACCATAACTGACAGTAGCATATCAAGGAGGCGGATGAGGGGGAAGTATAAGGGGAGTTGCAAAGAAACCAACTCGATCATGCATATGGAAATCGATATGTTCCACCCTCGCTTCCAGGCTACGAAGGTGGTCATTGGTGTGGCAGTGGCTGCATCGGAGGCTTTCCAACTGCTCTAGAATTTCATTTTGGCTATATTCAATTTCATTGAAGTAGGCCATAATTTCGTTTCGGTCTTCATACATGTGGTCCCTGAGAATATCCATATTAATTTGTATGCATTAGAGTTGTCCAGCCATAGATTCCATGGTGGAAGGAGCTACTACATGACCAGATGAACAGGCTGAAGAAAGATCTTCGGCGTCCTCAATGTCTTGGCTAACCAAATTGGTAGAAGACATGCTAAGATCGGGCTCAGGACACCCTCCCTGAACTTGCTGCCCTCCCCTGCGACGAGGGCGACCTCGTTAGAGGAGCATTGAGAAAAGGGTCGAGCCTATTTGCTGGCAAAGGAAAGCCCCTGAGAGAAGCAATGAAACACTTGCAATGCACAAACAACTATGGAATCCAAGAAACCGCAGAAGATGAAAAGACTGCATCAGAGCACCAACCACCCGCCCTTTGAGACAAGAAAAACAATCAGTCGTCCAGACCAAAAGGTTAGGTGATGAAGACCACGCCCACCACCCAAAAAACCCACCAACACAAACAGAGCAACCACAATTAACCAATGAAGAACACACAAACCACCCTCCAGATATCCCAGAGACTCCCTCACACCAGTAAACACCAAGTAGTGCCCACAGAGAGCCAATAACCACGCAACCACAAACCACCAGAGAGGAAACCCTCGAAATATAAATACATGCAAAGGAATTGAAAAACACAGATTACTTACCCCACACAGAGAATTGAAGACCCGGAGAGATTAATTTGCTGAGTGTGAGCCTGTAATGGGCAAGAAGTCCTGGAAATGAATCAGTTCCTCACCCGTTCGAGTGCTTGGGTCCTAGGGACAGAGAATATGGTAGAACCCAAACCACACCATAGTGTTGCTAAGGCTGAAACCCCAGGGAGCCACCATGGATCCAGACCCACACACCTTGTTAATCCTCCTGACCAAAATTCATCACTTGAGCTTCCAAATAGAACTGATACCCAAGCTAGCCAAGGAGTATTTTCTCAAATACATTTATGCCCTTTGCCCTAAGATCTCCTCTTCAAACTAGATCTTAGGAGGAGACTTTAATTTAATTCATAGCTTGGAGGAGAAACAGGGAGGAGTCAAAAGGCTAGATCTAAGCTCCACAACCTTCAATTAACTGATTGATGAAGTCCACCTAGCATATGTGATCACAAAGACAAGGCTGCACACCTAGAACAACTGGAGAGGAGGTCAACATAGGTGTCATGCCGACTGGACCGCTTCCTTATGTCAAAAGAATTTCTCCTACAAGATCCTTTTATTGAAGCATCAATTATGCCATCTCTTGGTTCACATCACTGGCCAATCTGTCTCAATATGGCGTCCCACTCTCCATTGAAAAATAAATCGTTTCACTTTGAAAGATTTTGGTTATGACATTCAAGATTTGTAGCGAATTTAGAAGAATGGTGGAACACCCTAGAGGTGCCTTCAGGGTCGTGCATACAAATCTTCCAGAGAAAAATTAAAGCTTTGAAATTAAAAATTAAAGTTTGGAATCGGGAAGAGTTTGGTGACATGTTCACTGAAAAGTACAAGCTAGAGAAAATAATGGAGGAAATTCAAATGCAGATAGTTTGTGAAGGTTGTTTTGAAGATCTGGCAACTGAAGATGGCCATCTACTATCCCAGATGGAAGAAAGGAGGCTTTAGGAGGAAGCATTTTGGAGGAAAAATTCTCAAGTCCAATGGCTTCGAGATGGGGAACAAAACTCAATTTTTTTTCATAGATCCATGATTTGCAACCGCTAACACAACTGCATCACCTCGCTTACTTCAGGGGGGGGGGGTGCTTGGAAAATCACCAAGATATGGAGCAAAAATTAATTTCCTTCTACTCATCTCTTCTCTTCGAAAAAGATATCGACAGATCTGAAGACATTGAGCGCATTACTTGCCATATACCTTGTCTTGTGACTAAGGAACAAAATGAGGCTCTAATGCGACCTGTATCTTATAAAGAGGTGGAACGGTGGTAAAGGAAATGCCTTCGAATAAGGCATTTGGCCCAGATGGTTACACCTCTGAGTTTTTTAAGGCTTGTTGGTCTTTCCTAAGCTGAGATATTGTAGAGATTTTGGAGGAGTCTCGTTAAAGGAGACATATATGGTCAGGAATAAATGCCACTTTCTTCACTCTCATCCCAAAATCAAAAGAGGATAATACTTCGAGTGGGTTCAAGCCCATTTCTCTCTATAATGTGATATATAAGGTCCTTTCGTCTATTTTGGTATGTCGACTGAAACCCATTCTCCATCACATAATCAACCCGGAGCAATTGGGGTTCGTTGAAGAGAGACAAATATTGGATGGAATCATTTCTGCTCATGAAATCATACGTTTCAGGCTTTTACTAACATGAAAACTGGTCGATTTAAAAAACAAAAGCAATAACACTACATATTGCACTGATTTTTCCCTTGCTAATTTTCTTCATAAATTTCCCTTACTGATTTTTATTATTGAATAGACTTGGTTCAATCATTTTCCTCAATAAGCCTCACCTATATTATATATTTTTACAATTCAATTTGAAATCATGATGCACTATATAAAAAAATAAAAAATAAGTCAACACTACAATAAATAAGATTTTCTCTTTTGTCTTCACAATTTTTAATCATAGTTGGGAAAAAAATAGGAATCTTTTGCACTCACACTTCAGCGTTTGTGTGACTAATTTTTTTATTTTAATATACTAGACATTGTAATTTGTTATATTAGATATTTTATTACATATGAATTATTTTCCACGTGATTAAGACGACACAAGATACTTCATATCAATTATTTTTTTTTGACATAGAAATTCTACCATAGATTATTTATTTGCCCTTGAATTAGGATGAGTATAAATTTAAAGTTAAATAAATAGTTTGTTACAATAATTTACTTTTAATATATATATATATATATATATAATACTAGACATTGTAATTTCTCTTCCTTATTTGGTCCCATAACCTAAATATGGAATAAAATGTGCACAAGCACATTTCAATAAACTCTTAACTTTTGTAACAAACGATGATGTTGGGGCTAATGTTTCATCTAAAATTATCTGCTCACTTATCTCTATTTTTCTCATAGTCCATTAATTACTTTTGTTACTTCCCTTCGTCATATTCAAATGTGTTTCATTATTAAATTTATAAATTTGTTCAAGCATTCAATAATTGCTATCGATTATTTTTTGCATAAGAGGAAGGTACTATGCAACAACGTTGCATATTACACTTGTTTCATATATTCTATTCTGATTAGTTCGGTCATTATAGATAATGTAAAAAACTTATAAACGGTTACATACTATTTTGATTTAAGTGACCTTATATCCATATTAAATGTTTTGTTAAAACAACAAACTTTATATATATTTTTTATAATATGTAGTTCTTGTGTTTAAGTTAGTACTTAAGTATGTTAATGACAATGACATTTAATAAAATTGATCTTCATACTTATTATCTAGTATAACTATATTTTCTATTAAAAATATATATAATTTATGTGTTTATTCTGTAGAAATTATAACTGTAGATTAATCTGATTATGCAATGTACTAAAGCAAAATACTTAATCTGCTTCTACAATCAAACTTGTGGAAGCTTAATCAATTTGAGCAAGATCAAATAGAACACATATAACAGAGAAGAAGAATCAATACACATGAAACATAGAAGAATACTTTGGGGAAAGCCTCAGCTAAAAACCCCACTATCTGTATTATCATACAAGTGGAAATATCTCAAGATTACACAAAGCTTTAGCTCTCACAACTATCCAGCTCTTAGTACAATCCCTCACTGCTGCTCATAGACAGAATAGACAACTCATATGCCTTCTCCTCTGTCCTCCAAGCCTCCTATTTCCTTGTGCAGTTTTCCCTGGGTGCTCCAGCTGTAACCTTGTGTGACACTGATCTCACACACTGCTCCAACACACTATAAAACTGCGCAAATCTCAAGGAATGAATTCCTTCTGCATGTAAGAGATTTTCTTATAGGAAAATTCTTGCAACTGATAGTACACTGTCCCTGCCTTTAATCTCAACTGGGTCTTTGTCTGAACTGACATGCATGAGTTATTTATGAGAGAATATTCAGTTATCTGGAGTATACTAGTTTCATGCATGCATGCATTAACTGACTGAACTCACAATTAGTTCCTCCAACTGTTTGGAACTAATTTAACTGGACTTAACTCAGTTAACTGAGCTAACTAATCACAACTCAAATACAACTTATCCTTATCTCCTTAATTAAGGGATAGCTTCCTCAATCAAAGGGATAACTATTGCATGACTTCACAAAGAATTCTTGTTTGAATTTCTCCAACTAATTAACTCAAGATGAATTAATTAATTATTTTTCAAATAATTGGTGAGACTAAATTCGAATTTTAATTCTCAATTTTAATTCAAGGACAAATTAAAATTGGAATATTCTTATTGCCACATTTCAACACTCCCTCTCAACAAGAAAGGGATTATTTACCACCCCGCTCCTGTCTTTATGGAACTCGAATTTACAATTTGACAATGCCTTAGTCAAAATGTCAGCATCTTGCTCCTCGGTCGAAATATACTACAACAACATGATCCTCCTCGCCACATAGTCTCTGAGACAATGGTACCAAATGTCGATGTGCTTGGACCTATCATGAAATAATGGATTCTCAGAGAGTTTGATACAACTCTGATTATCACAATAGATCACAGTTGGATCCATCCTCTGATCAAAGAAACCAACTAGAATTTTCCGCATCCAAATGGCCTCACATGTTGCCCAACTTGCAGCCATGTATTCAGCCTCTGCTGAGTTGAGTGCAACCGACCTTTGTTTCCTGCTGTACCAAGAAACTGCAGCTGACCCAAGGTTGAAAATTCCTCCTGATGTGCTCTTCCGTTTTAATGGACTCCCTGCCCAATCTGCATTTGTGAAGCCTTTTAGCTTCACTCCCTCTGTCCGTCTGTACCATAATCCATACTGATATGTGCCTATGAGGTATCTCAAAACATGCTTGGCTGGTGTTAGCTACCTATACCAATAGGTTTCATATTTCATGATTGGCTATGGAAGGTCTAAATATGCTCTGCTTTGATGACTCAAACATCACATATTTCCTACAAAGTTTGATTTGTGACAATAACTTGGTAAGGCCTCAAAATTTTGATGGATGGTCCAAAAGTCTAATCTGGATCATGCCATGTTTAAATTTTCTGTTGTAGAATAGAGAAAGGAGTCTGTCCAAACTGCTTAATCTTGGCAGACAACTAGTTTAGGTAGAGAAGAAAAGGATCCCAACAGCCTAATCTGGGACCTTGGAAGAGATAAGGGTAGAAGTAGATAGAAAAGAATAAAGAAAAAGCCAAAGAAAAGAAAAGGCAAGTAAGGGTTTGCAAGTCCAAATGCACCCTCCAAGGAGAAGCAAAAAATGCTAGGAAAATAGCTGGGTAAGCAGTTGTGGTTGCAGAAAGGGTATTTTCACCATTGCACATATGTCAAAAGGTGTTTTGCCAAGGCAAAATCTGTCAATGGACAAAGTGGTTAATTCCATCAAATTGCAGCAAGGAGCATGACTAACCTCCCTCTCCCCCTTCATTCCATTACTAACATTCCCTTTTAGCTGAGATTTATGGAGAGAGATCATGGTTTTATGGTGGTTCTTGTTCATTCAGAAGCCACATTTCCTGTCTAGAAACTTTTCATTTTGATCTACTCTCTAAACTAAATCAATTTCAGATAAACTCAGTGAGATCTCCTTCATTTGCTCCCTTCATTCATATTAACCTCTAATTTTACTATATAGCTCCCCTATCTTACCCTTCCCCTAATAATACTAACACTATGGTGTATAAAGTCCCAAATCTTATAAATACCCCTTCCTTTGGCATTATAGCCATATGTTCTTAAAAAAGGAACCAAAATGACCTCTGGTCACTTTGGTGAACCTGTCCCACCCCACTCCCCCTTGCAAAAGCCCAACTTACCTTTCAAACCTTCATTTGTATTAAAAACCCCATAAGAACCCCTTTGTACCCATAAACCCTCTCTGCAAAGATTGCCAAGGTCCAAAACCCCCCTTTTTTAGCCTTTATTCCAAGCATTAGCGCGGGGGTCCAATACTAACTCAAATACATTGAAAACCTTGCAAAAAACCCACAACCCAAAGTCTTCCGCCCGCGCATATACTCCGAGTACGTTGTTGCTCCGCCCACCGTCGGATCAGGTCCCGAGGATCCGACGATCCACAATAATATCGGATCAGCCCCCGCAGCGGACAGTTAACGCCCGAGAAAGTGACGTTGCGTCATGTCAGGGCCAGTCCACGCGTCGCACAATGAAGGCTCTCGGAGCCGGGTCTGACATTTCTGGGACCGTACCTAAACCGCCCCGAGAGACCGTAGCGGCTAGCCTTAACCGTAACCGCTACGGTCCTAACCGCCAACTGTTTTCCAGTAGTACATCGCCACGTCATGTCCGCTTGTCCTTGTCTCCGTTATTCGTCCACCTCGCCGTTGACGTGGCTGCCACTGCACCATCCCCCATGGACCAACAGCATACCGCCACGTCACCCGATGACGTCAGCTGACGTCACTTGACCTTGACCCGCCAATGACGTCATCACTAAAAAGCGCCAAAATCATAAAAAAAGCCCATATTAAGCCAAAAAACGCCTATTTTTCCCATTTTTGCGCGTTTCTCTACTGTTTTCTCTGCATGACCGTTTACGTCCTAAAAACTCTGCCAACCTGCTCAGTTGACCAAGGCGACCTCCACAGCATCAACCTTGCACGCGTACACGACCTCTGTTCGTGAATTACCAGGTATTTTTCGTTTTCTATCCTCCATACGCCTGCAGTTGAAAGTAAAATTACTCAGAGGGCTAGAGAAAAGATAAAACTCATAATTTCACCGGCCATTTCCCTCTGCATATACCCCATTTGTAATTGTGAAGTCTAAAAACGCCAGCTGAGCCTTGTTGCCCGTATTTTCACTAAAAAAGAGGTATTGCCTGCGCATTCCCGAAAGACTCTTGTTTGCAGAATTCACCTATTGAAGAGAACATAGTGAGACCACACAGTAGCCTTGATTCCTGATATAAACAGTATTTCAATTGCTGTTGTATAATTTCCTGCTCTGATACCTGAAACTCAACACTATTTTTACAAAAGCACTTCTGTTCTGTGCTGGTCCTTTTAAGCCATTTACTTAGAGTTGTTGAGCTTAAAGAAAACCATGGACACTCCTATTGCTCTAAATATCAAGCCCCTCAACGCTCCTCACCAGGAATTAGCATGGAAAGCCCTGGGAGATATGGATTATCAAATGCTGGACTGGTTTCTTATGGGCTCCAAGTATAATATTCAGATGATGAATGAGTTGAAAGCCCAGCACCTGAGTGGAGTAGACATCTTAGGGATTTGGGACTCAAACTTGCCCATCTACAACCTCCCCCAGGTAAATCCTATGCCAGAGTTGGTCTACAGCTGCCAGGAATGTTATGACCCAAACCAAAGAGCTGTCATCAGCCCCACAGGCTCAGTCCTGTTCCATATCACCCCAGAGAGTATAAATGAAATGCTGCACTTCCATACTGCCAAGCAATTGACCCCCCTCCATATGCAGAATTTGATAAAGAGAGGGAGCAAGCTGTCAAGTGACCAACTCATTAAAATCAATCAGCTGTTTGTAAAACCAGGCTCTGAATCCATCAGAACTCCTCCTATTGGATATCAGTACTTGAATGAATTGGGCAGGATGTTAGTGGATTTGATCAGCTATGCCCTAGGATTCAAGGGAATGGAGGATGTGGATGAAAGCATAATGGCAATGCTGTCTCTATTCTCTCCTGGTAAGCCCCCAGCTGTACATTATGATTATGCCACATACATTGCAGATAAAATCCATGACCAGTTTATGAACTTGAAGAGGGAAAGACTATTCAGGTATACCTCATACATATACCACCTATTCTTGTTTTATCAGCCAGCCACATTCTCTTTTCCTTTGAAGCAACTCAATGCCCAAGGAAGTCCAAGGTCAGTTGTGTTCTGGACCTCTGTTTTTCATCATACCTCTGTATCCCCTTACACATACTCTGAGTTCATTGACTTATTCATTTATCCAGCCATGACAGTATTGCATGGTACTCCTCCTCCTAGACTAACTGATGACATGAGGAGAATTCTCCATTTGAATAAGTCCTACAGCATTGGTAATTGGTACCTCTACCAAAACCACACAGTCATCAGGATATATGGCTGTGAGTTGAACCCTTTTAGGTTGCCAAGGTATGTCCCCATGAGGCTTTTTGCCTTGGAATATTTCAGACAGTTTGGGAACTCAGACTACCTCCATTTTCAGAGCAAGAACAAAAAGTCACAGTTAAAAGTAAGGAGCCAGCTGGGTCCTTTCCTATACAACAGAAAAGAGGAGGGGTGGAAGGAGGCAGACAATATCCTGGAGGGCCTCAGACTGCAAACTAGTTTTGAATGGATACCCTATGACCCCAATCATTTTGTCTCCCTCAGGAGGATAAAATACAAATTGGGTAGCTATGCACACAAGAGACAACCTGAGATTGAACAGTATGCCAATGCATCAAGTTGGGAAGAGGGTACCCTAGAGGAGGAAATTACTAATGAAGAGCTACTTGAGAGAGAGGCTAGAAATATGCAAAAGGAAGCTGACTTAGAAACTTGTGGACAGGTTCCCCTCTCATACAAAAAGCAGCTTGGAGCAGCTACTACATCATCAACAACACAGCAGCAAACTGCCGAGAAGGCACCGCAGACAGCAAGCAAAGATAAAGGGAAGCAGGTGGAACAGCCACCTCCATTGACAGAAGAACAAGTGGAGACATTGCTACAACAGCAAGAAGAGATGGAGCAGCAGGAACAAGGGCAGCAGCAAGAAGAGGTACAATATAATAAACAGCAGCCCTTGCAGCAAGAAAAAGTGATTGATGCTCCAAGTTCCACTGAGCAACAGGCTCAGAAAATAGTGCCTCCTGGGGCATAAACTACTTTTGATACCTCGGTCCTCCAAACCCCACAAAAGGAGGACTTAACCAGGAAAAGAGATAGAGAGACTCCCCTGACCTCATCCATCAATCAGGGAGAGAAAAGACAAAGGTTAAATGACTTTCCAGAGGATGACATAGCAATAATACAAGCAATGGGCATGGGCCCACCCAGCGGAGAAGTTTCAGCCAGTTCATTCCAGCATGAACATGATAGAGCTATAGGAGGAGAGGTCAGCTCCTCCAGCCAGCACAAAGAAGGACAGGTAAGCATCAAACAACAATTTATTGACATTAAAAGGAGGAGTGATCCTATTAAAGTACAGCTGTACAATCATTTGCTGAACCTGGCTCCCACCAATCAGCAAAGACTCATGTCTGCCTTTGATGTAAGTGAAGGCAAAATGATCATGAGTCACTTCATGCCCACAACTCTGCATCCCCAATCTACCTCGGATTACCTAAGGACCAACATGGAGGTTCTGGCTAAAGACATACACCCTATGGATAAAATCGAACTGCATAAACAAACTGGTGAAATGGTGTATGCCTCCTTGGCAGATGAAACTTTGGAAAACTACAAATTGAAGAGCAGCCTTGATAATACAGCCTCTCAGCTGGAATTGGAGAGAGCATCATCACAAGCCAAGGACAACAGAATCAAGTCCTTGGAAGATGTAATCACAGAAATAGGACATGATCCTAAAGATGTTAAAGGTATCCAAGAATTGTTGAAGCTAAGGGATGCAGACATGGCGGCCTTAAGAAAGAAAATCAAGCTCCCAGCTACCATCCATCCACAAACAGATGAGGTTGCCCAGCAAAGGCTGGAAAAGGATGCCACAGATCTAATGATATCTCTGTACAAGGAGCTGGTTCGGACTCAAGACAAACTAGGAGAATCAGAAGCTGCAAAGGCAGCATTACAGACAGCATTAAAGCAAAAAGAAGAGGGCCAAACCTCCCAGCCTCCTCCTGAAATAATCAATCTTGAGGAAGCCCCTCCAACAACTACTCCTCCTCCTCAACAGACAGGGCCTACAGCACCAACTACAGCAACAGCTACACCAACAACAGAGCAGACTCCTAGTCTGGATATGCAGAAGCTGCAAGCCGAAATCCAAGTTCTTGAGGCTCAAATGAAAGAGCTTGATGAAGTCAAAAAATCTTTGACTAAAGTAAATGAAAGACTTGATAAGAGCAAGCAGAATGAGGCTGCAAAGGAACGAGAAGTAAAAGCTCTAAAGAAGAGGATAACTGAACTTGAAAAGGAACTCACACTAGAAAAGGTAACAGCAGAGTTAAAAGCAGTCCTCTGGGGTAACATTGGTCGGTCCATCACCAATCAGTGGTAGTATATTGAGACTATGGATGAGCAAATAGTACTCATTACAAAGGCAAATAGGGAAATACACAGAGCTAGAGCAAGCCTTGGCCACATGCCAGATGCTGCCAGCAGAATGATCAATATTTTAAATAACAAAACTAGCTCTCAACTAGCTACCATGGGAATTACTAACAGGACTGAAACAATCTCAGTAGTTAAAAGAGTCCTGACACTAAGAAGCCTAGTTGGAACGCTGGAGAGGAGAACACAGGATATGCAGACCGAAATCAACAAATTCCTGGACAGATTCCTGGCATTGCAGAACAGAGGCCTCCCCAGCATATTAAGCAGTGTAGGAAGACTGCTTACCCTGGAAAATTACATCAAAAGGGTTGATGCCCATGCTGCAGCACAAATTGCAAAACAGCCCAGTACCTCAGCAGAAACAGGGCCAGCATCAGGGCAGAATTTGTATGATAGGGTGGATAACCTGTTTTTTATTATGAATGAAATTGATCACCTGTTTGATACACCACCAAATTTCTTTAAGTATACAGAAGCAGATGAAACTATGGAGGCAATCATAAAACACCAATTGCCCACACAGGAAGTGTGGAGAAATTTGACACAGATAATTTTATCAAGCCAGAACCCATGAGCGTCAATTTTCTCCAGTTTTTGAGCAGTCATGCACAGGCAGAATTTTGGTGGATAAATCCACAAGGAAAAGACAGATGCTTAGCCAACTCAGCAGGGCTATTTACTCACCACAGCAGCAATCACAATCACAGGTGGCAGACCAAAAATACAGCGCACGAGCCATAAAGTCGGGTTCTCAAGCATTTGATCAAAGTATCCCAACCGACTCAGCAGTTCCCAAAGGCCAAAATATCTTCTGACAGAACATCAAGACGCCTTTATTTTGTATTCAATGCTGTAATAAATTTCTGATAATAATATCTCAAAAGTTGGTGAGAACATTAAGTCTGGGATAACTTAGAACTCAGATATTTTTGTAAAAATCGTATGTATATATTCGCCCCGCACATAAGCTTAAGGGGTTGTTGTTATTTTCATTTTGGAGATCTCACTTGCTGTAAAATTCTCAGAGAAATAATACAAAGGGTGAATGGAATTTCCAAAGCTTGGCGTACCTTGATGCATTGTGATGAATGGTGAATGTTGCAGGATTCCAGACTGTTTCATAAAACAATAAGTCTTTCTTAAATCTCTGTGTTACATGTTTTCGAGTCTTTTGTTCTCTTTTATTGTTTAAATGTTTTACACTTAATAGCAAAGTAGAAGAATAGTTCCAGGATTTAATCACTGATTATCCTGAACTCAATTTGAGCTATTATCCATGTTTTCTTCAGATACAGTGAAAGAAGTGTAATTCTTAATTGCTACACTTTAAAACTATATCTTTTGCAGTGATAGACATTCCCAGGGATTCAAGTTTGCCCCTGAGACATCTATCCGTTTCTCATACCTAGTTTGGTGGAAATACTTAAATACTTTAGTGAAAATTCTTAAATGCTTTCACTACTTGTTTCACCTGATCATGTTATAAATCAAAAATTTTGTTGTATGAAGCATCCAAATGGCCCTGTAAGTTTCACCAATTCACCCCAAGGTTCCTAGACACCTGCAGCCATAGACTCCATTGCCCAATGATATTTGACTCTTTGAACATTATATCACAAGACCTGAAAGAAAATCTTCAACCAAAACATAAACAAAACCTGTGCATAATACCTAGCCTAAAACCCTATCATAACAGATACAAATCATAAAGAGAGAGCCCTCTCTGATCACAGTTTGGCTAGAAACAGTGATCCAAAGATTGGTTAGTGGTTACCCCGGCCGTATTCCCTTGGGAGTCATAGGGAACAACTTGGGTGTTAACATAATTGGCGACTCCGCTGGGGAACTTCTTAAGATTTTTTCAATTACTATTTATCTTCCAAAGCTACCATCAAGCCTGAAGCTAGCCAAGAGGCCTTAGGACTGTTTCTGTAATACAGGGACAGCTTTAGGGAAGAGCTAATTAGGGAATCATCATCCTAGCTTTGAAACATATATAGTCTTTCCAAAATTCTGATCCAGTCCTTGCACACATAAAACCTCCTATATAAGCTCTAAAGGGATAATTAGAAGCTGGCTCCCAAAAGAAACCCAAGGCACACTAGGGCAAACCCTGACCCTAATCAACCCATCATTGTTGATAATCCAAATATCATTCCAAAGAACATAAGGAGACAGCAAAAGCAGGAGAAGCCTGCTGATTCAGATATAAGTTCAGATCAACCTATCCTCATTCCCACTCCTTGCAAAGTTCTTTTCCGGTCCACCCCTGGTTCCCCTAGTTCATCATCAACACCTCAAAGCCCTGCTCTCACATCTTCACCAACTGCACATACTCTTTCAACCAGTTCCCCGTTTGCTACCCACCCCACCAACCCCGTTACACCAATAATCCCTGTTGTTCCATTTCTTCCTATTAACCCTCTAAACTTCATAAACATGGCTAACAGGTATGCACCTCTGCAGATACCAGCTAATGCTCCAGCTCTACCCCAAGACTACCAGACCAAAATCTCATTTTTTGACTCCCATGGCCCTTTGACAGCTGTCCAGCATGCTAAGAAGATGCAAGACCACTTTGAGACCTATGAAATAGATGATAACAGTGTCAGGATGAGAATTTTTGTTCAAAGCTTAACTGGGGATGTTAGAACTTGGTTTAGATCCCTAAATGCAAACTCCATTGCAACCCCTGAGGACCTGTACCAAGAGTTCACCAATAGATGGGAAAAAAAGAAAGATCCACTCCACATACTTGGTGAATATAACACTATTAAAAGAGGTCCCCAAGAAACAGTTTTGGAATATTGTGCTAGGTTTAACAATGTATATAATGCTATCCCCCAGAACTTAAGGCCCCCTCCTGATTTGGCCCTGTATAACTTCCCTGACGGTTTTGATTCTGATATGGCCTATCAGTTGAAAGAAAGAGATCCTCCAACCCTTGCAGAAGCTCAAAGGGTTGCAGTCACTGTAGAGGCTAACCTAATTGCCAAAAGAAACAGGGCAAAGTTGGAAAAGAAGACTGGCTTCAGAGAAGAGCCCTCGGGTTTTGATCAAAAGCTGGATGCAATACTAAACAACATGAAGAGATTGGGTGAAAGAGTGGAATCAGTTGAAAGAAAATCATCATGGGAGGCATCACAAAGCAACCCTCCTAGAAATCCGAATTTTAGGAGAACTCAAAACCCAAATATAGGAAAGACAAGTGCTGACCAAGACATTAGACCCCCTTTTCAAGAAAACTATGCAGAAACTTCCACAGCCAATCAGCTCAATGAAGATCCTGAAATTAACTTAATGGGCCTGGATGGTAAAAGCCATGTTTTCTTAACGCAAGAGGACCATGAGGAGGATGAAATCAAAACATTCCAAACCAAGTCAGGAGAATCTTTTGACTTCAAACAAGGATATGATACTGCTGTCTATGAAGTCCATAAACAGTACAAGCTAAGGAGTAGGACTGTAAATGTAAATCAGCCTGAAAAGATAAAGGATAAACAGAGGTCTAAAGAAACCATGGTCACAGAACCCAATGACAAAATAAACTTTCCTGCAGAAGAAATTGTAGTTGAGGAGGTTACTGAACTACTGTCCCCACTACAACAGCCCATGGCAACTTCGTCCTCTCACCCTGATTCAAATTTTACCCCTCAAGACATGAGTATAAGGGGCAGGTTTCAAAGTCAAGATGAAATCCAACAAGAAGATTTAATGAACAGAGAAAGGACTGTTATCCGTGACTCCAAAACCCAAGTTGACAAACCTTTTGACCTAGGTACAGAGATTGGCAAGCTAAAGATAGCAATTCCCCTCTCAGAGCTAGCCAGGCATGACATATACAAGCAACAGATCAAGAAATCTCTTCAACTCACCAATAGCAAAGATGATGTAAATGTGCTAGATGACACTCCAGAATTACTGTTTGGCCCAGAGGTAGATGGAAAAGCAGTAGTCACAGGGGTTTTACCTTTTTATGTCAGCCTGCATGTTCATGATAAAATACTGCATAATGCAATGTTCGACTCAGGCGCCTCTCACAACCTTATGCCAAAAGCAGTCATGGAAAGATTGAACTTGGATATAACAAGACCATACAAAGACCTGTTTTCTTTTGATTCTAGCCAAGTCAAATGTTTAGGCCTAATAAAAGATTTATGTGTGTCTCTGGTTCAATATCCCAACAAAACCATTCTAATGGATGTTGTAGTCGCTGATATCCCACCCAAGTATGGGATGCTGTTATCAAGATCATGGGGAGCCAAGCTCCAAGGCTCCCTGCAATTAGATATGTCATATGCAACTATCTCTGTCTTCGGGCAACCAAAAAGACTTTATAGGGAAACACTCATGAAGTATATGGTCAGCAGTGAAGAAAAGCCTCAAAATTTTCCAATATATGCTGTCCATTCTGACATAGACTCCTTCATCCTCTTCAATGACAGCGCAGGCCTCTCAAACAATGAGATTAGGACCGAAACACTCATACAAGAACAAAACATTGATCAAGTAAGTAGCACCTGCAAAACATTAAGCACACCAACAATACACCTTATCCCTCCTCTAGTTGTTAAAGATTGTCAAACAAGTGATAAAGCTGTCCTAGAAAACAAATGGGGGAAGAAACCCCAACTCCTGCTCACATTGCCATCTCATGAACAGAATTTTAAATCTCCTGTTCAGCAAGATATCCTGTGGGTCCTGGAATTTGATGGCTCAGTTAACAAGTTAGGGGCAGGAGCTGGAGTATGGATACATAACAAAGAGAAAGATTATGCAGAAGGCAGGGCTTATAGATTGAATTTTAGATGCACTAACAACATGGCAGAATACGAAGCTCTGTTACTAGGCCTCAAACTAGCAAAGTCATTACAAGCACCTAGGCTCTCCATCATGGGAGACTCTGATCTAGTAATTCAACAAGTGAAAGGAAATTTTGTCACCAATGACAAAAGATTGAGGTCCTACAGGTCTGCTGTAATTGAAATATTAGAGACCTTCTCTGAGTTCGTTATCACAAAAATTTCAAGGGGCCACAATCTCCATGCACACAGCTTGGCAACGTTTGCCAGCACCTTCAAATTCCCATTAGAACCCAATAACTGTTTCACAGCCGAGGTCAAATACAGACCTTCTATTCCAAACAATGTCAAAGAATGGCAAGTATTTGAGGATGACATGCAAATAAACAATTTTTTAACCTTGCAACAAGAGTTCACAGGATTAAATATTGATATTGATGGAGCAAGTCAATCACAAATACTTGAATCAGCATGTCAATCACAAATACTTGATGGAGCAAGTCCATCACAAATACAGTTTCAACAGTCTGCTCACCCAATGTCACCTAGAACAGCAAAACAATTACTGAGTCCAACCATTTTCAGCAATGAAAACATTCAGCAAATTCACCAACTTGACTGTGAAGAGATGAGCAGCGCTAAAGCTGAAATCATACAACTCAAAGACAATTTCCTTCCAGTAGGCCTTACCCCACTAGAGGATATTTTTGATTCAAATGATGTCCCTAGGAAGCCAAAGATGCAGCCATTAGATGCAGCAGTTGAAGAATGCAACATTGGTACTATTGACAAGCCCAAAATAATAAAACTATCTGCTTCTTTGCCCCCTGATCAAAAGCCCAAATACATTGATCTCTTTAAAGAATTTCAAGATGTTTTTGCTTGGGGATATGAGGATCTAAAGTCTTATGATACTTCTGTCATCCAGCACACCATTCCCCTCAAGCCTAATCAAAAACCATTCAAACAGAAATTGAGAAGGATCAATCCTGTGCTCCTTCCTTCTATTGAAAAAGAATTACATAAAATGTTCAAAGTTGGTATCATAGCACCAATCAGGTTCTCTGAGTGGATTTCAAATTTGGTCCCTACAAGAAAGAAAACCGGTGAGATTAGACTTTGTGTAGACTTAAGGAATTTGAATCAAGTATCACTCAAAGATAACTACCCGTTACCCAAAATGGATCATATTCTTCAAAGAGTAGTAGGGGCTTCAAGGATATCATTGCTTGATGGATTCTCAGGCTTTAATCAAATCCTAGTACACCCTGAAGATCAAGACAAAACTGCATTTACAACCCCATGGGGAACTTTCAAGTATGTAAAAATGCCCTTTGGATTGAAAAATGCAGGGGCAACGTTTCAAAGAGCAATGGACATTGCTTTTGCAAAAGAGATTCATGACTTCTTGGTCATTTACTTAGATGATCTTACACCCTTTTCAAAATCTGACCAAGAACACTTGAAACATTTGAGACAGATTTTCATAACATGCAGGAAATATGGTATTTCCTTAAACCCCAAGAAGTCATTATTTGGCTTGGAAGAAGGGAAACTCTTAGGACACATTATTTCGAAAGATGGCATAAGAATTGATCCAGATAGGATACAAGCTATCCTACAAATGCCTCACCCAAGGAATGTCAAGGAGTTGCAGGGATTCTTAGGGAAGATTAACTTTTTAAGAAGGTTTATCCCAAATTTAGCAGAATTAATCAGATTACTAAACAATATGCTAAAGAAAGATTCAAAGGTCAAATGGACTGTTGAAGCAAAACAAGCCTTTGAAAGTATAAAATTGGCATTAACTCAAACCCCAGTGTTAACCAATCCTCAGTTTGACAGAGACTTTATCATTTTCTCTTTTGCCTCCCAGCATACTATTGCTGCTGTTTTATTACAGAAAGATGACCAAGGGAATGAGAAGCCTATTGCCTTTTTCAGCAGAGCTCTTAGAGATGCCCCTCTAAAGTACCAAATAATGGAGAAACAAGCCTATGCTTTGATCAAAGCTATTAAAGACTTTAGGATTTACATCCTTTACTCCCATGTTGTGGCTTATGTACCAAGTCCTATTGTCAAAGACATTCTTACCCAAGAAAACTTAGAGGGTAGGAGAGGAAAATGGATTGCCAATATACTAGAATTTGACATTGAAATAAAGCCTACAAAGCTGATAAAAGGGCAAGGTTTGGCCAAATTAATGACAGAAGCAAATTTCCAAGCCTTAGATATCAACCAACTGGACAGTGAAACAGAGCTGGTGACTCCAAAGATCAATGTAGCCTTTGAACAATCTCCTTGGTACTCTGATATCTGCTATGTGTTACAAAACCTGTGTGCTCCCCCAGGACTGTCCAGAACTAAGTGTAGGTTCCTAAAAATGAAAACATCTAGATTTTGTGTGATAGATGGAAATTTACTTTGGAAAAACCATGAAGGTATACTGCTGCACTGTCTAATAGAGAATGAAACTAACAATATCATGCAAGATTTCCATGATGGAGACTGTGGTGGACATTTGTACTGGAAGTCCACTGTGGACAAGATATTGAGGGCTGGTTATTACTGGCCCACCATGTTCTCTGATGTTAAGAAATTCACAGCCTCATGCCACAAATGCCAACTGTTTGAAGGCAAAAGACAGTTGCTGCCACTTCCTTTGAAGCCCATTGCAACAGAGAGACCTTTCCAACAATGGGGCTTGGATTTCATTGGGGAAATTCATCCCTCATCTTCAGGGCAACACAGATGGATTTTAACAGCAACAGACTACTTCACCAAGTGGATTGAAGCTGCGCCATGCAGACAAGCAAATGATTCAGTAATTATTCAATTTTTGGAAAACAATATACTGGCTAGATTTGGCTGTCCGGACAAGATAATAACAGACAATGCTGCTGCCTTCAGATCCAAGAAAATGGTGAACTTCTGCCACAAATTTCACATTACTTTGGGTCATTCTACTGCTTACTATCCTCAAGGAAATGGCCTTGCTGAATCATCAAACAAAAGTTTAATAAATATCATAAAGAAAGTGCTGGAAGAGAACAAAAAGAACTGGCATAAGAAACTAGTAAATGCTTTATGGGCAGATAGACTGACAACAAAAAGATCAATTGGGACCAACCCATATGAGTTAGTCTATGGACTAGAGGCCAAGTTTCCATCATCACTAGGAGTGCCTGTTATGAAGCTTCTGCAAGAAAGTCAAGCAGAGCCAAATGATATGCAAAGGAGGATCAATCAGATAATTTGTTTACAACAGACCAGAGAACAAGTTTTCAGCAGAGTGCAGACATTACTTGAAAAATTGAAAAAGGCCTTTGATAGAAGAACCAAAGCAGAAGATTTCAATGTGGGGGACAAAGTCTTAAAGTGGGATGCAAGAAGAGAAGAGAAAGGGAAACATGGGAAATTTGATTCTTTATGGAGAGGACCATTTGTTGTCCAAGCAGTACAAGGTAACAACACTTACTTCCTTAAAAGTCTGACTGAAACTGACTTGGATGAAGGTCCTGTCAATGGCAGGATGCTGAAGCACTACTTTGACTATTCCCCATGAGTAGAAACTAAGGATTCATTGTATATATGCGGATGTACATATAGTTTTCTGTTTTAGATTGTAAAATACAGTTTTCCAAGTGATTCACCAACCAGCAAGAGGCAAATAGAATCAGAGGTCTTCTAAGAAAGAAGCACACAATTTTGACACATTTATGCAGCAAATTTCAAAGATTGAGATGGGCAGCTAAAGAGCAAGGCAATCTGACCTGCTGTTCTTGGTCTTTCAAGTGAAAAACCATCCCCATGTGGAGCCACTGTTAGCTACCTATACCAATAGGTTTCATATTTCATGATTGGCTATGGAAGGTCTAAATATGCTCTGCTTTGATGACTCAAACATCACATATTTCCTACAAAGTTTGATTTGTGACAATAACTTGGTAAGGCCTCAAAATTTTGATGGATGGTCCAAAAGTCTAATCTGGATCATGCCATGTTTAAATTTTCTGTTGTAGAATAGAGAAAGGAGTCTGTCCAAATTGCTTAATCTTGGCAGACAACTAGTTTAGGTAGAGAAGAAAAGGATCCCAACAGCCTAATCTGGGACCTTGGAAGAGATAAGGGTAGAAGTAGATAGAAAAGAATAAAGAAAAAGCCAAAGAAAAGAAAAGGCAAGTAAGGGTTTGCAAGTCCAAATGCACCCTCCAAGGAGAAGCAAAAAATGCTAGGAAAATAGCTGGGTAAGCAGTTGTGGTTGTAGAAAGGGTATTTTCACCATTGCACATATGTCAAAAGGTGTTTTGCCAAGGCAAAATCTGTCAATGGACAAAGTGGTTAATTCCATCAAATTGCAGCAAGGAGCATGACTAACCTCCCTCTCCCCCTTCATTCCATTACTAACATTCCCTTTTAGCTGAGATTTATGGAGAGAGATCATGGTTTTATGGTGGTTCTTGTTCATTCAGAAGCCACATTTTCTGTCTAGAAACTTTTCATTTTGATCTACTCTCTAAACTAAATCAATTTCAGATAAACTCAGTGAGATCTCCTTCATTTGCTCCCTTCATTCATATTAACCTCTAATTTTACTATATAGCTCCCCTATCTTACCCTTCCCCTAATAATACTAACACTATGGTGTATAAAGTCCCAAATCTTATAAATACCCCTTCCTTTGGCATTATAGCCATATGTTCTTAAAAAAGGAACCAAAATGACCTCTGGTCACTTTGGTGAACCTGTCCCACCCCACTCCCCCTTGCAAAAGCCCAACTTACCTTTCAAACCTTCATTTGTATTAAAAACCCCATAAGAACCCCTTTGTACCCATAAACCCTCTCTGCAAAGATTGCCAAGGTCCAAAACCCCCCTTTTTTAGCCTTTATTCCAAGCATTAGCGCGGGGGTCCAATACTAACTCAAATACATTGAAAAACTTGCAAAAAACCCACAACCCAAAGTCTTCCGCCCGCGCATATACTCCGAGTACGTTGTTGCTCCGCCCACCGTCGGATCAGGTCCCGAGGATCCGACGATCCACAATAATATCGGAGCAGCCCCCGCAGCGGACAGTTAACGCCCGAGAAAGTGACGTTGCGTCACGTCAGGGCCAGTCCACGCGTCGCAAAATGAAGGCTCTCGGAGCCGGGTCTGACATTTCTGGGACCGTACCTAAACCGCCCCGAGAGACCGTAGCGGCTAGCCTTAACCGTAACCGCTACGGTCCTAACCGCCAACTGTTTTCCAGTAGTACATCGCCACGTCATGTCCGCTTGTCCTTGTCTCCGTTATTCGTCCACCTCGCCGTTGACGTGGCTGCCACCGCACCATCCCCCATGGACCAACAGCATACCGCCACGTCACCCGATGACGTCAGCTGACGTCACTTGACCTTGACCCGCCAATGACGTCATGCTGACGTCATCACTAAAAAGCGCCAAAATCATAAAAAAAGCCCATATTAAGCCAAAAAACGCCTATTTTTCCCATTTTTGCGCGTTTCTCTACTGTTTTCTCTGCATGACCGTTTACGTCCTAAAAACTCTGCCAACCTGCTCAGTTGACCAAGGCAACCTCCACAACATCAACCTTGCACGCGTACATGACCTCTGTTCGTGAATTACCAGGTATTTTTCGTTTTCTATCCTCCATACGCCTGCAGTTGAAAGTAAAATTACTCAGAGGGCTAGAGAAAAGATAAAACTCATAATTTCACCGGCCATTTCCCTCTGCATATACCCCATTTGTAATTGTGAAGTCTAAAAACGCCAGCTGAGCCTTGTTGCCCGTATTTTCACTAAAAAAGAGGTATTGCCTGCGCATTCCCGAAAGACTCTTGTTTGCAGAATTCACCTATTGAAGAGAACATAGTGAGACCACACAGTAGCCTTGATTCCTGATATAAACAGTATTTCAATTGCTGTTGTATAATTTCCTGCTCTGATACCTGAAACTCAACACTATTTTTACAAAAGCACTTCTGTTCTGTGCTGGTCCTTTTAAGCCATTTACTTAGAGTTGTTGAGCTTAAAGAAAACCATGGACACTCCTATTGCTCTAAATATCAAGCCCCTCAACGCTCCTCACCAGGAATTAGCATGGAAAGCCCTGGGAGATATGGATTATCAAATGCTGGACTGGTTTCTTATGGGCTCCAAGTATAATATTCAGATGATGAATGAGTTGAAAGCCCAGCACCTGAGTGGAGTAGACATCTTAGGGATTTGGGACTCAAACTTGCCCATCTACAACCTCCCCCAAGTAAATCCTATGCCAGAGTTGGTCTACAGCTGCCAGGAATGTTATGACCCAAACCAAAGAGCTGTCATCAGCCCCACAGGCTCAGTCCTGTTCCATATCACCCCAGAGAGTATAAATGAAATGCTGCACTTCCATACTGCCAAGCAATTGACCCCCCTCCATATGCAGAATTTGATAAAGAGAGGGAGCAAGCTGTCAAGTGACCAACTCATTAAAATCAATCAGCTGTTTGTAAAACCAGGCTCTGAATCCATCAGAACTCCTCCTATTGGATATCAGTACTTGAATGAATTGGGCAGGATGTTAGTGGATTTGATCAGCTATGCCCTAGGATTCAAGGGAATGGAGGATGTGGATGAAAGCATAATGGCAATGCTGTCTCTATTCTCTCCTGGTAAGCCCCCAGCTGTACATTATGATTATGCCACATACATTGCAGATAAAATCCATGACCAGTTTATGAACTTGAAGAGGGAAAGACTATTCAGGTATACCTCATACATATACCACCTATTCTTGTTTTATCAGCCAGCCACATTCTCTTTTCCTTTGAAGCAACTCAATGCCCAGGGAAGTCCAAGGTCAGTTGTGTTCTGGACCTCTGTTTTTCATCATACCTCTGTATCCCCTTACACATACTCTGAGTTCATTGACTTATTCATTTATCCAGCCATGACAGTATTGCATGGTACTCCTCCTCCTAGACTAACTGATGACATTAGGAGAATTCTCCATTTGAATAAGTCCTACAGCATTGGTAATTGGTACCTCTACCAAAACCACACTGTCATCAGGATATATGGCTGTGAGTTGAACCCTTTTAGGTTGCCAAGGTATGTCCCCATGAGGCTTTTTGCCTTGGAATATTTCAGACAGTTTGGGAACTCAGACTACCTCCATTTTCAGAGCAAGAACAAAAAGTCACAGTTAAAAGTAAGGAGCCAGCTGGGTCCTTTCCTATACAACAGAAAAGAGGAGGGGTGGAAGGAGGCAGACAATATCCTGGAGGGCCTCAGACTGCAAACTAGTTTTGAATGGATACCCTATGACCCCAATCATTTTGTCTCCCTCAGGAGGATAAAATACAAATTGGGTAGCTATGCACACAAGAGACAACCTGAGATTGAACAGTATGCCAATGCATCAAGTTGGGAAGAGGGTACCCTAGAGGAGGAAATTACTAATGAAGAGCTACTTGAGAGAGAGGCTAGAAATATGCAAAAGGAAGCTGACTTAGAAACTTGTGGACAGGTTCCCCTCTCATACAAAAAGCAGCTTGGAGCAGCTACTACATCATCAACAACACAGCAGCAAACTGCCGAGAAGGCACCGCAGACAGCAAGCAAAGATAAAGGGAAGCAGGTGGAACAGCCACCTCCATTGACAGAAGAACAAGTGGAGACATTGCTACAACAACAAGAAGAGATGGAGCAGCAAGAACAAGGGCAGCAGCAAGAAGAGGTACAATATAATAAACAGCAGCCCTTGCAGCAAGAAAAAGTGATTGATGCTCCAAGTTCCACTGAGCAACAGGCTCAGAAAATAATGCCTCCTGGGGCAGAAACTACTTTTGATACCTCGGTCCTCCAAACCCCACAAAAGGAGGACTTAACCAGGAAAAGAGATAGAGAGACTCCCCTGACCTCATCCATCAATCAGGGAGAGAAAAGACAAAGGTTAAATGACTTTCCAGAGGATGACATAGCAATAAGACAAGCAATGGGCATGGGCCCACCCAGCGGAGAAGTTTCAGCCAGTTCATTCCAGCATGAACATGATAGAGCTATAGGAGGAGAGGTCAGCTCCTCCAGCCAGCACAAAGAAGGACAGGTAAGCATCAAACAGCAATTTATTGACATTAAAAGGAGGAGTGATCCTATTAAAGTACAGCTGTACAATCATTTGCTGAACCTGGCTCCCACCAATCAGCAAAGACTCATGTCTGCCTTTGATGTAAGTGAAGGCAAAATGATCATGAGTCACTTCATGCCCACAACTCTGCATCCCCAATCTACCTCGGATTACCTAAGGACCAACATGGAGGTTCTGGCTAAAGACATACACCCTATGGATAAAATCGAACTGCATAAACAAACTGGTGAAATGGTGTATGCCTCCTTGGCAGATGAAACTTTGGAAAACTACAAATTGAAGAGCAGCCTTGATAATACAGCCTCTCAGCTGGAATTGGAGAGAGCATCATCACAAGCCAAGGACAACAGAATCAAGTCCTTGGAAGATGTAATCATAGAAATAGGACATGATCCTAAAGATGTTAAAGGTATCCAAGAACTGTTGAAGCTAAGGGATGCAGACATGGCGGCCTTAAGAAAGAAAATCAAGCTCCCAGCTACCATCCATCCACAAACAGATGAGGTTGCCCAGCAAAGGCTGGAAAAGGATGCCACAGATCTAATGATATCTCTGTACAAGGAGCTGGTTCGGACTCAAGACAAACTAGGAGAATCAGAAGCTGCAAAGGCAGCATTACAGACAGCATTAAAGCAAAAAGAAGAGGGCCAAACCTCCCAGCCTCCTCCTGAAATAATCAATCTTGAGGAAGCCCCTCCAACAACTACTCCTCCTCCTCAACAGACAGGGCCTACAGCACCAACTACAGCAACAGCTACACCAACAACAGAGCAGACTCCTAGTCTGGATATGCAGAAGCTGCAAGCCGAAATCCAAGTTCTTGAGGCTCAAATGAAAGAGCTTGATGAAGTCAAAAAATCTTTGACTAAAGTAAATGAAAGACTTGATAAGAGCAAGCAGAATGAGGCTGCAAAGGAACGAGAAGTAAAAGCTCTAAAGAAGAGGATAACTGAACTTGAAAAGGAACTCACACTAGAAAAGGTAACAGCAGAGTTAAAAGCAGTCCTCTGGGGTAACATTGGTCGGTCCATCACCAATCAGTGGTAGTATATTGAGACTATGGATGAGCAAATAGTACTCATTACAAAGGCAAATAGGGAAATACACAGAGCTAGAGCAAGCCTTGGCCACATGCCAGATGCTGCCAGCAGAATGATCAATATTTTAAATAACAAAACTAGCTCTCAACTAGCTACCATGGGAATTACTAACAGGACTGAAACAATCTCAGTAGTTAAAAGAGTCCTGACACTAAGAAGCCTAGTTGGAACGCTGGAGAGGAGAACACAGGATATGCAGACCGAAATCAACAAATTCCTGGACAGATTCCTGGCATTGCAGAACAGAGGCCTCCCCAGCATATTAAGCAGTGTAGGAAGACTGCTTACCCTGGAAAATTACATCAAAAGGGTTGATGCCCATGCTGCAGCACAAATTGCAAAACAGCCCAGTACCTCAGCAGAAACAGGGCCAGCATCAGGGCAGAATTTGTATGATAGGGTGGATAACCTGTTTTTTATTATGAATGAAATTGATCACCTGTTTGATACACCACCAAATTTCTTTAAGTATACAGAAGCAGATGAAACTATGGAGGCAATCATAAAACACCAATTGCCCACACAGGAAGTGTGGAGAAATTTGACACAGATAATTTTATCAAGCCAGAACCCATGAGCGTCAATTTTCTCCAGTTTTTGAGCAGTCATGCACAGGCAGAATTTTGGTGGATAAATCCACAAGGAAAAGACAGATGCTGAGCCAACTCAGCAGGGCTATTTACTCACCACAGCAGCAATCACAATCACAGGTGGCAGACCAAAAATACAGCGCACGAGCCATAAAGTCGGGTTCTCAAGCATTTGATCAAAGTATCCCAACCGACTCAGCAGTTCCCAAAGGCCAAAATATCTTCTGACAGAACATCAAGACGCCTTTATTTTGTATTCAATGCTGTAATAAATTTCTGATAATAATATCTCAAAAGTTGGTGAGAACATTAAGTCTGGGATAACTTAGAACTCAGATATTTTTGTAAAAATCGTATGTATATATTCGCCCCGCACATAAGCTTAAGGGGTTGTTGTTATTTTCATTTTGGAGATCTCACTTGCTGTAAAATTCTCAGAGAAATAATACAAAGGGTGAATGGAATTTCCAAAGCTTGGCGTACCTTGATGCATTGTGATGAATGGTGAATGTTGCAGGATTCCAGACTGTTTCATAAAACAATAAGTCTTTCTTAAATCTCTGTGTTACATGTTTTCGAGTCTTTTGTTCTCTTTTATTGTTTAAATGTATTACACTTAATAACAAAGTAGAAGAATAGTTCCAGGATTTAATCACTGATTACCCTGAACTCAATCTGAGCTATTATCCATGTTTTCTTCAGATACAGTGAAAGAAGTGTAATTCTTAATTGCTACACTTTAAAACTATATCTTTTGCAGTGATAGACATTCCCAGGGATTCAAGTTTGCCCCTGAGACATCTATCCGTTACTCATACCTTAGTTTGGTGGAAATACTTAAATACTTTAGTGAAAATTCTTAAATGCTTTCACTACTTGTTTCACCTGATCATGTTATAAATAAAAAATTTTGTTGTATGAAGCATCCAAATGGCCCTGTAAGTTTCACCAATTCACCCCAAGGTTCCTAGACACCCACAGCCATAGACTCCATTGCCCAATGATATTTGACTCTTTGAACATTATATCACAAGACCTGAAAGAAAATCTTCAACCAAAACATAAACAAAACCTGTGCATAATACCTAGCCTAAAACCCTATCATAACAGATACAAATCATAAAGAGAGAGCCCTCTCTGATCACAGTTTGGCTAGAAACAGTGATCCAAAGATTGGTTAGTGGTTACCCCGGCCGTATTCCCTTGGGAGTCATAGGGAACAACCTGGGTGTTAACAGCTGGCTTCCAAAACATCTTGGTAGGATGAACCATAGCTTGACTCAGCTGGTTCACCGCATAGCACAAATATGGTCGTGTGTTCACTAAGTACATCAGTGAACCCACAAGCTTTTGATACACAGTAGCTTCTACTACTTCTCCTAAAGTAGCATCCTCCTTCCTCCAGTTACCTACTAGAGGAGTCTGCATGGGCTTGCACTTCTCCATGTGGAATCTCCTGAGTATCTCATTGGCATACTTGCCTTGAGACACAAACAACTCCCCATCCTTCTGCCACACTTCCATGCCAAGGAAGTAGTGCATGAGACCCATGTCTTTCATCTCAAATTCTCTTGCAAGGTCCTCCTTGCAAGACATGATCAACTGATCATCACCTGTCAATATGAGATCATCAACATAAAGAACAATGATCAACTGCTTACCTTCTACCATGATGTGGTACAGGTTCGCATCTGCTTCACTCTTTGTGAAGCCCAACCCGGTGAAGTAGTTGTCGATCCTGGTGTGCCAAACATGAGGTGCTTGCTTCAGCTCGTACAAAGCTCTCTTGAGTCGGCACACATGCGACTCACAATTGAAGGTCTCAAAACCTTTCGACTGCTCTATGTACACCTCTTCCTCAATCTTGCCATTGAGAAATGCAGTCTTCACATCCATCTGATGGATCTTCCAACCCATCTGTGCTGATAGTGCCAACATCGATCTGATAGATGAGTACCTTGCGACAAGAGTAAAAGTCTCATCATAGTCAATCCCCTCAACCTGTGAAAATCCATGGGCAACAAATCTTGCCTTATGCTTCTCCACACTACCATTAGCAGCTTGCTTTACTTTGTAAAGCCAATGGGAACTCCCAACTGACTTGTTCTCCGATCTCAGAACCATGTCCCAAACATTGTTACGAACTATGGAGTCATACTCCTCCACCATAGCATCAACCCAAATCGACTGTTGCACTGCTTCCTCAAAGGAAGATGGCTCGGTCTAAACACATTCCCCAACAAGGGCCATGTATCCAATGTACCTATCAGGTGACCTCCTCTGTCTGTGCTGAGAAGACGATTCTCCCACATTCTTTCTCGCATCCGACAAAAATCTGTCAGCTTCTCTCGTGCGCTTTTGCCCATCTCTAGAAGACTTTGCTTGAGTGGATGTCTCCACTCTTGGAATCTCTACATGCGACTGCTCTGCATCAGTCTAAGGCTTCTCCTCCTTAGGAACCAAAAGTTCCTCCACAACTTGTAGTTGGAGCTCCCTCTCAAAGGGAAACTCGCATGGCCTTATGCTCATCAAACTTGAGATCTCTTTGAACCACTGTCCTCCGACTGGTAGGTAAGTACACCCGATAGTTGTGGGGTGTATCAGTGTACCCCACAAGTATCCCCAACTCAGCTGTCGAATCAGGTTTTTTCCGGGCATCCTTGGTCACATGGAAATATACCGATGAGCCAAAGATCCTGAAGTGACCCACATCTAGTCTCTTCCTAGAGAAAGCTTCCTCTGGTGTCTTCATCCCAAGAATGTGATGCAGGCTTCTATTCTACAAATAGACCGTTGTGTTGCATGCCTCAGCCCACAAATGAAGTGGTAGGCTTTGGTCATGCAACATTTCCCGAGCTGCCCCCACAATCATTCTGTTCTTCCACTCGGCCACCCCATTCTGCTGTGGGTTATGAGGTGCTGTCAACTCTTGTTTAATTCCTTCCGCTGCACAGAAGTCCTTAAACTCTTGAGAGACATACTCTCCACCATTGTCGCTTCTCAAGGCCCTGATCTTCTTCCTTGATTCTTTCTCAACCAAAGCTTTGAACTCACAAAACTTTGAGAAAGTTTGATCCTTCTTTAGCATGAAAGAGATCCAACATTTATGAGAAAATTCATCAATGAAAATCACATAATACCTTTGTTTCATGGTGGAGGCTATTGAGAATGGTCCACACACAACTGTATGAACTCGCTCCAACATTGCTTCAGCTCAACTGTCTCGATCATGAAAGGAAGACTTGGTGTACTTTCCCAAGGTACAACCATTGCATGTGTCCATTTTCTCAAGGTTACCTTTGGGAAGTCTGGCAGAGATCTGCTGCATTATCTTCAAGGCCCCATGATGTAAGTGGCCTAACCGCCTATGCCATAACTCGCCAATGTCTTGGCTTTGCACCAATTCTGCTTTCGAACTCAATGCAGCACAATCATCTACCTCCAGCTTGTAGAGATCTTCACTCGAATCCTAATCCTCTTAGTTTGACCCGTGGCTAAGTGTCTCAGGAACGCCTTTCCTTTATTGAAGACAACATCATAGCCTTTGTCTTCTAACATTGCGATCGATACCAAGCTCTTCTTCAGTCCAGGAATATACTTTACATCAGTCAGGGTGAGAGGAGCTCCATGCTCCCTCTGAAAAAAACTATGCCCACTCCTAAAACACTATACTTTCCGTCGTCACCCATCTCTGTGCGCATCTTGAGGTCTTTCTCCTCCAAGGCACTGAATAAATTTTTATCGCCGGTCATGTGGAATGAGGCTCCACTGTCCAGGTACCAAATACAACCCACCATCGATGAAACCATGCATGCGATGAGGGTAAAATCCAATTCCAACTGAGAGGCTAATGCCTCACCTTTTGATCCTTTCGAGGATCCCTTCTTGGATTTCTTCAATGGGAAATTAGTTGCATAATGGCCCACCTCATGACAATTAAAGCATCTCACTTTAGATTTGTCATTCTTCTTCCCTTCATGAGAAGAACTCGATTTGGAATGGGAAGCCTTCCCTTTCCATTTCCTTGCCTTACTTGCTAAGGCTAGATTTTCTTCATCATCATGCTTAGATGAAGAACCATCTCTAGTGATCCTCCTGATCTCCTCTTGCATAAGATGTGACCATAGTCGTTCCTAATCCGGCAGTTTCTCTCTTCCATTCACTGAGTCCTGGTAGCTATTCCAGCTCTTTGGAAGACCGAGGAGAGCAAGGCTCACCATATCATCATCGGTTTTTGTTATTCCCATACTACCAAGCTCATCTTTGCAGGTGGTGAGCTTGTTCAGATATGTAGAAATAGCATTTCCCTTCTCACACTTGATTTTCTGAAGCTTATCCTTGAGCGCCAGTTTCCTCTGGTCGCTACTGTTTTGATATAGGTCCTTCAATGTATTCCACATTGAAAATGGAGTCTCCTTCCCATGGAGACTCGAGAAAATATGGTCTTGAACTCCCTCCAGAAGAATCCTCCTTGCCCTCACCACACACTTCTTCCATTCCGCCAATTCTTGTGCATTAGCTGCAGCTGGCTTGGGGATTTCTTGATCAATGAAATCCTTCAAACCATTTTCTTCTAATACCGCTTCCATGTGATCCTTCCATGCTATGTAATTCAAGCTGCCATCTAGTGCATACTCGACTCTCAAGCCATTGAACGCCATTGGTGAAATTTGACGTGTGATAAGAATTCGATTTTGTACCTGCAATCAAGAACTTCAAACTTCGAATTTTCCCTTCTCAGTATGCTATTCACAGCTCTGATCACATTTTCTCTGATACCATGAATGAAATTCTCACTGTAGATTAATCTGATTATGCAATGTACTAAAGCAAAATACTTAATCTACTTCTACAATCAAACTTGCGGAAGCTTAATTGATTTGAGCAAGATCAAACAGAACACATATAACAAAGAAGAAGAATCAATACACATGAAACACAAAAGAATACTATGGGGAAAGCCTGAGCTAAAAACCCCACTATCTATATTATCATACAAGTGGAAATATCTCAGGATTACACAAAGCTTTAGCTCTCACAACTATCCAGCTCTCAGTATAATCCCTCACTGCTACTCATAGACAAAATAGACAACTCATATGCCTTATCCTTTGTCCTCCAAGCCTCCTATTTCCTTGCGCAGTTTTCCCTGGGTGCTCCAACTGTAACCTTGTGTGACACTGATCTCACACACTGCTCCAACACACTGTAAAACTGCACAAATCTCAAGGAATGAATTCCTTCTACATGCAAGAGATTTTCTTATAGGGAAATTCTTGCAACTGATAGTACATTGTCCTTGCCTTTAATCTCAGCTGGGTCTTTGTCTGAACTGGCGTGCATGAGTTATTTATGAGAGAATATTCAGTTATCTGGAATACACTAGTTTCATGCATGCATGCATTAACTGACTAAACTCACAATTATTACCTCCAACTGTTTGGAACTAATTTAACCAGACTTAACTCAGTTAACTGAGCTAACTAATTACAAATCAAATACAACTCATCCTTATCTACTTAATTAAGGGATAACTTCCTCAATCAAAGGGATAATTGTTGCATGACTTCAAAAAGACTTTTTGTTTGAATTTCTCCAACTAATTAACTCAAGATGAATTAATTAATTATTTTTCAAATAGCTGGTGAGACTAAATTCAAATTTTAATTCTCAATTTTAATTCAAGGACAAATTAAAATTGGAATATTCTTGTTGCCACATTTCAACATATTCAAGAAATATTTTTAAGTTAAATAGGTTTGAAAAATAATTGCTACCAAACATTATTAGATTTGATAAATATTTAATTTATTTGTACTTGTGTATTGCACAATCGTAGTTTTCTTGGTTCCACAATCACCTTGTTGCATTTAACTTCCATAACCTTAAGGCCATGAGGCATAATACATGAATGTATCCTCTCAACATGTCCTCTAATTCAAACATTGAGATCAAGCGTGATCCATCCATAGTACAAAAAAGAAAGTCAGGCATATGGTTTCATTCCAAGTCTCAACAAGTAATGCTCTAGCTAATCTATATGTATAATTATTGTTCATTTCTTCTCCAAGTCACAATCTATACTTTCTTCTATTTTGGGCCTAGCCTTGTGGGGAGGTGATGACACAAATGTGATTATGGTTCATTACTTGAATTCATATATAAATTATGATGAGGAAGTCAAGGACTCTAATCCTGCATTTGATGCAACCATCGTTTGAGCATATGCACATTGGAAAAAATTCTCATATGATACCACCCTTTGGAAGTTCAAATGGAATTCTTAGAAATCCAACACAAAAGCAACCTAGTAGGAGTCCCAACTAGAAAATATTGTGCATGGATATCAAAAAGAAAGAAATGATCATTATATTATACATATGTTCTGCCCATGCTTGCCTATTTCCACCTCTTATTGGTATTTATGTGCTTGAGTAGCCTTCCATGCTAGTATTGGATCTAAGCATTAATAACCCAACATCTAAGCTCCAATATATTTCTCTATTATTAAACTATATGGACTCTCTTAGTTTTAACTCCTCTACTAACTTTCCTTTGATTTTGTTTTTTCTTTTGTAGGAACCACTAGATATGGATATAGCTACGTAACAGTGAGTTATGACTTTCATTTCATCTCTAGTTGTTGAATAATGTTCTTGAACAATTGAATGAACACCTACAATAACCCAAATTTAGTGAGGTATGATACATAATTGTTGGCTACAAATACTTCCACGCTGATTTCTTTAATTACCTCTATCTTTTCTTCAAAATTTCATATTGTTGACATTATTTTGTCGCTATATACTTGTTCAAATAAGTTTACATTAATTCTTGATTTCATTATATTTTACCTGAGATGTATTTCAACAAGGACGTGGTGAACATAACAAAAATTTACTTTGTTGGCATGACATAAGCACATGATTAGTTGGGTGTTGAAGCAATTTATTGGGTGGAGATTTCTTATCTTTTTTTTCCATGTGCTTCCTCAATTCTTCTGCAATAATGCATTAAAAAGGAGATATGAGGTAAAAAAATTTAGGCTAAGGAATAACTCCATGCTTGGATTGAATTTCGTTATGGTGAGCCATACATTAATACAAAGAGAAGTGGTTTGGCTTCATCTTCCAAAAGGTTTGAATGACTCTTCCTATCCACATGATGACTCTTCATATTCCTCCTAAATTAATATTTACAAAAATATTTTAAATTTATTATAATCCCAAGGGTTGGGTATCTCATATTTCCCTCCTTAATCTAAAAGGGTATTTGTGTGTCTAAGCATCATTTTGAACTTTTCAAAAAAAATTGTTCCATGCACTTTGGTGAAGGTGTTTGCAATTTTCTCACTTCTGGAACAGTTTCCCAAAGGAATAGTCTTGGCCTCTACATGATATCGAATGAGATGATATTTTATGTTGGTGTGCTTGGTTCGATCGTGGAATTTGGGGTTCTTGGACAACCTAATTGTAGAAGTATTGTCAATCATAAGAGAAGTATAATTCACCTATTTCTCCTGTAGATATTCAAGTATTTTCCTAAGCCGCGCAATTTCCTTTGTTAGTTCTACAACTACCACACATTTTTCCTATGTTGTGGAATCAACTAGAACTAACTATTTCTATTCCAAGTGATAATTGTTGTTCCAAGACTCATGAGATAGCTTGAAGTAAACACTCCATTTTTTTTTTATCTCCGTCAAATTTTGAATCAAAATATCTAATCAGTTTGAAATCATCCACCTTATAGTACTTGAATCCAAAGTATGGAGTTCCCTTCAGATATTTTAGAACTATTTTTGTAGTGAACCATTGTCTTTCACAAGGTTTTTTCCTAAACCTGGAAAGAATCCTAATGATGATTGAAATATATTGTCTATTGGTGGTAAGGTAGATAATACCTCCCACAAGTTTTTTGTACTTGGTTGCATTCTCAAATTCATTCTCTTCTTTTAATGTGAGCTTCAAATTATGTTCCATTGGAGTAGACAGAGGGTTACACTTGACAATGCCAAACTTATTCAACAATTCTCCAATGTACTTATTTTGTGAGATGAATATATACTTTAGATTTGAGTCACTTTAGTGCCCAAGTAGTGGAGGATATGTCCCAAATATATCATCTCAAAGCATTTCTTGACCTCTTTCTTTATGGATGCAATATAAATTTGGTTTTTCCCTATTATCAATAGATAATCAACGTACACTACAAGATATATAATAGTTTTACCAACTTTTTTAACAAATAGAGTTTAATGATCAAGATTAAAGTGCTTGAAATTCACTTTCAGAATACGTTAAATTAGATTTTCATACCAAGCTCATGGTGTTTGTTTTAGGCCATATAAGGATTGAATGATTTTACATATTTTATATTCTTGTCCATTTACAACAAAACTTCTAGCTGAGACATGAAGACATTCTCTTTCAAGTATCTGTTCAAGAAATAAAATTTTATACCCATTTGATGAAATTTCCATCCATATTGCATTTCCAAGACAAATAGAGTACAAATGGTAGACCATTTTGTTGTGGTGGAAAAAGTCTCCTCATAACTAATACCTTCTTTCTAAGAAAATCAATTTTCCATAAGCCTCACTTTGTGCTTGTCAATTGAGCCATCTGATTTGTACTTATTCTTGAAGACCCACTTGTGGCCAATTGATTTGGTTATGAATGGTTGACCCCCCAACTTCCATGTCCCATTCTCGATGAAAGCATCATACTCCTTCTGCATGGCTTGTTTCCACTCATCATTAGAAACAACTTCTTGAAAATTTGGTTTAAATTTAGTAGATAAATTCAATTCAGAATGATATGAAACATCCATATGATATATATCATCTAAATCTAAATTATTGACATCACATCCATCTTGCCTCGTTGAACCTTTGGTTATTTTTTTCACCTCATAAGGATGAACTCTTCCAAGTGTATTTATGAGCCACTTTGGTGGACCATTTTGAGATGCTCCCAGTTGCTCTAATTATTAAGATGGTGCTACATCAAGGTTCAACTTCTCAATCCTGTTTATTATATCATTGTCGATTCCTCAAAATTATCATTATTTCACATCATATTCCTTGACTTTTAATCATTTTCCACTTGCATGTAACCTTGTTTTAAGACTATTTTCATATTTATATGTGGGATTAGACTCCACATTTTCCAAATGTAAGCTTGTTTTAAGATAATTTTGATATTTATATGTGGGATTAGGATCCATATTTTCCAATGCTTTTATTTTAGTATTTAAAGTGATTTTATGCTTGAATCTTAGAAAAATAACATGTTTTCACTTATCCTTGAAAGTTGTATGAGTTTGGTGATGATTATAGGTATAATATTTAGAGATTGCAACCATGCATAATTTCACCACTTAGCCTCAAATTCGAATTTCATCTTCAGCCATTGAAGATTTGTCATGGATTTAGATCATCATCAACCATCTTAGATGTGGACAAAATATTAGACCATAGACAATATTAGTTTGATTAGTTTTTAATTATTAGCAAAGACCTTGTAGTTGTTTATTAGTTTTCACTTATTAGTAAATGGTTGTGATTTTTAGTTTTCACTTATTAGTAAATGGTTGTAATTGCAAGAGGAATTTATGGATTTGAGTAATTATTGTTTATCATATTCTTGAAGCAATTTTTTGGATAATTGAGTGCCTTCTCAATTTCAACGAGAGGACCCTTGGAGCACATGTCTTGATTTTATATAATCAAGTAGCAATTTTGTATGCTCTCTTTGCAGTACAAATAAATTAGGAGGGCACCAAATGGGTAGATTTAAATTTCTATATTTGGTTCGAAGACCAGAATTTGAATTTATATTATTTGAACTCTTGAATTCCTTTACTTTAATTACAAAAGTGTAGACACTCTATAGAAAATTAGATATTGAAGGTTGAAGAAAGAAATTGCTTCTTAAGATATCACAAAATTGTTTGATCAAATAAAACTCCATAGCATTTTAATTTCTATATGGTTGGATTTTAGCCTTTAATTGCAAAAATGAGGCTTCCCTACAAAAGTTGGATACTGAAGGTTGAAGAATGAAAGTGATTCTAAATGTATGATCTAAATTGGATCATTATATTATTTTTCATCCATCTCGATGCATTTTGACTAGAAAAAGTGGAGGAATCAACTCACGAGACAATTTTTACCAGTGGGACCCAGTTTGGCGAAACAGGGTCTAAAACCTTCCGGGAGCATTTTTAGGCATCAACCGATGTTTTTTGGGGTGAAACCATGTATTTTAAACACACACTATTTTATGCTATTCTACACATAGAGACCTTTCCAACGGCACAAGAAACACATCAACCGGAGTCTGTATGCAAAAGTTATGCCAATTAGAAGTTGACCTTCCTATTTTCACACCTATAGTTCGGGAGGATGCTGCATCAGCCCCAATTATTCATGGAAATGGGGCTAGCCACAGATGTTTTCATGTAAAATACTCTAGAAGATTATATTTTGTAACTCTAGTTAAGAGTTGATGTGTAGGTTATTGGGTTGTGTTATAACCGGGCCACTAGGAGGAAGAGGCATTCCATTCTTTTGAGAGCATTTTGTTCCATATCTGAGTAAAGATAGCTAGGAGAGATAGGAGGTAGAGCACACAAAAAGGATATGTGCACTGTAGTAGCCCACGGGCCACATTCATTACTTCTTTGTACCTGCAGCCATATTTCCAGACAGAGAAAGAGAGTGAAGCAGGCACACCTTCCAACTGGGTTTTCTCCTGAAAGGGTTTCCCAGAGAGCATATCTTGCATCTTATGTGTGTGTGAGCTTATTTTGTCATTCTCTAATTTTCTTCATAATTTATATTCACATGCATGGACTAATTATAGTTAAATCCATAGATATTAAAGTTTAATAAACTGTAATAGTGTAAAATTTCAGTATTTTAATATATTATTATTAGATCTGTTGTGACGAATTATCCAGTGGAATATCTACGGAAGTTTCTAGATCAATGTACCAAGAACTGTTTGAATGGATTTCAGTCCAAAAAAGGACTATGATCGATGCCCATAAAGTTCTCTCGTAAACATAATCCTAGTGATCAAATAAACCTCTTTAGTATTTTATTTTTTGTCTAGTGGGATTTTATTACAAGTGTGTTTCTTAGAACATTAACATGTAAATTTATTTCATAGCATAGGAATCATTCATGATATGATCCGACACATACAATGCTTGCATCTCACAAGATTATGTATCCAAATTGATAATAACATGTAACAATCTTTATACATATAAATTTACTAACAATCATCCAATTGAACTTCTTTTTATTATGAAGTGGTATGAACTTCTTCATGAGAGGTAGATGGTGCTTCAAAAGGAGATTCTAGAGATAAATCTAATATAGGGATACCCCCTTCAAGATATATAATATCATCATCAAATTTGTGATATCTATTTACATGGGAGAATCTATCTAAAGGATCAAGCTATCACTCAACAAATTTTTCATTCATAGAGGATTTAATAAAAACCATATCCCTAGAGAGATTGAAATTATTGTTTACCTTACTATAAATATGATATTCCTTGGTGGTATTTAAGCACCCCAAGAATATGCACATTCAATTCCTTGAATCATGCTTGTTTCTTTGCTCCTTAGGAATCAAGGCATGGAAAGTGGAACCAAATACCTCGAGATGTCTTAATGAAGGAAACTAACCCTGCCACATTTCATAAGAAGTATTGTTTCCAAGAGCATGAGATCAACACATATTTTTCACATTTATTACACATAGACTAGCATCAATCCAAAACATAGACTTCACTTTCTTGAAAAATAACATTGAACAAACCATTTTCAAAAGTGTCCTATTGGTTCTATCTTCTACACAATTATGTTGATGATTGTGAGGAACATTTGTTTGATGCTTAATCCCTTATTGGAGAAGATATTTTTGAAACTCATTTGTAGTGTATTCTCCTCCATTATCAATATGAACACTAGAAATATGATTTTGATCTTAATTTTCAATCCATAGATGAATTTTTTTGAATGATTCAAATGCTTGCGATTTCACTTTCAAGAAATAAACCCAGCACATAATGTTGTGGCCCTCAATAAAAGTTATGATATACCTATTTTGAAAAGAAGATGGAACATGCATAGGGTGATGCAAATCAAGGTGTATCAATTCTAGTTTTCTATATTCTCTTGAAGTTCAATCATGAAATGGTTATTTGTTATGTTTTCGAAGGATACGAACCTCACATTGCTTCAAATTCCTTGAATACTAGGAAAACCAAAAACACCATTCTTTTTCAAGAAATGAAGGCTATCATAATTAATGTGTTAAAATATAGCATGTGACAAAAGACTAGATGAAAATGTACCTTTTTCATGGTGGGAGAGCCATGTATAATTCTATCCATAGCAAATTTCCCCTTCAACTTCAACAATCTTGTATCCTCCATTCCCATCATAAGCACCATGTTTTCAGAAGCATTCTTTATTTTAACTTTTCTATCAAATATGAATGGAGTGGCCTTCCTAATGAATGTTCACAAGAGAGAGAAAGTTCTTTCGTATCTCTAGAAGGTATATCACATCACTAAAAAGGAAGTCTACGAATCCATAAAATTTAAGCATGATTTTGCTAATTTTCGAAGGTTTGAGACTTGATTTATTGGCAAATAACCTATTCCATCTTGTTGGAAATAATACTGAGAGGGGGGGGTGAATCAGTATTATCAGATCATTAAAACTTTTTCAATGCTCAAAAACATATACGCTACTTCAGTTAAGTGAACCCGCGTGTACACGCTACTGTGTCTAAAGAAACTAGCGTATATCCAGAAATCTTATGATTCAGTTAGCTTATCTTCAGTAAATGCATCAGAACATTATTAACCATATTAACAGTAAACAGGTGCAGTATAACAGAACAGATCATCACACAAAAGCCACACACATGAACACATAGATATAAGGTGGAAACCCAATGTGGGTGAAAACCACCTGCTGCAAGTCATCTCAATCTTCTTCTTAATAAGAAAATCCTTTTACAATATTTGTACTGGTGCAGTCTTATACCAGTACGGGAGCTACAACCCCCTTTTCTCTTGTACTAGCCGATCCATTACTAGTACACAGGCTGCTACCTGCTACAATGCTCCAAAGATCTCCCTTAGCTTTTGTACTAGCTTAGATACTAGTACGTAGGTGCTTGCCTACAATCTTCTCTCCTCCAGGTACCACGTTTCATCAATTTTCAGACTGGATACGCTGAAGCACAACACATAATCTGAAAGGCCACTTTTCATCCAATTTTCATACTGGACCCATAACTATCATTGAAGCTCAAAACAATCATCAAACTCTGAATCACTGAAACCCTGTTAACAACACTGTCACCAGAACACAGAGCAGACACAGAACTCTGTAATAACCATCAGACCCATCTGCAACTTCAAATATCAAGCTTTACAATGTATACGCTACTTCGATGAATCAAACCCGCGTGTATACGCGCTTTTGCCAAAGACAACCCGCGTACAGATCTAAAAATAATTTCTCATAACTTGCAGCTGTACCAGACATCAGTCATACTCATAACACTTATAGAACAATACATGTGTCAGTATGTAGATATAGAATAAGCATCATAAAGATAGTTCATTTCAAACCATTTGATCCCGATCTCTCCTTAGATCTTGTTCTCAATCAGCCGGTGAGATCCCTCCTTAGCTCAAATCAAGCAATGCATCATCAACCCATAACCTGCATACTGGATCTCATACTTCTTCAGATATTCAAGACATTTCAGATACCCTTGCCTAATGATTTCCTTCTCCTTATATAGCCTTAGGCCTTGTTCAATACCAAGAGCCAAAACCATAGAAATCCAATACCATCAACTTCAAAACTAGGGATCAACACGTCCGTCGAGACACCAAGGTCCAAAACCATAGGCACAACTTCCAAGGAATAACTGTCGTGGACCAAAGATAAGTTTTCCACATACACGCGCTTTTACTGAAGCCAACCTGCGTGTACACGCGACTTGGTATATAGCGAACCTGCGTATACGCGACTTGGTATATAGTGAACCTGCTTGTATACGCGACTTGGGCTTAATGAACCTGCGTGTATGAACTTTCTCTTCTTCTTATAGTCTGATCATCAATTCCTTGCTGCTGACCTTCTGCACTATGATTTGTCATCAATGTGGTTTGCCATCAAGGACAACACTTATCTCATAATGCCAACAATCTCCCCCTTTGGACTTGATGGCAAAGCTAACTTGTCACACTTAGAACTATCATCTGATTCCTTTGAGCTGTCCTCCATCAGTCACATCTGATATCTCTTCTGAAGATTCATCCAGTTATACATAAGTGAGATATTCTTCTATGAGAGGGTTGCCATCAAGTACAACACATGCATCATAATGCCAACAATCTCCCCCTTTGGACTTGATGGCAACAACACCAAATCACTCTCCCCCTTTGACATCAAGGGCAAAGGGTGGACCAAGATGTTCTCTTCTTTTGCTGAACATTTCGCTGTCCATACTCCCCTTGAGTATCTGTTAAAATCTCTGAATGATCTCCCCCTTTGTATATGCCAAAGTGTACCAATCTGTCAATGCTCCCCCTGAGTACATGCCAAATCTCTGTACTGCTGAAGTGTGATGTTCATGCTCTTCTTGACTGTAGGCAAGATCTGCAAAAGATGTTCTTCAAGAAGAACATGACTCTATACATCATAAAAGACCTTCCTATCACCAAAGACTCATACATACATCCATATCTCAACTAAGTGAGGGTATACAAAAATTGACTCATCCACCCAACCAAGTGGGGATACATCAAAAGTTTACATATGACAACCAATCACATTGCATCAATCATCCCAGGCATAGTGGGGAAACCAAAATAGGCCGTTACATGACCTTGACACCATGAAAGAGATGCCACAAAATAGATATATGACATAGAGACGAAAGAACTAGACCAAGACTTATGAAAGTCACCAGCAGCATCTGATAATCACCATTCAGATCAGCAACCAAGAGATCCTTCTGTTCTCCTTTCGCCTTTGTTCCACCTGAAATCAACAACAAATGTGAACTAGAACCAAAAGCTTTAAGATAATGCCAACAATGCATCATTGGAAGATTATCTGCTCCCCCTGAACCTGTGCCAGATGATCTCTGTCAGACCCATATCAGACTTTCTGCAACCAACATCTGTCCCTGCTGATTTCCTTCAAAACTCCATATACGCGTCTGCATCCACATAAACAAGCGTATATACGCGGATAGGCCTTATGAAACTCGCGTACAACCATTTTCATATCAGCAACCTGTAAATGTCCTGCAGCAAGGTATGTCTGAACATAGATGTTAACTCCTCCTTTTAATCATCATCATGAAATCATTCACGTTACATGTGAAACCACCATAGCCATTACATCAACATCAAGATCTACATGATCCAAGTATCATTACTTGGGAACATCTGCATCAACCAACATATGTAAGTATAAACCTATCATCATATAGATACGAACTCATCATCATGTCTCCAACAAAGGAACTTTGAGGAGTCATCCATGTATCAGCATTATGTATCTTGAGCTCAAACTCTTTTGACAAAGCTTTTTGATATCATCATCAGCAACAATCCTTATCCACATGAGTCCCTGCATCATAACTGTATGATCTTTATGCATATGACAACAGCAATATATAAGTGACTCATCATCAAGTGAGGAAGATGTGTATTCAAGCTTTGTACTTCTCCTTGTCCTTATGAAGATTACCATGTAAGCACCATATATGCATCATCAAAGAATCAACCATAAATCTGATCTGAACATCTTCTATGTAACTTCAAGAATCATATGAGAGTTTATCATAGACAACTCACAACCACATCATAGCAAGCCATATAAGAATCATCACCAAGGATTATTAACCATAATGCCAACAATGAATTACTAAAGGCATATGCTCCCCCTCAACCAGTGCCATCTGTTAGATCTGATCATGCATATATCAGCATCAAAACATCATCATCCTCAAGTTAGGATCAAAACACTTCTAGACATCATACAAGTAACAAAACATTTCCACACATCCTCAGCAGACTGTAACCAATAGAGCAAATAATAGACTGAATCATATCAGATCCTTTTTCTGATCCTGTCCCCACTGCTTTTCCTCAGACTGACATATACGCAACTTTGCAGTGTCTAACTTGCGTATGTACGCGACTTCCCTTTAAGGAACTTGCGTATGAGATTCAGAACGCTGGAGTTTTACACTTTCAGCTCCCCCTGAGTCTGATATGTCTGTGCTGTGCTGTGTCTGAGTACATTGTGCTGACTGTACTTCCTTCTTCCTCGATATCTTCAAGTGTGATGAGGTTTTCTCCTTTTGGTGTGATGTCCATCCTTTGTTCCTGCATTCCTTTGCTATATGTCCAAGCTTGTTACATGCATAACATCTTACATGTTTCATATTCCTCCTGTAGCAATCAGCAGCTTTGTGACCAAACATATTGCAAGCAAAGCAATATCCATTAAAGTACCTTGAGTGTGATGATCTTTCTGCATGATGGTCTTGAACCCTTCTTTTTCTACATCTAGCTGCAACATGTCCAAGATTATGACATACATAACATTCAACATTATTCATAGGAGGAGTAAAAGATTTTCTTTGAGGAGTTTCTTTCCTTGATCGTTGATGGGGTTGACCTTTCATCTCCTTGTTGATCATTTTAGATTTCTCTTTAGAGTTCCTTGCCTCACCTTGTGAACTAGATTCACCTTCAACAGATTCATGAAAACCAAGACCAGTCTTGATAGCAGGAGACCTTTGACTACTAAGAATATCATCCAAGACTTTAGAACTATCTTGAAATCGTAAAAGCTTATCCTTTTCTTCTAGTTTACCTTTCAAGATATTTACCTCAACCTGAAGCTGTTCTTCCTTTTCAAGAGATTGCTTTTTCAAATCTTCTTCATCTTTTCTTCCTTCTTCCATTTGTTCCCTTAGTTTGAGAATCTCCTTTTCTTGTTCTTCATTCATATCCTGCTGCATTTGACGAACTCGGAAGGCACATTTTAGTTGAGATTTTAAGCTGGTGGCTTCGTTTTCTTGTATTGCAATAGCTTGGAGTAGATCTGTATTCTGCTTCTTTGATTCTTCAAGATCTCCTTTTAGTGCGAGGATTGTAGCTTCAAGATTTTCATAGTAGCTGGATCTATCTTTGAGTTTCTTGATGGTTGTGCTTCTTTCGTTGACTTCTTTTCTTAATGATGTCACTTCATGCTGCAATTTTTGACATTGGTCTTCCTTGTCCTTGAGAAGCTTTCTTACCTTGTTTCCTTCTTCTAGTTGGGCCTTTAGTTTGGTAACTTCTTCTTTGAAAGCACATTCCCTTTTGTTCAATAGATCTTGTTGATCTTTAACTTTGTCTGCAAGCCTTCTAAATACTGCCTCTATTTGATACTTTTCTTGCTCACCCATAAAAGCATGTTCAGTAGTTTCACTATCACTTCCATCACTTTCACAAGGAAATATAGCAGGAACATCAGAGGATAACACATTCATACCTGATAATGATTCTGAATCTGAAGAACTTCTTATACCTAATCCCCAATCGACTCTCCCACTGTCATAGATCTTCTGAGATGTCTTCTTCTTCTTATGAGTTTTCTTCTTAAGCTTCTTTCCCATTGTTCCACGGATCTCCTTCAAGCGATCAAGCTTCTACCAAAGGACCTGCTCCGATACCAATTGTTGGAAATAATACTGAGAGTGGGGGGGGTGAATCAGTATTATCAGATCATTAAACCTTTTTCAATGCTCAAAAACATATACGCTACTTCAGTTAAGTGAACCCGCGTGTACACGCTGCTGTGTCTAAAGCAACTAGCGTATATCCAGAAATCTTATGATTCAGTTAGCTTATCTTCAGTAAATGCATCAGAACATTATTAACCATATTAACAGTAAACAGGTGCAGTATAACAGAACAGATCATCACACAAAAGCCACACACATGAACACATAGATATAAGGTGGAAACCCAATGTGGGTGAAAACCACCTGCTGCAAGTCATCTCAATCTTCTTCTTAATAAGAAAATCCTTTTACAATATTTGTACTGGTGCAGTCTTATACCAGTACGGGAGCTACAACCCCCTTTTCTCTTGTACTAGCCGATCCATTACTAGTACACAGGCTGCTACCTGCTACAATGCTCCAAAGATCTCCCTTAGCTTTTGTACTAGCTTAGATACTAGTACGTAGGTGCTTGCCTACAATCTTCTCTCCTCCAGGTACCACGTTTCATCAATTTTCAGACTGGATACGCTGAAGCACAACACATAATCTGAAAGGCCACTTTTCATCCAATTTTCATACTGGACCCATAACTATCATTGAAGCTCAAAACAATCATCAAACTCTGAATCACTGAAACCCTGTTAACAACACCGTCACCAGAACACAGAGCAGACACAGAACTCTGTAATAACCATCAGACCCATCTGCAACTTCAAATATCAAGCTTTACAATGTATACGCTACTTCGATGAATCAAACCCGCGTGTATACGCGCTTTTGCCAAAGACAACCCGCGTACAGATCTAAAAATAATTTCTCATAACTTGCAGCTGTACCAGACATCAGTCATACTCATAACACTTATAGAACAATACATGCGTCAGTATGTAGATCTAGAATAAGCATCATAAAGATAGTTCATTTCAAACCATTTGATCCCGATCTCTCCTTAGATCTTGTTCTCAATCAGCCGGTGAGATCCCTCCTTAGCTCAAATCAAGCAATGCATCATCAACCCATAACCTGCATACTGGATCTCATACTTCTTCAGATATTCAAGACATTTCAGATACCCTTGCCTAATGATTTCCTTCTCCTTATATAGCCTTAGGCCTTGTTCAATACCAAGAGCCAAAACCATAGAAATCCAATACCATCAACTTCAAAACTAGGGATCAACACGTCCGTCGAGACACCAAGGTCCAAAACCATAGGCACAACTTCCAAGGAATAACCGCCGTGGACCAAAGATAAGTTTTCCACATACACGCACTTTTACTGAAGCCAACCTGCGTGTACACGCGACTTGGTATATAGCGAACTTGCGTATACGCGACTTGGTATATAGTGAACCTGCTTGTATACGCGACTTGGGCTTAATGAACCTGCGTGTATGAACTTTCTCTTCTTCTTATAGTCTGATCATCAATTCCTTGCTGCTGACCTTCTGCACTATGATTTGTCATCAATGTGGTTTGCCATCAAGGACAACACTTATCTCATAATGCCAACAATCTCCCCCTTTGGACTTGATGGCAAAGCTAACTTGTCACACTTAGAACTATCATCTGATTCCTTTGAGCTGTCCTCCATCAGTCACATCTGATATCTCTTCTGAAGATTCATCCAGTTATACATAAGTGAGATATTCTTCTATGAGAGGGTTGCCATCAAGTACAACACATGCATCATAATGCCAACACATCTATATTGTCATTGAAATCTTCAAAGAAGTCTCTCTGGAAGGTTATGTGACATGTTCCATCTATGCTAAGAAGCCATGCATATTTCCAAGAACCAAATGAAGTGTGAAATAAGATTTCATTAGATCTAATATTGTAATGGGAAATAATATAATGAGTAGATTTTTGAATTGTTGATGTAGGGTCCTTCACTTTATACCCATTTTCTTTTCTCTTGGACCTTGTAAAGTCCATATTTATAATTTGAAGTGAAAAATGACAAAACAGGCAATTGCTCAGGGGTGCAACACAAAACCCTTGTGAAAACTAAAGGAGAATAATGTTTAGTCAAGACGTCAAAATTATTAGCATAACATCAAAGGAAATGTATGACATATTTGACAGGCTTGGGGCCATTAGGAACAAACAAATTGGCATTGACAAGGACACCCATGGAACTACCTTCACCATTTAGGAAGATATATAAAATGCCAAGAATTCCATCAATCACCTCTCAAGCTTTAATGTCACCAACATGTATCTAATTATCCTCTATTGCTAGTAATCCAACATGACCAAGAATATCAAACACAAGTATAAGGAGACAACCAACAACATTAGCAACAACAATATGCATATGGTGGTAGGAAATGTTGAGATCAACCCTTTGTAGGAATATTAGCCTCTTAGTTTTCAAATGGATGGAAATTAGCTTTAGTGAAGACAATTATATATCCAATGGTGGGAAAAATATCAAGATCAAGCTATTGTCTATGGAATTGTAGCAGTGTTGGTTTACATATTTACTCAACCACCACCAAGGGAGAAATTAGGCAAAAAATATTAAGGGTTTCATGGTCACACAAATCTAGGGTTTTCTACACATAATAATGGAAGTGTAATGCTTGAAATAGGGACATGACTCAAGATTGCTCATATTAGGAGAAGTCGAAGCTCATAATGACATAGTAATGCCACAATGGAGATGGTTTGAGAGAGGAGTGAGAGGAGGCATTTATGCATGCAAGAGATAGAATCATGGAGTTAAATAAACCAAAGATACCACTGTTAGGATAAGGAATAACTCCATGGTTGGATAGAATTTCATGAAGGTGAGCCATACATTAATACAAAGAGAAGTGACATTTTGTTTTATCTTCCAAGAGGTCCAAATGACTCTTCACACCCACCTATGACTCTTCATATTCCTCCTAAATAAATATTCACAAAAATATTTACAATTTATCATAATCACAAGGATTAGGTATCTAACAAGTTTGAGTTAATTAACAAAACATAGTATTACATTCCTAATCTACAATCTATGAACCATAGAAGCAATCATGAGATTAGTTATTGAACACATGCCAAGGGAGTAAGAGAAATAAGCCAGTGGGTGCATTCCAAAGAGGATAGATCGATCACTTACTTCAAGCACTTTCACTCATAGGAATATTTCTTATCATAAGCCTTTTCCTTATCACCTCACATCAAGCATGGTATCATGGAAGATTCTCTCTCCCCCCTTTCTCTCCTACCTATTTGAAGACCTAGTGGAATAAAGATTGGTAGAGAAGACCTAGTGGAAGGATTTTGTATACAAATGACCCACAACTTTGATATTAGATTGGATAGAATTCACCTTTTCCCTCTTAGTTGGTCGTAGAGCCTATTACAAGAACTTATTTTATGTTATTATCAAGGTATTGTCATTGATTACTTAATCTTAAAATGTAATAAACAAATATATAATTATAACTATAACAAATACTACTAGTTCCTACCGAAAGAATTGATTCCCTTTCGATTCTCTTCCTTTCACTTCCATATCCATCTTCCTTCATTAACTTCCTCACCTCCATTTATCTTATCTCATTTAGCTCATCTACTACATCAATTGTATCTACTAGCTTGGAATAAACAATTATATCGCTCATCTACATTGTATCTACTAAATTGGAACAAACAATTATATCTCTAGTTTTGAATGTTATTACTTCAATATCTTAATTTAGAAATGTATATATTACTTAATCTATGTAATTCTTCATGATAATATTGTATATGAATACCACTTTGTTTTAATCGTTTTCATTTATTCAACTATTAACACACTTGTATAGAAGTATAGAACTTAAAACTTGTATTGAGGTTAAGTTTTACACCAAAACATTAGCAGTAATAAAATACAACATGGAGTTTTACACCAAAACATTAGCAGTAATAAAATACAACATGTCCCCTATAGCTCGAGATTAAAAGAATAAAAAACATATTAGCACATACCATATTAATTTATCATACACCATGTTAATTTTCACAAATTTATTATTAAATACTAAACAAAAACTACGTTTAAAAAAAGACTTTATCCTACTAGAAATTAAATTTAAGATAAACATCCCGATTCCCGTCCAGCAAAATGTGAATATCCGTAATGTCAAATTATTTTCTTTAAATAACCAAAAGGTCAAAAAGCTTTGTTTTTTGAAGAGACATCTTCAATTAACTTAGCGAAAAAATCAAGAACAAGAAATTATATTTATATTAGAATAGGTCAATATACAAGTAAAATTTACATATGGTTTATGATAATTGAATTTATTATAACAAAAGAGCATGAAAAAAATTAGATATGAAAAATATTTCAATATAAATATATGTGATAATTTTTTAAAATAATATTCTTTAAATTAAACAAATTTTATTAAATAATTTAAATATTTAAAATTTACGTTTGGGCTAAATAAATTACAAATAAAACATAGTATATATATCTCCATATAATTTTAATAATAAAAAACCATAGCCCTTATCCCACAACCTATTCATCATTTCTATATGTAAGAACTTGTAAAAATTTCTTGTTAATTAGTCTAAAAGGTCAATAGGTAAGAAGTTCCAAAAACTTGTTTGAAAAATAGTCTAAAATGTCTTTTGTGGAATGGTCGCAATCTTTGAGGGTGATTAATTGTTATGAGCTTTCCTCAAATTCAAAGGTGATCATGGAAGTGATAAGTCTTTTCTCTTGGCCTTTGTCTCATATGATTGTGCTTTCTTATTTGTGCCAACATTGGTGAGAGTGATAAGGCGTTTTTCTTTTCTTTGTCTCCTATGATTGTGCTTTCTGCTTTGGTTGAATAGCACTTGCACTATGACCTAGGTGGAGTTTATGATTGTGCTTTCTGCTTTGGTTGAATAGCACTTGCACTATGACCTAGGTCGAGTTAATGTGTGTGGATAGTAGCAGCAATATTATGATCATTATGTATATAGATTGATTAATAATAACATACATTTCAAAATTAGTATTTATTAATTACATATGGTGATAACTTGAATTTTGCATAACATCTTTGAATATTTTAATAAAGATAATATAAATATACCAATTAATATGAAAGATTTTTGCCTTGAACATTAAGTTTGTAAATAGTAAAACCATGAGAAAATTTTGAATAGCCATTTGCCCTTCTTCAAGTTAGTCAACCAACTATGTTGACTTTCTCATAGTGAAGGTGAGTGATGTTTTATAGAGTAAAGTATCACCTATATTCATTCCACACAATGCTGGCTTGTTAACATTTTCACTATTTAAATGTTGGACTGAATTTTTTTTTAATGTAAAATATAATGATTGTGTTGTATAAATAAAATATTATTTTAATATTTTGTTATTATTCTTATTGTAGGAATGGATTAGGGATTGATGTTCTTATAATTTTACCTAACTATCAACACCTTAAGGTAAGGATTTGCTATATATTGATTGGCAAAAAGAAATCACTTTTCCCATAGGGTTTTTGTATTTGTAAATATGTGATCTCAAGGAATTACTTGGGGTGGCTAAAATTCCTACATCTTTGAATAAGTTCAAATTGTTGGACTTATGCTTTATGGATTGTAGTCATAACTAGTCAATTTAATGAGTCCTATTGTCAAGCCTATGTCATGCCGCTTGGCTGTATCAATGTCAAGGGTGTTCAGCATGAGCAAAAGACCAAGCAGTGAGTGGTGAACAACGAGCAGTTCCTCTTTGGAACTCTGACAAGATTGTTTAACCCTATCGACTTGCTCATATAGGATGCATTGTGCAATGCCTTTAGTGGCAAGTTGTGAGTGGTGGGAGGTAAGGAAAGTTCCACCCTCAAGGTTAATTACCTCTAGACGCCACCACCAGTCTCTCGTCCACTAACAATGAGTCTAAACTTCGTCACTTGTTGGATTCGATGACATACACATACATCGACGTGGGTCTACTCATAAGTATGCATAGTGGGTACTCATTGGATGTGAAATTTAATTCTACATCTAACGTGCATGTACACTTGACATTTGAGTAAAACTACAAGGGGATAAGCTTAAAACACTATTGAAAAGTACTTTTATTTCTTTTTCTTTAAAAATACACAACTGTTATTTTATTATTTTCCTTACGAGGCCCATTTTAGACCTCAATATTTGCCTAATGGACACTGGAGAAGAATCAGTTGTTGGAAAACCTAAAGAAATGTGAGTTTTCCTAGCAATATTTGGTGTATTTGGGGTATGTTATTGGTGGATGGGAGCTCAAGATAGATCTTGCAAACATGGAAACCATCATGAAGTGGCTAGTTCATACAAATGTCGTTGAAGTTAGGAGTTTTCTTGGGATAGCACGATGCTTGTAGAAGTCCATAACTTCATTTTTAATAGTATTTGCACAAGTCCATGCCATAACAATGAGTGGTAAGAACTTTTAGTGGGGTAAGAATCAATAGAAGGATTTTGATGGATGAAAAGGAAAATCAATCAAGCACAATCTATCACATAATCAAGCTTGTAGAAGCCTTTCAAAGTGGAGATAGATATAAGTGGGTATGCCATGGAAGTGGTCTTCATGCAAGGAGTGATGCATGTGTGCTACCATTTTGAAGTATTTTATGGGGTAGTTATCAACTTCCATACTTAGGAAAAGGAGCTCTATGCCTTGGTACAAGCTTCCAAAAAGTAGAAACATTATTTGATGGGAAAGGAGATCGTCATCCACATAGACCACCAATTGATACAATATCTGAAAGCCTAGAGTAAGCTACAATAGACCAGACATTACAAGGGGATGGGGTTCTTAGAATAGTTTCATCTAGTCATTAAGTACAAGAAGGGTCACAAAAATATGTTGGAAGACATGGCTCGAATGCCACCCATATCAAAATTTATAGGTCTGGGAACGCATATATAGATGGATCCTTTCACCCATGATGTATACAGAGATGCATGCATAGAAGATTCAGGATTTAAAGAGTTTCTTAGTGGCTATAAGGCCAACATTGTGTAAAACTGGTGACATGAATCTATAGGCTGGAAATGCCTTGTGTTCCTAAATATGAGCAACTATAGCTTATCATAGAGGCCCACACCTTCAAGGTTGCATGGAATTTTAGTGTTCGGAAGACATTTGATAACTAATAGAGGTATGTGTACTGGTACAAAATGTAAGAAGATGAGAATGGTACATTACAAGGTGTATACTTTGTTGTACCAACAAGCTTAGTAAGAGGAAGAAAGGCCTATACAATCCCTTACTTGTAGCCACTCATCCTTGGGAAAGAGTTTCCATGGAATTTGTGGGAGGTTTACCAACAAACATGAATGGATATGACGACTTATTTGTGTTAGTTGATAAGTTGAACAATATGTGCATCCTCATGTCCTCTAAAAATACCATTAAAGGATAAGAAGCAACAAATTTTTTAATACCAACAAGCTTCATTTCAGGCATAGACACTATATTTCATAATGTATTTTAGACTATGTTGTGGGAGAATATGGACACAAAGTTGAAGAGGTCTAAAATATTCCAACCATAAATAGATGGGTATATAGAAGTAGTCAATAGGACTTTGGTGTAACTTTTGGGGATTTACAATTAGAAGCATTCAAAGACCTAGGATGAAAATTTGATCCATATACAACATTCTTATAACAAAGCAACCCACACTTTTATTGATAGCTCCTCCTTTGAAACTTACTGTGGATGTTTTCCACCTTCGCCCTTGGAAGTTGTTTATGGATAACAAGGAGTGATGGAGGATTGCACAAGAGATGCATTAAGAGAAGAACATGATTTTAAGAATTGTAGGTATGTCCATTTGCAAGTTTAGGAGACACTAGATAAATCACAAGAAAAATATAAATCCAGACATGATTAACACAAAATACATAATTCATTTAGAGTGAAAGTCAGAGTGTGGTTACAATTGAAAAAGGAATTTGTGGGAGATAATTCCTATAGGCACAATATACCCCAATACATGTGCATTTACTAAGTAACAAATTTGGAGAATCTCAAACTCTATGAGCCTTCCACGTCAAATCAAGAGGGGGGTAGGTCTAGATGCTCAGGAAAATTTGTTAGAGGACACAATTTTGTAGAAGAGGTACAAAACTACAAGATAGGGGGAACATGACCTTTGGCATATCAGGTTGAAAGGGCAACTTCTAGGAAAAGCTAAATGGTATTCTAAGAATAAGGATGAGGAAAATTTTCCTTACCTCATTTAGTAAAAATTTTAGGGATCAAAAACCTCCTAATGGGGATGCGTGATCTATAGTGGATAATTATATTATTTTTCATCTATCTCAATGCCTTTAAAGCGGAAGAATTGTAGGAATCACCTTGTAGGGTCATTTCAATGGTGGGTCTTGGTTTGGAGAATCAGGGTCTGAAACCCTCCGGAGCCATTTTGAGGAGTGAATTGATGTTTTCTAGGGTCAAAAATCTCTCACATGTACCATCCCCCCAAGAATTTATCTACACTAAAAGCTTTCCAATTGTGCAACAATCACATCAATAAGAATTTGTATGCAAAAGTTATGTTTTCCACAAGTTGACCTACCATATTGATCACCATGGTATAGTGGATGCCACATCAACCCCTATTACTCATGCACATGGGACTAGCCACATTCATACTTTCAATAAGATTCTTTAAGTGCCAAAACTATAACCCTAGTTGAGGGTTGCAAGAGTCAAATCCTACCCTTAGTTGGATATTGAGTTATGTTAAATATCAAGTCATGAGGAGGAGTCAGGTTTCCATTCTATTCTATGGTATTTTGTTCCATAGTCAAGTAGAGCAACTAGAAGTGAGAAGTTAGAGAGTAGAACAAAGGGGGTTAAAATTTTGTAGTAGCTTATAGGCCATAGGTCTCAAGTAACTCCATATGGAGTACCTCTTCCTCTATACTTGCTTATTTCCATACTAAAGAAAATAGAGCAAAGCAACCCCACCTTCTCACTGGGTTTTCTTCCATTAAGGTTTCTTGAGAAAATTTATGTTTATGGTGGATGGTGTGTCTTTCTTTCTGTTCTATATTTCATGCATTTGAGCTAGTTTATTGATTTAAGCATGAAAATGGTAAATAAATAATTTGATATCTAAAGAGAATTAAACATTCACAGTAAAGATTTCAATATTTTATAAAATTTATTGTGACAAACTATTATAGTGGAATAACCATGATAGCTTACAAATCACATTAGATGCTAGAAATGTGCTATATTCAAATGCGTAGTGCATGCGCATGTTTAAAGGAAAAATATCATACATGGAGTCATGCTTTTTTTTTTTTTTCTTTAAATTAGTGGATTTGTATCACCCCAATGCAATTAAAATTGTCAAAAAAAAAATTTGTTAATGACCAAAAAAAACATACTATTTCTTCTTTTAAAATGCTTGAGCTATATAAAATTTTATTAAATTAATACCTCAAAATAATTAAGATTACCACAACATACTAGTTCTTCTTTTAAAATGCTTGAGCTATATAAAATTTTATTAAATTAATACCTCAAAATAATTAAGATTACCACAATTTTACATTAACAAGTTTAGATATATCTTCCTAAATAACGAATAAAAAAAAATCAACTAAAAGTTAATGAAAGAATAAAAATAAAATCCTTAACCTTCCAAGGGCCATCAAGTAGATTTGAAACAATATCGAAAGGTAATATTTTTTCCCTTCATTTTGTTAGGAAGTAAGAGGAGAGTGTCGACAATCAATAAAGGGAGAAACATTTGTGCGAACATTGCTACAACGAAGAAAGAGATTAAATGAAGAAATAGATGGCAGAAGAAAAGTTGAGATTTTTCATATTTTGCATTCTCAATTGTGTAAATTGGTGATTATCACTATCATTTGGTAATATGTACATCTTTCATTAATTATTAAAATTATATGGTTCATTAGATTGGTATTTTATTCATTAATTTTTTTTATAATCACATTATTTATTTACATTTTCTAAAATATATTTCAAGAATTTTCTGAACAACTTTAATTGTATATAGTGTTCAATGTTATCCTTTTTATTTTAGTGATTTTTTTATTTTTTATTTTTTTAATTTTTATATTTATTTAATTTTATTTTAGTGGAGCATTTATTACCAGAAAATAACATTGAATTAAGATTTTATGAGTTTTTAAACTTTAATTTTATATAAACTTTAATTTTACATAGTGTTCAATGTTATATCATTTTTATTTTAGTGATTTTATGAGTTTTAAAGAATTTTTTTGAACCCCTTTAATTTTATATAAACTTTAATTTTACATAGTGTTCAATCTTATATCATTTTTATTTTAGTGAATTTTTTCTTATTTTATATTTATTTAATTTTATTTATGGGGCCGTTATTACTATAAAAATAATATTGAATTCAGATTTTATGAAGTTTTTTTAAGAATTTTAAACAATCTTAATTTTATATAATGTTCAATGTTATATCATTTTTATTTTAGTGAATTTTTTTATTTATTTAATTTTATTTAAGTGAGATAATATTGAATTAAAGAAAAATAACATTGAATTAAGATTTTACGAGGGTTTTTTTTTTTTTGTTAAGATTTTGTGAGGTTTTTTATTTTTGTTTGTCCAATAGAGATGGCAAGCACATGTTTTTATGGATTTGTTTTTTATAACGGATCATAATAATCTATTTATATTGATGTTCTATATGAAATGATGTATTGATGCAACAAAATAAAAGGTATAATATTAGAGTAAAATAAAAAGAGTTATTTGGATTGGTTTTCCATTTATAATATTTTTTAGTGTTTTCCTCTTATCTAAGCATTATTTCCATTCTTTTCGCTATCCCCAATAGAACATTTCTTACTTTTGAATTGTCAAATTTGGTTTCCATTCTTCATCCACAATGGATTAAAACTTTCTCAAATTGATTTGAAATTATAATTAATTTTCTTTGCTTTTAATTGTATTTTCAGCTTATCCCCTTATAGGTTTACTCAAACGCCAAGTGTGGACACTTGTGAGATGAGAAATTAAATTCCATATCCAACGAGTATCCACTATGCATACTTTTGAGTAGATCCACATCGAAAAAAAAAAAATACATGAGAAAAACATGTTCAACACATTTTTTTCATGTATTTTATTTTTTTCTATGTGGGTCTACTCAGAAGTATGCATATTGGGTACTCGTTGGATGTGGAATTTGATACCCCATCGAATGAGTGTCCACAATTGGCGTATGAGTAAACCCATAGCGAGATAAGCCAAAAATACAATAAAAACGTAGTTTCCTCTCTTTGTCTTTAAAAATTCATAACTCTTATTTTATTATTTTAGCTATTATTCTTTTATTTTCCTTAAGTGGACCCATTTGATACCTCAAAATTCCCCTAATGCATTTTATTTGATTGCACATGCACACAAATAAACATGGCATCATTAATGTGTTATGCTTTGGACCTCCCAAGGTTCATCCATTGACCTTAACACATTAATGATGCATCCACATGTAGTGTAAATCTTGTTGTGCCTTTCAATTTGAAATACAACCTATGGTGGATTAATACTATGTTGTAAGACTATTTTTTTTGTCTCTTGCAAGTAAAATGAAGTTTTAAGGACACAATTTATTTTTTAAACATCATATTGATTTCTTTGTGTCTTTAGATAATTCAGTTAGAGATGGTATTTAGGTATAGGTATCAAAACCTTGAATTATGCATTATCAATTTTTAATTCATTTTTTCCTTAAGAGTCACTCCACCAAGTTATGAATTTTAACCATAGTTTTCATTATTATGTGTCATAAACTTGACTTGCATATACTATCTAGCATGGGCCACCATAGTTAGCACCTTTCTCACCTTTTGATGACAAAGTTGAGTTTTCTCATATTGTTTGGATCCCTCTTAGCTCCACCATGACACACTATTTGAAGTTGCATTAGCTCTCTTCACATATTTTTGAGCCACAACTTATAAGCTCCAATTTTCATGTTTCGATTTACATTTTTCATTGCATATGTTGCTTGTGCTTTTTAGAATAACGTCCTTTGTAGTATGCTATCCTTGGCTTACCACCTACTCATTATTTTGTCTCTCACCTTTTCATATATTGGTTCTACATTGAAAAACCTTATTCGTGGAGAGAATAAGATTTTGAGTGTACACATATTTTCGCATTATTTTTTTGTGTGTTTTCGCATAGGTACATTTTGTGCACATGAAATGCAGTTGCATGCTTTGCTACACTCATTTCCTCTAGTATATTTTTATCAATATTTTATTCTTTTCAGGATTTATAATATTAAAAAGATAAAAATATCAAATATTATATATATATATATATATATATATATATATATATATATAAGAGAAAATTATTGAGATCTTTATAATCATCATATATGTGTGTTGACAGTGTTGGATGCTGCCAACATTGTAAGGGGATCTCCCCAATGTGAAGTCCCAATTCGACATCACATCGTTTGGTGTAAGAGTCCCATCCAGTCATATGGTCTGACCACCGTTGGAAAGGTTTCACATATATACCTTGGTTATGATTACACAAGAGAATGAAACGCCTCTCTGGGGCAACAAGTGTGTGAGCTTTGTGAGACACTCGATGTAAGGTGCACAAGGTAACATGCATGATTGGTAGGTAAAAATGAGCCATCGGTTAGAAAAGTAATAGTACTATCATAAAGGGGGACCCAAGAAGGAAGAGAAAGGGTTGTTAATTACCTGCGTCCATATAATAAACAATAATCAGTAAGGCATAACAACACTTATTCAATAATAACCATAGCTAAGCAACGAATAAGTTCATTCACTTAGTATGTAATTAAAGAAACACATACCATAAACATAACCCGAATAGTCAAACTATAACTACGATACATGTATGAAAAAAGGTTGGCTCATAGAGCTTTTGATTCAGAGTGAAAGGTCCCAAATACACTGTTACATGAATGAAACACTATATCCAATAGTGGAACATGAAGCCACAATTTTCTTCTCCAAAGAATGATCAATCCCTTATGTGATACAAGAGAAGCCAAGGAAAGAATCCAAGCCCTTAGCTTGAGTTATGAGGAGCCATTTATAACAAATAACAATGATCTTTGAGCTTCCTCATGACTCTTTGACTTATATGGCTATTCATATTCTATTTATGACTCATTACATTCCATATGTGACTATTCACATTCCATATGTGTCCCTTGGACTTCATTACATATCATTTATTACACAAGACAAATTACACATGAGATGGTCACCTAATAAGACAAACTGATAATGGGACAAATGCTCATCAAATTGATAAATCATTGGCTTCCTCATGGAGCTCATTTGTAATGTAAGTGTGCCATGCTCTGAACTCCATTGATATGGCTTTGACCCAAACTGGCAAGTCCCCTATATACTGCATCTTCACCTCTAGTACCTCTGTCATTATGGTCTTGGAGCTTGACGGTACATTATTCCATAGCCATGAAATTTTCATATGAGCTTTGACTGGTGCGATGGCGTACTGTAGAATAATGTCTTTGGTAACCTCTGAGCCTCCCTGTTCTATTGCATGTTTGATCTATTCAATAAATTGCCTTATCTCCTAGAAGATGACTTCTCTGCCTAAAATTTGTTCAAGTGATCCTATTGCAAGCATCCCATGTTTTTGCGTTAGAGACTCGAAACCATTATATAGTCAATTATAGGAAGAAACAATACTAATTGACTATTCTCCAAGGTGCATGTATTTCTAATGGTGAAGTCTCAACTGAACTTTGTTTATCTCAGCAACAATCCCGTCTTTCTTCTCCAAATGTTGTAGAGCATCTAGATACTTTTCATCCCACTCCTGAATATGGTCAACCTCTTTGTTTGCTACTTTCAAGAGTTTTACCACTTTTTGTTCTTTCTTCTGGATGCCAATGAGTGGAGCCACCACCTATTGTATAAGTATCATCTCATCATATACCCATGCCATGGTATCCTTCACTGGCACCAGTTCTTCCTGTCATGCTTCTTGCCATTCTGTGGTGTTGAAACTCTATTATGACGACCATTTGTTCTCCACTGCAAGATGTTTCACATGTTGCTTCATTGCAGCAATTTCTTTCCTCAAGATAACATTCTCACTCAGAACATATTCAAATTTATCCTGTGCCGCTATAGCAAAAGAAACAGTTTCTTCCATGATCGCACTAGGATTCCTTCTGGAGTTTATGGTTATAACCTTCTTTGTAGCAACTAAGACTAGATTCCTAGGATATTTCGGAAAGCATCTACGCCTCTGCTGCACAATCCTCTTCTTAAATTGATCAAACATTACACTACATACATCCAGGACTTTGCCTGCTGGTAGAGGTGTGATCCCCATCTCTCCAAATGGAAGATGACCACCTGTGAGAGGAGGTTCTTCTGGAGAACCTGGCTCATCATCCATGGGTTCAATGATATCTTCTTCCTCCAACTCTTCTTCTATCTCTCGAGTCAATTGTTATTCTTCCAATCTTTGTGCTACTTCTTCCTCTTGGGACTGCTTTCGTTGTTCTTATTCTATCATTTTCCTCTCCTCCTCTTTTTCTTGTTGCTTCTAAAGCAACTCATCCTGTTACCTCTTTCCCTCTTCTTCTTTTGCTTCTCTCCTCTTTTGTTCTACTTGAATATCTTTTATGTTCAAAGGATCAACTTTCCACATTTTTTTTCTCTCGTCTGTCAAATAATTTCCGATCCTCTCCTTGGGAGCTAATTTCCTTGCTCAAGGAGTTATTTGTTCTTCCTCTTTCACATGAAATTCTTGAGCTGGTGGATCTTGGCATGAATTGGTTTCCATCCTTGGATGTTCCTTCATGTTTTCACTGTACCAGTTATTTATCTTCTCATATTCTACTTTGGATATCGAATAATACCCCATATTGTGACCTATCCTTTCACAATGTTGCCTACATATTCTCTTGGGGTCGTATCCATGAAAATCCTTAGTGGCGAAGTGTAGGCCATCTAGCTCCTGTATCTCTGCTACTACCACCTTGTTGCTCTTCAACTCATATAATTTAATCCTCAATGGGAAGGTAAGCCAAGGGGATTTCTTCCTCCTATGAAGAACTCTTGACACTCCCTTGTCCAATTGATTTTCCACTTCCTTCGTGACCACCTTATTGGTCACATATCTTGGCATGAGATGAGGGGATATCTGAAAACCAAAACATGTGAAGTATATCCCCTTAGGCACTGCAAACCAATCTGGGATATCATGTAGTGAATCCTTTACCTAATCAGTGATGCAAGGAGGATTAAACTCTAATATCATATGAAATATAATTGCAAAGAAGTTCTTTGGAAAAATTTTCATTGTGCCTCTGAAGCTTGATTCTGATAACACTCTATAGTGAAATTAAACTATGAACTTGACCTCAAGGGTCCAGTTCTAGTACTTTCCCAGGAATGCATACTATGTGCAGATTCCATCTAAAAGAAATGTAGACATGTAGAATTTTGGGGCTTGGTTCACCCTCAAAGATTATTTTCCCTGCCTCACATGATGCTTAATTCAAATGACAATATATCTTCCCAATTAAAAGATTTACCACGGGTTTCCACAATATGGAGCATATATATCCAATTCTCCTCAAACACCTTAGTGTTTTTGTGCACATTCAACTGAAAACACATGGCTATCAAATACTAATATACATATTTGAGGATTTTTTTCAGATAGACTTCGAATGGGCGATGGTGAAACTTAGCAGGCTCTCAACACTAGGATCTGATAATGTCACTTGTGCCGAGGTTGGCCATCTAGTGTAGAATTCATTATTTACATAGTTTGTGGGCCTAAGCATCTTGTAGTATGCTTGCATATCTTCTCCATAATAGGTGGCGAGCTTACTGCCACTCTCACTGCAAAGAAAAATATAAGAGTCATCCATGTGTGTAATGATCTAGCTAATTACTTTTGCACAGGGGATGACCAAGAATCTGCATGTGATCCTATGTATTAAAGTCCTCTTGATATTGATGTACACTAGAAGGTCCTCCAAGTCCTCAAGGCATTGTTTTTGCATGAATGTGTTGTATATATTTCTCCATATGACCTCAATAGACTTATAAATTAAGCAATGTGTGTCTGCATATATTTGAATGGTTAGATTGGTAACTTCAGTAGGTTCCTTAGGGCTTGCTTCTGAGACTTCTTTGGAGGCCACCTTATGAGGAGGCATGGCTCCAACATATGATGAAAGGGTGACAATACTTGTAGCAAAAACACCTGTTTGTGGTAGCTTACTCATAGTGACAAGATTATCTTAAAGCAACCTAATTATGTAGAAATACTTGTAAATCATGTACAAAGAGCCATCAAATGTAACTGGACATGAAAATATATCAATGAAATAAAAAAATCACTTGCATGCAAACTAGGAGGGAGCACTTTCAAAGCACGCATACGGTCAAGACTCATTCGTGGCTTTGTAGTGCACTCATGCGCTCAAGCAAGTGAAGAGAACCATCAAGGGTGCATTGGCACACTTCGAAGGGTCAAAGGGATGGGCTATTGGGCATTCAAGCCTTCATAGTGTGCTCATGTGCTCAAGGAGATAGGGAGGGCACACTGACGCACTCTGAAGGGATGAAGGAGAATGCTTCCAAGACTTGAGACCTTCAAGGTGTGCTCATGCGCTCAAACGAAAGGAGGGTGCACTATCGCATGTCGAAGGGATGAAGGAAAGTGCTTTGAGTCTTCATGGTGCGCTCATGCACTCAAGAGAGAGCGCGGTTCTTTGTGGTGAATAAGTGTGCTCAAGACGAAACTTATTGTTTTGGGTGCAGTTTTCAAGGTTGATTGGGCTTTGGGTTCCAGAAGTGCGCTTTTCTTGTTGAAAGATCAGTAACAAGTTTAACAACAAGATTTCATGATAAGAATGAGAAGAAGAAGGATCTGCAATCTTATATATATGTTTTTGCATTCACGGTGGAATATGGAAGGTAGAAGAATGTGAAGGGTTTCTGTATGCGACAACAGATGAACACTTGTAGAATGAAGATTGAACAGAAACGCTAACAATCAAACTAAAAACAAAGAAATGATAGGAAGAAAAGGAAGAATGATAGTGAATTCATGAAAGATAATGAAAATATTCAACATGCAAAACTTACTTGTGAAGCAGGTTGATGAATATTTTCTTGATCTCCAATTGTGCACTCAACTTAGTTGAGAATGATTATGCAAAATAATTATTAACATGATTGATTTAAAAGAGTTTACATGAAAAATGATTCATGCATGATCTCCACTTATCGATGAGTGAAAGGATTATTTAAGGGAAGTTAAGTGGGCTCCTATTTTCTAGGAGTGCAACCACATTCAACTAGATTCTCATGCATGCACCTAGGAGGAACCCATATTATCAACACAAAGGAGTGTGCTCAAGTAGTGCACACTTTCTCAGCATGAAGGAGTGCGCTCAAGGAGGGCACACTTCTTTAGCCCGAAGGAGTGCGCTCAACTCAAGCACATGTCTTGACAAACTCGAAGTGTGCTTTTTCCTTTAAAGGTCATTTTCTTACTTTTTTTTTTTTTTTCTCTGCTTTTGATATTTTTCTAGTGTGTGAATGGTGAAAAGGAAAGTTTCTAATTCAAGATAAGTCATGAGTTCACCCAACCATGAACTAGATAAACTAAGAACTTCTAAGGGTTAGGTGATGACACTTAGGAAACATTGACTTAGGAGGATGTGACACTAGGAGAAAACACACAAATAACAAATCAAACAACATGATGACACTAAGGGGCTCGAAATAAAAATTAATGTAGGCTCCAAAATTGAATTGGGCAAAATTTTTGGAGAGTCATTGTCATAGCGACAACAATGTGGTAATAGTCTAGTGATGCACCTTTAAAAAAATAACTTGACATGTCATTTCTGTCCTTCAAAAATTGAGAATTAATATTTCCTTAGGATTTGAAATATTTTTTTATTTTTATATTAATACTCCTCCAATCGGTTATTCTTCTAATTATGGAGAATTTTTCAATGCCTTTGCATTATAGATATATATTATTAGTCCCCTTTGTTGTTAAATATTGCCTATGTCACCATTTTGTAACAATTATGTTCAAAGGATTTATTTAAATCAATGTCAATCATTCCTCAAATTTCTTAAACGTTGATTTTGTCCTTCCCTATTGTCAAAGTGTTCCCCATTTCATCAACATAGTTGATGTTCTCTTGTGTTAGTGTGCAAGGACTCATTATTCCATTCTCATCAATAATTCTTCTCCTTTCGACTATAAGACATTACTCTAGGAGATTGACTTAGAGCCATTAGCACCCTAGAACTTACTTTTATCATTGGTAAGTCGCCTGTGCTTAGTAGATTACATCTCCCCATTGGTCATGGACTAAGGGATTTCCACTATGTTTGAAAACAAGTCATATAGTCACAATATGTTATTCATATTACACCTTGGTTTCCATTTTCATCATTGGTGCAATTCTTCACATATGTTAGCAACTTTCATTAATGGTTGTTTCTTAGAGGCTATTTTTGTGTTCTACTTTCATCTAATGTATGGGAGAAACATGCAAGGTGGTGTGTTCATTCTATTTTTTCTTGGGCCTTGAAATCATATAATTTTTTTGATACCTTCTTGTATTGGTTCATGGGGTATGCCTTAATGCCCTCCTTCCGACAGATCTCTTCCTATCAACACTAGTGTGATTACTCCGGGAACATGATTTAGTGTACCTTACAGTACCTCAAGGCTTAGAGTCATCAATGGTAGGTTCCCTAACTATTGATAAGGGAGTACATAAAATTCCCCTGAATGTTAGATTATATAGGTCCTTGACGTAAATACATCTATTCACACTTGCTAAAATGTATTATATACCTTGACATCAATTTTGATTATTTATAGGCGGTCTAACATTTGTCTATAATATACATTAGTGGATGGTAAAAAAAATGGTTTCACCCATATTTGACATCTTATCTTCATTTCTTTGTGACTAGTGGAATCAACAACTAAGGCAGTCTTGTCCTTGCATGCCACAATGTTGATTTTGTTTGTTACCACTACAACTATTTTGTGTACATGCTTTCTCCAAACATGGACACATGTAAGTTGGTTTTTGAAAGGACCTCATTATTTTTACATAACATGATTTTACCAATGATTTACACCTTGGGGGCTCAAGTTTCATACCATTTCATTTACTCATGTTATACATAATCTATGACTGTGGACAAAAGTATCTTCCCTAGATATGGTGGACTGACCTAGAGCAATAGAAGGCAAAGAAACCAATGTTTTCCTTAAAGTAAATGGACAACAAGATGAAGCCTACCTGGAATCCGTCGTAAGCCTCATTCTTCTCTTAGCTTGTATGCTCAATTCCTAGCTCTGATCGCTATAATTAGAACCTACACAATCAAACAACACAAGCCAAAGATCTACAACATCTATGTAGTATTATCCAATCACTTTATTCAATAGATAAACATGGTATTGAAATACATGAAATCATAACATCACATATGGGAAAACAATGAACTCTTTGTATTAATAGAAATGGAGAGAGTTACAACAAAATATAAAGTTGATCTTGTAGAAGAGCTCCTCCAAGTTGACTTGTCCTTCCTTGTCACAATGTGTATTTCTATGTCACCCTAATGCATAGAATAATGACTCTCACAACAACAACATGAGGGTAGAATCTATCTCCAAAATCCAACCCCTAACTTGCGGATGGTAGTAAATATATAGAAGAGGATGGTAGGTTAGGAATCCTTATCCATTTACCCAATCTAGGCTTGATATCCACTCTTAATGGGAGGATGAGCTCAAGTGATAAGGGGTGAAATATCCAAGGTAGGATAGGAAAGGATTCAAGGCTTTCATCCAAGGTAAATGGTTGTAACAACTCCTGAAATCTTTTGGAAGAGGAAGCTTCAAGATTCTTTCTATTTTTCATGAATTTATAGAATCAACGCACCCCCAGCAAGTGGCAACCTGCTGGTGATCAACGTAGGTCTAGAGAGGGTCAACCTACTAGTAAACACAATCTCTTAAGGTAGTAGGGTGCATTGGTTTATAAAATCACTGAAATGAAGCGGTTAAAGGTAGAAATTCAGGGATTAGGGAGAGAGATGCTTAGAGCTTTGTGCAAAGGTGATGACAAGGGGTAAAATGATGTTGATTGAACTAGTTAACAAGTGTAACACCCTCCTCCCACATCTACCCAAGCAACCGACCATTCGGGGTAGACATGCAACGAGTGGCCACTATGATATGATTCGACCTCCTAAGTCACATTAAGGAAGTGGAACTAATGGAAACACACCATACAGACATTCAACATCAGCTTCAGGACCCTCAGGAACTAATCCAACACTTCAGACAGCTTTCCCTTGGGTCCCACTGAGATTTTGGAGAACTTAAGCCTTAGTCGCTCTCATGCTATAGGCATGACAGCGTCCAGAAACCTCCATCCTCTCTCACAAGCTTGCCTGCTAGCATCTAGAGACTCATTTTGTCAGTGTTATGCCAACGTCCCCGTGATTTGAGCCACTTTTTAAGGCCCAAAGCCTAGGTCACTGACCAGAACTTCATGATACCTTCAGAACAATAAATGGACAAGGAAATGATAGTACTAAATAAATTACTTGAATGAGACCTTTACTGGACCCCTGCTAGCCATACTAGGCCTTTCGTCAAATACATCACAAATATGTAATCTACAGGTGTAAATAACATATTTGAGCATAGGGGTCTCATACTTATCTGAGATTCCCACGAAGCATTGATGCCTCAACACATTATCTTCCATTCCATCCATTAGGTCATATATACCTTATTCATTCACTTACAAGTAGAAACATGATGAGATCCATACATAGTTGTTGTCATAAAACATATACATAACCGTCATAATAGGGATATAAAGAGTCATGAAATTACAACCATATAGATCACATATAATCCATCAAAATTATCATAGAAATACAAGGAGAAAAAAACCTTCATTAATTATGCAAAACCCAAACCTGGGATGGGACTTCCACATTCCACCCGATCGTAGAATGGTTGAGCCAAATCTCTCTTTAGCCATTCACCCTCGTTCCATATTCCAAGCATGAATGTGGGATCTCATAGAACACATCAATCAAAACACATCCAGGGCTTCCAAAGGCCATCCACCTCAACCCATCAAACAATGATTCCACCTCACATTCGTACATCACAAAACCATCATCAGATTGGTCTCCATCCAAGCCTTCCAGGGCTTCCAGAGTGTTTGTTCCAACCAAGGCTTCCAGGACTAGTAACTCAACCCACAACTGTCGTCGAGCTTCCAGAGCGTTTTTCCAACCAAGGCTTCCAGGACTAGTAACTCAACCCACCAAGGGCTTCCATAGCGTTTGTCCAACCAAGGCTTCTAGGACTAGTAACTCAACCCAATTTGTTACAGGGCTTCCGGAGTGTTTGTCCAACCAGAGCTTCCAGGAACTAATGACTCAACCTAAGCTAAGGAAACATGAGAACCAACCAAAAACAATAATGAAAGTAAACCTACAATCACCATGGCTATCCAAGAAACGGAAAGGCTAATAAATCCACTCTCAATCTAGGAAATCCTCCATGCCAATGATAGATCATAACCAATAATCCACATGCATATTCCATGCATGCCAAAACTAGTGAAGGAAACATACATGTAACTTGGTACCTGCAAGAAAATCCGATGTAGTTATTGATCCCGATGCCCTCTTGTGCTTTCCTGCTCTTCCTTTGCCTTCTTTCTCCAAGAAGTTAAGTATGCCACACCCACTAAGAGTGCTCCAAGAAAACCCTAAGTCTCTAAGAGTATGAGAGAGAGAGAGAATAATGAGAGAGCTCCAAAACTGAACTGACAAAAGGTTACACTGACCAAGCCTGAGCCTAGAGCTTACAATGATTAGGAGCTTGCCAATTGATCCTCAAAAGCCTTTTTATTAATGAGGCCTCTATTTTCTTCATTTTCCATTATTTTCCTTCAATTTCCTCCTCACATGAAACATGTGACCTTTCACCTTCCTTTTCTCCTAATTTCAATTGTTTTCATAAATAAATGTGCCAAAATTTCAATTTTTCCTTTCCAAAGCCTTAGCCATTGCCTTTTACAATTTCCTAAGCCATAATAAACCTAATCAACACCCAATAGGGTGTTTCTGCCACCATTCAACTTGGAATACCTGTCCCATCGACCATGGCCTTATATATTTTTTACATGGAATTTTCACCAGGGTTGTTACAGAACCCTCCCCTTGAGGGAACACCATCCTCTGTGTTCTATGGTACCTATAACCAACAAGACAGTTGAAAAAAAAACATACTTCCCATGGAGCTTTATAACATAGCTCGTTTCAGTATTTACAATGACCACTGTTGAAACATGACCAACATACTGTTTACTGGAGCTTTATAACACAACTCATTATGGTATTTACAATAACCACATATACACGTGCACATTTTCTTCAACCAACAAATAACCATAGTGTCTATGAAGCTTTATAAATCTAGCTTGATACATTATTGACAATAATACACACATATACACATATGCACATTTTTCTTAACCAACAAATAAAAGGATACGATGCCTGCATCTGCAACAAGGGAATCCAGAGGCTCACACCTCCACCCTTAAAGTAATACCAGGTTCACCTCCTTCCCAGGAAGTCCAAAATCCACTGCAAAATCAAATTTGTATCCATTAATGTCCAGCGTTATAATCCTGCACCACTTGTCCTCTCAGTGAACAGTTACCGGCTCATTGTTAACATGCATAATTAAACTAAAATAAAATACTGATACTTATCCTTTAGTCGATCCTTATCTTCTACCTTGTCTTTATTCCGTACACACTCCGGATCGATTTCCAGAACCAACAAATGCCAAGTTCCTTCACCATGTGCACACACATAGAGTGTACATCCCACACATACAACCACACACGACATACCACACCTGCAATACATGCATCTACACCTGACATACAACACATACACCTACACCCAATGTACAATACAACATGATACATACTCCTACATCCGGTGTACGACGCAACACAACACGTATATGTACACAATGTACATCAAAAGACATGCATTATGTACACGTCGTGTGACAACATAAAATGCATACACATACACCCGATACATCTATACCTGATGTACAATGCCACACAATACATGTACCCACACAGAGTACAGCACAATGAATAGACATGTCACGATACGACATGTACATAGTACCACATACACGACACCACCTGTACACAGTTCCACCTGCATGACATGTACACATCACCACCTACACACAACGCCACTTGTACAACATATACACAACACCACATGCACACAACACCATATGTACATAGCACCACATGTAAAACATGCACACAATACCACATGTACATAACATTGCATATCCAACATGTACATAACACTGCATATCCAACATGTACATAGCATCATCTATACACAACACTACATATCCAACATGCGCAGAGCACCATATGCACACAACACTATCTGTACCACCTTGTACATAATCATTGCATAACAACATGTACACACACTATATACATACAACACTGCATGCACACAACATCATAGATGCAACATGTACAACATATACAACATGTAGAACATATACAACATATGCACAACAATAGTACCTCACATCCAAAGTACATTGTCTCTACCAAGAAACCTTGCTTCCAGTGTCTTATCCATGCTTGTCCCAACATGTCGTAGACCACACTGCTTTCATTTTGTTGATGCATCCCTCAATGTTACCTGTCATAACATAAACATAGGCATAATACAAGCATACAATATCAATTCATATCCACATGATACTAACCTCATATATTTTTCATGACTACTCTTCCCAATTGATTCCTCATAAGTTCAGGAACCTCTTCATGTCATTTGCTTGCGTAAGAAATCATTCCTCCACAAGAATGATTCTTGATGACCCTGTCGGACAGTGACACAAGTACATAGATACATACACATATACAAGCATTAGCATAAACAATCATGAATCACCATATCAGGAAACGATATGCATACATACATATAAAATCAACATAAAATAATAATGGTCTAGTCAATATACACATATAGACATAAACATAATCATGATCCCAACATAATTACATAAGGTCAAGGTTAAGAGAAGTTCCTTATTTATGCATAGCATTCACAACATTTAGAACAATTGTTCCCAACGTAGCCAAGGAATTTGATGCCTCAGATCCATTTAATTTAGCTTTTTGGTTACCTTTCTCATGACTTTACTTCCACCATCCATTTACCACAATGGACCCAGCTAGTCCAACCAACTGTCATAGTCTTACCTTTTGCTGTGCTTACTCATGCACCGAGCTTCATCTGAATCTTACATTACCTTTCAGGTACCACACAACTCTCCTTGAGCTCCATTAACTTTCCGCGTTCTCAACCAATTCCCAAGACTCAAAACTTAAAATGCAAGCACAAGAAACAAACAAGAAGAAAACCATGAAAACTAGTAGCAATACAACACCACAAAAAAAGTGGCATGATCATGCACTATACATAACAAAACTGCAAATTAAGTGCAAGAAAATAAAAAAAGACCAAAATTACAAGACTCTCAACATATGCCATGAATCAATTCTCATGGTTCCTAGTGCTTCCAAAGGAAAGCTCACCTGAGCCTTCTTCAAGATCTCATGGCAGTCTCTTTTCCATGCAATCCCTTGCATCATATTTCAATAAACACAAAATTGCTGGCGCATAAATAAACATAACAACACATTGGTTACCTTACCTTGTTGTGCCAAGCATGTTGCTTGCAACTAAACACATACACACCATCCCTCAAGGGACTCTAATTCCATTGACAGATCCACCTGTAACCAGAGACTAACTAATATACCTGTCAAAGACATGTTCATCAATCTAGCACATATCCACATAATTTTAGACAAATCAAGGTTAAGAAGACTTCATGTATGCAAAGTACTCATTCGTTTGGAATTAGGGTTTCTAAACATAGCCAAAGGAATTCTTACCCAATTCCTTCCCTTTACCTTTTTACCTTGTTGCAATCGAGGCTTATTATGTATTGTCGCATCACCCAACTATTAGTTATATAAACACATCAACTATTACCTTGTCATGCTAATACCAAGCATGTCAACTGCTCACACATGTCAACCACATGTTCCAAATATCATGACAATCATATGTATCAATTTGAAGTCAACAATTAGTAAGGCTAACAATCATGTCATAATCCATAGTCAACTCATAGTCATTAGACATAATGCTACAACTATCACCTACTTACACACAAGTGCATATCAATTGTCTCAACACATATGTATTAGTACAATCATCTTAAAACAAGACCATTCCTTCATGCAATCTTATAGATTCATACTCATATCATGTAATTCATCAAGCATTCAACCAACTTGAAAACATACCATGTTAAATGAATCAACTAGACGACGTAATAGAAACCAAACGCCAAATAGATGACATAATAAAACAATCAAGCACCAAATATACAACATAAGCGAACTCATACCTTAATGTATCTCAGGGGAGGATATATTGTCTACACGATCAATCTAGGTAGCATGATATTGTTAGAAAATTATATATTACAGAGCAATGGAACACATAAAATATATTGCAGAAATATAAACACAGAAAACACATAAAACAAGAGAGACACATATATACGTGGTTCACTGAATTTGGGCTACGTCCATAGAGAAACAACCAGTCCTTCCTTTTATATTATCCAGCAAACAGAAGAGATACAACCTACAGCAGATCCGCTGTAATTCCCTCTTCTCTCTCAGTCAATCTCCTCTCTCTTTCTCACTCAGAATATAGATATACATAGACACAATACAATTCCCTCATATATAGCGAGGGGTTGCCTTTTAGGGCAAAAAACCCTAAATTAAACATAACTTCTACCTTCAGATCTCTGCCTAATGAATGGCCTTGATTGACTACGAAATTACAACATTTTACAAGGCAATTTTACATCTATTTTTAGCTTCAGGGGTGCTTCCCTCGATCCCCCGCTAGGGGGGGCTCCCAAAGATTGCAACCACCCCCCCAAACCCCCCTTGCAGCAAAAATATTACAGGGAGTGTTGCCGCCACATTACGAATTGGGGTCTAATGCAGTAATACCTCTAAATAAAGAATATAATTAGGCTCCACACCCAACAGATATAACTTCACAACATATCAACTCAAGCATAAATAAGATTATGATATCCATAATAGTCACTATCTAACATGTTCATATCATAATCTCATAAAAAAATTTCATTCATGCATAGCAATCACATATGTACAATATGTCTAGATTAGTACAACACAATGTCACAACAAGTTGACTCATACCTAAATGTCGAAACCCTAACCATATGCATAGGATAATCCAATTTAGCATGATACATATAACATCAATATATTAATGTTATAACCCTAATCATCAAGTTAACTAACATATAACAACAATCAATTAACATATAACATGTTGATCAACAACATATGACCTAATCATCAAGCTAACTATCATAACAACAAGTTCTAACCTATAGCACACTCATCAACAACATATAACATGATCATCAAGTTATCTAACATAAAACAAAAATAGCAATGCATACAACCACAGGTTACTATCATTCATGACACATGTACATGTGACTATACTAATCAACTATCATCTATCATTTATGTAACCATAATATCAAAAACATGTACATAAACCTATTGTGTATAAACTTAATGCATATGAAAATCCTTAACTTACATACCTGAATGCCCAACATGCAAACCTATATGACGATCTGCATCTCCTGCTTTATCTCAGCCAGCACATTAGCATCATAACAACCAATAGCACCATGATGACCTAAATTGAATACAATGACTTCACAAGGCATGTTTGACCTACATTTCATGCATAACTATAACCAAGACCATGCATGCATAACAACTGCATATATACATATAACACATGAGTACGAAACCATATACACATCATTCTAGCTAGGGTCCAGTCATCAATGCATGACCATATCAACTACATAAACCATGACCTCATGCATGAAAATAACACCCAGATCACGTGCACTTCAAAACATGTGAACACAGACGTGTATAAAGAATGCATATACAACCATACATTCATGATGATGACACCATCAACCTCTGCATGGCAACATCACTGCAACCATGATCAACACCATGCAAATGCAACAAGCACATGGACTACATGCATAAGCTACACATATGCAACCAACATGAAAGAACGATCAACACACAACCCAAGGAGAGCGAAATCACGCTTTGATACCACTCTTTAACACCCTCCTCGCACATCTACCCAAGAAACTAGTCATCCAGGGTAAACATGCGACGATAGGCCACTATGATATGATTCGACCTCCTAAGTCACGTTAAGGAAGTGGAACTGACAAAAAAACACCATATAGACATTAAACATGAACTTCAGGACTCTCAGGAACCAATCCAACACTTCAGATATCTTTCCCTTCAGTCCCACTAAGCTTTTGGACAACTTAAGCCTCAATTGCTCTCATGCTATAGGCATGAAAGTGTCCAAAAACCTCCAATCGCTCTCACAAGCTTGTTTGCCAACATCTAGAGACTCATTTTGTCAGTGTTATGCCACCGTCCCCGAGATTTGAGCGACTTTTTCAAGCCCAGATCCCAGGTCACTACTCAAAACTTCATGATAACTTCATAACAGTAAATGAACAAGGAAATGATAGTACTAAATAAATTACTTGAATGAGACCTTTACTGGACCCCTACTAACCATACCAGGAATTTCGTCAAATATATCACGAATATTTAATCTACAGGTGTAAATAACATATCTGAGCATAAGGGTCTCATACTTATATGATATTTTCCATGAAGCATTGATGCCTCAACACATTAACTGGCATTCCATCCACTAGGTCATAGATACCTTATTCATTCACTTACAAGTACAAACATGATGAGAACCATACATAGTTATTGTCACAAAAAAATATACATAACCAACGTAATAGGGAAAGAAATACTCATGAAAGTATATCCATATAGATCACATATAATCCATCAAAATTCTCATAGAAAGACAAGGAGAAATAACCTTTCATTAATGATGAAAAATCCAAACTCGGGATGGGAATTCCACATTCCACCTGACCGTTGAATGGTTGAGCCAAATCTATCTTCAGCCATTCACCCCTGTGCCATATTCCAAGCATGAATGTGGGATCTCATAGAACACATCAATTAAAACTCATCCATGGCTTCTACAGGCCATTCACCTCAACCCATCAAACAATTATTCCACCTCACAGTCATACATCACAAAGTCATCATCAGATTGGTCTCCATCCAAGCCTTACAGGGCTTCTAGATCGTTTATTCCAACCAAGGCTTCCAGGACTAGTAATTAAACTTGCAACTGCCACTGGGCTTCCAGAGAGTTTCTCCAACCAAGGCTTCCAAGACTAGTAACTTAACCCACAAAGGGCTTCCAGAGTGTTTGTCCAACAAAGGCTTCCAGGACTAGTACCTCAACCCAAGCTGTTACAGGGTTTCTAGAGCGTTTGTCCAACTAGGGCTTCCAGGAACTAATAACTCAACCCAATATAAGGAAACATGAGAACCAACCAAAAAAAAATAATGAAAGTAAACCCACAATCACCATGGCTATCCAGGAAATGGAAAGGCTAGGCAATCCATTGTCAATCTAGGAAATCATCCATGCCAGTGATAGATCATAACCAATAATCCACATGCATATGCTATGCATGCCAAAACTAGTGAAGGAAACATACATGTAACTCAATACCTGCAAGAAAATTTGATGTAACTGCTTGATCCCGATGCCTTCTTTTACTTTCTTGCTCTTCCTTTACCTTCTTGCTCCAAGAATCCAAGTATGCCACACCCACCAAGAGTGCTCCAAGAAAACTCTAAGTCTCTAAGAGTATGAGAGAGAGAGAGAATAACGAGAGAGCTCCAAAACTGAATTGACAAAAAGTTACACTGACCAATCCTGAGCCAAGAGCTTATATTGACTAAGAGCTTTCCAACTGGTCCTCAAAAGCCTTTTTATTAATGAGGCCTCTATTTTCTTCATTTTCCATTATTTTCCTTCAATTTCCTCCTCACATGCAACATGTGCCTTTCACCTTCATTTTCTCCTAATTTCAATTATTTTCATAAATAAATGTGCCAAAAACTCCATTTTTCCTTTCCAAAACCTTAGTCATTGCCTTTGCCATTTTCCTAAGCCATAATAAACCGAATCAACACCCACTAGGATGTTTCTCCCACTATTCAACTTGGAATATGTGTCCCATTGGCCATGGCCTTATATATTTTTTACATGGAATTTTCACCAGATCTATTGATCAGATATGACAAAATGGCCTACAACAGATTTCCCCTTAAAGCGCAAAGTTAGAAATGGAATTTGATGACTGAAGTGCTTTACCTTGTGATAAGTCAGGATCAAGAACAACCAGTGAGATCATTATCTATTACAATACATTTACATCATGATATCTCTACTAAGGGAGGCATACCCATGCTCAGTACATAAGCTAACATTAGATGTACAATGATCAAGTAGGCACGTCGACTGATGAAAAAATTTGGACCCATTATTGGATGATTGTTTGTATGATCATAGCCATCATACACTGTGACCTTGTATTAATATTGAAATCACCACCTAGATGGATGGAAATAGATCTGGGGTCTTATACCTTGTTCACATGATCGTCTAATGTACGACTCTAACCATGTGAATCAATGAGCTAGTATAATTTTTCCTTCCTCGTCAAGTTCCGGCAATATTGTTTGAACTGGTGACCTATAACCTTCTTTAAGCATGAAACATGGAAAACTGGGTGCAATCGGGAAGATGCAGGGAGCTCCAATTTGTATGCCATAGTACCAATCTTTTGCAACACCTTGTAAGGACCATAGTACTTTGGTGATAATTTATTATCCTTCTTAGATTGCTTGAGTGACATTTGTTTATATGGTTATAGCCGTAAAAATACCCAGTCGCCTATATCAAAACTTCTTTCGCTGTGATGTTGATATGTCTGTTGTTTCATTCGATTATGTGCCAACATGAGGTTATCTTTTAAAATTTGGAGAACTTCTTGTTGATGCTCAATGTGATCTTCCACTGCTTGAACCTTAGAATTTTCTCTTAAAGATGATGTGATGGATGATGGATAGTATCCATAAATTCCCATAAATGGGGTCAGTTTTGCTGCCGTATGGAAGGACGTGTTATACCACCATTCAGCCAGAGTTAACCACTTGACCCATTTTGTTTTTTTTATCAAATACAAAGTAATGAAGATATCCTTCCAAACATTTTTTTCACTATCTTCGTTTGTCCATCAAATTGAGGATGATAATATGAGCTATGATATAATTGAGTACCCATACAAGAAAATAATTCTGTCCAAAAATTTCCACTGAAAATGGGATCTCTATCGCTTACAATAATATTTGGGTTTCCATGTAGCTTTTGAATTGTTTCCATAATTGTAATAGCAATTGTACTAGATTTAAATGGATGAGATAATGCACAAAAATGCACATACTTGGTAAGTCTAAAAACTACCACCATGATGACACTCTTTCCTTCGGACTTCGGTAAACTTGTGATAAAATCCATTGAAACCTCCTCCCAACTTTGACTTGGAATGGATAAAGGTTGTAACAAACCCGGGGTCTTAATTGTCTCAACTTTATTTTGTTGGTGAATCAAACATTCCGCCACAAACTTTTGAATATCATATTTAAGGCCATCCAAAAAAAATCCTTCTTAACCTTGTGGTAAGTTTTTAAAAATCTCGAGTGCCCTCCTAAGGGAGAGGTGTGAAATTATAGAAGAATCTTTTGTTTGAGTTGGGAATTCTTATAGAGGTATAAGCGATCTTTATACCATAACGAATCATTTTTCCAACTAAATGTATCATATGTACTGGGTTCTTGTTGTAACTTTTCAATGATTGCCCACACTTCTTCATCATTCTTCCATTCATCCCTTGCTTTGTTTATGTAATCTGGTTGGATAATAGAAATTGCACAAAGCAATGATTCCACATCCTCATCCTTTCTTGAGGTGCATAACCCAACATCTTTGTGACCCATTTTTGCTGCTCTTCTGAAGATAATATTTGTTCTAAAAAGTATTTAAGACTATCATGATCCATTTTTACCTTGAAGTGTCTTCCCATTAGGTAAGGTCGTCATTTCTTAAGTGCATGTAGTATTGCCAACTTTTCCTTCTCATAAATATCTTTTTGTAAATACTTTCCTTTGATTGGACGACTTTAGAAAGGAATGGGTCTTTATTCTTGCATTAAAACATCACCAATTCCATTTCCCGAGGCATCACATTCCACAATAAAGGTTTTTGTGAAGTTTGGCATAGCTAAGATCAGTGCTTGGAACATTGCCTCTTTAAGATCTTCAAAGGCCTTTGTTGCTTCTGGAGTCCAAGAAAATGCATCTTTCTTTAGTAATGTTGTTAGAGGTGCTGCTATTCTCCCATAATTCTTAACAAACCTGTGATAATACCCTGTCAACCCAAGAAATCCTCGCAGATGCTTTATGGATGTGGGAATTTTCCATTCCTTAATGGCTTCAATTTTGCTAGGGTTACCTTAAAACCTTCATGAGATATAATATGACCCAGATATTCCACCTCTTATACTCCAAAGAAACATTTGGAGGTTTTTGCATATAATTGTTTCTCCTCCAATAGTTTGAGCACCCTGTCAACATGTTGAACATGATCCTTCCAAGACTTGTTGTATATTAGTATATCATCAAAAAATACTAACACAAATTTTTAAGGAAGGGTTTGAAATTGGAATTCATCAAACCTTGAAATGTAGAAGGTGCATTGGTAAGGCCAAAAGGCATGACCAAAAATTCATAATGACCCTCATGAGTTCTAAATGTTGTTTTTGAAATGTCTCCAGTCTTCATTCAGATTTGATGATATCCTGAACAAAAATCCAACTTGGTTAAGTACATTGCTCCATGTAATTCATCCAATAATTCATCAATGAAAAAATGAGAAATTTATCCTTAATAGTGAGCTTGTTGAGTTCCCTATAATCCAGACACATGCGCCATGATCCATACTTCTGGTGCACCAATACTACTGGAGCAGAGAAAGAACTTTGACTAGGTTTAATTATACCAGCCTCTAGCATTTCTGCAACCATACGTTCAATTTCACTCTTTTGGGCATATCAATATATGTAAGGCCCAATGTTTGGAGGAACACTTCCTAGAATAAAATGAATAGCATGATCATGATCATGAATAGGTGGGAGACCTTTGGGAGTCTCAAATACCTTGGAATGATTGTTGAAAACTTTTTGGAGATATGGAGAAATAGATGATTTCGATGTGGGCACCTCTAGTGAACATAATTGTGTAATTATGCCCCGGTGTTCTTTCTTTAGAAGCTTTTTAATGCTATTATAGCTAATTATCTTTCTCGGCTTCCCTGTGATACCCATTAATTCAACTTCCTTTCCTTCCCAAAAAAAATTCAAGAAAAGTTCTTGAAAATTAAAAGCTATAATACCCAAAGATTGTAGCCATTGGACTCCTAGTACAACGTCGGCACCATCCATTGGAATGGAAAGAATTGAACTATTCAATACATATTCTCCCATGGATAACTTGATAGTATGGCACTTTCTAGAGAAATCTATGGTTCCTCCATTTGCAACCATTACTTGACACTTTGGTGCTGGACATAGGAATCAATTCAATTCCTTGGCTATCTTACAATGAATAAAATTATGGGTACTGCCTGAATCAATCAACACTATTACCTTTTTCGTCTTGATATGTCCTTCTATCTTGAGAGTTTGAGGAGTGGTAATTCCTGCCAATGCATTACAAGATATGGTAGGATTCATTTCTTCTTTCTCTAGGGTTGGTTCCTAGTGTATATCGTCTTCTTTTGACGTTTCTTGTTCCTTTTCTTCCTCCTCTTCGAAATCTATGTAAAATAATTTCTTCTTAGCACACTTATGACCTTTAGTGTATTTGCTATCAAAACTGTAACAAATCCCTTTTGCTCTTTTGTCTTCCAAATGTTGAGGTGTCAAACTTGGAGGTTGTGCAAGGCTAGGGGCAACAACACTTCCATATTTATAGTTGTGAGTGGTAGGCTTCCTTGTTTCCATAATTTTTCTTTCAATTTTTCTTGCCAACTTGAATGCCTTCTCCAATGAATCAAGTTCCCAAAGGCAAACCTCATGTTGGATGCTATAGTTTAAAGTCCCTATGAACACATCAATCCTATAATCTTTTGGAATATCTTTTACCCTTATATGCAATTTTTGGAAGTCCTCAATGTGTTCCACCATTGTACCTTTTTGTTTGAGATTTATCAATTGGCTAAAGAAGGTGTTTCTTTTTGTATCCTCATTTCCTCCATAAAATTGACCAAGTGATAATTTTCTTACGAGAGCAAAGTCATCGATACCATACAAACTGATTGGGTTCCAAATATAAAGTTGCAATGCGTACCTTTTGTGTGTTTTGCACATTATGGAGATCAAAATATTGCTCCATCTGTAGTATCCATGTTACGAGATCCTTTCCATCAGACTTCCTCATATCGATCTTTGGAACATGGTGGGTCTTCAATCCAATGTTAGATTCTGTGAAATCATGATTAACATTTCTTTTTTTCTCAACATGAGTTTCCTCTACTACCTTTTCGACATTAGGAAGCATTTCTTGTGGCAACTTTTCCAAACCTCCTTTCGAACCTTCCATGTCTTTCTTCAAATATTCAATGTTTACTTCTAAATCATTCATTTTAGCTTCCACACCATTCATATTAGCTTCCATGCCTTTCTTTAAACCATTCATATTAGCTTCTGTTACTTTTTTTGAGAGTGAAATTTGTTGCACTTGGTCTCGTAATTTTGATATATCATGTTGCATTTCTTCCTCTTCTTCATGAGGCATGTTAGAGATTTCAGGTTGCTTACTAGGTGTTTCCATTTTCTTTCTTCGGGGCATAAATTAATGATAATTATGCTTCTATGTGCCCTTTTAATCACTGCAAACTAATTTTTCAAACCAAACTTATGCAAATTTCTAAAAGGACTACACACCTTTTTTTCGCTTTGTAGGAGATCGATATTGAATCTGTTGTACCTCTGGAATTTCGGATCTCCAAGGTCTGAAATTTCATATTGTGATAGCCCTCTACGTTCTCTTTCCAACCACACTAGTCTAATCAAGATTCAATTCTCGAAGAAAGAGTTATGTCAATTCTCCCACGATGGCCTGATTATAGACTGTTTCAGTAGAGAAAACTTGTACGAAGTGCCACATGTCACGTTTGGACCTTCAAAATTGAAACTGATACACAGAAAACTACAGTCCGTATGATTTCTGTAACTATTTATGAAATTTCAATTGGATACTTAGAGAGAACGTTATGACGATTTTCCCAAGGTCACCTGTTTGAGATGTAATTCGGGAACCTGCAAAAACCCTAACTTCCATCGATCCTATCTCCAAAAATGTAGGGATACAAGATCTGAAATTCAGACCCAATGTTCATAAAGATTTTAGATCAAATGGGTTTTAATTTCACCTTCTGAAACGTCATAGAAAAATGTTATAGTGAAATTTCAACGATGACCTGTTTGAAGCAACGAAACCCTAGAATCCAAAGCTCTGATACCAAATGTTATGCAACCAGGTCACAAAATAGAAGAAACGAGAGATCAATGACTTCAAAATCAACCTCTTCAAGGGGGAAACCTCCTTTACATTACACAAATGAACAATTCTTGGATGATACAAATGACAAGACCTCCTTTCTATATATAGGAGTCTAAGGGGTCCCAATAGAATTGGAGTCTAAGGGGTCCCCAACCATTGCTGGTTAGTACCTCTTTATTTTTTAACAAGATCGAGGAGGATAACATATGCTTGATTTGTAAGTTCATCCTTCGGATGAATCCCTCCAAGTATGCTTAACGACCTTGAGAAGGAGTGGTTTGGTCCCATCATGTTCGATGAGCCCATCGTTTTTTGATGTTTTAACGAGTCCAACAAAGGTCTAACTTGACATCCTTTTTGTGTTTAGAGAGTTTGAAAAAGAGGCGAAAAAGAAAAATCCAAATGTTCCTTTTCATAGATAGTCCCTTAAGTCTAAAAAGGAAGAAAATGATATTTAGGAGAACCTCTTAGTCATGTTCGAATAAGGTATTCTTTTATATATTTAGTCTATCTCAGTTCAGAAAAGGGTTAAACTTATGTTGAGTAGACGTCTTTTCATTTACTTTAAAAAGTTGGAAAAGAAAGGTGCTCGACAATATTTTCATATTTTGGGAGTCTGAAAAGAGCTAAAAGAGGACTCCTAGAGGAACGAGTGGTATAAAGGGGGTACAAACTGATTTCGGTCATGATGAAACTACTCAAAACACACAAAGTTCAAGAGGCAGGCTAATAAGACCACTCATCGCAACAATTCCTCGGGAAAGGGTAAAGCAACCAAGTGAAAGCATATGATCAGCCAAACAGATGGTGACGATGGAATGAGAAAACCAAGACTCATCTATCATAAAGAGGCTAATAAAAATGGAAATCATGAGGGATAGGATCATAATGGTTTCATTTTTACACAAGCTTGAAACAGAGAAAAACTATGCTTGAAATAATTTTGCATGTTCTCAGCATAATCGCTCAATTCAAGGTACATGCCCCCCAATCTTCATATCATTCACCTAAGTAGACTATTGGTTACTAATAGGTGGATGAAATGAAGGTTCATTTACGAGATCCAGTGAAATACTCGACTTGGAATTTACGAGATCTAATCAAAGACTCGAATTGGAAGGGGATTTGTTTAATTTTTTGTCGAGATTTACATAGGAAAAGAACTATGCTTAAGGGACCTTGTTTCGTTTTTAATGAGCTTGACACAAGAAAAGGAAATCTGCTCATGTGCCTTGTTTCACTTTTTAAGGAGCTTGTTGGAGAGGTAAATCCCCTCTACAGATAGAGGCGATCCCTACTAGCCCAGAACGGGTCTAGCAACAATCAGTCAATGCTACTATGCAAGTTCCTAATTGCAAATAAAAGGTAGGCAATGAAGACCTACTTGGATTCCAATGCTAATGTTTGATGAAGAGACGTCGCTCTCGCTCCTTCGCTTTGGCCGGTCACAATCCTCCACAATCCTCGTGGATAGACACCTGCACACACAAAGAGAAACACAAACACAAGCGTGAAATCTAATAAATGCAATTATACATCAGTCAGAAAGGACATAACTCACATTAACCATTACAAAGACAAATGAGAGTGGAACCATAATAGTAGTCATTTATTATTAATCAATAACAGAGAAGAGTACAACCAAAGTTCTGACGTCGAATCCTTCTCAAGAGGGTCCAGCCAGCAAGTCTCTTAAGCATTCACCCTTGGAGGTAGATCTCCCAAGACAAAAACTCTCTCTCACACAAGTTTACACAAGAAAGCAACACTTCACAACCTTCCTTAAGCTCTCTAGCAATCCCACACTTGTCACACCAACTACCTACTAGCAGCAGCACTCTAAGCACTATCAATTTCACACTGTCAAAAACTAGCTGCTCATGGCAATGGTAGAGGCTTAAATAGGAGAAGGAGTCTCCATGAATGGTGGGAGGATGAGCTTATCTCCAAGGAAGGTGGCTCAAATGACGAAACAGACATGCCAGAGAAAGGAGGGCGACATTTACAAGGCCAACAACCAGGTCTGGAGTCATCTGGAAGGCCGACTGTTAGAACAAACTCGCCCAAACAAGATCAGCGCGGGTGTATAACTGCACTGGAGCGCTGACATCGCATCTGAATAACAGGGAAGGTTATGTCAGCGCGACCCAATATGAATAGAAGATGCGCTGGTTTATGAAATTCGACCAGCGCGGGAAACACGTGTGCTTCCGCGCTGGCAGCGCATTCGTTGTATTATGAGGCGCGAGTCAGCGCGGTTATTTTAATAACAGTCGCGATGATGGGAAAAACTTTGGCAAAGTGGGTCATTTGGCAACATTAGAGAGCATGAGCATGATTGATTTGAACTCATGACACAGTAGGGAGACTGACAGGGAGACAGTGACAAATTACTGTGTAACAGATGCCCCCTAAAGCATGAAGCCCGAGAGAGTGGGAGGGGTGAAATGCTTTACAAAACTCGCTGAACTGGAACACCACCAGGAAGAATCTGCACGTATGTACAATTGATATCTCTGAGAATCTATTACATGTAGTCTAGGCATGGGCGTAGCCATCCAAAAGACATACGGAGAAGGTCTGTGGTATGGACGCAGCCACCCAGCAGAAGAGACCATGATGATAATAAGGTATGGTCGCAGCCATCCCAAAAGACTCAGGTATGGGCGCAGCCATCCATCAACGAGTCATGTAATAATAATCCACAAAATCGCAACCTGGATTGCAACAGACAAAAATCCAGGGTCTTGCGCTCCATCCCGACCCGAACAAAGTACAAGTCCAAGCATGTGAATATGGGAGTTGAAGTCGAACATGCAAGAACATCGTCTGATTACCAGTCAATAATGAAAACTGTTAACAGACGCGAGAGGTACCACCAATAATGACAATGGTCCTCAAGGTACTTATAGGTACAATCCGCGGCGTGTGAATCAATGAGCTGGTGTCGAACACCCGCAGAATCATTCGATCAGAGGCCAATGATGAAAACCTCGCGTCGAACACGAAGAACCTGCCATTGAGACATGCAGGCTCTAAGGCACCTGAAGGGAGTCTCTAAGTCACCTTCCTAGATAATGAGCTGAAGTTGACAGGAAGTAACCTTGATCGAAGGTGGGCCATAATGCTTCCCACATCATCGACACGAGACAAAGAAGGATAAGATATTTTGTGTGGGGTATCAGAGGGAGGTTGTAATTTTGCAGAGGTCAACTTCTCTTGAACATATCGACGGCACGACAGCGGATTTGGCAGTATCTGACATCAAATGAGCAGAGGTCATGGTGACAAGGCAATGAGCAGATGAGAGGCCAAATAGGATAACCCAAACCCACGGAGGCTAGTGTAAAACAAGATGAGAAATCCCCACCCAGACACGAATGCAGACTAGTGCCATGTTCAAGAGCGACATACTGCCGACACGACAATTATTACAGTTCCATTTTCCCCACCATTTCTGGCAGGTACCCCGATTATTTTTGGATGACAAGCTTGACGGGGATAGCATATGCTTGGAAAGCATCATTTCGACGGTGTCCGATGTCATTAAGTTTTAACGAGTCTAACAAAGGAAGAACTCGGCATCTTTTCCTGTTTAGAGAGTCTGAAAAGACAGCGGAAAAGAAAACTCCAGGGGGGTCCTTTTTCGTAAAGTTGTGTCTCTCGAGCCCGAAAAAGTATAAAACAATGCTCGAAAGAACCGCCCGACCAATATGATCGAGGAGTACTTTTCGTAAGTAGTGACTTCGACCCGAAAAAGTAGAAAAGCGGTCAGAAGTACGTCGTTTTGGAGCCAATAACGAGTGCGAAACGACAAACACCCGACAATCTTTTTAGTTTAAACGGTCGAAAAAAGAGCTTTAAAGGCGACCGCCTCTCGTTCTTTTTAACGAGCCGAGAGGGGGGCTCGGCCATCTTTTCTTGCTTTACGTCGAAAAAGAACTTAAAGACGACGTTGCGGGACCAAGTGTGTATAGGACTGTCGTGACCCCACCGGTATGAGAATCTGCACAAGAAACACCGCACACGTATACCTGTTCGAGATAATATGTACTACATGCATAAAAACATAGTAAAACGACATTGGCACCAAGCACACGGTAAAAACATCACAAAACCTCATATTTATGAAAAATGATAGTTAACTATAATTTTTTTTTACCATAAATAGGGGGTAAAAGGAGGTTTTTACCATTGTTACCATTTTGAATCGTGGAGGATGTTGTGGAGCTGCGAGGTTGACGAACTGAATTCCATTCCGTGCGGACATCAACCACCCTGCAATCTGTTCCAGGTAGGTTCTCTTTCTCCTGCGCTCCATTTTGAAGCAATTTAACCGCATTTTCACGGTGGGAAGTGTTAGTTTGGGCGAATTTTTTGGACTTCAATTCGCTCTCGGTCAGCGCGGATTTCCCCATCGGGTCCGCGCTGATCGAATAATATTTACACATGCCACCCCCGGATCAGCGCGGAAAACACGTGTGCTTCCGCGCTGACCCAAGAAAAATATCAAAGGGCGCCATTATCAGCGTGACTGTTTTAAAAACAGTCGCGCTGACACTGCGAAACTAAATTTTTAACAATTTGAACGTGTAAATTTTAACGGTCAAGGCTCTAATCATTTTTTGTGGCCATGCAGGACAAAATGGCATTTGTTTGGCAAGAGCGAGCTCATGATAATGAGGATATAGCGGCATTCGCCGATGCTGGGTGCCGTAATGCAATGCGGGCATGCGGGGTGCTCAAATTCTTCCTAACTCCGCGCCTGCGAGCACAACCTGATCTTCTCGTGTTCCTAATCAGAGCCTGGAATCCTGTTGATGGGAAGTTTGTGATTCAAGGCCGAGATATCGAGTTCGATTATACGGATATCTATTTTTTGACCGGGTTATCACGTCGAGGTGAGATGCCCATTCTGGAGGGGCAGCGACCCAGTGGTGAAACCCTAGATATGTTGATGGCTCGAGTGTGCCCTCAGGCACGCAAAACGCGGAGTGGGAAGGTAGCTATTCCTACGGTGGAGGACATCGTCCTTCAAACCATACTCTTCATGGTGACCCGGGCAGCGGGCTCCTTGGCCAATCACGAGGCTTCGAAGACCCATCTCCTATTAGCTCTCGAGTGTTTGAATCCCATGATATTCAATTGGGCAGCAGCAGTAACAACCAGTATGAAGAGACAGCTGAGCAACTGCCGACGTGGTGAGTCGAAGCAGTTTGGCTATGGTTCGATTTTACTCCCACTCATGCTGGAGCGGGTACTGGCATTACAGCTACAGGACATGGTCGTGGATCCACCCAGAGGCCCCCGAGAGACGAGGGCTAGTCGATGGGGCCATGTCATGCCGCGAGGAGGTGGCGGCCGACCAGTGGCGTGGGGGGTATATTTTCGAGAGTGGCTGGATCGGCAGGTTATTTTTGTGGAGGACTGGCCATATGCTGGCATAGACTTTCGTGGAGATCCAGACATGCCACTGCCTGCGGGAGAGCATTGGGACGATGGTGGTAAGCCACTTGATCTCTTTTTAATTTTTTATTTTGTGTAATGTTTTTAATTTTTTATGTTTATGTCTTTACGATGAATGCTATGGTATGAAGATGTAGGACCGACGAGACCCCTTGGTCTGGCCCCAGAGGCGCGGAGAGAGGCACAAGGCGTTGGAGCCCTGGCCCTGGCTCCTCCAGGAGTCGATACGATGGAGACTGTGATACAGAACCTCGAGGGCTTACTGGCGGGGATTCCAGATTACCAGGGGATAGAGGAGGTCCCCATAGCATCTCAGATCCATACAGTGGGGGTAGAACCCAGGATGCACCGCCTTTTGAGGCGGGTGGCACGGGCGGCTGTAGTATACAGAGAGCATAACCCACCACAGTAGACATCTAGGTCTTATTTCCTACTGATGTTTTTTGAGAGACATGCGTCTCAGATGTACTGAGAACACAGGCCTTATCTAGACATATACACTTATTTTTGAGCGCCTTGGTGCGCCACATGATATATATATATATATATATACCGATTTTGGATGGATCTTTTACATGTGATGATGTTTTTATATGCTATGCAAATGTCTAACACAAATGTAATCTAATGTATCAGTTGCATAACATACGACCCACATATTTTAATTTTTTACGCAAGCTTAAAAGCACACATGACAGCACACATGCAAACTATGCTTGGAAAAGGATTTTATTTTTGATGCACACGGTGCAAACATTATGATATACATATACATATGCTTATCCTATGGTCTTATTATGTTTTCTATGTCTTCTTGTATAATGTTTATCTGTTACGCAAATGTCTGTCTAATACATGGTTTGCCAATGCATCAGTTAATGTGTTTAATCGTCTCGGAATATGTTGATATGTGATGTAATCAAAATTCCTTTCTAACAATCTTACATGTAAATACAACCTTAGAATGCGTTGGTCTCTGACGGAATAATGCTCGTTGAGTTGATGGACGACAAGTTGAGAGTCCAGGTTCACCACCAATGCACGAATGCCCAGATCAACTGCTTCGGCTAATAACTCAATTACAGCACTGTATTCGGCAACATTGTTAGTGGTACGACCCAAGCACACACCTTGAAGATTTAGCAACTCTCCGTGAGGATCATAGATCGCCCACGCTGCAGAAGACAAATTGCAAGTGCTACGACAGGCACCATCAGCGAAACCAACATAAGGTGCACTAGACATCTACACAAGAAGCAGAAAGCACAATAAGAGGCAAACACGCCTTCACACCAAAGCAAAACGTGAGATCATACACACATAACACACTTGCTAAAAACACACGTATGTACAAACTAGGTGCACGAAATCATGCATAGTATTTTTTCAAATAAAGCCCGTTACGGGGCTTATCGAGAGGTTTTCCTTCGTAGTCAATCAGCTCATATGCCCCCTTTTGCAAAACTCTTTTCACAATATAGGGGCCTAGCCACATGGGTTCGAGTTTACCTGCCCCTAGCTTATCCTTAGCTTGATCATAGAGCAGTACTAGATCTCCCTCAACAAAGGAACGAGGTTGAATGGTATTGTCGAAGTGAGCCTTAACTCTCTTCTTCTGTGCTTCGATAGCTAGAGAAGCTAAGCGACGGGTCTCGTCTAGCCGTTCTAAATAAAGAAGCCGTTCCTCCACCGGAGTGGTGTTGGGAAGCAACTCGACAACTAACTTTAACGAAGGAATCTCACATTCAATAGGAAGGGTGGCCTCCAGTCCATAAACTAGCTGAAAAGGGGTGAAACCGGTGGCGTCCTTCACAGAGGTCCGGTAGGCCCACAAGGCGGGGAACAACATCAGATGCCAATTAGACTTGTGTGTACCAATGGTACGTTGGAGCATTGTGATCAAGACTTTGTTCACGGCTTCAACTTGGCCATTGGATTGAGGGTAGTACGACGTCGAACTATCTTGACGCAAGCCTAGTTGGGTCGTTAGTTCCGTCATCATGTGATTACGGAAATGCTTTCTGTGATCCGTGACGATAGCCTGAGGGACTCCAAACCGTGTAATGACATGATTAAACAAAAACTGCGTCGCTGTGTGACCGTCTTCATTCAATGTAGGCATCGCTTCGGCCCATTTGGTGAAATAATCCACAGCAACGATGATATACCCATGCCCCCCGGCCGAACGAGGGTTACAGGATGTATAATCGATGCCCCATTTGGCAAAAGGACCTACGGTAACAACAGGGTGCAGTGGTGCAGGAGGTGCACGCATTTTCCGGTGGTAGATCTGGCATTCATGGCATGAACGGACGGCAAGGATGCAATCCTTGAAGATAGAAGGCCAGAAATAACCAGCACGGAGGATTTTCTGGGTGGTGGCATATCCGGACATGTGACCACCACAAGCACCGGAGTGGCAGTCATTCAACACCCGCTCAGCCTCCTCGAGAGTCAAACATCGACGGAGAACAGAATCAGCGCCGAGGCAGTACAGGGTATCACCAATAATGCGATAGGGTTGAGATTGATGACGAATCCTTCGTCGAGCGTCTTTCGACACATTGGGACGGAAGGAAGACGTCTGCAAATATACTATGATGTCCCCGTACCAAGGGTCGAGGGTGCTGATTAGAAACAACGTTTCGTCCGGGATATGCTCTTCCGAAAGAGAGGGTGCAGAAGGAGATGGCAAAGAACAGAGCAATTCAGCAAAGACCAGAGACTTCTTAGACTTGGCAGCAGTAAATTCCAAGTCAAACTCTTGGAGGATTACGATCCATTTCGAGTATTTGCCCCCCAGCAACTGACGCGACAAAATGTACGTCATTGGGTTGCAGTCAGAAATCACGGTCGTGGCGCGCAATAGGATATAATGCCGGAAACGTTGGACGGCGCAGACAGCAGCCAATGCCAACTTCTCGATGTAAGCGTAGCGAGTTTCCGTATCCAAGAGGTTGCGGCTAAGGTAATAGATAACGTGCTCATTGCCGTCATCATCATCCTGCACTAGAACCATGCCGATAGTGGTATCAGCGGCAACTAGATAGAGAGTATAATCACGATGGTAGTTCGGAGGTCTTAATAATGGAGCAGAGACAAGGAGGCCCTTGAGTCGCTCAAAAGACTCCTGAGCGATAGCATCCCAATGAAAGGGTGTGTCTCGCTTCAATAACCGTGTGAAACCCTTAGCCACCTCGGCATAATTCGAAATGAATCGTCTGAGGAAATTTGCTTTGCCCTGCAAGCTCTGCAACTGCTGCAAAGAAGCAGGGGGAGGAAGATTCAAGATGGCCTCGACTTTGAGGGGATCCAGCCGGATGCCTTCTCGGGAGACGATAAACCCGAGTAGTCGGCCCGATTCAACGCAGAAGACACATTTATGAGGATTGAGCCTAATACGGTAGTGTCGACAGCGGAGAAAAATTTCGCGAAGATGGGAGGGATGGTCCTGACGCTTGGCTGAATGAGCTGGGAGGTCATCCAGGTACGGCTGTACAATGTGACGAATGTCATGAAAGGCATAGGACATTGCACGTTGGAACGTAGCGCCGGCATTCTTTAGACCGAAAGGGAGCTTCTTATAGGAAAAAGTGCCCCAAGGACAGATAAAAGCCGTCTTATGTTGATCAGCGGGTGCAATGTTGATCTGGTTATATCCAGAGAAGCCGTCCATAAACGAGTAAATTTCGCTTCCTGCACACTCATCGATAAGCTGATCGATGAAGGGTGTAGGGAAGTTATCCTTAGGACAGGCACGATTGATATCACGGTAATCAACACAGACTCGGATAGTGCCCTGTTTTTTGTTCACAGGGACTATATTAGAAACCCAATCCGTCAGTGGAATGGGGTAAATGAAACCAGCCTTGAGAAGCTTCTCGACTTCTACTTTGATGGCTGCGGCCTTTCGGGGGTGCACAGGGCGTAAGCGCTGACGAACAGGCTTAACACCTGGATACGTAGGTATCTCGTGCACCACTATACTAGGGTCGATGCCAGGCATTTCTTCATAGGACCAAGCAAATACATCACGAAATTCGCGAAATAAGTCAGTGTAGAGTTGAACTTCCTCTGGAGTGCAAGTCACTCCAATATGAATGTGCTCGACAATCCCTGGTTTCACAGAGATGTCGATAGGTTGGGTTTGCGTAATGTTCCCCATATTGCCCTCAGAAAATACTTGGTAAATTTGAATAGGCGTTTGGAGGGGCGAGGATGGGATACATGGAGCAAACCGCTCGAGACATGCGATCATTTCCTGATTGGCAGGGAGAAAGGAAGAGCGGTGGTGATGATCTGACCAAGGGAGCTCTTCGAGAGACATGGTCTCTATGATGGCTTCATCGGAAGGAAATATTTCCTTTAATGGATCCGACGTAGCATCATCTCCAAGCCAAGGGAAATGAACATACGAATCGGGAACACCGCTCGAAAGAGCAGGTTCGGGAGGTGGAGCCGATGCAGCAACGATTTCGACGTAGTTGAGCTCAGCAGGACTCAACGACATCATATCACCCCAGGAGTCTATCTGATTAGTGGGAGGAAGGACCCACGGATCAGAACGTATGGAAATCATGTTAATAGGGGCGAGATTCGGAGGTGGAAGGGGAAAGACACCCATTAGGGCGGGATCTTTAAAGAGCCCAGCTCCCACACTCTCGAATGATTTAGAGGTATGCTCCACGAACGGCACATTACCTTCGGAAGAAGAGGCGAAGAAGGAGAGCTGGTCCACCGTGACAATCTTCCCTTGATGAGGGAAACGAATGACACGGAAAAGGGAGGAAGCCACGGCTTGCATGGCATATGTCCAGCTACGTCCGAGGAGGAGGTTGTAGGTAAGATTGGCGTCGACAACTTCGACCTCCACTTCTACCGTCTTCCCTTCCAAAGAGATGGGCAAGCGTTGGAGGATACCGTAAGGACGAGACTCTCTTCCATCAAAGGCTTCTAACGTCGTAGGAGACTGACTCAACGTAGGAGAACCAATAGCCTTCCAGCAAGCAACAAACATGATGCAAGTTGAGGCACCTTCATCAATGACTGTACGATGAATTGTTTTGCCATTGATGATGACCTGTATAAGGAAAGCGACTTGGTGAGGCAGTCTCGGTGTAAAGCCCTCGAGATCGAAAGAAATCAAATCTGAATCCGCCGGGTCTATGCCACCGATAGCCGATAGCAAGGACTTCCTCTGGGAGGGGCAGCTCTGGAGGACTTCTAGAGCGGACATAGCAGACGGAGCCTGAGCTAAGTCCTCAACAATGCTATAATGCTGGGCAGCACGAGCATTAGGGTTGTAAGACGACTTCCGGAGTACACCTTTCGGAGGGGGTCGGGGGATCGTCTCAGTGCTGGGCCTTTCGATGTGGAGAGGACCAGAACTGGACGGAGGAGCGCTGGAGGGGATCTCTGGCTCTTTCCCGGCAGGAGAAGGATATTCTTTTGCTCAAGTAGAAACATGGATGGGAATCGTTCCAGCCATGAACACTTGAGAGCCAAATGAGGAAGAGGGTTGAGATGGGTCTGCCACCATTTGAGTTTGCTGGGAAGGGAAAGGTTCTTTAAGCACGGCAGGAGTCCCAGGAGCACCTTTCAATAATCGATTAACTTCGGACCGCCTTGGGTAGTCCTTAGTATAGTGATCCTCATCATAGATAAGACAAGGATACTTAGGTTTTCGTTTGGCTCCTTCTTCGGTCTGATTTTTAGGGGAGTCCTGTTTGGGCTATTCAGATTTATTCTTGGCTTTCCCTTTCTTTTTCCCTTTCGAGGATTTATCTGCCGTGGTGGACTGAACGACGTTAAGCTCGGGGGTACTTCCAGAATTAGATTGGCCCTGAGAAGCATTTCCATTAGAAGCGTTCTGTTTTTGCTTCCCAGGGTTCACGGTCGATTTCTTTGATGACGAGTTTACAGAGCCAATAACTCCGTCAACAGATGGTTTTGGCGGAGCCTTGGATTGCCCAGGCCTCAGGGCATCTGGAAAATAATCATATAAAGTACCTGACTGAGAGTATACTAAGTCAAGGTACTGAGCACGCGCGATAGCTTGCTCTTCAGTTACACAAGCTCCCATGGCGATGTCTCGCGCGATTGCAGGGACAAAGGAAGTCGTGAACCAATCGGTCAGGAGTTGATCAGGAATCCAAAATTTGATCAAGCGACGACGCTGTCTCCATTCATGTATATGATCAGATATATGTGTAGCCGTGTCCTGTTTGAGAGATGTAAGGAGATGTGTCCCTGTCTCATACCGAATGGGTAACTGAAAATGAGTTAGGAATGTCATAGCCAGTGAGTTGAAGTCTTGAAATGTTTCGTGATTTAGCTCAATATACCACTTAGCGGCTGAGCCGGTGAGAGTTCTTTGAAAGAGGCGGAGCCGGATAGAGTCATCAAGCCATGAGTTCGATGAGCACCAAAGGTGATAGGTCATGACATGGGCTTGAGGGTCTTCACCAGCTTTGCCATCAAATTTGGGGCAATCACCGGGTATTTTAGTCGGAACTGGTGGCCAATATGGGTTATGAAGAATGGGATCATTCGTCAACTTGGACACATCGGGAAGTTCCAACGTCGCTAAGAAAGGCAACTGAGGGTTAAAGGACATTTGTGGCTGTGGAAGAGAGGTAGTACCAGGGTTCCAACCAGGTGGTGGTTGCCCCCATGGACTTTGTCCAGATGGGCCCGGCCCGAAGGGGCTTTGCCCATAGAGATTTTGCCCGTAGGGATTCTGTCCATACAGATTCTGTCCATATGGATTCTGTCCATATGCAGACAGTTGACCCTGGGTCTGCCCCCCAGCACCCCATGGATTAGCAACTTGACCTGCAGGTGCAGCGTACTGATAATTCTGGTAAGGAGTGACCTGCATCTGTTGATAATTTTGATAAGGGGTAAACTGAGTTTGCCCCTGGGGTTGCTGGTAGCCATACATTTGCTGAGCTCCATACTGAGCCTGATAAGAAGGCTGCGCTTGGTAAGAAGGTTGGGGCCGTGGCCCACCTTGCATTTGATAACCAATTTGAGTTTGGGGCCCAGAAAGATGTCCTTGAACAGGTTGGGCTTGGACCATCTGGCCGGAAGGTTGGCCTGGTTGAGTTTGGGATGGACCTGTTTGCCCAGAAGGATGTGCTTGCTGGGTACCAGGTTGTCCTTGAGCAACCAAGGGTTGTCCTTGCGGAACAGATGGTTGAGCGGGCTGGACGGCCGGTTGACCTTGAGGTTGGCCAGCCTGTCCAGAAGGATGACTAAAACGGGCAGTGGGTTGGCCTTGCTGCGTAGAAAGCTGGCCCGTTTGCCCAGAAGGATGCATAGACTGAGCAGCGGGTTGGCCCTGCTGTACGTAAGGCTGCCCCCCTTGCCCAGAAGGATGACTAGACTGAGCAGTGGGTTGGCCCTGCTGTACGTAAGGCTGCCCCCCCTGCCCAGAAGGATACCCCTGTTGGACTGCCGGTTGACCTTGTGGAATATAAGTTTGACCAGCTTGTCCAGAGGGATAACCCTGCTGGAGACCAGGTTGGCCTTGTTGGATGTAAGGTTGTCCTGGTTGTCCAGACGGGTAACCTTGCTGGGTACCAGGTTGCCCCGGATAACCAGAAGGTTGACTCTGATAGGTAAACGATGGACCACCAGCGGCCGAAGGTTGTCCCTGATAGGGTTGTCCTTGTGGGCCCCCAGATTGTCCTGGGTAAGACTGGCCATAATGTGGCTGCCCTTGGGGGGTTTGCACATAAGGTGGCTGGCCTTGATTAGGTGGCCCTTGAAGCTGTGCAGGGATTTCTTGGCCTCCATGAAAAGAGTGAGTACTAGAGTCCCAAGCAATGGATAACGGTACCGAAACCTCAACGAAAGGTTGAGTAGGCAAGGATTGAGAAAGTTGAAGGTATTGACCAGTAGAATCGTAATAAAAGAGTGGACCTTGCGCGTTCGGATCCTGAACAGCTTGCCCATAGGCATCATATGGCCCCCCTCCTGGAGCAGGACCAGAAGAGGATGGAGCACTTTGTGCAGGGTGGATGACTCTAGGCGAGAGTTCCGGCTGGCCACTACTCACTTGACTGTGAGGGGGACCAGCACCAGTGTTCACAGATGAAGATGCTGTTACGGCACTAACGACCGGAGTCGAATGTGCTATACAAACAGTTGGATTCGTCAGAACTGAGGTAACAGGTGTAGTATGGGGTTGTGAAACAAAAGGTCCCGTGGTGGGAGTGACATGAGGATCCCACATGGTCGTAGCAGGAGTCCTGGCAGCTACCCTATCCCTCAACGACTGATAACGCGGGGGGAGTGGAGAAGTAGCTGGGATGGGAGTGTCAATACTCGACACCACAGGTGTCTCACTTGTGCTAGGAGATGTCTCATCCATGTGGGAGGTAGACATTGGAGATGAAACACCAGGGGGGGTAACAGGAATATCGTCCTCGTCAGGCTCCCAGATAGGGTTCCAATCGGCTTCGTAATCTTCGTCGCCCGGGGCACGAGAGTTGATAGGTTGGATACTCGGGATAACAGGAAGAGTATCACTTACAACTGGTACCTCAGGAGCAGCGGAAGATGGAGAGCCTTGATCACTTGGAACGGGAGTTGACGGGTCAGCCAGGATGACAAACTTCACACAAGACCTAAGGGAGTCTAACGATAAAGGACCCTACTCAAACTAACGCACACAAGATCTAACCAGGTGATGTTAACGTGGCCGAATAAATTTTTAAGACACAGGAACTAAACTTGACCTTTTCATGTTTTAAGAGTCGAGAAAAGGACGAAAAGATGACTCTAGTCTCCTTCGAATGTTTAATGAGCACGAAGTGACAAGACGCTCACTGGCACCTTTTCTTTTAAGGAGTCCGAAAAGGATCAAAAGTGACTACTCTGGAGACTCTAGGCAAAGGGTTTACCAGGCAATCCGTAAAACTGCTTATACACCTTGGCAATCATATGAGAACCAAGGACTTTCCGTACTGTAGTCAATCTTCCCGAATGCTGTGTTCGGTGCGTTACGGCTCGCAAGGCGGTAGACTCGGCTTCCTATGGATCAAGGATAAAAGCCTAGTGGGGTCTCCCTATATATGCGACGGTACGTGGGATCACAATCCGTGTTAGACCACTATCGAGTCACAGAAGGAGGAATCACCCAACCGTAATGTGAAACAATAGTGACTATGTTTAAAGACGTCGGAACACGTCTCTAGCCTAGACCTCTAATTGTTTGCGTTAAGTTTCAATGCGTTTTTAGGTTTATTCAGTTTATTTTATGGTTGATCTTGAATTAAGTTTCGGTTTCAGGTCCTACCGTGTGATCTCTCACAATTGCCTAGATGCAAACTACATGCCAAAGAATACCATTTCGTTTGATGAATTCTAACTATGAGAGGGTTAAGAATTTTTGATCAAACAAAATGAACACAATAAATCAAACCATCTAATGCAGCTAATGGCAAGGAAATAAAACTTTTTCTTTTGAGAACACAAATCAATGAAACGCTCTTTCTCCCATTAACTATTGAATGCAAAAGATATTAGTTCGATTTCTTTTCCAATGGCACAATGAACTTAAAATGAATTTTGAGAGACAACAACACCGAGTAAAGAGAAATAATAACAAACAAATGTGAAAAGAGCCGGTTGAGCCCAAACAACTGTAATCTGTGTCCGGGTAGTGAAAAGTAATCGAAACAATACGAAGACTGGTTCAATAACAATCACCTAGATAACCAAGCAAAGCAAGCAAAGAGGAAGGCTTTCGCAAAAGCGAAAAGGCAAGTAGTAAGCGAATATTTGTGAACAAGTAATGAAACAAAGCCAATCCAACGGAATCGGGATGATAACACCAGGTCACAAGACACAAAAACAAGATCCGCCCAACAAGACTTCCCAAACAAGTGCTTCAATGTTCAGACAATAGAAATCAAGTCATAAACCAGGCGGAAAGAGCAGGGGATAGTCAAACCAACAGGCTCAGGAGGCAGAATTGAAAAAAATTCAATTCTACAGGATCAGCGCGGGTGATACACAGCAACAAAGCGCTGATCAGGAACCACACGTAGCAACAAAGTGCTGTCAGCGCGGAAGTACACGGCTTAACCGCGCTGGTTCGATTTTCAAAACCGTCACGACTGTTAAATGTACAAACGCGATGACCACGAAGTCAAAGAAACAGATATGCGATGTCAGTGCGACTGTTTTGTTATAAACCGCGCTGAGGCTAAAAAATAGGCACAGTCAAGCCAAAAGCTCCCAAACCAAGGCAATGACTCTTTTAAACAATCAAGGCACCTCCCAGACTGAACCAGGAAATCCAAAAGCAGAGAACTAATCCCCAATCTTTGAAAAGAGAGCAACAATCAAACTCAAAGCAAGAATGAACAAAAAGGGACAAAGGCCAGCTCCCTAGCGGAGTCGCCAAATTGTTGGAGAGGTAAATACCCTCTACGGATAGAGGCAATCCCTACTAGCCCAGAACGGGTCTAGCAACAATCAGTCAATGCTACTATGCAAGTTCCTAATTGCAAATAAAAGGTAGGCAATGAAGACCTACTTGGATTCCAACGCTAATGTTTGATGAAGAGACGTCGCTCTCGCTCCTTCGCTTTGGCCGGTCACAATCCTCCACAATCCTCATGGATAGACACCTGTACACACAAAGAGAAACACAAACACAAGTGTGAAATCTAATAAATGCAATTATACATCAGTCAGAAAGGACATAACTCACATTAACCATTACAAAGACAAATGAGAGTGGAACCATAATAGTAGTCATTTATGTTGGCATTATGATTCTGGTATGGCTTTATGATACATATGTTGTACTTGATGGAAACCCACTCATCTCAGATGATAAATTATAGTGCAGAAAAGTTCACGCACTTATATGCAGAGAAACGCTTATTCTATGTAGAGAAAAGTTCACGCACTTATATGTAGAGAAAAGTTTATTTCATGTAGAGAAAAGTTCACGCACTTTTATGCAGAGAAAAGTTTATTTCATGTAGAGAAAAGTTTATTTCATGTAGAGAAAAAGTTCACGCACTTTCATGTTGGAGAACTTACCTTTGGTCCATGGTAGTTAGTCCTTGGTATTTGAACCTATGGTTTTGGACCATGGTACCTCGTCAAAAGTGTGTATATGTTGGAGAACTTACCTTTGGTCCATGGTGGTTAGTCCTTGGTATTATTGAGCCCCATGTTTTTGGGCCCCTTGTATTGGTTATCTATGGTATTGATCCATGATTTTAGGAAGAAGCTTGCCTATATAAAGCAAAGGAGATCACTTGGCTAATTTATTCTTGCAAATCGAATATCTTAAGATCTGAAATATTGGGTTATTGTTTTAAAAGTTTGATCTATGAAAGGGAAGTTGAAAGCGAATCTATGAAGGGTGATCTCTCGAGCGCTGCAGCTGCGAAAGTGCGGAGGCGCCACAGAAGGCGCAGTGCGGAGGCGCCACAGAAGGCACAGTGCGGAGATGCCACAGAAGGCGCAGTGCGGAGGCGCCACAGAAGGCGCAGAGCGGAGGCGCCACAGAAGGTGCAGTGCGGAGATGCCACAGAGGCGCCACAGAAGGCGCAGTGCGGAGGCGCCACAGAAGGCGCAGTGCGGAGGTGCCACAGAAGACGCAGTGCGGAGACGCCACAGAGGCGCCACAGAAGGCGCAGTGCGGAGACGCCACAGAAGGCGCAATGCGGAGGCGCCACAGAAGGCGCAGTGCGGAGACGCCACAGAGGTGCCACAGAAGGCGCAGTGCGGAGGCGCCACAGAAGACGCAGTGCGGAGACACCACAGAGGCGCCACAGAAGGCGCAGTGCGGAGACGCCACAGAGGCGCCACAGAAGGCGCAGTGCGGAGGCACCACAGAAGGCGCAGTGCGGAGACACCACAGAAGGCGCAGTGCGGAGGTGCCACAGAAGGCGTAGTGCGGAGGCGCCACAGAAGGCACAGTGCGGAGACGCCACAGAGGCGCAGTGCGGAGGCGCCACAGAAGGCACAGTGCAGAGGCGCCACAGAAGGCGTAGTGCGGAGGCGCCACAGAAGGCGCAGGTGCAGTGGTCGCGGCGCCACAGAAGGCGCAGGTGCGGAGGTAGTACAGATATCCGCAGATCTATACCAGTGAAGTTGCGATCCCTGCTTAAAATTTGTTTTAACTGCCTTTGACTATTCTGCAGGGTTTTGGGTGCATAACTGATGTTTGGTTACTCGTATTGAGTTAAGATAACAGCATGATTAATGACTTATCTTTATGTACTAGATCTGGTTGATAACTCTCATAATATCATTGTATATGTATGGATCTGGTGATTGGGTGATTCAGAAGGTTGTTTGATTATGAGTTTCAATGTTGTTGTTGGGTCCAATATGAAAATTGGATGAAAAGTGGCCTTTCAGATTATTTGTTGTGCTTAAGTGTATCCAGTCTGAAAATTGATGAAACATGGTACCTGGAGGAGAGAAGATTGTAGGCCAGCGCCTATGTACTAGTATCTAAGCTAGTACAAAAGCTAAGGGAGATCTTTGGAGCATTGTAGCAGGTAGCAGCCTGCGTACTAGTAAATGGATCGGCTAGTACAAGAGCAAAGGGGGTTGTAGCTCCCGTACTGGTATAAGACTGCACCAGTACAAATATTGTAAAAGGATTTTCTTATTAAGAAGAAGATTGAGATGACTTGCAACAGGTGGTTTTTCTCCCGCATTGGGTTTCCACCTTATATCATGGTGTTCATGTGTGTGCCTTATGTGTGATGATCTATTCTCTATTACGGCATCTGTTATCTGATAATATGGTTGATAATGTTCTAATGCACTCATTGAAGATCAATTAACTTAATCATAAGAAGTTGTGGAAGTATCATATATGAATCTGATTATGGAAATGAAAAAGTTTTATTAATGTGATAATACTGATTCACCCCCCCCCTCTCAGTATTATTTCCAACAATTGGTATCAGAGCAGGTCCTTTGATAGAAGCTTGATCGCTTGAAGGAGATCCGTGGAACAATGGGAAAGAAGCTTAAGAAGAAAGCACCTAAGAAAAAGAAGTCATCTTAGAAGAACTATGACAGTGGGAGAATCGATTGGGGATTAGGTATAAGAAGCTCTTCAGATTCAGAATCAGATTCAGAATCATTATCAGGTATGAATATATTATCCTCTGATGTTCCAGCTATCTTTCCTTTTGGAAGAGATGAAAGTGATAGCGAAACTACTGAATTTTCTCTTATGGGTGAACAAGAAAGATATCAAATAGAGGCCGAATTTAAAAGGCTGACAGACAAAATTAGAGATCAACAAGATCTATTGAACAAAAGGGAATGTGATTTCAAAGAAGAAGCTACCAAACTAAAGGCCCAACTAGAAGAAGGAAACAAGGTAAGAAAGCTACTCAAGGACAAGGAAGACCAATGTCAAAAATTGCAGCATGAAGTGACATCATTAAGAAAAGAAGTCAACGAAAGAAGCACAACCATCAAGAAACTCAAAGATAGATCCAGCTACTATGAAAATCTTGAAGCTACAATCCTCTCACTAAAAGGAGATCTTTAAGAATCAAAGAAGCAGAATACAGATCTACTCCAAGCTATTGCAAAACAAGAAAACGAAGTCACCAGCTTAAAATCTCAACTAGAATGTGCCTTCCGAGTTCGTCAAATGTAGCAGGATCTGAATGAAGAACAAGAAAAGGAGATTCTCAAACTAAGGGAACAAATGGAAGAAGGAAGGAAAGCTGAAGAAGATTTGAAAAAGCAATCTCTTGAAAAGGAAGAACAGCTTCAGGTTGAGGTAAATATCTTGAAAGGTAAACTAGAAGAAAAGGATAAGCTTTTACGATTTCAAGATAGTTCTAAAGTCTTGGATGATATTCTTAGTAGTCAAAGGTCTCCTGCTATAAAGACTGGTCTTGGTTTCCATGAATCTGTTGAAGGTGAATCTAGTTCACAAGGTGAGGCAAGGAACTCTAAAGAGAAATCTAAAGTGATCAACGAAGAAATGAAAGATCAATCTCATCATCAACCAAGAAAAGAGATTCCTCAAAGAAAATCCTTTACTCCTCCTATGAATAATGTTGAATGTTATGTATGTCATAATCTTGGACATGTTGCAGCTAGATGTAGAAGAAGAAGGGTTCAAGACCATTATGCAGAAAGATCATCACATTCAAGGTACTTTTATGGATATTGCTTTGCTTGCAATATGTTTGGTCACAAAGCTGCTGATTGTTACAGGAGGAATATGAAACATGTAAGATGTTATGCATGTAACAAGCTTGGACATATAGCTAAGGAATGCAGGAACAAAGTGTGGGCACCATATCAAAAGGAGAAAATGTCATCATCACGCTTGAAGATATGGAGGAAAAAGGAAGTACAGTCAGAAAAAGGCAGCACTGCACAACGTACAGACATACCAGAATCAGAGGGAGCTGAAAGTACAAAACTTCAGTGTCCTGAATCTCATATGCAAACTCCATAAAGGAAAGTTGCATATATACGCGAGTTAGTTACTGCACAGTCGCGTATATGATTGTTTGAAGAAAGGCAGTAGGGATAGATTCAAGAGAAGGATCAGTTTTGCTCTAGTTAATAATAATGATGTGTGGATATGATGGTTAGAAGTGTTTTGGTTCTAACTTGATATTGATGATGTCTTGATACTTCTTATTGATATGCATGATCAGACAGATGGCACAGGTTTAGAGGAAGCATATGGACTTAATGCATTATTGGCATTATGGTTAATAGTCCTTGGTGATGATACTTATATGGATAAATGATTCATCTTGCTATGGTTATGAGTTGTTCACATGGTTCTTGAATCAGATTTATGGTTGATTCTCTAATGATGCTTGCATGGGAAGCACTTAGCTTGAATTCACATCTTCTTGATGTTGAGTCACTCATATGCTGCTGTCGTCATATGCCTAAAGATCATATATTACAGTTATGATTCCTTTCATTCTTGGCACAAATGGATGAGGATTGTTGGCTGGATACAGGGATGATTATTCAAAGTTGCATTGTTGGAGACATGATGATAATGAGCTCTTATCTATATGATGATAGGATTGTTTCATACATATGTTGATTAATGCAGATATTCCCAATTGATGATACTTGATTCATGTAGATCTGGATGGCTATGATGTTTCTCACATAGAATGTGAAATTCTGTTGATGCGGACATACCTTGATGATTCATGCACTAATACAAGTTGCTGGTCTAGTTGCTATTGACAGATACTATGGAGCAGATCATACAGTGTTGTTGCTGATGTTCATCTTATTTAGGTGATGTCATATCAAGACTCATGATGTAATAGTGTCATCTCTTCAGGTCATGTAACGACCTATGTTGGTTTCCCCACTATGCCTGGGATGAAGATGTAATGTATTTGGTTTTCATTTCTCTGATATATCCCCACTTGGTTGGGTGATGGATGTATGTATTGAATCTTTTAGGAAGGTCATTTGTGATGTAGAACATCCTTTTGCAGACCTTGCTTACTGTCAGGGGGAGCTTGAGCATGAACAACACTATATAGCAGAGCAGACATTTCAGCTTGTTCTCAGAAAGAGCATGATCAGATTGGTGCACCATGACATATACAAAGGGGGAGCTCATTCAGAGATTTCAACAGGTACTCAGGGGGAGCTTATAATGCATTGTTGGCATTATGGAGGACGTACAGAAGGAGATCTTGGATGCTGGTCTGATTATTGCTGCAATCTATCTCTTTCATGGTCATTTATGGTGTTTGGTGGATTATGTTTCTTCTTTACAGATCTGGTTCATATTCAGGGGGAGCATGCTCTCAGGGGGAGCATAACCCTTTGCCCTTGATGTCAAAGGGGGAGAATGAGCTGAAGATTTTGAGGTTGCCATCAAGTCCAAAGGGGGAGATTGTTGGCATTATGATTCTAGTATGGCTTTATGATACATATGTTGTACTTGATGGCAACCCACTCATCTCAGATGATAATTATAGTGCAGAAAAGTTCACGCACTTATATGCAGAGAAAAGCTTATTCTATGTAGAGAAAAGTTCACGCACTTATATGCAGAGAAAAGTTTATTTCATGTAGAGAAAAGTTCACGCACTTTTATGCAGAGAAAAGTTTATTTCATGTAGAGAAAAGTTTATTTCATGTAGAGAAGAAGTTCACGCACTTTCATGTTGGAGAACTTACCTTTGGTCCATGGTAGTTAGTCCTTGGTATTTGAACCTTTGGTTTTGGACCATGGTACCTCGTCAAAAGTGTGTATATGTTGGAGAACTTACCTTTGGTCCATGGTGGTTATTCCTTGGTATTATTGAGCCCCATGTTTTTGGGCCCCTTGTATTGGTTATCTATGGTATTGATCCATGATTTTAGGAAGAAGCTTGCCTATATAAAGCAAAGGAGATCACTTGGCTAATTTATTCTTGCAAATCGAATATCTTAAGATCTGAAATATTGGGTTATTGTTTTAAAAGTTTGATCTATGAAAGGGAAGTTGAAAGCGAATCTGTGAAGGGTGATCTCTCGAGCGCTGCAGTTGCGGAAGTGTGGAGGCGCCACAGAAGGCGCAGTGCGGAGACGCCACAGAAGGTGCAGTGCGGAGGCGCCACAGAAGGTGCAGTGCGGAGATGCCACAGAGGCGCCACAGAAGGCGTAGTGCGGAGGCGCCACAGAAGGCGCAGTGCGGAGGTGCCACAGAAGACGCAGTGCGGAGACGCCACAGAGGCGCCACAGAAGGCGCAGTGCGGAGACGCCACAGAGGCGCCACAGAAGGCGCAGTGCGGAGGCGCCACAGAAGGCGCAGTGCGGAGACGCCACAGAGGCGCCACAGAAGGCGCAGTGTGGAGGCGCCACAGAAGACGCAGTGCGGAGATGCCACAGAGGCACCACAGAAGGCGCAGTGTGGAGACGCCACAGAAGGCGCAATGCGGAGGCACCACAGAAGGCGCAGTGCGGAGACGCCACAGAGGCGCCACAGAAGGCGCAGTGTGGAGGCACCACATAAGGCGTAGTGCGGAGGTGCCACAGAAGGCGCAGTGCGGAGATGCCACAGAGGCGCCACAGAAGGCGCAGTGCGGAGGCGCAGTGCGGAGACACCACAGAAGGCGCAGTGCGGAGGCGCCACAGAAGGCGCAGTGCAGAGGCGCCACAGAAGGCGCAGTGCGGAGGCGCCACAAAAGGCGCAGTGCGGAGGCACCACAGAAGGCGCAGGTGCGGTGGTCGCGGCGCCACAGAAGGCGCAGGTGCGGAGGTAGTACAGATATCCGCAAATCTATACTAGTGAAGTTGCGATCCCTGCTTAAAATTTATTTTAACTGCCTTTGACTATTCTGCAGGGTTTTGGGTGCATAACTGATGTTTGGTTATTGGTATTGAGTTCAGATAACAACATGATTAATGACTTATCTTTATGTACTAGATCTGGTTGATAACTCTCATAATATCATTGTATATGTATGGATCTGGTGATTGGGTGATTCAGAAGGTTGTTTGATTATGAGCTTCAATGTTGTTGTTGGGTCCAGTATGAAAATTGGATGAAAAGTGGCCTTTTAGATTATGTGTTGTGCTTCAGTGTATCCAGTCTGAAAATTGATGAAACGTGGTACCTGGAGGAGAGAAGATTGTAGGCCAGCGCCTATGTACTAGTATCTAAGCTATTACAAAAGCTAAGGGAGATCTTTGGAGCATTGTAGCAGGTAGCAGCCTGCGTACTAGTAAATGGATCGGCTAGTACAAGAGCAAAGGGGGTTGTAGCTCCCGTACTGGTATAGGACTGCACCAGTACAAATATTGTAAAAGGATTTTCTTATTAAGAAGAAGATTGAGATGACTTGCAGCAGGTGGTTTTTCTCCCGCATTGGGTTTCCACCTTATATCATGGTGTTCATGTGTGTGCCTTATGTGTGATGATCTATTCTCTATTACGGCATCTGTTATCTGATAATATGGTTGATAATGTTCTAATGCACTCATTGAAGATCAATTAACTTAATCATAAGAAATTGTGGAAGTAGCATATATGAATCTGATTATGGAAATGAAAAAGTTTTATTAATGTGATAATACTGATTCACCCCCCCCTCTTAGTATTATTTCCAACAATTTATTATTAATCAATAACAGAGAAGAGTACAACCAAAGTTCTGACGTCGAATCCTTCTCAAGAGGGTCCAGCCAGCAAGTCTCTTAAGCATTCACCCTTGGAGGTAGATCTCTCAAGACAAAAACTCTCTCTCACACAAGTTTACACAAGAAAGCAACACTTCACAACCTTCCTTAAGCTCTCTAGCAATCCCACACTTGTCACACCAACTACCTACTAGCAGTAGCACTCTAAGCACTATCAATTTCACACTGTCAAAAACTAGCTGCTCGTGGCAATGGTAGAGGCTTAAATAGGAGGAGTCTCCATGAATGGTGGGAGGATGAGCTTATCTCCAAGGAAGGTGGCTCAAATGACGAAACAGACATGCTAGAGAAAGGAGGGCGACATTTACAAGGCCAACAACTAGGTCTGGAGTCATCTGGAAGGCCGGCTGTTAGAACAAACTCGCCCAAACAAGATCAGCGCGGGTGTATAACTGCACTGAAGCGCTGACATCGCATCTGAATAAGAGGGAAGGTTATGTCAGCGTGACCCAATATAAATAGAAGATGCGCTGGTTTATGAAATTCGACCAGTGCGGGAAACACGTGTGCTTCCGTGTTGGCAGCGCATTCGTTGTATTATGAGGCGCGAGTTAGCGCGGTTATTTTAATAACAGTCGCGATGATGGGAAAAACTTTGGCAAAGTGGGTCATTTGGCAACATTAGAGAGCATGAGCATGATTGATTTGAACTCATGACACAGTAGGGAGATTGACTGGGAGACAGTGACAAATTACTGTGTAACAGAGCTTGACACAATAAAAGGAACTCTTCAGGGAACCTTGTTTCATTTTTTAATGAGCTTGACACAAGACAAGAAACTCTTCTCTGACCTCTGGATCATGATTTGCAGAAGGCCATAGCGTCTAAGAGGTTCTCATAAGATGGGAGAACAATACTCTGGAAGGGATCAAAGGATCCAATGACATATTAGACTCCAATGCCCCCAATAAATCATGCACTGCATCACCTACTAGATCATCAGTAGACGAAGGCATAACACATGTTTCCACATAATTAATCTATGGTGGGGGAGATACCACTTGAACATAAGGACCATCTAGGGAAGCTGGTTTATTAGGAGTAAAATTAGGATTAACGAATGAAAGTTGGTTAATGGTCATGATTCTTCCTTCATTGCAGGAAACACATCACACGAAAGAAGGAAGAGACAAGAGCTTCCATGTCATATACATAGTCACGTCCAAGGAGTAAATTAAAATCCAAATGGCCTTGGACTACCATCACATATTTATAGACAATCTTTCCTCCTAAAGTAATAGGAAATTGAGGAAGGATCCCTAATGGTTGACTGGTACATCTATTAAAATCCAACAGATTCTGTGTAACAGGCACAAGTTGTGGAGAACCAAAATATTTCCAAGAGTTGAGGATAGAATATTAACTGATGCACCTTCATCTATGACTGTGCCAGGTATGGGCACATTATAAGTGTGTAATATGATTTGAAAGGGAATGTAAGGAGGAAGACGATATCCTGCCAGTCGAATCCAATTAAAGGAAGTGACCATACTACTTGGAGGGTGTGTCGTAGCAATGGGAGAACTGCCCCCTTGTGTTATGGGAACGAGAGGATTATCTCCCAGTTCATTGGAATATGAAGAAAAAAGAAGAACCTGAGCGATATGAAGTTCAATCTCTATGGGAAAGGTATGACCAATTGAAAGTGGAGTCGAGTCAACTATTTTCTCAACCAATGGTTGGTTGGAAACAGACTCATGGGATTCATGTTCAGAGAGAGTGGGATTGATTGGAGACATATTTGATTAATTACTTCATTAAGTAGTGGAGGATTAGGGGAAAGCTTTCGATAACCAACTAGAAGACGAGGCTGAGAAGTTGTAAGGTTTTCTAATAATTTTGAGTCTTCATCCATATAAAGACAATGGTGAGTAAGATGATTCCCTTCACATAGCCTACAGGGAAACTTAAATTTACCCTTTTTCCGTTAGACCTTACTATCACTAGTTGAAGGTTTTTCATTAGCATGATCTCCAGAAGCTGATGACAAAGGCCAATGTGATCATGTAGACCACACTTCTAATACCCAAGGAATACCAGGACAATCTCTAACAAGGTAATCACCCTTACATAATTTGCAAGGGAATTTAACTTTGTGGGGCTACTTGGAAGATTTGTCCATACTAGTTGCATTGGTAGCAATGGTTGCTTGGTTTCCCCCTGCTTATTTGATTCTTCTTCTTAGCTTCCTGGTTACTAGAATCAAGACTTTCACCATGCGAGAAGAAAGAAAGGGATGAAGGAATAATAGGTGAAGAAGGAAAAGGGTTAATGCTAGGATCAACTTGTTCAAGTGGAGGACTACTTGGTTGAGGAGCAGTTTGGACATTCAGAACCATAGGGGTCAAAATTAACCAAACTGGTAAGCCAATGGTAAATCCAAGAAGGGACAATGTTGCAATATAAGGAGCACCAATATTTCCAAAAGAAGGAAAAGGACCAGGATTCTCGTCAGATGGGTTTCCTTGGTTGGTAGACTCAGGAATTCTTTCCATTAGTCTCAACCTAAGATCTACTTAGAAGTTGTTCCACGATAAGGATGTCATTTCACGGTCAATTTATTTTGAAAATTAACATCAAAAATAAATCAAAAGAGGAGCAACTAGGAAAAAGGGTTTACGAAGCAATGGTGAACTACAATATACAACCTTGGAGAACCAAGTATTTACGTACGGGTAGACAATCTCCCTGAATGTTGTGTTCAGTGTATCACAATATACAAGGTGGCCGACTCGTTTACCTATGGTGGACTTCCAAAATATACTCGACGGTATGTGGAAGCGCAGTCTGTAGTAGTGTCATCTAATGTGTAATCGTTCGATGAGAGTGTTCCTGTATAATTTTCATGCGTGGAGCATCTGATATACCTGAAGGTACGTGGAGAATGATCCGATATACTTACGTACGTGGAACGGGATATCACCCTCGGAATGCAACAATGACAAAAAAACGACAGCTCCTATGTTTAAAGATGTTGGAACATGTCTCTAGCCTATACCTCTATGTGTGTCATTAAGTTTCAAATTCTCCTTGGGTTAATTGAGATGAATTTTATAGTTTATCTTGAATTATGTTTCGATTTCAAGGCTCTAAACTTGATGCCACCTAAACATACCTATGCTGCAACTAATGTGACAAAAATAACTCTTTTAATTTTCCTTTTAATAATGAAAGGCCTAACTAAGTAGGGGAATAAGAAATCAATAAAAAATGCAACAGACAAGTGATGCAACAATTTATCTCTAGAACTCCACTATTCCAATCAAAATCAAAGCCCTGTATGCAATGCAAATAATTATTTTTCTTTTCTTCTCTTCGAATGTTTCAAATGCAGAGAAACATATGAATGCAACCTGATCGTTGACAAAAAGAAACTAAACAAACTTTAACTGTAATTTAAAAGTTACTTTTCAATTTCAACAATCAATCTATTCATACAAACTCGAATTGATAAGAAGAAAGAAAAATTTAAACAAAATCTTATAAAAAAAGGTGACAACACTTAGAGGCGATTAACACTCATACACAAGCAAAAACACTCAAAATTTGTTAAGAAACTGAAGCAAACCTTTCAATAATGACCAAATGCAAATTCACTCAATTTCACATAAAATCAAGTGTTTTATTGGCTTCAAAGAGACCAAGACACTCAGGGAATCAAGGAAGAGCAGCTTGAACAAAGCTGGATAGGGAGAAAATCAGACAAAAGAAAATTTGTTCATGAACAAGGACCAACATAGGTGCTGAAGGGGCATCAATGCTCTACAACAAAGGCACAGAGAATGCTCAGGAGAATTCCAATGCTTTGTCACCAGACCATACCGATAGTTGATCAAGGGATGCAAGGTTCCGACACAAAAATTGCAATTAAAAATCAATTAAAGGTCTTCTTAGGTCTATCCTTAACTGAGTAAGACAGTGAAGGTTTGAAGAAAATATAAAATAAACACTAAGGACAAGGAAACTATCAAGGGAATACATCGATCTCGAGTATGGTCCCCAATGTTTTATACAGAATCTAGGACTGTAGACAAAAGTATCTTCCCGAGATCTAGTGGACTGACCTAGAACAATAGATGGCAAAGAAACCAATGTTTTCCTTAAAGTAAATGGACAATGGGATGAAGCCTACCTGGAATCCGTCGTAAGTCTCGTTACTCTCTTAGCTTGTATTCTCCAATCCTAGATCCGATTGCTATAATTAGAACCTCCACAATCAGATAACACAAGCCAAATATCTACAATATCTATGTAGTATTATCCAATCACTTTATTCAATAGATCAACATGGTATTGAAATACATGAAATCATAACATCACATATAGGAAAACAATGAACTCTTTGTATTAATATAAACAAAGAGAGTTACAACCAAAGATAAAGTTGATCTTGTAGAAGAGCTCCTCCAAGTTGACTTGACCTTCCTTGTCACAAAGTGTATCTTTATGTCACCCTAATGCATGCAATAATGACTCTCACAACAACAGCATGAGGGAAGAATCTATCTCCAAAATCCAACCACTATCTTGTGGATGATAGTAAATATATAAAAGAGGATGGTAGGTTAGGAATTCTTATCCATTTACCCAATCTAGGCTTGAGATCCACTCTTGATGGAAGGATGAGATTAAGGGATAAGGGATGAAATCTCCAAGGTAGGATAGGATAGGATTCGAGACTTTCATCCAAGGTAAATGGTTTTAAGAATTCCTAGAAGCTTATGGAGAAGCAAGCTTAGAGATTCTTTTTATTTTTCATGAATTTATAGAATTAGCGCACCCCTAGCAAGGGGCAACCTATTGATAATCAGCGCAGGTCCAACAATGGTCAACCTGCTGTGAACGTAGTCTCTTAAGGAAGCAGGGTGTATTGGGCCTTAAAATCACTTAAATGAAGCAGTTAAAGGAAGAAATTCAAGGATTAGGGAGAATCATGCTTAGGGATTTGTGCAAATGTGACGACAAGGGGTAAAATGATGTTGATTGATCCAGTTAACATGCCTAGTGACAAAAAGGCCTATAACAACTCATATGGTTTATATTTGTATATTTGATAAATTTGAATTGAAGACATTGGGTTACACATATTATACTACCTATCTATATGAAATGGATACTCCTCAAGTTACTCAAGTTTTTGTTGCTTTGTCGACATACATTGAGACATAGATCCACTATTTATTTGATCGTGGCTGTGATTTTCATTTGACATGGTTCCAATATGTATTTTCGATGGCTAGGATTTTCCATTCTATATATTCTTCATGGATTTGCATCATACTTGATTTGGTGACCATGCTTACCTTTTCATCTTAACATGTATATGTCTGCCTTGGGGAAGATAGTAATTTGATACATTGGTTTTGTTTGAATGTAATGTTTTGATCTTGTGGTTGTTCGACTTCACTTGGCTACACTTATCTGAATCTTTTGTAGTATTATAATGTAATTCAACCATCAACTTCCCTTCTGATCTCATTTATTAGAAGACATATGCTATAACATTTATTTTGTCATTAATGACTTCTTAACAAGGATATATCTAGTTTAATATATTTTTTTTTTCCACTGAAATTAGTTTAAAAATGACTTTTTACCTAGTATAAATACTTCTCCTTATGGAAACACACATATCATACACTCATTATCTTCATGCTCGGTGTGTATGTATTCCAAACTTTTGAAAAAATAATAGATCCACATTAATTGCATGCTCCTGAGTGCAAGTTACTAGGTTGTTACATTACACAACCCTAATTTCTATTCCCAATGAACTTAGACAACTTATGAGAGTATAAATAAGGTTTATGTGATGGAGAAGGGGAATTGACCATTTTGGTACCTTTATTTGGAGCATTATATTGAAAATTTAACCTTGGATTTTATGGCTCCCTTCTACACAAACCTTTGTTTATAAAGTTGACTCTCTTATTCAAATTTGATATGTAATCCCTTATTCATTTTCCTATTCACATATAATGAGGAGTTGTAATTAAAGTTGAAGTCCATAAGTGGTCTAGGTTAGGAGGAACACAACCTTTGTTGATGAAGCCATTGGAATTATATCAAGTATTGCCCACACACACTAACACACGTGCACACACGCACACACATGAAGTGATCTCTTCTCTCCCAAAAGAAACTATGTTGTAATTCATTTAATTATTAATTACATGATTTAGAAGAGAAATTAATTACTTGATATTAATTAATATTAGTTAGTTACAAGTGTTCTTGTTTTAATATCATTAATAATTTATATTGTAAATGGTTTGAGCAATGTCATGTGATGATTTTGTGCCTATCTCTATAGAAGTTTGGAGCATGCAAGACTTTATCTATACAATTACAAAATCGAACCAAGGGACCAACTAATTGGTGAAAGGTATTCTTCCCTGTCCATTATTTATATCTTTGGCATAATAACTGAATCTGAAAAGTTGAGTAATGAGTCTTCTTATTTTCTTTGTCATTAACTTGACCCTAATCATTCTCTATCAACCACCCCGGAATTTCCCAAGAAAAAGTTTCTTTGTATTTTGTGTGTGTTTTATTTATTTTTTTGTCTTTTTTTTTGTTGGTGTGGGTAGGGGTTATTTTATGTTTTGATTTGTTTGTTATATATATATATATATATATATATATATATATATATATATGCTAACTTTAATTTTAATGTTGTTTGTTAGTTCTTCAATGTATCTATGTGAATGAGAAGCACCATTAATGACACACCTAGCCATCCATGGTAACACTAAAAGAGGTGCTACTATTACATGACAATGCACTACATGACTTACAAAAAGATAAAAAATGGGATGGTGGTGTGTTTCTCTAGTAAAGTAGCAACACCTACTGTGTTATACCCTAATTATCCCATGTCCATCAATATGCACTTCTCATTCACTTAGTGTAGTTATCAAAGATGTGTGATACACATTATCATATGGGAGTATTGCAATAAGTGCTCCCATACATTTGTTAATGTACCAAAGAGCATAGTAAATTTATGCACATTTCATATATGACTATTTGATGCACTTCAAATGATAGTGAGTTTTGTTAATTGATGTGACCTGTGTACATGCTGAGAGTTAGCATGGTTTGAATTCCAAGGTGACACTATTAAGAACTTTTTAAAAGAAAAAGAAAGAAAATAGAAATGTAGGCTAATTTTAAATGTTTAGCTAGTGAAAACAACTATGAGTATATGGTATCTATGTAGATGAAAACTATAGATTTATATGATTGCCAAAATTCTAAAAATAAATCAAATATATTATGGAATAGAAGGAAGAATGAAATATAACAATTCAATAACACAAGACAAAGAAGTGCTCATACTAGAATATAAAGCATTGGTCATTGTATGTGTGTGGTGCATTATATACAATTTAAAATGAAAAGTTCAATGTGATATATCTTTTTAAGCCCTACTTAACCTACCTTAGTGCACATAGTAGGGTAACACATGGCTATGATGGTATCTTTCATATATAACATTGACCAAATTTTTTGAAACCTTTACAACATACCATAGAACAATCTACATTAATATAATTCTATTTAACACATTGAAAATAATTTATTAAAAAAAATTGTTAATATTAACATGAATAAGCACTAACAAAAATATATTTAGTAAAACTTTTACCTAAATTTATTTATTAAAAATATAATATAAATAAACTAATTTTATTAAAACATTTTAAAATTAATATTTAATATTTTTTAATAAATTATCTATTAAATTTGAAACAAAACATTATTTAAATCTAAATTGAAATGGTTGTAAACTTACATTTTAATAATAATTACGTTTTCACAATTATCAAATTTATCTTAATGTTAACTAAAGTATTTGATTTCAATTTTGTTAAAATTGGTGAAAAATGCATATGTAAATAAATGACATATACACAAAATGCTTTAGATCATTGTTATTATTATAATATAGTTAATCAAATATACATGAGTTTGGATTGTATTAAAGTTCGTGACAGCAACACAAAATGCTTTAGATAATTGTTATTATTATAACATAGTTAATTGAATATACATGAATTTGGATTATATTAAAGTTCGTTATTATTTAAAATTTTTAGTTATAAATATAATTATATAGGTAAATTAATTAAAAAATAATAATTTAAAGGTTTAGGAAATAGATTTTGTATTTTTCCCACTTAAATAAAACAAAAAATAGTCAATAGAGTAGCCAAACGTTTTGTTTTTTTATATTATTTTAGGAGAGGTGCTTCCAATGACACCTCAACGTTATCCTTCAAGGGTTTTTGAGTTAATGAATATTTAAATTTAGTTTTCCCTTTGATTTATTATTTTAAAGGATTGAAAAATCTTACTACATGATTTCATAGCAAAAAATAACAATTTTTCCCAAAATTCAAGTTTTATCAAAAATTACAACTCTTTACACCATTTAAATCAGTATCAAGTGCCTGCATGGATGAGAAAACAATATAGGGCATGGTTCTGGTAATAATTCTAAGTATTTCACAATGGAAATTGCTTCTGGACCTCAAAACCAGAGATGGGGAGAAACCAAGGAGTGAGCAATGGTGCCATACGTTGAGCTCATATGCGCAGCACTGCAATTTCGAGTTTCAACACCCATAGTTTCAAAGACACCATGAGGTTGAGCGTTTAATGTGTATTGCAATCTTTGTAGCTTGTGACTCAGCTCCATGGCCTCTGATCTCAACAGGGAATTCTCTTCTCTTATATGAGCATAATGCGCTGAAGTAATGTTGAGTTTCTTCAATATCTCCCCATTCTCTGCTCTCAAATGATCCACCTCAGCCCTCAGCTGGTCCACAAGATGTTGTTTCCGGAGCCTAGACCTCCTTGCAGACTCTCTGTTAGACAACATCCTTCTCTGCTTCCTCTCCTCTCTAACTTGCTGCTCCTCTGTTTTGTCAGAGGCTGAGTGGCCCCAAATGTGTGACATGGCCTCCCCATTGCGCCCAGGAGAATGCAATGAATCCTCAGTTGGGTACCCCTCGTTCACTGACACAGGCACTGATCTCTCAGTGGGCACTTCAGATATAGATCCAGGAGTATTCAGATTGGCAGAAAATTGCATATTTCCATATTGGGTACGCCCCATATCATATATTTCTCTGCTAAATTGTGCTGGACTGATTGGGATTACCGAGTTGTTGTAAAGGTCCATTTCATTTGAATGAGAAACAAGCATTTGATTTGACTGCAAGTCTGTGAAAAAGGGAAAACCAGGTACAAATGTTTCAGATCCTGGCTTGATAATCACTCCCTCTTCTCCAAAAATTGAAAAATCTGCCACAGTCACTGTTTCTGACTCCATCACTGCTCCTTTGTTGCCTCTGATGAGTCAATTAGGATTGGAAATGGCACCATATACCCTAATCACCAGGGAAGGTATGAAGATCTGAAATAATTGCACAGAAAGTTTGGGAATTTCAAGGAAGACAAAGTGAGTAATAGGCATCAACAATGATGAGAAAAGACTTGTGCCACAGACGCCAACGGAGAAAAGTTTGAAGAATTGAAATTGGATTGAGCAGGGCATATCTATTTATGGATGTGGATCAGCCAAATGTGAGCCTGCGAAGGAACAAAAGTGAAAAGTGAGAATGGGGTCGCGCCAATTTAAAATAGGCCGCCTTTTACGGGCGCATCTCTCTACATTACGTGCAGGACACAAAAAGCTTGTTTTAGAGGCAGAAACACGCTTCCCCTTTCCAATGAGGATGGAGGAAGGGAAGAATGGAGAAGTCTGTTGGTTATGGTTGGATTTTTGATGGTTTATTTTTATTATAAAGAAATATATATAATTTAAATTTTTATTCTTAAAATTTTTAGAAAATAAAAAATTAATTTTAATGATTTTTGTATTCTAGTGAAATTAAAGTTTTGATAACCAATTATTTTTACCCAAAAAACAATAAAAAAAACCAACACTATTTTGATAAAATGTAGCAAAAACATTTGAAAATCAAAATTACAACGATAAACCTCAAGATTTTGGAAAGCCCTATTTCCAACCCGATTTTGGAAAGCCCTATTTCCAACCCTATTGCATAGTAAATGCGGCCTGACATGGGGTCGATATAACACGCCGCGCGGTGATGAGAGAGAAAAAAATAGCGGCGTGTTATATCGGCCCCATGTCAGGCCGCATTTACTATGCAATAGGGTTGGAAATAGGGCTTTCCCAAGATTTTACCATTAAAAAAAGGAAATTCCTATTTCTTACCCTATAGGAATTTTAATGCGGCTTGACATGGGGCCGCATTAAGGCGATACAACACGTCGCTAAGTGATGAGAGAGAAAAATCACTTAGCGGCGTGTTGTATCGCCTTAATGCGGCCCCATGTCAGGTCGCATTAAAATTCCTATAGGGTAACAAATATGATATAGGAATTTTAATGCGGCTTGACATGGGGCCGCATTAAGGCGATACAACACGTCGCTAAGTGATGAGAGAGAAAAATCACTTAGCGGCGTGTTGTATCGCCTTAATGCGGCCCCATGTCAAGCCGCATTAAAATTCCTACAAGGTAACAAATAGGAATCGCCTTAAAAAACATCAAGCAGTCCTGTCAGATATTCTTGAAAAAATAAAAATAAAAACAATTCTGCCGATTTTTGACCGTCCAACTTTCATTTGTTTATTTTGTTGGAGGTGTTTGCACGTGATGAGCACGTGTCAGAAGTGACAAATTAAGAATAAACCCTAGAGATTAAGAGAGTGGGGCATGCACACACCAACCTACTTTAAATGTGGATAACATCCTTACCTATCAAATCAATTGCTAAATTATATTCTAATCTTGTACATGTTTATTTGTTGGGTAGCGAGGAATATATTTATGACGACAATTCAAAATAAAATGAATATTTAATTGATGGGTTTGTTAAGGAAATGCAAAAAAGTTAGTGGTATAATACCAAATTCGAATCATTTATATAAAATATTTTATAATAGTTACGTTCTCAAGTATGCAACCATTTATTTGCCGTATAAATTAAGCAATGTCGACATTTTACCAACCGCGTGGATAACAAAGTGGTTTAAATATAATCTGATCGTGTGAGGGGGAAAAATTTCTGATGAAAACTGTTGGTGGATTTGAATGAGAATACACATCATTCATGTATCAGATTTTTATGGTCAAGTTGTCAACTTCAATCTACTTTTCTAATTATCCATCTGGATGGTAAAATGTCAACATTGCTTAATGATTGTATATTTGAAAACGTAACTATAAATTTTATATATTATGAGGTCAATTTCATACCAGTAAAGCTGTATATTATGTACTATGTAGTTTAATGAATAATCTTTAATTTATTTTTATTGAAATTATTTTCTTTAATAGTAAAAATAAATTCACCATTTTAAAAAGTTTTGAAATATTTATTTATTTTATATTGGATGTTTTTGTGATTCTTGATTTTAAGTAAATATTTTTTTTGGAGAAATCACATAAAATTTATAAGATCTACGTGTGTTTCGAATCTCTATTCACGTTCATCATCACGATAAGGTTTCTTCTATCAAAATTCATCATCAAGACATTCATCATCTCATTTGTGAGGATTAAACTTAGGTGAAGAAAATCACAATTATTCCTCCTAACAACTTGTGATAAATCCAAATATATATATATATATATATATATATATATATATACATACTCAACAATTTAAAATCATAATTTTTCCAATTTTAATTAATTTTATAACAAAATTAATTCATAAATCTTTTTGAAAAAAATCTATTTTGAACCCAAAATGTTTGGCCATCGCTAATCAAAATAGCCCACCTAAACTGAAAAACAAATCATACACTGAAAAATTATATTAATTTCCTAATATTGTACATCTTTATAGAAATTGAATAACCACTAACACCAACACCAACACCAACACCAACCCCACCCCTTTAAGTTCATTCTTCTTTCCTATCATCTTATTCATTATTGGCCTCATACTGTCCTTACACCCACTACTCCATGCTATTGAAGGGAAAGGAGAAACCACAAATAAAATCATTTCATGTAAAACTAGTGAAATTCACCACCTCCCAAAAAAAATCCAAGCAAAAATAAAATCATTTCATGTAAAACTAGTGAAATTCACCACCTCCCAAAAAAAATCCAAGCAAAAATAAAATCATTTCATGTAAAACTAATCAAATTCATCACCTCCCAGAAAAAAATCCAAGCAAAAATAAAATCATTTCATGTAAAGCTAGTCAAATTCACCACCTCCCCCCAAAAAAAAAAATCCAAGCAAAGTTAGTCAAAATAAAGAAGAAAATCCACAATCTACTTTTGATTCTTGAAGGGCGTCCGTCCCATAGATTTGAAAGAAAAGCGATATGCAATGAATAACGGTGATATTTTCTCACTTTCATATATTTATGCATTACAGTTTCAGCGAGTGTATTTGGTTAGTCAATTTATCTGGATTGTAGATTTAGATAGTATAGATTTAAGTTAATAATTAACTTTGTTTGGTATATGTTAAATATATAGAGTTTGTAATTAATATAAATCTTAATTTGTAATCGATATTAAAATTTTATAATTACAAATTAATTAATTAATATTCAAATTTTATTTGAAGAAGGTGATGCCTATGTTAGAATTTGGACATTGAAAGGGTGGTTTATTATCTGAAATTGACTTCGATGGTTGCTTGCTTTTTTTTATGAGTAGGGATGAAATTTGAGACTGAAAGTAACATAGGGATGATTGTGATTTGTGGTGAGATACTCATTAATGCTCCAATTTTCATCCAAACTCAATTAATTGAGAGAAACATATCCCATCCATAGTCAATTAACCAAGAAAAACATAGAAAAGGGCCAAATACACTTTCGAGAGTACAAAAGATGAAGGGAGAGGTCTTGTCACATGATCAAATGTATAGTTCACACAACTAGAATTTGTTTACTATTAGAACTCTAGAAAGGTCTTGTCATGAGATCAAAATCTTGGCCCCTCTAGAAATTGACTAGTTTTCATTGATAAACGATATATATATATATATATATATATATATATATATATTATTTGGGTTACTGTAATAAAAAGCAATATAAACAAAAATGTAACAGAGGTAGAGACATGACCACCACCTCGCTATGCATCCTTCTCAATTTCATTTTGAGAGCCATAGCATGCTAATAAACAAAAGACAAAAGTCAGCAAAGGACCAAGGAGTCGCACAACAATACATGTTCTAAATTAAGCAAATCATAGATTTAGTTGGGCATATTTATATCAATGGCATGTTATGTTGGAATAAAGTTTCATTAATTTTAAATTTGATTAACAATAATTATTGGAAACATATAAGGTGTAGATTAGTGGTTTGCGTGTGATTTAGTCTCAACAAGGTCACATATTTAAATTTTTGTGGGAGGGGTTGTGATTCGAATTTAAACAGGAACACAACAAATTACAGATATAACCATAAATATAGAGATGCAAAAAAATAACACTTCCTTTGATTAATATCAAATAATGAAATATGCTTACAAACAGTATGGAAATGAGACTAGCTCGACGATGGTAGCTTATCTCTGAGAAGAGATGTGGTGGCTACATGCCTCTGAACTGTGTTACAATGAGGCTCAAGGGCCTTTTTATTATTGAACAATAAGAGCAAACCCTAAACAACCAAAACCCTAATCCGAGGAGATGTAACACCAAGAGTTTATGGGCCCCGTTGGGGTTAGTTGGACAACCAACTTCCCGGGGTTGTGACTTGGTCATATTATCTCCGTTTGATGCGCATGATACCCCGTTGGAAAGATCTCTCCGAGGACTACGACGAAAAAGATGATTTTAGAAAAAAATCGCTGGTGGTAGATTGCCAAAAAAAGTCATTTAGGGCCTCAAAACGGCTCTAGAAGTTTAGGACCTGAAAAATTGCTAAAAATGGTAAACGTGCTACAATTAAGGAAACTGAAAAACTGAAAGAAACAATGGTGGGGGTCCAACTGGAATTGGCGAGTGGCCACCAAGCAATATAAACAAAAACGTAACAGAGGTAGAGACATGACCACCACCTCGCTATGCATCCTTCTCAATTTCATTTTGAGAGGCATAGCATGCTAATAAAAAAGGCAAAAGTCAACGAAGGACCAAGGAGTCGCACAACAATACATGTTCTAAATTAAGCAAATCATAGATTTAGTTAGGCATATTTATATCAATGGTGTGTTATGTTGGAATAAAGTTTCATTAATTTTAAATTTGATTAACAATAATTATTGGAAACATATAAGGTGTAGATTAGTGGTTTGCGTGTGATTTAGTCTCAACAAGGTCACATATTTAAATTTCGTGGGAGGGGTTGTAATTCTAATTTAAACAGGAACGCAACAAATTACAGATATAACCATAAATATAGAGATGCAAAAAAAAATAACACTTCCTTTGATTAATATCAAATAATGAGATATGCTTACAAACAGTATGGAAATGAGACTAGCTCGACGATGGTAGCTTATCTATGAGAAGAGATGTGGTGGCTACATGCCTCTAAATTGCGTTACAATGAAGCTCAAGGGCCTTTTTATTATTGAACAATAAGAGCAAACCCTAAACAACCAAAACCCTAACCCGAGGAGATGTAACACCAAGAGTTTATGGGCCCCGTTGGGGTTAGTTGGACAGCCAACTTCCCGGGGTCGTGACTTGCTCATATTATTTCCATTTGACGCGCATGATACCCCGTTGGAAAGATCTCTTCGAGGACTACGACGGAAAAGACGATTTTACAAAAAAATCGTTGGCGGTAGATTGCCAAAAAAATGTCGTTTAGGGCCTCAAAACAGCTCTGGAAGTTTAGGACCCGAAAAATTGCTAAAAATAGTAAACGTGCTACAATTAAGGAAACTAAAAAATTGAAAGAAACAATGGTGGGGGTCCAATTGGAATTGGCGGGTGGCCACCAATATCCACCTGGACCATTCCTCCCCCCTTAGGAAGCAATGGTCCCCATTGCATTGAGTTCCTCCATGAGATGAGGAAACTTCTGTTGAACTTGGTCCCTGGTGAGCCACTTGCCTTGGTGAAGGAGTTGGCCTGCTTTGACAACTCGATACAGTTGGATCTTCTACTAGCGAGTGTTCTTGATCCGCGTGTCCATGATCCGATCAGTTGCAGCTTGTTCCAAGCAATCTGGATTTAACTTTGTTGGTGTGAGCTGTTCTGCAATGTCGGATGTGTCTAGTAATGGTGGAAAGTATGGCCGAAGGAAATCCACATTAAACACTGGGTGCAGGCCAAGGAATGGGGGAATTCTAAGCTCAAAAGCATTATCTCCCACAGCCTTGGTGATGGTGTATGACCCATATCGGAGCGAGCGAATCTTGCAGTGGGGCCCAACGAGGCGTTCCTTCTGCAAATGTAGCCAAACTTTGTCACGCACCTGGAAATTGTGTGGCACCCGCTGCTGATCATGCCACTGCTTGTACTTGGCATTGATTTTGTCCAATATGTCATGGACCTATTGGCATATGTGTTGAATATGCTCAATGAAGCTATTTGCCTTGTTGGCTTCGGATTGGATATGAGACGAATCTCCCTGAGTCGCTGCAACTAGTATGGCCACATCAATTGGACATAGTGGCTCGAATCTCAAGCCCACCTGAAAAGGGCTGTGGCTAGTTCGAGCTATGGAGAGCCCGGTTGTAGCTATGCTAGACATAGGGGAGGCTCTCATCCCATGTGCATGGATGCTTTGAGTTGTACATGCGTAGAATGTGTACGATCATCCTGTTGACGACCTCTGTCTGGCCATCAGTTTGGGGATGGAAAGTTGTGGACTTAGTGACCTTGGTGTCCAGCATCGACCAGAGACTAGACCAAAATGTACTGAGGAACTTGCTATCCTGATCTGAGATGATAGACTGTGGGATCCCAAAGTGTACCCACACTCATTCAAAGAAGAGTTTAGCAGTGGATTCTGCTGTGATACTCTTCTTATGGGCCGCCATAATGGCCATCTTCGAGAATCGATCGACGACCACAAAAACACAGTCATTACCATTCTTAGTAGAAGGAATACCTGACATGTAATCCATGGAGATGGATTCCCAAGGTCGACTAGGGGTAGGCAACGGAGTATAGAGACCTTGCTTCTTGATGGTTAGTTTGGCGATGGCACGGGAAGTGCAGGATCTGATGTACTTCCCGACATCTTGTCAAAGATTCGACCAATAGAAATACTTTTGCAGTATTGCCACTGTTTTCTCGACCTCGAAAGGCCCAATGGCTCGACTGTAATGCGCTTCCCAAATAATCTTTGCATGTTCACTTGAAGGAACATAAATGTGTCCCATATGGCATAACAATGCATCCTGGGGGTGAAAAATTGGAACTTGCTGACCCCCCAAGAGCATATGGTATGCGTGGCCGAATTTTGGATTGCTTTTGTAGAGAAGTGGCTAATCAGAAGTCTCATGCCCACAAGAGTTGAGCACAGTAGTTAACGCCATGATTGGTGGTCGACTAAGGCAGTCTGCAACATTATTTGTTCTGCCCTTCTTGTACTTGATATTCAAATGGAACTATTGCAGGAATGTGGACCACTTTTGATGGCAATCATTCTGCAACTTTCCTTGCATCTGTATGAATTGCAGGGGTCGGTGGTTTATGTGGATGACAGTTTCCTTCCCCAAAATGTAATGCTTCCATTGTCGACAGGCCTGCACAATGGAATACATCTCTTTATCATAAGTGGGATAATTCCGGACCATGTCTGAAAGTGTCTCACTGTGATATGCCACTGGATGCCCTTGTTGATTAAGGACTGCCCTAATAGCATAGTTAGAGGCATCTATCTCAATCTCAAGTGGTTGTTGCAAGTCTGGTAATGTGAGCACTGGTGCAGAGCAGAGGCGATGTTTCAACTCTACCAATGCCTTCTGTTGAGATTCAGACGAAAAGAATTTTGCTTTCACTCCTCCTATGGTGACTTGACTCAAGGGCCAAGTGATATGAGAGAACCCCAACACGAACCTACAATAGAAATTGGCAAGACCTAGAAAGCTGTGGAGCTCTGTCAAAGTGGTTGGGACTGGCCAATCTTGAATGACTTGGATCTTGGCTGGATCCACCTGCACCCCTTGTTAATTAATAATGTATCCCGGATACTGAACCTGGGTCATGCCAAAAGTACATTTCTCCAAATTGGCACATGGCTTGTGTTGCCACAGTGTTTGGAGAACTTGTCAGATGTGGTGGAGGTGCTCTTCCCAACTTTCGTTGAAGATCAGGATGTCATCCAAGTATACCACTACAAATGCGTTGGTGAATGTCCATAAGATGTCATCCATGAGCCTCATGAAGGTTGCAGGGGCATTAGTCAACCTGAAAGGCATAACCAACCATTTGAAAATGCCCTCCTTGGCTTTAAAGTAAGTCTTCCAAACATCAGAGGCTTCGATTGGTACCTGGTGATATCCAGACTTCAAGTCGATCTTGCTGAAATATTTTGCTCCCGTGAGTTGGTCCAAAAGGTCATCGATTCGTGGGATCGGGTACCTATTCCAAATAGTGATCTTGTTCAACACTCGATAGTCAATACAGAGTATCCAAGTCCCATCCTTCTTCTGTACCTACACGATTGAGCTCCCACATGGCGATGAACTTGGTCGAATGTGACCTTTCTGCAGCAGCTCCTGAATTTGCCTCTTGATTTCATCATTCTACAGAACAGAGCATCGATAGATTGGTCCATTGGGTAACGGTGCACCTGGGGTCAGATCGATGGAGTGCTTGACCTAACAGTGCAGAGGCACCCCTGCGGGGGAGGTGAAGATGTCCTTGTACTCCTCCACAACTTTGTCCATCTGTTGTTGTCGGGTGGAGAGGCCTTGTCTGGAGGTCATGGCCACTATCTTCTTCTTTCCTTGAGGGCATATCATCATGAAAACAAATTTCCTGATTTTTGAAATTAGTTTACTACATTGTTTTGTAGTAACCAGAGAGATGGCGATAGGCGGGGCTACCTCCGGTATCCTGTACAACTTATTTCCTAATGTAACAATAACAATGCGAGGCCTTGACTCATACACAACATGTGCTTCCACAAGTATGGTTGACCTAATAATACATCACAAACATCAAGGGGAGCAACATCACATAATACCTCATTCGTGAAGGGCTTGATGCTGTATGGAAGGCAACATTGTTGGCTCACGCGCAGATCTCGTCCTTGGTGAAGCCACCCGATGGTGTACAGTTGTGGGTGTGTTGTGGTCAGTAAGCCCAGCCGCTTCATGACCTCTGCTGCAATGAGGTTCTTTTGGCTCCTGCTGTTGACAATGAACTATAGTGGGGAACCCTTCACCCACATCTGGGAGTGGAAGAGACACTCCTCCTCCTCTAGATCTTCGGGTTCCTCCTTCTGGATCTTTGTGGTGGCGACGGTGGCGTTGGGCTCTACATCAATAATCTGCTTCCCCTTGTCATTCCCCTTGTTGAGTTCTGACTCAGAGTCAGAACATGCATCTGATTCTGAAGCCTTCAGCTCGGCCACCAGTGATTGCTTGGCCCGACACTCGCTTGTGTTGTGGGTGGAGATCTTATGGAACTCACACCACTTTCCCATGTCCTTCTTTGGCTTTGCAGTGTTGTCCTTTGCTTGTGGCCTTGGTGGGTTGTCCTGGGTCGTCCTGCCTTGGATTTTTCCTTTGTTCTGTGGTTTGGGGGCACCTTTCCCTTGCTTTGGATTCACAGATCCAAAGTCTCGCTTCTTCTGTTTAAACTTATGCTCGATCTTGATGGCATATTGGTACATCATGCCAAGTGAGGAGATGTCCAGGAACTCCATCTCATACTGGATGTATCCATGTAGGTAGCCGCGGTACTTGAGTACCAAATGTTTCTCAGAATCCTTGATGCCCAACTTCGTTTGCAGGGTATGAAAAACATTGGTAAAATCTGGCACATTTTGGTCCCTTCCTTGCCGCAGTGTGGTTCACTTTCTGTATTTGTCCTCATAGCTCCCGACTGGGTAGTACTACTCCTTGATGGCGTCCTGGAATGAATTCCAAATGGAAGCGACTGAAAACAATGAGTTCGTACTTTCATCCTTTTGCTCACAATAGGTTTCCCACCAGTCCTTGACGTGGGGGGCGGCTTTGAGAAGAGCAAAAGTAATCTTTTCTAGGCTGGAAAAATCATGAAAAGAAAAATATCCTTCTAACAGATTCAACCATTTATTTATGGCGTCTACATTTATTTGGCCCTCAAATATGGGAATGTCAAAGTTTACTTGTACCTTAAAAGGTGTGGAGCCTCCAGAGTGGCTGTTGGATGTGGATGCACTATCAGTGGGCAACCGTTGAAGGATCTGAGCAAAGTTATCCATCATCGTATTCCTTTGTTTCTTGAGGGCCTCCTCGAGCAATAGTTTGATAAGATATCCCACTCCCTCGTATTTCTTTTCTTCCTCCATGGGAGGCCATCGGGATTTACGAGGTTGGTCTTGCAAAGGTTCGACTAATTCGAGTCTTAACTCCTTATATCCCAACCTCGTTCGGGACATGAAAAGAAAAACAGAGAAAGAGCAGACCCCTCTGATACCGCTGATCTTAATTTAAACAGGAACACAACAAATTACAGATATAACCATAAATACAAAGATGCAACATAAATAACACTTCCTTTGATTAATATCAGATAATGAAATATGCTTACAAATAGTATGGAAATGAGACTAGCTCGGCGATGGTAGCTTATCTCTGAGAAGAGATGGGTGGCTACATGCCTCTGAACTGCGTTACAATGAGGCTCAAGGGCCTTTTTATTTTTGAACAATAAAAGCAAACCCTAAACAACCAAAACCCTAACCCGAGGAGATGTAACACCAAGGGTTTATGGGCCCCGTTGGGGTTAGTTGGACAACCAACTTCCTGGGGTCATGACTTGGTCATATTATCTCTGCTTGACGCACATGATACTCCGTTGAAAGATCTCTCCAAGGACTACAACGGAAAATATGATTTATCTACGGAATTTTTTGCGGTAGATTGCCAAAAAAATGTCGTTTAGGGCCTCAAAATGGCTCCGGAATTTTAGGCCCCGAAAAACTGCTATAATAGTAAACTGTGCTATAATTAAGGAAACTGAAAAACCGAAAGAAACAATGGTGGGGGTCCAAGTGGAATTGGTGGATGGCCACCAATATGCACCTGGATCAGGTTGAGGATGGAAGCCACTTTGAGGGAATTAAACTTCCCAAAGGGCATCTAGGCTTGACCCAACCTCACACAACTCACTACCCTAGGCCTAGGTTCAACCTAGTCACAAAAAAATAATGATTATTATTTTTGTTTGTTTTTCAAGTCGTATGAGTTCTCCAAATATTACTTCAGGTTTGATCTATAGCATAAGAAATCGTGACATAGGGGCATCTATGTTGTCAAAATCACCCAGGGATTGCACCCAGCCTAGGCCACACTAGCCCTTAACATGACTGGATTTTTTGCCCACAGAGTTTTGAACTAGTGACCTTCACATCATGGAATGACTTAACAATACACCGCATAACTGTCTATTCTATGTCCTATAGGCAATAATGATTATTATGAAGTGAATGGTAGGGAGGATTTAACCTGCACAAAATATTATAAAATATTCTTGGTAGTAGTTACAAATCAAAGGTTGAGACTTATATCAAAAGTAGTTATGTCATTTTTATCCTTTTAATTAAATTGATTAATTAAAAAACATGTGATATCTCATAAGAACATGAGTTATAATCATTAGAGAAATTTTGAGGCCTGAAATGGGCTTTCTAAGGAATATTATAAAATAATAGTGGAAATGATAAAATAAGATTAGATTATATCATCAAATTTTAGAGGGAAAAAAAGAATATATATATATATATATATATATATATATATATATATATATATATATATATATATTATTTTTATTTATTATTTATTATTTATTTTTTAATTTTTATTTTATTTTATTTATTTTTATTTTGATTTTTTATTTCGATTTATTGATTTTATTTTATTTATTTATATTTATATTTATTTATTTATTTTATTTTATTTTATTTATTATATATATATATATATATCTATATATATATATATATATATATTTTCCACTTCACATTTTCAACTTATCTCTCTATGATTTTACTCAAATTTCGAGCGAGAGTACTAATTGGATGCAAAATTTAATTCCTCATCAAAAGAGTACCCATGTTGCATACTTTTGATGGACCCTGCTATATATATATATATATATATATATATATATATGAATGATGATGATGATGTTGTTGCTTTAAGTTTGTTAATTTTTACAATTTTTTTTTTTTTAATTCTTTTTGGTAATTTGTCTATTAACCATTTAGTTTATATCACCGTGCTATTTTATGTTTATGGTAAATTTTGTGCATTCAATAATTATGAAGCAAAATTAACTAAAAAAAAAAAAGTTAATTATTAACTTCATTTCAATTAATTGGAATTGTAATTAACTTAAATTTGGGCAATTCATAATATCTAAGGCAAAAGCTAGAATTTCTAATTAACATAAATTTAGTTAGTTCATAATAACTAATACATAAATAACAAGAAGATAACACTAATATATTAGCTATATAATTAATTTGTAAATTATTTGTAAATTCATAATTATGTGGATAGACATATTTATTTTGGAATAGGTTTTCCAAAAATTTAAGTTAACTATCAATAATTATTAAGTGGATGGTAGGGATTTAATCTTCATTTAATATTCTAAAATATTCTTAATGGTAATCACAAATAAGGTTGAGATTTATCTCAAAAGTAGTTATGCTATTTCTACCATTTTAATTAAATTGATTGAAAAAAAAAACATTGTCATATGGACTTGAGTTATGATTTTTTGGACATGATATTACATATGATATTATTAAGTCATGGTCTTGACCCATGGTATTGTAACAAAGCCTATTGTTCATAATCTCTAAGGTTAAGAATCTTTACATGTTTTTTTTTTTAATAATAATAATAATAATAATAATAATAATTTTAAATGTCCATGGGTCTTGGATAGGCGGTGATTGGGTGCCCTGTTAAGGCACTCCTTGATGTGAAATCACTGGTTCAATTCCTTGCCCTGGTCGAGATGATATATTGGATATGATTAATATGTAGTTCCACCAAGATTACAAAAAAAACAATAATAATTTTAAATGATGTTACAATTTAATTGATTTTTATGTTTTTTTTAAATGTTGGAAATGTTTTGATGTTTATCATGGATTGATGCCTATCCACATTCACCACTATTTAATTTATATGGGTCCCTAGTCTCGTACTATATTCATTATAATTTTCTATTATAAAATAAAGAAATGATAGACACTAGTTTGAATGACTTAAGAATTAAAGAGGTAACAAACAAGGATTTGAATGAATTATAGTTGCATAGTTTAAGTATGGATCCTCTATAGCTCCACTCTGGTTAGCTCTTTTAATGGCTTCAAGTTCATAGTGTTAAGGAGGGTCTTGAAAATTTGACTTGGTCAAGTTACCAATACTTTTTGGGCTTCATGTTTATGAGAACCCATGGTTTTTCCCATGGTATTCATAATGAATATAACTTATTTAAAGACAAAAGCACTCTAGGTAAATTGGTCCTAGTGACCAGTGAGCTCTCAGCAATGGTGTCTTTAGACACCACTACTTTGCTCGTTGTTTCATGATCTCGACAACTAGTATCATAACAAGAATTCACAAAGGAACCTAAAGAGGTAAATTGTGCAGAGGAAGAGAAGATATCGATCCCTAAGGAACAGGAAGAAAGAAGAGGGAGATGACACACAATGATAATGAGGATGTGAATGAATAGCATGGTTAGAGATATACGAGAGAGAATTCAAGTAGTGATAAAGGCTAGGTCAAGATATGGATCAATGAAGCTAGAGATGTAGCGAGAGAGTGGTCACATGGACGAGAAAATGGAGATGGGTTCAATGTTGTTTGAGGACAGTGAAGGAGCCAATGAGTGATGAGAATTGTAGTGGCGTGATAACATCAGCGTTGTGTGAACACCCAAATGGTTTTGGTCCAAGGCAAGTTTATTTCCCTAGGAAGTTGTAAGACCTATTGTTCATGCATAAATGTTGCACAAGAGCACATATTGTTGTAAGGCCTTAAGAATTTGATTAGGCATACATGTAATGTAGTGGCACATGGAGTTGATGAATGATTGAAACCATGTTAATCTCTTTATTTTAAGTTTAAGGGGGAGATTGTTAGGGTGGTTCCCGTAAACTTGACTTGGTCAAGTTACCAGTGGTTTTTGGGTTCTAGATTTATGAGAACCTATGGTTTTTCCCATGGTATTCAGATGGAATATAGCGTATTTTAAACACATAAAGGTTTCGGTAAATTGGTCTTGGTGACCAGTGGGATCCCAACAATGATGTCTTTAGACCCCACCACTTCTCTCGGTGTTTTGTGATCCTCACACATATAAACACTATGGTCAATATCTTTTATAAAGGAACTATCACGATTAGTTTTTACATTTCTTTAATCTTTAACAATGTGAGATGTATCATAAAATAAGTGTTTTAATGCTTATCAACTTTGACCAACCATTTAATTTATATAGCGACACTATTTTTTAATAAAAATTAAATACTAATCACTAATATAAATGACAATCATTTGAATGACCTATGATTGCACATTGCAGTATGGATCCTGTATAGCTCCACCTGGATAACTCCTCAAAGGAAATACGATGGTGTATAGCTTATAAAAGAATTCTCATGCACTGCTTTTGGTCATGTTTCTAATGTTGTTTTGACAGTTGAAACATATGATGGATTATCTTTTTCCTATGGATTTGCATATCTGTGATACACTAGATTTGTGGCCTCATACATGTGCTTCTTACAATAGTTCCACTAGGCATGGAATTGATCTGTAATTTTTGTTTGGCATAAAACTGAACAATGATTTTTTATTTTTTTTCTTCAGACATATGCTAATGATTTTTATTTATTTTTATAATATGATGTGTATAAAATAAGATTACTTGATTTGCAATTACATGTAAAGAAAATTGTTTACTATTTTCAAATATGGAGCACTCCAAAATTTTGTTAAGATTAATCTCCCCTTTCATTTGGATACTTTTATGATATAGAGTAAGTAGAAAAAAGAGAATTAATCTATCAAATTCCGATTTAAAACTCTAATTGAAATATGTAATTTTAAAACTAATTTTTACTCTTTTGGTGGTTTTGGGAAGGCATTAAATTCATATGGTGGAAAAAATGATCTATCAAATTCCAATTGAAGATTATATTGGAAATCTATAATATTAAAACTAATACCTTTGGTGATCCTTTATAAACAATGAATTCAATGGATGGAAGTGTTGTGAAGGAGGTGGAATCCATATATATAGAAGGTGACAAGATTCAAACATAAATAAATAATACAAAATAATGCATCTGATGTTGTTAGAGATCATAGAGAAATGAAAATTCTAGATTATGCGAGAGATTGAATTAATAGATTATGTGAGAGATTGAATTAAAAGAAATGTCTCATTAAAAGAAAAATGTGCTCTCTTGTCTTTGTCTTACTTGTTATGGTATCACAACAGGTCTTTGGACTTGATTCCCTTAAGGAAGGAAGGAGGGCCAAGAGCACGAAGAGAGTAAATAGTGTGTTGTAATGATTGTAATAGTGTGTATGCAGTGGCATGAGGGTATCACATTTTTCCATCCATTTGTTGAGGTTGAAGTAACAATTGCATGTTGAGTAAACCGTGTGAGGAGAAAAGTTGAGGTTAATGCAAATGGCAATGTGAGTTGAGGAATCTGAATTTTATCTAGATGACAATGGGAAGCTGCAATGGTTTCTAGAAAACTACTTATTGCTTGATGCTTGCTGCCACACTCTAGCCACTTTGTGATGATAGTTTCATTAGCTTGATTGATTTCTAGCAAAAAATAATTGTTTGATCGTAGACAAATTCAGAGGGTCCTCACATTTCCTGGGATGATAAGGCGGTTTTTAGATTGCAATGATAATATTGGCTTCCACCATGACGAGTGTTGGGGCTTGGTTTTGCCCAATTTTGACACCCTTTTCTAAACTTTAGCTCTCCCATTTTGAATTATCTTTAACCCCTATTTTGCCTATTTCGGTTATAATACTCAGGTTTTTTCCAAAAGGGTGCCGTGTGCTGAAGGTATGCAAATTAACATGAAAAAACGTATTTTACCTTAACCTTAAATATTCCTTACAACTAGTTGTTCTTTATTTAATTATCATACCAACTAATCTAGAGTTCTTGTGTAGATTAACTTTGATTCGAAAATAGGTCCGCATTTCCTGTAGACAGCTGTGCGATCCTATTTCCTGCAAACACTCATGAATTCCTGTAGCTACGGATTTCCTATAACTGCCCAGATTTCCTATAGCAACATCGGCGGTTAGCTATGTTCCACGAATTTCTAAGTCAAATGGGAACATGGGTTTTGTGGGGAATCTATCACATATGGATGCTGTCCTATTGGTCGTTTCAGATTTGCCAATGATACCGTCCAGATTCATAAACCTTCTCTCATTGTCTGTTTGGAGGAAAGCTACAACCATGTAACGAATTTCATCTAATCCATGCTTTCAGTCATGGATTAGACCCAGTATGGCTAAATTTGATATTTTGTAACAGGACTATTAGTCGATGGCTTAGATTAGTAGTCTTCCTTACTTCAAGCCATATATGGGCTTTTGTAATTGTATAAATTTTGTTCTAGTTTATATGATAGGGGGTTGTTGGGTTGGTTTCAGCTGAGACTGTATATCAGATTGTACTCGACTATAACTTTTATGATTAATACAATATTATATGTTCTATCTATTTCATTGAGCAAGCTCTTCTAATTTGAAGGGGTTGTGAGTAAGGGAGGGCCCCCTTTGCTCACAACTCTCATAGTTTAGTGTTTATGCATTTTATTTCTGTTATGTAATAATAATTTGTTCTTACAACTAATGTACTCTTTCTGATATATATCAGCAACAAATGATTGAATGAACTAGTTTCATGTTAATGTGTGGAATTCATTTAATTAAGATTTGATTTATAATGTTGAGTGAATTTCTAAGTTTGCTGTAAGTTTGATTTTTGTATCTTTTCCTAATCATCATCAGCAATACTAAAGAGCTGTAGAGGGATGTTTGATCCACTCTATATCCTTTGCTACTAAGTGATTGATGCAGGAAAGAGTCATTAGTTTTGTATGATTGACTAGTTAGATTAATTAGCACTCATAGTATTAAGCCTGCATATATTTTGCGCAACATCTCACAAGCTTACCTGCCCTAGGTTGATGATTTATGTTAATCAAATTATAAGGCTATAGTTTGACTCAACATTTTGGCGCCGTTGTCGGGGAGGTGCTGAGGGATAATACTAAGGTGTTTTTTTTGTATTACATGCATTGTTTGGAATTTTCAGGACTAGGGAGTCAAAGTGGTAAGATGAAGGGAAAAGCCTACGCACTTGAGGAGGTCAGAAATTCACCAAAGTTTTGTCCTGATTGTTTGGTAAGTAATTTTTTTGAATTTGTTTGCATAGTAGATGATAGGGTCCAACATCTACAAATGTCTTTTGTGGTGGTGTGAGCACCACTTCATTTACTAATACACTGGCAAGGAAAAAGAAGTCTGCAAGATATAAGGAAGCAAGAGAAGAAGAGTCCGAACAGGAGGTCTGTGGTCTTGAAAAGAGCCCAGAACATATTCTTGCTTCTACAGTAGCAACTTCTGCAAGAAAATCTTTTGTTGCTGCCCATTTTGAATCTCCTCTCACAAGGAAAACAACATCTTTTCTTAGTGGTCAGCCTGAAAAGGAATTCCTTGGCAATCCTATTCAAGAACCAAAATTTCAAACCATTGATTTCGCAAAATCTGTAGTTTACAAAGGCCCCACTTCCTTTTGGTCCAGAATGGCTCATGAAGAGGGGATTGGTCACACAGATGGATACGATGAGAAGGAAGAAGAATTGGTCACATTCGAATTCCCTATCAGGGAGGTTGGTGGAGCTACTTAGATGAAGAATATTCCTCCCTCAGCCTTGCCTAACTTTCGTGGGGTTCCCAGTGAAGATCCTGATGCCTTTTTGTTCGAGTTCAATGTGTTATGCAAGAGCTATGACTATTCTTCTAATGCTTAGAAGCTGAAGTTGTTTCCTACAACATTGAAGGATGCAACTCTCAGGTGGTTTATGGGGTTGGCTTCAAACTCCATTACAACTTGGGAGGAAATGAAAAAGGAATTCTTGAAGAAATATCAAGATTATTGCAAGACTAGGGACCTTAGAGAAGAAAATTTTGGCATGACTTAGAAGGAGGGGGAGAGTCTTAAGGACTTGGTGGAGAGATTTCAATATAATCTATAGAGATCCAAAATGAATCAACTGAGCACAGATACTAAAAGAATAATTTTTCTCAGAGAAATCAGACCAGAATCTATGGAGATTTTGAACTTAATGGGGGGTGGTGACATATCAAAGTTGGGCTATGATGAGGTATGTGAAATATGTCGGCGATATTCAAGAATAAATTCTAAAGTTGGAGGAGGAACAAGAGATACTTCTTCCAGGCTTGTCAAGTCAGTTGCTGGAGCTGGAGTAACCAGAGCTGAAATGGGTAATTTATTTGAAAATTTTAAAACTGATATTCTTAGCACATTATCTTCTCAATTGGATGTTTTGCAGGCTAAGAAGAAACAATAAAAACAAGAGGAATTGGACAAAGCTATGAAAATGTTTTGTTCGAAATGTAGGAAGAAGCATGCCTTGAGGGAATGTCCTGCATATATCATAGAGGTATGCCGAATCTATGAAGCAGAGCATTCCACTCATAAATGTCCTTCACTTCCTGAAATTAAAGTAGCATATCTAGCAGATCAAGGAGTTGTCAATGCACTTTATGTAATGGCACCTCAAAGACCATGGCAACCACGTGCTGCAGGTATGGCTCAATCGCATTATCAAGTTCCTTATACTCAAAATCAGATGTGGAATATTCCAATGCCTTGGCAGCCTTGGCCTCCACAACAGCCTTGGTAGGGGAACTTTTCTTACCCTACCACTCATAATTTTCCTTCTCAAGACTTTTATCCACCGCAACCCACACAACAATAAATGATTCAACCTCAATAGCAACAACTTTTGCTACCTTCCCCACCAAATCAACCTCGTCCTATGCAAATTCCTACCTAGCCAGTGTCTAACCCCAATAATAAAACCAACCAATTCGATCACAACATTGGATTGGTCACTTATCCCACTTTTCCTACCTACTGTATTGCACCATAGTCATTGCAGGAAATTTTTGTTCCTGTGTTACAGGAATTTCCTGTGTCGTTGTAGGAAATCCAGCTTAGGTCTAGAAAAGTGGTGACTTAGCCCAGAAGAATTGAAGAGATTGTAGAGGAAGATACTCTAGAAATTCCTGAAGTTGAAACCACACCTGAACCAACAGAACAACCTACTTCAAGGCCACAAGAACCTTCCTCATCCCATACGATCCAGCCTCCTTTTCCAGAGAGGTTGGAAATGAAACTAAAACAGCTCGAGTTTGATCTTGTGTCTGAACTGAGAAATGTATGCATTAAGATCCCGTTGCTGCAAGCAATTAAAGATATCTCGATCTATGCCAAAACAGTAAGGGAGCTATGTACCAAGAGACCAGGAAGACAAAAGAGATAACTCTCTACAATTCAAGTAGGTGGAAATCTTGCAAGTTTAATGTCTACCAGATTTCTGGAATCACTGTGGTTACCACCTTTATCAATGGAAAACCTATAAAAAACACTTTAATTGATTTGGGTGCAACCATTAATTTGATGATTATGGAGACCTTATCTAGAATAGGAACCTTTGACTTATTGCCTACTCCTACCATGTTAGAGCTAGCTGACAGGTCTAAGGTAAAGCCAGAGGGTGTATTAGAAGACATGTCATCTCATTAGATTCTTGGAAGTACCCTGCATATTTTTACATTCTTCAACCCAAAACCAACTTAGGAGGGCATCCTTTGATCTTGGGGAGATCGTGGTTAGCCACGATAGATGCTTATATAGGGTGTAGGTCTGAAAACATGATCATCACTCATGGGGATGAAACAAAGCACATTAATTTGTACCCCCCTGCTCAACCTCTCTTAAGATCAGAAAATACACATTGGGTTGAGGAAGAAGAGCATGATTCAGATTGTACCCAACCAGTTTTGACAATCACCCAAGCCATGAACCTTAAAGAAAATTTAGAAGAAAATTTGATAAATTTTTGTATTTCTAATCCTGATTTTTTGTAGCAAGAAGAAGGGCAGTCTACTCATAATTTAGATTTCATTACTGATCTGCAGGATTTTCATGAGCATAGTACAACAGCCGAACTACATTCAGCCTTATTATCTGTATTTCCTGCATATTCCACGACTGAATGGGGGAGTAAGGTAGTTGAAATTTTCCTGAAAAACCTTTGAATATTAATTCTACCTTAACCCCTGAACAAGAAAAACAGTTAATTCAAGCATTGAAAAAAATTTCAGACACTTTTTCATGGGAATACACAGATATGAGAGACATTCACCTAGGCACATTCATTCATCATATTTATATAGAAGAGAAATCCATGCCTGTGAGACATCCACAAAGGAGGATGAACCCCGCTTTAAGGGAAATTGTGAAAGATGAATTGCAGAAATTGTTAAATGTAGGGTTAATATATCTTATCTTAGATAGCCAGTGGGTATCTCTGCTGGTTATTGTCCCCAATAATAATGGTAAATGGCAAGTGTGTGTGGATTACAAGGAACTAAACAAGGATATCCTGAAAGATCACTTTCCCTTTCCTTTTATAGACCAAGTGCTGGACACTTTAACAGGAAAAAAATATTTTTCCTTCCTAGATTGGTTCAGCGGGTACAATCATATTAGTATAGCTCCAAAATACTAGGAAAAGACTACATTCACATGTCCCTGGGGCACTTATGCATATAGGGTATTACCATTTGGTATATGTAACACACCAGCCACATTCTAGTGGGCGGTCCTTGGTATTTTCTCTGATCTTTTACATGATTGCGTAGAGGTTTATATGGATGACTTTATAGTCATGGGTGATACTTTTGAAGAAGCTTTACATAATATTGAGAAAGTTTTGCAGAGATGTAGAGAAACTAATCTCTCATTAAGTAATGAAAAATGTTTTATGATTATGAATGAAGGTATTGTTTTGGGTCATCATGTTTCTACTGCAGGAATTAAAGTTGATCCGAAAAAGATTGAAGTCATTGCAAAGTTTCCCCCACCAACCAATCAGAAGGGAGTTTGAAGTTTCCTTGGACATGCAGGCTACTATAGAAGGTTTGTTGAAAATTTTACAAAGGTAGCCTCTCCATTATTTAAATTATTGACTAAAGAAGCTAAATTTCATTGGGATGATGAGTGTCAAGCTACATTTGATACACTCAAGGAAAAACTTTCTTCAGCACTAGTCTTGAGAGGCCCAGATTGGAAATTGCCTTTTCATATTTCCACTGATGCCTTTGATTCGACTGTCGGAGCAATACTGGGACAAAAGGAGGATCTTGTAGCCCATGCTATTTATTATGTTAGTAAAAACTTAACTCCTGTAGAATTGAATTGCACGGTAACTGAAAAAGAATTCCTTGTTGTGATTTACGATATTAATAAGTTTAGACATTACATCACGGGCTATGAAGTTTTTGTACACACCGATCACTCTGCCATTCGATATCTCATGAATAAACCAGTTACTAATGGCAGGATTACTAGGTGGCTTTTGTTGCTGCAGGAATTTGACATCACAATATTGGATAGGCCTAGAAAGGAAAATCAGGTAGCTGATTTCTTATCTAGACTCAACCATGCAGGTGAGGATGTTCCTGTTAATGATAGCTTTCCTGATATAAATTTGTTTTCTATTTTTTTTAAAACACCTTGGTTTGCAGACATGGACAATTACCTTTCTACAAGAAATTTGCCTCCTTACTTTTCATCTAATAAAAAAAAGAGAATTATTAGGAAAAGTGTTGATTACTCTTGGATTAGGGGAGATCTTTTTTTCACCGGACCTGATTTGATTATCCACAGGTGTGTCAGGGAAGATGAGATCTATGAAATTTTGAGAGCCTATCATGATGAACCATGTGGAGGACACTTTGCAGACAAGTAGATGGATTACAAGATCCTTCGCTCAGGTTACTATTGGCTAAGTCTTTTTAAAGATGCAAGAGAATATGTCCAAAAGTGTGAAAACTTCTAGATAATGGGGTGGCCTGTACAATCAGACGATATGCCTTTGCAGCCACAGGTTCTTATAAAACCTTTTGAGAGGTGGGCTCTTGATTTTGTAGGCCCCATCAACCCTATGTCCAAAGGTAAGAAGTATATTTTAGTTTGTACTGATTATGCTACGAAGTGGGTGGAGGCAAGAGCACTACCTAGAGCAACAGAGAAAGCAGTGGTAGATATATATATATATATATATATATATATATATATATATATATATATTTTCTCTGATATTTTTGTAAGATTTTGGGTACCTAGGGAAATAGTCACTGTTCAAGGTACCCAATTTGTGTCAAATATTATACAGGGAATTGTGTAGAAATATTAGATTACTCATCGAAATTCCACCCCTTATCATCCACAGGCCAATGGTTAGGTGGAATCAACAAATAAGGTGTTGGAGACAATCCTTACCAAGACAGTGCAATTACATAAGAAAGATTGGTCTGACCAACTTCCTGAAGCATTGTGGGCCTACAAGATCACATGGAGAAATACCACTAGATTTTCTTCGTATGAATTGGTGTCTGGAAAGAAAGGTTTATTGCCCATTGAATTTCAGATCAGAACTTTTAAAATGGCAGCAGATTTTGGTATAGTCCTTGACGAAGCTTAGCAGCAAAGAATCGTGCAACGTAATGAGTTGGATGAGATTAGGCAAGATTCTTTTCATCATATTGACTTGATTAAGAAAAAAAGGGCTAAATGGCACGACAGATACATTAAAAAAAAGCAGTTCAAAGAGGGAGACTGGGCATTGTTGTATGATTCAAAATTTAAGAACTTTAAAGGAAAATTTAACACACATTGGCTGGGTCCCTATGAAATTGAGAAAGTTTTTGATAATGGATTTGTTCGGGTTAAAACCATTGATGATGGGAATGTTACCTTCTTGGTGAATGGGCACAGACTTAAGTTATATAAAAAACCCAAATACAAGGAGGAATTTGTGGAATAAATTGTGAAGAAAAGAGAGTTGGAGATGGTGAGAGAAGGGGTCATTCCTTCCACTATCTCTTCCTGATTTCCTGCTGACACAATGAGCTCACTCTGTTCCTCCTCGTGCTCGGTAAAACATGAGAGGAATGTCTATTGGGTATAGGTTTATTCCTTTTTCCGGGCCCAATGGACTAGTTACAGAAAAGGAGCCCCCTTAGAGTCTTCTTTTCCAAGTGTTTCAGACTCTCTAAAATTGAAATCTGGTGAGCATGGACTACCCTGGGCTCGTTAAAATTACAGGTCAGTAGGCCCTTTAGGATCCTCTCAATAAATTTTGTTTTTAGTTAATCCTAGATTTCTCATGTTGGAATGATGTGGGATTTCTTAATGCCCTCCTTCCAAAAATCTTGGCCCATCGACATCAACAAGTTATCTGGGTGCATGATCTGAAATTATCATATGTTAAAACTGAAGTAGAATTGATTATGCCAACTTTGAAATAATTGTTAATGTAAAGTGCTGAAACCGTGAGAACTGCTTGAGAAGAAAGGCTTTACGACAGTTGATAAAACATAAGTAAGATGCAAAACAGAAGTGAAAACAACAAATACACAACAATACTAGACAACAATATTCATTATGGAGTTCATCCCTAATGGACTACGTCTCCGGGTCCGCTTTCAAGATGGGCGATCGCTTTATTATGATTGATTCTGAAGAGGTTGATTACATAGGAAATTGACCAAACTGAATGTGCTCGCAGACACTTCTAGTCACTATCATAAGAAAGTTCTTTGAACCAGCTTTCCAATGCCTATCACGGTTCCCAATTCTGAATCCTGATGCTCCTGTTACACTAAAAACAAAACAGACTATATCCTCCAGAATCTGCATACAAAACTCAAAATCACTCCCTCCTCTTTCATGAACAAAAAAAAGGTGCTTTTAAAGGGTTGCAGATACATCTGAGGTCTTCCCAGCCAAGATTGGCATGAAAACTGAAAATAGGAGCTGCAATTATGTTCTCATGCCCTCAGTCTTGTCATTGTTTAACACCTAGGGATAACATACATGGTCCTTCAATTAATTTTTAAAACAAACTGTAACAAAAAACCCAAATTGGACTTTGGATTAATGCAAAACTGTCGGTGGTTAGAATAAATCGTGGAGGGAGTTAACTGTTAGCATGTGAAAAATAGGGTCTAAACACTATCGGACACCTGGTGGATACCCCTAACGACGCGGTAACAATGCTGCTCACATGGCACATTCTCTACCTGACAGTTTTTGTTTTCTTGTGCGGTTTAGTTGCTGCGGTTACCAAACTGTGCGGTTACTATTCGCTTGTTCATATGTCATAACCCGTCACGATAGCTGTTGTGGTCTGCGATGAACTCTGCTCGATTAACATTTGCCTGCTCACATGACTACTATCCCCGCGGTCTTCTCTCGCGCGGTTTCGTTGCGGTTAAGACTGTGGGTGGTATTTCATAATGTTTTGCAATGTATTATATAGGTCGAGGGGGTATTACATAGGTTTTATGTATTTTAATACATTTTGAATAATTGGTTTAGGTTTGTAGACTTAGGTGTCCACCTTAGGTCTTTTTGTTTTTAATACAATGTTTTGCATACAAGTTTTCCATGACTTGGAACATCAAGTTACCAAAACCCTTTTACAACAAATTGTCACTATGTGACATCAAACCCAACGACTACATCACTGACCCACACATCACTGATGATGACAAAATGGTGCTGATGATGAACTGAACCTGACGATGAACTGAACTTGACGATGATCATCCTAGATCAATCCTATCCACTTGAAAGATTTTAGACCACAAAAGTTTGATTTTAAGCAGATATCAGGTGAGGGTACAATTCCCTCACTTTTCTGATTTCCATCCACCTTGTCTTGCTCAGATTCATGCCCTTGAGTCCTATTCGAAGATATTCAACATCTCAACGCCTCGAAGATTGAATATTCCTATCCAAGATGATATATTCCTGCAACTCATTCATATACTCAGTTGCCAAATCATCAATAGTCAGAATCTGTGTATCTTCCTCAGGATCCATGATCATTGGAGCTTCATACAATTTCCGATTTTCCACATTTACAACTGAGTAAACTTGCATGTAAGGACGTAAATTTAATCGAAATGCATTATTTCCAATCTTTTCCATAATCTTGAAAGGGCCATACCTGATAGGTTTCAGTTTCTTACCTTCTCCTTTCAACCTGTCTTTACTGATATACAACCATACCTGATCGCCGACCTGAAAATGATGATCGACTCGATGCTTGTCATGGCGCATTTTATACTTGGCCTGACTCTTCTCTAACTGATCCTGCACTGCTGCATGTATCTATTGTATCCGTTGAATGAACTTAACTGCTTTGTTCGCATCATCATGTTCACCCACTTTATCCTCTTCACCAAACATGAGATCCATTGGTGACTTCGGTAGATACCCAAAACATGTTTCAAATGGCGATCGATTAGTTGATGAATGTAAGGCTCGGTTGTAAGCATGCTGCACATAAGATAAAGATTCATCCCACAACTTAGGATGTTTATTGCAATAACCTCAGAGAATATGTATGACTGTCCTGTTCACCACTTTAGTTTGTCCATCGCTTTGTGGATGAAAAGTTGTGCTCTTCTTCAACTTTGTGTCCATGAGTTCCCATAAAGTGGACCAAAATTCTCCTACAAAATGAGTCTTGATCATAAATAATGGAAGTAGGTAACCCAAAATGAACACATACCTGATCGAAGAACATCTTTGTAGTCTGTTCAACTGTCACTTGCTTTTTGCATGCAACAAGAATACACATCTTGCTAAATCTGTCAACCACAATATACAGGTAATAATACCCTCTCTTGGACATAGGAAGTCCTCCAACAAAATCCATGGAAACACTTCCCATGGTTGCAAAGGAACTAGAAGTGGCATGTATAGACCAATCTTTCGATTGCCTGGTTTGCTGGTCGAACACATCACACATCCTTTAATGTATTTAGCAACAATTTCATACATACGAGGCCAATAACAATACCTTTGAACTTGTGCCATTGTTTTGCTTACTCCAAAATGTCTTGAAATACGAGAAGAATGTGCTTCCGAGACAACATGCGCTCTTTCTGTCTGTGGTATGCATAACTTTCCCAGATGATATAACAACCTGTCATGAACATGATAATTGATTTCTTCCACCTGAGCTCCATGAGTTAGTGATTCATAAATATATTTGAAATCAAAATCCGTACTATATTGTTCTATATAACTTTCATGCTTTAAAGAACTACTATGCAGTGCTATTGAAGCATTCAAAGATGGTCTAGATAACATATCAACTACTTTGTTTGTGACACCTTTCTTGTACTTAATTACTAAGTGAAACTGTTGAAGAAATCCCATCCATCTGTAATGATGAGATTGTTGCAACTTAGTTTGAGACTGAAGGTACTGAAGCAGTTGATGATCTGTGTGAATCATTGTTTCCTTACCCATTAAATAATGTTTCCACTTCTTAACACTTTCAACCAAAGAAAATAGTTCTTTATCATATGTCGGATAATTCATTACTGCCTTAGAATTTTTTTTTGAATGGAAACAAATTGGTTTCCCTTTTTGAAGTAAGACTGCAGCCATTGCATAACCACTAGCATCTGTTTCAATTTCAAATGGTTGTTGAATATCTGGTAAAACTAAGATTGGTTCTGTGACTATTTTTTGCTTAAGTGTATCAAAAGCTTTTTGTTGTTTACCTCCCCACTAAAAGGGAACTTTAGATCCTATTAAAGCATGTAATGATGAAGCAATCAAAGAAAAAATGAGCAATAAATTTTCTCCAACATTGAATTGCACCTAAAACAATTCTAACTTCAGTCACATTCTATGGTCTTGGCCACTTAACAATCACATCTATTTTAGATGGGTCTATTTTTAAACTTCCACTTCCAACTATGTAACCAAGATAATTTAGTGAAGTTTTCCCAAACTCATATTTGGAAAGTTTCAGGTATAACTTTTCTCTGTGCAATACTTCAAAAACCTGCTTAACATGCTTAACATGCTCTTCTATACTGGAACTGAAAATCAGAATGTCATATAAGGGAGCTATGTACTAAGAGATCAGGAAGACAAAAGAGATAACTCTCTACAATTCAAGTAGGTGGAAATCTTGCAAGTTTAATGTCTACCAGATTTCTGGAATCACTGTGGTTACCACCTTTATCAATGGAAAACCTATAAAAAACACTTTAATTGATTTGGGTGCAACCATTAATTTGATGATTATGGAGACCTTATCTAGAATAGGAACCTTTGACTTATTGCCTACTCCTACCATGTTAGAGCTAGCAGACAGGTCTAAGGTAAAGCCAGAGGGTGTATTAGAAGACATGTCATCTCATTAGATTCTTGGAAGTACCCTGCATATTTTTACATTCTTCAACCCAAAACCAACTTAGGAGGGCATCCTTTGATCTTGGGGAGACCGTGGTTAGCCACGATAGATGCTTATATAGGGTGTAGGTCTGAAAACATGACCATCACTCATGGGGATGAAACAAAGCACATTAATTTGTACCCCCCTGCTCAACCTCTCTTAAGATCAGAAAATACACATTGGGTTGAAGAAGAAGAGCATGATTTAGAATGTACCCAACCAGTTTTGACAATCACCCAAGCCATGAGCCTTAAAGAAAATTTAGAAGAAAATTTGATAAATTTTTGTATTTCTAATCCTGATTTTTTGTAGCAAGAAGAAGGGCAGTCTAGTCATAATTTAGATTTCATTACTAATCTGCAGGATTTTCATGAGCATAGTACAACAACCGAACTACATTCAGCCTTATTATCTGCATTTCCTGCATATTCCATGACTGAATGGGGGAGTAAGGTAGTTGAAATTTTCCTGAAAAACCTTTGAATATTAATTCTACCTTAACCCCTGAACAAGAAAAACAATTAATTCAAGCATTGAAAAAAATTTCAGACACTTTTTCATGGGAATACACAGATATGAGAGGCATTCACCTAGGCACATTCATTCATCATATTTATATAGAAGAGAAATCCATGCCTGTGAGACATCCACAAAGGAGGATGAACCCCGCTTTAAGGGAAATTGTGAAAGATGAATTGCAGAAATTGTTAAATGTAGGGTTAATATATCTTATCTTAGATAGCCAGTGGGTATCTCTGCTGGTTATTGTCCCCAATAATAATGGTAAATGGCAAGTGTGTGTGGATTACAAGGAACTAAACAAGGATATCCTGAAAGATCACTTTCCCTTTCCTTTTATAGACCAAGTGTTGGACACTTTAACAGGAAAAAAATATTTTTCCTTCCTAGATTGGTTCAGCGGGTACAATCATATTAGTATAGCTCCAAAATACTAGGAAAAGACTACATTCACATGTCCCTGGGGAACTTATGCATATAGGGTATTACCATTTGGTATATGTAACACACCAGCCACATTCTAGTGGGCGGTCCTTGGTATTTTCTATGATCTTTTACATGATTGCGTAGAGGTTTATATGGATGACTTTATAGTCATGGGTGATACTTTTGAAGAAGCTTTACATAATATTGGGAAAGTTTTGCAGAGATGTAGAGAAACTAATCTCTCATTAAGTAATGAAAAAATGTTTTAGGATTATGAATGAAGGTATTGTTTTGGGTCATCATGTTTCTACTGCAGGAATTAAAGTTGATCCGAAAAAGATTGAAGTCATTGCAAAGTTTCCCCCACCAACCAATCAGAAGGGAGTTTGAAGTTTCCTTTGACATGCAAGCTACTATAGAAGGTTTGTTGAAAATTTTACAAAGGTAGCCTCTCCATTATTTAAATTATTGACTAAAGAAGCTAAATTTCATTGGGATTATGAGTGTCAAGCTACATTTGATACACTCAAGGAAAAACTTTCTTCAGCACTAGTCTTGAGAGGCCCAGATTGGAAATTGCCTTTTCATATTTCCACTGATGCCTTTGATTCGACTTTCGGAGCAATACTGGGACAAAAGGAGGATCTTGTAACCCATGCTATTTATTAAAGTACTGACAAATTTTAATTACTAGTCGAGGTCATGAATTATGAGGTCATATATATGATTTAGCTATTAAGTGGGTTATCATCTGCGTCATCCAAAGGACTAGACCATTGGAAGGTAAGAATGGTAAAGTACAGCCGGTGACATGACACTTGAGGTAAAGGGTAATTAACGCTTTAATTTTTAACATTTGTATGATTTTTTTGGCTATGGTCACCCTTGCGGAAAAACATGACCGTAACTCGATGCCTTATAACTCCAACTCCACACCCGATCGTCATGATTCTCACATGACCAGTAGACGTACTCCCCATATCTTTCTGCAGGTCGGATCATGATGATAATCATGATCACGACCTGTCTCTCGAAAATCCCGTGCTTTTTGATAACTTTCTATAATAAGCCCTCCCTTGTTGCGCAAATCTGTTGCAAAAGCTTAACTTGATATTTTCAAAGAAGTGCATGTGTCATGTCTTCCATTTTTTCACCATGTTGAAATTGTGTGACCCTGTCTGCTTCGAGCTGCAAGGGCCTGAGTTTCTAGAAGTCGACCCTCGCAGTAAGGTGAGATTGGAAAACGCAGGGTGGCTGCCATTTTTCCAATGATTTAGCGGCCACAATTTGGAAGTAACAAAGTCTTTCGCCTTGAATCTGAATGGTGATAAGGCTAAAGTTGGGGATGTCCACTTCAAGTTGATTGAGGGTTTGGTAGTGTGGGCATGCATAATTCCACAGCTGGGAGAACGCTGGTTTAAAAACCAATGTTTCAACAAGGGATTGTGTGCATCTTTCCTCCGTAAGGAGCATTTGGACCTCGACTTGAGTAAGGGAATTTAGCGGGATTTCTTGAAAAGTAAGTACCGAAACTTATTATTTTTCCTGTAGAAATATATAAAGTGTGAAGGTCGCTTTGGGCTTTCATTATTGTTTCACATTCGTCTCCTTGCCGATTTTCATGACAAGCCATTAAATTTTTCGTATTACTTGAGAATGTCTCTGATGAAGATGTCGATGGCCACCAAGGAGAGGGGGGCAATTTAGAGGAAAATCTCTATCACCATGGGCTGGTGAAAATCATCCTAGTGGAGGTTTTGAAAGACAAGAAGCAGACATGGGAGGAGTTCCTGGCCGAAAATTACTTTGCAGAAAATGAGGATTCTGATTCCTCAGATTCCATGGAGGAAGCACCAACAGAAAAACCCATGACCTGTGGGCTACAGATAAAGGAAAAAGAGGAAGAGAAAAACTCTGACCCTTCAGAGTCTACAGAGGAAAAACCAGTAGAAAAATTGAAGAAGAAGCCATGGACTCATGGGCCACTGGTAAAGAAGGAAGGAAGGGATGACCTTGATTCTCCGAAGCCCACCGAGAAGAAGCCTATAGAAAAACCAAAGAAGAAGAAGCCTCGGACCCTTGGGCTATAGACGAAGGAAGAAGAAAGGGATGAAGAAGTGGTGGTGATAGGGGAGACTATGGGCAAACAACCTAAGTCGAAGAATGGCACTTCCACCTCTGCAAAAAGATTTACCAGAAGCCAGGATGTTTAGCTGGCTATAAAGGATACTGTGGATGCAGAAGTGTTGCCTAAGACACCAGACAAGAAGAAGGAGAAACATCATGGCCCACCCAAAGGTAAAGAAAAGATAGAGTTAGCTGAGTTCATCGACAAAGAAGCAATGTCCTTCTAGGACTCCCCGCTACATGGAAGCAGGAATGACACAACAAGAGAACAACAAGTAGAGGAGGACCTAGGTTCCCCTCAATCCCTCCAAGGACATCAGGAAGGGGAAGTAACCCCCCAGAAGAGACGGTCTCTACAGGAATTGGAAGAAATCATCACCAAGCTCACCATTTTGGAAAGAGCCTTGAGAAAGGAAAACGAGACCCTGAAAGAGAATAGCCTATGTATACAAAAATAACATGAGGAGTGGGTTTAGAAAGCAGCCTGATTTATGAAAAATAAGCAGGTTAGGATCGATTGTCTGAAAAAGAAGAATAAATTATACAAGGGTCAAATTCCTGTAGAATCCAGTGGTAACCAGTTAGTAGAGGTGGCAGATCAGTTGGCTGCAGCAGCTGCAGCTCAGGATAAGGAATCATTTCCTTTTTCTTTTTCTTTTTTTGGTGAAGATGCAACATTTTTGCTTGCATAAGGGGCATGCAAGAAGAGCGGTGTGGGGGAGATTTTGGGGCTTGGTTTTGCCCAATTTTGACACCCTTTTCCAGACTTTACCTCTCCCATTTTGAACTATCTTTAACCCCTATTATGTCTATTTCGGTTATAATACTTGGGTTTTTTCCAAAAGGCTATCGTATGTTGAAGGTATGCAAATTAACATGAAAAAACATCTTTTACCTTAACCTTAAGTATTCCTTACAGTTGGTTGTTCTTTATTTAAGTATCATATTAACTAATCTAGAGTTCTTGTGTAGATTTGTTTTGATTCGAAAATAGGCCCGCATTTCCTGCAGACATCTGTGCGATCCTATTTCCTACAAACACTCCGGAATTCCTGCAACTGCAGATTTCCTGTAACCACCCAGATTTCTTGCAGCAACATCGACGGTTAGCTATGTTCCATGAATTTCTAAGTCAAACAGGAACATGGGTTTTGTGGGGAATCTATCACATATGGATGTTGTCCTATTGGCCATTTCATATTTTCCAACGATACCACCCGATTCATAAACCTTCTCTCGTTGGTCGTTTAGAGGAAAGCTACATCCATGTAACAAATTTCGTCCAATCCATGCTTTCAGTCATGAATTAGACCTAGTATGGCTAAATTTTATATTTTGTAACAAGACTGTTAGCCAATGTCTTAGATTAGTAGTCTTCCATACTTCGAGTCATATATGGGCTTTTATAATTCTATAAATTCTGTTCTAGTTTATATGATAAGGGGTTGCTTGGTTGGTTTCAGCTAAGACTATATATCACATTGTACTCGACCATATCTTTTCAGATTAATACAATATTATATGTTCTGTCTATTTCATTGAGCAAGTTCTTCTAATTTGAAGGGGTTGTGAGTAAGGGAGGGCCCCCTTTGCTCACAACTCTCATAGTTTAGTGTTTATGCATTTTATTTTTGTTATGTAATAATAATCTGTTCTTATAGCTAGTGTACTATTTCTGATATATCAACAACAAATGATTGAATGAACTAGTTTCATGTTAATGTGTGGAATTCATTTAATTAAGATTTGATTTATAATGTTGAGTGAATTTCTGAGTTTGCTGTAAGTTTGATTTTTGTATCTTTTCCTAATCATCATCAACAATACTAGAGAGCTGTAGAGGGATGTTTGATCCACTCTATAGCCTTTGCTGCTAAGTGATTGATGCAAGAAAGAGTCATTAGTTTTGTATGATTGACTAGTTAGATTAATCAGCACTCACAGTATTAAGCGTGAATATATTTTGTGCAGCATCTCACAAGCTTACCTTCCCTGGGCTAATGATTTATGTTAATCAAATTATAAGGCTATAATTTGACTCAACAACGAGATCATCTGTTAAGGTGGGATTGTTTTCCAAAAATCATTGTATTTCTATGGAGGATAATACAAAGACTCGACCGAAGATAACCAACACCAATGGCACAATTAGATTACCTTTCAAAAGATTTGAAATTAATTTATTCATATCCACTGCATAGTTTAGCCAGGGTTCAATCTTTGAATTTCAGAGTGCTAGGACTTTATAGTCAGTTAGATATACTTCAACGAAGGCCCCTCCTAGTGTTTAAAGATCCTTGGGAAAGGAGAGGACGAATATTGGAATAAACGAACTTAGTTGTATTGGGAGGATGTGTGTTGCATTGAGTAGGGAAGATATTTAAGTAGTAGAGTGTAGTATCAAGTTTTAGAGGTTGACTGAAATTCAATTTTGGATTTTCCCAAATCCAATAGTCATGACGAACCCTTACTCATGTTGGAAATTTAGAGAATATCTTAGAGGACACTTTAGGGCCTCATATGATCACAAATGGATTTGGGCAGTCTCACAAATTTTTGTGGATCATTGGAATTGATGTATACCACATGGCTTTGTGGGATCATATGTTGGTCTGAAACGAGGCTCCAAAACTTTAGAGGATGAAAGCACAGAAGAACATATATTACTATGGAATTCGATTAGTGCTACAATCTCCCGCGTGGAGATTTTCCACAACAACCTCGAAGTGATGCATGGTGATGAGATGGGTTTATATTTTGGGTATATGATTGCTATGAAGGAGTGATGGAAACCCTTTTGTTGTTGTAAAATATTTTGAATGTTTATTGTGCATGATTTAAAATTATGTAAAGATGTGCAAGGGGTGCATGATCATTTGTACCTAACACCCTGATGTTTTGGTCCAAGTTGTAAAAGTTTTAATCTCCCTAGCGATTTTTAATCCCTATTAGGTTAGGCCTACATGGATTAGTGTGTACCATGTATCTCTGTATTATGTAGAGAGAGAATGTGACATCAAGTTGTGGAATTATCCATTGGGTAGGTATGAGGGTGGCATGGATATTCGTATCTAAACTTGATGTCTAATTGGAGAAGTTATTCTTCAGTTAAGGAGGGGAATGTGAGATGAAGTAATCTCAGAATGTAAGGGACCATGGGGGCTTCACTTAATGAACCTTTGACATATCACATGCATTCATGGGATACTAAATAATACCCTTAATTTAACTACATATTGGAAAAGACCTCTAAAATTACATTATTTAACCCCCTACCAATATGAATCCAATACACCTTACCAATTTTAGAAACCCCTACCTTAACTAGATATTGTTGGTATCCATTTTTTCATTAACATTTTTTATACCCGTTTTTATTTTTCATTAACTTTGAGCTTCATTTTTTATACTTGTCAATATAAAAACCCTTTATCCCTATATATCCCCCAATATATTATGTTATGTTTTCCTCAATATATATCCCCCAATATGAATGCACATGGTATCGTATTCCTCCCCTAGTGAAGCCCCCATGTGAGGGACCAAGTTAGAGAAAGTTTATCATGTTGATGAACCATGTAGGTTAAGAGGATTCATAGAAAACAAGAAAATACAATGGATGGAACCCATGCATCATGGTAGATGTATTTCTTTTTATATGGACATCAATAATAAATGTTATGCATATACAAGATGGAGAAGAAGAATTCTCATTGTGAAGAAATCCCAAGTGAAGTAGATGACTATAGTAGAGACAACACTTTTGGAGGCACTATGGCAACAAAGATAGTGGATGGAGTAGCAACTTAAATTATATGGTGGACAAATATAGGTAAAGGAGTGTTGAATAAGGAAACTCGTGACCATTACGTCATGTGTGTAGGGTGAAAGCATGGAGTTGGGTTACATTTTTTAGCAAGAGAGGACATGTTTAGGTGGAAAAATGATGGCTTAATTGAGCCTTTTTTAAGCACTCGATCGAGCTCCTTGGACACTAAAAAAGTAGCTTGATCAGGGGTTAAAAAAAAACCTCGATCAAACTTTATGTTGAAAAAGCAGCAATAAAATATTAGTTTGACTTTTACTTGGTCAAACTAGAGAAAATTCAAATTTCTATTTCAGCAAAAATCTTGGAGGTAGTTAACTGAGGTGACATGGCACTTGTTACTTGGTTAATTCAGTTAATTCAAATTGGGGAAGCTTGAGTTCAGTTTAGTATCTTTGATTTATAATTTGTAGTAATATATTTTAGTTAATTTGATTTATTTTCAGTTTAACTAGTTCTAACTGTCAGAAGAACTAGTGGAGGTCAAGTTGTGGAAGTAGAACTTCAACCACACTAAGCGATGAACCAGTTAATTGATAAATCAACCCAAAATAGTTATTGCATGCAAATAATTTGAGCTAAGTTGACATGGAGATTCCAAGGAAGTGTACTATCAATTGTAGCATATTCCAATGTGTACAGGTGGTGCATGCAGTCAAAGGAAGGATCCTATGGAATTGTGCAATTCAATAGTGGGAAATACCTAAATAATAGGGGACAATTTACCAAGGAAACAATGCAAGGAAATAGGATCTTGGAGGGCTTGAAAATTGGCTAAGTGTTTGCCAAAGTCAATCAATTAGGCATAGGGATAGACTACACACTTGCAAGGTGTGCTCAAGCTTGAGCAAGCATATGTATTTCATCTCTATTCTCTGATTAATGCAATATAGATAGTAAGGGGTTTTGAGAAGTTGCTTTCCTCTAGATAAATCTCTATGCATGTGTGATGTTTCCTTTTGTGTGTCTATGATTTGTGTTCTAAATGGTGAATTAACTTCTGAAGATCAGTAGAGTAGCTTCAATTCTTGTGATTTAGTAAATTTCATGAGTACTATTGAATCTACACATTAATTTTTACATCGTATCATAGCTAGAATCACTGTAGAGAAGATATTTAGAAGTTGTCATTATAGGAGGTGTTAGAGTCGGTTTGGTCAGCCCTCCGTCAGAGATCAAAACTCTTTATGCATTTCATTTTTAGGAGTCCCGCTCCATTCACTCAGCTACATTCTGCTAGGGGCATGCCATAATCTGATGAAAAAGGTCATTGCTAGTCATTTCCCCCCATGTTTGGCTCCTGCTGGCTTAGGTCTTTTGTCAATGATCACCAAAGTCCATGACAGTCAAGGTCTGGTCCTTTAATGGACAAAAGTCATTTTCGATCATTAGGTCTAGGGATTAATAAATTTGGTCTTTAAATATGTCCAGTAAAGCCATGCAGGCCAGAGTGAGGCCCTTACAAAGTAATGATTCAGAGAGTTTCATCGTCATATTGATAAACTTTGACTGTTCTTCAAAACTCTATTTTGAAGAAAAGTCAAATAGTGTCATTGGTGATAAAATTTTCAAAAAAGTCGTCAGTTGATTTCTTCAGGTGCAGGCATGGTTTCCGTGGCCAAATGTCCTGTCATGCAATCCCTGCAAAGAGTGCCGAAAATTTCATCATTTGAGCTAAAATTTCAAAGGGAAAGTGAAAATCAGTGTTGCTTTAAGTCAATGAAAAAGTGTCAAAACATAACATTAGAAAAATGGGTTTTTGGAGAAGCAAAAATTTAACCCATGTCTTCCAAGTCTTTATATACAATTTTCCACCAAAATCAAAGTCATTATGCAAATCAAGTGCATAGGGAAACATTGCAAAGTGTTTGAGTGTGCATCGTGCGTGTTTGGAGCAAGGTTGGAGGCAGTTTTCAGGGCGCGGTGCATATACACAGGGGCGTGGCGCACACAGAGGGTGCGGCGCACACAGAGCCACCCCTCAGTTCAAATTTTCAATGGGCGCGACGCACACCCACAAAGGGCCAGAACCGTGCCAAACTTCCTCAAACTTCTTGTGAAGCCCCTCAAATCGACAGGTAGGCTCTAAATCTTGATGGCTCATGTATTTTTGTGAAGGTTATGGTGGTTCATGGCTAGTTATAGTGGCAACTAAAATTCATGAAACCAACCACTAGAAAACACCAAAGCCATGGTTGCTAGGGTTGCATAACTGTGGTATTGAGGCCAAGGTTCCATTTTCACCCACCATTTTTCCCTATCCTCCCTTTCTCATTTTTCCTATTATCCCTACCCTAAAACACTACCAAACCCTATTCTCTTTCCCCTCCTCTTATTTGTCAATATAAACCCCAAAACCCTACCCTATCAAAATCCCCAAACCTCCCTACATATCCCTAAACAAACTTCTCCCCATAACCCCTATTCCCATCACATTACTCCCCTCCTAATACTCCCTTTTGTTTCATTGTTCCCCTTGGTGGCAGATATCACAAAAGCACCCAGCTTCACACCATCATCAAAGGGCAGCCTAAATACAATACACACAGCAGTCATGGCATCACAACATTCATCAGAGTATGAGATGGAGACACAAAGTGACTCATCCTCGGAAGAGTAGGCTCCCAGGAGACATCACAAGAGTGGCAAACATGTTAGGGATGAGCCAACCACCCTCACTGAATTTCAGGCCTGCCCTCTTGCCATGTCATGTTTCCAGCATCTATCATGTTTTGAGTTTTGTCAAAGAGTGGCTATTGTTCGAGTTCATCATGAGTTGGCCCGTATTTTTGTGCTTCACCTACATGGAGATCACTCTATCTTGGCCGGGGTCACCTTCACACTGACACCCGAAACTATCTCATTAGCAACCGGTATACCGAATGTTGGAGAACCATGGCACAAGAAAAAGAAAGTTGATCGGTAGCATTATGAGCCTTACATTAAGGCCAGTTGCTTGAGGCACCTCACAAGAGTCTTTCCTTTCAGATATTTGAAAGATGAATATGCTCCTCTCATGAAGTTGATGATGAAGTACTTCAGCTGTGAGGGGAGGTTCTCTTGTCTATATGCCTATCACATCAGGTTGCTCATGCACTTTACCAGGGTACGGATGATGAACATCCCATTTTTCATTTGCAGGAACATAGAGAGGATGAACACCTTCATGCAGCACAAGACCCCTCAGTAGCAACTTAACAATGTTTATCACTTTTCTCTTATTAGGATTTTGGTGGATCATCAGCTGGGATTGCAGGGCATTGCTTGGGATGATTTCATCTCCCGTGACTTCTTCAGCACTTCACAGGTATTATCAGAGGTTAAGCAAGAGGGTGAACCTTCTCGTTAGTATGAGCGCCATGAGACTGCTAGTGTGCCGGTTTTCATTACATATCAGAAAGGCACCCGACGTTTGTTTGCAGCAGCAAAGCGAGTGTTATCTCCACCCGGGGTGGAAGGGGCCTCGCTTCCTCCATCAGCATCACAGGAACAGGACAAAGGCAAGGAGCCAATGCAGGATGAGGGGTCTTCAGGTGAGCCCTCAGGTGAACGAGAGACCGAATTCTTTCTCCTTCATGATGATGAGACAGATACAGAACCGACAAGTGCACAGGTCAAAGAGATCATCCAGGAGCAACAATCAGAGATCGAAGCTTTATCCCTTGACTTGGAAAGGGCTAAGTGGAACATGAAATATCTAGAGCAGAGGAACAAATAACTTGAGGATTAGCAGGTGATCATGGAGCTACAAAACATTCGTGAGCATCGCCAAGCTGCACAAAGGAGAAGAGTTGAGCTCACGTCATTGGAGCAAGAGATTAATGAGGATCGGGAGGCCAATCTCGAGAGAGTTAACATGCACTTGGAGAGGCTGCTGGACAAGGCCGACAAGGACCATGCACTGCTAAGACACATGGCTTTCCACTACATGGCGCGAAACAAAGTATGCAAGGCCCGAATCAGGAATTTGAAGGCGAAATTGAGGAAGGCAATCAAGAAGAAAAAGAGGAAAAGGGAGCTCGATCGACTTCATATATTGGCCGAAGCCTCTTTGGCCCAACATAGCAGCTCATAGAGGATCTCTAGCCCAAATTTCAAGAAATTTGGGGTAATTTTGGTCACAACACAGGTTTTTTCTCCCTGTGCGCTGCGCCACTGGCGCGACGCTTAGGATTGGGAGCTCCAAATCACAAATGGTTTGCATTTTTGGATTCAGCATGAAAAATCACGACTACTGGTGCTTGGACAAGAAATTTGGGCATGATTTGAGTCTCCAGGAGGTCAAAAACACTAAAAAAATGACCTCTTTTCCCCTATTTTGACACACAGGAAGCAGTCTTGGGAGAATGAAGATTTGGAGGCACAAATGAGCACCAAATTCAGAAATTCTAGTTGGGTTGAAAAGTAGACAGGCTAGGCTTTCCAACAAGCACACGTGGGCACAATTTGGACTCCTGTAGGTACCTCAAAACAGCCTCCAAAGTGGCGTGGCACATATAGAGAAAAAGGCCAAAATCGCGCCCGTTTCGCGAAATTTTGATTCACGACTTTCTCCAAGTGGGCCCGCTCATCTACATTGCACTTTTTCGGCACCTAAGGCGGAATTTAAAGTATTTTCACTCCAGATTGGCTTCTATCCAAGTGGCAAAGGAAGGCAAACAGTCACCCAAGCCATCTGTCATGTTTGTAACGCTGCACCTGTAGCTAATGGTTGGCTTTCCACCTCCATTTTGTAATGATTCGAGTAACTCCCCAACCCTTGGGCATTCTATCTCTTCATGGCACATTCTATATATTGTATGCAAACTATTTGCAAAGGGTTGGTTGGCTTATAACTTCTAGGAGACTGTGGGAAAGAAACTCTGTTTCTTCATTATATATTTTGACAGAGGATTAATGAAAGGTAGTGGCTCTGTTTCATGAGATTCATGTGGTTGTGAGTGTAGAAAATGTGTCTCTTACGTTTCATATGTATTTCGTTATGTTTCACAGTTCATTTCATATTCATTTCCAGTGAAATTTTCTAAGTTAGATAAGGTAGAATTCATTTGTATTGCTCTGCCTGTGGGAAAATTTCATGTTCAGTGTTCTTCTTCCTTTGAAAAGGATTCATGTACTTATGCACTTTTCACTCTCCTAAGAAATCTCTCCATTTCGCGTTATTTCGAACTAAATTGCTATACTTTCCGCCTGTCTTGCCTCACGAAGTAATCTGCGCCTTTGTATTAAATTCTCTGCTCATTACTGTCCGTTGGTCCCATACCATCCCAGAAACTCAGTCATTCATAAAAATTGCTTCTTGTATCCATATTTACTTAGTAGCCTAAGATCAATATTTCACTGTTTAGTCATCTCAGACCATTCCGTTTACTTATTCACTGAGCATGACTTGGAGAGAGCCCTCTCCTGTTCTGGTAGGGCTAGCTACCAGACTGAGCGTGGTTTGTGGTTACCCTGAATTTTGCCTTCCTTTAGCCTAAGGCAGATTTAGGTGCTAACAGGAGGTTTGAATTTGCAAATCAGTTTTGCAGGTTTTCTTTAGGACTGAGAATATGAATTTCAACGGGCTAAGGCTTGAATATGCCCTTGAGGGAAGCTCGAATGATGTTGCATGGAAGGACAGCATGGAGGCAGTACTGGAGGATAATGGGTTGAAGGAATTCATTGATAATGATATTTCGAAACTAGCAACATATGATGCTAAGGATCTAGTAGAATGGAAGAAGTGTGTAGCCAAGGTGAGGAGAATCATATTGGAGGGAGTACGAGACCATATTGTCTCAAATATCCATGGGAAAGAGACTTTGTATGCAATGTGGCAAGCACTGACAAATTTGTTCTAGAATAGTAGTGACCATAGGAAATTGGCACTCAAGGACAAACTTTGAAATATCAAGATGTAGAGGAATGAGACCATTCCACAATACTTGGGCAGGATCACAAAATGTCGTGATGAACTTGTTCAAGTTGGTGTTACTCTAGCAGAGGATGATTTGGTGAGCCTATCGCTTTTGGGCCTTCCCAATAGCTAACACAATTACTAATATTTGGTGAATGGGAGGGTGAAACTACAAAATTTGGAACTCCCATGGTCTGATTTGGTACAACAGGAAATAAGGTGGAATACCAAAGACGAGACTTCATCCAAGGGCGAGGATGAGGAGAACTGTGCCTTGGATGGAAAGGCAAAGAAAGGGAAATCCTAATAAATCCCAATCCAAAGTAGAATATATTCAAGGCGGAAAGAAGAAAGACTTGTCTAAAATCAAGTGCTTTCACTATCATGAATTTGAGCACTATGCCACAAAGTGTCCATGCAATAAGATAAACAAGAAGACCTTAGAAGGAGTGGTAGGTGAAGCTTTGGCTTCACAGTTCGAGCTTGATTTTACTCTCATTGCATGCACGACCAACACATTGATGGGAAGTGTGTGGTACCTGGACAACGATGCCTCATTCCATATGATGGGGAACAAATATTTTTTCAGTGATTTGGAGGAGAAGGATATCCATATGCACATTGATATGGGAGATGATGGAAGGTACAATGTGAACAGGATTAGTACAATCATGTTTCTGAAGGAGTTGGGCTCCCCTCTCAGGCTCAAGGATGTGATGTTTGTTCTGGGTCTAAAGAAGAATCTTGTCTCTATTGCATTTTTGGAAGACTGTGGTTATGATGTGATCTTCAGCAAAGGAGAGGCATTCCTGAGACACACAGCCACGAGATAGGTGAAGAAAATCGGGGTTCGTGTGAAGAACCTCTACAAGCTAGATGTGTAGTATTGTGTTGCATTGAGCACAAAGGAAGAGAAGGTTCAGAGTCGCGAGGTCGATGAACTTTGGTATAAAATACTTGACCATTTGCATCATGGTGATTTGAAGATCATGCAACATATTAGCACAAGCCTCCCCAAAGGAGCACTAGAGCAAGAAGATACATGAAAAGGGTGTTCCTTGGGGAATTACAAGAAAGCCACTTTCCATGATCGAGACAACAAAGCACATGCAGTCTTTGAAAAGATCCACTCTGATGTATTTGGACCTTTCTCAACAACCTCCACTTCCAGGCACAAATATTTTGTCATCTTTATTAATTAATTCCCACAGAAGTGCTGGATCTTCTTCATGCAGAAGAAGGATGATACTTTCTCCAAGTTCTTAGAGTTCAAGGCACTGGTGGAGAAAGAAACGAGAAAGAAGGTGAAGGCTCTCAGGAGTGATAATGGAGGTGAGTATGTGTCTAATGAGTTTAATTTTTTTTGTGCAAAATAAGGCATTCAATGAGAGTTTAAAACACCCCAAAACCCACAACAGAATGGAGTGGATGAGAGGAAGAACCATATGATTGTGGGAGATGCACAGGCGATGTTGCATGACCAAAGCCTACCTCTACACTTGTGGGATGAAGCATGCAACAAAATGGTCTATTTGTAGAACATGAGTCCTCATTGGATTCTTGGCATGATCATAGCAGAGGAGGCTTTCTTGGGGAGGAAGGAGGATGTGTCACACTTCAGGATATTTGGAGCCTTTGTTTATTTCCATGTTTCCAAAGAGTCAAGGAAGAAATTAGAGTTGAAAGCATAGTTGGGGGCATTTGTGGGTTACAGAAAAACTCCCCGCAACTACTGTGTGTATTTTCCATCCTTTAGAATGACAATTGTGCATAGGGATGTAAAATTTGATGAAGAAAAAGCCATATAGTGCTCTCTTGAGAGGGAGCTTCTGATCCCACCAGAAGAGGAACTTTTAGTTGCAAAGGAGGACCTTCAAGATGTTGTGGAGCATCCAAAACTTGAGGAGCAGAGAGTGTAGACAATGTTGGGTTGTGTTATATTCTTTCCACGACTAGCCCCAGTAGTTAAACTGAGGGGCTAGAGGGGGGGCGAAGCCTCGCCTTCGTTGCATCGGGGGGGTCATGGGGGGGCGGCAGCCCCCATAATTAGGGGTTTGAAGGGGGCTCCACCCCCCCTTTAGCCCCCCGGTTATATTTGTTTTAGGTGTTATGCTATCGTCATTGTTTATTTTATGTTCTTAGAATTCGTATGTAGGTAATTTCTGTACAGGGTTAAAACCTACAGACAACCACTTAAGAAGAATCATCCAAGGAAGGTAGGAAGAGAACCAGGGAAGCTGAGAGACTTGTGAAATATGTGAGGGAGAATGTGGGTGCTCCTTAAAATCAACACAGGTAGAGAAGGTCACCAGATCGGTACACTAGCTACATGGCTCTAATGATTGAGGTAGTAGAGACTGAGGCATCCTCTTTCAAGGAAGCAATAGAGAAACCAGTATGGGTTGATGAAATGGTGGAGGATTATGAATCCATTGTGAAGAATAGTGTTTGGGAAGTGGTACCAAGACTAACAGAAAAAACAATTGTGTGTTTGAGATGGATCTTCAAGGTGAAGCATGCAACAAACAGAAGCATAGAAAATTACAAGGCCACATTTGTGGCCAAGGGGTAATCTCAGGTTAAGGGGATTGACTATGAGGAGACCTTTTCTCCTATAGCAAGGTACTCATCCATCAAATCAATCCTTTCTTTGGCTGCATAGATGGGGTGGAAGATCCATTAAATGGATGTGAAAAAAACATTCCTCAATGGAGTTATTAAGGAGGAGGTGTATATCGAGAAACCCGAAAGCTTCAAGACTTTTGATTGAGAGTCTCATGTGTGAAGACTCAAGTGAGCATTGTATGATCTCAATAAAGAAACCTCGTCCTTGGTACACTAGGATCGATAGCTATCTCATCGGTTTGGGCTTCACCAAAAATGAAGCGGATGAAAACCTCTATCATATTTTGGTAGAAGGTAAATTGTTAATTATTATTTTATATGTTGATGACTTGATTTTGACATGTGATGAGCATCTAATTAGATCTTGCAAGGAGGAACTTGTAAGAGAGCTTGAGATTAATGACATGGGTCTCATGCACTACTTCTGTTATGCAACAACTCACAAAATAGAAGAAAATATAGATCAACGACTTCAAAATTAGCCTCTTTGAGGGGGTAACCTCCTTTACATTAAACAAATGAACAATTCTTGGATGATACAAATGACAAGACCTTATTTCTATATATAATAGTCTAAGGGGTACAAATACAATTAGAGCCTACATAACAATAATATTGTATGAGCACCACAATAACAATAGTGGGCTTCTATGGGGCATAATAATAACAACATGGGGACTATATGGGCACAATAATACAATAAGGGGGTTGCACTAATAACAATAAGGGGTTACACTAGTAGTATAGGGACCTAACATGCTCCTCTCCTACAGAAAGTGTTGTCCTCAATGCTTGAGTAGTTCTGGATGCTTCTGTGTAAAATTCTCATCCTTCCATGTGGAATCTTTAGCGGGTAAGTTCCTCCGCTTGATGAGATACTCTGCAATTGATCGATTTTTTAGCTGTCGATTTCTTGTTTATGTGACTGCTTCAGGTTCAAATATGATTTTTCCTTCCTCGTCAAATTCTAGAAATAATTTTTGAACTGGGATCTTCTACAACTTCTGAATGAGTGCCTGCACTTCTTTGTCATTCTTCCTTTCATCCCTTGCTTCATTTATCCAATCTGGTTGGATAATAGAAATGGCACAAAATAATGCTTCCACATCCTCATCCTTTCTTGAGAGTGAAAATTTGCAATAACATTTTGCTTCCGTTTTTTGTAGATGATTTCAAAGTCATAACCCAACACCTTTGTGACCCATTTTTATTGTTCTTATGAAGATAATCTTTGTTCTAAAAATTATTTAATATTATCATGATCTCTTTTTACCTTGAAGTGTGTTCCCATTAGGTAAGGTCACCATTTCTTAAGTGCATTTAGTACAGCCAACATTTCCTTCTCATAAATAGCTTTGTGTAAATACTTTCCTTTGATTGGATGACTTTCGAAAGCACTGGGTCTTTCTTCTTACATTAAAACAACACCAATTCCATTTCCCGAGGCATCACATTCCACAATAAAGGTTTTTGTGAAGTCTGGCGTAGCTAAGACCAGTGCTTGGCACATTGCCTCTTTAAGATGTTCAAAGGCCTTCGTTCCTTCTGTAGTCCAAGAAAATGCATCTTTCTTTAGTAATGTTGTTAGAGGTGCTGCTATTGCGATAATACCCTGTCAACTCAAGAAATGCTCATAGTTGCTTTATGGATGTGGGAATTTTCCATTCCTCAATGGCTTTAATTTTGCGAGGGTCTACCTTAACACCTTCATGAGATACATTATGACCCAAATATTCCACCTCTTGTACTCCAAAGAAACATTTGGAGGTTTTTGCATATAATTGTTTCTCTTCCAATAGTTTGAGCACCCTATCAACATGTTGAACATGATCCTTCCAAGACTTGTTGTAGATTAGTATATCATCAAAAAATATTAACACAAATTTTCTAAGGAAGGATTTGAAAATGGAATTCATCAAACCTTGAAATGTAGAAGGTGCATTGGTAAGGCCAAAAGGCATGACCAAAAATTCATAATGACCCTCATGAGTTCTAAATGTTGTTTTTGGAATGTCATCATTCTAATTTGATGATATCCCAAACGAAGATCCAACTTGGTGAAGTAAATTGATCCATGTAATTCATACAATAATTCATCAATGACAAGAATGGGAAATTTATCTTTGATAGTAAGCTTGTTGAGCTCCCTATAATCCATGCACATGCCATGTTCCATTCTTCTTGTGTACCAATACCACTGGAGCAGAGAAAGAACTTTGACTAGGTTGAATTATACCAAACTCTCGCATTTTTGTAACCATACATTCAATTTCACTCTTTTGGGCATATGGATATTTGTAAGGCCTGATGTTTGGGGGAACACTTCCTAGAATAAAATGAATAGCATGATCATGATCACGAATAGGTGGGAGGACTTTGGGAGTCTCAAATACCTTGGAATGATTGTCCAAAACTTTTTGGAGATATGGAGAAATAAATGATTTCGATGTGGGAACCTCTATTGAACATAATTGTGCAATTATGCCTCGTTGTTCTTCATTTAGAAGCTTTGTCATGCTGTTAGAGCTAATTATCTTTCCCAATTTCCCTGTGATACCCCTTAACTCAACTTCCTTTCTTCCCAGAAAAATTTCAAGAAAATTTCTTGAAAATTAAAAGTTATCGTACACAAAGATTGTAGCCATTGGACCCTAGTACAACATCAACACCACCCATTGGATTGAAAAGAATTGAACTATTCAATACATATTCTCCCATGGATAACTTGATATTATGGCACTTTCTAGAGTAATTTATGGTTCCTCCATTTGCGACCATTACTTGACACTCTGGTGCTGGATATATGAAGCAATTCAATTCTTTGGTTATCTTACAATGAATAAAATTATGGGTACTACCTGAATCAATCAACACTACTACTTTTGTCTTCTTGATATGTCCTTTTATCTTAAGAGATTGAGGAGTGGTAATTCCTGCCAATGCATCACAAGATATGGTCAGATTTGTTTCTTCTTTCTCTAGGGTTGGTTCTTGGTGTATATCCTCTTCTTTTAACATTTCTTGTTCCTTTTATTCCTCCTCTTGGCAATCTATGTAAAATAATTTCTTCTCGTCACACTTATGACCTTTAGCATATTTTCTATCACAACTGTAAAAAAGCCCTTTTGCTCTTTTTTCTTCCAATTTTCGAGGTGTAAAACTTGTAGGTTGTGGAAGGCTAGGGGCAGCAACACTTTCATCTTTATAGTTGTGAGTGGTAGGCTTCCTTGTTGCCATAATTTTGCTTTCAATTTTTCTTGCCAACCTGAATGCCTTCTCCAATGAATTATGTTCCCAAAGGCGAACCTCATGTTGGATGTTATCTTTTAAAGTCCATATGAACACATCAATCCTATGCTCCTCTAGAATATCTTTTACCCTTATATTCAATTTTTGGAAGTCCTCAATGTGTTCCACCATTTTACCCTTTCATTTGAGATTTATCAATTGGCTAAAGAAGGTGTTGGTTTTTGTATCCTCATAATGTGCTATCATTTCCTCCATAAAAATTGACCAAGTGACAATTTGCTTACGAAAGCAAAGCCATCGATACCATACAAACTGATTGAGTTCCAAATATAAAGTTTCAATGCGTACCTTTTGTGTGTTTCGCACATTATGGAGATCGAAATATTGCTCCATCTGTAGTATCCATGTTATGGGATCCTTGCTATCAAAATTCCTCATACCGATCTTTGGAACATGGTGGGTCTTCAATCCAATGTTATATTCTATGAAATCATGATTAACATTTATTTTTTTCTCATGAGTATCCTTTACTACCTTTTCTCCATTAGGAAGCATTTCTTGAAGCAACTTTGCCAGACCTCCTTTCAAACCTTCCATGTCTTTCTTCAAATCTGCAATGTTTACTTCTAAACCATCCATCTTAGATTCCACGCCATCAATCTTAGCTTCCACGTCATTCATCTTAGCTTCCAAGCCTTTCTTTAAACCATCCATCTTAGCTTCTATTAATTTTTGTGAGAGTGAAATTTGTTGCACTTGGTCTCGTAATTTTGATATATCATGTTGTATTTCTTCCTCTTCTTCATGAGTCATGGTAGAGCTTTCAGGTTACTTACTAGGTGTTTCCATTTTCTTTCTTCGGGCCATTAATTAAAGATAATTATGCTTCACTATGCCCTTTGAATTACATCAAACTAAGTTTTCAAACCAAACTTATGCAAAATTTTAAAAATGACACACCTTTTTTCACTTTGTAGGAGATCGATATTGAATCTGTTGTATCTCTATAATTTTGGATCTCCACGGTCAGAAATTTCATTATATGGTATCTCTCCGAGTCCTCTTTCCAACTCCACAAGTCTGATCAATATGCGATTCTCCAAGAAAGAGTTATTCCAAATATCCCATGAAGGCCTGATTATAGATTGGTTCTGTAGAGCAAACTTGTACGAAGTTACACGTGTCATTGTTTCAACCTTCGGAACTAGAAATGATACACAAAAAACTACAGTCCGTCCTCTCTTTGTAACGTATTACGAAATTTCCATCTAATTCTTAGAGAGAACGTTATGACAATTTTCCCCAGGTCACCTATTTGAGATATAATTCGGGATCCTGCAAAGACTCTAACTTCTTTGGATCATAGATATGAAAATATAGAGAGACGAGATCTGAAATTCAGACCCAAGGTTCAACATGATTTCAGCTCAAATGGGTTGTAATTTTAGCTTCTACAACTTTTTAGAAGCAACGTTATAACTAAAATTCCATGATGGCCTGTTTGAAGCAGTGAAACCTAGAATCCAAAGGTTTGATACCAAATGTTATGCAACCAACTCACAAAATAGAAGAAAAGATAGATCAACAACTTCAAAATCAGCCTCTTCGAGGGGGAAACTTCATTTACATTACACAAATGAACAATTCTTGGATGATACAAATGACAAGTCCTCCTTTATATATATAGGAGTCTAATGGGTCCCAATACAATCAAAGCCTACATAACAATAATATTGTAGGGGCCCAATAATAACAATAGTGGCCTTCTATGGGGCACAATAATAATGACATGGGGACTATATGGGTACAATAATACAATAAGGGAGTTTCACTAATAACAATAAGGGGTTACACTAGTAGTATAGGGACCTAACAAATTCATTGGATTGGAAGTATGGCAAGGTGATGGGGAACTATTTTCCTCTCAAGAAAAGTATATCAACAAGATACTTCAGAGGTTCCTCATGGACAGGTTAAAACCCATGGAGACTCCTCTAGTGACCAACTAGAGGAAAGAGGATGTCACTTCAGGTGAGGAAGGGATGTGATTGTTTCCCAACAATTGGTGGGTTCACTCATGTATCTTGTGAACACACGACCAGACATGTACTTTACAGTCAACCAGTTGAGCCAAGATATGGTTAGGCCAACCAAATTGTTTTGGAGGTCATCTAAGCATGTTATACGATACCTAAAAGGCACTACCCAATTTGAACTATGCTACAGAAGGATAGAGGGAGTGAAGTTGTGTCGCTTCATCGATCTAGACTAGGTGGGAAGTCCATTAGACTCGAAGAGTACATTAGGTGGAATTTTCAATTTTGGGTCCACAACTATTTCTTGGTACAACAGGAAGTAGAGATCAATGGCACTCAGCTCAGCAAAAGTAGAATATGTTGCTACAAATTAAGCAACATGTAACACGATATGAATGAGAAAGATACTTTTTGGCTTGTTTGGTCAGATGATGGATCTTATTTTGATTTACTGTGATAATCTGAGTTGTATAAAACTCTCTAAAATTTTTGTTTTTCATGATCAATCCAAGAATATTGATATCGGTATCACCATCTATGGGATAGTGTTCATAAGCAGATTATGTTGTTGCGGTACATTATGACAGAGGAACAAGATGTTGACATTTTGACAAAGGCCTTGTCAAGAGGGAAGTTTGAGTTCCACAGGTGAAGGATAGGGGTGGTTGATAATCCATTTCTTGCTAAGAGGGAGCGTTGAAAATGCAACAAGAAAATCTCAGTTTGACTTTGCCTTGGTCAAACTAGAGAAAATTTGAATTTCTATTTCAACAAAAATCTTGGAGGTAGTTAACCGAGGTGACATGGAACTTGTCACTCAATTAATTCAGTTAATTCGAGTTGGGGAAGCTTGAGTTCGGTACAGTTCAATATGTTTGATTGCTAATTTGTAGCAATCTATTTCAATTAATTTTATTTATTGTTAGTTTAACTAGCTCTAACTGTCATAAAAACTAGCGGATATCAATTGTGGAAGTGGAACTTCAACTGCTTAGTGATCAGCTAGTTAACTAATTAATCAACCCAAAATAATTGTTGCATGCAGAGAATTCGAGTTACCCAGTTGAGATGGAGATTCTAAGGCAGTGTACTATAATTTGTAGCATATTCCAATGTGTGTAGGTGGTGCATGCAGTCAGAAGAAGGATCCTAAGGAATTGTGTAATTCAATAGTGGGAAATTGCTAAATAATAAGGGCCAATTTCCCAAGGAAACAATACAAGAAAATAAGAGCTTGGAGGGCTTGGAAACTGGCTAAGCGTTGGCTATAGCCAATCAGTCAGCAGAGGGATAGACTATACACTTGTAGGGTGTGCTTAGGCTTGAGAAAACATATGTATTTCATCTCTATTCTTCGATTAATGCAATATAGATAGTAAGGGGTTTTGAGTAGTTGCTTTCCCCTAGACAAATCTTTGTGCATGTGTGATGTTTCCTTTTGCATTTTTATGATTTGTGTTCTAAATGGTGACTTAACTTTCGCAGATCAGTAGAGTAGCTTCAGGTCTTGTGATTTAGTAAATTTCATGAGCAATATTGAATTTACAGATTAATTTCTACATTTTATGGCTCAATTGAACTATACCGCTTGATCAAGAATTATGGCTCTATCGAGGAATTTTTTATTATTAAATACCCCACCCACGGTCTGTGTGTGCCCTTTTCACAGATCACGAATAATTTGAGAGGTCGACTGAAAGTGTGACAGTAGCTTGATCTAGAGTATTGGAGCTAGATCGAACAACTGAACCATGAAGCATTCAAATTAATCTCTTCAATGTCCCAGAGGCTCAAATGAAGGTAGGTATTCTATCTTTTTGTCTTTCTTATTTATTTATTTTTGCAAAATTAAACAAATTAATTAAAAATAAAAACAACCATTCAAAAACCATGAAAACCAATTAATTAAAAAAAACCATAAAAACTATTAAAAAACCATGAAAACCACAAAAAACCTTTCAAAAGAACTTGGAAAATCACAAAAACAACCAAGAAAACCATAAAAAAAACATAAGAAAACCCCTTCAAAACAACTTAGAATACCACAAAACCAACCTAGAAAACCATAAAAAAAAAACCCTTCAAACACCCTAGCAAACAATTCGAAACCAAAAAAAAAACTATAATTTAGGTTTTAAATTTTTTTCTTACCTGCAATGTTTTATTTATTAAATGTATATTTTCTGACTTTGAATGGTAATTTTTTTTTTTTCTAATTATTTTAGGTTTTAAAGTTTTTCTTTAGGAATTTTGTGAAATAATTTTTATTTTTTTGTTATTTAAAATGCATTTTAAATTTCTAACAAATTTGATTGAAAATATACCCCAAAAAACTTCAAAACAGAAAACAACCAAACTATAACCAATAAATAAGTAAATTAAGAGCTTGAGATTGACATGATGAATATGGTTTGTCACACTATTTATAAAATAAGAAATTTTATTTTATTTTATTATTTTAAATTTAAATTAATTTATATTTTAAATATTTATGTAGTAATAAATATGTTATGATTCTAGTTTTAAAAATAAAATAAAATAAAATAATAATAATATATATATATAATATATAATATATATATATATATATATATATATAACTAAAAACTATAACTATATAGTCCTAAGGGATAACTCGGTTGGTCGAGTTCTTGTTGCTAAGTACCTCACTTATCAGGAGGTCACAAGGTCAAATCTCCTTGACGCCCTTGGGGTTAGGCCTTGCTAGTTTGGCCGACAGGTAGATCCCTTTAGGTTGATCTACCTAGATTTTCCCGTGGATGTAGGGGTCACTCAGTGTCCTTGAACCACCCTTAAAAAAAAGCTATATAACATCAAGTCACCATATATAACAAAACATTTAACTTATATTTATAACATAACATAATTATATTTAACTATAACATCACATAGCTATATATTTATAGTTCTATATATAAAATAAAACATAACATTGTTTTATAACTATTTAACATAACATATATATATATATATATATATATATATATATATATATATATATATATATATATAGCATGTTACAGCATAATCATAACTATAGTTCATAGCATAACTATATAACTATATAATTACATATATTTATCTAAATTATAACTTAGTTATAACATCACACAACTATATATATTATAGTTATATGTATATTATTTACAACATAACATATTTCTATAACTATTTATTTCATAGCATAAAGTTATTTAGCATAACATGGAAATCTATAATTATTTAATGTGTATAATATAAAGTTATTTAACATAACACATACACATATATAACATAGTGTAGAAATTCATTGTAGATTCAAACTGCATATGTGATTTGCTAAAACAAAAGACTTGAATCTACTCTACTCATTAGCGGAAACATTTAATCGATCGAGAAATCATGAAGAATAGAAGAGAAAGTATTCAATCAACACATTACATAATTATGTCCTAGGGAAATCCACAATTAAAAACCCATGCTATATATATCTTGCATTAGTAAGAAAATATGAGAAGATTACAATGCTTTTCTCAAGCCCGAGCAACCTCAGCACTATATCTATTCGTCTCACAACTTCCTAAACAAGCCTTGGCCAATACTTAACCAATTTTCTACTTGCCCAAGTCCCTATTTCCTTGTGTTGTTTCCTTGGGAATTAGCCCTATTAATTAGGGAAATTCCTCAATTGGAATTGCACAATCCATCATAGGCCTTCCTTTGACTGCATGCACCACCTGTACAATTTGGATGATTATACAACTGATATTACACTACCCTTGAACCCTAATCTCAATTGGGTGACTCTCAAATATGACATGCATGCGTTATTTATGGCTCAATCATGAGTTAACTGGTTGAACACATGAAGCAACAACCTACTATTAGACCTCCTACTAGTTCCTCCATCAGTTGGAACTAGCTTAACTGACTTTAACTCAATTAAGTTGAATTAATTAATTACAATTCAAAATAAACTCAATTAGGGCTCCTATAAAGTAGGAGACACTCTACATGACTCTAGTTAGACACTCAACTTGAATTAACTGAGCCAACTAAGTCAAATTAAATTATTTAACTCGTACAAGTTATCTTGTGATGTGGAATTAAAATTTTATTCCTAATTGAATTCAAGGGAAAATTAAATCAGGATTTTTGTTGTTGAATTTTCAACACTCCCTCTCAACAAGAAAGGGATTATCCGATACCCCAATCCTGAGTCTATGGAACTTGAATTTTCCTCTTGACAATGCCTTAATAAAAATATCTACATCTTGTTCCTCTATAGGAATGTACTCTAGCAACATGATTCTCCTCTGCACACAATCTCTGAGATGGTGATACTAGATGTTGATATGCTTGGACCGATCATGAAAAATTGAGTTCTTAGAGAGTTTTATACAACTCTTATTATCACAGTAAATCATTGTAGGATCCATCTACTGACCAAATAGCCCAACAAGGATCTTCCTCATCTAGATAGCCTCATAAGCTACTTGACTAGTATCCATGTACTCTACTTCTGCTGAACTGAGTGAAACTGATCTCTGCTTCTTGTTGTACCAGGAAACTATTGTTGACCCAATACTAAAGTTTCCCCTTGATGTGCTCTTCCTATATGATGGAATCCCTGCCCAATCTGCATATGTGAAGCCTTGAAGCTTCACTACCTCTGTCTTTCTATACCAAAGACCAAAGTGAGTGGTTCCTCTGAGGTATTCAACACATGTTTAGCTGCCTTCCAATAGAGTTTGGTTGGCTTATCCATTGCTTTACTAAGCTAGTTAACTACAAAAGACATGTCCGATTGTGTGTTCACCAAATACATAAGTGAACCCACAAGCTACTTGTAAATAGTAGCCTCCACTACTTCACCTGAAGTAGCATCTTTCTTCCTCCAATTCCCTGCTAGAGGAGTCTCCATGGGTTTTCTTCTCTCCATGTGGAACTTCTTCAGTATCTCGTTGGCATACTTTCCATGAGAGACAATTAGTTCCCCATATCTTTTCAGTACTTCCATACCAAGGAAATAATGCATGAGCCCTAAGTCCTTCATCTCCAATTCTCTTGCAAGATCCTCTTTGCAAGATTTTTCCAGCTTCTCATCAGCTGTTAGAATTAAATCATTGACATTTAACACTATAATCAATAATTTACCATCAACCATAATATGGTAAAGGTTTGCATCTACTTCACTTTTAGTGAAGCCCGACCTGATGAAATAGTTATCGATCCTGGTGTACTAAGCACAAGGTTCGTGTTTCAATCCATACAATGCTCGCTTGAGTCTCCATACATGCGACTCTCTGTTGAAGGTCTCAAACCCTTCAGGCTGCTCAATGTACACCTCTTCCTCAATCACTCCATTGAGGAAAGTTGTCTTTGCATCCATTTGATGTATCTTCCATCCCATCTGCGTTGAAAGTGCTAGAATATGTCTTGTTGAAGAGTACCTTGCTACTGGATCAAAGGTCTCCTCCTAATCAATCTCCTCCACCTGAGAGAACCCCTTGGCCACAAATATGGCCTTTTTTTTCTCGACACTCCCATCTTCTACTTGCTTCACCTAGCAGATCCACTTGTCCTTTGGCCTTGGGAAAACTTCCCAAGCATTGTTCCTGATAATGGAGTCATACCTCTCTACCGTGGCATCAACCCACACTAGTTGATGCACTTCTTCCTCGAATGAAGATGGCTTAGTCTCTACACTCACGCTCATTAAAACCATGTAGCCAGTGTACTGATTTGGTGATCTCCTTTGTCTCTGTTGTGATGTGGGTGCTCCCACATTCTCTCTATCATCAAGCATCAATTTTACAGCTTCTCTAGTATGCTTCCTTCCATCTCTAGATTTCTCTGCATGAGTGGGTTATTCCACTCTCTGCTCCTCTACATGTGGCTGCTCCACATCATCTTGAGGTTCTTCCTTTGGAGCCAAAATCTCCTCATCTGCATGTAACTGAAGCTCCCTCTCAAGGGAACATCTCATGGACTTCTCTTCATCAAACTTCACATCTCTATGAACAATTGTCATCTTGTGAGATGGTAGGTACACTCGATAGTTGTGAGGTGTATTCGTGTACCCCACAAATATTCCCAACTCAGTTGTCGACTCTATATTTTTCCTTACATCCTTGGTAACATGATAGTAAACTGATGAACCAAAGATCCTGAAGTGTGACACATCTAGTTTCTTCCCTGAAAAATATTCTTTTGGTGTACTCATCCTGAGAATCTGATGAGGACTCTTGTTCTACACATATACAACTGTGTTGCATGCTTCAGCCCATAAGTGAAACAATAGGCACTGATCATGTAACATCACCTATGCAACTCCACAATACTTATGTCCTTCCTTTCAGGAACCTTATTTTGTTGTGGGTTATGGGGTGCTATTAACATCCGTTGAATGCCTTTTGATGCACAAAATATCTTGAATTCATTCCACACATATTATCCACCATTATCGCTCCTGAGATCCTTCACTTTCTTGTCAATGTCTTTCTCAACAAGTGCTTTAAATTCACCAAATTTAGAAAATGTTTGATCTTTCTTTTGCATGAAGAAAATCGAACACTTACGTGATAAATCATATACAAATATTACATAATACTTGTGCTTGGCTGTGGAGGCTATCAAGAATGATCCACACACATCTAAGTGAACTCTTTCAAGGATCACTTGCACTCAACTATCCTTATCATGAAAGGTGGATTTCTTTTACTTCTCCAATGTACACCCTTTGCATGTATCTTGTCGCTCTAGTGCACCCTTGGGAAGTCCTGTAGAAATATGTTGCAAAATATTCAAGGCTCCATGGTGTAGATGGCCCAATCTTCTATGCCATAACTCACTGATGTATCATCTCTACATCTTCTCTGCTTTTGTGCTCAAAGCAGCATAAACTTCTACATCCAATTTGTAGAGGTTCTTCACTCGAACCCTGATTTGCTTCACTTGTCCTGTGACTATATGACGAAGGAAAGCCTTTCCTTTTCTGAATATCACATCATAGCCACAATCCTCGAAAATAGAAACTAAAACTAAATTCTTCTTCAGACATGGAACATACATGACATATTTTAATGTGAGAGGAGAACTAGACTCCCTCTGAAAAGTAACAATACCGATGTTGGTCGCACTACACCTTCCATCATATCCCATATCGATGTGCATATGGAGGTCCTTTTCCTCCAAGTCACTAATTTTTTTTTTTTTTCCAGTCATATGGAATGAGGCTCCACTATCTAGATACCAAACACTACCCATCACTGGTTTCAGCATGCATGCAATGAGGGTGAAATACAATTCAAATTGTGAAGCAAGAGCTTCACCTGCCGCTCCGCTTTAGGGCTTCTTGCTGGCCTTATTGTGTGGAAACTTTGTGGCATTGTGTCCCAACTCATGACGGTGAAAACATTTAATCTTTGACAAATCCTTCTTCTTTCCGACCTGATTGGAATCCACTTTGGATTGGGATTTATTCCCTTTCCCTTTCTTTGCCTTTCCATCCAAGGCACATTTCTCCCCATCATCATGCTTGGATGAAGTTCCATCTCTAGTATTCTGCCTTATCTCTTCTTGCAGCAAGTCATACCACAAACGCTCCCACTTTGGTAGATACTCCCTCCCATTTACCGAATCCTACTAGCTTTTCCAGATCTTGGGAAGGCCTAGAAGTGCTAGGCTAACAAGATCATCTTTAGCAACTGTAATACCAATTCTTCCAACCTCATCCCGACATTGGGTTAACTTTCTCAATTACTATGGCATTGTAATTTGTGTCACCCTTCTCCAGCTTGATCTTCTGAAGTTTGTCCTTCAGTGTTGGCTTCTTGTGGTCATTGTTGTTCTAAAACAAGTCGATCAAGGCTTGCCACATTGCATATGGTGTATCCTTCCTGTGGAGGTTCGAGACAATATGATCTCAAATTCCTTCTAGTATGATAAATCTCACCTTTGCAACACATTTCTTGCACTCTGCCAGATCTTGACCATCAGTAGTTGGAGGCTTAGGAATATCATTGTCTATGAATTCCTTCAACCCATTGTCTTCCAACACTGCCTTCATCTTGTCCTTCCAAGAAATATAATTTGAACTACCCTCAAGGGCATATTCAAGTCTCAATGTGTAGAACAACTTCCTTCTGGCTCTAAAGAATGATCCTACAAATTCGATTTCACCTGAAAAGACAAACTCATATTCTTCTCTTCTAGTGTGATTTTTTCTCTAATGCCATGTAGAAATTCCTTGTAGATTCAAATTGCTTATGTGATTTTCTAAAAAAAAAAGATTTGAATCTACTCTACTCATCAACAAAAACAATTAATTGATCAAGAAATCACGAAGCATACAAGAGAAAGAATTAAATCAACACATTACACAATGATTTCATGGGGAAAGACACAACTAAAAACCCCTAATATCTGTATATTGCATTAGTTAGAAAATATGAGAAGATCACAATTCTTTGCTCAAGCCCGAGCAACCTCTGCACTATCTCTATCCATCTCACAACTTCCTAGACAAGCCTTGACCAATACTTAACCAATATTTTGCTTGCCCAAGTCCCTATTTCGTTGCACTTTTTACTTGGGAATTATCCCTATTAATTAGGGAAATTGATCAATTGGAATTGCGCAATCCATCATAGGCCTTCCTCTGACTACATGCACCACTTGTACAATTTGGATGATTATACAACTGATAATATACTTCCCTTGAACTCCATTCTCAACTAGGTAACTCTGAGATCTGACATGCATGAGATATTTATGGCTCATCAGTTAACTAGTTGAACACATGAAGTAACGCCCCACTATTAGACCTCCTACTAGTTCTTCCATATGATATAGTATGTAATTTTCTGAGATCTACATTATAATTAACAATACTAAATGTCCATGTAACCATAAACACATAGAGAAAGTTTAAGCCTTAGATATACAATGCTCTGAGGCACTCATTCATGATTCATACAAATGCATATATCAACTTACTGTCACAACATACATAAATAATCATTCATAAATCCAATATACATAAACCATGATACTTATCTAAGTAAGTTAAATCAACTAGAACATGGAGAAGGGGCTCTCACTCTCCACCCAACCATAAGATATCTACACTTTAACCTTTCTTGTAGCTGACCACTGCCAAAAGGATATAGAATTTGAGGGAATGCTTGCACAGAGATAAGTTCACACAAATGGATGGAGTCCATTGTCTAGGTGGTTCATCGACTGCTGTCTAGCAGTAAGCACTCCAGTTACTCACTTATTCTCTGAGATATAAACATAAGGTAACACCCAAATTCATGGAATAAGTGTATTTCTCATTTTTTGAGGATTGAATCCATTATGAGGCTGTTTCATCAACTAGTTAGTAAGAAATTAGCAACACTAAGTGTTTCATTAGTATAAATGCAAGTACCTAGTTGTATGATTAATTGTGAGGAAAGGGCTTAGTGGTTCATCATCCAAAGATAAGCACTAAATGGTTTGTTAGCCAAACTAAAAGCACTAGGTGGTTTGTTAGCCAGAGGAAATCACTTAGTGGTTGAATTTCAATCATTCCAACAAAATGTTGTAACCACCCCTCCCACATTTACCAAAATCCATAGGCTCGCCAAGGTAAACATGAGATAGGTGTCACTATGACATAACTTGACCTCCAAGTTCTAGTTATGGAAGTTGGGTTAACGAATTGGCGACTTTACTGACATCCCACAGGGGCTTCAGATTACTTAGGATCTGAACAACAACCTCAAGTAATCAATCCCTACACTAAAACCATTTTTCTCTGACCTAGCACCCTAATTGCACACACAACAAGGTAGGGGTGCAGTTATAGGCCTCCAACCACATGCATAGGCTTGCTTCCATGTGATTATGGCCTAATTTCCCCTATTTTGTGCCAGTGGTCCCGATATCTCAGCCACTTTTCTAGGTTAGCCTCCAGACCATAACCCATAACTTCCTATAACTTTCCATAATCATATTTAACATGATGGAAAAACTAAACATTCAAACTTGAATAAAAAACTTGACATAGACTTCCTAGAACATACTAGACATTTCTTTAAACATGTGGAAAACAAATAAGCTACAGGTCATGAATGCATATATGATCATAAGTTTATGGTCTTCATTTGAGATTCACCAAGAAGGACCTAAGCCCTCTCTAGCTAGTTACAATTACACTTGTTAGTCCATGCATTCACTAACCACTCAATAACTTATCAAAACATATCAAGAGACATAGATATAATACACCATATAACCAACATATAACCAATAAATAGCCAACATAGAAACCTTGGAAAATCATTCATAATATCACCATCACAGTCAACGCAAATTCTTATTGATCACAATAGGAAAATATCTCATATTAACATGTGAAAATGACAATCAAGTTATGGAATTCCACATACCACCCGACCATATATTGGGTTGAACCAAATCTCTCTTTTAGCCAATCACCCTCGCACCATATTCCATGCATGAATGTGGGATCTCATGGAATAAACCGAAACAAAACCAAAGGAAGGCTTCCAGAGGCCAAACCACCTTAAACTTTAACCACAATGATTCCACCTCTATGATTCGAAAGTCACTAATATCAACCAAAACTATATCTATGATCCAGGTGGATATTGGTGGCCACCCACCAATTCCACTTGGACCCCGACCATTGTTTCTTTTAGTTTTTTAGTTTCCTTAATCGTAGCACAGTTTACTATTTTTAGCAGTTTTTCGGGTCCTAAACTTCTGGAGCCGTTTTGAGGTCCTAAACGATGTTTTTTGGAAATCTACAACGAACGATTTTATGATAAAATCATATTTTTCGTCATAGTCCTCGAAGAGATATTTCAAACGGCGTATCATGCGTATCAAACGGAGATAATATGACCAAGTCACGACCCCGGGAATTTAGCTGTCCAACTAACCCCAACGGGGCCTATAAACTCTTGGTGTTACATCTCCTCGGGTTAGGGTTTTAGTTGTTTAGGGTTTGCTCTTATTGTTCAATAATAAAAAGGCCCTTGAGCCTCATTGTAATGCAGTTCAGAGGCATGTAGTAGCCACATCTCTTCTCAGAGATAAGCTACCATCGCTCGAGCTAGTTTATTTCCACTTCTGTTTGTAAGCATATTTTGGTATTTTACATTAATGCAATGAAGTATTGTTTATGTTGCATCTCTATATTTATGGTTATGTCTGTAATTTATTGCATTCCTATTTAAGTCCGGATCAGTGGTATCAGAGTGGTCTACTCTTTTTCTGTTTTTCTTTGCATGTCCTCAACGAGGTCAGGATATAAGGAGTTAGGGCTTGAATTGGTTGAACCTTTGCAAGACCACCCTCGCAAATCTCGATGGCCTCCCATGGCAGATGAAAAGAAAGTTGAGGGGGCAAGAGATCCTATCAAAATATTGCTCGAAGAGACCCTCGAGTGACAAAGGAACACGATGATGGACAACTTTGCCCAGATCCTTCAGTGGCTACCCAGGGGTGACACATATACTTCTAGCAGCTACTTTGGAAGTGCCACACCCTTTAAGGTACAAGTTAACTTTGACATTCCCATATTTGAGGGTCAGATAGATGCAGACGTTGTAGATAAATGGTTAAATCTGCTCGAAGGGTATTTTTATGTTCATGATTTTTTCCGGGTGGGAAAAGATTATTTTCGCTCTTCTCAAATCCGCCCCCCATGTCAAGGACTGGTGGGAAACCTACTGCGAGGAGAAGGATGAAAGTATGACCTCACTGTTTTTAGCCACACCCACTTGGAATTCATTCCAAGTGCCATTAAGGAGCAATACGCCCTCAGGGAAAGAAGAAGACAGTGACCACGACCTCCAGACAGGGCCCCTCCGCATGACAACAATAGATGGACAAGGTCGTGGAGGAGTATGAGGGCACCTTCACCTCCCCCGCAGGGGTGCCTCTGCAGTATTAGGTCAAGCACTCCATTGATCTAACCCGACGTGTGATGCTACCTAGTGGACCAATCTATCGGTGCTCCATTCAGCAGAACAACGAAATCAAGAGGCAGATTCAGGAGCTGTTGCAGAAAGGTCACATCCAACTGAGTTCATCGCCCTGTGGGAGCTCGATTTTCTTGGTACAGAAGAAGGTTGGGACTTAGAGACTCTGTGTTGACTATCAAGCACTGAACAAGATCACTATCCAGAATAGGTACCTAATCCCATGGATTGATGACCTTCTGGACCAACTAAAGGGGGAAAAATATTTCAGCAAGATCGACTTGAAGTCAGGGTATCATTAGGTACCAACCGAACCCTCTGATGTGTGGAAGATTGCCTTCAAAGCCAAGGAGGGCCTTTCGAATGGTTGGTTATGCCTTTTGGGTTGAAGAATGCTCCTGAAACCTTCATGAGGCTGATGGATGACATCTTATGGCCATTCACCAACTCATTTGTAGTGGTATACTTGGATGACATCCTAATCTTCAACCAGAGTTGGGAAGGGCACCTCCACCACATCCGATAGGTTCTCCAAACACTGCAGCAACACAAGCTATGTGCTAATTTGGAGAAATTCACTTTTGGCATGACACAAGTTCAGTATCTAGGATACATTATTGATGAATGAGGGGTGCATGTGGATCCAGCTAGGATCCAAGTCATTCGAGATTGGCCATCTCCAACCACTCTGACAGAGCTCCGCAACTTTTTGGGTCTTGCCAATTGCTACCGCATGTTCGTGTTGGGATTCTCTTATATCACTTGGCCCTTAAGTCAAGTCACCAAGGGAGGAGTGAAAGAAAAATCCTTTTGGTCTGAATCTAAGTAGAAGGCATTCACGGGGTTGAAACATCACCTCTGCTCGACACCAATGCTCGCATTACCAGACTTGCAACATCCATTTGAAATCGAGATAGATTCCTCTGACTATGCTATTGGGGCAGTCCTTACTCAACATGGGCATCCAGTGGAATATCACAGTGAGACACTTTCAGACAGTTCAAAAGTGTCCCTCTTATGACAAAGAGATGTATTCCATTGTGCAGGCTTGCCAACATTGAAAGCATTACATTTTGGGGAAGGAAACGGTCATCCACACAGACCACCGGCCCCTGCAGTTCATACAGATGCAAGGGAAGTTGCAGAATGATCGCTATCAGAAGTGGTCCACATACCTGCAATAGTTCCATTTGAATATCAAGTATAATAAGGGAAGCACCAATAATGTTGTAGATTGCCTCAGTCAACCACTGATCATGGCATTAACCACCATGCTCAACTCTTGTGGGCATGAGACTTCTAGTTGGCCACTTCTCTACAAAAGCAACCCAGAATTCAGCCACACATACTAGACACTCTTGTAGAGTTAGCATGTTCCATATTTTCACCTCCAAGATGCCCTGTTATGCCACCTGGGTCACCTTTGTGTTCCTTCAAGAGAGCGTGCCAAGATTATTGTAGGTTTTAAACCTGTACAGAAATTACCTGCATACGAATTCTAAAACATAGAAAATAAACAACGCGAGAGCATAACACATAAAACACATATACACAGAGATTTTCCCCTGGATCCCAAAACCGGGACTACCAGCTTGATTTTTCATTATGTTCCTTTCAATGTTACAATACATATCTATACATGCCGAAGCATCCAATACCATGGACTGAAAACCATTGCATCCAAAAAACATGTGCGAAAATCATGCACAAAACCATAGGTGGGTCCGCCCAACCTAACATAGGGTCCAAAACCAAAATTTTCCGGGGCGCTACCCCAAACCCCATAAAGTGGGGTTACGGGTGCCCTTCAAACCCCCTATTAACTACGTGGAAAGAATATAACACAACCCAACATTCTCCCACTTGTTGTTTTCTTTCCACAGGGGGCCACACGAGAGCTTAGTCATTTTTCCAGCCCTGAAATGCCCATTGTCTCTCTACACCAAGAGAACTTCTCAGAGCTCACAGATTTTTTCAATGCATCTTCAATATTATTCAAAGTGTCCACCTTTACCAGCAACACCTTTTTGTCTTCTATCATAGCCCTCACAAAGTGATACTAAACATCAATGTGCTTTGTCTTTGAATGATATGCGGGGTTCTTTGCCAAGAAAATTGCACTTTGGCTATCAGAGTCTATCCTTATAGCTCCCTGGACTAGCCCCATACTTGAACACAATCTCTACAACCAAATTGCTTCCTTGCTTGCATGAGTGGCTGCCATGTATTCTGCCTCTGTAGTTGATAGCGCCACTACAAATTGTTTCTTACTCTTCCAACTGACTGCACCTACAAATAGGTTAAACACATACCCACTTGTAGATCTTCTCTGATCCAGATCTCCAGCCTAGTCTGCATCAACAAAGCCACGAATATCCAACACTCTGTCCAATCCTGGTCTTCCTTGGTAGCACAAACCATAATCACTAGTGCCATGCAAATACCTAAAAACCTGCTTCACTGTTATCCAATGCTCCTTTCCTAGTTTTGACATAAACCTGCTCAATACTCCCACTGCATGTGCAATGTCTGGTCTAGTTCAGACCATTGCATACATCAGGCTACCAACTGCACTTGCATATGGAACACGGGACATGTCCTCTTCCTCTTCTTGTGTCTTGGGACACTGTTCAGCAGATAACCTCACACCTACAGGAATAGGAACCTTCACCGGTTTACTATCCTGCATATTAAACCTCTGCAGTATTGTCTCGACATACTTCCTCTGGTTTAACTAGAGCTTCCTCTTTGGCCGATCTCCTTTAATTCCCATGCCCAAAATATAGTTTGCAGCACCAAGATATTTCATGTTGAATTTGGAGGACAATTGGGTCTTCAAATCCTGGATAATTTGTTTGTCATTTCCAACCAGCAACATATCATCCACATACAATACCAGATAACTAACACGGTCACCAATTACTTTAAAATACACACAGTGATCTACTTTGATTCTAGTGAAGCCAAGTCCCTGTATAAACGTATCAAATTTCTTATACCACATCCTTGGTGACTGTTTTAACCCATTCAGAGACTTCTTTAACTTGCATACGAGTTCTTTCTTACCCTTCGCTGCAAAGCCTTTAGGTTGCCTCATGTAGATTTCCTCTTCCAGATACCTGTGAAGAAATGTTGTCTTCACATCCATCTGTTCTACCCCAAAATCAAAAGCAGCGGCAACAGATAAAAGTAATCTAATAGAAGTTACTTTGGCAACATGAGAAAAATATCACCAAAATCAATTCCCGACACCTGGGAATAACCTTTTGCTACCAACCGAGCTTTGTATTTCTCCACTTTTCCTTCTGCATTTGTCTTATTTTTGAACACCCATTTGCTGCCAATGGGTTTCCTTCCAGCCAGTAACTCCACCAGATCCCAAGCCTCATTTTTGTGCAAAGATTCCATTTCATCAACCATGGCCTCTTTCCAAAGTTTTCCATCCTCTGAATCTACTCCTTCCTTCACAGTTCTGGGATCATCATCAGTAATAGATAAATCAATATTTGAACAGAAAGCAGATGGACTATACCTTTCAGGCTGTCTTCTTTCTCGAACTGATCTTCTCACAGCCGGAGTTTGTGGCTCTTCATCTTCTGATTCCTCCTCTGCTGTAGAGTCTGATTCTTCCTCCTTTAGCTCAAACTCTATCTTCTCAGGTTCCTTTCGTTGGACTTCATGTTTAATAACATATTTCACCTCTCTGAACACCACATCTCGGCTATACACAACCTTCCGTGTGACCAGGTTCCAAAGCTTATAACCCTTTAAACCATCCTTATACCCAATAAAGATTCACTTTGCAGATTTACTATCCAACTTGGTTCATTTCTCCTTTGGAACATGTACATATGCATCACATCCAAATGCCCTCAGATGTGAAAGAGAGGGTTTCTTACCAGTCCATACCTCTTGTGGAGTCTTATCCTCCAACGGTGATGAAGGTGACCTATTGACCAGGTAACGTGCAGTATCCACCGCCTCTGCCCAGAATTCCTATCCTAACTCAACACCACTGAGCATGCTTCTTGCCCTTTCCATCAACGTCTTATTCATTCTTTCTGCAACTCCATTTTGCTGAGGTGTATATGTAGTAGTTTTCTGCCGTGATATACCACACTTCTTACAGAATTATTCAAATTCCTTGCTGCAAAACTCTCCACCATTATCTGTCCTTAGCACCTTTATCTTCTTCTCTGTTTGATTTTCCACGAGAGCCTTAAATTCTTTAAACTTGTCAAAGACTTCAGATTTCTTCTTAAGGAAATATATCCATGTATTCCTTGAGAAGTCATCTATAAATGATACATAGTACACAAACTTACTCAGTGATGGAACCTTCACAGGTCCAAACACATGACTGTGCACAAGCTCTAATATTGTTTCGCCCTCTTACTACCAGAGCGGAAACTCACCTGATTCTGCTTCCTATATACACAATTTTCACAAAAATCAAAATCCAGAGAGCTATTACTCATAACTTCTACCATACCTTTACCATGAAGTAGTCGAAGGCCCTTCTCTCCAATATGTCCAAGCCTTTGACGCCACAGCATGGTCTTCTCTCCAGAGACCACTAGATTTTCTACTTCACTTTCAAGAACCAGAGAACTATTGCACCCATCAATAACAGTGCTACCTTGCAGCTTGTACAGAGTTCCAATCCGAACTCCCCGCATCAATACCAGTGCTCCCCGAACCATCTTGTAGGTATCCTTCTTGAACATTGTTTTTACACCTGCATCATCCAGCTTGCTAACAGAAATCAGATTTCTGGCTAATGCAGGAATATGTAGAACACCTGGAAGCGTTCTAACCCTTCCACCTTGCAATTTCAACTTTACTTTTCCACGACCAACGATTCTAGCCTTCCTTTCATCCCCCAAGAAGACATCACCACCATCATATTTCTCATACTCACAGAACCACTCTCTATGGGGAGTGAAGTGAAAGGATGCACCTGAGTCAATCAACCATGCCTCGTGATCTACATGTGTACTTGAAGAAGCCAAGTACACATCCCCACCTTCATCTGAGGTGGTTTTCGCCTCTGCAGAAGGAGCCTCATCAGATCCCTTTCCTTTGTTAGGAGCTTTAGATTTACAGTCCCTTTTGTAGTGCCCTTCCTTTCCACATTTCCAGAACACCACCTTTACAGGTTTTCCTGGAGATTTAGATCTCCCTTTAGACTTAGATCTCCCACTCGATGACTTATTTTTGTTTCTGTTCTGGGTCCGCCCTCGTATAGACAAGGCATCACCATTTTGGCTCTCAATATTTTTCCGTCTCGTCTCCTCCGTCAGCAAGGATGAGACTATTTCATCAAAATGAAAGGCAGTTGCATTGCTACCTATTGCAATAACCAGACTATCCCACAAATCTGGTAGAGAACACAACAAACTGATGCACTTATCTTCATCTGAAATTTTAATATCAACAGATGCTAACTGACTTACCACAGTATTAAATGCATTCAGATGTGTTATAGACATTTTTGTGCCTTACAGCTCTAAGCATGAAATGTCCATAAACCAAGGGATCCTAAGTCCCTAAAAGTGTTGTTCCGGCCCCTAAAGAAACAAGGTCAACAAATTACAGCTTCTCCCAAAAGTTCTCCACCAGAAACTGCTCAGAATCAGTCAAATCAGGATCATTTCAGCTGCTCCACTAGCTAGCTGCGTTGCATAGCACCCAAGTACACTAGCTAGGTGCGTTGCAACGCACCTAAATGCACTACCAGGGTGCGTTGAGCGGGAAATGACAAATGGTAGTGTCATTCCGCGAGGTGGACAGACAATGGAAGCTTCCAGAATCTTCCCCAATGACACTTGCCTCACTGAGGTCGACCAAGGATGAGTAAGAGGCTCTCAGTCTCCAAGTGGAAGAAAGAACTGACAGAGAGAAGCCACTAGTCAAATCATAAGCTGACTCATCCTCTTTGCATACATCTATATATGGATCCCTCATCCCAGAGATCTAGAGGCTGGAATTTTGTACATTGCAGAGAATTGCTGTTGGTTTTGAGATAGATATCAGAGTATTGGGTGATTTATGCTTTGTTGGAGGTGAAGAGGGGATTCCTTTGCTGGGAGGTTGATGCTGGATCAGGAATCATCGGTTGTAACTCCTCCTGGACCTTCTTGTTATATCAATAAAACTATTTGAGTTTCTCCTACATGCTTGTGTATCATTGATGTTTGTTATATTTGCATGTTTAGCTTAAATCTGATCCTAAGCTATTTATGAATATAAATCCATGTCTTTGTGTAGTTTTCTTCTTCTGTGATCTTACAGGAACTTGGTGAAGCTGGGCAAGTAAGGGAGCAGGTAGCTGGAAGCTGTCAAAGAGGAGAGAGATTGGATCAAAAGGACTAGCGCAAGACACAGGTTGGTTCATCCTATTCCTCTTCGTTTATAGTTCATAAAGAAGAATACAAAAGTAGTTTTCCTTGTTTGTTTCTAAGGTCACTGTCACACCTTAGTGGGATAGGGTCGTTCTAAGTAGACACTTTTCCCGTTAACAAAATGGCGACTCCGCTGGGGAGCGTGTCTAGTTAGTTTGTTTGTGTTTCTCTTGTTGTTTGTTTCATAAACGTAGAAGTAGCAATCGAACTGCATTTGCCATTATCAAATGCAAAGTAGACATCTGCTACTTCAATCCATTCACTGGATTTGTTTATGATTTGAACAGCTGATTCACAAATGATCTGATTTCCCTTTGTGATAGCTCTTAGACCTCCTTTAAATCCACCCTCTGATTGTGCATTACTGATTGCTTTTACTCGGCCAAAAACCATAGATTAAACTGCAAACCGTGACCCAGAACCCGGATAGAATTCTAGTTTCTGCCCCAGCGCAGGCTCTGTGAAGAGATTCTGCATTTCAACGCAGTTCCCGAGAGGGCTACCTGCGCTGCAATCCAGTTTCTCTGTGTAACGGGTGCGCTGATCAGCCTAGCCCTGTGCAGCTGAGGTTCTTTGCTTCATTTTTTCAGTTTTGTCTCTGACTTTTGCAGCCTGTGATCAGTGTGTGTGTCTGTTTAAAAACCCCTTTTCTTTGCCTTAATTCCGCCTCCTTTGTACAAAAAGACTGTAGATGTTCTTTGTGTGTTTGTTACATCATTTACAGTTTTCCATTGAAAAGTAGAATAGTCATACTATCGTCCTTTGATTTAGATCTGTCGTAAGTGTCGATTTTGATCTTAGGAGAAAGTTTATTTGCTGTTGACAGTCGATTATGCTTCTACTTTTGCCTTTGGTTTGAATTTGTCACTTTCTAGTGTCGAAACGAGTATTTATTTCAAAATCATAAAGTGTCATAATCTTCTCTACCTTTTGATTTCGAAAAGAAGCTTGTTTGTGTTTGTCACTTGAAAGCAAATTCAGATTTGTACATCAACTTTCTTTTTAGGCATCAATATTAAGAAAGTGAAAACAAATACATGCACATGTGCATTTGCATATTGATAGTCTGCTTGGCTTGATTTAGGAAAAGTGCATTTACAGTGTGCTCTTTGCTCTTTGAGAAAAGATTGTGTCTTTCTTTTCCCCTTGTAGCTAGGATTTTCATTGCTGAAAAGAGATAAAAGTTTGCTTATCATCTTTAGATTGCATTTTAGGAATTACATCTACATCTCGTGGTGATCCCAAAAGGAAAACTTCTAAGAAAGATCAACTTAAAATAAATTGAATGAATCTAACAACGCTTTGGAACTTAACGCACAACATTTAGAGGTCTAGGCTAGAGACGTATTCCGGCGTCGTAAAGCCTGGTAACTGTTGTCCTCACTGATGGTTGGGTGATTCCTCCACTTTGAGACGATAAGTGTCAGTACGGACTTGTGCTCCCACGTACCGTCGAGTATATATTGGGAGACCCCTATAGGATTAAAACCTTTTATCCATAGGAAGCCGTGTCGGCCGCCCTACTGATCGCAATGCACCGAACACAGAATTTGGGAAGATTGACTGCCGTACCGTAAAAAGTATTCTGCAGTTTTGCGATTGGTTTGGTTCTCCCTCTACTTAGATCTCCAGAGCAGTCCCTTTCGTTCCTTTTCAGACTCCTTAACGGAAAAGGTCCATCTGAGCACTTGTCACTTCAGGCTCATTAAAAATCGAAGGAGACTAGAGTCATCTTTTTTTTTTTCTCGACTCTTAAAAACTGAAAAAACAAGTTGTGTCAAAGTGTATAAAAATTTATTTTAAACGGAATATTCATACCCTTTTCCTACGTTGATCTTAGGTTGAGAAAATGGAGTCTACCAACCAAGGAATTCCCCTTGGTGGAAATCCTAGTCCCTTCTCCTCTTGGGGAGATGTTGGTGCACCCCATATGCCCACATTGTCGCTTCCAGGACTGACAATTGGCTTGCCAGTATGGCTCTTCTCAACCAATGTCGTTCAGAACACCACCATTCCTGAACAATCAAATCAGCAATTAGACGAGTCCAGAGTTGCCCACCAACCTTCTACTTCCTCTAATTCTTCCTCTCCTCCTTCCTCTTCGCTTGATGGGGCTGGCAAAGCCAAAAGTCAAGTTCCTAAGGAGAAGAAGGAGAAGAAGAAGAGAAGAAGAAGAGAGAAGAAGGAGCCAAAGGTGAATGGGGGAAAACGAGTGTCGTCTAACGAAAATCCACACACTGCACCGACCAGGCCTAAATCGCCATGTGTCATTTGCAAGGAGACCACTTTCACAGAGATTGTCCTTGCATCCCTCGGATACTAAGGGACTGGTCTCCTCATTTGCACAATCCGGTGTCATCAACCTCTGATGATCATGTTGAAAGCACACCGTCAACTAGCAAAAGTGAAGCCCCAGGACAAAAAGGGAAAGCTAGATTTCCCTGTAAACTGTGCGAAGGCAATCATGTCATCCACTGTTGTCCCTTCTTAGATGAAGCGAAAAGAGTTTTGGATGATCGTCTGGTTTCACTGTTACGACTTCCTCCTGGATATAAAAAACTCTTGCCGAGTCTGTCGCTAGTTGAGAATCCAGCTGGCCCGCTCAAGTGGTCGGCTGAAGCGCCTATCATCGAAGATAAACCATCTGAATCCATACCAGACGAAAGTCAAAAGGTCGAGGCGGCAGTTGACCCGGTCTTGCCTTCAGAGGTTTTATCTTCAGATGATACAGTCACTGAAGAGAACAAGGATGACACCGTCCAAATTCTCTTCATCAACACAGACTCCGAAGAACATGGGGACAATCTACCCATTCCCTTACCGCAGGAGGGAAGTTCGTCAGAGCCATACCCGGCCGTCTACTCGGTCCCACCTCCAAGCAACATAGTTGTCTCCTTCGATTGGAATCAACTAGGCAGACCCCGTTTACCAGCAAGCATACCATTCCGAATTATCGTTCAAATATATAGAATGGTCATGGCTGGTACCATCATAGATGAGGGGGCTTCTGTGAGTATCCTTTCCTCTATTGCTTGGAAAGCGCTTGGTTCGCCATCGCTATTGCCTGAGATGAGAAATCTGACAGGCTTTGATAAAGGAACCAGTCGACCTTTAGGGATCCTTCCTAATGTGCCCATAACATTGAGAAGGAAGACAGTTCAAATGAACGTAATGGTAGTTCAAGGACCCTTAGATTACAATCTACTCCTTGGACGAGACTATATTTATTGCATGGGAGCCATCGTCTCCTCACTCTTTAGAGTAATGTGTTTTCCGCACGAAGGAAGAGTGGTCAAGCTCGTGGACCAGCTTTCATTTCCCGGATCACGCATAGCAAATAGTCATATACCATCCCTAAATGGTCTCTTCACGCAAGAAATGTCTCAATCCCCAGTGCGTCCTCCCGATGAGTGCGAGTAATTCGGAGGGATGTGACTGAAACCCAGGGGGCATGCGTCCTGGTCTGCTCTGGCAGGAAAACTTCGGGTATAGAGTAGGTTTCCGCAGGAGAATATGACTAGTCTGTACCCCGTCCGTGATTGGAAGAGGGGTTATTCTAGAATAAGATTCTTTTGTCAAAGTTATGTGAGTTGGCGGGCATCGTCGCTCACCTTTGTTTATCTCGGTAGACATCGCCGAAGAAGTGTTTTGTTTGCACCGCGAATCGAACAATCTTTGGGTAACCTGAAAGAGGTAGGTCTCTCCCGGTAAAACAAATGTTTTATTGGACTAAAGAAGGGGTAACCTTGAAACCATATTTTATACCTGGGGGCATGCAAACCTTTTGGAGTGCAAGCAAAGAGCGATTATTTATCTGTTTTTTGGATTAGTCGTTTCCTAACTTGCACAAAGAAAGGATGTGGGGTAAAAATCTAAAAATTGCCATTTTTTATATGAGACATTCTTATCATATGACTGGATTAATCGAGCAGTTTTAGCACATAGTTCAAGCTCGTTAAAAAATAAACATAAGACATGAGCAAATGTTTCCACCCGCATTTAAGCTCGTTAAAAAATGAACTATTCCCCGGTAAATAACCACCGTGAATGAAGCATTTCAGCCATTAAAACCTTGGTCGTGTTTGCACCGTCACCTCCACTTTTCCATTGGCCGATCATTCACCTCCATTTGATTGTTTACCCATTTTGAGGAACAGCTGCGAAGAGTGATTTCACTAGCCATCCTTGTGACACTGCCGTGATTGGAAAATTCCAACCCTTACCTGGAATCAGCTGCTACCCATTTTATCACTCGTTCCTCAAAATACGAGTCTCCTTTAAGCTCTTTTCAACTGACTCGTAAAATATGAAAAGATTGCCGAGTTTTGGCCTTCCAGCTCGTTAAAGCGATCGGAAGTGCTATCCCTCCTCTAGATTTTAATCATTTTGGACCTGAGGGATTATTGCACAAAAAGATCGAGCGCTTGTTTTGTTCGGCTCGTTAAAACTATCGAAAATTCATCCCTTCTGTATTGTTTTATACTTTTTCAGACTTAAGGGATTAGATGACGAAAAAGGAATTTTGGAGTTACCTTTACGTACCTTTTCAGACTCTCTAAAAATGAAAAGGACCAAGTTATCTTTGTCGTTAAACTCGTTAAAAAGATTAATAGCGACAAACTTGTCTTTAGACGAGAACGAGTTTCACTATCGCTAGGCTCGTTAAAACATAGCGATGGGTTTGCCCGAAGGGCAAATTATAGAACAAGCATATGTTATCCTCCTCAAGCTTGACAAAAATAAAGAGGTACTGGTCAGCAATGACTGGGGAAAAATTGGGAAGAAATTCAAAGAATCTTTATTGGTAGCAAGTCGCTCTTGAACATGACACTTCCACTCCGTGCCTGAGTCGGGTTGGGTTGTTTCATTCACCGGTCACATCACCATGGTCACGCCATACCATCCACATTTGGGGTAAATGCTACCAATCCATCACGTAAGTGTCGCCGACATGTTCAAGAGAAGTCATCCAGAGAAGTCACCCGTGTCCCATCCACTACATTATACTTCATTCTTTCATGACCGCCATCCTAAACCATATATCATCAGATCGTTTTCACCTCCATCAAAATCATTTGCTCCGTTCCGTGTCATTGATGTGGGATTCATTAAGGCCCTCCTTTGACGGATCGCTTCTTGTCGACACCAGCTCATTATCCAAGAAGTTGATCTAGGAACACCCCATTCAGTACTTTGAAGCTTGCATGCCTCAATGGCAAGTTTCTCACTTCCGGCGACAGGTATACATCAATGACCTTCGACCGAAAGATTTTGCGTGGTGTTCGACGCAAAGTCCTTTATTCACACCACGTGAATTGTACTGCAGTACCTTGAGGGTCATCATCATTATCGGTGATTCCTCTCACACTTGTTAACAGTTTACATCATTGACTGGTAATCAAGCGATGTCTTTCCATGTTCGACTTCAAAACATTCCTCACATGGATCGACTTGTACTTTGAGTGAAGATCAGACGAGATTGAAGACCCCGGATCTAGTTTCATCCATCCGGGCTGCGATATATATTCAGGAAAATAAAGACATTGAAATGTACAACATTGCAGAACAGATAATCATCCTACCAAAAGGATGATGGCTCTATCAGAATCATCAGTCTACCATCAGACGATTGTCTGTCCTATGTACATGAAAATGAATTTATAAAGCTGAGCATGGGAATGCCCGCCTCAGCTAGATCATGAAAACAGTATGAAGATAATGTATTGTATTGTATCTTATTACAGGTCTCCTCCCAACATTGAAAGAACTTCGGATCCTCCTAATAAAGCATTTCACCCGATAAACGGCCTCATACTTTAGGGGGCAACTGTTATAGACATTTTTGTGCCTTACAGCTCTAAGCATGAAATGTCCATAAACCAAGGGATCCTAAGTCCCTAAAAGTGTTGTTCTGGCCCCTAAAGGAACAAGGTCAACAAATTACAACTTCTCCCAGAAGTTCTCCACCAGAAACTGCTCAGAATCAGTCAAATCAGGATCATTTCAGCTGCTCCACTAGCTAGCTGCGTTGCATAGCACCCAAGTACACTAGCTAGGTGCATTGCAACGCACCTAAATGCACTACCAGGGTGCGTTGAGCGGGAAATGACAAATGGCAGTGTCATTCCGCGAGGTGGATAGACAATGGAAGCTTCCAGAATCTTCCCCAATGACACTTGCCTCACTGAGTTCGACCAAGGATGAGTAAGAGGCTCTCAGTCTCCAAGTGGAAGTAAGAACTGACAGAGAGAAGCCACTAGTCAAATCATAAGCTGACTCATCCTCTTTGCATACATCTATATATGGATCCCTCATCCCAGAGATCCAGAGGCTGGAATTTTGTACATTGCAGAGAATTGCTGTTGGTTTTGAGATAGATATCAGAGTATTGGGTGATTTATGCTTTGTTGGAGGTGAAGAGGGGATTCCTTTGTTGGGAGGTTGATGCTGGATCAGGAATCATCGGTTGTAACTCCTCCTGGACCTTCTTGTTATATCAATAAAACTATTTGAGTTTCTCCTACATGCTTGTGTATCATTGATGTTTGTTATATTTGCATGTTTAGCTTAAATCTGATCCTAAGCTATTCATGAATATAAATCCATGTCTTTGTGTAGTTTTCTTCTTCTGTGATCTTACAGGAACTTGGTGAAGCTGGGCAAGTAAGGGAGCAGGTAGCTGGAAGCTGTCAAAGAGGAGAGAGATTGGATCAAAAGGACTAGCGCAAGACACAGGTTGGTTCATCCTATTCCTCTTTGTTTATAGTTCATAAAGAAGAATACGAAAGTAGTTTTCCTTGTTTGTTTCTAAGGTCACTGTCACACCTTAGTGGGATAGGGTTGTTCTGAGTAGACACTTTTCCCGTTAACAAGATGCTCTGTCACCGAGTCTCCATCTTTCATCCTCAGGTTATACAGCTTTTTCCGCAGGAACAGTTTATTCACCAGAGACTTAGATTGGTACAAAGTCCCTAACTTGTCCCACAAAGCCTTCGCTGTAGCTTCCCCTGATACATTTAGCAATACTGAATTTGAGACACACAATCGTATTGTGCTCTTTTCCTTTTGATCCAACTTCTTCCATTCTTCATCAGACACTCCTGTTGGTTTAGTGCCCAGATCTACCATGATCCACTGATCTTTATCCACCAACAGATCCTCCATCTTGAGTTTCCACAACTCAAAACTTTGACCATTAAATTTCTTGATCTCTATCTTTCCACTGCTCGCCATATTCTTTCACCATCAGAATCGATCTCGTAGATCTCCCACTGAACAGGGTCTACCACAGGCCCGAGCGAAACCACTCAGCAACAAAGGCATCCCCTTGAAGCCAAAACAACTTTGATACCAAATGTAGGTTTTAACCCTGTACAAAAATTACCTGCATACGAATTCTAAAACACAAAAAATAAACAATGCGAGAGCATAACACATAAAACACATATACACAGAGATTTTCCCCTGGATCCCAAAACAGGGACTACTAGCTTGATTTTTCATTATGTTCCTTTCAATGTTACAATACATATTTATACATGTCGAAGCATCCAATACCATGGACCCAAAACCATCATGTCCAATACCATGGACCAAAAACCATTGCGTCCAAAAAACATGTGCGAAAATCATGCACAAAACCATAGGTGGGTCCGCCCAACCTAACATAGGGTCCAAAACCAAAATTTTTCGGGGCGCTGCCCTGGACCCCATAAAGTGGGGTTACGGGTGCCCTTCAAACCCCTTATTAACTACGTGGAAAGAATATAACGCAACCCAACAATTATTTGGGAAGCGCACTACAGTTGGGCTGTTGGGCATTTCGAGGTCGAGAAAATGGTGGCAGTACTGCAGAAGTGTTTATATTGGATGAATCTTCGACAGGATGTTGAGAAGTACATTAGATCCTGCACTGCTTGTGCCATTGCCAAACCGACCATTAAGAAGCAAGGCCTCTATACTCCGCTACCTACCCCTAGTCGACCTTGGGAATCCATCTCCATGGATTACATGTTGGGCCTTCATTCTACTGAGCATGGAAACGACTGTGCTTTTGTGGTCGTCGACAGATTGTCGAATATGGCCATTATGGCGGTCTGTAAGAAGAATATCACATCAGAATCCACTGCTAAACTCTTCTTTGAACGAGTGTGGGTACACTTTGGGATCCCACAATCCATCATCTTAGATTGGGACAACATGTTCCTTAATACATTTTGGTCCAGTCTTTGGTCGATGCTGGACACCAAACTCACTAAGTCCACAACTTTCCATCCCCAAACTGATGGCCAGCCAGAGGTCATCAACAGGATGATCGTACACATTCTGTGCATGTACAACTCAAAGCATCCACGCACATGGGATGAGAGCCTCTCCTATGTTTATCACAACTATAATCGAGCTCTCCACAGCTCGACTGGCCACAACCCTTTTCAGGTGGGCTTGGGATTCTAGCCACTATGTCCCAGTGATGTGGCCATGGCATTTGCAGCTACTCAGGTAGATTTAGCTCATGTCCAATCAAAAAATGATAAGGAAAATAGATTCATTTGATCACATCCAACATATCCGCCAACAGGTCCATGAAATTTAGGATAAATCAAATTCCAAGTACAAGCAGTGACATGATCAACATCGGGTGCCACACAAGTTTCAGGTGGGCGAAAAATTCTAGTTGCATATGCAAAAGGAATGCCTTAGCGGAGCCTATCAAAAACTCAGACCACTCTGATATGGTCCTTACTCCATTACCAAGGCTATGGGAGACAATGAATTTGAGCTCAGCATTCCCGCATTCCTTGGCCTGCACCTAGTGTTCAATGTGGACCACCTTCGGCCATACTTTCCACCATTACTAGACACATCTAACATTGCAGAGCAACTCACACCAACAGATTTAAATCTAGATTGCATGGAACAAGCTGCAACTGATTGAATCACGGACACACAGATCAAGCACGCTTGCCAGCAGAAGATCCAACTGTATCGAGTTGTCAAAGCAGGCCAACTCCTTCACCAAGGAAAGTGGCTCACTAGGGACCAAGTTCAGCAGAAGTTTCCTCATCTCATAAAGGAACTCCACACAATGGGGAACATTTCTTCCTAAGGGGGGAGGAATGATCCAGGTGGATATTGGTGGCCACCCACCAATTCCACTTGGACCCCCATCATCGTTTCTTTCAGTTTTTCAGTTTCCTTAATTGTATCACAATTTACTATTTTTACCAGTTTTTCGGGTCCTAAAATTTCGATATGTTTTGAGGCCCTAAACGATGTTTCTTTGGAAATCTACCGCCAGTGATTTTATAATAAAATCATATTTTCCTCCGTAGTCCTCGGAGAGATATTTCCAAGGGGGTATCATGTGTGTCAAATGGAGATAATATGACCAAGTCATGACCCCGGGAAGTTGGTTGTCCAACTAACCCCAACGGGGCCCATAAACTCTTGGTGTTACATCTCCTTCGGTTGGGGTTTTGGCTATTTAGGGTTTGCTCTTATTTTTCAATAATAAAAAGGCCCTTGAGCCTTGTTGTAATGCAGTTCAGAGGCATGTAGCTGCCACATCTCTTCTCAGAGATAAGCTACCATTGCCTAAGCTAGTTTATTTCCACTTATGTTTGTAAGCATATTTCAGTATTTTACATTAATGAAATGAAGTATTATTTCTGCTGCATCTCTGTATTTATGGTTATGTCTATAATTTATTGCATTCCTATTTAAATCTAGATCACTCTACCTAAGTTTTCCAGGGCTGTAGGAACTAGTAACTCAACCCACAACTTTCCAGGGCTCCAGAGTGTTTGTTGCAACCGTAACTCTAGGGACTAGTAACTCAACCCACCAAGGGCTCCATAGAATTTGTACAAACCTATGACTCCAGGAATTAGTAGCTCAATCCAAGTTGTTATAGGGCTTCCAGAGTGTTTTTTCCAACCCATAGTTATAAAGAACTTGAACACCAATCAGAAAAAAAAGTGGAAGAAACCCACAACACCATGGATATCCATGAAATGGCAAGGAAAGGCTAAAACCCATTATTAGTTTAGGAAAATATCCACCCCAATGATAAAACATAACCATAGACTCACATGCAACTACCATGCATCAATAAATCAACAAGGAAATGACACATGCAGCCTGTTACCTACAAAGTAGTCCAGTTGTAGTTATTGATTCCACTGTTTGCTTGTGCTTCCCTTCTTTCCCTTTCCTTCTTTCTTCAAATCCAAGTGAATACTAGAATTCTCTAAGCGTGATCCAAGAATACTCGAAGTGTGTAAGAGTATGAGAGAATGAGAGTGTGTATGAGAGAGCCAAAAATTGAACTGCAAAAGCTAACCCATCAAAAGATGTGAACTGCTCCTCATAAGCCTTTTTATCATTGAGACATCTATTTTCTTCATTTTTCCTCTAATTCCTTAGCATGAAAATATGTGTCTCTTCACCTTCCTTTTCTCCTATTTTTCTTATTTTCATAATTAAAATGCCATTTATTGCCTCTTTTCCTTTGCCAATTCCCTTTTCTAGTTTCCATAGCCATTAGTTAATCACAAGTGATCCCCACTAAAGTGTTTTTCCAAACATTCATCTTGGAATACATTTCCCATGACCTTGGTCTTATTTTATTTGGATAGATAATCAACCAGGGTTTGTTACAAACCCCTCCCCCTTAGGGGAACATTTCCCTCGGTTTTTTATGACACCTATGACCAACAAATCACTGAAAAACAAAACATACTTCCCATGGAGCTTTATAACATAGCTCGATGCAGTATTTACAATGAATAATTGTGGCAAACCATGACCAACAACATGACAATCATACCACTTATTGGAGCTTTATGACATAGCTCATTGTTATATTTAATACAACATCCATATATATATATATATATATATATATATATATATATATATACCCTTCATTATTTGTTCGTTTAAGAAAATAATTTTCTTGAACAAACAAATAATGAAGGATATAAAGCATGTATATATATATATATATATATATACCAAAAAATAATTTTCTTGAATGAACAAATGATGAAGGATATTAAACCTGCACTTGATCAACCATATCCCATGTAGCTTCATCGGGCCCAAAGTGATTCCACTACACTTTAACCTGCTCGATTGCTCTGTTCTAGAGCATGAGTTATTTCAGCTACAATATGCATTTTGGCTCTTGCTAGAATTCTCCCTTTGGTTCCATTTGCAATACAGAGCATTCAATCACATGATCAACATCCTAGACATATATTTTAAGCAATGAAACATGGAAAACATCATGGACTTTCACTGTCAAGGGCAATGCAAGTCGGTAGGTCATTAGTCCAATCCTCTCAAGGATCTCAAAAGGCCCATAATAATGAGGTGCCATCTTGGCACATGATCCAATCCTTAAGGAACTCCTCTTGGGCTTGATGCACACGTACACATGCCCCCCAACCTGAAACTCCTTGAATTCCCTGTGTTGATCTACATAACTCTTCTGCATGTCCATCTATTTTCAGATGATAAGTTGTATTGAAATCCAACTCTATCCCCAAACCTGCAAAAAATTCCTTCCAAAACTTGGAATAACTTGGCATCTTTATCCAATATAATCCTTTTGGGAACACCATGCAATCTCAATATCTCCCTGATGAAGATCTGAGCTACCTCATTAGCTGAATTCGTAGACTTAACTGCAATGAAGTGAGATACCTTACTTAACTTGTCAACCACAACCATGACAGAATCAATCTTTCTTGATGTCCTTGGAAAACTTGTAATAAAGTCCATGGAAATGACCTCCCATTTCCACTATGGAATCAGAATAGGTTGTAATAAAAACTTGGATGCTTACACTCTTCTTTTACCTGCTGATGGTCCAAACATATCATAACAAAATCAACCACCTCTTTCTTCAAGTTTTGCCTATGATATAACTTCTTAATTATCATCAAAGTCTTATGATATCCCAAGTGCCTTGAATACATCTTGACATGAAACTTCGTCAAGATAAGTTTCTTGAGCTCACTATTGTCCGAAACATAAATCTTGTTCCTGAATCTGACCAAGTCATCTGTTGTGAGGTGATACTCCTCATTCCTATCACCTTCACCTTGTAGTTGCGACTTGTGCTTCAAATGCTAGTACCTGTCTTCATGCTATCCCAATTGCAAGATCCACTCCTGCAAGTCTGTCCCATAAGAAATCATTGGTACAATGTGATTCATCTGCAATCTCCTAATGAGAGCATCCGCAACCCTATTCTCCTTGCCCTTGATGTATTTGATCTCGAAGTCAAACTGATTGAGGGTATCCAACCATCCAGATTTCCTGGCATTCATATTGGGTTGGTCAAACAAGTACCTCAGTCCACTATGATCACTCATCAAGACAAACATGTTGCCAAGAAGATAATGCCTCCACATATTCAATGCATGAATGATAACTGTTAACTCAAGATTGTGAGCCACATAGTTTTTTTCATGCTCATTCACCTCCCTTGACTCATAGCATACCACCTTTCCTTCCTACATCAGAACTCCACCAAGTCCTCCCTTGTAAGAACCTATACATACCACAAACTCTTTATTTGGATCTACAATCTTCAAGACCAGAGAATTTGTAAGCAAATGCTTCAACTACTCAAAAATAGTTGCACACTCCTAAGTCCATCAAACTTTTTTCCTTTTTCATTGCAAAGATATAATAGGATAGGAAATCTGTCAGAAGTTCCTAATGAACCTTTTGTAATAATCTGCTAGTCCCATTAATGATCTGACCTTATACACATTCCTAGGACTTTTCCATTACATGATAGCTTTAATATTTTTTTGGTCCACTATTATACCTACCTTGGAGACAATATGTCCCAAGTAATGAACTTCAATATGAAATAAATTTCACTTGCTAATCTTAGCATACAGTTGATGTTCTCTCAACAATCTTAACACTGCTTTTACATTCTCTGCATGGCTCTTCGTCATTCTTAGAATATATCAATATGTCATAAATCAATACTATCACAAACTTGTCCAGATAAGGATGCAGCACACTATTCATCCAATACATGAAAGTAACTGAAGGATTAGTAATACCAAATAGAACCACTACGATCTCCTTCTTTAAAGTGCACTTGATGATATCCTAATCTTAAGTCAATCTTTGAGAATATTGCTTCTCTCTTTAGTTGATCAAACAAATCATCAATCTGCAGCAAAGGATACATGCTTTTGATCATCACCTTGTTTAGCTGCCTATAATTAATGCACAACCTAAGAGTACCATCCTTCTTCTTTAAAACAAATACCGGTGCACCCCAAGATGACACACTTGGCCCTATGTATCCTTTATCAAGCATTTCCTGAAGCTGCAACTTCAATTCCACCAAATCTAGAGTACTCATTCTATAAGGTGCCTTAGATGTTGGTGCTACTTGTTGGCTTGTTGGGACCTGACCCAAGTTCAAAGTTATTTAGCCAAACAAATCCCTACACTACTGGCCCTTTTGACATCAGTCCACTAAGCACGGACTGAAGTCTCACCCGAAGCAGTATGGGGGGATGCTGGAACCAAGTTTCTGCACCCTTAAGATGCCTGAGATGTTGATTTAGTCCAACTGTGCCTGCCTATTTGCAGGTCACTTCGCGCACTGTTCTAACCTTCAACACCTTCGCGATCTACTATAATCGCCTCTTGCGCAACCCTAACTAGGGATTGAGGTGCTTTCGCGCTGCTAGCGCAACGTTCTGTGCTATTTCCCCAAGTTACACCGCGTATCTTACTTATCCTTTTACAAATGTTAGTTAACTTTGCGTAAAAAGATACTTTATCTTACATTTACTTAGTCAACACAATCATATATGTTCGCGCATCATATAATAGTAAAATTGCAATTCATACCCAATATACTCAATGCATAAAAACTGGAAATAGATACACATAATTGACGCAGAAACTTCTCTTTATTAATGCCTCAACGGTTACAAACTCAACTCACCCTGTGCACTCAGCTACAGGGGTCCGCGCACTTAGTTGCAGACTACTAGGCCTCTTTGCACTCAACTGTAGAGCCTTCTCCTACTCTATGACCCAAAGACTCAACTCTACACTTAGATCTTCTGCTATCCTTATTCCATGATCACTCTACTTCTTTTCTTACAACTTAGAGCCTCGCTCTATTTATACAATCCCATGGTCTACAGACCATGGTTAGATCTCTAAAGCTGACATTACATTACAAAATTGAGGGCGGACAACCCTATGACTCATTTACAACTTTGTGCTCCACGCCCACAAAATGCGGAGTCTTTATGTCGGATTTACACTTTTTAGCCAAAATCTGGACTTTAAGCCCCAAAACGTTCCTTGGGGGATCCCGCGCCCAACAAGCCCCCAACACAAACATCATGACTCACCCTCGACTCACTCTATCGGTGTGGATATCTTCGTGTGAAGACCTCCCAACTCTTCCTGGGCTATTGCAAGATCGACAACGCACTAAGCAACTGCCTGCTGCACTTCTTGGACGCGTTGTTCAGAGAGTGTTGTAGATGAACTGCTCCCTTGCACCTGTTCCTGTGTTCCCTGCATCTGCGTGAGCTTGGCTTCAATCGAGATTGTAATGACAAACACCTCATCAATCCATGGTTGTACACGCGCCTTTAAGACAACTTCCTTATGTCACGCAACGTTGACCTACTCCTTGAGCGCTTTTGCCTGCTGCATCTACGTGAGCCTCTGTGTAAGGGCCATTGTCTATGCGGTCCCTTTTATTTCATTGTACTGTTTCTATAGCTCGCGCGCCTTTTTTGCTAAGCGTTGTATGTTCAGATCCTCCTGTAGAGTGGTGAGGACCTCGAACGACTCTTCAAATAGTTTGGTGCAGTCCTTCACTGCACTGCTGATATTCCTGTTGTAATGGCGTTGACGTGTTGTTCCTTCACCTCAGATGGAGTTGAAGGTTGTGCCTTCAGTTGCAGCTCAGCTATCTAAAGTTTCAGATCTAGTTAAACCTTAGCCATTTCTTCTTTTGCCTTGCGCACCCTTGCTGCTAGTCTACGGAAGAGCACCTCCGCTGGTTCCTCTGCTGGGATGGCCAACTTAGGGAGCATTTGGAAAGCTTCCTCAACCACCTGCACTAGCTATCTGTTCTATGTCATGACCTCGTCGTGCTGCAGGCTCAATTGTTCAATATTAATCCATTGTTCGCTCATCACCTGGAGCGCTCGACCCTCCCTGGCCTGCAGTTCTACAGTCACTGCATCCTATATAACATAAAGCATCTCCCGCGGGAGCGCAACCATGATTATCCCAACTCCCTTCAGCGAACTGACCACAGGCCTATTGGCCTCATTTTCTATAACCAGTGCACCCTTTGGTAGCACTATAGTGTTGGTCATGCGGGAGCACAACATTTCCTCAGCCGCGGTCATGCCTATTGCGAGGGTAGTCAAGAGAGTACCAACTTGAGGAGTGCGCACCTGCAACTCTTGTATCTGTGTTTGGAGGGCCTCCAACACCATCTGGTTTTCCTCTGCGAACTACTGGAGGGCCTCTGCAGTGACGTCTCGCACTATCTCTCCTATATCATGGAGATCCCCCTCAGTGAGGGTGATCGGGTCGAAAGAAGTCTTGGAGGCTTTTGACTTCTTTTGTGGCCCCACCTGCACTCTTGGGCACTATCGCTTCAGTTGTGTGGATGCTATCTGTGGGTCCATGCCACCTTCCTCTATTTTTGTCTCTTGTTCAGGCGAAGGTGACTTTTGGGCCTTGCGCTCCTTCTCTGTTGCCTTTTGTTGTTCTTCTACTGCCTTCGCAGCGTCCCTCACATCCCACGCCTTTGTTGTTACTGCTTCGTTCCTTCTCTTCTCTGCTAACTATGCCATCCACAGTTTTTCCTCCTCCTTCTTCCTTTGTGCATTGGACTTTTTTGATTCCAGCACAGAGCTGGCTAGAGCACGCCACTCTGGCAACCACGATTCAAGCACGGCAGATATGACATCATCTGTGGCCAGGTAACAGAGCTCGTTCCATTTCTTTGCAGGGTCCTTGCGCACCCTATTATACACATGATGGAAGTTCACCTTGAACTCCGCGAAGCTCTGCAGACTATTGTAGACAATAGGCGATAACCACGGCTTGTGGTTAATACCCATTCTGATGTTCATCTCCATGAACACCAAGAATATCTTGCTGTCTCTGATCCTCTGCGTGTCCTTAGTTGCCCACAGCGAAGCGTACTTCACTGCCTCCGGAAGATCCTTCAGAATCGTGAGGAACTGGCTGTCCTCATGCAATTCCCAAGCCACCAGCACTATGGATAGCAGAAGTCATGCATAGTGGAAAGTATTCTCTTGCTCCTGTGCCTCGTTGGTAGTCTTCCAAGAATTCTCGGCATAATTAATCTACCCAATTAAACTAGACTCCCTCTACACACTATGCGACAAGTGCAACCACCGACGCAGACACCTCATCCGTGCGACACTTCTGCATGACCTTCCTAGCCAATATTGGTGTCACGACTCTGACCACAAAGTTATTGATACTGGAGATCGTATACCCTCTCTTTTGTTCTCCAGCTTGAACTTTTTCTTCATTGCCTCCATGATGGCCAAATCATCACTTTTACCCTTGGATATGTTCGTTGGATCCTCCCCTTTGTAAGGGAGCTGGGTAATTCTGTGAATTAGGTGGTCCGTGATGGGGATGGGCTCCTCCAGCCACAAACACCCATCATACACCAGCCATAGTAGCTGCCTGATGATGAAGATAGTCACTGGGGCGCGATGGTAATGTGGCACCCAGAGCAAGTTTAACAACCTTGCTTTCTCTACTCCTCGCAACCACTTATGCGGCTCCAATTCTATGACTCCCACCGCTGTATTTTTCTTCGGCCACATTAGCTGCGCGGTTGCCAAATGTGGTAATTTCTCGTGGTTCACGAGATCCTAGTCTTCAAATTTTAGAACTGGCACCCATCCCAAGTGCGCTCCATAAAAAACGATATCATCGGGTAGTAACGGAGTTTGCAGAGAGGTCTTGCTCTTATCTAGGTCCTTGGGCACCCGAGCTTTCCCCTTTCGCGAAGGAACAAACACAGGCAACCTGGTCAAAGGGTCCGCACCCTGGGTTTCTTCCTCCATTTCTTCATCCTCCTCCTCTACCAGGATTTCTCTGAAGTCTTCTTCCTCCTCATCAGCTTCCAAATTGATCGCCTTCCCCTTTTCTTCCATGGTGAGCCTCATCCTTAACAGATTCTTGGGGGACATGCGCACCGGTACCATAGGCTTCTTATCTTTCTCGGGTCTTGGTGTGCGTGGTGATTTAGGGATTTTTGTGACTATCCCGATGCTTTCTAGGGTATATCCTATCGTCATGGCTTGCGTGACCTCTTCAGCAGTCATCTCTTCGATATCCATGACTTCTTTAGACGCTGCCATATTGTTGTTCCACAAATCTCTCAACGGCTCAGGTAAGTGCTCAAACAATGCCTTTGACTTCAAAAGATCAAACAGATCTGGGTACATAAATCTTTGGGCGCACAATAGCTTAATTCTCAAATGGCCAAGTTTTGTTTGTTGGGAAGCCCTTTGCAATTTATAGCGCCTTTTGAATACGAATTCGACCGTTCCCCCCAAATTCAGTCCATTAATTCTCCCTTGGCGGCAAATTTTCCCAAATCTAGCCCATAAAGTTCGCCTTAAATGCCTTCCGCCCGCTCCATTTGGTCTTAAACCAAGCATCACATTGTGAATAGTGACTATAACGGTCACTTTCCAGCCAACCCGTGTGGTAGTGCAGCTACCCTTGTGTTGTCGCGGAACTTGTGACACCTTGCTACTGTGCACAGTCGTGACATCGCGCAACTCACCAGCAGAGTAGTTTATAGTCCCAATCCTCCTTTCAGCTATCTAGAGCGCTAAGATTATGCTTCCTGCGGCTAGTCAGATGGTCGGGCCACCTGTATGTGGCTTCAACTAACTACCATTTACTTTTCCTGGGAAGAGTTTGCTATTTAACTTCACCAACTACACCGCCATCTGTGATCTCCTTAATAACATACGATCCCATCCAATGCATTTGGAGCTTCCCCGAGAATTTATCAAACTTACTATCGTATAACAATACCAAATCATTCACCTTAAAGGTGCATAACTTGATATGTCGATCGTGCCAAGCCTTTTCGCATTGATTTTGTACCTGCTAATGGAATCCAGCCAAAAATCATTCTTCTTCAAGCTCCTCCAACTGCGCGAGCCTCTCCTCTAGGGCTCCGCGGTTCGTCATACCTGTGAGCATTATTATGCACAGACTAGGCATGATATACTCCATCAACATTACGGCTTCCACTCCATGGAATAGCCTAAAAGGCGTCTATTCTGTTAGTTTCTTGCATGTTGTCCTATAAGCCCATAATACTACAGATATGTGCAGGTCCCAATCACTTCGCTGTGCATTGCATGCTTTCGTTAGCACGTTCTCCAATACTTTGTTAAACGCCTCTACGGTCCCGTTAGCCTGTGGGTGATATGGTGTGCTTTTTTGATTGTACACCTGAAACTCTTCTGTTAGCGCACTGATCGCTTCATTCAGGAAATGTGTATCACAATCACTCATCAAAATCTTCAGACAACCGAATCGTGTCAGTACGTATTCAAACAGAAGCTTCGCGGCTGTTGCGGCCATGCAATATTTTACTGGTTGCGCTTCTACCCAATGCGTTAGGTATTCTGTCGCAATAATAATATATCTCATGCCTATCTTTCCTTGCGATTTGATAGATCCTACAAATTCAATCTCCCACTTTTCGAAAGGTTGCAATGTCATTTGCGGATTCAAAGGCATCTCGTCCCTCTACGATGGCTTACCCGTTCTTGACATACATCACATGCCTTGCAATGTGCTTTTGAATTCTGATGAAGGGTCGGCCACCACAACCCTGCGTGGAGAATCTTCTGTGCGGTTTCTCTCCCTGCATAATAAGCTCCTGCGGGGCCCCCATGAGTGTCCACGAGGATGTTATTTCATTAAAACTCTAGTACGTACCTTCGCAGTATCTCATCATTCCCCATCTTGTATAGATGCCCTGCAATGACAGAAAAATCTGTCGTGCACACCATTAGTTCCTTCTTCTGCTAGATAGAGTAACCTTTCGGCATGTTTCCAGTTGTTAGAAAGTGAATTATATCTTCAAAATGTCCATCCGCCACGCGCACAGTGAAATCTGCACATCAGGTAGTCCTTCCTCCAAGCTAGTAGGTTCCTCCCTTGTCTCGATGCGCGAAAGTTGATCAGATCCCGCGTTCAATCTTCCAAGCTTCACAACAACTTCAAAATCATATAATTGGAACAATAAAAGCCACTTGCATATGCGCCCCCCCAACACAGGCTTATTGACCAAGTATTTTAGCACGGAATGATCGGTATACATCTTGAAGTGTCCCCCTAGCAAGTAGTGTCGAAATTTCTGGAGCACATACACCATAGCCAGTCCCTCGCGTTCAATGGTGGAATAGTTCTTCTCTGCTTTAGATAATATGTGACTTGTGAATGAGAGAGGGTGATCCAAGCCCTCGCCGTCGTCCTGTGTGAGTACTTCCACCAACACTATACACGACGCGTCAACATGAACATGAAATTCCTTCTTCGAGTTCGGGAAGACAAGAATCGACGTAATGACCATCTTCTCCTTCAATATATCCAGACTTTTCTTACAGTCATCATCCCAACAGAACGTGACATCCTTCTTCGGCAGCTTTTCCATTGGCGTGGTGATCTAGGTGTAACTTTTGATAAACTTTCTGTAGTACCCCATATGTCCCAAGGTGGCACATAGCTGCTTCACATTGCGCGGTGCTTCCAAATTCAGAATCACCGCAATTTTCGTAGGGTTTACCATCAGCCCTTTTTTACAAACCATATGCCCCAATAGGTTCCCAAAAGGAATAAGGAACATACATTTCTTAAGGTTGAGCGTGATTTGGTATCATCGGCATGTATCCAACATCAAGCACAGGTTCGCTACATGGCACCTAACTAGCCCAAATATAATCCAGTAATCAAAATAGACCTCCAAGAACTTATGAATATATTCCCTGAACGCTGCAACAACCATGCGCGAAAAAATTTTGGGCATGTTCTTCAGCCCAAATGGCATGATAGTGTATTGAAAGCAACCCCACTTAGTCACGAAGGTTGTCTTGCTCCTATCCTCTGGCGCGATTATGATCTAGTGGTACCCTGAGAACCCATCTATGAAATAATATGCTTCCTGACCGCCTACTTTGTCCAACACCTCATCTGTGAACGAAGTTGGGAATGGATCACGTACACATGCGTTGTTCAACTTTATGAGATCCATGCATATTCTTATTTCGCCCTTCTACTTTTTCTCTTGTACCACCATCGGACTTACCTAATCGGATTCCTCCATATGCTCAATGATGCCTGCCGTGAGCATCTTGTCTAATTCCACGTAGACCTTCACATTGTATTTCGGATTTAAGCGATACAGTCTCTGCTTGACTGGCTTCGCATCGGGGTTTAATGTGATCCTCATTACCCCTAAGTCTCCGATTATTCCCTTTAATTCCGTAAACTTGGTCAGGAATAAGTCCTGATATTCACGGAGTAGTTTAGCCAGCTTGTCCACTGTTGCGTCGTCCCAGTAGTCCCCAATCATCGTGAATTTAGGTTCCACCTCCATACCAATATTCACCTGCTTAGTTTTCATTGGTGTGGTTATGTCAGGATTCTCAATTTGTGGACCTTGAACCTCGCGCTGGACTTCTGTTTTAGGAATATTAATTTTCTGCGGATATTCATCCTCTTCCTCAATAGTTACATTATAACACTCCAGCGCGCAGCTTAACTGAGTAGCCCATTCAGGCTGAATCAATTCTACCAGCTCCTATGGCATCCTAAATATGGCTGCTTTTACTTCTTGTAGCGCTTCATCAATACTATCCCAACCATCCTCAAAATTGAAGGTCTTACGAACCCTTTGCGCAGAACATCCCATTCACCTATCCCGTGGCGAAGCTCTGTTTCTATATACCAGTTCATTGGTATAACATCCAGGGTGTGATAGAACAGGTGCACCCACTCAGGTTGTGGCTTTTCCCCATAGGCCTACGTCCACTTGGCCAGATGCGTGCGTGGATCATCCTACCCATTGTATTTATCTGCCAATCGCACTCTAGGCTTCCCAAACCGTGTGTGCATCATCCTCCTACATTCACGCCAGTCATCAAAGCTCCCTTTGTGCATACCCCACCACCTCGCGGGCGTAGTGCGCAGTACCCAATTCAAGGCCTGGAAGAGTTTCTTTTCAGGCACCTCCCTTTCAAATTTATCCAAAAAAGAATCTACCTCACTCAACCCATCATAAGTAGGCAGGTCTCGCACTTCTGTCGATAGAAAACGCAGTGATCTTGTCATTATATTGCAGTTCAGCGTGGTTACTTCGTGTAACTGATTCTAGTAGTGCTCTATCTCCTCATCAAAATCTGACATACAGGTGCATCCGCTCCCATGAAATCTGCCCATCCACGGTAGGATTTACCCATTCTTGCTCTTGCGCGGTTATCTTGTAGATGCAGTCCAAATCAACGTCAATTTCATAGTCGTGCACCAGCTCTGTATAGCACAATCCTTCAGTAGGGTCCAGGGGTATAACTACGCGTAGTGACTTCTTCTAAAAAATCATCTTGCGCTTCTTCAGATTAATCACCCCATTCATGTCAGTGGCCCAATCAATTCCTAAGAGCGCGGGGTATGGATTGCTGTCATCAACAATCTCTATCACTTCAAAGTCTGCTAGCGCACTCGCTCCCTCAATATCCACAGTGATTCCCTGCAATCACCCCATGGGTATTATTTTTTGCTGCTTTTCCATTCGAAGCTGAATAGGAGACCATTGCAGCGTAGGTCTCCCCATGCACTCCCATGTCTGCTTCGGCAGAACATTTGCGTCCGATCTTAAATCTAGAATTACTTGGTCCATCTCATATTATCCAATCTGCGTGGTTAGCCTCATTTCTCTTCCCGTCCGCGTCTTATGCTTTCCAATCTTCCAGACTATGCGCAGTTCTCCTGGCACGCTCCCAGCGCATTTGTTAATGAGTTCTTGTAACCCTTTTACAACTTTACTGTCGCGTAGTAACTTCATACATGTTTCCAAGAACGTTGTAAGCATGGATGGATCCATCTCCGGCTCCGGCCTATCTTTGCTTCTTGAAGTGGAGGCCTCCACGAAGCTCTTCTTAGCTTCCATGAAAGTTTCCCGATCGTGCTCCAAATCAAACTTTGCTTCTTTTGCTAGGGCTTTCCAAACCCTAGTACTATCTTTTGCCTGTTTGCCTTTGTCATCTCCCGTCGTGATTCCACTTCGGAGCACAATGTTAAAATTTGGATCTTCCTCGCGTGGCTCAGACCTCATCATCTACAGGTTCTGAGTTAGGGGAGGTGGTAGTGCTCCTTTGTCGTGAATCCTAGCTATCTGCGTGGGAAAATCTTCCGTCTCATGACCAAAAAATGTACAATACAGACACGATGGATGCATTGGGTTCATACAATCGTGGGCATAATGTCTTGGCCCTCCGAAATTGTAGCATATCAACTTTCCGTGACCTCTTCCATGTCCCCCTCTGCCTCGGCCTTGTCCGCGCCCCTGAAATCTGTTTCGCGCCATCCCTGCACTCTAGTCTAGGGGCTGCGTTTTGGTCTGAACTCTGTAGTTGGGAGTTCTATCCATCATCAACTGATAGCTTCTACAAGTGCGCTCATTGTGTCCCACCAATCTACAAAAGTTACAGAACAATTGGCAGTTGTCCGTAGCATGCTTTCCCCCTATTTGAAAAATTGCGCACCACAAAGCAGGCATCGTACTAGGTCCTGCTTGTGCTTCCAGCCTTAACGAAATTTGTCCTCCTCCTGCGAGGTAATTTACGAACACCGGGCAATGGTCATTATCATGACCCTGACCTTTGCATTTTACACACCACACCTCTTCGCGTACTTCTGGTGGAGTTGTTCTGTCCTGTTTCAGACTTTGCATCTCAAGGCATAAATTTTTCAACTGTGTGTGGATATGCTGAACTCCCAAGTTAGGATCCTGCATCGGGGTCTCATGCAGCCTCATCGCGATCTCTAAGGCCTATGCTTGAGTCGTTAACTTATGTTGTGATAGCGCGCTCCTTAAATGTGGCGTTAGCGATGCTACAAACCATTCACGGTGTTGTCCATTCGTGAGATTCATATTAGCTTCGTGAATCATACACTTCAGCCTTTGATCCAGCTCCCAAGGAGTCTCACCTAGTAGCATTGTGATCTCTTTGAATCCAATGATCGACTGTGCTTCTGACTTCGGCTGGCTAAATTCCTTATTTAGCGCAATTTGGATATTCGCGATTCCCACATTCAGATTATCATTTGAGTGCTTAATGTACCATGTCAACGCACGATCCTGCAGAGCGCTAACCAATGTCACTTTCTTTATATTGTCATCTGTAACCCCCTGTGCTTCCCATACGTTTCTTACAATGAACCAAAATTGGTTCAGATCCTCATTTCCCAATCCCTTGAACACATGCAACTTTATCATGTTTGCCATATTGAGTCATGGTGGTGGCAGAGGTGGTACAGGTGAAGATAGAGGTGATGGTGGTGAAGTTTGTGGCCATGTGGGTGGGGGTGGTATGCGCGGAATTCTTTTCCTTATAAAGTGGATCGCACTTCATGGAGAGACCTTCACAAGCTCTTCCTCGTCCCCTCGCGGAGGTGAAATCAAAGGGTTATTCTCTGGTCCCTTAATTCCTTCGTTCCTGTAGTTTTTTCCACTTCACATAGCTCCGAAAATCAAGGTAATTGCATAACCCTCTTTTCACACAATAACATTTTAATCCAAGTATTCAGAGACTTTACGTACTTACCTCATGGTCCTTTGAGAAAGCGTCGCTCTACCTCGCTATAGCTGAGTAAGTATCTACTGCGAACTCAGTAATGAATCCTCCTATAATCCGATCGAGCTAGTGATCAACAACGCACACGATTTGATCCTCTGATGCTTCCAATCTACGCACCAACTCTGGGGTCCACACAATAGGATTGTCGAGTTTCCACCTTCCTTGGCTATTTGCTAGCTTCGCAATCCACTTGTATAGCTTGGTAGGGAAAGATGCGAAGAATATTTCGTGGATTTCTGTGTACAAGTAGTAGTCTAACCACTCTTCTTTTGTCAGTCGCGAATTCTTGTTCTCCTACGCTGCAAACTTGTGAATTCTCCTTCAATTTCCTTCTTCGTTGGATTCCAATGATACGACATCAGACACCTCTATTCAGATTCCAGTCCTGGCAACAAAACCATTTGTTGGCTTGTTGGGGCCTGACCCAGGTTCAGATTTACTTAGCCAAAAAAATCCCTACACTACTGACCCTTTCGGCATTAGCCTATGGAGCACGGACTGAAGTCTCACTTGAAGCAGTATGGGGGGATGCTGGAACCAAGTTTCCGTACCCTTGAGATGCCTGAGGCGTCGATTTAGTCCAACTGTGCCTACCTGCATGCAGGTCACTTCATGCACTATTCTAACCTTCAATACCTTTGCAATCTATTATAATTTCCTCTTGCACAACCCTAACCAGGGACTGAGGTGGTTTCGTGCTGCTAGGGCAGCGTTCTACGCTATTTCCCCAAGTTACACCACCTATCTTACTTATCCTCTTACAAATGTTAGTTAACTTGGCGTAAACAGATACTTTATCTTACATTTACTTAATCAACACAATAATATATGTTCGTGTATCATATAACAGTAAAATTGCAATTCATACCCAATATACTCAATGCATAAAAACTGGAAATAAATACAAAGCATTGATGCAAAAACTTATCTTTATTAATGCCTCAACGATTATAGACTCGACTCACCCTGTGCACTCAACTGCAGGGGTCCGTGCACTCAGGTACGGACTACTAGGCCTCTGCGCACTCAGCTGCAGAGCCTTCTCCTATTCTATGACCCAAAGACTCGACTCTACACTTAGATCTTCCACTATCCTTATTCCATGATCACTCTACTTCTTTTCTTACAACTTAGAGCCTCGCTCTATTTATACAATCCCATGGTTTGTGAACCATGGGTAGATCTCTAAATTTTACATTACATTACAAAATTGAGGGCGGACAACCCTATGAATCATTTACAATTTCGCGCTCCACGCCCACAAAATGCGGAGTCTTTACGTTGGATTTACATTTTTTAGCCAAAATTTGGACTTTAAGCCCCAAAACTTTCCTTGGGGGATCCCGTGCCTAACACTGCTCCTGGAATAAACTTAATAGAAAAGTCCACTTCCCTATGATGAGAAAAATCTAAAATCTCTATTGGAAATACATCCTGAAACTACCGCAAAACTAGATACCTCTTCAAAACTTCAACATCCTTAACATCCTTGCCTTTGCCACTAGAAATATGAATTGCAAAAAATATGCATCCCTTTCTACAACTGTGCTTAGTCTGCATAGCTATAGCCATCCTCATTGATGTAGGATTATTCTTTCCCTGCAAAATTCTTCTTTCCCCATCATCATCTAGGCAGTCAATATCCTTTTCATGACAATCTACATTAGTCCTATGAATGAATGTAACAACCCGGGGTTAAAATTTCATATAATAATGTTAATAAAGGCAAAAATAAGGCCAAGGTCACGAGACACATATTCCAAGTTGAATTTTGGTAAAACATCCTAGTGGGTGTTCATTTGGTTTATTATGGCTAAAGGGAAATTAGACAAGGAAATGGAAAAGGTTTTGAAAAGGAAAAAATGCACTAATTGTCATTTTATTTATGAAAATAATGGAAAATAGGAGAAAAAGAAGGTGAAAGGTCAAAGGTTGCATGTGAGGATGAAATTGAAGGAAAATAATGGAAATTGAAGAAAATATAGGTCTCATTGATAAAAAGGCTTATGAGGATCAGTTCACAACTTTTTTAGGTTAACCTTTTGTTAGTTTTAGCTTGGAGCTCTCTCTCTCTCTACTCTCACTCATACTCTTGCACACTTAGAGAATTCTTGGAGCACTCTAGCATTGGAGAAAGGAAGGCAAAGGAAGGACAAAAAAGAAAAGGAAAGAAAAGATCAAGCAAGGAAGATTTGGATCAAACAGCTACAATGGGAATACTTGTAGGTATCGAGTTGCATGTATGATTTCCTTGCTAGTTTGAACATGAATGGTACATGCATGTTTGTATTTGGTTCTCTCGCTATTAGTAGCATGGGTTTTTCCAGGTGTGACAATGGTTTCAACTTTACCTTTCCATTTCAGAATAGCCATGGTGTGATGGGGTTCTCTCATTGGTTGAGCTTGGATTACCGGATGATTCAGAATTGGGTGAGGTGGTCTCAAGAAAATTCCCAAGGGCCTAGAAATCCCTTTATCGGTAATGGCGGGATACGCGATAAATCCTAAGGGTGGAGACAAGAAAATTCCTCAAGGTATTGGTGAAGAAATCTGGAGGCATCCATGCTTGTTTATGGCCTAGTGATCCCTTGACCGATTTGGTCTGATTACCGTAAATCCTGGTAGTGTATGTTTCTTTGTTTGGGCCTAGGAATCCCTTGACTGATAATGGCGGGATTGCGGTAAAAACTGATTGGGTAGGTGTTTGCTTTGGGCCTAGAAATCCCTTTACTGGTAATGGTGGGATATGCAGTAAAACCTAAGGAATCCCTGGTTGTGTTTTTGTGAGTCCCACATTCATGCTTGGAATATGACATGGGGGTGATTGGATGAAAGAAAGATTTGGTTCAACCCAATCTATGGTCGGGTGGTACGTGGAAGTCCTTGACTTGGTTGGTTTTTTCATATGTTAATAAGAGCTATTTTCCTCTTGTATTTCATGATTATTTATACTTGTTATTATGTGGTTTTGATGTTTTTTTATCATTGTTATTACTTTGGTTATATGTTGGTTAGTAGCATGGTTTCATGACAAATTCTAGTTATGGCTCTTAACATGTTTTGATTGGTAAATGAAGGGTTATTGATGTTGAAATATGTAACTAGGTTCAATCTTCATAATGAAAAGAGAAAAATAAATTTATTATTTGTGTTCTTGAGGTATGGGTTTCATGCTCAAGGGAAATTGTTTTTTAGGTCCAGCATGCATTGAGTGCTTCTAGGTTTTTCATAAAGTCAATTGAGTCATTGACATGTATTGAAGATCCATTTGGGCATGTTATCTATTATAAAGAAAAAATTATTGAGTCAAAATAAAGTCAAAATACCCTCCAAGGCCTCGCCATGGCACAAAGATCAAGTCGGCCTCAAGATAACAATTCATACCCCTCACAAGCCTATAAATAAGAAGGAATTCGACCTCATTTTCATACTCACTCAAGCAAGTTCAATCTCCTCAAAATAGAAGCTGGAAAAAGACGAATAAGAAGAAGAAGACCAAGATCGAAGTGTTTAGGTCTCTCTCTCTCTCTCTCTTTAATTAGGGTTTCTATAGTTTCTGGGCTAGATGAAATTCTAAAGCTACATCAAAGTTGTGAAGCTGCAAGGTCGAAGTTATGAAGCTTCAATATTAAAGTTGTGAAGCTGCAAGGATGAAGCTATGAAGCTGCAAGATCAAAGTTGTGAGGTTGCCTCTAGACTGAAGTTGTGAAGCTGGTAGGTCAAAGCTATTGAGCTACATCAAGGTCGAATATCTGAAGCTGCTAGGTCGAAGTTGTTGAAGATGCTAGGTCAAAGTTATAGAAATTGTTGTTGGGTTCGAAGATATTGGAGAAGTTGTTGGGAGGTCGAAGTTTGTTGCTGGAATCTGTGTAAGGAAAGCTTATCAAGAAGGAAGGATGACTTGGTCTTAGAGGGTCTTGGTCAAGGGTCATAGGTCTTGAAATTCGTTAATTGAAGTTCTATAAGAAGAGAAGGATTCTGGTGGGTTTTCCTCTCAGTTGGAGAGGTTTTATCCCTGGATGATCACTTATATATTGTGTCCTATTGTTTCATTGTTCTTCATGATTTGGTAGTTTTTTTTATAATAGAGAACACTAATAATAATAAAGGAAAGAATAATTTAATCAAGTAAAGTAAAAATACATCACAACCTCTTATCAAAGTAAGAGAAATCACCTACAGTTGTTTCCCCTAGATTTCTCAACATTGTTGGGTTGTGTTATATTCTTTCCACGACTAGCCCATGTAGTTAATCGAGGGGTTAGAAGGGGGGCGGAGCGCCCCCTTCGTTCACTGATTACGTAGCGGGGGGAGTCACATGGGGTTTGAGGGGTGCAGGTAACCCCACTCTATGGGGTTTGGTGCAACGCCCCGGAAAATTTTGGTTTTGGGCCCTATCTTAGGTTGGGCAGACCTACCTATGGTTTTATGCATGTTTTTCGGACATTGTTTTGGATGCGATGGTTTTCGTTCCATGGTTTTGGACACAATGGTTTTTGGTCCATGGTATTGGATGATTCGACATGTATAAATATGTATTGTAACATTGAAAGGAACATAATGAAAAATCAAGCTGGTAGTCTCGGTTTTGGGATCCAGGGGAAAATCTATGTGTATATGTGTTTTATGTTTTATGCTCTTGCATTGTTTATTTTCTGTGTTTTAGAATTCATATGCAGGTAATTTCTGTACAGGGTTAAAACCTACAAACATGGTCTCAAAGCTAAGGTGACTACATCAGGGAAGGGCAACACGAAGAAGGATACTCTAGGGCCAAAGTATAAAAAGATCATCTTGGAAACATCAAGAGCATCAATCATCAAGAAGGACTAACCCTCTCATCATATTGAAAGGGAATAATTAAGAGCATCAAATAAGACCTTAAAACCTAGCTCATCCAAAGAAGGGTTCCACACTTGAAGCGTTCTTGGGAAACTCACACATTCTACAATCATTATCACAAGGAAGAAAGAGAGAAGAAATTTTGGGTCTATTTTTCTAGGCTATATTAACCACATGTGTGAAGTCTTAAAACATCCTTCGGTAGCAACAATTATTGAATTGCAGCCACCATCAAGGATCAAGTTCTGTGTAGAGAAAGGCCTCCTTTGCAAGCTGAAATAACAAAAAAGAGGTCAAGTTAATCGAAGTAGAAAGGAGGAAAGTTTGTCCATATTCTAACCACACGTGTGAACTAGGGTTATTGTTGAAAAGGCCAAAATTGGAAGGAGGGCTGGAATTTGAGGTTGTGAAACAAGTTTAACTAGCATTTCCTTGAAGGAATAAAAGAAGGAAAAATCATTGTCATCATCATCAAGGAATCAATGTGATCTCCCTTTAAGCCAAGGATCAGTTTTGAAGAAAGACATCTTCACCAAGAAGAAATCTTCTATTATCTGCATTATCATCAAAATCAAGAAGGAATCAAGTTGATTATTTCATGATTTAGGAGTATCTTCACTTGACAAGTAAGTATATTTATATCTATATTTGAATATGACAAAATGACTTCATATTACAAGGAGAGAAAAAAATTGGTTGGCTTTTCAAACTTTCTTGCATGGAAGAAGAGGATAGATTTGATACTCATAGAAAATGAAGTCATTTGTCATGTTAAGGGTTTATTGTCAAACCACCGAAAGAGGAAGCTCAAGCTCTACAAGATGAATATATCAAAAGAAGAAGGAATAGCATCATACTTTATGAGGGTGTCATAAATAAGAGACCAATTCCAAGAGTTGGGAGAAATAATGTTTGACAAGGAAATGATTACCATAGTGCTCAATACACTGCCAGAGAAATGGGGCAACTTCACATCAAGCATCTATGGGAAGAAGGAAGTTACTCCATTCAATGAACTATGGTCATTGTGAAAAATCGAAGAAATCAGGCTCGAGGAAAAAATCGATGTAGGATCAAGCGAGCAAGGTTAAGCATTTGCCTCCATGGCTAGAAGAAAATGGAAGTTTGGGAAACTTGGTCCTCAGAAAATGAATAAGAACATGTCGAAGGTTAAAGGTTATGGTTGTCATGAATATGGGAACTACAAGATAGATTGTCCAAATCTCAAGAAAGACAACAAAAAATTAGGAAGGGAAAAAGGCCATAGCATTGAAAAAGTGGAGGAAGCTTAAAAGAAGAAATCCAAGAAGGAGGAAGTAAAAGATCTCTACTATGATTGAGATAGTCTTCCTCACCTAGTTCTTTTCAAGTTTCTACATCAAGTTTTATGTTGTAAAGTATAACTATCATGGTATATCATGTAGGAATAATTAGAAGCATGATGTGATGCATCATCTTAGGAGATGTCATCATAGAAGAATATGATTGAAATCAAGATATCATGACATCATCATAAAGAAGCATGAAAGATAGCTAAAATAGAGGTCTATGGTTGTCACCTATAGAAGGATGTATCTCATGGTAACCTCATTACAATCATAAGTATTACTTATGGGAAAAAGAAAGTCATCTAGTATAGAACTCATCATACATCATTCAAAAGGAGCATTTGCAAGATGAGGATGATTAAGATCCTTTGTTGGAATCTCCATCAGAAGGTTCATCTACTGGAAGAAGCAAGTGTCTTGCCGAGAATTTCATCTTCTATGGCATTCATGGAATGATGGTATGATGTCAAAGAAGTGAAGCAGGTCAAGGTAATTGAATTTCTTTCAATCAAGCAAGATGCTGAAGGAAGTCTAGATGACCAAAAGGAAGAGATGAGGTATGTATGATTGTATTTGTTAAAATTGAGTCATGTGATATAGTTGCAGATAGCATGAATAAATGCTCCACCTCATAAGCATGATCAAGAGAAAGGGATCTCCTCCTTTAGAAGGATGCATAAAGACATGGTTCACATATTGACTGGATGAAATCAAAATAATAAGTCCTCATATGGAATATGAGGTGGTTGATACAAATGAAGGAACTATGCATGGAAGTTCCTGAGAAGAAATATGTGAAGAAAGTAAGGAGAGATCATGAAAGATGCAACTACTGTCACATAGAAAAGGAAATCAACATCTGATAACTAAAAGAATTAACCATGACATCTCCATGGAAAAGGTATGAAGACTCTGAAGAAGTCTAGAAATGAAGATCATTAGGGGAGTTTTGAGGTCTAAAATGGGCCTCTTAATGAAATAATAAAATAATAGTGGAAATAATAAAATAAGATTAGATTGCATCATCAAATTTTAGAGGGAAAAAATAAAAAACTATTTTTCAAATCGTATTTTCAACTTATCTCCCTATGGGTTTACTCAAATTTTGAGCAGAAAAACTCACTGGATGCATAATTTGATTCCTCATCCAAGGAGTAACCATGTTGCATATTTTCGATGGACCCTGCTACATGAAAAATGAGAAATACATGAAAAATGTGATTGCAATCATGTATTTCTCATTTTTTTTTTAACAGGGTCCATTGAAAGTATTCAACATGGGTACTCCTTGGATAAGAAATTAAATTTTGCATCCAGTGAGTACTCCCAACAATGTAAACTTTGAAACGGGAACTATAAACTCAAAACGGGAACTCTGGCCAAAAAACCTCGTAAAAACATCAAAAACAGTGCTAAAAACGAAAAGTGTTGATGCTGGAATAACAACTTTTTTTTTTTCTAGGGTAAATTTTCAACATGTTTTAAAAATGGCGGTGAAAACCAATTTTTTGTGCAAAAATTGTCCAGAAAACACTCTCAAAACGAAGCGTTGATGTTCAAATAACACTTTTTTTTTTTCAATGGTAAATTTTGTGCAAAAAACACCCTCAAAACGAAAAGTGTTGACGCTGGGATAACACTTTTTTTTTCAAGGTTAATATTTGAACATTTCGAAATAATGGCGTAAAATATTTTATCATGATCCCGAAAACATTAAAATTTCAGAAAAATAATGAAAACATAAAAAAGAAAAGGAAAAAAAAAAAGAAAAACACAAAAAAAGGTAAAAAAAAATACAAAACATAAATTAAAATATATACTAAAAACAAAACATAAAATAAAAATAAAAAACAAAAAAAATCAAACATCAGAAGAAGAAGAAGAAGAAGAAGAAAAAAAAAAAACAATCATAAAAATGTAAAAAAAAAACAAAATTAACCTATAAAAGATAAGAATTAAAAAACTAAAAAATAAAAATAAAAATTATAAACAAATAAATAGTAAAACGAACATATTTTTAAAAAAATGGAAAAAAATAAAAAAACAAATATTTGCTACACCATAAAAAAATTTGGGGAAAAAACATAAAAAAAAAAAACTATAAAGTTTAAAAAACATTAACAAAAACTAAAAAAAAAAATTTGAAAATTAAAAACAAACTAGAAATTAAAAAAAAAATGTTGATTACTTAAAAAAACAAATATAAAAATATATATAAAAAGAGACAAAAATAAATAAAAAATGTTTACAAAAATATATTTCATAAACCATAAAAGAATTTGGAAAAAAAAACAAAAAAACAAAAAAATTATATATATATATATATATATATATATATATATATATAAGTAAAAATAGAAAAATTAAAAAAGAACATTAACAAAAACTAGGAAAAAAATAAAAAATAAACTAGATTAAACAAAAATAGAAAATTAAAAAAAAATAAAATAAAAACTAGTAAAATTAATACTAAAAACATTTAAAAAAAACTAAAAAAACAAAAATAAACTCAAATTATAAAAAAAAAAAAAAACTAAAACAATATGAAAATTTTAAAAATATATGTCTTTTCAAATTAAAAAAAAAAAAATTAAAAATTAAAAAACATTTTAAGCTTATAAAAAAATATGTCTTTTGATTTAAAAAAACAAAAAATAATTTTTTTGTTATTAAAATTTTGATTATTTATTTAAAAACAAACAAATAAAAAAATTTAAATTTTTTTCAAAAAACTTTAATTTATATATATATATATATATATATAATGTTAAATAATTGTTAAATATTTTTTTTTAACGATTAATAAAAAATAAAAAAAAATGAGATTGTTAAAAAATAATATATATTTTTAAATAAATTAAAAAAAAAATTATAACCCACCGCCTGCCCGCCGCCCGTTGTGGCGTGGCCCTGGGGAGAGGGTCTGCGTGTAGGTCCTCCACCCATGGCCGCACCACCATGGGCGGCTATCGGGCGGTAGGTTAGAAATTTTTTTTCTAAAATTTCGTTTGAAAAAAAATATTATTTTTAACAATATCATTTTTTTAATTAAAAAAAAAATCGTGAAAAAAATAATAATATTTTTTAACACTTTTTTTTTGGTGAAGCAAGAGTCATACCTTCTAATTCATTAAAACGGAAAATGAATTACGTAAAATACAACAGTCTGCGAGGAACTGTACACCAAGGAGAAGTTATTCTCTACTGACAAGGGCAACAAAATGAAGGCCAAACCTTGACCCTTACAAACAAAACCTCAAAACCCTCAAGAGATAGACAATGTTGAGGCTGAATGATCAGTCCACAGAAATCCGGCTAACGAGAACCAAATTGGGCCGTCAATAAGCACATGCTTTACATAAAGGGTCGGACCCCAAGAGGAAAAAGTTACCAATCTAAAAGGATTTCGGGTCCGAAAAACCCACGAGCCCACGGACCTATAGAACAAGCTATAATCAACTATTCCCGCCAAGAACATCTTACATCCTGCCATGAATAAATTACAATAACGATTCCCGCCATCATCCGGACTTTCATCCTTAATTGCAACCGTCCAATCTCCTCGCCCGATCCAACAATGGTGGAAGATTTCGTAGTACTTAGAAGCACGGCTCTTACCCTCCTAGACCCACCTACATGCTTGATCGATCCTGACCGTTGATCCGCCTTGCTTAATCTGATGGCTAAGGTTCATATTGCACGGATCAAAAGCACCGAACATTAGTGCGCGATGAGGGTGGTATTCCATCTCACCCCATGGCCACGTGTAGCCCGGTGAGTGGAATCGCTCCCATTTCGGAAAAACCACTTCTCGCTTGAAATGCCTGCGATGACCGATATACCACCCCAAGAGCAGTATTGCATCCACAGAAGGAAAACCAGGGGTACTAAGGCCCCCGGGAAAACCCGGATTCTAGCCCCTCGCGGCATCTCCTTTCCACCTGTACCTGAACCAATGTGAGATGATACTCCAATCACCCGGCCGACCATCTGATAACCCGAGTCTCTTGAACTGCTTCCACCTGGAGCCTCTGTGAATGTTCTTACCAGGGTTACGAAGGCCTACAATGGCCTTCATCCCACAAAATACTAGACTATGAAAAAACTAGCAATTCATAAAGAATCCAAGTCATCTAGACCCCGCCTCCATGGCTCTGTTCCGAAACACCATTCTGTCTTCATCCGCCTAGTCATGACAATTCGCCTTTAATCTATTCTGAGGCAATTCTTGCCAGCCCATCGCAACCCTGTTCTTTGTACAGATCACTCCTTGATTGGCCAGAATATCCGCCAATTTATTGGCCGTTCTTCGCACATGGTTAAAACTTACTGTACGAAGGCACTGGAGGTGAAGCTGAATCCGTTGAAAGACCTGGATCAGCCTCCAGTTTTTTGAGACTTTTTCTGGTGTAGTGCCCCAGCTGATTCTCTTGATTGAGTTAATGATTAACTTAGAATCAGCTTCGACAATCACATTTTGGTGGTTATCCTGCTCCAGAAAATCTAAACATTGCTCCAGAGCCATTAATTCCGCCATATTGTTAGTGGCTCTTCCTAAATGGCAATGGAAGATGAAAAGAATACTTCCGTTTTCATCCCTTAAAGCCCCTCCATAGCCAGTAGTACCCGGATTGTCTTTTGAAGCTCCATCAATATTGTATTTCAGAAAACCCTTAGGGGGAGGATGCCAGAAATCCTGCTCAGTATTCATTTTCATAACCTTCCTATTCAGGCCTTGAGGAATAAGTCCCAACAAAACCAGCTGACAGAGAATCCTCAAATCAACTTCTGAAGGAGGGTTCTTGGGGGGAGTGTGCACAATAGTGCCAACCGTCTCCTTAAGTTGTTTTAAGATCTGCTCAAAAAGGCGTTGAGAGGGATTCTTTTCATTTTTGAAGATTCTATGGTTCCTTTCTTTCCAGACATTCCATATAATGAAGCTTGGCGTAAGAGCCCAAGCTGAGGTAAGAAATTCATAATCAAAAAAGTTTCTTCTCCAGTTGTTTAGGGTATTGATAATACTCCTTTTGTCCCTATCGATCTGATGGAAAATGGAGGCAAAAGTATCCCACAACCTGGAGTTGAAAATGCAATTATTGAGAATGTGCTCCATTGTTTCCTCTTGTTCTTCACAAAGCTGGCATCTAGAAGGCCCCAAAACACTCCTCTTCCGAATGTTATCCCAAGTCAGAATTTTCTTATGCTGAACCAGCCACATGAAGAGTTTAATCTTCATCCAACCTTGATGCCTCCATAAGTTCTACCAAATTTTATCCGGAACATGGGAATCCAGTTCAAGGAGTATGTGTTTTTCCTCCTTAAGATTAAAGGTACCCTCATTATTGTTTCCCCATCTCAGTTGGTCATGCCCCCCTGACACTAAAATCTTCCTTTGTTGTAACATTTTCATAAGTGCCTTTGCTTTAGATTTCAAGGGACTGTCATCCCTATAATCAATGTTCCTCTAGGTTCTCCATTTTCCTACGTTTTTGGTTTGATCCCAGAAATATTTTACCTTATATAACCTTTTGGTGTCTATCTCTTTCTTGAGGTCTAAAAGGTCCTCTTTTAATAGTATAGGTTCTTGTTGCCATTTATCCTCCCAAAATAATGCTAAATCTCCCTCTCTGATTTCCCAGAAGCTGTTTTTTTGTACTAAGCCCTTGTTTTCCCAGGCCTTATTCCAGATGTGTGAGCCCTTTATAGTTCCAGACATCCTTATATAATCATTATTTTTCCAAGTTCTGGCATATTTTTCTTTTCAGATACTAGCCCACTGAGCCTCTAGGTCTTTTACCCAACGCCAACATAATTTTTCCCCTAAAACCTTGCTTAGAATCTTCGGATCATCCAATCCCAGACCCCCATGGTTTTTAGGTTTGCAGTTTTTTTCCCAGGCTACCAAGGACCATTTCTTTCTTTCTTCCCCCTTGCCCCAAAAGAAAGTCTCTTTGTATGGTTCTGAATTGTTGCAAGACTCCTTTTGGTGCTGGGAGTGCTGATAGCATGAAGACTAGGATTGATTGAAGAACAGCCTTTGTAAGCACTAACCTACCTGCCAAGTTTAAAGATCTAATAGTCCATTTCCTAATTTTATCATGCATCTTATTAATCACCGACTCCCAAATTCTCTTGTGCAAAGGTTTAGTAGTGAGAGTAATTCCCAAATATTTTGAAGGGACGACATCCCTTTGAAAGCCTAGAATTCTAGATATATTCCTCTGAATAGTAGTATTGGTCTTAAAGAAAAAAATCTTAGATTTAGAGAGATTACTTGTGCCAGCTGACTTAGCAGACTTGTGCCAGCTGACTTAGCGGACTTGTGCCAGCTGACCAAGTGACAGCTGCGACAAGAGCTAGTACTTGTGCATACAGCACCGTCGCTTCCAAGTTTGTTACGAACTACCGGGTTGATAAAATTAGAGAAGGAAGCTCCAGGAGTTGTAGCATTATTGCTACAATACTGGAGCCCACCATCTAGGACTTTTGAAACCTTGTTGCACATTCTGGATTATGAGCTGTTAGCTCTGTTTTGCTCTTTTGTAAGCCATTTTTGGCATGTTATATGACTTATGATTGTTATCTTTTAATGGAAAGCAGGCAGATTTGAGTTCAGTTCTAAGTTCTTAAAGGAGCCATAGCTCTCGAGGTTGGGCCCAACCTGAGAGCCTAAGGCCTCCTCCCTTTGTATCGTTACCTTTCTTTCAGCATTGTATTTCTTTTCCTTTACATGCATTTGGAAACGCAGTTAGCTGAGTTGAATTTCTTGGTGTGGTTAAGTAGGTTAGCTTTATGAACAGAGTTGCTTCAGTAGTTTAGAATAGAGTAAGGAGATTGGAGTTAATAAGAGTTCCGAAAAGGGTTGACTGCACACTCCTTTTCACCTCTGTTTAGGGGTTGGAATTGCAGACAGTGCCACCCACCAAAAACAATGTTTTACATGTTCATGCAATCTTTGATACAATGTTTTCACTGTAATAGTTGTCCATGATTCAGATCTTGTGGATTGATTCTTTGCTTCAGTACCATGCATGATTTTCCTTAGCAATAACGTTGATGTTCATTGGTTTTATTAAACAGTTAGAATAGGATCATGATATTTCGGTTATGTGCAGGACGTGGATGATTTGTTTCGTTTACACTGTGCAATACTACTCCCTCACTCTCTTATCCTTCTAATATGTGCCCAGATCAACTACTCATCTCCCAATTAGACCCCTGTCTCTCAACCATTCTATCACCCTCATTATTTCACCTTTTTCGACCTTCCATTCCCTCTACCCTCCTTTAGACCAACCAGCTTTGCACACCCCCTCTTCATCTCATCTCTCTGTCACTGAGTCACTACAAACTCCTCCACTACCTCCCTGTCCATCCATGCAGCCTCTTCCACTCATCCATCACCCAAAAATCCGATTATAAGACATCCTGTAGGAATTATTGAACTTCCTGTAGAAATTCTGGACATCCTGTAGAACCCCTGCAGACTTCCTGTAGAAGCTCATAAACACAGTTGCTTGGAATCCAGACTTTTTGAAACTCTCTGAAAGGATGTTAGGGACTCCTTAGACCCTCTCTGAGCCTTCCTGACCTCTTCCAAGCATTTCTCCCCTTGACCGCCCCCTGCACAGTAAAGACCCAGTTAGAAGCACATGCATAATAACTCCAACAACTTGAGCAAAAATACAAAAACATGTTCTCTTCATATGAAATTTTTCTAGACACATGCATCTCACCTTAATAGAAGTAATGGCATCACTTTCAGTAGTTTGCATTCTCACCGTTGCATCAGTAGGACTAGCTGGTAGAATTAGGGTTTGCTAGGGTTTTCATTTCTTGTTGGCTTTCAGTTCATTTTTTGCAAAGTAGGTTAATTTCCTTTGAGTTAGCTTTCGTTCATCGGTTAAAAAGCTTCTTCTGAGAGCTCATAGAAGTTGGCTTGAGTCCTAACGGACTTGTGCCAGCTGACCAAGTGACAGCTGCGACAAGAGCTAGTACTTGTGCATACAGCACCGTCGCTTCCAAGTTTGTTACGAACTACCGGGTTGATAAAATTAGAGAAGGAAGCTCCAGGAGTTGTAGCATTATTGCTACAATACTGGAGCCCACCACCTGCAGCATGGTATCATCAACAAATTTTTGATGAGTCAAGGTCTTTCCATTCTCAGAAAGTTGGAGACCCTTAATCTTACCACCTTCTTTTGCATGCTTGATAGACCTACCCAGTCCTTCCATCATGAGGATGAAAAGAAAGGGAGAGAGAAGGTCTCCTTGCCGGAGGCTTCTTAAAGGAATAAAAGTCTTGGAGGGAGAACCATTAACCAATAATGAAAAGCTGGAAGAGGTTACCAGAGCCATGACCCATCTCACCCAATTATGATCAAACCCAAAAGTAATAAGAACTTTCCTGATATAGGTCCAATTCAACTTATCATAAGCTTTGGCTAGTTCCAATTGCATGATCATTCTAGCCTTCCTATTGCTAGTCAATGAGTGCACTACCTCATGAGCTTGAATGATGTTATTGAGAATTTGTCTACCTTCCACATAACTAGATTGTTCTACAGAAACTAGTGTAGGAAGAAGAGGTTTGAGTTGATTGGCCACAACCTTGGAAATTATCTTGTAGACCACATTGCACAAAGCTATGGGTCTAAACCTATATGGACTTTGAGCGTTATCCTGTTCAGGGATTAGGGAGATGAAAGAGGTATTGAGTGCTTTCAAAATAGTTCTATTCATTCTGGAATCTTCCACTACATTCAGAATATCATGTTTAACAATATTCCAACAAGCTTTAAAGAAATTCACATTGAAACCATCAGGGCTTGGCGCTTTGCCATTCTGCATTTCTTTGAGGACCTCACTGACCTCCTCTTCAGTCACTGGCCTATTAAGGTTGAAATTATCCTCTCTAGACACTAGCCTAGGTATATGTCTAGTTAAGTCCCTGATGAAATGCTCTCTATCTGAAATGGTTTCTTTTGCTATACCTTGAAAGTGCTGAACTAACACTGCTTCTATATCTTCATGGGAATTATGGAGATTCCCTCCCTCGTCCTTGATCAAAGAGATCCTATTGTAAGCTCTCTTTTCCATGGTGGATCTGTGGAAAAATCTAGTGTTTCGCTCTCCTTATTTTAGCCATTGAACTCTAGATTTTTGTCTCCAAAATATTTCCTCTTGTTTACAAAGATTTTCCCAGTCTTGATGATGCTTGGTGACTTGATCGCTTTTGACTTTATCAAAGCCATCCATGATAAGGACTTGGTTGAGTTTCTACATTCTATCTTCTACTGATTTTTTAGCTTCAAAAATATTGGCAAATTCCTTCTTGTTCCATTCTTTGAGCCTGAGCTTGATGTTCTTTAGTCACTTGTGTAGAAGGAACATTCTTGTACCCTGAATATGCAAATCTTCTGACCACTAGTTTGCAATTTTGCTGATGAAATCTGGGTGGGTAAGCCAGATATTCTCAAATCTAAAAGGTCTATTCCTGGGGGTACCAATTCCCTCAACCTCCAGTTGAATTGGCCAGTGATTTGATCCTCCAAAGAGGAGAACTCTCGCTATCATTTCCTTGTCAATGAGCAAAAGGTCCTCTAAGATTATAAATCTGTCTAACTTTGAGGCTACTTGAGACTCTCCTCCTCTTTTATTGTTCCAAGTAAAGAGACCATTACTTGTATCAGTGTCAACTAGCTTCATATTATCTATAAAAGTTTGAAATGCTAAAGAGTCTTTGCTTAGAGTTCTAGTTCCCCCCTTTTTCTCCGAAAGTGATTTGATCATGTTGAAGTCACCCCCCACGATCCATGGTATTCCTGCATGTCTATCTTTGAGATCCTCAAGAGAATCTAGAAACCTGAGTTTGTCATCCATTCTTTGAGGGCCATAAACATTTGTGACCAGATAGGTCTCCCTATCTCCCACAGGCTGAATAACCATTGATAAATAATTCCTTTATGCCTCAGCATCCATTATGTCGATCTTTTGGGGGTTCCAAAGAGTAAGTATGCCTCTTGCTGTATTCTCTGCTTTGACTTCTAGAAACTCAAATCGATTGAGCCATTTGCTATGTATTTCTTTTATTTTTTGAATGGAACATTTAGTTTCCTGGATAAAGAGAATATCCGAAGCTGCTTATTTCATTCTATAACTAAGTAATCTTTGTTTTCTTTTACTACCTAGATCCCTAATATTCCAAGATGTGAACTTCCATTAAAGATTTGCAAAGGAGTAACTGGTTAGGTCTTTCATCTTACCTGAATCAATCATTAGCTTTCCACATTCCATCAATAGCTCATTCTGATTTTTCCTGCCTCTTTTCTTTCTTGGGTTTCTAGGTGCTAATCCTAGTGTGGTTTTCATAGTTTTCACACCTTCATTAGCCTGCCTTTCATTTCTTCTTTGCCTCTCCAGCCCTTTAGCTTGAGTTTTCCATATGAACAGCTGCTGAACTCTATTGAACTCTTCTTAAGGTAACGAGTCTACCCCTCCCATGGTTCCCTATTTCAAGAACCCTTCCAGATCTAGGTGTTCTCTATCAAAAATATCCTGTAGTTTGTTGTCCTCCATTTCCATCTCACTCTGGGTCATTTCCTGGTCTATTTCTAGTTCTGCATCACTCATAATGGTTTCTTTCTGTTTATTAATATCCTGTGTTTGTTCCCGTTCTTCTTCTCTCTCCTTCTCCATCTTGCTTCCTCCCATTGCCTGATCTACTTTTGTTATATCTTCTTCTTCTTTGAGTACTTGGAACCTGTTCTGATTGACCTGTTGCCCTTCTATTTGATGTTGCCTTGGCCCCCTTTTCCTCTGTGTGCCACCTTGTGAAAGCTTTCAGTATCTTTCATTAAGTTGGCTTTACTCTTGTTCTCTATTTTATCGAGAGGGCAATCTTTGAATAGGTGCCCATGCTCATGGCATCTGCGACATCTGAAAGGAATATGCTCATAATCTACTGTTTGCACCCATTCTTCATCAAAAACTTCCAACATAACCTCATTCGGTAGAGCTCTAGAGAAGTCCATCTCCCCACATATTCTTGCAAAGGAAGTGTATTTTCCCCTTCTGGTGGCCTCAAAAACTTTAACAAAAGGCCCTAATTTATTACCTATGGCAGATAACGATTCCATTTTCCAGTAATCAAGAGGAAGAGAGTAGAGTTTTACCTAGACCGGGACCGAGGTAAACGTCTCTCGCTCCGGGACAAAATTCATCATCGATGGCCACATATAGAGGCCTGCTGCTGCATAGAAGTAGGGCCCTCCTTCAAACACTCTGTCTTTATCTTCAATATTTGTGAAGACCAAAGTTAAGAATCCCTTTGACCCAAGACGTAGGTCTATGTTGCATTTTGGTTTCCAATGGTATTCAATCCATGTCTGTAAAGCTTTTTCAGTGGGCCATAGTCCCATGAATTTGCAGATGATTGCACATGTCTGCATGTGGTCCTTGTGCGCCAGTAGAGCAGGATCATTTAAAACCACTGTAGGTGTGATCTCAGCTTTGGGTTTACATGGTCCCTTTTGTGCTTTGTATTTTTTTCCGTGTTCCTTGTCTTCTTCCTCATTTTCTTTTGTGCTATTATTCTCCCTTGATTTGGTACAACCATGCTCCTCTTCAATGTTCCTTTTCCCTACTTCTGAAGGACCTCTGTCATTTTCTATTGGTTTCTTACCTCTGCTAGCCACAACCTGCTTGTAGGAGGGAGTGGAGCTCCCTCCTTTGTGCCCTTCCATGGAGATCAACACCTGCAGAAGTCTGTAACCCTAGTTGTTCTCCTGCCGTTCCTCAGTCTGTTCCTCTCCTCACCCTGATCAATTATTGTCAATATTATTTACACACACACACACACACACACACATATATATATATATATAGAAAAATTAAATTTGTTTAAGACAAAAAAATAATTTTTTTTTAATAATTTAAAAAAAAATGTTAAAAAAAAAAAATTAATTTTAAATTTTTTTGTTTCTTGGTTTTAAATAAACAATGAAAGTTTAATTAAAAAAACATTTTTTTTTTTTAAATCAAAAGCACATATTTTTTTATAAACTTAAAATGTTTTTTAATTATTTATTTATTTATTTAATTTGAAAAGACATATTTTTAAAATTTTCATATATATATATATATATATATATATATATATATATATATATATATATATATATATTTTGAGTTTATTTTTGCTTATTTTTAGTTTTTTTTTAAATGTTTTTAATATTAATTTTACTATTTTTTTTTTGTTTTTGTTAATTTCCTATTTTTATTTATTTATTTATTTTTAATCTAGTTTGTTTTTAAATTTTTTTTCCTAGTTTTTGTTAATGTTTTCTTTAATTTTTCTATTTTTACTTAATTTTTATATATAATTTTTTAATTTTGTTTTGTTTTGTTTTGTTTGTTTTTTTTTTTTTCCCAAATTCTTTTATGGTTTATTTTTTTTGTTTGTCTTTTTTAATATATATTTTTATATTTGCTTTTTTAAGTAATCAACATTTAAAAAAAGAAAAATAAAACAACTTGAAAATTCGTTACGTAATCATAATTTAAAAAAAAATTAGACATAATAAATTTAAAGTGTGAAAAATAAGTCCTCTAAAAAAAAGGTATGTTACATCAACACATTTCAAAATCAGCAAGAAAATGACTAACATTTAAAAACAAATATTTATATTTGATACATAAGAAAATTTAAAATGTCAAAAATATGCTCCAAAAAAAAAAAGTTTATTCTGCATAACCACTTTTCAAAATCGGGTCACGTTTTTACTACCCCTACGAAACGAGTAATCGGATCGATTATTTAAAGTGCCAAAAACTATGCTCTAAAAAAAATATGTGTGTTCTGCGTCGCCGCTTTTCAAAAGCGGGTCAATTTTTTGCTATCTTTACGAAACGTGTAACAATATCAGTTCCCGTTTCAAAGTTTACGTTGTTTCCCACTCGAAATTTGAGTAAAATCTCAAAGAGATAAGTTGAAAATATGAGTTGAAAAAGTAGTTATATTATTTTATTATTTATTTACTTTTTTACTCCAAAAATGGTGAATCATTCCCCATGGTTGACATCATCATCTTGAATCCTATTGGTTCTTAAAACGTTTATTTTTGTTGTACATTTTTCTTAGGAGGCCCATTTTAGACCTCAAAATTCCCCTAATGACCCTTGACATTTAATATCTTTTTAGATGTGTCAATATGAATGTAGGATGTTGATACAACAAGAAAATATCATGATGTAAGACCATCACAAACCTAATTTGATGTTTATTTTATATTTTTGAATAATATCTGGATGGGCTAATGTAGGGCTACCAAAAGAAAAGTTGTAGATGTCATTTACAACCGACACTCATGTGGTGGGATGATAAGATCCCTAAGAAAATATGATGTGGAGAAGGCAGTTGTATGAAGGAAAACTAGATATGGATTAGTGAATCACTTTTCGATGAAATAAATGATTACATGAATGACATGATTCATGAATGAAAGTGATGGATGGATGACGCCGTACGAAGAAGTCCCAAAAGGTGGAGGCTCTATAACAAATAAGAAATTTAGGACATCAAAAGAGGGAGTCCTACACGTAGCTAGTTGTCCCATGATCTTCGCCTAGAAAGTTGCTGGAAGCAAGTACCTAGTTAAGGGGAGGCTTGGTCAAGTCGCTAGCTAAGGGGGAGCATCGATACATTCCCTTTATAGGAATGGGTGCATTTCTTCATTGCAATGGGTATATTCTCCCTAGTTGAGAGGGAGAGGTAGACACATCATTATTGTCTTCACTTGGGAAGAAAGAATGGAGGATTGGGTAAGCATATGGCATCCGATACTCTTTGAGGATGTGGTAGGGACTCCAAGATAAGAGTAGTGGTAGTTGAGGACTGTGAATCCAAGATAAGAATAGTCATGGTGGAACATACTTTGAGAGAACCTAGGTGGGGTATGTTCCCAAAGAGACAATGATTAGGGTGTCTATAAATCATTGGTCTTGACAACATTGTGCTTTGACCTTGTGGAGAGATGGAGTTATTATTTAAGGCCTTGATATGTGACAATATTGGATGATATGATGCTATAAAAATGGGTTACCAATCCGACTCTGCTTATGAGAATTATTCAGATTGAGAATGTCCAAGTCTGACAGCCCAAATAAACATGTAATTAATCAACTAATTAACATCAAGTTCAAACTATGAGTAGCACTTACTTGTGGTTGAAGTCTGCTTATTGCAACAAGGTTTTGGGGACGACTCTCCACCCAACCGTAGGCTCAATTGCGCAAGGTCTTGCTACAACTGGCCACCCCTGAGCCCTTAATCAACGTACTACTGCCAGTGAATCCCCTGTCTTAGAACATTATTCTCCCAATAGAATGAATGATAGAATCTTGGAATGATGGAATGCCTCCCATCTTCCTCACCATCTAATAAATAGAACAAACATTAGAAGGGGAACCACATGCACACACTCCATGTGTCTACATGCAACTTTATTGCTTTCTTGTTTTATTTCTTTTTTATAGCTTTACTGACTTTTTTACTGTTTTCTTGTTTTATTTCTATTTATTTTCATTTAGAGCTTTAGTATGGTTATTTATTATTTATTACTATTTTTTATTTTTATTATTTTTTATTCATTGTTTATTATTTATTTATTTTTTCTCTAGTTAAGACTAACCTAAGTACCCACGGGGGATTTGAACTGGTGACCTATAGCAAGGTGTGCCTTAATAGCACACCCATTCACCGTCAATCCAAAGCCCCTTGGGAATTTTCTTGTATTTTTTTAATATTATGGTTACTTATTATTATTATTATTATTTATTGTTAAAGGATTTATTATTTATTATTATTATTTATTATTTTATTATTTATTATTAAGGGAGGGACATTACACCAAGTACCTTGTATGGATTATGAATACCTCCTTAGTTAAGAGGGAGTGTTGAAATATGTAACTAGGTTTAGTCTTCATAATGAAAAGAGAAAAATAAATTAATTATTTATGTTTTTGAGGCATGGGTTTCATGCTCAAGGGAAATTTATTTTTGGGTCAATCATCCATTGAGTGCTTCTAGGTTTTTCATAAATTCAATTGAGTCATTGTCATGTATTGAAGATCCATTTGGGGCATGTTACATATTGTAAAGAAAAATTATTGAGTCAAAATAGTGTAAAAAAAACCCTCCAAGACCTCTTCATGGCATAAATATCAAGTCAGCCTACATGAAGGGGCAAGTTGGCCTCAAGATAACAATTCATACCCCTCACAAGCCTATAAATAAGAAGGGATTCAACCTCATTTTCATACTCAATCAAGCAAGTTTGATCTTCTAAATATAGAATATGGAAAAGGACGAATAAGAAGAAGAAAATCAAGGTTGGAGTTTTTGGGCCCCTCTCTCTCTCTCTTGTTAGGGTTTCTATAGTTTTGGGCTAGACAAAATTCTGAAGCTACATCAAAGTTGTGACGCTGCAAGGTCGAAGCTGTGAAGCTGCAAGATAAAAGTTGTGAAGCTGTAAGGACAAAGTAGTGAAGTTGCAAGATCGAAGTTGTGAGGATGCCTCTAGATCGAAGTTGTAAAGCTGCTAGCTCAAAGTTGTTGAAGCTGCATCAAGGTCAAATATATGAAGTTGCTAGGTTGAAGTTACTGAAGCTGCTAGCTCGAAGTTGCATAATTTTTGTTGGGGTCGAAGTTACTGGGGAAGTTGTTGGAAGTTGTGCAAGGAAATATGATTGATAAGGAAAGATGAATCGATCTTGGAGGGTCTTGGTCAAGGGTTATAGGTCTTAGAATTTCTCAATTGAAGTTCTATAAGAAGAGAAGAATTCTGGTGGGTTTTCCTCTCAGTTGGATAGATTTTGGCCCTGACTGATTACCTATATATTGTGTCATATTGTCTCATTATTCTTTACAATTTGGTAGTTGTTTAATGATAGATAACACTAATAATAATAAGGGAAAGAAGAAGTTAATCAAGTAAAGTAAAAATACATCACAACTAGTTATCAAAGTAAGAGAAATCACCTACACTTGTTGCCCCCTAGATTTCTCAACAATTGGATGCATGAACTAATAGATGTTATTGCAACCATTGTGAGAGGGCATCAAACCTTCTTGATGATTTTTAGATAAGTATGAGACCCCTATGTTCAAATATGTATTTAAAACCTATATATTTCATGATCACAATGTGTTTGACAAAATGTTTGTCATGGTTAGGCCTTGTTAGGTCAAGTTCTTATCTAAGTTTTGAATTAATGTCTTTGTCCTTGTTTCATTCATCATTATGGAAAGTTATATCAAGTTATGGACAAAGGTATGGATCCTATCCCTGAAAAAGTGGCTCAGATCTCAGGGTTGCAAGTACATAACAAAGTAAATTAGAGTATAGTCACTGGGAGGGAGGGTTATGCATGTGAGTAGAGGCTTACAATCGTTGGCTTGCCTTATTATTCATGCAATTGGCAACCTAGGTTAGTGAAAAAGCAAGTTAAATCAGGTTTATGGCACTTGGAGTGGTTGGTTGGCTCCTGGGGTTCCTATAACTCCCGAGGGTGGTCATTAAAGTTTTGGTTAGATGATTCCACTTCCTTAATTGTACCTAGGAGTTTGAGTCATATCACAGTAAACATTTGTCACATATTTACCCCAGTGGATTAGTGAAATTGGGTAAGTGTGGGAAGAGGGTGTTAAAGAGTGGTATCAGAGTGGGTTTCATTCTCTTTGGGTGACCACATAGTGGTATCAAAGCATAATTCAACACTTGGACTAGACAATTGAAATGTGTTTTTCATGCATGCATGAAGGTTGTATATGTGCTTGTTATGTATGCATGGCAGTGGTCATTGTTATAGTTGTATTGATATGTGGAAGTTGATGGTGTTGTTGTTGGGATGTGTTTGTCATGAATGCATGTCGATTGTATATCCATTTGTTATGCATGTCAGTGTCTATATGTTCTTGTGTATGCATTATCATGGTTATGGTCGTCATGCATTAGGTCATGGTATGCAGTTGGTATTGTCATGCATGATGTCGATAAATTGTTATGATTATGATTATACATGTATTGTTCTAATATGGTTGATCTTGTAGACAAGAGATCATCCCTTGAATTATACTGAGGTATGTTGGTTATGTTTATGTTTGGTTTATCTAACATGATATACTTGCAGGAAGTAGAAGATCAAATATGACTAGAAAAATGGTCGATTAAAATTCATGAGACTCTCCTTATAGATCAGATGAACAACATGGTGATGGGTACTCTCCTGACATAACAGATACTTTGAGAAGTTTGAAGTCAGAAATAAGAAGTTGCAAAGAACATAATGATAGAATCATTCAGTCACAAGAGAGACTTGTTAGGGAACAGGAGAAACAAGCAGAGGTCAATACAATTATCCTTCAAAGTCTGTCAGACTTGCAGAGATAGGGACCACATATGATCATTCATGGATAGGACTAATTGAGCCTATGGTAGAAGATCTCATGATGGGTATAGGTTAGAAAGGGATGTTATTATCAAGTATGGAAGATTCTTGGATACACCTGATACGAGAGGCAATGGACATGGGCTTTATTCCAGTTCTAGTTCAGACAGGTACCATGGTTATCAACGCTATCATCGTTACAGAAGGAGTGATAGGAGATATTTGCTGGATGATTTCAAGAAATCCAAGCCACCTACATTTGATGGATAATTGAAGAAGATGGAAGATGCAGAGGCATGGTTGCTTGGGATGAATAATTTCTTCGAGTTGCATGACTATACAGAGAACATGAAGGCCAAAATAGCTATTATCAGCCTCAAAGGGAAATCATACATTTGGTCGGAAGATGTGAAGCATGTATATTTTCCTGTAGATTCAACAACTTATGTGATATACTAAAACACAAGACAAGAATATACTCTACTCTTCAACAGAAACCAAAATTGATCAATGAAAACAATAAGCAGAAAGAGGAAGAATATCAATTGCACATAACACAATATTTTTCTAGGGAAAGCAATTGCTAAAAAACTCGACTCTCTATATTGCATTAACCAGAAGATCTGAGAAAAAAATACAATCCTTGTTCAAACCGAACAATTCTTGCACTATTATAATCTAACTCTCTGCTTCACAAACCAGCTCAAGCCAACACTTAGCCAATTCTCTTGCCTTCCAAGCCCCTACTTCCTTACACAATTCCTATAGGAATCAACCCATATTTAATTGGGAAATCCACTCTCCATAACTGCGCACTCCAAACATAGGTCCTCAACTGATTGCATGTACCATATGTACAACTCAGAAAATTATACAACTGATAGTACACTATCCCTGAACTCTAATCTCAACTAGGTCTTCATCTGAACTGACATGCATGAATTATTTATGAATGAATCTTCAGTTAACTGGTGTGGTATCGGTGATGCACTGGTGCACTACTCCACTACTAAACCTCTACTAGTTCCTCAAATAGTTAGAATTAGTTTGACTGGCTATAACTCAGTTAGACTGAGTTATCTAATTACAACTCAAAATAACTCAACCTGAGCCCCTAAAATTTAGGAATTACTCTACATGACTCTAGATAGACTTCCAACTTGAATTTCCTAAGTCAATTAAGTCAATTTAATTTAATTAACTATTACAAGTTGCTATGAGAATATAATTACAATTTAATTCAAGGAAAAATTAAATTGGAATTTCTTGTTGCTATTTTTAACACTCCCTCTCAACAAGAAATGGATTATCAGCTACCCCGATCCTGTCTTTGTGAAACTCAAATTTTCATCTTGACAATGCCTTTGTCAAAATATCTGCATCCTGCTCCAATGTGGGAATGTAATCCAACAACATAATCATCCTCTGCACATAATCGTGAAGATGATGATACTAGATATCAATATGTTTGGACCGATCATGAAAAACTGGATTTTTAGAGAGTTTGATACAATTCTTATTACCACAATAAATCACAGTTGGATCCATCTACTGACCAAACAAACCAACTAGAATATTCCTCATCCGATGGCCTCACAAGTTGCTTGACTAGTAGCCATGTACTCTTCCTCTATTGAGCTGAGTGCAACTGATCTTTGTTTCCTGATGTACCAAGAAACAACTTCTGACCTAATATTGAAGATCCCTCGTGATGTGCTCTTTCTGTTGGATGGACTCCCTGCCTAATCTGCATCGGTGAAACCTTGAATCTTCACTACCCTTGTCCGTCTGTACCATAAACCATACTAAGTAGTGTCTCTGAGGTATATCAACACATGCTTGGCTGCCTTCAAATACATCTTGGTCGGCTTAACCATCACTTGACTAATCTGGTTAACTGCATAACATATGTCCAGTCATGTGTTTGCCAAATACATGAGTGAACCCACAAGCTTCATGTAAATATTAACTTCCACTGCTTCACCAAAAGTAGCATCCTCCTTCCTCCATTTACGTGCTAGAGGAGTCTCCATGGGTTTACTGATTTCCATGTGGAACCTTTTCAGTATCTCATTGTCATACTTGCCCGGAGAGACAAAATGTTCCTCTTCACCTTGCCATACTTCCATGCCCAGAAAGTAGTGCATGAACCCCAAGTCCTTCATTTCAAACTCTCTTACAAGATCCTCTTTCCAAGACTTGATCATCTTATCATCACCTGTCAAAATAAAATTGTTGACATATAAAAAAATAATCAACAATTTACCTTCAACCGTAATATGGTAAAGGTTTGCATCCGCTTAACTTTTGGTGAAGCCCAACCCGGTGAAGTAGCTAACAATCCTGGTGTACCAAGCATGGGGTGCTAGCTTCAACCTATACAACGCTCTCTTGATTCATCACATATGTGACTCTTGGTCGAAGGTCTCAAAACCCTCAGGCTACTCAATATACACCTCTTCCTCAATTATGCCATTAAGGAAGGTTTTCTTTACATCCATCTGATGTATCTTCCATACCATCTGCACTGACAGTGCCAAAATGGATTTGATTGATGAGTACCTTGCAACAGGAGTAAAGGTCTCATCATAAACAATACCCTCTACCTAAGAAAATTTTTGGGCTAGAAACCTGGCCTTTTGTTTCTCCACACTACCATCCACTACTTTATTTATCTTGTAAAGCCACTGGGAACTCACCATTGACTTGTGCGCCAGTCTTGGGACCACATCCCAAACAGTGTTCTTGACATTGGAGTCATACTCCTCAACCATGGCTTCAACCCAAACTGGTTTTTGCACCACCTCCTCAAAAGAAGATGGCTTTATCTCAACACATCTTCTCATAAGATCCATGTATCTAGTGTACCTCTTTGGTGACCTCCTCTGCCTACATTGTGATGTGGGTGCTCCCACATTCTCTCTCGCATCATGCAATAACCTGTCAGCCTCTCTGGTGCACTTTCTCCCATCCTTGGAAGACTCTGCACAAATGGGTGTCTCCACTCCCTGATCCTATGCATGTGGATGCTCCACATCAATCTGAGGTTCTTCCTTAGGAACTGAAAGCTCCTCAACTGCATGTAGCTGAAGCTCCCTCTCAAGGGAACATCTCACGACCTTCTCTTCATTGAATTTTACATCCCTGCGAACCACTGTCATCCTGTTGGTCGACATGTACACTTGATAGTTGTGAGGTGTATCAGTATACCCCACCAATATCCCCAACTCTATTGTTAGCTCTAGCTTCTTCTGTGCATCTTTGGTTACATGGTAGTAGACTAATGAACCAAAAATCCTGAAGTGACCCACATTTGGTCTCTTCCTTGAAAAATCATCTTCTGGTGTACTCATCCCAAGAATACGATGAGGGCTTCTATTATGAAAATAAACATATGTGTTGCATGCCTCGACCCAAAATGTAGTGGTAGGCCCTGATCATGCAACATTGCCTGTGCCCCTATTATGCTTTTATTTTTCCTTTCAGCCACCCCATTCTACTGTGGGTTATGAGGTGTTATCAACTCTCTTCGAATGCCTTCTGCTGCAATTTTTTTTTAAACTCATTCGACACATACTCTCCACCATTATCACACCTGAGAGATTTAACCTTCCTGCCAGTATCTTTCTCAACCAATGCTTTAAATTCATAAAAATTTGCAAAAGTATGATCTTTCTTCTACATGAAGAAGATCCAACATTTACAAGAAAAATCATCAAAAATATAACATAATGCCTGTGCTTGGCCATGGATGTTGTCAAGAACAATCCACACACATCTGAATGGACTCGATCGAGGATCGCTTGTGCTCGATTTCCTTTTCTGTGAAAGGAAGATTTAGTGTATTTTTCCAAAAATATACCTTTTGCATGTGTCAACTTGATTTAGTGTACCTTTGGGAAGACCGGTAGAAATTTTCTACATGATTTTCAAAGTGCCATGATGCAAGTGACCCATCCGCCTTTGCCACAACTCACCAATGTCTCGGCTCTGCACCTTCTCTACTTTTGTGCTCAAGGCAACACAATCTTCTACCTCCAACTTGTCATGATTCTTCACTCGAACCCCTATCCTCTTTACTTGTCTCGTGGCTATGTGATGAAGGAATGCCTTTCCCTTGCAAAATATCACATCATAGCCTCTATCCTCCAACACGGGAACATATACCAAGTTCTTCTTCAAAATAGGAACATACATAACATCTCGCAAAGTGAGGGGAGCACCTAACTCCCTCTAAAAGGTAAGTGTACCAAGACTAGTAGCGCTATACCTCCTCTCATCACCCATCTTGACATGCATCTGGAGATCCTTCTCCTCCAAGTTATTGAAGAGATATTTGTTACCAGTCATGTGGAAAGAAGCTCCATTGTCTAGGTACCATACGTAACCCATCACCAATGACACCATACATGTGATGAGGGTAAAGTCCAGTTTGATTTGTGAGGCAAGGGCCTCACCTCTTGTCACTCCTCCTTAGGGCTTCTTACCGGCCTTCTTGAGTGGACACTTTGTGGAGAAATGTCCCAACTCATGACAATGAAAGCACTTGACTTTCGACATGTCCTTCTTCTTCCCACCATGAAAAGAATATGATTTGAAATGGGATTCCTTCCCCTTCCCTTTATTTTCCTTACCCTCTAAGGCACAATTTTCCTCATCATCAGTCTTTGATGAGGATCCGTCTATGGTATTCATTCGAATCTCTTCTTGTACCAAATTTGACCAAACCATTCCCAATCTGGAAGATTATTCCTCCCATTGATAGAGTCCTGATAACTGTGCCAACTCTTGGGAAGTCCTAGAAGAGCTAGGCTCATGATATCATCCTCGGCAACAATGATCTCAACACTTCCAAGCTCATCCCCACAATGGGTGAACTTGGTCAAGTACTTTGGAATAGAGTCACCCTTCTCCATTTTTGATATTTCTAAGTTTGTCCTTTAGTGCCAATTTCATATGGTCACTTCTATTTTGAAACAAGTCTGTCAATGCCTTCCACATTTTGTATGGAATATCCTTTCCATGGAGACTAGAGACAATTTGGTCTCGAACTCCTTCTAGGATAATTCTTCTCACTTTTGCCACACACTTTCAATATTCAACTAGATCTTTAGCATCCGATGTCGGAGTCTTAGGAATGTCATGATCTATGAATTCCTTGAGGCCACTGTCTTCCAAAACTGCCTCCATCCTGTCCTTCCAAGCTATGTAATTCGAGCTTCCCTCCAAGGCATACTCAAGTCACAAACCGTAGAATAAAATATTGTTACTATGAAGTATGAATGTGAAAATTCAATTTTAACCTGCACAACAAATCGAATTCTCTTCTATAACGTCTTTAGCTTCGATAACATGTAAATTTTCTTGTAGATTCAACAACTTATGTGATATGCTCAAACACAAGGCAAGAATCTACTCTACTCTTCAGCAGAAACCAAAATTGATCAATGAAAACAATAAGAAGAAAGAGGAAGAATATCAATTTCACATAACACAATATTTCTCTAGGGAAAGCAACTAATAAAAACCCTGACTATCTATATTGCATTAACGAGAAGATCTGAGAAGAAATTACAATCCTTGTTCAACCCGAACAATTCCTGCACTAGTACAATCTAACTCTCTGCTTCACAGGCCAGCTCAAGCCATCACTTAAAATTTAGGGATCACTCTACATGAGTCTAGATAGAATTCCAACTCAAATTTCCTAAGTCAATTAAGTAAATTTAACTTAATTAACTATTACAAGGTGCTATGAGAATAGAATTACAATTTAAATCACAACTTAATTCAAGGAAAAATTAAATTGGAATTTCTTGTTTCTATTTTAACAAAGCGAGTCAAAGACATCAGGACAAAGGAGTTGAGTTGACATGAATTCAAGGGACTTTTCAAGAAGAAGTACTTGTCAGAGAGGTAATATGATAGTAAATCCAAGGAGTTCTATGATTTGAAGATGGGATCAATGACAGATGAGGAGTACATGACTAAGTTCTTGGAGTTATTGAGGTATGTACCATATCCTAAGGATGAGAAGGCCAAATTTTAAAGATTTATCAGTGGATTTCCATTAACATTTAAGGCTCAGATTGAGTATGATGAGCCCCAGTTACTGGAAGAATTAATTGGGAAGTTGAAGCACTATTATGAACAATCAAAGCATAAGACATATTCTCAGCAGGGTTAGAAAGGGAATGAATATACTAAAGGTAAATGGTTACCAAAGAAAACAAGACCTCAATATGCAGGTGAGAAAGAGAATGTTTTTCCTCATAAGAAGTTTAATGTAATTGGAAAAGGACATGGGTCACAACCTGGAGGGAAACATAATCGAGGTGATGGTAAGGGACAGTTGTAGTGTTGGAGAGGTGGCAAGGAGCATCTCAAGAAGGATTGTCTGTCGTATCAGGGTGGTAGGCCTCAAATCTACATTGCACATGAAGTGTAGACAATTGGGGATGTTGGACAGAGCATTCCTCGGATCTATGCAACATTGGATAACAAGCAGGATGATCACCAGACATATATTAATGAGATGTAAGGTAACCTTTGTGATCAAGGTGTTTCTTATTTTATTGAACCTGAATCTAATTATAGTTATGTTAACCCTGACCTGATGGATAAGTTTGGTTTGAGAAAAGAAGTCCATGCGGAGTCTTGGTTAGTGAAGTTGGCTACATGTACTAAGAAGAGAGTTCATCATTGGGTGAGAGCTTGTAAATTTGAGTTGAATGGTATACCTACATTAGTGCATATAAATGTACTTCCATTGGGATCCTACAATATACTTCTGGGCATATATTGGTTGTAATCTTCACAAGACTAAGGTGGATTGTTATGAAAAGGAAATTGAGTGCTTGGATGACAATGGAGAACAAAGAAGCTTGCAGGGTAAGAAGAAGTCAACATCAGTCAGAATGGTTACAAATATGTAGGTAAAGTGTAGTCACAGGAAAGGGTGTGTGTTATTTGTAGTGTGTATTTCCAATGATAAAGGTAAGGATGTTGAGGATGCTTAAGTCTTGAAGATATACCCAAATTTATAGTAGTTTCAGGACGTGTTTCTAGTAGACATTTCAGAGTTTCCACCTCATAGGGAAGTGGAATTTTCTATTGAGTTGGTACCAAGGGAAACACTAACATCAAAGGAACCTTACAAGATGAGCACTCCAGAGTTAGTGGAATTGAAGTTGCAATTGAAGAAAATGCTTGACAAGGGATAAATAAGGCCAAGTGTATCTCCTTGGGGTGCACTGGTGTTGTTTGTAAAGAAAAAATATGGTACTCTTAGGTTATGCATTGATTACAAGAAGTTGAACAAGTTAATGATAAGAAACATGTATCTATTTTCGAGGATCGATCACTTGTTTGACCAATTGAAGGGAGCAACAATGTTCTTGAATATTGACTTATTATCCATACATCATCAAGTTTGAATCAAAGAAGAGGACATTTAAAACACTTCTTTCTAGACATGGCATCAACATTATGAGTTTGTCATGGTTCCTTTTGGTCTAACTAATGCTCTAGCTACTTTCATGTGTTTAATGAATAGTGTGTTACGTCCTTATCTGGACAATTTTGTTATTGTATTCATTGATGATATATTGATATATTCTAAGAATGAGGAAGGGCATGTCGAAAACTTGGCAACAATTTTGAGATTTCTAGGAGAACATCAGTTGTATGCTAAGCTTAGTAATTTCAGTTTCTTTCAGACAAAGGTACATTACTTGGGACATGTTGTTTCCAAGGAAGACATAACAGTGGATCTAGAAAAGATTAGAGCTATCATGGAATGAGCAGCTCCAAGGAATGTATATGAGGTTAGATCATTCATGGGATTAGCAATTTACTATAGGAGGTTCATCAGGAACTTCTCATGATTTTTATATCCTATTAAATCATTGTAGAGGAAAGGAAAGAAATTTGAATGGACAGAGGAATGTGCTATAATTTTTGAGCAGTTGAAGAAGTTGCTTACAAATGCTCCAATTCTCAAGATTGTAGACCCAGATAAAGAGTTCGTGGTATTCACAGATGCTTGCAAGAGATGACTTGGTGGAGTTTTGATGCAAGAGGGACATGTGGTATGCTAAGAATTAAGGAAAATGAATGAGCATGAGTAGAAATACGTGACACATGATCTTGAGTTGGAAGTGATCATTCATGCATTGAAGATGTGGAGGCACTATCTTCTTGGTATGAGGTTCATTCTGATGGGTGATAAAAGTGGGTTGAGGTACTTGTTTGACTAACTGAATCTAAATGTCATGAAAGCTAGATGGTTGGCTACAATTATTGATTTTTACTTCGAGATCAGGTACATTAAGGGAAAAGAGAACAAGGTTGCATATGATCTTAGTAGAAGAGAACATGTAAATCACATAGCAACTATGAGTTCATATGGGATGGATTTATAGGATCATATCTTATAGGAAGGACAACATGATGATAGGTATAGAGAGCTTAGGCACAGGTTATAAAAACAAGGTACATGTGAACAGGATGTGGACTAGCATCTCACAATAGATGGTTTGGTCAGATTTAGGGACATGATTTATGTGTCAGATAACAGTAAGCTCAAGAAGATTATCTTGAGGGAATTTCATGACTATTCATATTCAGGTCACCCGAGATATCAAAAGACATTGACAACGGTGAAGAAGTTATAATATTGGTTGAATCTTAAGAAAGAGGTAGCTTAGTTTGTGGCTAGATGTTTGGATTTTCAATAGGTAAAAGTAGAGTGTAATCATCCAGGTGGTCTACTACATACGATTCAAATTCCAGAGTGGAAATGGGAGGTCATTTCCATGGACTTCATCACAAGTTTGTTGAGAACATCTAGACAACATGATTCCATCATGGTTATGGTTGATAGGTTGACTAACGTAGCTTACTTCATAGCGGTTAAGTCTACTTATTAAGCTAGTGAGGTAGCACATGCATTCATCAGAAATATAATGAGATTGCATAATGTTCTGAAGAAGATTGTGTCAGACAAAGATGGCAAGTTCACTTCTAGGTTTTAGTAATACTTATTTGTAGGTTTGGGTACGTAGTTGGCCTTCAATACAAATTATCATCCACAGAAAGATGGACAAACATAGAGGGTCAACATGATTCTAGAGGACATGTTGAGAATGCATGTTATGCATCAACATTGGAAGTGGAAAGAATATCTTCCATTGATAGATGTTGCTTACAACAATGGGTACCAGGAGTCACTGAGCATGAGTCCATTTGAGGCATTGTATGGGTGCAGTTGTAATACTTTTATCATCTGGAGTGATCCAGTGAACATGGTACTGATTGGAACATACAATTGGAAGAGATGGAATAGGAGATGCAGGTTATCAAGAAGAAACTAAAGGTAGCACAAGACATACATAAGAGCTATGCAGATCATCACAAGTTGTTTAAGGAATTTCAGGTTGGGGAATAGTTGTACTTTCACATCTAGCACAAGAAGAACTCCTTGAGTATTGGGTCGTGTGTGAAGTTGGCACCTCAGTGTTGCGAGCCTTTCAAGATCCTTGAGAGGATTGGACTAGTGGTCTATAGATTTGCACTACCTCCAACAGTGAAAGTCCATGGTGTTTTCCATGTTTGATTTATTAAGATATATGTAAAAGATGTTGATCATGTTATTGATTGGTATGTATTGTAGGTGGAGCCAGAAGAAGAATTCTTGCCAGAACCTCAGTGCATTTCATAGTGGAAATGTCTCATGCTCCAGAACTGAGCAATCAAGCAAGTTAAAGTGAAATGGAAGCACTTTGGGCTTGATGAAGCTACATGGGAGACAATTGATTAGATGAGGGCTATGTATCCTTCATTATTTTCATGTGAAGGAAAATGCGTTTTGGTAAATGTACATATTTATGTATGGTTGTTGTTTTAAATACCACAACGAGTTGTGTTATAAAGCTCCAATAAGCAATATGATTGTCATGTTGTTATGTTTGTCATGTTGGTTTTTTTTAGCAAGTTGTTCATTGTAAATACTACATCGAGCTATGTTATAAAGCTCCATGGGCAATGTGTTTTGTTTTCAATGGTATTTCTAGTTATAGGTGTCATTGAACACTGAGGATGGTGTTCCCCTAAGGGGGAGGGGTCTGTAACAAGCCCGGGTTAAAATTTCATGTAATAAAGTTAATAAAGGAAAAAATAAGACCAAGGTCATTAGACATGTATTCCAAGCAGAATGTTGGGAAAAACAACCTAGTGGGTGTTCGTTTGGTTTTTTATGGCTAAAGGGAAATTGACAAAGGCAATGGAAAAGGATTTGAAGAGGAAAAGAGGCATTGATTGACATTTTAATTATGAAAATAATGAAAAATAGGAGAAAAGGAAGGTGAAAGGTCATAGGTTGCATGTGAGAAGGAAATTGAAGAAAATAGAGGTCTGATTAATAAATATGCTTCTGAGGATTAGTTCATAGCTTTTTTTGGTTAACCTTTTTTTAGTTTTAGCTTGAAGATCTCTCTCTCTCTCTCTATACACTCTCTCATACTCTTACATGCTTAGAGAATTCTTGGAGCACTCTAGTATTGGAGAAAGGAAGGCAAACAAAGGACACGAAATCAAAGGAAAGCAAAGATCAAGCAAGGAAGAGTTGGATTAAGCGGCTACACCGAGATTACTTGTAGGTATCGAGTTGCATGTATGATGTTTCTTCCTAGTTTGGACATGCATGGTACATGCATGTGTGTATTTGGTTCTCTTGCTGTCATTGGCATGGGATTTTCCAGGTGTGAACGTGGTTTTATCCTTTCCTTGCCATTTCTAGATAGCCATGGTGTGATGGAGTTTTATCTTTTGTTGAGCTTGGATTATTGGATGGTTTCGAAACAGAGTGAGGTGGTCTCAGGACAATTCCAAAGGGCCTAGAAATCACTTGACCGGTAATGGCAGGATATGTAATAAAGCATGAGGGTGGAGACAGGAAAATTCCTCAAGGTATTGGTGAATAAATCGAGAGGAATCCATGCTTGTTTAGGGCCTAGTGATCCGTTGATCGGTTTGGCCATATTGTTGTAAATCCTGGTAGTGTATGTTTCTTTGTTTGGTCCTAGGAATCCCTTGGCCGATAATGGAGGGATTACGATAAAGCCTGGTTGGGCAGGAGCTGGCTTTGGTCCTAGAAATCCCTTGACCGGTAATGGCGAGATATGTGGTAAAGCCTAAGGAAGTCATGGTTTTTTCTTGTGAGTCCCACATTCATGCTTGGAATGTGGCATGGGGGTGATTGGTTGAAAGAAAGATTTGGTTCAACTCAATCTATGGTCGAGTGGTACATGGAAGTACCTGACTTGGTTGGGTTTTGCATATGTTAATGAGATCTATTTTTCTCTTGTATTTGATGAGTATTTATACTTGTTATTATGTGGCTTTGATAGTTGTTTTATCATTGTTATTACTCTAGTTATATGCTGGTTATACGCATGGTTTCATGACAAATTCTAGTTATGGCTCTTAACATGTTTTGATTGGTAAATGAAGGGTTATTGAATGCATGACCTATATATATTATTGCGGCTATTGTGAGAGGGCATCAAACCTTCTTGATGATTTTCAGACAAGTGTGAGACCCCTATGTTCATATATGCATTTATAGCCTATAGATTACGTGTTCACATTGTGTTTGATGAAATGTTTGTCATGGTTAGGCCCTGTTAGGTCAATTTCTTATCTAAGTTTTGCATCAATGTCTGTTTCCTTGTGTCATTCACCATTCTGGAAAGTTCATCAAGTTATGGGCAGAGGTTTGGATTCTAGCCCGGAAAAAGTGGCCTAGATCTTGGGATTGCAGGCATAGAATCGAGTAAATTGTACTAAAGTTTCTGGGTGGCATGGTTTTCTTTGCAATTGGAAGCTTACATTCGTTAGCTTTCCTTGTTATGCATGCGACTGGAAACATGCGGAAACACAAGTTAACTCAGGGTTATGGCACCTGGAGTGGTTGGTTGGCTCCTGGTGGTCCTATAGCTCTTGAGGGTGGTAAATAAAGTTTTGGTTGGACGATTCCACTTCCTTAATTGTACCTAGGAGGTCAAGTCATATCATAGTAACTCTTTGTCACATATTCACCTCGGTGGACCGGTGAAATTCGGTAAGTGTAGGAGGAGGGTGTTACAATGAACAACCAATCCATACCCAAAATCATGTTGTATGAACCCAAAGGAAACAAATTTAAATTTGATGATGTAGGCATACCATTCAAATCAAATGAACAAGATCTCGCTCAATGATGAACTCTTCTCTTGGTTCCTGGAGCGAACTAAACTAACCAAGACTCTGCACACACTTCTTTATCCAAGCCACACTTATCCACCAGGTCAGGACTGATATAACTATAGTTAGATCCAGGATCAACCAAAATAGAAACAACTTGATAAAAAAACTTACCTTCCATCTCAATAATGGATGTCTAATGATTAACCCGTTTATCATCCACTGCTGCATAAATTTGCAGAATACTTTGCCTAATATGGCAAACTGTCTATGCTTCCTGAGCACTATAAATATGAGGTCTACCACCCTGATGCTATGGACAATCTATCCTACAATGCTCTCGACCACAAGTTCAACACTGCAAATGATTCCGTCCATCACCTTTGTTATGCTCCTTAGACTGAAACCCATATCCTCTGTCAACTGCATTGAACTTCTTGTACGATGTTGCATTCTCCTTGTTACTTTCATCTTGGGGTCTTCCTCGCTTCTTATCCCACTTTTTTTTTAGTCTTGCCATCCCCCTTCCAATCATGCTTAGGCTCATAATTACACTTAGTCTACTCATAAAAATGCTTTAATTTCCCAATGACTTCCTCCAATGACTGAGGTTCATCATACTCAATTCGATCCTTAAATGTTAAAGACAACCCACTGATGAATATTTGAACCTTCATCTTCTCATCCTTAAGGTATGGCAAATACTTCAATAGCTCTAGAAACTTAGTTTTATACTCTTCACCTATCATAGATCCCATCTTAATCTTATATAACTCCTTAGGCTTTCCATCGTAGTATCTCTCAGAAAAGTACTTCTTTCTAAAGAGTCTCTTAATCTCATTCCAATTGAACTCCTCTATCCTGATGCCTCTGATACGCTTCACATCTTCCCACCAGATATATGCTTTCCCTTAAGACTAAGAATAACTATTTTGGCTTTCACATTCTTTGTATAATCATGCAACTCGAAGAACTTCTTCATCCCAAGTAGTCATGCCTCTACATCTTTCAGTTTCTTTAACTCTCCAATAAAGGTAGGAGGTTTGGATTTCCTGAACTTTTCTAATAAGTACCGCTTCTCACTCCTCCTATAAGGATGATAGCAATGTATCTAAACCAAAACAAGAATAGAACCCATAACCATTGCCTCTCCTGTCAGGTGTATCCAACTATCTGCCCCTTTTACCGTGTCCTCCATATCTGACCGATATCCTCCATGAGACCTGCCACCATATGCACCATTAGTCCTTTCCTCCTATCCATAAATGATTCTTATGATCCTTGTCTCTACAAATATGATACACTCTAAAGAGTCATTGCATTGACCTCTGCTTTATTTTCCTGAGTTGTGGAAAGCCTTTCCTATGTTTAAATTATCCTGTCATTATCTACCTTACAACTTCTGATTTTTGTCTTGAAACTTCTCAAGGTATCTGCTATGTTAGGAGAATACTCTTCCCCTTATTTCTCAGCTAATCTATAAGGAGAGTCACGTAAATTGTAATCCACAATTCTTCTTGTCATATCTGATCTTCTTCTTCCTGAAAACATACCACGTCAAATAAACTATGTATAAACATAATAAAAAATACCTTAGTGTGTTTCAAGGGTGGCTATCTCGTCTTCAAAATCAGTCCAAATTAGCACATATATATATATATATATATATATATATATATATATATATATATATATATATATATATATATTTATATATTTATATAATGACATCAACATATCAATAAACTCAACATCATAACACACCAACATCATCACAATGACACAAAATTACAATGATGACCATAAGGCATAGAAAACATATCAACAACTAACATGCATGCATAATAATCACTTCTAGCCCATCCAATCAAAGCATTTGAACCTGGAAGCTATGATACCAATCTATAACCACATGTCCCACATTTACCCAAATCGTCGACAATCTCGCCAGGGTAAACATGAGACGAGCCCCTGCCGGTGATGGCGGCCTTACCAGTCGAGCAACTAAAGTTTCAATTTACTTATTTTTTTTTTACTTATTTGGGGGGGCAAATAAGTAACTAAAAAAGCGATGGTGGCCTTAACAGTTCTTCAAATGATGGTGGGTATACAACAAGCTCTATCTAAAGGTAAGGTCTCCCTCCTACTATCTCTCTATAAAAGGAAGGCGTGGGAAACTCATCCAACTCTAAAGAAAAGAAAGGGTCCTACTATAACTAGAAAGGGATATGGGTGTCTGATCCTTATGGACTAACTGGAAAAATACAACCAGTGGATCCAGCATGGGGAGCTGAAGGTTTTGATCCTTTTGTTCCAGGAGGAATAGCTTCTCATCATATAGCAATGGGTATTTTGGGTATATTAGCAGGTCTATTCCATCTCAGTGTTCGTCCTCCCCAACGTTTATACGTAGGATTACGCATGTTCAAAATATGTTTTGATCTTCCATAGATCAACTATCCTATTCATTAATGAATAGGATTTTGAATCCCTTAAATCTTGGGAAAAAACATTTTTATTTATTTTAAATAACCTTTTGGATAAGTTGAAATCTTCAATGGGCTTTTTAGTAGCACTAGGACCACCCGAGTGCAAGGACCGCTACGAGTTGATAAGGTCAATCCTTTGACAATGCATATATTATATATGTCATTATGCATTTTTTCCCTTTTCGAGAGTGTCACTATGACATGAACCGACCTCTAAGTTCTAGTTATGGAAGTGGTGCTGATGAACTATCAACTTTACTGATATCCCACGGAGACTACAGATTACTTAGGAGTTGAACAACCACCCCAAGTGATCAATCCCTGAGTTGAAACCATTTTTTTTGACACAACACTTCAATTGTACACATAACAAGGCAAGGGTGCGGTTATAGGCCTCCAACCGCACACATAGGCCTACTTCCATGTGGTCATGGCCTAATTTTCCCTATTCCTTGTCAGCAGTCCTGAGATCTGATCCACTTCTCCAGGCTAGCCTCCAGACCACTGCCCATAACTTCCTGTAACTTTCCAAAATCATATTTAACATGATGGAAAAGCTAAACATTCAAAATTGAATCAAAAACTTGACCTGGACTACTTAAAACAAACTATACATTTCGTTAAAAATATGGAAAACATATAGGTTATAGGTCATGAATGCATATGTGATCATAAAATAATGGTCTTCATATGAGAATCACTAAGAAGGATCTAATCCCTCTCTAGCTAGTTGCAATTACACTTGTTAGTCCATGCTTTCATCCCATTTAATAACTTGTCAAAACATGTCAAGAGCCATAGATAGAATACATCATATAACCAACATATAACCAAAAAATAGTCAACATAGAAACCATGAAAAATAAACCATAACATCACCATCATAGTCAAAACAAATTCTCCTAGATCACAATAGGAAAATATCTCATATCAACATGTGAAAATGCTAACCAAGTCATGGACTTCCACGTACCACCTGACCATATATTGGGTTGAACCAAATCTCTCTTTTAGCCAATCACCCCCGAGCCATATTCCAAGCATGAATGTGGGATATCATGGAATAAACCAAAACAAAACCAAACAAGGGCTTCCAGAGGCCAAACCATCTCAACCGTCAATCACAGTGATTCCACCTCTACGGTCCGGAAGTCACTAACATCAACTAGATTGGTCTCTACCCAAGCTTTCCAGGGCTCCAAGAACTAGTAACCCAACCCACATCCTTCTAGGTCTCTAGAGAGTTTGTTCCAACAGCGGCTCTAGGTACTAGTAACTCAACCCAACAAGCGCTCTAGAGAATTTGTCCCAACCTATAGCTCTAGGAACTAGTAACTCAACCCACGTTGCTCTAGGGCTTCCAGAGAATTTGTTCCATCCCATAGCCATAAGGAACCTGAGCACCAATCAGAAAAACAAGTGGAAGAAGCCCACAACAACATGGTTATATAGGAAATGGAAAGGTAAGGCTAAAACCCATTGTCAATCCAGGCAAATCTCCATGCCAATGACAACACATAACTAGAGACTCACACGCATCTACCATGAATCTAGAAATCCAGTTACCTGCAAAGCAATCTAGTTGTAGCTGTTGGTTTCACTATTTCCTTACGCTTCCCTGCTTTCTTTTTCCTTCTTTCTCCAAATCCAAGTGAATACTAGAATGCTCCAAGCATTCTCCAAGAATACTCTAAGTGTGCAAAAGTATGAGAGAATGCGAGTGTGTATCAGAGATACAAAAATTGAACTGACCAAATCTAACCCAACGAAAGCTGTGAACTGATCCTCAAAATCCTTTTTATCGTTGATGCCTCTACTTTCTTCATTTTCCTTTAGTTTTCCTCTAATTTCCTTAACATGCAAATCTGTGTCTCTTCACCTTCCTTTTCTCCTATTTCCCTTATTTTCATAATTAAAATGCCATTTATTGCCTCTTTTCCTTTGCCAATGCCTTTACGAATTTCCAAGCCATTAGTTAATCACAAGTGATGCCCAATAAAGTGTTTCCCCCAATATTCAGCTTGGAATATGTGTCCCATGAGCTTGGTCTTATTTTATTTACATACAAAAATCAACCAAGGGTTGTTACACACTTTAGCAACATAGTCTCACGCAAGGGTTTAAGTTGCTTCAAACATAGTCATAGTAGTTGGCACCCATAATGAATCAAAACCCTAATTCACTTTTTCTATGAAAATATAAAGAATTTTAGCTAGGTCTCTTGGTCCATCTATGAATACACCACCTTGTCCCTTTAGTTCCCTCCTCTTCCATGGTTGTCTCGATCTATGATAGCGGAGAGTGAGGACAACACTGCCCATTTTGATTTCTACTCTTCATGAATGGAAAGTTAGAACTTTGCCAACTCCAATTTGGCTCCAATCGCATCTCATTACAAATTTGTTAGGAAATGGATTTTCTTAATCATAGTTGGTTCCATCATTTAATTCAGTAGGGTATGGCTATTCAAGGCATGTAAGAAAAACAAGAAATATCCCTTAGAACTCTAATCCGTTGGTTGTCCCTTCCTCTAATGAGCTTAATTAAACATAATTAACAATTAACAATTATTAAAATAGAGTTCAACTAACCATATCTTTCCCCATGTTGGAGTCATAGTCACATTTGATGTTACAAAAGTAGAGGTCAAAATAGGGGGATGTCACAAAACTGGGTGGTGACTGTGCTCTCTTCCTCCTCCCTTATAAGGCACTTATGTGGTAACATAATTCTTCACTCTAGTTGATCAACCACAAAAGTATAACTTCATTTTCGTATGCTAGTATTGTGTGTGCAACATGGCATTTTATTATACTAAACTTGTGGTTGAGTTTGATAAGAAGCCATGGTGTTATGTGGGCCACTTCCCTTTCCATTTAGTTTTGCATTTGTGTTAATCATGCATGTGGTGATCAATTTTGGTTTTCTAGTTGTCTGATGTGTTTACCCACTTTTCATTACCCTATATAAATGTAAATAAAAGATAAGAAGTAAGTTTTATATATATATATATATATATATTTGGTTTAATAATAAATTACAAAAGCATTAAAACACAAGATTCAGTTCCATTTTTACTAGAAACAACAAGTCTTTTACAAGAATCAATAATTAAATCTACCTTAAAAAGTTTAAACCCAATAATTGAAGTTCCCTGTAATTGAATCTACTTTGCAAAGGTTAAACCCAATAAGTCAATTTACCATAAAAAGGTTGTATAATAATAATAATAATAATTTACCATGTTAATAATCAAAACCATGTTATTAATCAATTTTCATTTTCAAATAGTAATATATTTGATGGACAAAATGTTTATCATAAAACATTTTTACCATCAAATATAATTAATCAATTGTGCCAGGGACACATATCTAGGAAGTGTTGTAGCATCCGTAAATGAGTGTGAAATATAAATGTGAACTATATTCAAATGATATATCCAGATTGTTGTAAATTGAAATGTTAAATACAAAATAATAATAATATATAATATCTATTTAATTTAAAAAGTAATACAAATAAAAAATACATTCAATTTAATTTATTATATGTAATATTCCTCTCGTAAATAACCAAATAACTGAATATAAAATAAAAGTTATGAATTAGTTACAAAACTAATTCTTGTTATTTGTAAAAACTGAAACCAAGAAAGGAGGACATAATTACACTCGTCGGGTTACGGGGAAACGATGGGGGCCGACCAACCGCTGGTCGGGTAGGAATGGATACGCACAGAGATAACTGGGGGATCCAATGAATAAAAAAAAAACAGTTTTGTAAAACTGTGGTGTTTTGTTCTTTTCGCTTAATATCTATCCAACGGAATTTGTAACCGTGACGTGTTGCTCTTCATCTCATGCTTGCCGCGTTAACTGACTGAGAATGAATATTTCCACAATGAGACTCTCTTAAGGCGTGGGAAGTGCCGCATACAGTCCTGTTTTTTATGCAAATGAGATCAAGAACGAGCAGTCAGAAAGGAAAGAAAGGCGATGCATGCAGCGGTTGGCAGGAAAAGAAAGGGTGGATTAGCACTGAGACCCCAAATATTTGTTGGCATTATGTTATCTGGTATGACTGTATGTTACAGATGTTGTACTTGGTGGCAACTCCAGTGGTAAGGCTCTCAGTTTGTTGAAAAATTAAGAAGGACGCAGGCAATCGGTTCAGAAAGTGCGTCCCCGCAGGTATACCATGCAGAACCCGCGTCCAGGGACGCCGGCCAGCCGTTCAGGGGGTGTGTCTACCCAGTGCACACATTTCAAGGCAGAGAAAAGCACGTGGGGGTTTCTTGTGTGATATCTAGCCGACGGTTTTATGTTTCTATGGTGTCGGCTCGTGGTATTTTTCCATGTTTTGGGGAGGAGCTTGCCTATATAAAGCAAAGGAGTTCATTTGGATTGTGCAATTGTCTTGGGTTGAATATCTTATTTGGTGAGATCTAGTCCAGATCTAAGAGGGCGAATCTTCTAATGGACTGTGATCTCTATGGCGCATGATCAGATCTGTAGATCTGACTGTTTGGGTTTGTCCTGAAGCCTTCATATCATTTATATCTAAAGGGTCGCAGGTTCAGTGAAGGGAAAGTGCGCCGGGACGCAGGTACTGTAAAGGGCAAGTGCGTCGAGATGCAGCACAGTAGAGAGAGACCTGCGTGGGGACGCAGGGCGATCAAGGTTCAGGTGCGTCTCTGAAGCAGAAGGACGCGGCGCGATAGTGTTTTCAGGTGCGTCTCTGTAGCGAAAGATGCGACGCGATAGTATCTTTGGGTGCGTCCCTGAAGCAACAGAACGCAGAGCAGTCAAAGGAACAGTGCGTGGGCACGCAGCGGAGCAGAAGGATATCTGCGTGTGGACGCAGAGTAGCAGAAGGTTAACGGCGTCTGGTCGCAGGCCACAGAAAGAAAATCTGCGTCTCTATTTTAAGATGTTCTGTTGATTGAATTTCTCTATTGATAAGGTGTTCTGGGTTAGTTCTGTTGTTGCTGATCTGATATCTGTAGTGATCTATATATGTTATGTACTTGTTGATCATCTGATGCTTTATGAAAAGAAGTAGGGGGTTGTAGCTCCCTTCCAGGAGTAGACTGGAAAACGAGAGAGAGAGAGAGAGTTGTAGCTCTCTGCAGGTTGCAGCCTGCGTACTGGTAAAGGACTGCACCAGTACAAAATCATTGTAAAAGAAGTTTCTAAATTGAAAGAAGATAGAGACATATTGCAGCAGGTGGTTTTCACCCACATTGGGTTTCCACCTTACATCTTGTGTTCTTTGGTGTGACTATCTGTTTTTCATGCTCATTATTTTATGGTACTGACATGCTAAAATAATTCAAAGATCAAATAAGGAAGATTTATTAAATTGCTAGATAATACTGATTCACCCCCCCTCTCAGTATTATTTCCAACAATTGGTATCAGAGCAGGTCCTTCAGATAAGCTTGATCGCTTGAAGGTAGATCGTTCATCATGAGCAACTACGAGAGAGAAGCATCAATCAGGCCACCGATTTTTGATGGGACAAACTTTAATTATTGGAAGGTAAGAGTTACTGCATATCTTCAATCTCTTGGTACAGAAGTTTGGGACATTGTAGAAACAGGCTATGCTTTTCCTTCAGCTACTCCTACAGATCCAGCTGAGAAAAAGAAGTATGAAACAAATGCAAAAGCAGTCAGTACTCTATTAGGAAGTATATCCCAAACAGAATTCATGAAGGTAATGCACTTCAAATCAGCAAAAGAGATATGGGACAAAATGGTCACGAGCTATGAAGGAGATGAACAGGTAAAACAAGCTAAACTTCAAACTCTCAGGATTCAATATGAGACTCTCAAGATGTATAATGATGAAAGTGTGGCTAATTATTTTCTTCGGGTAGATGAGATTGTTAATTGTATGAAAAATTTGGGTGAAGAAATAAAAGAGGCTATAGTAGTTCAAAAGATTCTAAGATCATTATCCCCCAAGTTTGAATCTAAAGTATCTGCAATAGAAGAAAAGGAAAATCTCCGTGTTCTCACTATGTCTCAGCTACATGGAATTCTAACTGCTTATGAAATGAGAAAGGGAGGTCCATCAGACAGAAGTGAAGCTGCTTTTAAGGCATCAGGCAAAGAAGATTACTATGAAGCAAGCCATGTTCCAGAAGAAGAGGAAGAAGAATCAAATTTTGTCAGAAATCTTCAAAGGGGTTCTGGAAGGTTCAGAGGTAAGCTACCTTTCAAATGCTTTGCTTGTGGAAGAGTAGGTCATTATGCTGCAAAATGTCCTTATAAGGATAAAGGAAAGGAACCTGCTAGATGGAACAAGAAACAAAGTGCAAATAAGAAAAGCTACTACACCCATGAAGATAGTGATGGTTTATCAAACAGTGATGAAGATGAACAAGGTAATAAATATAAGTTGTTAATGGCATTTGAAGATGATGATTATGAGGATGCTGTAGATGTGAATAACCTCTATGATGAAATTACTAGACTCAAGAGATGTATAGAAGAAAAGAATGTGATCATTGATACTCTACAATTTCAAATTGATGAAAAAGAAAAACATCTTGAAAAACTAGAAGGTGAAATTGTTGGTCTCAGAAAAGAAATTGAGAAAACAAAAGCTATTAATCTTAAGTTTGTCAAAGGATCTGAAACTTTGGATGAGATTATCAATGTGCAGCGGTCTCCTCTAAACAAGACAGGTTTGGGTTACAATGGAGAAACCTCTCAAGCATCCACCTCAAAAAGTTATCTTGATGCGGCAAGAAGAAATGAGCAGAAGAACAATGAAGATAATCAGGTAAAGCAGGGACAAAATACAAACAGAAACTATTAGGGGCAATCCATCTTAAGGGTGAACAAAAGCTACAACCAGCCACAGGTAAAATCTTCTCAGTTTGGTTCAAGAATAGATGAAAATAGAAATTACAATCAGTTGGCAGGTAGATTCAATAACCGCAGAAGCTTCTTCAATGGACAATGCTTTTCTTGCCATAATTTTGGTCACAAAGCAGCTCAATGTGTTGCATATAAAACAATCATGACTAGGGAAGCTCAAAAACAAAGAAGTATGACAGGGATGACAAAAAGGACCTATAACAACTTTTCGGTTCTTGAAAATGAAGTCGAATGTTCTATTTGCAATAACTTTGGTCATGAAGAATCTGAATGCAGGAGCGGGTTTCAGCAGAAAAAGGAGCAAGCCTCAAGCACCAAAACATGGAGAATAAAGGAACCTCAAATAGAAAGATGTGGAATAGCATTTTATGCAGAGGGACAGGAAAATCTATGGTACATTGACAGTGGATGTTCGAAGCATATGACAGGTGATAAAGAAAAACTTGAATCTTATTCTGTTCTAGAAAAAGGAAAGAAAGTCTCTTTTGGAAACGATACTCCTGCAACTATAAAAGGAAAAGGCATTGCTCAGTTAAAAGGAAAGGTCAAAGCTGGAAATGTTTTGTATGTTGATGGATTGAAGCATAATCTTCTAAGTGTCAGCCAGATGTGTGATCAAAGAACCGAGGTTATTTTCAGATCGAATGGATGTCTTGTTCGTGATCTTGATACAGGTAAAACAGTACTCAAAGGCAAAAGAACTCCAAATAATCTGTACATATTTGAAGAAGGACAACAACAATGCTATCTAAGCAAGGATGAAGAGCACTGGTTATGGCATCGAAGGTTGGGACATCTAAGCTTCTCACAAATAAGGAAAGCATGCAAATATCAGGCAGTTCGCGATCTTCCAGATATCAAAATTCCTGACAACACCATATGCAGATCATGTCAGTTTGGAAAACAAACCAGGACTAACTTTCCAGAGAAAGAAGGATCAGCTAGCATGCCTCTTGAGCTAGTACATACAGATACATGTGGTCCATTCAGGAAAAGAACACCTAGAGGAGAGGAATACTTGATATTATTTATTGACGATTTCTCCAGGTTTGTCTGGTTAGGACTTATGAAGCACAAAGATGAAGCATTCGAAAAATTCAAATCCTTCAAAGCCTTGGTTGAAAATGAATCAGGTCACAAAATTAAGTGCCTCAGATCCGACAGAGGTGGGGAATTTACTTCAAATGAATTTTTCGATTTCTGTGATGAACATGGGATAAGGAGAGAATTCTCTACAGCTAGAACTCCTCAGCAAAATGGAGTTGTTGAAAGAATGAACAGAACAATCCAACAAATGGCTCGTGCTATGCTTGATGAATCAGGAACTCCCGCAACTTTCTGGGGTGAAGCTGCACATGCTGCGGTTGTTATTCTCAACAAAACAAATGTCCGGGTGAACAGCACTCAAACTCCTCATGAGCTTTGGAGTGGCAGGACTCCTTCGGTAAAGCACTTCAAAATCTTTGGGAGCAAATGCTATATCAAGAATACTGATGAGCAGCTTGGCAAACTTGAACCTAGAGCAGATGAAGGCATTCTTCTTGGCTATTCTCCACATAGCAAAGCATACAAATGCTACAATAAAAGACTTGGCAGAATTGTTGACAACATTGATGTAGTGGTTGATGAGAAGGGATATATTCCTAGGCAAGTACATCATGAAGATATAGAAGAAGATGAAGGCTACCCTCAAAGACAGAATAATGAAGAAGAAGAACCCCAAGGAGAACCTCAAGAAGAACCAGAGGAGCAGACAAGAATAGAAGAGAAAACTCCATCCAGATATGTTCAGAAGAATCATCCAGAATCTCAGATTGTGGGGCAGAAAGAAGCAGGTGTACAAAAAAGAAGAACAGTTGCAGAAGCCTCAAGCTATTTGGCATTACTCTCCTCTACTGAACCACAAAATGTGAAAGAAGCATGCAAAGATGAATGTTGGGTGAAAGCAATGGATGAAGAACTTGAGCAAATCGAAAAGAACAACACTTGGGAGCTGGTTCCTAGACCAAAGGATAAGAATTTTATCGGAACAAAATGGGTCTTCAAAAATAAATTGAATGAAAATGGAGAAGTAATTAGAAACAAAGCCAGACTTGTTTGTAAAGGGTATGCGCAGCAAGAAGGAATAGACTTTGAAGAAACTTTTGCTCCTGTTGCAAGACTTGAGGCCATCCGAATGTTCCTTGCTCTCTCAAGTTTTCAAAACTTCAAAGTATTTCAAATGGACGTGAAATCAGCCTTTCTGAATGGAGACTTGGAAGAAGAAGTGTACATTGAACAGCCAGATGGGTTCATTCTTGGAAATGATCCAAATCTTGTATGCCGATTGAAAAAGGCTCTCTATGGTCTCAAACAAGCTCCAAGGGCTTGGTACTACCGGTTGGACAAATATCTTCATCAACAAGGTTTCTCAAAAGGTTCAGCAGATAGCAATCTGTATATAAAAGTTGAAAATGACAAATTGCTAATACTTGTTGTGTATGTAGATGACATTATTTTTGGCAGCAATGAAGAAGCTATGAGTCAAAGCTTTGCCTCGGTCATGCAGAAAGAATTTGAAATGTCCTTGCTAGGAGAACTGACATATTTCCTTGGTTTGCAAATCCAACAAAAGGAAGGAGGAATCTTTTTATCTCAAACCAAGTATCTCAAGCAGATTTTGAAGAAATATGGCATGGAAGATGCAAAACCAGTATGTACACCCATGGTCACAGGATGTAGTCTCAGTGCAAATGATGAATCTGCAGCAGTACATCAACCAACCTACAGATCTATGATTGGAAGTTTACTATATTTGACAGGTACCCGACCGGACATCATGCATGCAGTTGGAATAGTTGGAAGATTTCAGGCAAATCCGAAGGAGACTCATCTTCAGGCAGTAAAGAGAATTTTCAAATATCTTCAAGGGACTCAAAATTATGGCTTATGGTATCCTAGAGATACAGATCTTACTCTTCATGCTTATACAGATGCAGATTGGGCCGGAAGCGTGGATGACAGGAAAAGCACAAGTGGTGGTGCGTTCTTTATGGGTTCCAGACTAGTATCTTGGTTCAGCAAGAAACAGAGTTCCATTGCCTTATCTACAGCTGAAGCAGAATATGTTGCTGCTGCATCTTGTTGCACCCAACTCCTTTGGATGATGCAGACTTTGCAGGATTTTCAAATCACTTGTACTCCACCAATCCCCATCTTATGTGATAATACAAGTGCAATCAGCATCTCAAAGAACCCTGTTATGCATTCAAAAACCAAGCACATACCAATCAAGTACCATTTTCTCCGGGAACAAGTGCTTGAACAGAAAGTCAAGTTGGAGTATGTTCCTTCCAAGGAACAAGTTGCTGATATTCTCACCAAACCATTGCCCAGGGACACATTTGAATACCTCAGGCAAAAGCTGGGGGTTGTTGATGCATCATCTTATTGTTGAACATCTTCTTATTGGTGGTACAAGGCTCAGGGGGAGCACATAATGCATTGTTGGCATTATGGAGAAGGAGATCTTGGAAATAGCTGCAATATGTCTCTATCTCTTTCATGGTGGATTTCTGGTTATTTGTTGCAGATCTGGAGGAGCATGAGCTAAGGGGGAGCATACCCTTTGCCCTTGATGTCAAAGGGGGAGAATGAAGCTGAAGCTTGTAAGGTTGAGGTTGCCAGGTTGAGGTTGCCATCAAGTCCAAAGGGGGAGATTGTTGGCATTATGTTATCTGGTATGACTGTATGTTACAGATGTTGTACTTGATGGCAACTCCAGTGGTAAGGCTCTCAGTTTGTTGAAAAATTAAGAAGGACGCAGGCAATCGGTTCAGAAAGTGCGTCCCCGCAGGTATACCATGCAGAACCCGCGTCCATGGACGTCGGCCAGCCGTTCAGGGGGTGCGTCTATCCAGTGCACACATTTCAAGGCAGAGAAAATCATGTGGGGGTTTCTTGTGTGATATCTAGCCGACGGTTTTATGTTTCTATGGTGTCGGCTCGTCGTATTGTTCCATGTTTTGGGGAGGAGCTTGCCTATATAAAGCAAAGGAGTTCATTTGGATTGTGCAATTGTCTTGGGTTGAATATCTTATTTGGTGAGATCTAGTCCAGATCTAAGAGGGCGAATCTTCTAATGGACTGTGATCTCTATGGCGCATGATCAGATCTGTAGATCTGACTCTTTGGGTTTGTCCTGAAGCCTTCATATCATTTATATCTAAAGGGTCGCAGGTTCAGTGAAGGGAAAGTGCGCCGGGACGCAGGTACTGTAAAGGGCAAGTGCGCCGAGACGCAGCACAGTAGAGAGAGACCTGCGTGGGGACGCAGGGCGATCAAGGTTCAGGTGCGTCTCTGAAGCAGAAGGACGCGGCGCGATAGTGTTTTCAGGTGCGTCTCTGTAGCGAAAGACGCGGCGCGATAGTATCTTTGGGTGCGTCCCTGAAGCAACAGAACGCAGAGCAGTCAAAGGAACAGTGCGTGGGCACGCAGCGGAGCAGAAGGATATCTGCGTGTGGACGCAGAGTAGCAGAAGGTTAACGGCGTCTGGTCGCAGGCCACAGAAAGAAAATCTGCGTCTCTGTTTTAAGATGTTCTGTTGATTGAATTTCTCTATTGATAAGGTGTTCTGGGTTAGTTCTGTTGTTGCTGATCTGATATCTGTAGTGATCTATATCTGTTATGTACTTGTTGATCATCTGATGCTTTATGAAAAGAAGTAGGGGGTTGTAGCTCCCTTCCAGGAGTAGACTGGAAAACGAGAGAGAGAGAGAGAGTTGTAGCTCTCTGCAGGTTGCAGCCTGCGTACTGGTAAAGGACTGCACCAGTACAAAATCATTGTAAAAGAAGTTTCTAAATTGAAAGAAGATAGAGACATATTGCAGCAGGTGGTTTTCACCCACATTGGGTTTCCACCTTACATCTTGTGTTCTTTGGTGTGACTATCTGTTTTTCATGCTCATTATTTTATGGTACTGACATGCTAAAATAATTCAAAGATCAAATAAGGAAGATTTATTAAATTGCTAGATAATACTGATTCACCCCCCCTCTCAGTATTATTTCCAACAATTGGTATCAGAGCAGGTCCTTCAGATAAGCTTGATCGCTTGAAGGTAGATCGTTCATCATGAGCAACTACGAGAGAGAAGCATCAATCAGGCCACCGATTTTTGATGGGACAAACTTTAATTATTGGAAGGTAAGAGTTACTGCATATCTTCAATCTCTTGGTACAGCAGTTTGGGACATTGTAGAAACAGGCTATGCTTTTCCTTCAGCTACTCCTACAGATCCAACTGAGAAAAAGAAGTATGAAACAAATGCAAAAGCAGTCAGTACTCTATTAGGAAGTATATCCCAAACAGAATTCATGAAGGTAATGCACTTCAAATCAGCAAAAGAGATATGGGACAAAATGGTCACGAGCTATGAAGGAGATGAACAGGTAAAACAAGCTAAACTTCAAACTCTCAGGATTCAATATGAGACTCTCAAGATGTATAATGATGAAAGTGTGGCTAATTATTTTCTTCGGGTAGATGAGATTGTTAATTGTATGAAAAATTTGGGTGAAGAAATAAAAGAGGCTATAGTAGTTCAAAAGATTCTAAGATCATTATCCCCCAAGTTTGAATCTAAAGTATCTGCAATAGAAGAAAAGGAAACTCTCCGTGTTCTCACTATGTCTCAGCTACATGGAATTCTAACTGCTTATGAAATGAGAAAGGGAGGTCCATCAGACAGAAGTGAAGCTGCTTTTAAGGCATCAGGCAAAGAAGATTACTATGAAGCAAGCCATGTTCCAGAAGAAGAGGAAGAAGAATCAAATTTTGTCAGAAATCTTCAAAGGGGTTCTGGAAGGTTCAGAGGTAAGCTACCTTTCAAATGCTTTGCTTGTGGAAGAGTAGGTCATTATGCTGCAAAATGTCCTTATAAGGATAAAGGAAAGGAACCTGCTAGATGGAACAAGAAACAAAGTGCAAATAAGAAAAGCTACTACACCCATGAAGATAGTGATGGTTTATCAAACAGTGATGAAGATGAACAAGGTAATAAATATAAGTTGTTAATGGCATTTGAAGATGATGATTATGAGGATGCTGTAGATGTGAATAACCTCTATGATGAAATTACTAAACTCAAGAGATGTATAGAAGAAAAGAATGTGATCATTGATACTCTACAATTTCAAATTGATGAAAAAGAAAAACATCTTGAAAAACTAGAAGGTGAAATTGTTGGTCTCAGAAAAGAAATTGAGAAAACAAAAGCTATTAATCTTAAGTTTGTCAAAGGATCTGAAACTTTGGATGAGATTATCAATGTGCAGCGGTCTCCTCTAAACAAGACAGGTTTGGGTTACAATGGAGAAACCTCTCAAGCATCCACCTCAAAAAGTTATCTTGATGCGGCAAGAAGAAATGAGCAGAAGAACAATGAAGATAATCAGGTAAAGCAGGGACAAAATACAAACAGAAACTATCAGGGGCAATCCATCTTAAGGGTGAACAAAAGCTACAACCAGCCACAGGTAAAATCTTCTCAGTTTGGTTCAAGAATAGATGAAAATAGAAATTACAATCAGTTGGCAGGTAGATTCAATAACCGCAGAAGCTTCTTCAATGGACAATGCTTTTCTTGCCATAATTTTGGTCACAAAGCAGCTCAATGTGTTGCATATAAAACAATCATGACTAGGGAAGCTCAAAAACAAAGAAGTATGACAGGGATGACAAAAAGGACCTATAACAACTTTTCGGTTCTTGAAAATGAAGTCGAATGTTCTATTTGCAATAACTTTGGTCGTGAAGAATCTGAATGCAGGAGCGGGTTTCAGCAGAAAAAGGAGCAAGCCTCAAGCACCAAAACATGGAGAATAAAGGAACCTCAAACAGAAAGATGTGGAATAACATTTTATGCAAAGGGACAGGAAAATCTATGGTACATTGACAGTGGATTTGAAGCATATGACAGGTGATAAAGAAAAACTTGAATCTTATTCTGTTCTAGAAAAAGGAAAGAAAGTCTCTTTTGGAAACGATACTCCTGCAACTATAAAAGGAAAAGGCATTGCTCAGTTAAAAGGAAAGGTCAAAGCTGGAAATGTTTTGTATGTTGATGGATTGAAGCATAATCTTCTAAGTGTCAGCCAGATGTGTGATCAAAGAACCGAGGTTATTTTCAGATCGAATGGATGTCTTGTTCGTGATCTTGATACAGGTAAAACAGTACTCAAAGGCAAAAGAACTCCAAATAATCTGTACATATTTGAAGAAGGACAACAACAATGCTATCTAAGCAAGGATGAAGAGCACTGGTTATGGCATCGAAGGTTGGGACATCTAAGCTTCTCACAAATAAGGAAAGCATGCAAATATCAGGCAGTTCGCGATCTTCCAGATATCAAAATTCCTGACAACACCATATGCAGATCATGTCAGTTTGGAAAACAAACCAGGACTAACTTTCCAGAGAAAGAAGGATCAGCTAGCATGCCTCTTGAGCTAGTACATACAGATACATGTGGTCCATTCAGGAAAAGAACACCTAGAGGAGAGGAATACTTGATATTACTTATTGACGATTTCTCCAGGTTTGTCTGGTTAGGACTTATGAAGCACAAAGATGAAGCATTCGAAAAATTCAAATCCTTCAAAGCCTTGGTTAAAAATGAATCAGGTCACAAAATTAAGTGCCCCAGATCCGACAGAGGTGGGGAATTTACTTCAAATGAATTTTTGATTTCTGTGATGAACATGGGATAAGGAGAGAATTCTCTACAGCTAGAACTCCTCAGCAAAATGGAGTTGTTGAAAGAATGAACAGAACAATCCAACAAATGGCTCGTGCTATGCTTGATGAATCAGGAACTCCCGCAACTTTCTGGGGTGAAGCTGCACATGCTGCGGTTGTTATTCTCAACAAAACAAATGTCCGGGTGAACAGCACTCAAACTCCTCATGAGCTTTGGAGTGGCAGGACTCCTTCGGTAAAGCACTTCAAAATCTTTGGGAGCAAATGCTATATCAAGAATACTGATGAGCAGCTTGGCAAACTTGAACCTAGAGCAGATGAAGGCATTCTTCTTGGCTATTCTCCACATAGCAAAGCATACAAATGCTACAATAAAAGACTTGGCAGAATTGTTGACAACATTGATGTAGTGGTTGATGAGAAGGGATATATTCCTAGGCAAGTACATCATGAAGATATAGAAGAAGATGAAGGCTACCCTCAAAGACAGAATAATGAAGAAGAAGAACCCCAAGGAGAATCTCAAGAAGAACCAGAGGAGCAGACAAGAATAGAAGAGAAAACTCCATCCAGATATGTTCAGAAGAATCATCCAGAATCTCAGATTGTGGGGCAGAAAGAAGCAGGTGTACAAACAAGAAGAACAGTTGCAGAAGCCTCAAGCTATTTGGCATTACTCTCCTCTACTGAACCACAAAATGTGAAAGAAGCATGCAAAGATGAATGTTGGGTGAAAGCAATGGATGAAGAACTTGAGCAAATCGAAAAGAACAACACTTGGGAGCTGGTTCCTAGACCAAAGGATAAGAATGTTATCGGAACAAAATGGGTCTTCAAAAATAAATTGAATGAAAATGGAGAAGTAATTAGAAACAAAGCCAGACTTGTTTGTAAAGGGTATGCGCAGCAAGAAGGAATAGACTTTGAAGAAACTTTTGCTCCTGTTGCAAGACTTGAGGCCATCCGAATGTTCCTTGCTCTCTCAAGTTTTCAAAACTTCAAAGTATTTCAAATGGACGTGAAATCAGCCTTTCTGAATGGAGACTTGGAAGAAGAAGTGTACATTGAACAACCAGATGGGTTCATTCTTGGAAATGATGCAAATCTTGTATGCCGATTGAAAAAGGCTCTCTATGGTCTCAAACAAGCTCCAAGGGCTTGGTACTACCGGTTGGACAAATATCTTCATCAACAAGGTTTCTCAAAAGGTTCAGTGGATAGCAATCTGTATATAAAAGTTGAAAATGACAAATTGCTAATACTTGTTGTGTATGTAGATGACATTATTTTTGGCAGCAATGAAGAAGCTATGAGTCAAAGCTTTGCCTCGGTCATGCAGAAAGAATTTGAAATGTCCTTGCTAGGAGAACTGACATATTTCCTTGGTTTGCAAATCCAACAAAAGGAAGGAGGAATCTTTTTATCTCAAACCAAGTATCTCAAGCAGATTTTGAAGAAATATGGCATGGAAGATGCAAAACCAGTATGTACACCCATGGTCACAGGATGTAGTCTCAGTGCAAATGATGAATCTGCAGCAGTACATCAACCAACCTACAGATCTATGATTGGAAGTTTACTATATTTGACAGGTACCCGACCGGACATCATGCATGCAGTTGGAATAGTTGGAAGATTTCAGCCAAATCCGAAGGAGACTCATCTTCAGGCAGTAAAGAGAATTTTCAAATATCTTCAAGGGACTCAAAATTATGGCTTATGGTATCCTAGAGATACAGATCTTACTCTTCATGCTTATACAGATGCAGATTGGGCCGGAAGCGTGGATGACAGGAAAAGCACAAGTGGTGGTGCGTTCTTTATGGGTTCCAGACTGGTATCTTGGTTCAGCAAGAAACAGAGTTCCATTGCCTTATCTACAGCTGAAGCAGAATATGTTGCTGCTGCATCTTGTTGCACCCAACTCCTTTGGATGATGCAGACTTTGCAGGATTTTCAAATCACTTGTACTCCACCAATCCCCATCTTATGTGATAATACAAGTGCAATCAGCATCTCAAAGAACCCTGTTATGCATTCAAAAACCAAGCACATACCAATCAAGTACCATTTTCTCCGGGAACAAGTGCTTGAACAGAAAGTCAAGTTGGAGTATGTTCCTTCCAAGGAACAAGTTGCTGATATTCTCACCAAACCATTGCCCAGGGACACATTTGAATACCTCAGGCAAAAGCTGGGGGTTGTTGATGCATCATCTTATTGTTGAACATCTTCTTATTGGTGGTACAAGGCTCAGGGGGAGCACATAATGCATTGTTGGCATTATGGAGAAGGAGATCTTGGAAATAGCTGCAATATGTCTCTATCTCTTTCATGGTGGATTTCTGGTTATTTGTTGCAGATCTGGAGGAGCATGAGCTAAGGGGGAACATACCCTTTGCCCTTGATGTCAAAGGGGGAGAATGAAGTTGAAGCTTGTAAGGTTGAGGTTGCCAGGTTGAGGTTGCCATCAAGTCCAAAGGGGGAGATTGTTGGCATTATGTTATCTGGTATGACTGTATGTTACAGATGTTGTACTTGATGGCAACTCCAATGGTAAGGCTCTCAGTTTGTTGAAAAATTAAGAAGGACGCAAGCAATCGGTTCAGAAAGTGCATCCCCACAGGTATACCATGCAGAACCCGCGTCCAGGGACACCGGCCAGCCGTTCAGGGGGTGCGTCTACCCAGTGCACACATTTCAAGGCAGAGAAAAGCACGTGGGGGTTTCTTGTGTGATATCTAGCCGACGGTTTTATGTTTCTATGGTGTCGGCTCGTGGTATTTTTCCATGTTTTGGGGAGGAGCTTGCCTATATAAAGCAAAGGAGTTCATTTGGATTGTGCAATTGTCTTGGGTTGAATATCTTATTTGGTGAGATCTAGTCCAGATCTAAGAGGGCGAATCTTCTAATGGACTGTGATCTCTATGGCGCATGATCAGATCTGTAGATTTGACTCTTTGGGTTTGTCCTGAAGCCTTCATATCATTTATATCTAAAGGGTCGCAGGTTCAGTGAAGGGAAAGTGCGCCGGGACGCAGGTACTGTAAAGGGCAAGTGCACCGAGACGCAGCACAGTAGAGAGAGACCTGCGTGGGGACGCAGGGCGATCAAGGTTCAGGTGCGTCTCTGAAGCAGAAGGACGCGGCGCGATAGTGTTTTCAGGTGCGTCTCTGTAGCGAAAGACGCGGTGCGATGGTATCTTTGGGTGCGTCCCTGAAGCAACAGAACGCAGAGCAGTCAAAGGAACAGTGCGTGGGCACGCAGCGGAGCAGAAGGATATCTGCGTGTGGACGCAGAGTAGCAGAAGGTTAACGGCGTCTGGTCGCAGGCCACAGAAAGAAAATCTGCGTCTCTGTTTTAACATGTTCTGTTGATTGAATTTCTCTATTGATAAGGTGTTCTGGGTTAGTTTTGTTGTTGCTGATCTGATATCTGTAGTGATTAATATCTGTTATGTACTTGTTGATCATCTGATGCTTTATGAAAAGAAGTAGGGGGTTGTAGCTCCCTTCCAGGAGTAGACTGGAAAACGAGAGAGAGAGAGAGAGTTGTAGCTCTCTGCAGGTTGCAGCCTGCGTACTGGTAAAGGACTGCACCAGTACAAAATCATTGTAAAAGAAGTTTCTAAATTGAAAGAAGATAGAGACATATTGCAGCAGGTGGTTTTCACCCACATTGGGTTTCCACCTTACATCTTGTGTTCTTTGGTGTGACTATCTGTTTTTCATGCTCATTATTTTATGGTACTGACATGCTAAAATAATTCAAAGATCAAATAAGGAAGATTTATTAAATTGCTAGATAATACTGATTCACCCCCCCTCTCAGTATTATTTCCAACAATATTACGTGATGTTGGCCACTTTCTCGGTAGTGGGAGGGTGAGGCATCAAGAATTGGTTGGGATGAGATCAAACGCGAAGGATCCGAATGCTTTGGGACCAAAGAAGCTGATGGCCGACTTTGGATACCAGAGAAAGCCCTAGTTGTGTGGACATTTTTTGTGGGATGCATATTTGCGATGGGAACTTTGTTCTTGTTGCAGGAAACCCGTAAATCAATTCTATACACGGTGGTCAATTCCCCTACTCTGGCTGCCTGGAAAGGCTTCATTGGAAAGAAATATTAAAGCACAAGAGAATGAGCAGAGAAGGTCGATGTTAATGGTGGCCATGTGCAGAACATGAATTTCTCTGAAAATCATGCGAGACCAGAGACCGCTATCGAGAAACTGCCCAGGATTCGAGGAACGCCATTAAAGGGAATGCCTGTCGAGTTCTTCAGAGCTTACCTCGATTGCATCAGGTTTAATTCCATTTTCTTTTTTTGGTTAGGAACCGCTGAAGGGAGAGTGGTTATCTTCCAAATGCATTCGTGTAGTTGTTGCTACCCAAATCCTCGTTGAGCTATTCTTTTTATTACAAGTTGTTTCCAGTTTGTGGCTGGTGTTACGGAACAAATCATGCATATGATATTCCAAGGCTTTTCAAGACATAGTCGGACAGGTGATGGAGGCAAGAAGGTTGCCAAGGATAAGATAAGTAACTTGCTCTCTTTCTAGAAGGAAAAATATATGTGTTTTTTATTTATCTTTTTGAAAGATTTCCTTGTGTTAAATGCTGAGTCACTTGTCATTTTCTTGAAAAGGGATATATGCTTAAATGATTTGTGATACTAGTTAATTTCAAAGTTTCTTGTGAAATAATTATGCATTGCATGCATGATAGAAATTGCTAATGATGTGCTTCTAGGCACATAGATAATCATTCTAACTTTCTTGAAGAAAAACATATGTTTTATATACACATAAATATAGTTTCTTTTTAGAAAAAGAGTGCATTCTTCATGCATGAAAATAATGACTTTATGCGAGATTTCTTGAAAACAAAGATAGAGATTCTTTCCTTAAAAGACACATATGAATAGTGTTCATGCAAGAACAAGAATCCATACTTGTTTCATGAAAAGATTATGTGCATTGAAGTAAAAGTAATTGTGTTAGGAAAAACACATGTTGCATGCACATAAGGGTAGCTATTGTGACATTGGGAATATGATTTGGTGTGTACGTAGAGAAAGTATTATGTTGACTTTCTTGTAAATAATGATAATCGATGTTAACATTCTTGGAAATATTAATCTCTTGAAAAGATTGTCTTTCTAGATGAGTTGGATCGAATTCTTGATTTTGGTGCATAAAAGGTTAAGTTAACCTTGTTATTGTTTCTTGATTCTTTAAGCATAAATATGGGTATCTATAATAATTTCTTGAAAGGAAAAGCATGAGAAACTTACTTATAGGAAGATAGAGAAATGGGGTTATGATGACTTCCTTTAAGAAAGAAGTAAGTAATTGTTTACATGAAATGATGGTAGAGTTCTAGAGAAGGGAATATGCGTTGCCTATATTAAAGAAGGGCTATAAGATAAGCTATTGGATAGTCAAAGAATAGTCATTGTGTTATGGAGATGTGTTCTTTGTATGTTAAAGAAACTATGTTAATTTCTTGGAAAATAACTATGTGGAAGGAACGCATGTGGAAAGGTGCAAAAACAATAGTTTATTACCTGTATGTAAACATAACTAATGTACTATATGTTTTAAAGGGAAACATGGACCTGTAAAACTAATGGTTAGATCTCTTAAAGAGAAATATGCATTAGTGTGAATAAGCATTGTGAAAAGTAGAACAAGAATTTACTTGAATATATGTACTAGTTAATTAGTATGTTATGCTTGCTCATGCAGATGAGTAGATGTTAAAAGATCACTTTTAGAGGTTGCTTATTAATTGATTAATAATGTATCTAATATTGTTGCCAAAGCTTGTTGACAACTACATTGACAGGAAACGATGGCGGTTGGTGCCAAAGGAAAGTGATGTTTAACATTGTGGCAGGAAAAGGATTAATGGTCCATGCAGATGAGTTCGAGTTGCAGGATCGTCCATTGCTAGAACAATCATGCCACAAGGAATGTTGCATGTGGTGGTATGTAAGAAAAGGGTTTCATGGAAACTGTATTAGCTTTTAGCTAGTTATGTGACAACTTAATGATAATTCATTGTAATGATTTCATAACAATGGTTAAGGGATGGAATCCCTTATGAGCCATTGAGTGAGGGGTGAAAACCCTCACGAGCGTTTAATAATAAGATTAAACGTTTGCTGGTTTTCACCCTACGGGGTTTCCAGGGTATATCGGTGTTCAATGGTGTGATTGCCTTTTGTGTCAGTTTGATGATGTTGAATCCTTGATGATGATGATTCTTTATTTGATGTGATAATCATAATGTCCAAAGTATGTGATTAATTTATATGGTAAAGGAAAATCATGAAATGGACGCAAGGTTCATGAGACAGTTTATGTTATTACACTACCACATTGGTGGTTAATGGTTATGCAAATGGTTATGCAACTTACTGTCTTTTACTACAATTTACTTGATGTATTAATACTGTCTTTTACTACAATTTACTTGATGTATTAATGAACATTATATCTAATGGTTATTGAGGAATTGAGGAGTTGTGAATTGGATAATTACTTGTGGGTAATTTGTATAAAAAATTCTAACTCCCTGCTTTTACATGCGAGGTTACTGGGGTACATTACATTATACATCTAATTTAATTTATTATATTATAATTGAATTTATTATATATTCAATTTAATTTATTATATTATAATTTTGTTTTTATTAGTAAAATAAAAAACAATATGCATATCATATTAAAATAAATTTTAAAAATAATAATTCATATTTATGATATTTCAAAATATAATTAATAGATGTATACAATTTGATAAATATATAGGTAGAGATAATATTATTTTTATATATAGATAAATGAGAAATATATATAAAATACAAAAATTTAATATTTACAATATACTTTTTTTTTTCTAAACTAGTTAATTAGCTATCTATTTGTACTGATGTTGTCACATATTACATTAAAATATATATATGTGTTTGTGTGTGGACTTATATCTATATATATATATATATATATATATATATATATATAAAAGCCCCCCACACACACATATATATATATGAGAGAGATATTGCGTGTAAATTAATAACTTTATATAGTGAGGCAAAGTAATTAAAAAAAAAAAAAAAAATCTACTTTTTAATATGGGGATATATGTATTTCCTCCATTGACTTGAGATCTAATGTCCATAGTATGTTAAAAATGTGTAATGTAACATAATGTAATGTAAACATTTTAAATTGGTAAAAATAACAAAATAAAAATAACCCTATAAAAAAATGACACACAGTGAGAATCAATGGTATTGACACATGGTATTCATGTGGATTAGCCTAAATCCATCTTAGTTTGATGTTATATTTAGATACATAATTAGCTGTAGAAAATGATGTTGAATCCATTTACCCTGTAAAGGTAAATATTTTTTATGGATATCAGGTTCGCTTTGGGTAATTGTCTAAGGTGGGGAAATATTAGGAAAAATATATATATTACATTTGATCTAATATTTCTGCCTAGCTCCATCCACATTTTACTAGGTTATATTGGGTAAAATATAATACTATAGTATTACATTTTACCCAATATATTCCTCAACATGTCCATTTCTTATTGTAATTTTATTTATTTATTTATTTTTAATTTTAAAAGTAAACAGACTCAACTATAAAATTAGCAAGGATGAGAGGGAATATTGAGTAAAATGTAATATTTAGGTTGGGTGTTACCATAAATATTAGGTAAAATATAATAATATTACATTTTAATTAGTATTTACCTCTGCCCATTTTTAATTGTGTGAAAGTGGTAATAAGTATTGGGTAACATATAATAATAATATTATATTTTATCAATGCCAATTTTTAATTGGTTGAAAGTGGTAATAAATGTTGGGTAACATATAATATTATATTTTATGGTAGAGATATTGTAATCTTTAACATTTTGACGGGATAAAAATAGAATTAATAAATTTAATATTATATTTATATTTATAATTACAATCAATTATAAATAATAATTAAACTAGCCTAGATCCATCTTAACTCTTGATCTACCAAGGGCTAAGAGGGATCACATTTCTTGAGATGTAAAGCTCTTTTAAATTGAAAAGAGATTTGATCCCTCTTGGAGCTTGGTAAATCCAGAGTTAAGATGGATCTACACTAGTTATAATCAATACCTTATATATCATATTAAAAACTCAAATTACAAAAATTATAAAAACATTTTAAAGAATAATGATAAGCTCATAAATATGTAACTATATATATTATCATGATTTTAATAAAACTAAAATTAAGAATATTTCTATACATAAAAATGTAAAATTTAAATAAATATAAAAAATATTATTATGTATCACAATAAATCTATTTTAATTTTGAATTTCTGAAGTATTTAAAAAAAAATCAATTTCCGATTGTAAAGTTGTTTTTCAAATTTTACATGAGAAAAAAATTTGCATTTTAAAAAAGTTATGCTAATATTTATGCTAATTTATTTTAAAAACAAACAATTTGTTAAAAGAATTAATTACTATCCTAAAACTTCCCATAGTTTTACGCTACCATCTTAATTTTAAATGTAATTTAAATACTCTTTAACATTTTTATAATTCAGTGCCACATAAATAAATAGCAACATTGATAAAGACAACATAAACCAAAATGCCAATATTTTTCATTTAACATTTTTATAATTCAGTGCCACATAAATAAATAACAACTTTGATAAAGACAACATAAATCAAAATGCTAATATTTCTCATATCTAGAAAAAAGTTAACTTATAATAATTTCAAAAGTCAATCTGTCATACAACCTAAATTCCATTGGTGTAATTTATTTGCATACATAATTTCAAGTCCCAACATGACTATGCCCCGATACATTCAATTTAACTCCCTCTGATTTTGAGTTTTTTATTATTCCTGATTCAAGTGGGTACTTTGGTCCAATGAAAAGCTAATTGACAGCCATATCGAGAACTTGTTTTTCGCTTTTTCTTTTCCCTAGAATTTCAATCTATGCCATGTCTCTATTAAAGCTAGATGCCATGCCTCTATTAAAGAGATACCCTTGTACTCGAGATACTCTCCAACTCCATTGTGGTGTGTTTGTTCACCAACTCTATTGTGGAACTTTATATATTTATGGCCACACTCCCAAAAGTCCTTATATTATAATGTTTTTTAAATGTACTTTGAAGTTAAGGAAATGGAAGCTTCCCTTGGTTTAGGTCACATGACATGAATCATTGATGCTCAGGATTAACTATTAATTCTTTGATATAGGTTCCAACCATCATCTAGAACATTAATGGTCTATCTCATACAAATTTTAGGTTCATTTTATATAAACCCTAACCATAAATGTTGAAACATGATATGAGAGAGAGCTTATCATTGTGGTTTTACTTTAGTTATGTATTTTTTTAGGTTAGTTTTGATTATGTTTTTATTGCATTGAGAAGATTTACATGACTTTAGTTATGTATTTTTTTTAATGCTAGTTTTGATTATGTTTTTATTGGGTTGAGAAGATTTACATGTTGCATAGATTTGAAATACATAGATTATGATGGTTTTATTTATCTAAAAGAAATTTTAAGATCTAAATTTTATTTGTAAGGCGAATTTTTTTTTTTCAAATAAAAATTTATTAATTTTTATTAAAAAAATTCACTCACATTTTATAAGATAAAATATTTTAAAAATTTATAAAAATTTATATTTTTTTAATAAATATTTAATAAAAAATATCAAAATTTTTATAATTATCATATTAAAAATTAGTAATTCTTGTGAAAAAAAATTCTATATTTCAAAACAAATTTATATCTTTATAATTTATCCCTTCTTTATATAATATAATTTTATAGATGAGTTCTTTCCTATTAAATTATTTACCAAAAAGAATTTTATCCCAAATGAATATCAAATAAAATGAATGTTAAATAAATATAATCTTATTAAATTAATTAGACAGACAAACAAACAAACGTAATTTAAAAATAAATGATATTGAATAAAAAACCAAACAAACATAATTTTAAAATAAATGATATTGAATATATTGGGGAAAAAATCTCTTCTGGGATTCTAAAATGCAAAATTCGAACCCAACCACATCCTATCCTTGTATACATCGAAATTTTTTTATTTAAAAAGAAATGTTGGCAATACATGAGTGATAGCCTCCTCAAAGATGAGTTTATTATAAAAAAATATGGTTAGATACTCATGGCCATCGAGAAAAGAATATAGGGTTAAGGAGGCCAATATGGAATAAAGGGAAACATCCTATGGCCAAATCATCATGCCCTCAAAGAATAAGTGAGGGTTAGTTTTCTCAATGTACTTGTTATAGAGTAATTACAAGGAAGATAGTGAGGGTTAGTTTTCTCAATGTATTTGTTATAGAGTAATTACAAGGAAAAAAGTTATGTTAGAGTTTGTTATAGAGTAATTACAAGGAAAAAAGTTATGTTAGAGTAGTTACACATAAGAAACTTCAAATAATGTATCAAATAGAGGTGTACTTTACAAATGGGTTTGTATTTATTTTTTTAATTTGGTTTTATTTTCAAAAAGACCAAACAATTTTAATTAGTAAATGTAGTAAGTGTTTAATTTTTTTTATTCTAATTATGTCAACTATCATGTCACTTACAAGAATTGAATATGGGTGAGAAGAACTCCATTCTTTCCTCTCAACCACTCAAGATAAACCTAATTAACATTATAAAACTATGTTTAGTATAATATAATATTATAATATCATATAATGTAAATATTTCTTTAATATGATTAATTAAAATTTAATATTATAATATTATGGTATAGTATATTGAACCTAATAATATAGTAAATCTCTTAAGCCTGAAGCACTAATATATATTAAGTTTAATATATTATAACATATATATATATATATATATAAAAGTTAATATTAAACTTAATGCTATAACATAATATAACCTAATATGTTGAGCTTGTGGTTTGAGAAGTCAACATGTTTTTAAGGATGGAAGCTGTGTTGATGGGTTGTCAAGGTGGAGATGCATAAGACATTAGAGTAGAGGCGATTGGACGAGGGGTGTGAATAGAAACTCGTAGTGATTTTGAACATGGAAGTAACTACTTAAGCCATGGAAGAAGACTCCAACAACTTGGCAGGGATATGGGTATTTTGATTTTGTGAAAAAAGTTTGTTGAGTATTGTAGGATCTGCTTCATTGTGTGAAGATTTTGTGGGTTGGGCCTAATATTGTCTACCATGGGAGGATTGGATCCAACAGAGGTGTGTAGATGGCCTCATTGATTGAGATGTCCTCAATTCGACTAGTTTCATCACTGCAATGGTTTCAAATATCACTTTTACCTACATAAGTATATACTTGAAGAAAGCTATGGTAAGGAATTTTTTGGTTTATTTGTGAGATATCTCTCTTGGAAGTATATACCCACTTTCATGTATTGCATATTAATCATAAAGAACTCATGTTTCCTTTTTAGCTTCCTTTATATTGTGTTAGATTTAGAACCATCCCACAACTTTTTCTATTTTATCTACAAATTGGCATGGACAACACAAATGTATTCTTATGTTTCAATTATTGTGTTTTTCTTCTACCTTCCCCAGGAAATTGTCACAAGTTTCATGGTCTTCACCTAAAACCAATTGCATTATTATGTCTAATATTCAAAATGATTTTGTATAGACTGCGTTTTTATGTGTTGCAAAATCCTTCCAACTGTTGAGGATTAGTGATGCACACAATTCCATTATGTATTCTTAATAAAAATATTATGCTTAGCCTTCCTTCAAGGGCACTGTTGAGGATTAGTGATGCACACAATTCCATTATGTATTCTTAATATGAATACTATGCTTAGCCTTCCTTCAAGGGGACTGTAGGTATGCTTCTAAGTTCTTATTGCAACATATCTCTAAACTTCAAAATTTACTGAAATTTTGAGTTTTCATCCTAAAACATGGTATCTTCATAGGTCGTGTTTGTTACTTTTCTTTTCTATTCTAAACTTTCAAATTTTCTTATACCAACTAAAAAGGAAAAAATACTTTATCATATTAGCAGAATGAAAAGTAACAATGACCAAAATGAATGAAAATTTTTCTATCAATTTTATCCATCTAGCAAAAATTCAATATTCACTAGGTAATAGATGCTTGGCTTTCTATTTAGCTTACCATACAATCAATTTTATTTGAATTTGTAAAAATATTTTCCAAATTTGAACATGAGATCATCTTTATTGTTTTTTAGCCTCGCTTAACTATAGCCTACTATTAGAGAATCTACTACCAATCCTGCTAGATTTTATCATTTTTCAGCCCCACCTAATTTTATGTATATGCATCCTAATATCATAGAATTTTCTGTCTCTTTAAATTTGCTAGTTCTCATGTTCTCTTGTGCAAATTAGATTTATGTGTAATATATATCACTTTTCAACCCCATATGATTTAATTTATTTGAAACTGTTGGAACCTTTGAGCACTACTAAGCAGGTGGGGTGGGGGGGGGGGGGTTGGGGGTTGGTGTGTGTGAATCAATAGTGTGCCATGTATACAATTTTTACCAATTAAAAATTATTTACTGAATCATGCATCATTAACTAACAACATATCATATAAACCATAACATGAGCATAAACCATGTAAGTAGTTGAATCGAAATAAACATGAAAGCAATAGTAAATGACACATTAAAACATTTCATCACACATGAAGATACAAAATATCTGGTGGAAACCCTTCCAGGAGAAAAACCACCCTTGTTGCTGTTGCGCTACTTTGAGTCCCTATTATGTCAAGAAATTAGTCTTTTACATAAATAGATGGTTCCCATCAGCCAAGAGACTCAACCTTATATACAATTGACTAAACCCCATCAGCCAGGAGATTCAAGCACAGTGATAAGCTTAGAAGACTATGTTCTCACACAGATCTATGGACAACCAACCATATTCAATGATCCTTACCCAACTTCGATTGGACTATCCAACTCCGATTGGATGGAGAAACTTTTCCTTTTGTCAATGCTATGGAATCACTGCTCCACTTTCATGAATTCACTACTCTCATTTTATGTGGACCTCATTTCATATATTTTTACACTGATCACTACAAGTAAAATACCTTCTAGCGGAGGTTATAACAGAGGTTTTTAGTGTTATAAATTGTCAAAAAAACATCCACTAAAACATCTGTTTGAGATAGCGGATGTTTTAGTAGAGGTTTTAACGAAACTTCATCAAAACTAAAAAAATATGAGCAGCCATAGCTTCTAGCGGATGTTTTTTTTTGCGGTGCACTTAATGGAACAAGTAGCACTAGTGCACTACATATATAAAAGCATCAGGTGACATACATAAATAAAAGCATCGAGGCATTGAATGCAAAGAATACCAGAGCATAATATATACCACATCGGTGCTAAGAGATAAAAAAGGCCCGGGGCGTTCTTGTAAAGAACGACACGGGGGCATGTAAAAATAATTATTGTGCGGGTGCTTTTTCAAAAACTTGCAGCGCCGATGCGTATTATTTGCAAAAAAAGCTCTGGTGCATTGGTTATATGAAAGAACCAATGTTGTTAGTTTTCATAGTGCATCGGGATATAAATAATATTTTGTAGGACCAGGGAATTAGTTATATGAAGGCCCTGGTGTGTTAAGAAATACAATGCATCAAGGCGTTAATCTCAGACAAGGTTGATGCTTGAAGAGATAAACACACTAGTGATGTTGTTTTCTGAAAAGGCACCGAGCATGCAAAAATATGTCGTCATGGTGCTTTTATATAACATAACGCAGGTCAATGCGTTTTTATGTTATAGACGCACTAGGTTTTTGAATGAGATTTTCTCTTTTTTGGAAACATTGACTTGTGACAGTGCAATTATTGTAATTTTATAAATATGTTATTCATTGTAAAATCAAGATATATATTATAAAAATATTCATATAAATTAAAATATGATTAATGAATTTGGATATGATGTTTGGATTAAATTGCTATATTATTAGATTTCGCATCTCTTCATTATAATATTTAATCATCCATATATTTGATTAGTGGTGTAAGATTTCACAATGACATTGGATAACACAATAGAATAAATTAAAATGTACTTGATTATATATCAATAAGAGGATATTTGTCGTACAAAATGGGATTGTTATTAGTAACCCCTTTTATTTCAATTGGGACACTATGTCCACGAAATTAAACAAAATGTCTGATTTTCACAGACAATTATTTCAAAAAATAGAACAGTTTGCATTGATATCCAAACTGATCATCATTCTTCGTTGGAACTGTTGTCAGTGCTCGAGCTACTTCCATCACTTGGGTTATTTGGAGGAATGTTTTGTTGATTTCATCATTTTTTTCTTATTGATCTTGCGATTCCATCTGCAAACATAAAAATAAAGTGTAATGAGTGTACCTATATTGGTGAGAATAATGGAAATTGACATAAAGAATATACATCAATGTAATCAAATAACAATATACCATAAGAAGAATTTACTCATAAACTGTGCACATGGATTCAAAACCAAGTCTCATGCCTTGTTGCAACACATCTTCTACTATCGTAGTTCCATGCTTTGTTTCCTGCATGTTTTCAACCCCATTATAAATAATAAATTTAATATAAAGGACTTTTTTGTTCTATTAATTATAAACCCAGAGAAGTAAAACAACATAGATACTTACAAATTCCACAATTAATTTTTGATATGCCAACATATACTCACAACCCTTATTTAACCCAATGTCAATCATTTCATCAATGGCTCTTCTTTGTATGTTAGCATATGTTTGAAAACATTCAAGGATGGTTGCTGTAAAACAACTTAAAATATACAAAAATGAAACCTTGAGCTGTTATAAGGAAATATTAACAATTACTCACAAACTTTGAAATCAACCCTTTTCTTCCTTGTCATCCTATTGTATGTGCTGAATGAGTTCCATCTTGTTTTCTTTTCTGCAAGAAAATACTTGAAAATTAATATTTAATGCTATTTTTTATATGTATAAATTCAATCATCATTACATACATTTGAAGCACGTTATTGTTGAGATGACTCCTCCTATGATGAAATTATGTCCATCTCTTTGACCATCTCTTTATCAATTTTTTTGGACATACCTACTGACATGTTTCGCATAACAATGCGTTGATCATATGGGATTTTCATAATCTTCTTAAAAAAAGCTTTTATATTGGTACATGAAAACTAAATATAACAAAATCGATATCGATAAATGAATGGTTTGTAGTAATATATACATATAATTCTAGAAAAATATTTTATACAATTAAGAATATTACATTTGAATGATTATTTTTTGTTATTGAATGCCTTTTCTATTGCAAGTATGACATTTCTCATTGACCATTGCTCTAGAAACACTTCATGTAGGTTAGATATAATTTGGTTCTTAGAATCATTGGATTGATTTTGTATTTTTAGTGGAAAGTACGTCTATACGTTCGTTCCACTAGATCCCTCATAGTTCTATAAAAAATTGCCCCCCTTTAATTAACCTCCAACACCACTCTAGATGAGTTAAGATCAATTCATTGTCATTTACATGTTCCTTTTCTTAGAACGACATTGATCTTTTCCTTTATTTTTTTTCCTTGTAGAACATTAAACATATATGAATTAATAGATTGTTTGAAACATGTTATCTAATATTCTTAAGTATATTATTAATGAAAATTCAAAAATAAATATATCATATTGGATAGTATTTTTTCATTCACCTGAATCATCATTCTGCAATTTTTCTATCAGGATTTTACACTCTTCTGCACTTAGATTAGAAATAATCTTATCGACCTTGTTCATTTTGTGGCTCGGCATGACACACACCATCCAATACATATTAGTTAAACTCACATATAGTTTAAACGTATTAATTTTGTAAATAATTTACAAAGAACTTGCCTTCTCTGCTTTTTTTGGCATGTTATCATTATGTTGATTAGTATTTTTATTACTTGAGAGACATTTTTTATCAATATACAACCTATACCATTAAATACTAAATATATTAAATATATTTTACAAAAAAAATCAAATATTTTTCAGTGAAAAAAGCTCTAGTAACTGGTGCATTTATCTGAATTGATGCACCAGACTTTTAATTGTTCAACACCATAATGGAAAATTGATTCTTAAAACTAATTTTAAATTATTATGGTGTGATTTGTAAGGATAAACACACATAAATGATTTAACGATGTTATTTGGAAGAGGTGCGCTGATATGTTATATTACACTCGGAGAAACGATTAACAAACTAGACAGAATAGAGAGTGTTATAATATATTGGTGCATTGTATTACACAGGGAGCACCACGCGTTATATTATAGAGGGTGCATTATATTATAGAGGGCACATCGCAGAACATATAGTCATTTAAAAAAAATAGAGAGGGCCGACATGGTTTGAATCTAATTAAATAATTGATTTCCCTACTTTACATGTCAAATGCCCTATATATAGTAAGTACACAAACCCATTAAATATAAAATGCCTAAATTGAAAAACCCTAATTGTGAAGTGGTAGAGGAAGTTAAACCCTAAGGTGAAATTTTGCAGGAAGAAGCAAGGGTTTAAGGTAAGTATTGATCTCTTTCCTCTCTCTTTTTTTTTTTTTTTTTTTTAATTTTAATTAAATTTAAATAGGAAAGAAGTTCGTAAATTTTTTTACGATTAAAGTCTATAATAAATTTTTTATTATATAGGGTTTTTAATATATATATATATATATCTATATATATATATATATATATAGATATATATATATATATATATATATATATATATATATATATATATATATATATATATATTAATTTTTTTCTGAATTGTGAATAAATTTAACAGAAATTGTAAAATATTTTAACAGTAAAATTTAAAAATTTTGTTGTCAAGGGTTTCGATTAAATCACCATACCTTTCAACTTCTGATCTTCCAATAGATCCAAAATATTTTGCAGCTCGACAATGCTCCTAGCATGTGTCTCTTGAAAATGATATTTCTTTTAATTAGACCTTAATTGAAATTGTAAGAAAATTTACTAGTAAATAAATAATAAAAGTTAAAAATTTTACTATGTAGGTTTTTGAGCGAATCACCATACCTTTCAGCTTCTGATCTTCTGAATAGTTTTGCTACTTCAAATATTTTGTTGCTGCATAATGCTCCTGGTATGTTTCTCTTGCAAACCACTCACTTGAAATTTTGGGGAAAATAATGAAATGGTGAATAAACTTACTATTTAAAAGACTTTATGAAATTAGATTTCGAAAAATCAATTGTTGCTCATTTTTTAATTTTAAAAAAGAAAAGAAAATCACATTTTTTTCTTCAATTTCTCTGCACATTGATGTGTTCGATAGTCAATGCATCGACGTTAATGGGGTGTAAATCTTTTCAATGCATCGACATGATACACTGTTTTTTTTTTTAAATCTTGAAACAATGTGATTAATTTTTTAAACCAACGGTGCGATTTCTATTTAAAAGCATTGGTGATCTAATTGTTTTAAGAGCACCAAGTTGGCTGAATTCATTTTTATTTTTTAAAATCAGGAAACAGGTGTGTGGCAGTGTTGTTTTCTTTTTAACCCATCAGTGTGTTTTTGTAGAAGAGAGCTAATATGATAACATATTTGTTTTCTGAAATGATGGAAATTAGTGCGAGTATTATTTGAACACACGCTACTATTAATTTTTTAAACACATTGATGCACTTTGTTTTGATAAGCAGACCAGTTAGGTTTAAAATCTATCTGAAATTTTAACTTCACATAAAATAACATATTAATCTCAATTTTTTAAACACATTGATGCACTTTGTTCTGATAAGAAGACCAATTGGGTTTAAAATCTATCTGAAATTTTAACTTCACATAAAATAACATATTAATCTCAAATTATCCTTTAGGATGCATCCACATGCATTACATTAGTTCATAGTATACATTTTCCACTTAAAGTTGCCTTATTCTTGAAAAATGGTTTGAAAACTATATTGAGATTCATATTGTGGTTATATGGTTGTTGGGATTAATTTTGGATATGCACACAAATTTTTATTTCTGATTTTTCTCAAATTCAGGGACAAAATATCAATAATATCAAATGGTCAATTCTTCAAATTCCAACTCATTCCTTATTGCTAATCAAAGTCCTTCACGGAGTTCTCCCTTTCCATCTCCAATAAGTTCAGATTTTATTTATATTTCGATTATCTAATTGAATATATTTATTTTTAATCCATGTCAATTTGAATAAAAATGTATTCAAATTTGCAAGAACTTGATTCAAAATCAAGTTCAAATACAAAAAATATTCCTCCGTTTCAAAAACGTAGGAAGCTCTTATCAGGAGTAGCATATTGCAAGTAGATGGTAGATGAAAATGGGCAACTTGTTCACCATGCCATTTGGAACATGGCATCTTCTAGCTGCAATTCTGGATCAATGATTTTATAATTGTTTGGTATAATGTAATTTCAACAAACCAATTGCATTTATGTGCTTACTAATGTCATTGATATTGTAATAATGACGTTCAATATTTTTTGAAATTAGGATTTTATTGATGATGAGCAACCTACCTACCACTTTCCGGAGCACCCCACTACAATGTCAAATCGAGAGAAGGATACATTAAGAGCAATAATTAGAGAGGAAGCATACAAATAATGGTTGAATCAAGCACCTATTCGATTCCCACTATGTCTAGATTCACCAATTAGGAATGAATATAGCAGTAATAATTCTTCATCACAAGTTGAAAATGGAGGCAATCAAATAGAGGTTGGTATGGATGATTATTTACAGGATACAACTGCCATGGAGGAAATGTTGTTAGATACATTCCACAACGATGAGTTAGGGGATGATGCTCATATCACTAATACCTTATTCAAAAGCCTGAAATTTGCTTCCACCACCCGTCTCTTTAGACTTGGTGGTAAGTCAAAGTATACTCAGCTGGGGGAAACGATGTCAATGTACAACATGAAAGCAAAGTTTCGCATGTCAAATGCATGCTTCTGGGAAATATTGAGGTAATCAACCTACATGATTGATCAAATTCCTTATATTTTGTCACACAATCAAATTTAAAAATGGTTTATTTTATGAATGTTAAATATTGACATTGTACAATTGTATTCCCCACCAACTGCAGGATATTCAGATAAAAGGTTCTTCCGAGTGATAATATATTGTTGGGTAGTTGAGAAGAGGCAAAACAATTGTTAAAAATGTTGGGTGTTGAATACATATCATATTATGCATGTATGAATGATTGTATTCTATATAGATGAGAATATGCAAACAAAGAGATATTTCTGAAATGTGGGCATGACAAGTATCGAAATTAAAAAAAAATTGGGTAAATCACATGGTCCTCCTCATAAGATATTGAATCACATGCCTATAATCCCAAGGATTCAAAGACTCTTTCATTGCAAATAATTAACTATGTTGCAGGGATGGCATGCCTCACACAGAAGTGAGTGAGGAGTTATGAGAATCACAACAAATTCAATAGCCATGAAGCATATAGAGGATACATGGCCTGAAAAATTCAAGGATGAAGTACAAAGTCTATGACTCAGCATAACCATGAATGGTGTCAACTCGTATTCCCTCCAAAACACCAACTATTCTATTTGGCTTGTAGTAGTGATCAATAACAATAACCCCCATGGTTGTCCATGAAGAATGAATATCTTATGTTGGCTCTCACAATTCCTGGTAGAAGACAAGTGAAGAATATGGATGTCTACTTACAACCAATGGAATATGAATTGAAGGAATTATGGGAAGGGATACATGTGTACGATGTATCAAGAACCATCGTAATAAAGAGGAGTTTTATGTTGTACGGAATATGTTCTTACACCATACATGATTATCTAGGCTTAGGAGTTTTCTCTCATAAATTGCATTCTTATTGATTTGTTTAGTAACAATATTGTTTCACATATTAATTTAATTCGTTGCAATTGTTTAGATCTTCATGGTCACTAACGTGCCAACCTATATATATAATAATTTCACAAGTCTTGTAACAAAAGGGTATCATGGATGTAAATGTTGTGTACCTTCTCTGAAGGCTAGGTGGTATGACCACCTATGAAAGCCAGTGTATGACTACTCCAAGGTATTCCTCCCATAAGAACACCGTTACAGAAGAGAAACATTCACTTTCAATGGTAAACTAGAGAGAACACAAAGGCCTGCAATAATGACACCAACTGAATGGCTTAGAGCACATGAGAGAGAGAAGGAGTTTGTAGAAATATTTGATTCAAATGGGGAGCCTATGTTCTATGATCCAGAATTATTTCACACCTATGTTGAGAAATTCCGATTGGGATGAAAAGGAAATCTATCTTTTATGAGCTCCCATATTGGGAGCATATTTAGATTGCCTACTTACTATATCCCATGCATATATCTAAAAATGTTCCATCTTCTTTATGGAGGCACATATCATCAAAAGAAAGTGACACATTGGATGTTAGGAGAGATATTATTTCTTAAAAAACTAAAAATATACATTGGCCAAGACAAGAAACTAAAGGAGAGGTTTCTCCCTCTTGGTCTTTTAAAGAAGGTGATGTCCCATGGATTTTAAAGAAAGATGAACTTTTTTTAGCAAAGGAAGTTATAATGAGTGTGAGGGTGACTTGTTTATATGGGTCTTCACTATGATACTGCTTCACTATGGAATACTGTTTGTTGGGGTTGAAATTGCATGACCATTTGAACCTTCTAAGAGTACGTATGTCAAAAACATGATTTTATTATTTTTATTGTTATTTTTATGTATTGGGATAATTTATAATTATTTTTTGTTTTTTAATAATGTACTATTTACTATGCAGTGTCATTATCCTTTTCTCGTGCATAGGTGTGTGAACCATGGCTTCTCTCAATACCTACGACGTGCCTTATCTAAATTATTTGCATTTGTACATTGGATCATATAAAAGGAGATTCATATGGCTATCATTCCATGGAAGCATAAAGAGATAGTTGAGATTGTTTGTATGTTTGAAAAGGAATTGCCGACGAGTTTCATGGACTTGCAGGTTCATCTTCTAATTCACCTAATAGATGAGGTTGAATTAGTTCGGGTCGTTTCTTTGTTGTTGAATGTTCTCCTTAGAGAGGTGCACAAAGAAATTGAAAGGTTTTGTTTAACAAAGAGAAAAACCCGAGGGGTCTATGGCAGAGGGGTATATATCATATGAGTCATTCTATTACGCCAGGAAGTGAATCAAGTAGATCGACAACACACCAGGTGCAGCGATCTGGGATGACGAAATGGATGAAGACAAAAGAAAAGGGCAGCTTCTCAAAACAAATGGAAAGAGGTGCATGATAAAGAGTAAGTGGAAGCTTATCATTTGTAAAATTAGTACACAGTAACTGTTCACACTTAACTTCATATTAATGCATATTTTGATCTCATATGTACTATATATATGTTGACTTGGCTTGATCATCAACGAATTTATAAATTGAAGCCATCAATAAATTAATTGTTTATAATATGGAAGCGACACAACCATGGGTCACATTGTATAAAGAGAATAGGAGGAAATGGGGTAGTGACAGGAAATAATTCAAATGGTTGAATGGTAGAAGCATGCCTTATCTTGATCATTTAAAAGAAGATATGCCAATGACATTCCGTAATAGTTGGGTTGCTGATAAAGTCAGTGTGAAATACGACGCATCTAGTTGTTATCCTTGTACTAAAGAGCATGCATTAAACATAGGGATTAGGTGCAACAACTTGGTAATCATATTCTCTTTCTACACATTTTTAACTTCATACTGCACCTTTGAATTGTAACATCTATATATATTTTATATTTTTAATTATGTTAGGGTTATTAGACAAATGACGCTATGATTTTTTCACTTTTTTATAGGTTCATTTGTTCCCATCTATGTGGGCATATCGACATCATTTTCTTGCGGAGGATTCGAATGATGGATGCATGACACAATATTGTGGAGTGGAAGTCGATTTCGACTAATCTAGTCATGCTAGCCACCACGATCAAAACCTAATGCAAGGGACATTATGTTACATTGGAAAGATACAAGAGATTATTCAAGTGGACTTCTCTTCATTCCAATGTGTTACTTTTAGGTGCAAGTGGTGGGACACCTTTGATTGGAATAATGAAAGGAACATCACGATAGTGGGTTGATATCTATCAACTCTAGAAAGATATGGCATGAAGCTAGGGAGCCTTATGTTTTCCCAAAACACTACAACCAGGTTTTTTTTTTTACTCAGATGTGTTGGATAGGGATTGGGGGTTCGTATTAAGACATGACCCTAGATCAAAACACATTTTTGAGAAAAGCAGTGTCATCATGCCAAGAGAGGAAGATAATCAGGGTGATGACAATGGAGAGTGATATGTATTTATGTTATTTCATCATTTGTACTATTGTTTTATGTTTTTGTTGTCAATATTTCACTAGTTATATTGTTTTTTATTCGTCTTGTTGCATTTTATAATATAATTGGTAAGATTCACAATTTTTTTGATTATATGGAAACATAGCTTTCAATTTTAAAAAAAAATCATCGGTGTGGCCAAAACACAGTCATGCACTAGATCTAGTGCACTTTAAAACACAATCGCACCCGAATCAGTGTACAAATACCTTTGATGCATCGTTGTTAGTTCACAAATTTAAATTTTTGTAGCGGTGCATCACATTTTAGCACCAGTACAGAAAGTTCGTGTTATCAAACACAATGCGCTATATCTATATGTTTAAATATTATTTGTGCAATGTGTTTGATAAATATGATCGCACTAGTGTGAGAGGAACATATCAAGCTCACCAAATTTGTGATGGTGATTTAGAGACATTTATTTGACTTTCAAATAGACTTGGTGATGGATTTTTGTTTTGTATTTAGATTATGTGAAATAAATATCTATTTTTTTATGTATTTATAAGTAAATTATTTAAAGTAGATGTGTCTTTATCATTGTGAACATGATGTAATATTAGCTAGGAGAAATGTGAAAAACATGAATTTTAGTGACTATCTAGTGATAAGTATGTGGAAAAAATAATATTTTTTGAGTTGTTCAATATGAAATAATCAAATATATTATTAGTCAAAAGTTTAAATCTAATAAATTATCATTTTTGTATTATTTAACTCATATTTATTATTAAAAATAGTTAAATTTAAACCAATACAATAGAAAATAAAGAACCAAAATAACATCAAAATGTTATATTTTTATTACTAGAAAAAAATTCACTTTCCTCTTTAAGCGAGAACTTCCAATAGAGAAAATCCCCAACTACAAGTAATTTCACATTATGAAGTCTTATGTTACATTTATTTATCCTCATCTTTAGAGAGAGAAATTTTTAATTTAAATTGGTAACAGTTGCTATAAATATTAAATTTAAATTTCTTGAAAATCTCATAACTTTATTAATAAATTAAATTTTATGAAAATAGAATTTTTTAAGTTATATTACTCAAATACTTTTTGTTATAAATATATTTTTGTTTTAAATATCACATGTAAATGGAACATAGAATGAATTACACATAATGTAATATCATTAATAATATTTCTTGTCATGTGAAAAATTACATTTCTTCCTTGTACTAAAAAGTAAATTATATTTTTTACTCATTGCATTTCTCGTCATAATAAAATCTAAATTAATTTTTTTACTTTCCGTTACTTTATATCTCTATATAAAGTTATATAAGTTTAAGGTGTAAACTGAGGTATTGTAATTATGACCGACAATAATTTCTTTTGTTATTACTATTTTTAATTTGTTCATTTAAATTATATAGAGAAAAGTAACTTAATTTAAATTGATTTTTTTTTCGTTCATATTTTCACTTTTGTGAGAAAGATTGAGAGAATTCTTATTTCATTAATAGTTTCTTTCTAATTCAATGTATGAGGGATGTTTGTAAAATTTTCAATGTTCAATATGGATTTGATATGTAATATTTTAGGAAATATAAATAATAAAAATAATTAAATGTACACATACAAGAAAAAGTTATAAGAGGGCATATTTAAATATTTTAATGTGGAGAACGTGAATCATAAATAAAATATTCCAATGTCAACTACATATATATTATACGAGTGTAATATCCCTAACCTAGGAACTTAGGTTTGCCATTTATAATTTAATAAGATGAAATATTATGGTGATTAATGCTCTGGAATTTATGATTATATCATTATTTACCATATTTAACGAATAAAGAAGTCATTAGGTTTTTTGTATGGTTTGTAACTACTAATAAGTGTGTTTATAGTTATTTAGAGTTCGAGTTTGGAGTTCAATTTTGAGCATGGAGATCTATTGGGCTTACGATGACAAGACCAATGTATGCACACTTTAAACCACCCATGGGTTTTCACCCTCAGTTATTCTCCACAAGGAAGGTGTACATGCCATCAAGGTGACTCCATGATTGGCATTGTTGTTTAGCAATAGTGACTCCATGATTGGCATTGTTGTTTAGTAGCATGGATTTTATAGATACTATGCTCAAGAGATAAGTACTTTCTATGAAGGAGGCTCCATGATTGGCATTGTTGTTTAGCAACACCGATTTTATAGGTACTATGCTCAAGGGATACGTACTTTTATTTTTATTTCTGAAGGTAGAATTTGCATACTAAATCTCTTATATTAAAAGAAGAGAAAATGACTTTGCTTGTCTTTTAAAAATATTTATAATATTGCATATGCATACTCCGAAATTCTCTACATATAGAGAACTCACACTAGTTTTTTTAATAAAGAAAATATGTTATTGCATGCAGAAAAAGTTCATATATGTGCAGCAGTAAAAGATAAGTACCCTTGCTTGTCTTTATAAAATATATATAAAACATTGCATATGCATTTTATGTAAGAAAATATAGGATGCATGCTATTTTCTTAAAAATGGATTTCGTACTGGTGTATGAAATGATAAGAAATTCAAGTTATTTTCTTGAAAATGAATCTAGATTAAAGAAGGTAATTTGTGAAATATTTTCATGGGTGGTGAAAAATAAAAGAGAAAATTTAATTAGATTATTTTTCTTGGAAAGTGGGATTTTCTTTTGAGATGTGTAGTTTTGTATAAAAATAACTGCCTTATGTGTTAATAAGACATAAGTCTTTGTTGAAGAAAAGATAAGTAACTATGACTTTTTGGTTAATTAGAATAAATGAATCTTGTGGTGTTCTTGAAAAGAACACAATCGTTTTGTGCTTAGTCATGGTAAAATATTTCCATGGTGTTGGTAAAGATTCGTAAGAGAGTTCTTAAAAAAAAAATACTTAGTTATGAGAAACTACAATAACCTATGTATAGATCAAATGCACAGAGATAATATAAGTCATACAAATCTTCTTTGGAAAGAATATGTTTTTCTTGTGGGTGAAAGATAAGTCAATTGTGTTAATTCCTTTGAAAGAGTTTGCAAAAGTTACATGTTTTGGCGGGTAAAAAGATAAATGATTTGTGTGTTTTATATTTGATAGTTTGATTTAAGTGCATGGTTTAATGCATAAAAATTTAACATTATTATTATTTTAGTTCTTATGCCCAAAAAAAAGGTTGATTATGATACTTTCTTGGAAACAAATGCATGAGAACCTTGTTATGATACTTTCTTGAAATAAAATGCATGATAACTTTGTTATGATACTTTCTTGTTAATGTTATTATTATTTTAGTTCTTATGCCCAAAAGAAATGTTGATTATGATATTTCTTGAAATCAAATGCATGAGAACTTTGTACCTAAAAAAATAGAGAAACTATGTTGGGTTCTTGAAAATAACTGTGTTATTTGCACAACTAAACAATCATTTTATTTGAAAAGAACACATATGCAAAAGCATAGAAACAATAGTTGATTACATGCATGAAAATAGAACGACTGTGTTATATCTTTTAAAGAGAAACATGGATTTGTAGAACTATTGTGTTAGATCTTTTAAAGAGAAACATGGATTTGTGTGCAGAAAATAATAAGTATTATGTTAGATCTTTTAAAGAGAAACATGGATTTGTGTGCACAAAAGAATAATTATTATGTTAGATCCTGGAAAGTAAAATAAGTAATTACTTGCAATAAATGCACTAGATTCCTTTGTAAAATACATATACCCTCATGCAAGAAATAATATCTAACACATTAGTTTTGTTTTAAAGCAATGCATGTCTTTGTGCATATAATAGATTTTGTAAATAGCTCTATCCTGGGAATGATAATGATGATGATGATGATAGCTCTGTGTTTGTGCATGCACGATAATGATGTCTATCATGTTAGATTTCCCTTAGAATGGGCATGCATTTTTATTTATTATAATAATATCTACTGTATTGGAAAGATTACTTAGTTACATGCATAAAGAAGAAGCTAAGGGGATAACTCTCTTTCAATACATTTTTATATAATTACATGGACGAAAAACAAAGATAAGTTGCTAGTATCATTTAAATGAAATGGATGGTTATAGTGCTTTCCTTTGGATATGAACGTGTGCTGGTGTGAGAATTATCATAGTAACATGGTAATTATTTTGACATGCTTGATAATTATTTGTTTATACATGCACAATGTTGTTAGAAGAAGCATGTTGTGATATTATATTTACATCTCATGTATGCACATGAATAGATGTTAAAAGATCGCTTTTAAATATTGATTATTGATTGATTAATACTTTATCTAATCATGTTACCAAAGCTTGTTGACGACAACAATGACATTAAAGGATGGTGATTTGTGAAAAAGACAAATTATGTTAAACATTGTGAAAGATAAGAATTAATGATCCCTGTTGATGAGTACAAGTTGTAGGATGGTCCACTGATGGAACAATCATGCCACAAGGATATAGATAGTGGTGATTTGTGGGTAAATGGTTTCATGACAATTGTAATAGATTTTAGCTAGGTATGTTGTATTTTAATGATATTTCATTGTAATATTTTATAACAATGGATAAGGGATGGACTCCCTTATAAGCCATTGAGTGAGGGGTGAACACCCTCATGAATGTTTAATAATAAAATTAAACGTTTATTGGTTTTCACCCTACGGGGTTTCCAAGGTATATAGGTATTCAATGATGTGATTTCTTATTATGTAAGTTTGGTGATGTTGATTCCTTGCATAATGTGATGTTGATAATGTCAAGTATGTGATTAATTAATGTGGTTAAAGGAATCATGAAATGGATGCAAGGTTACATCATATAGTTTATGTTAATATACTACAAGAGTGGTTGTTAATGGTTATGCAACTTACTATTCCTCTACTAAAGTTACTTTATGTACTAATGAACATTCTATCTAATGGTTAATGAGGAATCTAGAATAGTGATTTGGATAATTACCTGTGGGTAATTTTTGTAAAAGAATTATAACTCCCTCCATTTTCATGTGAGGTTATTGAGGTATGTTATAAGTGGTATAAGAGATGAAGGTTGCAGAATTGGTGCCTTTGGGAATTGTTAAGTGGGGAAAAAATATCGAGGTATGTTACTAGTGGGTATTAGCTCAGACATGAGTATAACAATCTACATATTGATATATGTAGTAGACTAATTTTGACATGAGATATGTGATTCATGTTTATAACTACATTAAAGAGTAGTAAGTAATAAAGTCTACTGCAAAACTATGTTCATGACATTTGAATCCTAATGAGGATATGTTCTAACATATTTGGTTTTGATAAGTTAGTTTTTATTTATAAAAGAGAGTATAAAAAATAGAATTAAAAATGAAAATGAAATATAAAAAAAATGATGAAATGAAACCCCATGAAAAGAAAAATTTGTATTAGTGAGCAAATTTAAATGCCACTAGAAAAGAGTAAAATTACATTGCAAATAAACTAGGGTTTTGTGTGTAGCTTGTTTAAATGCCACAACCTGATGTTTTGATTTGAATCATATAGTTTAACCATGATCAAATCATTTAAATTTATGTCTCTAGATTAGTGAATAATTTCACCAAATTGTTTAATCTTGGTAGAACATGATTATATAGGATAGAATAGAAAAAAATTTGGCCTGATATGCTCAAAACATGGCCAAATGATGTATTAGAATAGGGTTAGAATAGGATTAGGGAAATAAATGGCCACTCGATCAAATGAGCTAATTCATAGATAAATGTTTCCTTAAATTAGGGTTAATTACCTTTTATAGGTGATTAATATTGTATAAACAAATATTTAAAAAGTTTATATTAAATTCATAAAGCGACAAACACATTTTGTCGTGAAGCATTATCAAGCTGATACTTTTCGACAGTGATCCTCTTCCCCGCCCAGATCACGTTAATGAGAGGGGGGGGGGGGGGTTCCAAAAAGTGGTTTCCTTTTTGGTGGTCCCATTGCAATGTGTCACCTCCTCATCACTTTGCACCTCCCCCACAATACCACTTACCACTAACCCCCCCTTCGAAATCTGCGCATCCCATCTCATCTATACATCACTCCACCAATGACTACTATCGTTTCCTGCGCCTTCCTCCCGTTAATTGTGTTCCTCCATGTATCCCTACCCATTCTCCTATCTGTTACACTCATACCCATTCTTCCATCCCCGCTCCTCATACCTGTTCCTCCTACCCGTTGTCCATTAATGCATACTGATCCCATAGGATAACGATGCGATCTTAATGATAATTGCTATGATGTTATAAATAAACCCTCCATCCCTTTTGCGTGACTCCCTTTTTCTCATCGCCACTATTTAAATTGTAGGTTTTTCAAATCTTAGCTTTGGTTAAATTTTGTCACAGGTTGCGCCTATATTTCAAGTTGATAATGCACTCACCAATTTTTTATAGGGACTTCTCTCTGTTCAGTTATCCATTTCATCAACATCTTGTTACTATTCTTCCTTATCTATTAGGATATGGCACCAAAAATAAAGGATTAACCCACTAGTAGCAAGACCCTTGCTCACGAAAATCTAAAAGCCATTGATACCCTAGATCTTGACCACACCCCCTTAGCTGACCAATTTTTTAAGATTGTGGACACAAATTGCGATTTCAATATTTTCAAATTGCGCCATTGGTTAAGACAAACCTATTAGGATTGATAAGATGAAATTAACCTATGGGAATCCCTATTTCCCATGTTCATGTTCCCTCAAACCTATCCATTTCCTGATTTAGTTATGTGGTTTCATGCTGGGTATAATCCCCTGAGGAGAATTGTGGTAGCTCAGAATGGATACATTCTGATATCAATCACACCTCAAACCATAAACAAAATTCTTCTGATTCTTGAGAATGATTCCCTTAGCCATTTTTCCGCTACTGTCCTCATGGATCTATACCATAAGCGTACATTCTGATAAATAGCTCAAATTTTTGAGATATTTCTTCCAGAAGATGTTGAGCTTCCCAGAAAGAACCCTCCATATCCAGCTTCAATGTTCCCAGAAAGAGCTAAACACATTATCTCTCTATTTTCTTGGGTGTTAGGTCACTAGACAGACCAATGGGTAAATGAACCTATCCTGGGTTATCTATCCATCTTGTCCAAAGAACACAAGCCAACATTCATTTATAATTATAGTCAATTTTGGGCTGAAAATATGCATGAACAGTTAATGAAAATCACTACTAAGGGTGTACTCAAGTATTATTATGTGTTATTTCATATGTTCCTTTTTCAACAAGGAGACATCCTACCAGTAACCTTACACAAGCAAGATGATTCAAAAATAAATCAACCAGTTACACCGTTGACCTCATTGGTTAAGAGAAACTCAACTAAGTTTAAATTTTTAGATTTATTGACTGTTTCATTTATCCAGTTGCATAGATTCTTAACAGCCATAGTGAACCAAGAATCAATTCATAGATAAAAAGGATCCTACACCTAAGTGACCAAGCTAAAAATGGAGTCTGGTATCTTTACCAGAATTACACAGAGACTAGGGTATATGGTTTGAGTTATCTCCATACCAATTGCCCAAATATGTTCCAATGATATTTTTCTCTCTGGAATATATAAGGAAAATGATCAACATGGACGAGCTACATTTTGTTTCAGGGAAAAGAAAATCTCAGTTCAAGATCAAGTCCCAAGTGGGACCCTTTATTTGTAATACCAGAGCAACAGGAATGGAAGCAGATTCAATTCTCAAGCAGATGGGATTTCAACCAAGTTTTACCTGGTCTTATGACCCATTCAATATAATCAGTAATTTAAGGGTGGAACTTAAAACCACACCTTATAATCACACTCCAAGGCTAGATATTGAGAAATACATGAATCAAGAACATTGGGAGGAGAACACACTTCAAGAAGAAGAAGAGAAAATTCTACCTCCTTCTACCCTCCAGACTCCCACTTCTCAAAGTAAGTAGGATAAGAGGCCGAGAGAAGAATCATCATCTTCAGAAAAGGGTGCAAAGGAGTTTCTCATTTATTAGAAGAAACATAAGACTGACTCTAAAGTTACTATTGTTCAGGGTCAGAAAGAGACCATAGTTATTAATCTGGATGATTCACAGGTTTCTATAGGATCAAAGGAAACTGTCCTTAACACTCCATCTTCCTCTTCAGTTTCATAAAATTTATTGGAAATTACATAGTCAGCAGGAGTAGGTGAATAAGAGGAACCAAACATTTTCACTAATTTTCTTGAAATTAAGAAAAATAATGAATCTCTGAAGGCCAATGTCTATGCTCAATTCTGGAAGCAGACATCTACTTCACAACACAAATTGTTGACAACATTTGACAGTGAAAAGGGAAGGATGTAAATGGAATTCTTACAGGCTCAAGTGCCTTTCCCAAAGGCTTCTTCAGACTATAAGAAAACCATATTTTATTTTGATGCAAATCAAATACATCCTATTGACCAAATGGACATGCATAGACAGTCTGGGGAGATGCTTTTCTCTACCATGACTAACACTGCCATGGCACTGTCAAAGTTGAGAACAACTCTTTCAAATGTATAGTCACAGTTGAAGATAGAGAATATATCCTCCTTAGCAAAGGATAACAGGGTCAAATCATTAGAAGATTTAGTGATCAAGATTGGATATGATCCTACTGATGTTAAAGCTGTAGAGGACATCATCAAGAAGAAGAATGCAGACATCACAACACTAAGGAAGCAACTCAAATTACCTTCTATAGAGGATCCCCAAACCAAGGAGATTGAAGAAAGTGAGCAACACAAAGAAGAAATTCTCAAACTAATCATTGAGCAGAATATACAAATAAAGAAGATGGAGGAACAGATAGAAACTTTTCTCAAAGAAAAGGAACAGTCTACACAACTGTCCGTAGCTCCAATTATAACTATCCCAATCATAGTGGCAGGGACAATAGGGGAATCAGCATCAACAACAGCATAGTCTACATAAACTATAGGTTAGCTGAATAAAGTTATACAGGAGCTGTCTCTCCAGAGACAAGAAAATTAAAAGCTTCAAAAGAAATTCAAAAATATGGAGATGAAAGAGATAAATAATGATACTCTTTATGTTGAAGAGATGTAGAAGACCCACAGACTGACCAAGAATATTCAAGAGTTGGAAGATGAGTCATTAATGGCTCAGACCTTGGCCCAAGCCAAAGAAAACATTTGGGACGATATAAGTCAATCTATAATGAAGTTTGGCCCTCTATACAAATTATTTTTGAATAAGAAGAGCTTACTACTAGATGCTAGATAGCTATTGAAGAGGTCAGAGAAGCCCTTAAAGATAAACCAAGTGAGGCCACATATCTGATTAAGAGGATCAATTCAAAAACCAGAGCTGAATTAGAAGAAATTCAGATTGCAGACATGACATAAACCATTCTTGAGATTAAGAAAGTTTTGCAGAAGAAAAATCTCATGTCTCAGTTGAAGACAAAGTGCCAGACTTTGAAAGCTATTGTCTAGAGGTTTCATTTTAAGGATTAGTGGTACCTAATGACAGATTAATCAGTTTGGAGGAGTATTGCTAAAATATTTACACAATTGCAACTGATAAATCTAAATTTGTAGGTATCAAAGGTCATCTTACAGGGAAGGCTTTCTTAGAGGTTTTGAACTTTGATTTAATGATCAAGCATGAAAATAAACATATCTTTGTCAATAAGCCTACTTTTGAAAAGTCTACCGACGTGGATGAGGTCTACAGGAAATTAATTAATCTTTCTATACCAAGTGAAGATAGATAGGATCACTTGTATGAAATCATTGAGTAACATTCATCACCAACTGACAGACAACGAGGTAACACATTTTGGGGGCTAGATCATTAACAAATTCCTTGAAGATAGTGCCAGAAGCTTAGCAGTTTTTGGATTCCTATATTTTTGTACTATTTTTATATTTTGTTAATCGATCTTTCTAGAAAATCAATATTTTTTACAAATAAATCTTCCTTCAAGTTATTATGGGTTGAACTCTTGGATGAGTTTTTCAAAGAAGAATTGTAATCAAATTGGATATTTTCTTCAAATTAATGAAAAGATTCTAGATTTGCCTCAAATAGTTTGTCTCCTTGTGAGTTTTTTCTCATGTTTTCATTTCATTATGTTACTCTTCATGTATTTAAGTTTCAATGGAGAACCTTGGGTAAGATTAAATTGAATGTAAGTTTGTCTGAAATCCACGTGAAGTTATAATCGATAATTAGAGATTAGTTTATAGAATTGTCTGTTATTATAAACTCCTTTATATCTATAAATTGGCACACCCATCTTCAGAAAATTAAATACATTTTGTGAGCAAGTAAGCATTATTTATCTGCACTCTGTCTTATAATTAACTAAACATTCAGTTTGAATATTTAGTAATTTATAACCCTTTCAACTCTGCTATTCATTTAACTAAAAATCAATTAACTATTTAGAGACAAACAAACAAGCCTTTCATTAAATTCAACATTGTTAATATTTAAGCACTTGTATTTAACTATTCATAACACTGGTCATCCAAAAACCCTTAAAACAAAAAAACATTTTAGATGCTCTCACATGATTAATTAACCTAAAATTATGTCAGAGGAAAACATCAGTTTGGCATCGTTGTCGGGGAATGAAAATTGAAGTATTTTTGCGTGGGACAATGATAAAACTTTTCCTTTAAGGTGAATAAGGGAATAGTAGGTTAAAATATTTCACCTTGCGACTTCACAAACCCAAACTGGCTCCTTCAAGACATACCAAGTCTCATTCTGACTCTGAAATTGTCTCTCCATTATCTGATCTAAAGAGACTGGTAAGAGAAGCCTCTTTAAGAAGGAGATTTGAGGCTTCTACTTCTTCTTTTGTACCCTTACAACCTGAAGATATTTTAGTTTCTGGTCCCTTTAGATTTATTCCATCTCCATTATATTTGGTTGATTTAACACCTAGGGTTTTAGAACTACTATCCAAAGGAGTTGATCAGCTGTCAACTCTTTTAGCCCATTCATTGGAATCATATAAAATCCCTGAAATATTTTCAGTTTCACCCAAGTTAGAAGAAGAAATGGATGTACATTTACCGGATTTAAAACCTACTAATTTTATCTCCCCCGATCAATATACATTTCCATCTACTTCTGTCCAACTTGAGGAAAAATTTTCTGTATATTCAAATCCTTTGTTTGAAAATAAAGAAGAAGTTGAAACAAAGGTTCAGAAGTTAGTTACCAAAACATATTTTAAGACTTTTAGAGATCCTCCACACACTTTTCCTTCTCCTCCTACTTTTACACCTCCATTTTCACCTACGGTTTCATTATCCTCTACCTTATCATCTACCACTTCTTCTACTAATTCATCTTCATCTTCAACTATGGTTGATTTTCAACTTATTATTCAATAATTTTCTTGATGGGTATTTAAAACACCTACCAAGGTTTAATGGAGAAAATGGTTTGTTTGCTGAAGATCATTTAGTTGCCTTGTTGTATTTTGCTGATAACATGAACATAGAACATGAAGCTATATATACGAGATTGTTTGTTCAATCACTAGAAGGGAATGCTAGATTTTGGTTTAGAAAACTGAGAGATAATTCAATTCATTCTTGGAATGAAATAACTACCATATTTAAGAATCAATGGGGGTTAAGAAGGATTCTATTTTCTATCTCACATAATTTGAAAAAAAAAAAAAAAAACCATGGTGAGCCAGTGGCAGATTTCATAAAAAGATTCAATAAACTTTATCATAAGATGCCACTTGACTGTAAACCACCAGTAGCAGCAGCCAAAGTTAGATTTTCTAAAGCATTTGAAGATGATTTTGCAGTTATGCTTAGGGAAAGGACATCTCATACCCTAGAAGACATGCAAACAAATGCTATAGAAGTTGAAGCCAATAGGTCAGCATCAACTAAACTTAAAGCTAATGCATAAAAAGATAAAAGGGAAATGAAAGCTAAGGAAGAAGGCACTTCCTCAAGAACTAAAAATGGAGATCAAAAGATAGATGAAATCACTTCATTACTTAGAAACCTTTCAAATAGAATTTCAAAAATAGAAAACTCAACCTAGGACAATTCAACAAACTGCTGCTAGACCTCAAATTCAATTGAGGAGAGCTCCTCAAACCCAAATCTTACAAAGACCAAATACTGATCAATAAATTCAACCTCCATTGATGATTGATGATCAGCAACTTGAAGATGCTAGCCCTTTGATTACTGAGGATATAAATCCTGATCATTCATCTATACAAAATGCTATTGTCTCTGTTCCTTTAAATCAATCTTCTCAACAAGATCAAGAAGACTCACGAGTTTCAAAGTATCAGGAATTTTCTGAGTTTTTAATTGGTAAACTGAATAGGAGATATGATGTAAGACCTAGTTTAGGGCCTTGTAGACCTCCCAAAAATTCCATTGTAAATGAACCACAAATCAAAACTTCTGGATCTCAAACAACAATAATTCAGCCATTGAATCAATCAAGTGAAGAAATTTCAATTGATAAAACTTCTTTAATCACTTTCAATGTTGAAAGGGAATTATAAAGAGTCAAATATCCATTCCTTTATCTAAGCTTTCAAAGAATCTAGGATACAAAAAGCAAGTTTCAAAATGGATCCAGTCATCTAGTGTGGATGTTGAAGGAGATGTAATAATTTTACAAGATGAAAAGCCTTCAGTAGTCTTTGGTCCTAGCTCAGATATGATTGATGAAAATGTATCACCTTTCTATGTGACTCTAAAGGTTCATGATTTCTTGTTATATAACTTCATGTTAGATTCTGGAGCCTCCCATAATCTGATACCAAATGTTATCATGGACCAACTTCAATTAGAGGTTACGAGAACTTATCATGATCTTTACACTTTTGACTCCAAGAAAGTAACTTGTCTTGGACTTATAAAGGATCTAGTGGTCACTTTAGCTCAAATACCGGTTAAGAGTGTGGTTTTAGACGTTGTAGTCACTGATATCCCTCCTAAATTTGGCATGTTATTATCAAGATACTGTTGTGCCAAATTAGGATGAAGTCTTCAAATGGATATCTCTTATGCTACTATTCCTATATATGGGGGTGAACATCTCATATTATACAGAGAAGTAAGATTCATGAATACTGTTTGTAAATCTGATCAAGCAAGGAATCATCCCATTTATGCAGTGGATCAAGACTTTGGATGCTTTGAATTATCATCAAATAATTCACAAAACACTCAACTTAGTATTGAAAACATTGTAGACAAGCCAAAAACCATCGAGACTGATATTTTGAGATTATACTTTGATGGTTCTTGCTCAAAGGAAGGAGATGGAGCTAAAATTGTATTAATTTCACCAAACAAAGAGAATATTACTCAATCCTATAAACTTGAATTTGATGTGACAAATAATGTTGTAGAGTATGAAGCCTTTTTGCTAGGATTGGAATTAGCCAAAAGTCTTAAATTGTAGAATCTAAGTGTATTCAGTAACTCATAACTCATTGTCAAACAAGTAAGGAATCTTTGTCTAAACAAGCATCCTAGACTTAGATCTTATAGGAATGAAGTGTGGGATTCAATGGATAATTTCTTTCAAGCATTTAACATCATTTCTATTCCTAGGGATGAAAATATTCATGAAGATTCTTTAGCTGTTTCAGTAAGTTATTTTAAAATTCCTGATCAAATGCTTGTCCAATATCAAATTCAAGTTAAGTATAGACCATCAATACCTGAAAATCTTAAATATTGGCAAATATTTGATGATGACAAGTAGTTAAAATCCTTTTTGCAAGTAATTTATGACTTTTCAACTTTGCAAATTGAAGAAGAACTGCTGGATAACAATGAGTCGAATAAGGAGAGTCAAACTTCTCAATTTGACTCAAAAATTGGTGGTCACAATATTATTTAGTTATCTAATAATTTCATTCCTAAGGGTTTGGTCCCACTTGAAAAGTTGTTTGACCAAAATGATGTCCCTAAAAATCCATTATCAAATTCACGAGAAGAAGATATAGAATAATGTAATATTGGAACTTTAGAAGAAATCAGAAATATTAAAATCTCTACATCCTTGACAGTGGAAGTCAAAGATAAATATTTAGCTCTTCTTAAAGCTTATAAAGATTTTTTTTCTTGGTCTTATAGTGAGTTGAAGACATATGATACATCTCTCATTGAACATAAAATCCCTTTAAAACCAGAAGCTAAACCTTTTAAGAAAAAGTTAAGGAGAATTAATCCTGTCCTTCTTCCTACCATTGAAAAAGAACTTAAAAAGTTACTTGATGCCAAGATTATAGTTCCATTGAGATATTCTAATTGGGTAGCTAATTTAGTTCTAGTAAGAAAGAAAAATGGTGAAATTAGACTATGTGTGGATTTTAGGAACTTGAATAAATCTTCTTTGAAAGATAATTATCCATTACCCAAGATGGACCAATTGCTTCAAAAAGTTTCAAGTGCTAATAGAATTTCTATGTTAGATGGTTTTTCTGGATACAATCAGATCATGGTGAGCCCAAAAGATAGAGAAAAGACAACATTCACAACTCCTTGGGGTACATTTATGTATGCAAGGATGCCTTTCGGATTAACCAACACTGGAGCTACCTTTCAAAGAGCTATGGATTTAGCATTTGTAGGTAAGACAAACAAATTTGTTGTCATTTATCTTGATGATCTGACTATTTTTTCTAATTCTGATAAAAAACATTTAAAGCACTTGAGGAAAGTTTTTGATAGGTGCAGGAAGTTTGGGATTTCTCTTAATCCCAAAAAGTCCTTGTTTGCACTCAAGGAAGGAAAATTTCTTGGCCATATTATTTCCAAGGAAGGAGTAATCATTGATCCTAAAAGAGTTTCAGCTATACAAGCACTTTCATTACCAAGAAATAAGAAGGAAATTCAGGCTTTTCTTGGGAAAATAATTTTTTTAAGAAGGTTTATACCTAATTATGCTGAAATAGTTAAGGATATCACTGATATGTTAAGAAAGAATCATGAAGTTAAATGGACCATTCCAACAAGATATGATTTTGATCATATTAAAAAGGCCATTTTAGAAGCCCCCATACTGGCCAGTCCAAACTATTCTGTACCATTTAGCATATTTTCCTTTGCCTCTAAAACTCCCTTAGGTGTCGTTCTTTTGCAAAAGAATCAGGATGGAGATGACTAACCTATTGCCTTTTTCAGTAAATTCATGATAGATGCTGAACTTAAATATGATATAATTGAAAAACAAGCCTATTCCTTAGTCCAAGCTCTGAAATGTTTTAGAGTCTATGTCCTTCACTCTTCCATTATTGCCTATGTTCCTAATAGTGCTATTAAAAATGTGTTAACTCAACCTGATAATGATGGAATGAGAGGGAGATGTAGTACCAAGATATTGGAGTTTGATTTTATTATAAAAACTACAAAATTAGTAAAAGGTCAAGGCTTGGATAAACTCTTAGCTGAGTCAAATTGTAAAGTCTTGGGAATTAATTCTGTTTTTGAAATTCCAGCAAAGAAGAATCCACAAGAACATTCATATTCAATAGAGAAGAATCCACAAGAACCTTCATCTTCAATAGAGAAGAATACACAAGAACCTTCTTCTTCAATCTAACCAACTCCTATTCACATTGAGGAGAAATTTTTGTTATCTGAATGGGACACTAATATTGTGCATTTTCTTAGAGATTTTGAGTGTCCATTTCAATTTACAAAGAATCAATGTAAAACACTAAAGTTGAAGGCCATAAAATACTGTATTATCAATGAAAATTTGTATTGGAAGGATCCACTCAACATCCTTTCCTTTTCTTGATAAAAAGTGAGACAAAAGGAATCATTGATCAATTTCATGAAGGTATTTGTGGAGGACACTATGCTTGGAGGGCTACCACATAAAATATTTTAAGAGTAGGATTTTATTGGCCCACATTGTTTGCACAAGTAGGAGCAAGGGTTAGAATTTGTACCCAATTTCAATTATTTGCTGGAAACAAAGATTAGCAACACTTCCTCTAGTTCCAGTACTAGTTCGAGCACCTTACTACAATGGGGTTTGGATTTCATTGGGGAAATTCATCCACCATCAAGTAGCCATCACAGATGGATATTGACTGCCACATATTACTTTACCAAATGGGTAGAGGCAATTCTAGTTAGGAATGTAACTAAAACTGTAATTATTAATTTTTTTGAAGAGAATATACTTTCAGGTTTGGCTGCCCCCAACATATAGTTACAAATAATGCAACAACATGCAGCAGTGTCAAGATGATTCAATTTTTTTAGAAATACCAAATTTTGTTGCATCATTCTACCCCTTACTATCCACAAGGAAATGGACTAGTAGAGTCCTCAAACAAGAGTCTAGTTAAAGTCATTAAGAAAACACTGGAGGACCACAAAAGGAGTTGGGACAACCATCTCATCTATGCAATTTGGGAAAATAGGATCTCTTTGGGAAAATAGGATCTCTCCAAAGAGATCAACAGGTAAATCTCCTTTTTAGCTTGTTTATGGCAAGGAAGCCATATGTCCTACAAATCTGGCTTTTCCTGTCATGATGTTTTTACAAGAAGCAAATGAAGAACCTAATGATTTTTCCAGAAGAATAAATCAGATTATAGAAATTAATGAAAACATAGATGGAATTCATTATAAGCTTCACAAATATTAGAAAAAAATGAAAAGTATGTTTGATAGAAATGTTAGAGAAAGAGATTTTAAAGAAAGAGATTTAGTGTTAAGATGGGATGCTAGGAGAGAGGACAAAGGGAAACATGCAAAGTTTGAAAATATCTGGTTCAGACCTTTTAGCATTGTAGAGGTGTTGTAGTGGCTACAACCACCCTCCAAATTTTTTTCTTGCACCCAATATCAGAGCCTCCCTTGAGATTTTCACTTGATGACTGCACACACTCAGGTTCACTCTGTGAGCTCGTGTGAGTCTTCGCATCCTCCCTGCTTGTTCATTTCATCCAAGTTTTTTCATGTTGATGTCAATATCATTCTTGCAACCATGTTATGGTCATGCTCAAGGTCTTCTCTTTGTGTGTACATGTTGTGTTCACTATGAAATCATCTATCGCACTCACACACAGAGTCACATTCAATGTCGCGCAAGCACCGTCACAGTCGACCAATGATCAATCACAAGTGTCACACTTGTCACTTGCTCCATCTGTCAGTCATGTTGAACAAGTTTTTTTTGATGGTTTGAGTCGTCTTGTCGTCGAGCCATGTAAGTGTGTATTTGCATGATCACATATGCATCTTTCACTCACTCACACACTTAGTCATTTTGCTGAAGTTTTGACGGCTGGACTCCCCTCTGACAGCTGGACCATCACCCCACTATCGAATTGATCGACTATCACTAGAACAACACAGAAGCACCAAGCAAGTCATTTCAAGCTGGAATTCCCACAAGAAAATCAATCAGCCTTCATGCTAGTCAACTGGAGAGTTTGACCTGGCAGCCACCCCAAGACTGACTCCCCTCAAAAATTACGTAGAAGCTGCAGACCTTGCCTGCTCCGCTGGCTGAGAAAATTGCGTGGACAAGCCAGACAGACACCTAGTGCCCGTCCGTGTCTCCCTCAAAAAATTCACAGTTTTTCCAGCCAGGCCTCCCGACAGCCGACCGTTTGCTCACCCAGAAAATTGTGCAGTTTTCAGGAGCAAGCTCTCTGTTGCCCAACAATCTACTCAGCTCAGAAACTGCGCAAAGGTTATAAGCAAGTCAGTACAATTTTTCCCACCAGGAGCTCCCGATAGCAGATTTCCAACTCCCTCCAAGAATTTCTTAGTTTTTGCTCACAAGCTCTAGTAGTTAACTGCCAGTTCCTCTCATTAATTGCGCAGTTTTCACTGCCAGTGACCCAGCAGAAAACTTCCAGTTCCCTCCAGTAATTGCGCAGTTTTCACTGCCAGTGACCCAGCAGAAAACTTCCAGTTCCCTCCAGGAATTGCACAGTTTTGGATACCAAGCTCCCACTGCCCGCTCATTCCGGAAACTATGCAAATTTTGCCTTCCTAGCCTTCCTGCAGCCCAGACTGTTCCCCTCAAAAACTACACAGTTTTGTCCTCCAACTGAATCAGACCTCGCGGATAGTCATTATCGATTCAGATTGCCCATCTCCATCACCCAGCAACTCTTGCGCAACTTTCATTAGAAGTTCCCAAATCCTCCATCCCACCTCGGAACCTTGTTGCCTCTCCTAGTCACCTGCATCCAAAATTATCATGTATCATGGTAGACTATGAGGTTTTTGTATTTGATGTCGTCTCGTCATGAGTGACTGCAGGAATAGGTACACAAACAAACATGGTGCGATGATGAATGAGATGAACGAAGGGAGCACATGCAAAAGGACAGGTTCATCAATGGACGAACAAATGATGCATGCAAAGAGATGTGCTCACGAATAGATGATCATGAAAATATGTGTTTGTGGAGAGAAGGACGAGCAAACATGTAAGATGTTCTCACGGATGGACGAACGGACGAACATCCACCTTTAGAAAACAGACAAACCTGTCAAGCCTTCCAACATACAAGTAAGGAGCAATGTGTAAAAGAAACATCAAGTGAACCAACAACCGTCGAAGGCTCCGTGCACTTTGCCATGCAGAGGTGAAGCCCTGACACACCATGAGGACATCCATCACCCAACAACACTGCAGCTCGACATGCACACTGATGAGCCTCATCATTGGGTAACTATATGGACCTTAATCCACTACTAGATTATTCAAATCAACTCTTCTCATAATTTATTACATATTTTGATTGTATTTTTCTTAATGAGACGAGTCAAAGTGAGATATTATGCCTAGTGGACTAATATGCATTGATTCCAGGTTTTTGAGATAAAATCATGGAAATGTTGGCTAATTAAGGGCTGAAACTCAAATGAGACAAGGGGGATAGATTGTAGGAGGTATATCTTCCTCATTTACTCCTCACTCATTCGAATATTACTCCATCAATCACACCATCTTGGAGTACAAGCAGCTAAGTCATGGGATCAAAAGACAGCCAAGAAAGTGATAGTCAAAGAACTAGTTTATCTCGAGTTTGGGAGCTGAGACTCCCTATATTTAAGGAAGTCATTGGAGAATTTAGTTGTATAAACAAGAAGGCCTAGATCCTCATTAGGATTCGAATTTTTGCTGTAAAAACACTAGTCATTTTTTGAGTTCAAGACTTGTGGAAGACATTGTTATGTAATTTTTTGTTTTGATAATGAGAATGAGTATTTCCTTGATCCAGTACTAAGTTGACTTAGAGGGCTGAAGCCCTTGGGTTAGGTCCCAACCCTAGCAGCAAAGGTTCCTCTTCTTGTATTTGTATGCTTAGTCAATTTCATAGATTAATGGTTGAATTGTCTTTATAATTATTTGATTGCAAGTAGTTGTAGATTTGGTTTGTTTTCTTCCATTCGTTCCTTACTTCAGTAGTATCTTAGAAGAGATAAAGGAACATCAAAAAGATTTCAGTAGGTGGATTTGACCTCACTCTTTCCTTCAGGGATCATGGTTTGAGAAAAGAACCCCTATGTAGACCCAAAAAGACAGAATTCTTGTTTCTCATGGAATTTAGGGTTTTCTGTACTTAGGCAAGCATTTGATGAGTTTGAAAGAATAGGATTTAGTTATCATTTTTTCTATCTTCAGTCTTGCATTAGATCTCATCAAGGTTTCATATTATTTTGCAAGGTTTCCTCATGCATGAAATAGGCAGCTAGCTCATGAAATTATGTTTTCCTTAGTTAATTGAAATCCTTCTTGTTTACATGATTTTTGGATAAATGTCAATGGTTGATGTAGTGAAGGAGTTTCAGAAGTACAAAGAGATTTCATGATCAAAAACCTCATTCCAACTTCATCCATCCATGATCATTCCTTCCTTTCACCAAAACCCTCACCAATTTCATCATTTCACAAGAGTACTTCTCCAAGCTTGTTGAGCAAATCCAACCATCTCCCAACTCTGGTTTTGAGTTCTAAAGTAGTCCTAGGCACTCCCTTACCTCATTCCATCCACCAACCACCTTCCCTAAGCCTTCCATCACCTTCAAAATCCCTCCTTTTTCTCTCGGCTGTATCTTGTAGGAATACAGGGGATCCTATAGGAATTCAGGACATCTTGTAGAACGCATTAGGACATCCTGTAGGTTGACCTATAGTGGCCTATTTTGAGGCCGAATTGTTGAAAAATCCCCTAGGAATCTAGAAAGGACCCCTACTTGTCTCCCAAGCCTTTTGACCATTCACCATCATCCCTAAGCCACCTGCCACATCACCAAAAGAAGTTAGCTTTCACACTTTCACACAAAAAATGACAAAAAGAAAAACAGAGTTATTTTGTTCATTTAAATGCACAACACTAGAATATTTGATGTTTTAATTTGCATGCCTAAGAGAGTAGGATTGCATCCATGTTAACTTAGCATTCGTTCGAAGCAAAGCATCTTAGCAGTTAGTTAGAAAAATGGTGTGTTTTAGCATTTGATTTCAGTCTTTTTCCTTACTGCAATAGACAAGCTTTCCCTTAGTGTATATTTCTCTTTTCCTCATTGGTAATCAAGCTTCTTCTGAATAAATAGAAGTCTGGTTTAAAAAACCTTAGTGGTCTATCGCCAACTTAGCAGTGACAAAGAGCAGACCCATCACATTTACTTGTGTATACAACACTGTCACCTCCAAGTTTGTATGAACCCCGGGTTGATAAAGTAAAGTTGGTATGAATCCCAGGAGTTGTAACATTCTTGCTACAATACTGGTGCTCATCACTTTTTGGCGCCGTTGCCGGGGAGGTGTCTAAGTAATATGTGATTACTTCTTTCTTTCTTCCATTTCTTATCTTTGACATTCTGCTATTAGTTTCATTTATGCAAAAGTAATTTAGTTTGTTTTCTTTTCCATTCTGCATTCTTTGTTTTCTTTTCCATTCTACAAGTGAGATTTCATTTAAGTAGTTAGTTTTCATTTAGTCAACTAGTTTCCATTCAGTTCGCAATTTCAATTCTGCAATTATTTTCAAATCTTGAAAAGAAAAAAACACAAAACAAACCAAAGACACTTATTTCATGCCTCATAGGAATGGGGATAACTTAGGGAATTTTTTACCAAATACCCCCACCACTTCAAACAACTAGCCTTCCCTCTTCTTCGGTGGCTGTGAATTGGAGGAACCCTTAGGTGAACAACCAGAGATATTTTAAGAGCCTACAGGGGGAGAAGAAGAAGAAGAACCCGTTCCAACTGACGCAATGGCTGAAAATATAAATGACAGAGGAAATATAGAAAGAGTTGAGGGTACCTTTCCCATCAAAGAAACTAATGGGGATACCAAGATGAAGAATATAAGCCCCTCTGCTCTTCCTCATTTCCATGGCCTGACCTCAGAAGATCCAAACACTTTCTTGTTTGAGTTTGTTATCATATGCAAAACCTATGATTACACCAATGATGAGCAGAAGTTGAAACTATTCCCATCCACTCTCAAGGATGCAACTTTACGCTGGTTCATGGGTTTACCTGGGGATAGCATCACAACTTGGGCTCAGATGCAACAAGACTTCAACAACAAGTATCGAGACTACTGCAAGTCTAAAGACACTAAAGAAGAAATTTCTAGTATGATCTTAGGGCATGACGAATCCCTAGAGGATTATGAAGAAAGATTCAAGCTTAGCTACAAAAGGGCCAAGTGCACACTTGATCCTAAGTCACTAAAGCTAGTCCTTCTTCGAGGAGTAAGGAAAGATCTTCTATATACCCTAAACCTGCTAGCAGGAGGGGACATCTACAAACTACCCTATGAAGATATCAAGACTATCTTTAGGAACAATTCTAGGGCAACTAGGAAAAAGGGTAGGGGTAGTCAACCTATGGTAATTCCATCCTCTTCCAATACATCCATCAAAGGTGAAATTGAAAATATGTTGGAAGATTTCAAGAGTGAGATGCTGCAAACCCTTGCCCTGTAGATGGAAACTATGCACATCAAGAGAAAGTAGGAGGAGGCAAAGAGAGCTTTAGCCATTTTCTTCCCTAGATGCACAAGGAGGCACCCTAGGAATGAATGTCCATTAAATCTGATTGAAGTTTGCTTGGTTTGTGAAGAAAACCACTCCACAGACAAGTTCCCTTCTCTACTTGGACTAAAAGTTGTGTATCAGGGGACTGAAGGGGTGACTGAACAACTTTGCTACATAAATCAGAGGATACCTCATGGGACTCAGTCATACCAACAAGGCATACAAGGGTCATCCCATGCCTATTACAACCCTAACCAGACCACATCCATTCCCTCTTAGGGCCCCCCTGCTCATCCTTATGATTCTACACCTCCTCCTTGGTCCTTTGCACCTCAGTACCATTCACAGCCAACCAACGAGTCATTTCAGCCATATGCTCCACCTCAGCCTTAGTGGAATGCACTGCCCCAGGCGTGGAGGCCCCCATACAATAATGCTTCAGCTTTAATGCCTTCACCACCTACTCAACCATAACTTTTACACTCTACTCCACTTAAACAACCTTAGATTCCTACCCAGCTAAATCCAAACCTGAATAACAAACAAGCACAACAAGTATACAGTGGAGAGACATCCTATCTTGCTTATGCTATGGATATTCAGGACATCAACCTCAGATCTGGGAGAGTACTCCCGGAAAACCAACCTCTACCTCCAACAAGGGAGAGTGAGGAAGAAAGAGAGGAAAACATGCCTAGAGTAAATCCTCCACCCTTTCCTGAGAGATTAACTTATCCAGTCAAGCCTACCCCAGAAGAGAATGAACTTTTGGGTGAATTGAAAAATCTATGTGTCAAAATTCCACTTCTCCAAGCCATAAAGGATGTACCTATTTACAAAAAGTTGATTAAGGATAAGTGCTTCAAACATCCAAGGAGGTGAAAAAGAGACACCCCTACCATTAATGTCATTGGACAATTGTCCAACTTAATGATGGGGCAGGTAATTTGTCCGAAGTATTTGGACCCTATAATAATGAGCAACAAAAAAAGAGAACTTTAATAAATTGCACAAAATATAGAAGGTCTATCTTAAAAGAAGAAAGATGTGTTATATCACCTAACTTTACACAACCTTCCACCTTACCTTCATGATTAAAACCATAATAAAACAAACCTCGATGGCTCCTTGTGAAAGCACTTGCATCTATGTTGTTCTCCTTAGCAAACATCAAGAAAGATAGCAGTATGTTATTAGTGTAAGGGCTTGCTAGGTAAGATGCTTCTAATTGAGTATATATATCGCCAATAGACAAGGGATCTACCTAACATAATGTACCAATTAGACCTTATATCGAGGAGCCCATCAACATTCTAGTGCTAGAAGGACGACAACCAGTTTTTTATGGCTAATTACTCCACACGCCCAATTCATTTTCCCTACAGACAAGGTAGCAACATTTTGAGCACCATTCTGAATCTGATTCTTGAAGCAGGAGGATCTTATCAACCAAGCCCAGAACCAACTTGAGAGGTGACCTACGAGAAAATTTGGGCAATTTGACCTATAAACTGTCGGTATGATAAGGTTATTGACATAATTCTTAGAGCACAAAATCTTCCACATTTTCTGAAGAAGAAAGAAACAACGGGTACCAGTATATTAGTTTCTACAGTGGAAGATTTGGCTTTTTCCACTCTCGAGGAGTTGGCAGAATCTACAGACAATAAAAAAATCAAGACCATCTTCCACCTCTTAACAAAGTATACAAATATGATATAGTCGTTCTTTTTGACGACCTATTCAACGAATTAGACAGTGAAGATTTTTCAGATTTTGATGAGGAAGAACACATTGACAAGAACATGGCCGACCAAGATTTGGATTGGATGGCCCAACGACCTCTTTCTCTTCTGGACAATTTACATAATATGCCAAGAAATCCAAAAAAGATTCTTTCAAAGTATGATCCAGATAAGAAGACGAAGGGAGAAGATCACCTTGACGATTTTTACATGCATCAGAAAATGGTGTAGGTGAAGTATGATGATGTTTCCTGCAGACTATTCCCTTATACATTAGAAGGTAGAGTAGCAACATGGAAACACATTATTCCCGTGAATTCAATCCACACTTGGAGGGAGTTTAAAAAGTTATTTCTCAAAAAGTTTGCTCATATTAAATATCTTGCCATGCTACTCAAGGAGCTCGGAAGCATCAAAATGGGGGGAAAATAAAAGGTGAAATATTATATTCAGAAATTCAACTATATATTGAATATGTTTCCCCCATGCATGCAACTACATGATTCTATCACAATTGACTACTACACAATTGCCTTTCCCACTAGAATTTCACATTTTGTTAAAAGAGTTACGAAGGAGACATTAGCATTGAATTATGCAGAAGAGGTTGTCGTTGAGAAAGACTTGCGTGTAGTTGGAGTTATTATGGCTGATGATGAATCAAAGGACTCCAAAGAAACTAGTAGGAAGTCACAACCTTCTTCTAGTAAGGCTAAAGAAGAGGTGTTATCACTAAGAAATGATCACCTAGCCATTTCTAACTAGGTGGATCGAAATACACCATCTAGGATTAATTTTACCATAGAAAAATCACTTTCACCATGGGAAATCATTTAGTAAACCATTTTTATTAAATTATTTCTAATTAAAATTTTAAAAATCCATGAAAATAATTGAATAAATCATTATTTATTTTATTTTCTTTAGGGATAATTATTCCTTGTCACATTTGACTAAATCACCTAGGAATAATTAAATAAATCACTTTTTGTTATTATTCCTTAATTTTATTATTGGAATAATTGTTAAATCACTATTTAATAATTATTTCAATTTCACACTATTCTTAATCCTCACGAAATAATTAATAAATAATTTTATTTGTTAATTATTTCGAAATAAATATATTTGACCATTTTGAATATCTTTTCCCTCTCCAAAAAATATAATAAAATATTATTAACGGTTAGATCTTGATTTGGTCAATATTACTTTATTATTCTCCATTTTTTAGATTAAATCAATACTTTGTTATAAATAGAAGGGTTTTCCATTCATTCTTCACCATGATCATTATCATCGGCACCATTATCGTCTCTTTTCATCTATGCTCCCACTTGAGTTCTACACATTGTTTTGGGTTTTTCACACATTGAGAGAGAGAATCAATTACTAAAGAGTCAAGGACATCAAAGGACTCATCCCAGGCATGGGGATTTGCAAGCCCTTTTGTAGATATTCTTCACCAAGTGTTATCAATAGAGATTTATTATTCATTTTAAAAGTCTTTCCATTTAGGTTATTACATTGGATATATAATGTTGTTTATTGTTTTGGATCACATATGTCCTTTTGTTGCAGGTTTTTCTAGTGTTATTATTGCAGATCTGAAGCATAAGCAGCCACAAATTGTTGTTAGGGTCACATGTCACCAATGACTTAAGTGAGATATTTTTGGTACACCTTCCAAGAAATTCCATACTAACAAATGGTGACTCTGCTGGTGTAATAATTTAGTTCCTAGGTGACTAAAGTTTCGGTAAATTTCAAAGTTGTCTACAACTATTTATAGACTCTCAAATTCTCTTTATAGCTTTCTTTCCTTTTTTTGGTCAAAATTTCAGATTTTGGTGGCTTTCTAGTTCTTTCTGCAGATCACAGGTACCAGCCGAGTAGGAGATGGAAAAATATGTGTGAGATATTCTGACCAAGAGTCTTGGGAGTAAAACACACTTTTCAGCCCCATATCGGCATTCCAAACCACACTTTTTGGCCCAATAACTACATCTTCCACGGTTTCGAGGTTAGTACCTGCATTTTAGATTTTTCAGAGAAATTTAAAAAAAAAAATCAGACATGTTTAGGGTGCTTTGTGTAGAAAGAGAAGGGTTTCTTATCTTTGTTTCAGTATCCCCTAGGCCTATATTCTCTTAATTTTTTCTCTTTGAGGAAGAAAAAATCCCCCAGGGTTCAAAGTACACCTCCACATTGTTAGGAAGAGATTGGTTGGGTGAGGAGTCTAGGGTTTCAACATTTTTCATCCACTGATTCTCAGAGTCTTATCCATTACTTTACAACACTTTTAGATAGGTTTATTCCACCATTTATCCCTTTAGATTTTGGTTTTTACCTTTCCCCCTTAGCATCCCCTTTAGCATCCTAGGGTTTGGACCTTCATACCTATCCTTTGTAGCATTTGTCACCTCTAATTTTTTATGTGTGTCTACACCATTTATAATAGATTAGTGCCTCTAGATATCAGCCCCTTTGACATTAGGTATTTTAGGAATTTTATGTGTCTCTAAGTAACTTGTTTGTCTTAGAACAATAAAGCAAGAGCAGGGTTGGTCATACACCTAAATGAAAACCAGATTCTTAAAGCATCTGTAGGATTAGGCATTGGCTCAAATAACTTTGCGGAATTGTTTGCTCTAAATTTGCTTTTATGCTGGCTTATCCACAGGAACATCTTCACAGTTCAGATTTTTGGGGATTCTTTGAATGTTATAAAATGGTCTAATGGACAAAGTAGATGTCAAAATTATATTTTGAGACCTTTAATAGAAGAGATTCGGAATTTAAAGCTTTCATTTAATGTTTTCTCTCTATGCCACATCTACAGGGAACACAGTGATTCAGCAGACATGCTTTCTAAAGAGGGTCTGCAACAAGATTTGGGCAGTTGGAGAATAGTGGAGGAGAACCATGGAGAGATCCGTGTCTGGGATCAACCTCCTTACTCTTAGTCTATTATCTTTTTGAGACTTCACAGGCTTTGCAAAGCCATTTTTCTTGGTTTTGTTTATAGCTGTTATGGTGCTTTTATAAAACTATTTTTAGTTTTGTATGACTTTGGTATCTATTTTCTATTTGGGTTGTTTTCCTCAGTGAGGAGACCTAGGAAATAGATGCACTGTTTTGATCTTTTTATGGAGATGTTCAATATGGAAACTGTATATTTTGGGACTGATCTGGAGATGGGAGTTGTTTTCCTCAACATGAGGAGGCTCACGGTTTCAGGGGTTCCTATTTCTCTCATTTTTGGACAGGAAGGGCAGTCTCTTCTTGTAGAGCTCTATGATTATCAATCATACAGCAAACAGAATGCTCCAGCATATACTATGTAACTTTTTATTCTATTTATAAAAAGTTCGATTTTTTTCTTTGGAAAAAAAAAAGTAACTTGTATGTCTTCTCTTTCTTAGCTTCTTGATAGCCTTTTTGAGTGGGGTTTTGTGCGCATGATTGGATATTTATTTTTCAGTCATTTTCAACATTATTTATAGTATTTCAGCACTTTATTTTTAGCAGCACATGGCATGATAAAACGTGCTCAATTAACTGATCCACTTGACACATCATTTTCACACACACACTCCCTAAGAGAACATGAGCTTGGTTAACACCGCCAAGCCAAGACTTGAAACACTACACCTTAATAATTTAACATACATAGATTAAGCCCACTTGGGCACCAAGGCCAAAAAATATTTTTAGTTTAGGTGTATGATTGATGGGATAGGCTTCCAATAACACCCATCAATCGCTTACATTGAGACATAGAATTATACATATTAGGGAGCTTAAAATCCTTCACCATCCCACGGTCCAAAGTCAAAGTGCGTCAACAACTTGATTCAGAAGGAGTTAGGGTAGGTCATCGTGGGAGCAGTTCTTCTTAGGGAAACCCAACCCATGACATGGAATCTCATATGTTGGCTGATCACTAAGAAGCTCAAGACTCAACCACCCCCGTCGGACGAAGATAACAGTATTGACCAATATTAGGAAAAAACCCTATAAGACTGGTTGTGGGAAGCCATTAGTCCTCTTCCCTACCTTTCTCTAGACAAATATGCTGCAAGGATGATATTCCTTCACGTAAGAAGTTCTTTCGAAGGTGATCTAAAACAATAAATTTAGGATTGTTTGAGGATTTAGACCACCTATAGGTTAGAGGTATTTTTATTTGATAGGACGTGCTTGCTTGTATTAGAGTAGCATCATTAATATAGTTAGTTTACACTTAGCACCACTAAACTAGGTGTTTTCCTTCTATTTGGTTCTCTTTTACTCCTAGCATCACCCTTTAGTCCTTCGGGTCATCATTGTATTGACATCATTGTGCCCCCTAGGAGTTTGTCACAGAGAATTCGAGCCCTTCGCCCTCAGTTTATGTTAGGACATATTACTGCACCCCGTCAATTTAGAGTACATCCTCCCAGTCCTCCATCGAGTCCTCATTCTAACTTTGGTTCTATTGATTCTTCTAGTTCTTCCTTTGGTTCTGTGTCTTCTCAACCCCGTACCAACACCATGTCAGGCACCAACATGGGTGAAGGAAACCAAGGTGGTAACCCAGGTACCAACCAGGGTAACCCCACAAGCGGAACCTCCACCCATATACTCACTCCTACTCCAATGCTTCCTTTTATGGCTAGCTTGAGTCTCCCTACTTTTATTCATCTCATCAATTATTCTCTTCTCCATGACCCCAATTAACCATCTATGCCTCCTAAACTTCCTTCCGACATCCCAAAGTTTGAAGGTAATCCCAGAGAATATCCCACAAATCATGTTCACTCATTCCATATGTGGTGTTCATCCAATTCTATCACTGAAGACTCCATTCGGCTTCGCCTATTCCAACATGCTCATACTAGAGCTGCTGCTAAGTGGTATGTCGATCAACGCAAATCCACTCTTTCCACTTTCATGACTCTGGCTAAAGAATTTCTACCCTATTTCTAGTTACCTCTCCATTATAACACTGGTACTAAATTATGACTTCTTTTCATCAAAAATTTTCCACTCTCCTATCTGACCATGTTTAGGAATGGCGTAGAAGGAGGAACATATGTGTAGATCTTGAATTTGAAGACCGCTTCTATATGGATTGGTTCCTTAGATCGTTTCTGGCCCCCATTGATAAAGATGTCGCTTCTCACTTCCCTCAATCTAAGGAGGATTCACTCCAATTAGCCTTGAAGTTTGATCTAATATATGCCTAATTAGGTTATGTTTATATTGCCATCCCTGATCTACCTCAGAGTGGCGCTGCCAATGCATCGGGGGCATCTCACAGAGTTAATGGTATCATTGGAACCATTTCACACCATTAATTTCAACCATATGCTCCACCTCCGATGAGTTATGGCCAACCCCAGTGAGGGACCAGTTCCTCTTACACCTATCCCTCCCCTAATCTCCCACATGGAAACTCTTATCCAGGTCCCAGCATGTCATATGCATATCCCCATCCGCATCAACAAGATGCCAGGGCCAGTTGTTGCTCCACCTGACAATCCCAATGTTGCCCCATTTCCTTATTATCTATATGCACTACCTAACGCTCTAGCCCCTCCGACACCCACGCCCTAGCCCCTCAGCGTCCTCCACCTCTTCCACAACAACAACCTCCTCCACATGGACAAGTGTATGCTCAATAAAGTGCAGCCAATCCCCCAAACCCCAAGAAAAGGAACAATTGGAAAGCTAACTAGAACCAAAAATCTCAAGGTAATCAAGGTAGCTAGGGTCCACCACCTAATGCACCTCAGGGAAACCAGCCTAATCCCGCGACCCAGCAACATGGCGAAAAACCCAAGAAAAAAAGGGTCCTCGTATGAACAAACCGTGTGCCTGTTGCAACATATATATCCATTATACTCATGAGTGTCTCCTTTTACATCAAATCTATCATGTATGGGAAGCTCAAGTAGGTGCTTCTAGAGGACCACAAACCATAGCTCCTCCTCCTCTCGCTTCATCTCAACTAGTTTTGCTTACTAATCCTTTTCCTCACCAAGGATATCTTGTTGCTCAACCTACACAAAGTCATTCATCTCCCCTCCTCCACCATGTGGTCATAACAATGATCAGATTCTTATGATGATTTATGACGAAGTCAACACCGAACAAGTCAAACTTAAGACTCGATCACACCAATATGACAATCCATCCGCTAAGTTAGCGATTGAGTCTCAACCCCAAATTTCCACCGAACCTTTGTCGTCATCAAATGGTACCTTACAGATCCATCTGCTTAATATAGAGGTTATCCCCAAGATCCCCAAAGGTCCATTTACGTCAAAAAACTACTTCTGCTGAAGCCGCCCGTACCCATAGCATAGTAGATGACTTGGTGCAGTATCCTGCTGCTATGTCAACTTTGGAAGTCCTCCAGACGTGCCCATCTCAATGGAAAGCTCTACTCTCTGTTTTGAGTGATGTGGATCCCCATGATGATCGTATGATTATCTTTGACGTTGACAAGTCAGAACATCCTCCCGTACCTTCATCCATTGCATTTCATATATTAATCTCCAAAATAAATGCCAATGTTCAAAGGTGTATGATTGACGAAGGCACCTCCACCTATCTAATGGTTACTAGTGTTTGGAAGTGACTTTGTTGACTGGACCTGTCCCCATCCACCATCACTCTCGATGATTAGGACATTCATCCCTCACAACCACTTGGCTTATATCACAAATGTCCTATCACTGTTGTCGGCAAGACCATCTTTATTGGCATCGAGTCATTGATGCCCCATTAGATTACAACATCCTTTTGGGTCGTATTTATACCTATGCTATGTCAGTTGTTGCATCTGTGGTTTTTCGTAAGATGTGCTTCCCTCATAATGGAAATATTGTTACTATCTATCAACTGACATACTATGATCCTAAGTCTCAAAATTCACCTCAATCCACTATCTCATTGATGACTGGCAATAATACTATCTCGTCCCTCACTAATGTCTCTCCTAGAGTTAACAAAGATTCCCCTTGCTTGGTGCTTATTATGGTCCACCACCTACTCCTTATGAGCCTAGCTCATCCAGTGTTTGCATTTTTTAAGCATCACAGGCTTCCCAAAAGTGGTCTATTATGCCTTCACAACAAACAACACCTTCACAACCTGTTGTTCCCAACTCAACCCAACCTTCATGCATTACTCCTCAAGGTCCTCCTCCTTCTGCTGGTATCTCTCCTAGTCCTTTTTAGCCTGAAACTGTTCCCTCGGGTCTTAACCATATTGGATTCATTCCCCAAGGTCATTGCCCTTATGGTCTAATACCGTTCTTATTTCGACACTCAAGAGTTTATTCTACCCCTGTCATGGCTACATTAAGTTTACCTAACATTAACTTGGGGATCCCAGTCTGGTACATTGATCCTCTCACAAAAACTCCCCCTGATCAACTTAAACCTTACACTTCTTTGATCCTGGTTCATCATGTTGTTCCTACCCCTTCCTTTGCTTCAGTTCGAGAGAAACCTCAACAAGAACCAACTCCTATTGCGAAATCATCTGGTGAGGGGTCCAAAGCCCAGAAAAATGGAATAAAAGACAAGGCAACCCAACCAACTCTAGCTCCCCCTAAGCCACTAAAGCCTACTCCTCCATGTGCTTTGTGTGATTTCGTTGGTCATGCCACCAATAATTTTCCTAATCTCCCTCATATCAATAATGTGGTCTTTGATACCTTCCCTGATTCTAACATTATTGAGGTCCATGTCACCTTACCTGAATCGGTTAAGAAGAACATATCCTTACGCACGAATCACCCTTATGCTTTTTGTGATAACTATGGCCATTATTCTCATCATTATCCCCATCTAAAATATTTTCTTGATACACTTCAAGTGCTTTGTGAATTAGAGGCCACTCATACTAATTCCACCTCTCCTCTACCTCTAGGTTTTGATCCCACTCCTACGCCAAAGTAGGAGGTCTCTCAACCACCCATCATGATCCCTCCCCTTGATGTCGAGATGAAGGATAGTACCACTCCTATTCTCAAAATATCATCATCCATGGGATTGGTACTCCCTTGATGTCTCCTATTGTGATTATTTTGAACCTTCTTCGAGGAATACTTCGGTTTCGACATCGATAGATGTCACATCTACTAGTCACCTATCTCCCAGCCTTGATGGTGCATATGTGAACCTTGTCTCTCATGAAGAGACCTCAGGTAGATACACTTCATCATGTGGTCTCTCTTGCTTCAATCCCCCCATTATACATTTTGATGAAGACATCATGGAAGCCATGACCACCCTTGATTATCCTTGGGATGATATGAACCATCATGCATACTTCCTTCCGCAACAAACCCATGATAAATATGTTGTGGAGTCAAAAGACTTTGTTCATGGTGAACTCGATTAGTTTTAAAATCATATTCCTACTCCAGATGCTTTTGAAGAAGGAAATATGGTAACATATCCCCTACCATCAAAATCAACATTTTGAAGAAACTAGGGACCAAAGAAACTATCATCTTGGCAGCACAATGTACCCCGGAAGAAATTGATGATTACATCAAGTTATTCAAATAATTCAGTGATGTTTTCACTTGTTCTTCTTCTGAAATGCCCAACTTGATCCTGCCATTGTTGAAAATCATATGGACACGGCGCGATTCCATCCCCGTATGCTGAAAGAAAAGGCCTATCAATCCTTCCAAACATGAAGCTATCAAAGTTCAAATCAATAAGCTCAAGCAGGCTTGTTTCATCTATCCTATCAAATACACCACATGGGTGTCCAATCCTATTCTCGTTCTTAGGAAATAAGGCACCATTTGTGTTTGCACAAAGTTTCGCAATCTGAACAAAGCTTGTCCCAAAGACAACTTTCCCACACCCTTCATAAACCAAATCATTGATGAGTGTGCGGGGCATGAGGTTCTTTCCTTTATGGATGGATTCTATGGATATGACCAGATACATATTTGTTATGCTAATCAACTTAAAACCGCCTTCACTAGTCGGTGGAGAACTTTCTCTTATAGGGTCATGCCTTTCGGTTTAAAGAATTTTGGGGCCACTTTTCATCATGCCATGCCTTACTATTTTCACGACCTAGCTCATATTATCCTTACATATCTAGACGATTGTTATCACAAAAAATCAATCATCTACCCATAATTTACTAGAGGGATCTAAGTACACCATGTAGGGTCAATTTTACCATAATAAAATTTCTTTCACTGTGAGTAATTACTTAATAAACCAAATTTGTTAAGTCATTTATAATTAAACCCATGAAGAATAATTAATTAAATCATTATTTATTTAATTATCTTCTAGGAATAATTAATTAAACCATTGTTTAATTAATATTCATTGTCATATTTGCCCCAGTTATGAGAAATAAATAGATAAATCATTAATTATATTATTTTTCTCTAGGAATAATTAATTAATCACTAATTAGTTATTATTCCTTGTCAAGTTTAACTAAATTCCCTAGGAATACTTAAATAAATCATTATTTGTTTATTATTCCTTAACCATATTTCTTGAGATGATAAATAAATCATTTATTTATTTTTATTTCTAAATAAAAGTTTAAATATTTTTTCCCTCCAAACCAAATATAATAAAATATTCCAAACGGTTAATTCTAGAATAGGGTGAATAATATTTTATTATTGCTCATTATTCGAGGATAAACTAATATTTTGTTATAAATAGAAGGGTTTTGCATTCATTCTTCACTTTCGAACATTTTCATTATTGCACTCACTCTTGTAAATCTGATTATTATCACTAGTGCACACCACTTCTCTTTTCCATTTGAGTTCTCATTGAGCTCAAACATTTTGTTTGCTAGGTTTTACACATTATAAAGGAGAGAGACTCTACAAAAGTTGAAGACATTAAGGATAGCCAAGAACCCATCCCGAGAGGGGGAATGGTAACATTATTTTTTCCCTTCACAGGTGTTGTTTAATAAAGTATATTCTTTATATATATGGTTTCCATTGGATTATTGGAGTTATTTGTGCTTATTTTACTATTCCATTTTCCTATTTAACTATGTCTCTTGCATAGATCAGGGCTTTGGCAGGTTTTGTTTCTATAATTTGTTGCAGATCTACACTGTTTAACAACCACTTTTATTGTTAGTTTTGTTTTTCATCCATAGCCTAATGTAGTTTCTTTTCGTACACATTCAAGAAGAATTCTACATAACAAATTGGCGACTGATGAGCCCCAATTTTTGGTACAATTTGGGCTCATATTGGCCTACTTACCTTGCTCAACCATTCATCTTTTATCACTTATGCATTCATTTCTTAGTATATTCGTGTTGTTTGTAGGAAGAAGGGCAGGCATTATATCTATGTGGCTAATACATGATGATTTCAGGTTTTTGGCATTAAAGAGAGCAAAAGACCACGTAAATGGAGACAAGGAGACAGCAAAGGTGACATTGCGGGTTCATAGGGAGGTTGTCCACAGTCTTGATGACCTTCCTCGTGATTTTCACCTTAACTCCGAGCTCCAACAGCTCTCCCCACTGAGCTTAAAGGCAGCCAACATGTTCTACAGGATCAGAAGTTTTACAGCAGTTTGACTTTCAGTTGGACAGCCAAGCTCCACGAATGGAGGAAGCCAGCTTGATCTTCATTGTGTATAAATATGAAGGCCGTAGCCTTTGTTAGGGGCTTTTTGAACTTTTGGGACTGATATTGTAATTTCTGAGCACAGCTCGGTGTTTGTTTTTGTAAGCCAGTTTTGGCATGACATTAGACTTTTGATTATGAATAAAGGCAAGCAGATTTGGATCTAATTCTGAGCTTTTAAGGGAGCTATAGCTCTCAGGTTAGGGCCCAACCTGAGAGCAATAGATCTCCTCTTCTTGTAGTGTTATTTGCCTTTCTTTCCAGCACTTTGTTTCCTTGTTTGATATGCATTTCTAGAACACAGTCTGCTGATTTGATTTCTTTAATGAGATTGAGTAGGAATAGCTTATGGTTAAATCACTTTCAGTTGCTTAGATTAGAATAAGAGGTTTGTAATTCACCAAAGCTCTAAGAAAAGGTTGTTAGTGCCTTCACTGCCATCTCTGTTTAGGGATTGGGGTGCAGTCTATACCAACCACAAAAAACGCAGTCTTTTTCCACTTTTATGCAAGCTACAACACAGTCGTTTTAATCGTGGATCCTTCCATGCATTTTGCTCTAGAGCCATACTTCTTCATTCTACCTCCATGCACGACTTTTCTTCATGATTTACATTGCTGTTCATTGGTTTAATAGCACAGGTAGCACAGGTTGATGGATTCTCGTTTTTGGTGCAAGACATAAGCAATTTGTTTTATTTACACTGCTCAGTATCATTCCACTTCCTTCTTCTTCTTCTTAACCATGCCTAAAGCCACCTACTCGACCTCTGTTCAGCTCGTTTACCTTCCAACTCTTCCATTGCCACGTAGCTTCATTTTCTTGACCTTTCGTTGTTTCCATCCTTCTATTCACCAACCAACTCCGTGCACTCTCTCTCCATCTTATTCCTCTGTCCCTGAGCCATCACAAGCTCCATCTCCACCTTACCTATCCACCCATACCGCTCCATCACTTCACCATCACCCAAAACTTCCACTTACAGCACATCCTGTAGAAGTTAGCAGACTTCCTGTAGAATTCCTTAGTTTCCTGTAGGATCCCCTGCAGACATCCTGTAGAAGCCTGCAAACTTGGTTGTCGAGCACCTGAACATTGTAGACTTCTGAGGACTGATGCTAGGGACCCTCTGGGACCTCCCCTAGCCCTCCTGACCTTTCCCAAGCTTTCTCTCCCTTCGCACCACCTCTGCACAGCCAAACCCTAATAAGAAACAAAATCATAATCACTCCAACCACTTAAGCAAAAATACAAAAACAATGTTCTTTTCAATGAAAGTAGTTTGAGTTCATGCATTTCACATCACTAGAAGTAATGGCATCATTTTTAGACATTTGCACTCTCACTATTGCATCATAGAGGTTAAACTAGTCAGATTAGGGTTTACTAGGGTTTCCATGCTTTGGTTGGCTTTCAGTTCATTTTTGCAAAATAGATTAATTTCCTTGAGATAGCCTTCGTCCATCATTTAGAAAGCTTCTTCTGAGAGCATATAGAAGTTGGCTTGAGCCCTAGCGGACTTGTGCCAGCTGACCAAGTGACAGCTGCGACAAGAGCTAGTACTTGTGCATACAGCACCGTCGCTTCCAAGTTTGTACGAACTACCGGGTTGATAAAATTAGAGATAGGAAGCCCCAGGAGTTGTAGCATTATTGCTACAATACTGGGGCCCACCATCTTTTTGGCGTCGTTGCCGGGGAAGTGTCAGAGTATTAGTAATTGTTGCTTTTCTTCTATTTTCTTACTCTTGCCTTCTGCTAAGTAGTTTATTTCATTTCCATTCTGCAAAAGTAGCATATACATTTCCTGCTTTCATAGATTAGCATTTCCTGCTTTCATAGATTAGCATTTCCTGCTTTCATAGATTAGCATTTCATTTCTGCAAGCGTAGACTAGTGTTTCAATTCTGCAAGCGTAGACTAGCATTTCCATTCCTGCAATTTCATTTGAGCAAAGTAGATTAGTTCTTTCCTGCTTTCAGTTTAATTCTGCATCTTTTATAGTTAGTTGTAGATCAATCTGTTTCAGTTTTGCAGGTACCAAAGAAAAAAGCAAAAGCAATCAAAAAAGAAAGTCTTTTCCATTTCATGCCTCGTAGAAACCGAGATAAATCAGGCAAATTCCTACCCAACACCCCCACCACATCACTGAGTCACCCTTCTCTCTTCTTTGGTGACAGTGATCCAGAAGAACCTATAGGTGAACATCCTGAGATATACAAAGGTCCTATAGAAGAAGAAGAGTTAGAGACCACTCCATCTGAAGCTATGGCTGACAATAGAAGAGAAGATGAGAGAATAGAAGGTGCCTTCCCCATCCGAGAGGCCAATGGAGAGATGAAAATGAAGAACATTAGCCCCTCCGCCTTACCTCCCTTCCATGGACTGACTACTGAAGATCCTGATACCTTCTTGTTTGAGTTTGTTGTCCTTTATAGAACCTATGACTATATTGAAGATGAGCAAAAGCTGAAACTCTTCCCTTCAACTCTTAAGGATGCAGCATTACGCTGGTTCATGGGCTTACCTGGGAATAGTATCACCACTTGGGCTCAGATGCAGCAAGCTTTCAATACCAAGTACAGGGATTATTGTAGGTCTAAGAAAACCAAGGGAGAAATCTTTCGGATGACCATGGGAAATGATGAGTCCTTAGAGGATTATGAGGAGAGGTTCCAACTTAGCTATAAGCGGGCCAGGTGCACACTTGACCCTGAATCCCTCAAGTTGGTCCTGCTCCGAGGAGTCCCTGAAGACCTCTTAGATACCCTTCACATGTTAGCTGGGGGGGACATTTACCAACTGCCTTATGAGGACATCAAGACTGTGTTTAGAAACCACTCCAGGGCAGCACGGAAACGAGGTAGAGGAAACCTCCTCTCAACTAGTGTCCCTTTCTCCAAACATGAGCTTGCAAATCAATTAGAAGATCTTAAGAGTGAGGTGAGACAGACCATTGCCATGCAGCTGGACACATTCAGGATCCAGTAGAAGAAAGAAGAAGCTGAGAGAGCCTTGGCTGTCTTCTGCCCTAGGTGCACAAGGAGACACCCTAAGAACGAATGCCCATTGCATTCAGTTGAAGTATGTTTCATTTGTGAGGAGGACCATCCCACAAATCAGTGTCCAACCTTACCTGGGTTTAAAGCCATGTACCAACGGACAGAAGCTCCCACTGAACCTCTCTATTACCTCAACCAAAGGAGGCCACAAGGATCTAGACCTTATCAGCAGGGAATGCAAGGGGCACCTCAAGCTTATTACAGCCCCAACCAATCAACTCCTATGCCTTCCTGGGGTCCCCCTGCTCATCCTTCCTGGTCCATGCCTCCTCCATGGTCTTATCCACCTCAGTACCCTACTCAACCTACTTCTCATTCATATCATTCACATGCCCAGCCACAGCCTCAGTGGAATGCACCTCAGTCGGGGTGGAGGCCCCAGTACAATACTCCTCCCGCCATTTTGCCTCCACCACCAGTTCAACCTCAGCCATTACCTCCTGCTCCTCCAAGGCAACCTCAAATGCCTGCTCAACCGAACCCAAACCCCAACAATAGACAGGCCCAACAGGTATACACTGGGGAAACCTCATGCCCTACCTATGCTGTGGAGATCCAGGAGATCAATCTTCGATCTGGAAAGACTCTACCAGATCGCCAACCTCCTCCCCCAGAGGATGAGGAAGATAAACAGGAAAGTGAACCAAAGGCTATTCCACCCTTTCCTAAGAGACTAACAACCACCACACAACCCAACCCAGAAGAGGATGAGCTTCTGGGTGAGCTCAAGCAGTTGTGTGTAAAAATACCGCTTCTCCAAGCCATCAAGGATGTGCCAATATACAACAAACTGGTTAAGGAAAAGTGTTTCAAACACCCAGGCAGGCGGAAGAAAGATGCTTCAACCATCAATGTCATAGGACAACTGTCTGACCTTATGTTAGGACAAGTCATCTGCCCAAAGTACCTTGATCCTGGAAGTCCTGTAGTAGATGTCCACCTCAATGGCACCATCATACCTCACACCTTGATTGATCTGGGGGCTGCCATTAATGTGATGACCAGGGATACCATGCTCAAACTCAATCTTCAGGGTTCCTTGAGGAAGACCTCGACAGTACTGCAATTAGCAGATCGCTCCACTGTGACTCCCGAAGGGATTGTGGAGGATGTCTTGGTCTCTATCGACTCTTGGGAATATCCTGCAGATTTCTTGGTTCTGCAACCCAAGGCAAAGCTTACTGGATATCCTCTCATTTTGGGAAGGTCTTGGTTAGCCACTGTAGATGCTTACATAAGTTGTCGTGCAGGAAATATGACCATCAAAAATGGTCCTATGTCCAAACAGCTAGTCCTATACCCTCCTGCCCAACCCTCCTTAGAGCATGACTTACCACTCTGGTTAGAGGAAGGAGAGGAAGACGAGGTGTACTCAACACCTCTGTGCACCTTAGATACCACTAGAAAAGACCCCCCAACCGAGGATGACTTGATCGAGACCTTGATCCAGAATCCACCTTCCAGTGCTCTATCCTTAGAGAAATTGGTGGAGGATGCCCAAGCTAGCACCTTAGTAGATCTTTGTACAACCACCCCTGTCACTCCCAGAGTCAAGAATGTGGAGTTCGGCCCTGAGAGAACGTTGAAGATCAGCTCCTCGCTATCTCCTTCCCAAGAAAAGGAGATGTGTAGCCTGTTGGCCAGTCACCTAGATGCTTTTGCTTGGAGCTATAAGGAGATGAAAGGAGTCCATCCTTCGGTCTGTACCCATCACATATACATCAAAGAGGATTGTAAGCCGGTTAAGCAACCCCAGAGGAGAATGAATCCAGCCCTTAAGGACATTGTCAAGGAAGAATTGCAAAAACTGTTGGATGCCGGATTCATCTACCCCATCTCAGATAGTGAATGGGTGTCCCCTCTGGTGTTGGTTCCCAAGAAAAATGGGAAATGGAGAATCTGTGTGGACTACCTAGAACTGAACAAAGCTACCAAGAAAGACCATTTCCCTCTACCTTTCATAGATCAAGTGTTGGATGGACTGGCAGGAAAGAAGTTCTTCTCTTTCCTGGATGGGTTTAGCGGGTACAACCAAATCCAAATCAGCCCGGAAGACCAAGATAAGACCACCTTCACTTGTCCTTGGGGCACCTTTGCCTACCGAGTCCTTCCCTTTGGGCTATGCAATGCTCCTGCTACCTTCCAGAGAGCTGTCTTAAGCATCTTCTCGGAGCTGGTCCATGATGCAGTGGAAATCTATATGGATGACTTTACTCCTTATGGGGCCAACTTCCAGGAAGCATTGTCCAATCTGGGAAAAGTCCTAACCAAATGCATTGAGATGAACTTGTCCCTAAGTCCTGAAAAATGTGAATTCCTAATGACTGAAGGGACCGTGCTAGGCCATACCATTTCTTGCCAAGGGTTACAGGTGGATCCTAACAAAATTGCTCTCATCAAGAAGGTTCCACCTCCTCAAAAGGTAAGGGATGTCTGGAGTTTCTTGGGATTAGCAGGATATTACCGGAGATTCATTAAAGACTTCAGCAAGCTAGCCTCACCATTGTTTGGCCTGTTGGCAAAAGATGTGGAGTTTAAATGGACTAACGATTGTCAGAGGGCTTTAAATGAATTGAAGGACAAGTTGGTGTCAGCCCCAATCCTGAGAGGTCCAAACTGGGCCCTACCTTTCCACATCCACACTGATGCCTCGAACAAAGCCATAGGTGCAGCTTTAGGACAAGTTGAGCAAAAACTTCCATATGCCATTTACTTTGTTAGCAAAAACTTGTCCAAAGCTGAGTTGAATTACACTGTAACCGAGAAAGAATTCTTGGCTGTGGTCCATGCACTGAACAAGTTCCGACATTATATTACTGGCTATCAAACCTTTGTACATACAGACCATGCTGCAATTAGATATTTAATGAATAAACCAGATGTGAATGCTCGTATTATTAGATGGTTACTTTTATTGCAGCAGTTTGATTTGACCATTGTTGACAAACCAGGTAGAGAAAATGTTGTTGCTGACTTTTTATCTAGATTGGATTTGTCTGCAGATGAGGATGGAACAGTGGATGACCAGATGCCCGATGAACATCTGTTTGCTATTTCAGTACTCTCTCCATGGTTTGCTGATATAGCAAACTACCTTGTTTCAGCACAGTTCCCTCCGCACCTATCTTCCAGAGAGAAGAGCAGAATCATCAGAAAAAGTGCCTCATTTACTTGGATCGAGGGCAATCTGTTCAAGCTTGGCCCCGATCAGATCTTAAGGCGTTGTGTAAGGGAGGAGGAAGTCTTTGATATCCTCCTCACTTGTCATGATGGGCCTTGTGGATTTTGCAACAAAGAGAACTGCCTTCAAAATCCTGCAGGCAGGCTACTATTGGCCCACACTTCATCAAGATGTCAGAAGATATGTCAGCCAGTGTGACCAATGCCAAAGAATGGGGAAACCGACCCAAAGGGATGAGATGCCTCTCCAACCTCAGGTGACTCTTGAGCCATTTGAGAAGTGGGGTATGGACTTTGTGGGCCCAATCAACCCTCCTTCGAGGCAAAGGTCTTACATCATTGTGTGCACTGACTACCTGACAAAGTGGGCAGAGACCAAAGCAATCAAAGCAGCAACAGAAGAAAAGGTGGCCGAGTTCCTAAGAGAAAACATCTTCTATAAGTTTGGCTATCCAAGAGAACTGGTCACCGATCAAGGGAGCCAGTTCACCTCCAACCTGGTTGAAGATCTACTAGCTCATCACAAGATCAAGCATAGGACTTCCACCCCCTATCACCCTCAAGCAAATGGGCAGGTGGAAGTCACCAATAGAGCATTAGAAGGGATCTTGACTAAGGTGGTGAGCAGCAGCAGAAAGGACTGGGCAGATCACCTGGTTGAAGCCACATGGGCTTACAACACCACTTGGAAGACCACCACCGGCTTCACACCTTATGAGCTGGTCTATGGGAAGAAAGCTTTGCTGTCCATTGAGTTTGAATACAACACTTTGAGGATGGCAGCTCAGCTGGACCTAGATCTCAGCCATGCACAACAAGAAAGGTTATTGCAGCTGAATGGCCTGGATGAGCACCGAATGCAGGTCCTCCTTCACTCAGAAGTGGTTCAACTTCAGAGAAAGGTGTGGCATGACCAACATATCCATGACAAGAAATTTCAGCCAGGAGATTGGGCTTTGTTGTATGACTCCAGATACAAAGATTTGAAGGGGAAGCTGAGAACCAGATGGCTAGGGCCATATTCAGTGGAAAAATGTCATGACAATGGATCTGTTCTTATTCGGACCATTGATGAGGAAGCCATCCCCATGCTTGTCAATGGGCATTGATTGAAGATCTACAGGAAGCCTCCCTAAAGACAAGAGTTCATCAAAACTATGGAGAAGGCAGTGTTGGTCATAGAGAAGGGTTCTGCCTCTGCTTTGGGCATACCCTGAAGAATCTAAAAAATAAAAAATAAAAAATAAATAAATAATAAAGATCCTTGGGTGAAAACCTTTCTGAGGTGCCCAAGGCAGGTGGTAGGGGTGAAAACCTCATTGAGGCGCCCCTATTGTCTTTTCAAAAAAAAAAAAAAAGATTGAAAAAGATCCTTGAGTGAAAACCTCTTTGAGGCGCTTAAGGCAGATGGCAAGGGTGAAAACCTCAATGAGGCGCCCCTGTTATCTTTCAAAAAAAAAAAAAAAAAAAAAAACAAAGAAAAAACAAGGTCAGCAGATTCATTATGTAAAATTGCATGCAGGAGAGGAAGCCTCTCAACTCAAAGCCAAGGGTCCCCATCATGCAGTCAGGACACCTCACCAGCACCTCCTCCAAGAATACTCATTTTCTCCAAGGTATGTGCAATTTTATTACAGCTTGAGTCTTCTACAGGAAGACGCAGATTTTCTACTGGAAGACACAGATTTTCTACAGGAAGATGCAGATCTTCTACAGGAAGGTGCAGACTCTCTACAGGAACGCAACCTTTCTACAGGAAACTTCCTGTAGAAGCTCAGAACGGGCCAGAATTCATTTCATGAGGAGATCTAACGGCTAAGGATCGGTTTGGACGCATGCAAGCCACTGTTGCCACCCTTGCACATTGCTGTTATCTTGTTCCATCATCCTTGTCGACATGCAACAAAGTTACCTGCACCAGCAAAGCAGATCGATGAGTTCTCAAGAAAAGGCAAATTTTAAATGAAAAAAACGCTGGATATCTCACACCATATTCATCCCAGTCATCCAGAAGCTCCGGGAGCGTGATCGTGAGGCCATCCATCGTCGTGCAGCATGCACCCAAGGAGGAAGAACTGTTCCAAGACATCCCGCGGGAGTCCTGTAACAGTTAAGCCTGCTAGAGTGGATACCATTCACAGCGCAGGCCATATGCAATGAAACGTGGGCGCATGCAACTAAAGCATCCCATCCATCGTCGGCAGCTTGTGAACATGGACCTCCGGGCCTGTGTAAGTTCGCCAGCAGCAGGTAAATCGACTCATCAGCGTCCAAAGAACCGAAACATCGTGTGCAGCCGCGCAGGTAAGTGTCTCGACCCTTCCTTCCATCAGATTGCATGAATGTTACTTTGATTGATTGCTAAGTGTAAAGGTGAATGGGTTGAGCGGCCGTATGGCCATTTGGCCGGCCACGTCGGCCAGTTAATGGTCTAGTTGGATGTGTGGGTGGCGGCCATGACAAAAAGAATGGGCAGCACGCACGTGAGAGCAATCCCGTCGAAAAAACGAGTTTAACAGAAGAGGCGGCGGCAGATCTGCGGGAATTGATGCGGCAGCAAGTGAACGCGCAGTTGAATGATGGGATGACGTCACCCAATGGTCCAGCGGGGACAGCTCACCCCCGCGCCACGGATTCCGCCGAATTCAAAATCTAATCGGCTAGATTGCACTCATGCATTTATCAACCACCGTTTTGAACTCGAGTGGCTATCCTGATCTTTCTGCAGTTCGATACGCCGAGCCTTTGGCTATCAGAACGATTGTGAAGCACACCCAAGGCGTAGACCGACTGCAGTCTTCCCGGAAATCGCGCGTTGCATTCTACAGGAACGCTGTCATTCTACAGGAACGCTGTCATCCTACAGGAACGTAGTTTCTACAGGAAAGCGGGTGCCTCACGTAAAAAGGTGGCAAACTACAAAGGTAACCCTGAACTCTTCATGCACTGGTTATTAAAGGTGGCAGAATTGTCGTCCACAGTCTGGTCATAGAAAAACGGTGAAATTGTTGTCTGCTGTGCCTATACTGTCATTCTACAGGATGTCGAGTAATTAAACTGTGTTAAGTTCCTCAGGGATAAGTTTTGTGGATTATGTGCATGACATTCTACGCTCTGTCTCAGTAAACCAAATTTCTTCCACAATCACCACCTCTGGTTAAGGAAACTGTTTTATCATGCCGGGTGGGTTTATTAGACGAGAACCCACTGATTCAACCAAGTTAAGGGAAAACCAGGAAGTGGTGGAGCTCTTCACACGGGTTCAATGGATATCTTTTTGTGACAAATTGCAGGGTTACGACGATGAAGTGGCAGAAGAATTTTTGCAGGCTCTGAGGCCGAAATCCAAGACACTGGCCACAGTGAACTTCAGGGGTCTAAGCCTCAAGCTCACCCCGCAATATATCAGTCGAATTACTGGACTTCCGATGGGTTTGCAATGGTATAAGGAAGAAAGGAAGTTGAGCCAGCAGGCCAAGAAAGAATTCTTTCCACCTGAGGAGGAATTCTCGGAGGACAAAAATGGGGTGCGAAGAACCAGCTTGTTGCCACCATGGAACGAAGTCAGCCTGCGAATCATGAAGTATATAACCTGTGAAGGCCGTTTTAGCATCGTGTACGCGTATCACTTTCGGTTGCTCACTGAATTGAGGCACCGGATTGATCTTCCTGTAGAAGAGAAACTGAGCATTCCTTATTTCCTGCTTCAGTCCCTAATTGAGTGTGCCACAAAGTTAAAAGAAGGCATACCAGATCAGGTAGCCCATCATGGGTTGATCAAACTTCTTGTGGAGGATGCGCTTCATTCATATAAGGTTCCCCTCTCATGGGAATCATTCGGGAATTTGACAAGAGATGGAGACATAAGGATGTTGATTGAAGAAACGGGTTCCTCCAGCAGTGAGGAAAAAGAAGCAGTGGCCGAGGGAAAGAAAGAAAAAGGCCAGAAGACCCCGACCACAGTGCAGAAGAAAGAACAAAAGAAGAAGCATGAGAAAAAGGATGACAAAGAAAAAGGTGACACACCCATCTTGTCAGCAAGAGAAAAGAGGTTGAAAAGCAGAACGGACAAAGCTGAAGTGGTCCACATCAGCCCAAGTACCTCATCAGCACCTGCAACCAAACCAAAAAGCAAAACCCATGCAGCAAAGCAAGCAAAGGTGGCGACACCTGTGTCTACAGGAAAGCAGAAACGAGCTTCTACAGGAAGCCCGAAAATCATTGAAAAAGGGGCTTCTACAGGAAGCCCGAAAATTACCAAAACAAGGGCTTCTACAGGAAGCCCGAAAGTGGCTAAAACAGGGTCTTCTACAGGAAGCCCTGAAAAGGTGAAACCCAAGGAGAAAAAGGTGGACTTCCTGGCAAGGGAGGTAGCAGCTGTATTAGCTGGCCTCAGCACGCCACCTAAGCCAAAAGAAAAGAGGAAGAGGGAGACCCCTCTATACTTTAAAGCTCGAAGAAGTGTTAGGATAAAGACGGGCAAGCCACAGCCTCCGTCCAGCAGCCTGATTGTCATCGAAGATACCCCTGCTTCTCCCAAGGAAAAGTCCCCCTCAAGGATAACAGTCACCTACGAGAAGGGGAGTCCAAAGAAAAATACGTGGCAAGAAAGGTTAGACCTGTTGATTGAAAAAACTCGGCTACAGGAAGCTGAAAATGTTCTACAGGACACTCTGGCCCGGCTACAGGAAACGGAGAAGAGGGAAGGAGAAGGACCCTCATCACCACCAAGGGAGGGTGAGGTAGAGCCACCTAAAGAGGCAGAAGAAGTACATATACCAGAGCCCAGCCCTTAGCCTAGTCTGAGTTCATACTATACCCTTTTAGAGGCGGGCAAAATCATACCGCAGAAATTTACTGTACCCCTATTTTTTGCATTGGAGGAAGAAAGAGTCCGTACCCACACATGGATGCAGATCGCCAAGTCAAAGGGTGTGGCGGACATAGGCCCTTTACCAGAGCAACTCAAGGAGGTCAGGAGTGAATTCACCATGGCTAAACATGTGGCTAATTGCCAACGTGTGCTTCTACAGGAAGAAAACCAGAAGCTGAGATTGCAGCTACAGGAACTAAGGGCAGGGGCAGGTACATACTCCAAAGACACCACAGAAGAGCAACAAGGCAAAAAGGAGCTGACCACCGGTCTTGAAGAGCCAATGACACTTCTACAGGAAGCAGAACAGCAGGAACAAATTGAAGTGCAAGCTCTAAAAGAACAGCTGCATCAAAAGGAAGCACAATTGGCCTGCATGGCCAGCTGGGCCATGGAGGCAATACAGTGCAGACAACCTACAAAATCCTATGGATTGTACTTAAAAGATCAATGGCTGCAGTTCCAGATAAATACCTTGGCACAAAGAGGTATTTCTCAGATCCAAAACCCACAACAATTTTCTGAATTATGCAGTACTAGTTCGTCAGAAGACAAAGCCAAATTAGCAGAGTTCTACCTCCACAATTTGGCTTTGCCTAATGAAGTCTCCTGGGATCCCAATATTGCCATGGGTGATATGCAATTGAGGGCATTCGCTTCATGGTTAAACCATGAGGATCAAAGAGCAGCTGAAGCAAAATCGGTCATGAACCGAGAATTGAGCGAGCCACTGTTCATTCGAGCAGAACCAGAGGATCTGGTTGCACTCATCTCAGCACACCAACAGTTGTCTACTGATCCCACAACTTCCTTGAGATTTATGGACCAACAGGCCCAAGCCATAGCTCATTTTGAAGACATGGAAAGATTGTTAGGAGAAAGTGCTGCCCAAGCATGTACACGCAGATGGAATACCTTGGCACACAGTTTGAAAATCCGAGAGTACCATACCCCAATTCGGATGAGGGAAGCTTTGGCAAGGGTAGACCTTTACAAGAAATCCATGCAAAGCCTCCAGGCCAGCTGGATTGGCCTTAAACTCAGCCCACCACTACTGCTAGGGTTGACTGAAGGCAATACAGAGGAGGATGACAGTGAACAATGGGAAGAGGTGAACAGGAAAGCTGGGTTTCATATCAGCAAGGAGGACACTACCACAGAGGCTTGGGATGTAAGGGAAGCAGTAAAAGCAATGAAGGATGAAGATTTGGACTAAGTTGCTCAAGGATGAGCAAATATTTTAGCTGGGGGGTGATGATGAGCCCCAATTTTTGGTACAATTTGGGCTCATATTGGCCTACTTACCTTGCTCAACCATTCATCTTTTATCACTTATGCATTCATTTCTTAGTATATTCGTGTTGTTTGTAGGAAGAAGGGCAGGCATTATATCTATGTGGCTAATACATGATGATTTCAGGTTTTTGGCATTAAAGAGAGCAAAAGACCACGTAAATGGAGACAAGGAGACAGCAAAGGTGACATTGCGGGTTCATAGGGAGGTTGTCCACAGTCTTGATGACCTTCCTCATGATTTTCACCTTAACTCCGAGCTCCAACAGCTCTCCCCACCGAGCTTAAAGGCAGCCAACATGTTCTACAGGATCAGCAGTTTTACAGCAGTTTGACTTTCAGTTGGACAGCCAAGCTCCACGAATGGAGGAAGCCAGCTTGATCTTCATTGTGTATAAATATGAAGGCCGTAGCCTTTGTTAGGGGCTTTTTGAACTTTTGGGACTGATATTGTAATTTATGAGCACAGCTCGGTGTTTGTTTTTGTAAGCCAGTTTTGGCATGACATTAGACTTTTGATTATGAATAAAGGCAAGCAGATTTGGATCTAATTCTGAGCTTTTAAGGGAGCTATAGCTCTCAGGTTAGGGCCCAACCTGAGAGCAATAGATCTCCTCTTCTTGTAGTGTTATTTGCCTTTCTTTCCAGCACTTTGTTTCCTTGTTTGATATGCATTTCTAGAACACAGTCTGCTGATTTGATTTCTTTAATGAGATTGAGTAGGAATAGCTTATGGTTAAATCACTTTCAGTTGCTTAGATTAGAATAGGAGGTTTGTAATTCACCGGAGCTCCAAGAAAAGGTTGTTAGTGCCTTCACTGCCATCTCTGTTTAGGGATTGGGGTGCAGTCTATACCAACCACAAAAAACGCAGTCTTTTTCCACTTTTATGCAAGCTGCAACACAGTCGTTTTAATCGTGGATCCTTCCATGTATTTTTCTCTAGAGCCATACTTCTTCATTCTACCTCCATGCACGACTTTTCTTCATGATTTACATTGCTGTTCATTGGTTTAATAGCACAGGTAGCACAGGTTGATGGATTCTCGTTTTTGGTGCAAGACATAAGCAATTTGTTTTATTTACACTACTCAGTATCATTCCACTTCCTTCTTCTTCTTCTTAACCACGCCTAAATCCACCTACTCAACCTCTGTTCAGCTCGTTTACCTTCCAACTCTTCCATTGCCACGTAGCTTCATTTTCTTGACCTTTCGTTGTTTCCATCCTTCTATTCACCAACCAACTCCATGCACTCTCTCTCCATCTTATTCCTCTGTCCCTGAGCCATCAAAAGCTCCATCTCCACCTTACCTATCCACCCATACCGCTCCATCACTTCACCATCACCCAAAACTTCCACTTACAGCACATCCTGTAGAAGTTAGCAGACTTCCTGTAGAATTCCTTAGTTTCCTGTAGGATCCCCTGCAGACATCCTGTAGAAGCCTACAAACTTGGTTGCCGAGCACCTGAACGTTGTATACTTCTGAGGACTGATGCTAGGGACCCTCTGGGACCTCCCCTAGCCCTCCTGACCTTTCCCAAGCTTTCTCTCCCTTCGCACCACCTCTGCACAGCCAAACCCTAATAAGAAACAAAATCATAATCACTCCAACCACTTAAGCAAAAATACAAAAACAATGTTCTTTTCAATGAAAGTAGTTTGAGTTCATGCATTTCACACCACTAGAAGTAATGGCATCATTTTTAGACATTTGCACTCTCACTATTGCATCATAGAGGTTAAACTAGTCAGATTAGGGTTTACTAGGGTTTCCATGCTTTGGTTGGCTTTCAGTTCATTTTTGCAAAATAGATTAATTTCCTTGAGATAGCCTTCGTCCATCATTTAGAAAGCTTCTTCTAAGAGCATATAGAAGTTGGCTTGAGCCCTAGCGGACTTGTGCCAGCTGACCAAGTGACAGCTGCGACAAGAGCTAGTACTTGTGCATACAGCACCGTCGCTTCCAAGTTTGTACGAACTACCGGGTTGATAAAATTAGAGATAGGAAGCCCCAGGAGTTGTAGCATTATTGCTACAATACTGGGGCCCACCAGCGACTCCACTGGGAATTTGTTTATTGTCTCTAACAATTGGCGACTCCACTGCGTTTTTAATTCTGATTCAAAAACCTAGGCGACCTTCAGTTTTTCAGCTTAGGGTTTTTTCCTTTTCAATCTCTTAATGTTGTTTACTAGCATTCTAACCCTAGATCATTCAAATTTCTAACTTCCATAAGTTTTCTCGTCATTTCTGCAGGTCACATGAACCAACCACGACAAAGACGACAAATTTTTCTAAGACATGCCGACCAAGAACTGAGCAGAAAACACACTTTTTTGCCCCAAAAGTACAATCTGGAGGTCTAGAGTGCACTTTCTAGCCCAAAAAGTGTGATATCCCCCTAAACAGGTCAGTACCTGCGATTTTAGGGTTTCTGGGATTTTTTCTGATCTATTTTTGGGTTTTGCTGAGAGTTGTCTACTGGGTTGGTTGACCACTATCTTAGACTGCTTAGGCCTTGATCTACTCTGTTTCACTTGTTAAAGTGGAATTTAACCCCTTAGGGCTTCTAGTACGCTTCCACCTTTATAGGGGAAGTTTAGCTGAATAAGAAGTCTTAGTTTTTGCAGAGCTTTCAACCATATTTTCCAGATTTGTAACTTCCTTTTTCAAATCTTCATAAATAGGTTGTTTCCATCCAAAGTTTCATCTTAAACCTTGTTTGGTCATTTTCCTTAGGATGCCACTATCTACCCTGGGTTTCACACCCATCTACCTATATTTTTACAACAATTTTCCTCCCTAGTTTTTTGTTGTTACTACACCACTTTCTAGAAGCATAGTGTCATTTGATCCTAGTCACACTGGTGCTTAGATATTTTGGCATTTTTATTTTGTTTTCAGTTATTTCACCACCAACTGGCAGTGTTTGAAAACCCAATTTGGGTGGGGTTTTAGGCAGATGATTTTCTCTTCATTTCCTGTTGTTAATTTCACTTTAGTTATGATATTTCAACATTTTTTTTCTTTTTTCAAACATGATCTAGGCTTAATTAATAAACAAACTTGCACACACAAGCACACTTTAAGCGAAGGGTGCTTGGTTTACACCACCAAGCCAAGACTTAACTTAGTTAATTTATCTCCCCACATAGAGAAAAAAACATCTTGTTAATCTCCCTTCACCATTTCCGTGACACTTGTGTCTTACAACCATTACACCACCAAGGCATTTGTTGTGGAGACTCTTAGGCCTTCATCCCCAGTTTCCACTTGGACACATTACTCCTCCCCTGAGGGTTCTAGTTAACCATCCCCCGAGTCCCCATGCCGACTCTTCTTCTGGTTCATTTGATTCCTCATCCAATTCTAAGGCTACTTCACCGCATACCGTCATCATGTGAGGACCCACCGCAGGTGCAAGAAACCAACTTGGTATTGGCTTTGGTTCTACCCTGGTAGTCACATATAGTGAAATCGTTACAGGAACTGTTCCGGTAGCTCCAATGCTACCTTTCATGGGTGGGTTAAGCCTCCCAAATTTTATCTAGTTGATTAATGACCCTATACACCATGATGTTGGTTGGCCAGCTATGCCGACTAAGCTTCCCTCCAACATTCCCAAGTTTGAGGGTAATTCTGGAGAGGACCCCACCAATCACATTCACTCCTTCCATATGTGGTGTTCATCCAATTCCATCATCGATGATTCCATTCGTCTTTGATTGTTCCAACGCACGCTCACTGGAGATGCTATGAAGTGGTATGTCAACTAGCCCGCCGCCTCTCATTCCACTTTCGCGATGCTTGTTAAAGTGTTCCTTTCATATTTTCAATTACCTCTTCGATACGACACTGGTACAGAGCTCTTGACCACATTCTGTCAATCCTCTGCCACCTGTCTTTCTGATCATGTCCAAGAATGGCATAGAAGGATGAGCATGTGTCGTGCTCTGCCCTTCGAAGACCGTGTCTACCTCGATTGGTTTCTTAGGACTCTTTCAGCACCTATTGCCAAAGATGTCGCGTCTCATTTTCCTTAGATAGATGAAAGGGCTCTCCAAACTTCTCTGAGATATGACTTGATTCATGCTCAATATGGTTATGTTTATACCGTCATACCAAACCTCCACCATCCTGGAGGTACCAATGCACTGGGGGGATCTTACGTCACTGACGGTATTGTTGGAGCTATTTCATATCCTTCACCATATACTCAGCAAAGTTATGGCTATCCGTAGGGGGGCACCAGTTCCTCCAACACTTATGCCCCTCCTACGAACAACGTGTATTCAAGACAAAGCACCTCTTATGCATTCACCCACCAACATTAGCAGATGTTAGGGCCAGCTAGCGCTCAACCTCTCTACTAGACTATTTCCCTTTCACCACCTTATACCTATGCACCGCCAAGTGCTCCAGCCCCTCAGGCATTAGCGCCGCAGCCTCCCATGCATCCTTAGCCCCAGCAGCCACCGCTCCCCCAAGGTCAGTTTTTTGCACAACAAAGTGCAACCAATCCCCAAAATTTGAAGAAAAAGAATAAGGGGAAAGGTAACAAGGGTAACCAGGGTAACCAAGGTAATCAACCTAATGAACCCCATGGGAACTAGCCTAACACCAACAACCAGCAACAGGGTGACCAACCCAAGCAGAACAAGGTCATTTGTATGAACAAGCTTTGTGCATGTTGTGGTGCACATGGCCATTATACTCATGAGTGTCCCCTCTTACCCCAGATGCACCAAATGTAGGAAGCCCCTTCTAGAGTTCAACCTCCCATGCAACAACCCCCTCAGAATCCTGTGCCATCTCAACAATTATGGTCACAAATCCTTTCCCTCAGCAAGGATTTTTTGCTGCTCAACCGCAACAAGGTCAAGCAGCCCACACTCCGCAACCTTTTGGTCCTGGTGACTACCAGATCTTGATGATGAATTTTGAGGAGGTTAATACCTCTGATATCAACTTGCAAACTCGGTCGCATAAATATGACAAGCCATCGAATTCATATGCCACTTATTCCAAAACAAAATCATCTACTAAACCTCTTATGAAACCAAATGGTCCGCTACATATCCCTCAACCTAAAGTTGAGTCAATTCCTAAGATCCCCAATGGACCATTACACTATAACGTGGCTTCTAACCACGTTTCGCATACATACAGTAAAGTAGATGACTTGGCACAATCCCCTGCTGCCATGTCGACCCTAGAAGTCCTCTAGTCATTCCCATCTCAAAAGAAAGCACTAGTAACTGCTTTGGGTGCAGTAGATCCCTTAGATGATTGTTTTATTTTATTTCTTGTTGATACGTCATAACATCCTCCATTACCTCCATCTGTTTCTTTCTGGATACTAGTCAAAGTCTGTAAAGCCATCATCTCTTGATGCATTAGTGATGAAGGTGCATCCACCTACGTGACGTCCACTGCCATTTGGAAGCAACTCAAGTCAAGTGAACTGTTCCCATCCACCATCACTTTGTGTGCTTGGGACGGTCACTCCTCCCAGCCTCTCGTCATGTATCGCAATTGTCCAGTGACTCTTGCTAGCAAGATTGTTCATGTAGACATCGAGGTTATTGATTCCCCTCTAGATTACAACATTCTCTTGGGTCGTAGTTACACTTATGCCATGTCAGCCATCATGTCTACAATTTTCTACAAGATGTGTTTCCCCCATGAAGGGAAGATTCTCACTATCGATCAGTTGACATACTATGAGCCATCATCCTTGACCTCCCCTGAGTCCATTATCTTGTCGATATCCAAAAAGCACTCTTCTACCCCTCTCATCGGTGTTTCACTCGGAGTCTACAAAGATTTCTCATTGTTAGGTGCTTTCCTTGGTCCCCCCCTCCTATCTTTGAGCCTAGCTCTTTAAGTGTTTTCATGTTACAAGCATCATGGGTTTCTCAATAGCAGTCTGGTACATTTGATCAACAACCAGCTCCTCAACACCATGTTGTTACCATCTCAAATGAGCCATCCAGGTCTACCCCCCTAGGACCTCCTCCTTTTGTGGGTGCCTCTCCTTTGTTCCCACCAGGAACTATTCCTCCAGGTCTCAACCATACAGGAGTTGATCCGCTGGGACATTACCCTGCAAGACAAATACTTTCTTGTTTCATCCTCCTATAATTATTTTTGTCCCTGTCATGACTTCGTTGATTCTCCCTAATATGAATTTGGGGATCCCAATGTGGTACATTGATCCCCCAGCAAAAACTTTGTCTAGTCAGCTCATACGATATCATGCTTTGACCCCATTTCAACTAGTTCGTATGACCCCTGTCACCACTTCAGTTCCACTGCAACCTCAACAAGAACCCACTCTTGTTGCGAAAGAATCCGAACAGGGGGCAAAGCCAAGAATAAGGAACCTAAGGATGACGCTCCCCAAGCACCTTCCGCTCCCGAAGCGCCAAAGCCAACACCTCGATGCACTTTGTGTGAAGTTGTTGAGCATGCCACCAATAACTGTCCTAAGATTCCTTGTATCAAACCTTTGGTTCATGAAATTTTCCCTGAGTCAAATATCCCTAAGGTCCAAGTTACCTTACCGAGACCAGCCAAGAAACTCAAAACATTGCACACAAATCACCCTTGTGCCTTGTGTGATCATTATGGTCACTATTCCCATTTTTTCCCTCGTCTCGACGAATTTCGTGATTTCCTTCAAGAGCTTTGTGAGTACGAGGCCACTCATAATGGATCACCTACTCCTCTACCTGTGGATTCTCGTACCACTAGTGCACCAAAACAGGGGGACTCTGGCCCCACCATTGTGATCGCCCCCCTCTATGTCGAGATGACAGACTCCATGGTCCATATCCTTTACATGTCATCATCCTCGAGTTCCTCGCAGGAAAACCTATCTAAGGTTTCTACACGCGCTTTTATCAAACCTCCTTTATTGGAAATCCAGGTCTCAACATCAGTAAATCTTTCATCTACTAGCTTGTCGTCTACCATTCCAGATGATGTGTATGTGAACCTTCTTTCTCAATATGATGCACCAGGTACCACCGCCGCATCATGTAGTCAGTCATCCTTCAACCCGCCCATCTTCCATTCTGATAAGGGCATCCTAGAAGCTAATTCTACCCCTTATTACCCTTGCACATAAGCAAGAGGGCATCTCTTCTGGAGGATTTGGAAGGCCACCTCCTTCCTAATCCTCCCAATGTACTCTACCTCAATAAATTTCACTCATAGCATATCCCATTGATTTTCATGTCTTTGTTTTTGTCATATAGTTAGGTAGGTTGTATCATCTCATATGTTTTCTTTTGCACCTTTCAAATGGATCCATCATCCACACCGTATATCAGTTATGCTAATGGTGCGAGTCACTTCTCCAAGAATCTAGCCTCGGTAGCTTGGGCCATTTTCACCTCCTTGCATACGTTACTCCATTCGAACGACATGTGCATTGGATCTACCACCAATAACCGGGCCGAATATGATGCACTGATAGTTTTTTTAGTCAATGACCTTGATCATCACATTCTCCATCTTCATGTTCGTTTAGATTCCTTGGTGCTTGTCATGCAATTGGATGGTGTATATCATGTGCATAACCAAGTCCTATTTATAAAATATCTACGAGTTAAGTTGTTGGTACGTGACTTTGAAACCATCACTTTCAGTCATGTTCCTAGAGCCCAAAAGAACTTTGTAGATACCATTGCAAATAACATTCTAGATTGGCATTTATCACATGTATACCATGAAAGACAACCATAAACAAAACACAAGGCAAACCATCATCCTCATATAAAATATGCATAATAATATTATGTATCAAATAAAACATATATGTGTTCGAAGCCCATAGCTCTAAATACATCCGACATGCCCATAGAATGTCACAAACATCAAAACAAAGAGGACCCACATGTCCCCGTCCCTAGTCATTGTCTCATAGATTCTGTGCCAAAGGCTCTGCTCCACTTGCCCACAGATCAGTACTTCCTGACCATCCATAACTATGCACTGCATGATCCCTTGCCACTCTGAGGGAAGGCCTATACACTCATCCATGTAATTCATGCCACCCGCACTCAGAAACTCCAGTCAGGAGCACATCACACCTACAACCTAGGTCAGTGAGTAGAGCACTGTCATCTTCACCCTGACGTGATGATGATGTTCCCTGATCTGCAGCCCCTAGTGCTATGGCTCGACTTGCATATTCTGTTGGTTTTACCGGTGCTATATCTAGGTACCACATATTTTATGAAATGCACCATAAAAATAGCAAGTTAACACTTACTGTCTGGTCCCCATGCTTGTCTAGGTGGAAGTGGTAGGTCAGGATCACCCTGATAGCTCATCCCACTATAAGGATAATTGTATATTTAAAGGGGCATCTAATCCCAGTGTGCAAAAAAATCAGGTCCAAACACACGCTCGACCCCTCCTCCTCCCCCTCTTTGCAGTAGCTACCCCCAATGGCGCATCCTGGGCTCCTATGGGTCCCCATCCCAGATCTGTACATGAGGGCGGATGGTGGGTAGATTCTCAAATAAGAAAGCACATAACACTATACCAAATGCACAACCATGGTTCACTTGTCTCTTACATCGACTCAACTTTCGTTTCACTGAAGATAGCATCATTTGGGCCCACCCATAGTAGGTCCCTGCCAATACACTCTCAACGATCATCATCTTCTCACCAATGATGTGGTGGAACGCTTGGCTACCCAAGACCCGTAGCACTCCTGCGGCACTAGCCCATGTCTCTAGCCTATCTAGATCACTGATCGGGATGGTCGTGCCCTTCACACGAACACCCTGTGGAAAATGGCTCTCCACAAATTCTATAATGTTCCTCCCACGAGGAAACACCGGATGTATATCCCCCACCACCCCTAGGGGAGGGAGTCCTATCAAGAAATAAATTCCCTATAACGTGAAATTGATCCTATCCCCTAGACCACAAAGACCTCCTGGTCAGGTTCCCAATAGCTCATGATCCTCGATAACAAGGGCTCACCTTCCCTCATCAATGGATTCTCTACCAACTTGAGAACCCCATAGCAAGATAACGAACCTCGAACCCCCTGATCCCTCTAAATCTCAAATCAAAGGGTGTCCAAACATCACTCCCTCTAGGTTATTTTCAACTCTGCCATACCTACAAAATACCACATATCTTGTAAATTTAGAGAAGAAAACACTGGCCTTGACTGATAAACCTACAACCCCCACCACGCCAACAAACCCTTCCCATCCTCAGCTCCAAATCACAATTTTTTTCCCAGAACCTATGAGCTCACAGGTTTTCCTCTCTTTCCTACGAGCCATATTAGAGTTTTGGACCCAAAAAAGTGTGATCCAGCCGAGAAGAGGAGCAGGGGTCTCCCAGGGAGCTGTGGGGCACCAAAATCAGGGAATAAACCACTAAAACTGAAGATATGAGTAAGGCCACGTACTTGAAATTCGTTAATTAGATTTTGATGGTCGATTTGTTTGCTACAATCTCCACAAGATTTAGGGCCTTTTCCTCCTCTCCAAAATTCACCACATATTACTCAGCAAATGAATTCAAATTGGAGGGAAAACGTCATTTTGTAGAAAAACTCATAATTTTTCCATCGCCCATTGCGACTAACCATAGCTTAGTTTGACAAACCATCAGCACCATTGGAAATCTCTCCTCGAGTACTATAATCGGTCTTTCTTAATTTTTGAAGATTTGACACTTCACCAGAAAACCATTTTTCCAAGAAGGGTCACTTTGTTGCCTCTTAAAATCGAATTTATTCATATGTGACGCTTGTACCTTGAAGACCACCTCCCCTTAGTATTGGTCGTATAACGTGTCAACTTTCATCATGAGTAACCATCGTTTTCTCATGTCTTCATGGTCCCCACCGGGCCTATTCTGTGTGGTAGCATCATCAAGTCACCCTTATTCAGTGCATCCGTGATGAGTCACCTTTGCATCCATGGAGTCTGTTTCGCATCCCATTATATCATGTCACAGTAGTCCATCCATATTTGCATACTATTCATCTCGTATTGCCCATTTTTTCCTTCAGTCATATTATCCACCACCCCGGAGTCGAGTCAGTCATTACTAGGTCAACCACGCACTTTATGCTCTAACAAGGGAAGTTGTCTGTTTGTCTCTCAGTACCATTTTACCCATTTTCCTTGGTGTCAATCCATCAGCCACATTATTATTTTTCCTCGTACCTTAGTTGAGGATCCTCATTGCCTCACCTATGGCAGGCCCTATTATGTCAATATCAGCTCATCTATTCCTGAAGAACGACCTAGAAGGCGGTGTATCTTGGTTCCAGATTCCACTCTTGTTCAGTGCCTCGGATCAAGCAAAGGGAATCATCATTGCCCGTTGACTTGATTCTTTCATGTTCGTGATTCATACACTTGATGGTCCAGTGATGCAGTAGATTGTACCAGGTATTTCCGGGTGTGTGTGAGATGTTTCAGACCTCATGAGGGGGTGGCCCTTTAGGTAGCCCCCCACATGCCCAGATGGCTTCCCATTATGTTACAGCCTCAGATGCATTTTCACAGATTTGATGGGTTTGGTTCCTTCCACTTACAGTGCTCATGACATGCATGTCTCCTTCAGATGATCCATTCAGTTTGTAGAGCCCTTTCCTATTCAACAGGGCTTCTTTGGTTGTTCTACCCTCCCTCCCACCCATTTTTTGAGGGAAGGGCCATTATATCTCATGTACTAAGATGTTATTGTATTCAGTCCTGACTCATGTTTTTTCTAGGTGCATTATGTATATGAGACACATTGTATTATTTTCTGGCTCATTTATGCTAGCATGTCATGTACCATTCAGCATGTATTTTATTGCTCAGTTTCATGTTTCTGGGCGCATCATTATTTTTGTACTAAGTTATCTCAGCTGGTATTGGTATGCCTCCCCCGCCTTACTAACATTCAGTACCATAGCATAAAAGGATATTTGCATTAGTTTCGCCCCCTCTGTCACTATCCTCTTCCACTTGAGCTCCATTAGTCTCTCTCTCTCTCTTGGACTCCACTTCGTTGTCTACTGATTGTTTTCTTACAACATACTTCGGTCACGTTTTTCTCCTAACACTCATACTTTGGGGGGAAATCTGTTATCACAAAAAAATTGATCATCTAGCCATAATTTACTAGATGGATTGAAGTACACCATCTAGGGCCAATTTTACCATAGTAAAATTGCTTTCACTGTGAGAAATTACTTATTAAACCACATTTGTTAAGTCATTTATAATTAAACCCATGAAGAATAACTAAATAAATCACTATTTATTTAATTACCTTCTAGGAATAATTAATTAAACCATTGTTTAATTAATATTCCTTGTCATATTTAACTGAGTTATGAGAAATAAATAGATAAATCATTAATTATCTTATTTTTATCTAGGAATAATTAATTAATTACTAATTAGTTATTATTCCTTGTCAAGTTTGACTAAATGCCCTAGGAATACTTAAATAAATCATTATTTGTTTATTATTCCTTAACCATAATTCTTGAGATGATAAATAAATCATTTATTTTTTTATTTTTTTTCTAAATAAAAGTTTAAATACTTTTTCCCTCCAAACCAAATATAATAAAATATTCCAAACTGTTAATTCTAGAATGGGGTTAATAATATTTTATTATTGCTCATTATTCAAGGATAACCTAAAATTTTGTTATAAATAGAAGGTTTTTATATTCATTCTTCACTTTCGATCATTTTCATTGTTGCATTCACTGTTGTAACTCTGATCATTATCATTTTCACACACCATTTCTCTTTTCCATTTGAGTTCTCATTGAGCTCAAACATTTTGTTTGCTAGGTTTTACACATTATAGAGGAGAGAGACTCTACAAAATATCAAGACATTGAGGAGAGCCAAGAACCCATTCCATAGAGGGGGACTAGTAACATTATTTGTTCCCTTCACAGGTGTCTTTAATAAAAATATATTCTTTATATATTTGGTTTCCATTGGATTAAGGGAGTTATTTGCACTTGTTTTACTATTCCATTTTGTTGTTTAACTATGTCTGTTGCATAGATTAGGGCTATCACAGGTTTTGTTTCTATCATTTGCCGCAGATCTACACTGTTTAACAACCATTTTTATTGTTAGGGTTGTTTGTCATCCACAACCTAAAGTAGTTTCTTTTCATAGACATTCAAGAATAATTCTACATAACAACGATCTCACCACTTGTTCCAAACTTTGGTCACAACACCTTTATGAGTTGCATACCATCTTTCTCTGATGTCGCAAGTATAACATTCACCTTTTCATTCCTGTCAGATGACTTTTGGGCTTCATTGTGTCCAAATACGGTATCACCCTTGACCCTCTCAAAGTTCAAGCCATTCTCGAACTTTCTCCTCCTCATACCCTTTGCTAGTTGCAAAGCCTCCAAGGCAAAGCCAACTTTCTTCGTAGGTTTGTCCCTGACTATGCCACCATGGCGCATGGGTTTCTTAGACTCCTTCGATCTAACATTCCATTTGTTTGGGATGACCAAGCTCAACAGTATTTCGATGCCCTCAAATGTGCTCTCACTTTTGCTCCCTTGATCAATCGACCTAACTTTGGGAGGGATTTCATCTTGTATATCTCTCTGTCTTCCTATTTGTTTGTTGGGGTCCTAATCCAAGAAGATTCTTCCAGAAATGAGCATGTCATTTATTATGTCAATAAAAACCTTCATGGTCCCCCTGTGTCCTATTCACATGAAGAAAATTTGGTGTTGGCTAATATGTTCTCTGTTCAAAAGCTTCGTCATTATATCCTTACGTGTACCACCAAAGTTGTGACCAATTCCAACCCCATGGCCTTCCTATTGAGTCGACAGATCATGAATGGGAAGTACATCCATTGGATTATTATCCTTCAAGAATTTGATCTTGAATTTGTCACACCCAACAGTAATAAAGGTTTAGCCCATGTTGAATTCATTTCTAAATTTCCCACTGGTACACCTGATCTGTCGTTAAATGATGACCTTCTAGATGAACACTTGTTCACCATTACCTTGGATGATCCTTGGTATGGCGACATCTTTACCTATTTGTGAACCCATAAATTCACCCCCCATCTCACTCGTGATGATCAACAACATATTCGACATCAAGCCCCTCACTACATCCTCATCGATGATAATATTTATCATCACAGTGTCAACACTGTCCTCTGTTGTTGTCCTACCCATGCTAAAGTTTAGCAAGTGCTCCATGCCTGCCACAGTGGTGCTTGTGGTGGTCACCTCTTCAGAATGGCCACTTGCCAGAAAATCATGAGCACCGATTATTTTTGGCCTTCTCTCTTTAGCGATTGCATTAGGCAGTCAACCACTATCCCAATTGCCAGTTATATCCCCCTATGGCGCGAGCTCCACCTACTCCCTTCCATCATGTCATTGCAGTTGATCATTTCTATAAATGGGCTATTGAATTGATGGGGTGTTGACCCCCATCTTCTAATAACCATAAGTATATTATCGTGGCCATCGACTATTTCACCAAATGGGTTGAATCAATTCCAGTGTTCAGTAACATCACGACTACTGCAACACTATCTTTCTTTAACCATGTTATCGCTCGATTTGTGGTTCTAAAAAAATTTGTCTTCAACCATGACTAGCAATTTGAATATGAGATATGCCATGAGCTATCCTCTCTATTGGGCTTCGAACAAAAATATTCATCATCTTAATACCCCCATGGAAATGGCTAAGGTGAAGTTGTCAACAAAATCCTTAAGACTATGCTTCAACAGACAATGAATAAACACAAAAGAAAGTGGCATCTAATTCTCTTCACTGCTTTGTGAGCCTATTGAACTTCTGTCAAAACCACCATTGGGTTCATGTTGAAGAGTGTAACTAGGTTGGTCTTCATAATTGTACTTGAAATCAAAATGTAATATAACTGTCAAAAGAAAGCAAAAAGAATTTTATTATTATTTTAATTGACTTATTAAAGCATGGGTTTCATGTTTGGGTTAAATATATATTTCAAGCTTCCATTGTAAGCTTTAGGTGATTGTCAAAGTCAATTTGTGATGACTCCTCCATCAAGTCAAAGTATCCTTGTTGTTGAAAGAATCCTCATCAAGTCGGCCTACCTCAAATAATATCATGTCGGCCTAAATGCAACGACAAACCTCTTCATATATTCATGTCAGCTCATTTCAAGTTGGAAACAAATATATATACAAGGATGAGGACTTCACATAACTAACACAGAAAATTCGCATAATAATTTCAAAAGAAATATTTCGGTGTCACTACAGGATCTCGGACAGGGTACAAGGAGGATTTCGATGCAATCATAGAAGCTCATATTATCTCTGAAGTGAAGTTTGGATGCCACGATAAGGTAATGCGAATTAAGTTTCAGTACTTCTATAGTCTCGGTGTCACAACAGTGAGAAGGTTTCATCATAGTAAGAAGGTCTCAGTGCCTTACACAGTCTACATGCAATATTTGTCTCGGTACAACCACATTGCTAAGGGTCCAATGTTACAATAGTGAAAAGGTCTCAAATTCACCTCAGAAATGAAGTCTCGATGTTGTAACTATGATGAGGTCTCATTATTATTATGGTGGTAAGATCTCGGTCTCGTTGGTACTGGAATGATGTCTCGGTGCAACCTCAATGGCAAGTATTTGAAGCAAACCAAGTCACAATAATTCAGAGGTAACACGGTGATATGGGTCATGGTATTCAAACTGAAAGTAGGATGACTTTATGGAGGTAGTCTCGAGTCTAAGTTTCAAGGGTCTTGGTCATCTCATCTTGAATCTACCAAAGGAAGAATTTTGATTGGGTTTTCCCCTAGAGTGGTCTTTTTCCCTGGTAGCATGCCTACATCTTCTTTTCTTTTTATTTGTTACTTGGAATTAGTCTTGATGATAAGAAAATATAAATTGAAAGAACTAATAATAATAACAAAACATCACAAGATAATTTCATTCATAAGAGAAATCATTTAACTTCCACTCCTTGGATTTCTCAACATGGTATCAAAGTTGTGGTCAAGGTCAAAAGGTAGTTTGAAGACCACTTATACATCTTTGAAATTACAGTGAGATAGTTTAAGACATATTGAAGAAGAAGGTTAGAATGTCTCAATGATGGGTTCCAATATGTCACAATAAATATGTTTGAATAAATCTCAAAGAAGGAGTTTTCAGTGTAAATCAAAGTCATAGTACAGGTCCAACAAAGCTCAATAAAATCTAAAAGAATAATACAGATGCAAATGAGAGTTATAACTCGAATTACATCAAGGTTCTCCAAGAAGACTGAAGTCTATATAGCTATATTGAATTGTTTATGAAATACATAAAGAATGATGACAAATTAGAAGGTTGCCTCAGAAACTGAAATATAACCAAAACTAAATTGTTGAATGTACGTTGCCACGAGATTGCATTGAAATACTTCGCATCAATTATTCGGATCAATCATAGTAATGAAGGACCAAGTCAGTATGCCTATGTTGTCACCACATAAACAAAACTGACTGAAGTATGACCAAGCAAGGAAAGGAACTTGATATTGTTACCCATGACCAAGGACAAGGCCATCTCCACATAATTGAAGAATATGAAGTCTGTTCTAATTCAAGTCTTGAGGAAATTCAAGTAAGTAGTACATCCATGTCTAATGAGTTAACAAATCAAATGTATGTAATCACAAGGTATGTATATAAGATTTTATATTTTCAAATGATCCTTGTTTATGACTAGTCTAGGATTAAGAGTGTTCTCTCTAAAAAACATATTAGAACCTTAATCCTTTCCCTCTAGGATTTACATGTAATATAGGATTCCGAGCAAAAGTTATTGATTGAAAGAAAGAATAACTTTCCATAGAATTCCATTCTGCATGGCTATGTAGGAAATATAACTTAAGAAATTAAATCTTGTTCTTGGTATCAAATGTTGTGCTTGTAAGTATGTATTACAGATATAAAAGATGATGAATAAGACACTTCAAATAATCCTTCCAAGGTATATTAGGAAAACATCAACTATATCCTCAAGGAGTATGGAAGAAGGCCTCCCAAGACAAGGTTTCTTAAGGAACAAACGTATGCCTTAAATTACAAAACATTGATTTGTTTATAATAAATGTGTATTCATTTGATAATCTATTACTAACATCGTTATATCCAACTATATTGAATCATAATGATTCTTGTTTTGGGTGATTCATTACTTGATAAATATACCCCCCTCATATTCTTAATTGATGTTATAAAAGCCTAGACAGGTTCTCTGAAAAACCCTAACCTAAGGGTATGTTGACAATGAATGAAACCCTAATGTACCTAGGGCTATTTATGGAGTCTAAATAAATTGCTATTATGTTTTTTATATTGATGATGTCATGTTTTGGGTTTTGGTATAATCATGAAAGCCATAACTTGTTAGGGTTTAAATGATGTTGTCTGAAATCCCGAACCTTTGAAGTTTTGGTATAGTAGGGTTTTATTTTCTATGAAACCCTTAATCCTTAAGGTTTGGTTGATCCTATAAGAAAAACCCTTGTTATGTCTTTAGAATAAAATCCTAGGAATGAAACCCTAGGTATGTGTTCATTTGGTTGAAACCCTAGCTTGGTCTAGGTCAATATATGTCTAATGTGTTAATATTTCCTGACATATGTTATGCTATGATTGTTGATGAATTCTTAGATATATGTGTTGATCTAATTATTGATGGTCATGAGTCCTAGGTTCTGGAAACAAGCCGTAGTCAAAGTTTGATGTTCTAGGATGATGTTGTTTTGGAAATATAGTGTTTTGCAGCTAAACCCTAGTAGTAGTTAAATTCTCTAGTACATATGATATAACAATCTCGAATCTATGAATCTATATAGTGATTGCTAAGATTTTGTAGATGGAAATATATGTTTTACATCAAACCTTAGTATATGCTAGTCATGATGTTGATTAAGCTGTGATTGGTTTTGATTGTTGAAGCTCATGTATGGAATCTAGGATATGTATGAAATCTTACTGAGGAGTTTAACATATGAATTTTGATAATTGTTAGACATATTACTTGTTTGAATTATTTCTAAGGTTTTCTATATGAAAAGAACATGTCATCTAGTTGAAAGAATACTGAAAACCTATATGAGTTTACTGTTTTGAGCTTTAGATGTGATTTAGAGTTTATAACGAAACCTAGGAAAGTAGTTGAAGTATTGAATTATAGTCTCTTGCTAATTATGTTTGAAAAGTCTAATGCTTCTATTATTACAAGATTTTGATATGGCTAACTTCATGCTTCTATAATTTTGGTTGTACGTTCTATCTAAGTTGTGCAGGTACATCATCCTCAAGATGATGAAGATGATCATAAGTAAAGTTGATGTGATAATCATGATATATGAATGACTATGATAAGAAGTATGGAAGCCATGAAATATTCTCCAATGTCATAAATAATAAGTAGAACTCCCTAGTTTAAGAGGGAGCTTGAAATAAAAGAATCTCCCTAGGATAATAGGATGTACAGAAATGATTAGATCCTCTTTGATTAAGAGGGAGTGATAGATATGGTTCTCTACTTCATGAGTCATGCACTAGACTAGGACTAACAGTCATAAGTTTTAGTGAAGGCCATGAGTGAGAGAAGGAAATCAGAGAATGCATTTTGAGGTGTTGTTGAATGAAGGAAAGTTGGATCTTATTAAACAATATGTTGTTGCATGTGAAGTAGGAAAGGAAAGTATATGATTGAGGAATCTTTTGTCAAATATTTAGTTGATAGTCCTATTGAGTTTAGAGAAACATCTAGAATGACCCCATAGGTTTGTATTTTTTTATGGTGAAAGTATATTATTGATTGGGGTTGTGTTTATATAGGTAAATATCTCAAAGGTTTTGATAGCATGTTGGTTACCGATCAGTTTGAGTGGGAGAGTTAAGTTGTCCTTAATCTGCCGGATCAAGGGGTGTTGAGACTTTGTGAATGAAGTGTTTCCTAGGAGGACATCTGGCCAGCGCTTTTTGTAGATGTCTAGGTCCTAAAGCTGAAAGGGTGGAATTGGTCATTGAGTTCTGACACGCACCTGGATGTTTGGGTTGTTGGTTAGCAAGTAAGCCCGATGGTACCTAGAGAGGTTGAAGTCTTGAGTCCATATTACTCTCACTCGAATAGATTTCACTGGTCAGGAATCTAGTCTGTGGCATTGCGGTGCCTAAATTGTTGAGAAACCAATGGATAGATTGCCCTGGTTAGGAATCTAGTCCATGGCATTGTGGTGCCTAAAATTCTTCGTAGATGACATGTTTTTATATCTTCCATGTACCTCTTTGATTATATGTAAATATGAATACCTCCCTAGTTAAGTGGGAGTGTTAAAGAATGTAACTAGGTTTGGTCTTCATAATTGTACTTGAAGTCCAAATGTAATATATTTGTCAAAAGAAAGCAAAATTGAATTTTATTATTATTTTAATTGACTTGTTAAAGCATGGGTTTCATGATTGGGTGAAATATATAGGTCAAGCCTCCATTGTAGGCTTTAGGTTATTCTCAATGTCAATTTGTGGACACTTCTCCATCAAGTCAAAGTCTCCTTATTGTTGAAAGAATCCTCATAAAGTCAGCCTACCTTAAATAATATCATGTCGAACTAAATACAGTGACACACCTCTTCACATATTCATGTTGGCTCATTTCAAGTTGGAAACACCTATATATACAAGGATGAGGACTTTACATAACTAACATAGACAATTCGCATAAGAATTTCAGAAGAAATATTTTCGTGTTGCTACAGGAGCTTGGACAGGGTACGAGGACCTTGGTGCAATCACAGAAGCTCAAATTATCTCTGAAGTGAAGTTCATATGCCACAGTAAGGTAATGAAAATTAAGGTTCAACACTTATACAGTCTCGGTGTCACAACAATGAGAAGGTTTCATCACAGTAAGAAGGTCTCGGTGCCTAGCATAGTCTAGATGCAATCTTTGTCTCAATACAACCACACTGATAAGGGTTCGATGTTACAACAGTGAAAAGTTCTGAGAGTCACCTTAGAAATTAAGTCTCAGTGTTGTAACTATGATGAGGTCTTAATATTATTATCTCAGTGAAAAATCAGTGGAATGTATTTGATGCAAACTCAGTGAAAATAATTTAGAGCTAACACAATGATATGGGTCATGGTATGCAAACACAGTGAAAGTAGGATGACTTGATGGAGGTAGTCTCAAGTTTAAGTTGTAAGGGTCTTGGTCGTCTCATCTTGAATCTACCAGAGGAAGAATTTTGACTGGGTTTTCCCCTAGAATGGAGTTTTTCCCTGGCAGTGTGCCTACATCTTGTGTTCTTTTTATTAGTTGCTTGGCATTAGTCTTGATGATAAGAAAATAAAAATTGAAATAATTAATAATAATAATAAAAACATCACAAGATAATGGTATTAATAAGAGAAATTGTTTAAGTGCCACTCCTTGGATTTCTCAATTGTTCACTTCTTTCCACCTCATTTTCGGAGAGGAGGAAGTCTTACCAATCAAGTACGGAATCCCCTCCCTCCACCTTGCTGTCAAACTCCTCTCAAACATCCAACCTATAGAACAACGACTTCTCGTGCTTGAGTGTGCCAATGAAGATTGCCATGTTGGATTGCAAACCATTGAAGCGGCCAAAAAGCACACCAAAGCTCAATATGATTGAAAAGTCCACCCTTGTACCTTCCATGATGGTGACCTTGTTATTTTTTATGACCAAGCTCATGATATCCTGGGGCACAAAAAGTTTGAAACATTATGGATGGGACCTTACATCATCTGTAGTTTTTGGGGAAAGGGGCATACATTTTGTAGGGTCGAGAAGGAGAAATCCTTCCCAACCCTCAAAATTCACTCTACCTCAAGAAATTTTACACATAGAATTTCCCATTGAATTGCATGTATATTTTTGTTTTTCTTGTGTTTAGGTAGATTGCATCCCATGTCATCTTATTCATTGTCTTCTAGCATCTTTCATATGGATCCATCATCCATACCTCATATCAGTTATGTTGATGGTGCGAGTCGCTTCACCAGGAATCTAGTCTCGACAGCCTTGGCCATTTTCACCCCCTTTTCATTCATTATTCTACTCCAACGACATCTGCATTCGATCTGCCACCAATAACCAAGCTGAATATGATGTTGTGATAGTTTTGTTAGTCGATTCTCTTGATCATTGCATCCTTCACCTTCATGTTTTTCTTGATGCCTTTCTACTTGTCATGCAATTGAAAGACATTTACCATGTGCGTAATCCTAACCTATTTAGAAAATACCTACGAGTTAAGCTTTTGGCACATGAATTTGAATACATTACATTTTGTCATGTTCCTAGAACCCAAAATCATTATGTAGATACCATTGAAAATAATATTATAGATTGGAATTTATCACATGCATATACAAGAAGACATCCATAGCATAAAAAAATGGCAAACCAAAATCGGCAAAAAAAGATGCATAACCATATTATGTATCATTATGTCCAATATATTATATTTTGAGTCCACTACTCTAAATAGATTTGACATGCTCATTCAGATGTTATAACAAAACAAAAATGGGGACCCACATGTCCCTATTCCTAATCACTATCATCTCGAGGCTCCTAAGCCAATGGATCCATCCCACTAGTAGATCCCGTACTACCTAACCGGCCATAACAATGCACCGTGTGATTCCTCACCACTCTGAGGGAAGACTAGTGCACTCATCTATATATTGATCTTCTAACTCATGCCACTGACGCTTAGTCACCCCAGTCAGTAACACATCAAATCTACGTCATAGATCCTCTAGTAGAGCATCACTATATAATCTCTATTGTGATGTGGAACCACCCTAATCTGCATCCCCAGGCATTGCAACTCGTCCTGTGTATCCTTCCAGCCTCACAGATGCTATATCTGCATTCCACCAAGTTTAAAAATTAGTACTACATACACATATTTCTTAAAATATAAATGCATCAAATATATAACAACTTTCACTTACCATCTAGACCCCATGTTCTTCTTGACAGAAGTGGTAAGTCAAGATGTCCTTGATAGTCAATTCCACTATACGGATAATCATATACGTATAGTGGCATCTGGTCCTAATGCATGAAAATCTCTAGTCATAACACCCTTCTAACACCCCCTCCTCCACCTCGTCGCAATAGTTTCCTCAACGACACATCTTGGGCTCCTGTGGGCCCCCATCATGGATCTGTACATGAGGATGGATGGTCGGGATCTTCTCAAAGAAGAATGAGCATAACATTATCCCGAAAGAAAAATTATCACTAGTCCTTCACCTGCATAGTGTCCACTATCATTTCAATGACGAAAGCATCATCTGGGCCCACCCATAGTAGGTCCCTGCCAACACACTCTCGACCAGAATCATCTTCCCCTGAGTGATGTGATTGAAGGCATGACTACCAAAGATGCACAACATTGTTGCGGTTGTAGCTCATATCTCAAGACTCTCTAATTCATTCATTTGAATGGTGGTGCCCTTTGCACGAACACCTGGTACACAGTGACAATCAATAAACTCACCCCTATGCCTCCCATGAGGTATCACTAGATGTATCTTCCCCACTACCCCCAGGGGGGAAATCCTATCAGAAAAATATGTCCTGGATCATGATCTCGATCCTATGCCCATGTACTACAAAGGCCCCCTAATCTGGGTCCTAGTAGCTCAAAATCCTCGACAACAAGGGCTCACCATCCCTCATCAAAGGGTTCTCCAACAACTTTAGCACACCATACCATGCCAAAACCCCTTTGACTACTTGATTCCCCTGAATCTCAACATGAAGGGTCTCCAAATATTTTTCTTTCAATGACACCTTTAACTATGTTATGACTACAACATACCATTATGTTTTTTGAGTCCAGATTCAAAGGCACACATCATGGGTACAAAACTTTAGCACAATAGAGACACCCCATTCTACTCTTCCTCCTCTCCAAATTCTCTAATAGCTCACTATGCAAATGAATTGGATTTGGGGGAAAAGGGTCGTTTTATAAGAGAAACCCTAGTTTTTCCATCACCCATTGTGACCAAACCATAACTCCATTTGATGAACCATCAACAACATTCAAAATCTATCGCCGAGTTCTATAATGGGTCTCCCTTTGTTTTTGGTAATCTGACACTTCACCAGGAAACCATTTTTTCCATGAGGTCTCACTTTATCGCCTATTAAAATCAAATTTCTTCATTTAAGCAATCTATACTCTTGTACCACTTTACTCGCGCATTGGTAGACTCACGTGATGATTTTTTTCATTAGTAACCATCATTTACTCATGTTTTTATGGTCCCCTACAGGCCTCCCCCATATGGCAGAATCATCAAGTAACCCTTGTTTAGAGCATCCGAGATGAGTCACCCTTGCATCTATGGAGTCTATTTCATGTCCCCTTGAGTCCATTTACAATTTTCCATATATATATTTTTGTCGCATCCATTCCATCGTGTTCATATTTGGCCTCTAGCTATACTGCTTCGTCTTTGAAAATCTCCCATATAAGTAATTGACCATCCCATTTGGAATCGGGCCAGTCACTGCCCATTCAACCATACATATAATTCTCTGACAAGGGAAGTCATCAGTCCACCACTCATCTCATTTCCTTCCATCATCATCCCTAGTGTTAGTCCATCAGTCACTCTACTATGATACCTCACACCTTTGTTAAGGATTCCTTATTGCCTTAACTCTGGTGAGCCCTCTTCTATCGACTTCTGCACATTTATTCTAGAAGTGTGGTCTAGAGAGAAGTGTACCTTGGTTCTATCTTTCATCTTTATCTGGTGCTTCATATCAAGCAAAGGGAATCATCATTTCCCTTTGACTTGGTTTTTTTTCACATGCTCGATGCCAACTTCTTATCACACGATTGAGAATCATACATTTGATGGTTTGTTGATACAGACGATTGTCCCAGTGATTCTCGGGTATGTGTGACATGTTCCAGACCTCATGATAGGGTATCCCTTCATATAAACCCCCACATGCTTGGATGTCCATAGATGTTTCTCTAGCCTCAGATGTCATTCCCGCAGATGTGATGGGTTCAGTTCTAGCCAATTGCAACTCCCACAACATGCATGGCTCCTTGAGATGATACATTCAGATCTTCAAAGCCCTTTCCTATTTAGCAAGGCTTCTTTGGTTGTTATCCCCCCTCACAATGTTAGCTTGAGGGTCATTATGTCTCATGTATTCATATTTTATCATATTCAGTCTTGGCCTATGTTTAACTAGACGCATTATGTATATGGGATTCATTGTCTTATTTTATGGGCCATTGATGCCAACATATCATGTATTTTGTAGCTTAGTCCCACAATGTTGGGCTCACCATTATTATTTTTAGTCAGTTATATCGACAGGTATGGGTATGCCTCCCCTGCCTCATTTGAGATCATGTACTCCACCATAGAAGGAAACTTGTATCAGTTTAGTAGGTTTCTCCCCCTCCATTTCTTTTGTCCTTACATTGCTTCAGATATCTCTCTCTCTCTCTCTCTGACTCCCTTTGGTGTCTAATGGAAGTGTAACCTACAACGTATTTCAGTCATATGATTTTCTCCTAACACTCATATGTTGGACGAAAATCTGTTATCACCAAAAAAATGACCACCTAGCTATTTCTAACTAGGTGGATTGAAATACACCATGTAGGATTAATTTTACCATAGTAGATAACTTTCACCATGGAAAATAATTTAATAAACCATTTTTATTAAATTATTTCTTATTAAAATTTAAAAAAAAACCCATGAGAATAATTGAATAAATAATTCTTTATTCAATTTTCTCTAAGAATAATTATTAAATCATTATTTGATAATTATTCCTTGTCACATTTGACTAAATCACCTAAGAATAATTAAATAAATCACTATTTATTTGTTATTCCTTAATTCTATTATTGGAGTAATTGTTAAATAACTATTTGAAAATTATTTCAATTTCACACCATTCTTAATCCTCACGAAATTATTAATAAATCAATTTATTTGTTAATTATTTTTAAATAAAGATATATGACCATTTTCAATATCTTTTCCCTCTCCAAAAAATATAGTAAATTATTCCTAACAATTAGATCTTGATTTGGTCAATATTATTTTATTATTTTCCATTTTCGAGATTAACTCAATACTTTGTTATAAATAGGAGGGTTTTCCATTCATTCTTCATCATGATCATTATCATTGTCACCATTATTGTCTCTTTTCATCTTAGCTCCCACTTGAGTTCTACACATTGTTTTGGGTTTTTCACACATTGAGAGAGAGAATCAATTACTAAAGCATCAAGGACATCAAAGGACCCATCCCATGGAGGGGGATTTGCAAACCCTTTTGTAGATCTGCTTCACTAGGTGTTATCAATAAAGATTTATTATTCATTTTAAAAATCTTTCCATTTGGGTTATTACATTGGATATATATTGTTGTTTGTTGCTTTGGATCTTATATGTCATTTTGTTGTAGTTTTTTCTAGTCTTATTATTGCAGATATGAAGCGTAAGCAACTAATTGTTGTTAGGGTCACATGTCACCAATGACTTAAGTGGCATATTTTTGGTACACCTTCCAAGAAAATTCATACTAAAAAAAAGAATCATCATACATTGAGATCTTAACCAGGATGGTGAATACACACACTAATGAAATATCAGATCTAAAGAAGAGGTCAAGCGAGACTTCCACTAGGAGAAAGCCCCCCAGTCCTTCCCTTTTCGAAGGAATAATAATAATAGTAATAATTAGCCTTCCAAGTCTGCACAAATCTCGAATGTTGTGGTGAATATATGGAGTATTTCCATGGATAATTATTGTTCTTTCCATCAGTAATATCATTCAGAAAAGACATACCCGTATTGGAATCACAACATGAAGGCTCTAGCTGCCCAGATTATCAATACCCTATTAGTAGATGAGCATATATGAAAAATAAAACAAGCAGAAGAACCTATAATGTCTTAATAAAGAAAAAGTGTCGAACATGTAGTGAATGCATATCATTATATCTACAATATTGATAAGAAGAATTTTAAAGAACCACCACATAATGACCCCCCCCCATAAGAAAAATGGTTGATACAGTTTAAAGAGTAAAGGGGCCATCTCTAAACAAAAATTGACAAGACAAAAATTAAAAGAGTAGTTTCTAAGAAGAATCTCTTCGTTTATGAATCCTGCTTAGAATACATAGAGCAAGTTTGGAGATGCAACTAAGTCTAAAAACACTTCCTCCAAGAGTAAGGGTAAGTTCAACACTCTCGAAGTTTTAAACAAAGCCACTCCTCCAAACACTTCAACATTTCCTACTATAAGTTAGAAGATTCATTATAACATAGTGGAAGATATGAAGAAGACGTGAGCCAACATTTCTATCTATGAGCTCGCAAAGATTGAAAGCTAGTGTGAACTTATTGTCTAGACTTTTGCACAAACTTCGATAGGTGATAAAGCTTCCTCCTCTCAAAATGTGTTAGGTAACTCTTCTGGTTCCCTTGAATCTGTAGTGAATGCTTTAACATTAGAATATAACACTCTCTTCCCTCTGTTTTTATTAACGTTTGAAATTTTTAATTATAATGTCCATAATTGTTTAGTTGACTCTGGTGCATCTGTAAATGTAATGCCATTATTTGTAGCAAGAAAAATAAATGCAAAATGGGAGAAAACTGATGCACATATTATTCAGTTGGAAAGATCTCTTTTCCAGTTTATTGGTGAGCTTAAGAGTGTGCTTATCAAATTATCAAGAGATGATCGAGTTCACCAATATATAAATATTGTAAATGTGGACATATTGGAAGCCTATGGCATGCTTCTTATTAGAGATCGGTCTAGAAAATTGCAAGAGTATTTTGCAACGGACTGGTCACATTTGTGGATTCCATATAAGGGAGGGAATAACCAAATTTGAGTGAATAGTGAGCCATACATGAAACACATCATGACACCACTTGAGGGCCACAATGATCTTCTCACCTTTCCTGATCTAATATTTGGGAATTGTTTCCTTGAGATCGACCTCGAGTGTTATCAACACATCCAATGCCCATTCCACCAGATACGCAGTTGGAGCTCCTTCCTTGTTCTCTAGTTGGTGCAAATGAAATATGTAATATAGATGTACATAATAGTCGTAATAGAAATAATAGTAGTACAAGTTTTACATGAAGTATATTAGTAGCTCATTATATGTGGATTTTATATTTGTATGGTTCAAATATGCAGGGAAGTTAATGATTGGTTGTGTTCTTAATGACCCATGCAATAAGAAGCACATCCTTTCATGTCGCCTCGAGTTCAAGTGCACCAATAACACTACCAAATATGAAGCACTCATACTCATATTAAGGAAATCTATTGACCTGAAGGTAGAAGTTCTGAAGGTAATCAATGACACAAATGTGGTCACTCGTCAAGTACAAGATACTATACACTATGTTTCACTGGATTATAAAAACTCCCAGCATGAGGTATGGCGTTTGATCAATCATTTCGAAGATTTCAATATTTTTTTGTTCCTAGAGTTAGAAATGCTACAACAAAGTTGCCATTGAAAAATGGATTTTTGTTGAAATTATATATAAACCATCTATTCCAGATAATGTCACTAACTTATGCATTTTTAATGATGACCAATATATACTGCACTTTATGGCTAATGCTGACATATTCAAAGATGCTACCACAGAGGACGATGAGCATGATCAAATTTTGTAGGATGCGTTTAATGCAATGAAACGAAACACGATGCCAAAGGGTGTGGTGTCCTTAGAGAAATCATATGAATTTTAGAACCAATTTAGGGGTCCAACCAACAAAAAGGCTCATATTTCAAAGCTAGCATCTGAACAAGTCAATTTGGGAACTCCCAAAGATCTGATGTATGTGAACCTCGGTACTTGCTATTCTTCACAAGAACGATAGGCGTTTATCTGCTTATCCAAAATGTACCACGATGTGTTCAAATGGACATATGAAAATTTAAATATTTATGACACTCATATTATCCAACACACCATCCCTCTAAAATAAGGGGTGAAACCGTTCCAACAGAAACTACATAAAGTTCATCCAAGATGGGAACTCCTTATACAAAATGAATTGAGAAAGTTGTTGGATGCTCAGGTCATCTTTAAAGCCAGATATTCCACATGGGTTTCCAATCTAGTCCTAGTCAAAAAGAAGTCCGGAGAGATAAGGTTATGTGTATATTTTGATAACCTTAATCGGGATTTTGATAAAGATAACTATCCAATGCCATCCATGGAGTAGATACTCCTAACAATATCTAGTTCTGAAATGTTTTTGCTACTAGATGGTTTCTCAAGTTACAATCAAGTGCTAGTAGCAGAACCCGACTAACTGAAAAATACCTTCTGAACCAAATGAGGGAAATTTGATTTCAAGAGGATGCCATTTGGACTTATAAATGGAGGTGAGGCTTTCCAATGAGCAATGGACATCGCCTTCTATGGCCTTATAGGTCAAAGCTTTGTTTTTTATTTGGAAGATGTTACTTTGTTCTCCAAGAAAAGATCATATCACTTACGTCATTTGAAATAGATATTCGAGCAATGATGGAAGTATGGGATTTCTCTTAATCCCAAGAAGATTGTCTTCGGTGTGTCCAAAGGGATCCTACTGGGGCACATAATAGCAATTAGAAGAATAAATATTGATCCTGAGAGGGTCAAGGCTATCATGTAGATCTCATTCTTGGTGAATAAGAAAGCCATGTAGTCTTTCTTAGGAAAAATTCATTTCCTCAGAAAATTCATCTCTAATTATGCTTAGATAGTCAAGCCCATATAGGAGATTATCAACAAAGATGCAGTATATAAATGGGATAAACAGAAAAAGGACACTTTCGCTTAGATTAAGCAGGTTATCGATGATGAACCCATGTTTTTCAATCTAGATTATGGAAATGATTTCTTGCTCTATATGTTTGCTTCGGATTCATATGATTGTGGCCATGTTGAATCGGAAATATAGTGAAGGAAATGAGCAACCTATATCCTGCCATTGACAAACAAGCTTATGTAGTATATAAGGAAGTTAAGTATTTCAGGCCCTACATATTAAAATCTTACACCATCATATTCGTACCTCATCTAGCAGTAACAAAAAATTTCAGGCAATAAGAGCTGGGTGAGAAGAGGGCTAACTAGATGACCTATCTTCAAGAGTATGACCTGGAGTTCAAACTAGTTCATACCATAAAAGGTCACGACCTATGTAAGCTAGATATTGAAGCGAGAGATTCTCCTAAATAATATCTTTTAGGATGGGAGTAGGAGATCGAAATGTATAATATTAAATATGTTCCTCAGTCCACATCTACAGTTCCATGGTATGCATATCTATGAAAATTTCTGGAGCATCGAACCTTTCCCTTGCTCTTATCAAACAAGTAGAAAAGGGAAATATGATTAAACGCTTTATCTTACCAATTAGTTCATGAGATTATTTTTTGGAAGCACCACAATGGTGTCCTACCGAGGTGCCTTGAATTGTAACATATAGAGAAGGTCTTGAAATACTTACACGATGGACTGGGGGGTAGCCACTATGTGGGTGACACTAGAGCGCCCAAGGTTATGAGGGTTGGTTATTAACTTATTATTGTCCCACTCTATTTAATGATTCTCACACTTATTTCTGCACATTCCAAGCATTTAAGAGATGCACTAGATGTTATCAAAGGTTAGTCTCCCTACTACTACTAGTGGTAGTTAAAGAACCATTCCAATAGTGGGGCCTTGATGTTATTAGAGAATTTTTTCCTCATTTGTCAAAGCAACATTGATATATCCTAAAAATGACAAAATACTTCAAGCGGTCAGAAGAAATTCCTCTCAGATAAGTGAATGACTAGGAATTCATCCACTTTTTACAACAAAATATTATAACTAGGTTTGGCATTCCTACTTCACTTTTTTTTATAATGCAACATATTTTTCATCTTTAAAACTTTATGAATTCACATTAGAAAATGTAATTTTATTGAAACATGCATCCAATTATTATCTACAAGGAAATGGTTTGGTTGAATCCACAAATAATAATCTTATCCACATAATCAAGAAAACCATCTTCTCTGAACAAAGGAACTGGCATAAATCTTTGACCAATGCTCTTTGGGCTAACCATGTAACTCCAAAGCATTCCTTGAGAACCTCACCATAATTCGTTTACAGTAAAGAAACTATTGTGCCTTTGAACCTATATCTTCCATCCTTGCAACTCTCCTAAGAGTCACAAGGTAGACCTTGTCTCTTATTTAGGGCTGGATAGATACACTACTTAAACTTGAAGAAGAAAGCTACAAAGCCAAAGACCGATTTGTTGTACATCATAACCATGTAAAAAACTAGTTTGATGAGAAGTTCGTAGGGGCAAAGGGATTTGATGTGAGTGACCTAGTATTGAAGTGGGATAAACCCAACGAAGAAAAAGTTAAAACACACAAAGTTTTAGCCTTTGTGGATTGGACCATTTGTTGTTAATGAAAATCTCGACCATAATTCTTTCAATCTGAAATAGTTAGACGGGAGGATCAACCCCCTTCCCATAAGTGGTTGGGATCTAAACCATTACTTTCAATGACATCTACAAGTTTCACTTCATGTACAATTGTGTTGTTTCTCTTTCTTTTGTTTGTGTCCATTGTTTTTTCCTTGTGTAAGTCATGTCTTGTCACGTCTTGTTGGATGGTTAGTGTACATAAATAAGACCCTTGTGTAAAGTGCATGGCTTAAAAGGTTGTGTAGTGTAATAAAATAGAAGTGTGACAACCTCAATGCTTGTCTTTCTATTGTTCTCCTTCTTTGTTTGGGAAAATTCCATAGGTTGATCTAAGGCCAGATCAAAAATATGATTCGTCCAATAGGATAACCTTGAGAGAACTTATTATATTCGTGCTTATGTTGGTATCTAAACTGCTCAAATTGGTGTAAATCTACTTGTGTGTTAATGCTTGTCCAATCTAGTAGAGAAATTATAAGGGGAAATCTAAAGCGAGCAAACTAATATCAGATGTCTTAAAATACGTCTCCAAAGGGGAAACCTCCAATGCTCTCAATAAGTCAAGATCCCTATTTTGCCCGTTCAAAATAATAAGTGTCAATGCATAGTTATATTAAAATAAATAAAGGGTGAAAGAAGAGAAAGGCTTCCTGTGCAACGAGGTGAAGCAAACGACTTTGTCGGGGTATTATCTAGGATCACTGGAAGCAAAGCAATGCTTGTGCTCCTGAACTGACTCCATCAGGGTACCTTCCAGGCCTGTTGGCATCAAAGAAACACTAGAGATGAAAACACATACTCTTAATATCATAAACTCACCACACACATTACCCTTGCCTGTATCAAAACAATTTTGATATGGTGTATCTCTTGTGCGTGTTTTCGCCAAGTAGAGAAAAGTGACATACTATGTAGAAAACCAAGTTGAAAAGGGGAAATTGAGGAAATAAATACTTCTTGAAGGTCTAACCCTTAGCCAAAATCTATTTCTGGATAGAGAAGTTGAAGTTCGCCCAATGTGTCATCAAGTGTTGTTGTTGCTACAACACCCTCCAAAAATTTCACTACATTTGAATCTTGGAGCCTACTATCATCGTCGTATCTAGAGTCACTTTGGTCACAAATTTCCATTTCATGTTATTTTGTGTGTTTCAAGTTTCTTTGAATGTTCTCAAGTGTCATTGCATTCATCAGAACACCTTTTAGTGCATTTTGTGGTCATAACATCTTTGTTGTCACAAAATGAAACTTTTTGGGTGTAGTCACACACACTACACTCATTGCACTTGAGGAATGTGTATAAAGTGGTGTTTTGACATATATTCATCATTGTACAATTTTTTCTAAGTTTTCTTGATGAGTTGATATGTGACGCACATGGTTCAATGTCTAAACTCATCCTGTTTTCCCCTCGACTCATTTTCCAGAGTTAGACAAATCTTTGGTTTCAAAGCGGACTCATTAAGTTCAAGAGAACATGAGCACACTCCAAAGCTTTGATGGGAAACCTTTTATTGTTCGAAAGTGTGCTATGTGCTCTCCTAGGGTGTAGGGCACACTTCTTAACCCTCTTCCCCCTTACTTACCCCGCACTACACCCTCCTAGATACTAAGTCTTTCTTGAGTGCACTTCTTCGACTCGAAGAAGTGTGCCCTCCTTGATCCCATAGGCACACCTTGAAGGCATTAATATCTTGCCTTCAGCCTTCCCCAATGCACCATGCACCCTCTTGGACTCTTTGAGAGCATAAGCACACTACGAAGACATGAAGCATCATCCTTCAACCTTCAAGAGTGTGCCCTCCTGAGCCTCTTGAGCACATGAGTGCACCCAGAAGGCATGAATCCCTCATCCTTCAGCCTTCAGGAGTGCGCCCTGCATCCTCCATCACTCCCTTGAGTGCACCACGTACTTGGAAAGCCTGACGTTTTCCCTTTCATCCTTTAGAAATGGACCATGCCCCCTGCCTTGATTGTCTTCTTCGTTTAAGTGCATGAGCGCATGTTGAAGCCCTGAAGCCTTCCCTCTTCATCCCTTTAGCCTTTCAAAGTGTGCCCATGTTCCTTAAAAACCCTTTTGTCCCTCTTGAGTGCACTGGAAAGGCCTCAACAGAAAATATGCATGAAGCATGGTAGAATAGGATATTTTTAGGTGGTTTCTCATCATGAGTGATTTACAGATACAAGTATTTCAGAAGCATCATGGAAAGCACACATGAGGAATATCGAAAAAGGAAAACAAACAAAGGAAGCTCAGAAAGAATAAAAAACTCGCTTGAAACTTGATGATCAAAGAACCCCAAAGAATCCATTTGATCATAGACCCTTTGGAGGGTAGAGGGCATCAATGAGTGAAGCCGCATGAAGAATGAAGATGCAGTTGGCAACCATGTCACCACTAGATAAAGTCCATGTCATCAGTCATTATTAGTCCTAGTCATCCAAGATAGTCACATGTCAAGTCTCATCATATGATGATGTGGAAGTCATGATGTATTATTGTAATCATTATAAAATACAAATAAGCGGAATACGAAGAGTCATGATGAACGAAAGAGTCATGGAACTCCAAAATACATGTAATACCAAAATTCACATCTAATTCCAAAAGTAATTTGGAATTCCAAAGGTTCTAGAAGTCCATAGGTTACTAGAAGTTAGAAAGGCAAGAGTTGTGAGGATGTGAAAGGTCAGTCCTCAAGTTATAAATAGATCCTCATTTCTCATGTAAAGGAAATTTAACCTAGGCTTCTCCCACAAAGCATTAAAGAGACAAAGTTGCACTTTTGGCAGTAAGAAATGGCTCAAATGCTTTACTATTGGAGCTAGTGGTGTTCATTGTATCTATGCATCATGGAAAATTTTCTTAATAATGAAGCCTTTCAGTCCAACATCTTTTCACACATGGATTGTGAATTTTTCTAAGACTATTCTTTGAATGTTTATGGTTAATGTTTTCTTTCATCAGTACTAGAGTAATTGAACTATTCAATGACTTCAGTGCTTCTTGTTGGAAATGTGTTGATTATGTTTATAATGATTGTCGCATCCTTGTGAACAATTTCACTTGATGTTAGATGAACCTTTCTCTTTCACATGTGTCTCCATTAGGGTAGTACTATTACTTCTCTCTTAAAGCCACACTTCTTCTCCCCTTTGTAGTAAGAGAACCTTGATACATCTGCAATCGAACATCCACAAGGCACACTAACTTGCTTATTCAAAAGGACATTTTCACTTCTCTCTCTTGCCGACAGCTAAATCCAAGGCATGTCTTTAAGTAAATGACAGTTGGTTCGTATTATGGATGGGACTCCTACACCAAATGGTATTAGGTCTAATTGGGACCTTATATCAAAGAGATCCCTTGTATGTTGGAAGTTATTTCCTTATAGATTGGGTTTCCAAGGTAACATCTATGTGTTAAATGTGTGTGTGTGCACGCACACATGTATGTGCCATTGCATCTTTTCTATATTCTTAAGAATCTAATTATAGGAATTAATTATAAAAGTTTAAAATCTACAGGATTCTCATTAATGAAATGTCCCAATTAGAACTTATGTTGTTTGGAATAAGGAATCTTTTTTATTTATGGCCTTTCCACCTTTCAATTGTGTTTTTGGGCATATAGTCTCTAGTTAGTGAACTTGTCACATAGCATATGCATTCATGTGATATTAAAAAATACCTCTAATTCCCCTAGATATTGAAAAATACCTCCCAAAATCCTTTTTTTAACCCCCCATTCCAATACATATTTCCATTAAAAACTTACTTTTACAAAATACCCAATTTTACTTCCCCAATACCTATAAACTTTTCCCCTCCCCTCCCCGCCCTCGCCCCCTCATTACTTCTCCCCTACTGGCCACTAAACACCACCAAAACTCTAGCTATATTTTGACCATATTTTTCAAAATTTAAAACCCCTCTTTATGAATGAATGTGTTAAGATGTTATTCATCAAATTGAAACCCCCATTTCTTTGAATTTTACAAGTTGTTTCCCTTCCCAGTATTTATATAATTTTTTATTGTAATAAATGAAATGTAAATGATATCATATGAACAATGAAAAAATATTCATGGGCCAATTAACAAAAGTAATGAGATAAACATATCATCAAATATCTTTATTCTTTCATCCTTTAGTAGATGGTGACTTCAGAAAATAACAAGAAAATAAAAGCAATAATCTAAATGACTAGTTATGTTATAGAAAAGTATAGTAATGATTAATTGACTTCAATACTTTTCTTAAGGATATAAACAAGAAATGGGAGGTCAGACTAGGAGGGGTCATTTTTTGTTCAAGTGGGAGAGCCACCAATAACCATGTTGAGTTCTAGCCTTATGGAAATGACTTGAAATTGTGTTGAGTTGCAAAATCAAAAATTTATCTATCTTTAGAGATTTAATATTGGTTATTTGACAATTCACAAATGAAAAATCTTCCCTCTCTAAAGAAATAACTTCAACTGGTCAACAAATTATCTCCCTTCTATCAAATTTCCAAGGGGTTAATTTTTTCATATTCTTCACCTCTACTCTTTAGCAAGAAAAATATCCTCGATGGCTAAGGGGAAATCGTCTTGAATCAAAGCATAAGTTTCATCCCAATCCCATAATTTTCAAAGCAATATCAAATCTTTATTATGACACGGTATGCCAAGGATGTTTAAGGCCTCTCACAAGGTGGACTACCAAGATCTCCCTCCCCAGAATTATTCATTCCATCTCGGTATCGAAATCGTAACAAAGTAAATAAATTTTTAATGGGAAGGTACATGTGGACACATCTCAAAGTGCTTCATTACAACCCCGGTCATTTCTACTTATTGGAATATCGCCCAAATTATCTTCATTTCTGGAAGAACACGGAAGTAAGAGCACTTTCATTGGTTAAAAATGTAATTCACTTGCTCCAGAACATCCCATTTGTGCAGAGATTCAGTGATAGTGGCTTTGAAATGTGGAATGTTGTCTTATCATTGCAGGTTGGCTAGTGTAAGTCCCAAACCCATCTCTTTTTAACAATGCTTCTAGCCTCTATTCTCCCTCTCAATAATTTGGTAGAAGTTCATGGTGTTTTAATATTTCAATCCTTGGCGCATCAGCGGTTGGCTAGTCAATTTCCTAACCAAAAATGGTAGCTTCATGAATGTGGAGTGTAGGAATGTGGGGTTTCAGTTCTTAGAACGAAAGTAAGTGAGACTGGTATATTGGTAAGTGGGTAATGTCTCTTTCGTATTAGTAAGTAATTAAGTCGGCCTGGTACGTGACATATATAGTCATTGAATCTCGGTTGCAATTGTATACGGGAGTGGTGAATAAAACCTACCCACTCAATCGTAGAAAATCAATCCAACTCCCAGTAGCTCGAGCTATCCATCCAAATTTGTTTGGTGGGGGGTGAGCACAAGCCAGTTGGATTGTTTGGAAGAGGTGTTCCTACATTCTTAATTTCTTCCCTCTTACCAAGATGGTGAACTCTCAGGATTATATGGAACTTGAACATGTGATAGAATGTATGGTCAATGTCGCACATGCACTGTCAACTTCAGGTGTGCATGGTGACTAAGATTCTTAGTCAGTGGGTGGAAATAGAGGATACTTTGGAGGACCTGAAGGAGGAAATTCCCTTCCTCTCAGAAAGGGTTGTTGCACTAGAGGTCTCAGAAAGGGTTGTTGCACTAGAGGTCTCGTCATCCACGATGGATGGAAATTGAAATGGAGTGCATGCTTCGGGCACTTCTCTCTCTGTTGGAAAAAGAGCTTTTCGCACTCACAATCCTGATGGTGGTGGTAGCTACGCAGGTGACTTCTCTCAGATTTCAAGCCTTTCTAATTTTTCGGCTAGTATTGTTTTCTCTCCTTACTTTATAACATGGATTTTTGTAACTGTATCTTGCTAGTGGGGACCTACTGCGATATCTACAGTTGTAATTTTTTTTTGTAATATCTGGTGCACTCCCTCACATACTAGTAAACTCTCAGTCTACTTTGATAGAGATGTATTTGATGTAATTGAAATAGTTTGTAACGGCGTTGGGCCCTCCCTCGTTTTTGGTTTTTTAATATCAATATATACATATACGTTCCTTTAAAAGAAAAAAAAAATATAGGCAAGAAGTTTGAGAAATAAGTAAAATAAATAGGTTAATTATAAGTGATAAAGGTCTAGAATATAAAATAAAATTCTTGTGGCATATTAAAACTTGGTAAATCCATAGAAAATTTTCCACAAAATACGTATTTCAAAACTTAACTCTATGTCAAGAAAGGTTATATAGAAATGGCTTCTCATTCACTAACATTTTATAGAAAATTCTACATTAATGAAAAGGAAAAATTCATTTACAACTTGAATTTAGCTTCTCTATATAAAAATGGAGGAGAGGGGAAAATTAATCATTTTTTTTCTAAGTAAGGTCTACTTCTATATTAAGAAAAAGGAAAATATGTACATGGTTTACATCAGCCGAGGGGGCCGTGGCCAGCCCTCTAACTATAACACCTGAAACATACTATCTATCCACTGCGACCGAATTACAAAAATTTGTCCATTTGAGGACCCTGGACAACAGACTTTTTGAATCCCTGGACAACAGACTTTTTGAGGACCCTGGACAACAGACAAACTACAAATTCTGTGAGTCCCATTGACTCTAACCCGTGACACATTTACTGGATTGACAAAAAACAAGATGCCATGAGGAGGCTGAGAAGTATTACTGACAATGCCCAAAAAGCCAATCGACAAAGACATGGATCATATGAGCCAGAACCTTGAAGTGAGCTTCCGAGGAGACTTTAGGAAGGGTGGCTGGGCGACGCCGGAGGCGAGTCAAGCCATATAACCATTTCCTCGTCAAGTTGAAGCTGCGCATCCCGATCAGGTTGAATTGAGTCACGACCACCAGCTCTGTCCTGAGGGCAATTAAACGGAGGCAGAACTTCCTGCACGGACTCGGCTTGGGCCAAATTTTCCTGGAGCGGAGCGTGCTGAGGCTGAAGAATTTGCTCCTCAACAGCGAGATGACAGGGCATGCGATAAACTCTGCCTTCCATGTCCCCGAGAATAATATCACTGCTCTGAATGCTTGCAGAGACAGGGGAAGACGAGGAGTGATCTTCAGGAGTCGCCTCTGAGAGATAAACCGAAAAATTAACAATTACATCAGATTGCATGAGCCTTCCAGGAATTCTGAGGCGGAATGTCTGGTATGAGTCCTGCATCACCAGAAACTCCTGCTCAGAGCTGGAGGAAGAGGGTGGCATAGCATCCATTGGAGCGACAGGATGCGGCTCCGCCCTTTCATTTTCAATTCGAATGCCAAATCTGCCACCTCGACGAGGCACCCCTCTGCTGCGCCTCATAATCCCTAACTCAAGGGCTCTGAAGCTCTTCTCCAACACCCTGCAGCAAGCCTCCGGAGAAATCTCAATCCCAATACCAACCTCGAAGGGCAAATGCTGGTCCTGGCAAATCTGGGCCATCCAACTAAATAGCGAATTCACCGTATGCATCTCTGACTGAGTACAAGGATCCCTCATCCCTGCGCATTTCAAGACCTGAGGCGGCTTGCTTGGCTTGAATGCGCCGTCCTCACCACACTGCAACCGATTAATGGTTTCTGCCATGGGAATTAATTGTAATCCTTCCTTCCTTACCTTGAAATACAGACCCGTCCCCTCAGATCTCGTCACAGGTGTTGAGACGAGTGCCTATCTTAATGGCACGTTAGATCACCCGCATCCGGGTTCAGTGCCTCTATTTGAGCTTTCTCCTGAGATATTATTGCTTTCAGCTGATCTCTTTGTTCGCTGGAGGGTAGGCTATCTAGTGCTCCTTCAAAGTGGTTGCCCTCCGCCTCCACTCCAAGGTTGGCAAGTAGATCAGCCAATTTGTTCCCTTCTCTCCTGGTATGCTTAAAGGAAATGGCTTGGTTCTGAGATAGGCAGTGATTGATCAGTTCCAACCGGTGTGCCATCCGCCAACTGCTGCTAACTTTATGAATTGGAGATCCATTTTGAAGCTTTATGGCCATTCTGATTAAAATCTGCGAGTCTCCTTCTATGATGAGGGGAAATAGATTATCCCGTTGTGCAATTTTGAGTCCTTTCCATAGCCCTTCCAGTTCCGCTGAGTTGTTGGTGTCCCAGCCTATTGATCCCATAAAGATTTTGAGAGGATTACCTTCATGGTCCCTGAAAGCTCCTCCATACCCTGCTTGGCCTGGATTTCCTTTGGAGGCTCCATCGAAATTTAGTTGGATCATATTGACAGGAGGCGGAGACCAGGTTCTAACTTCCTGATTGAGACGTAGAGAGTTGGAGCAGCTATTTGGGTTAAAGTTTATTCTTATTTGCCAATTGTCCCAAACCGCCTTTTCATTTGGAAAATTAATCATTTTGATATATATATAGAAAATTATTTGTTTCCCCTTCCTATCTATTAGGTTCCTCTAGTTATTTATGACTTTATAACACTTAGGGAATTGATTCTCTTTTGTAATTGTATCCTCTTCTCCAGAATATTTCACCATGTGGCTTGAGGAAACCTAACCCTTCTCTATGCTCCATTTATTTCTATGTTTATTCCATGCCTCAAAAGTTTGATTTAACATATGTTCTCAAGGAAAATGACGTTTGTTGAAAGGACCTTGCAAGACGATATGTTCTACCTCATTCTCTTTCCAAAATTCTCCATATCAAGCAATAGAGCTCTAATCAATTTTATTTCCTTAGTACGAGATTCTAAAAACTTTTGAATGGCTACTTCTCAAGTTCAAAAATAGAACTAATATATTTTATGCTTGATATTATATGACCTTCTAGGTCCTTTGATACCTTCTCATGTCAAAAGAGATACCTTATCGGACCACATAATAGTAGAAATAAACTAGATTTGGAATTATTTTAGCATAATTAGTGATGAGTCTACGCTAGCATATCAAATTTAGCATACAATTTAGAACATGGAATGAATTATGGAATAAGCCTCAAATGGATAAGAGAAATTGTTGACGGTGCAGAATCTACCAACATGTCAGGGGATCTCCCCAGTAATAAGTCCCAACTAGACCTCAAAATGTTTGGAGTAGGAGTCCCAACAGTGGGTAGTACGATATCACCTTGACTACGGTTGTGTGCAGAGGTAACTAAGATTTCCTTGTTGGTAGCAAGGGTGAAACCTTGCAGAAAGTCAAGGAAGGTGCATGAAAGCCTCTAACATGTGGAAGGGGAGAAGAGTGCACCCCTTAGAAACTTGTGATAACACGTAGCTTTGTTATAGACATTTTTAGGCACTGCAACCCCAATCATACATGTCCATAAACCAAGGGCTCCTAAGTCCCTAAAAGTGTTGTTTCATACCCTAAAGAAACAAGGTCAGTTGATTACATCATCTTCCAGAAGTTCTCCACAGAAAACTGCTCAGAACTGGTCAAAGTTGGACCATACAGACTGCCCAGTGAAAAGGGTGTGATGCATCCCACCTGCTCAGTGAAAAAGGGTGCGATGCATACTGAAAAGCCCTTCTGTAGGGTGCAATGGACGAGAGTAGACAAATGGCAGAGATAGTTTGCAAGGTGGATCGTCATGGAATCTTCCAAAAACTTCTCCTGTGACACTTGCCTCTCTGAATTCGCCCAGGGATAAGTAAGAGATCATCAATCTCCAAGTAGAATCAAGAACTATCAGAGAGAGGACACTAATCAAAATCCCAGAAGCTGACTCACCCCCCTGCAATCATCTATATATGGATCCCTCATCCCAGAGATCCAGAGGCTAGAATTTTGTATCTTGTAAGGAAGTGTTGTTGGTTTCTTGGTGGAATATCATAGTGTTTGGTGATCTAAGCTTTTCATGAGGTGAAAGAAGGGCTTTCATGCTGGAGGATGACGTTGGGTTAGAACAATTGGTTGTAATCCTCTTTGCTATTCTTGATATTAATAAAGTTATTCAAGTTTTCCTCCACATTCTTGTATGTTTGATGATATATGCATTTGTGTGGTCAATATATATCTGGTCCTATATTGTTTATGATTGTAGATCTCTGTTCTTCGATAGTATTATGCTGCTTTGATTCCACAGGTGCTCTTTGAAGCTGGGTAGACGAAGGAGAAGCGGCAAGGATCTGTCAGAAGGGAGAGGAACCGAGCAAGGAACCAAGCGCAAGACTGAGGTTGGTGTCCTTCATTCCCCTCTTATCTACTTCTCATAAAGGAAAACAAAAGTAGTTTTAGTTTGTTTGTTTCTAAGATAGCTACTAGTCTTAGTGGGACTAGTAGCTCCGAGTGGACACTAGATTTCCCGATAAAAAGCTTGAAAGGGAACACACGAGTAGAAAGACATCACGAGAAGAAATACATCATGATATGGAAGGCAGGATAGCCGACGATCCAAAGTGATGGATTATACCAACAACATGTTTCGATAAGATTCATATAAACACATATGGAATAGTCCATACATACATGCATAAATTACAACTACATAAATCATTAGGGTAACTAGGATACCCGAACTAGAATAACAACATATGCATGAAATGTGATGGCTTTTTTATATTAAGAGAGTGAAAGATCAAATCATACATACAACCATGAAAACCACTAGCCCCGATAGTGAAACATTACAGTCATTTTCGCTTGCTCCTCCAAAGATATGTACTAGCTCTGCATTGTGGAGAAGCCAAGGCTCGTTACAATACACTCCAAGCTTTCTCTAAGTTATCATTATAGGAAGCTTGGCTCTAAAAAGCCTCTACAATGAGTTATGAGGTTCTATAAATAGCAAAGGGTAGGGTGGCCCTTGACATTCCCCTTTGTGACTCTTCACCTACCCTCATGACTCTTCAACTTACACATGACTGTTACATTCTACTATTGACTCTTAGTCTTTCACTTTTACAATGTGTTTACATTACAATCTATACATGTACCCATGTTAGAAAAAAATAGGCTTGAGTAAGCCATGCAAGACATCACTAAGACTCAGGCAACTATGGGAAGATTAACTCTTTGACATCCTTTTGATATTCGATGGTGGCGAACTGATACCAAGCTTGGTAGTCTATTATGGTGTCTGTGTGCTCTGTGGTGACATCTTTCTGAAAGCGAACTCTGGCCTCCATTGCATCTGGGTACACTAATCTGGCACTTATGTCCAACTCTTCTGCTAGCATGCACATCATGGTCTTGAGTGCAGTCGGACCAGCAACATACTGGAGTATAGTGTCTGTGTTCATCTACAAGTCTACGCTAGTGGCTATGTGCATCAATTGATCAAAATACATGTCCAGCTCCAATTGAACATGGTTCTTTGTCTTTGCTTCGGCAAGTGTGCCAATGGATGGGATCGCATGCGTGCGCACAATAACATCCATGCTCTTGAAAAACCATGCATGTGAAGCCTGTAAGTTGGTGATGAGCTGTGGGAGTTCCTCATAGTTCCGGATCTGACTCCGAATGCATGCCTTCAACTCCACTGCCTTTGGCTTCATCATCTTTGGCAAGTACAATGGGGCTCCCTTGTACCTCATTTTACATATTTTCATGTGATCGAAAGCAGTGTGTAAGTCTGACAAGATGTGTGCTCTCCTAGCACGACCTTGCTGCCAACTGTTAACATGGACAACTGACTTATGCACGGTGATGAATCTGAAGTATAGCTTCCACATGATTGTCCTGAGAGACGATACTTCATCTAGTATCTCTCCTCAACTCTTCTCTGGAAAATGTTGTAACATTCTCTTCTCCCCACTTGGCCACTTGTGACTCCTCTGCCATGTGCCCATTCTCAACTATCAAGAATCTAACACTTGAGTTAGTGGCTTCGGCATAAGCCCTTGTAGCATCGGCCAATGCAGTTATATGTCTGTGCACATCGAACACGGTCACTCGTTCTTCAAACTGCGCAGGAGATACATGGACATCCGGAGTGGACACTATGCGCGACTGCACAAATCTTTGTTGCAACTCATCGAATGATATGTTATGCACATCCACTTCTGGATTGTCCTCAAGGATTTCAGTGTCTCCTTGATCGCTTGGGACTTGCTCTGCTTTCGGATCTGGTGAAGTCAGTGGAGTGACCTCTTGGTTCTGAGGCATGAGGTCAATGCCCTAATCTAACTTAGGCTTAGCCATATCCGTGTCCATCTGCTCTATTCAATCTCCTAAGCAAAGTCCCACTCCTGCGACTGCTCACCGTGTCTGCTATATGCCAGCTGCTCGGATGAATCAATAACCTGTATATGTGCAGTTTCATCAATGCGTGCATGATGTGCCTCATTTTTTTCATGTTCCTTCTACGCTTCCTTCTCTTTTCTGCACAACTCTTGTTCTTCCCTGAGTTGTTGCTTCAACTCCTGCAACTCCTTTTCTGCTTCCTCTAGCTTCTTCTTCTCTCTTTGCCTTTGCGCGATCCTCTTGTCGCCTCTTGGCCTCAATCTCAAAAGATTCTTTCAACACAAGTGGATCTTCTTTGAAATTGCAGCTTTTCTCCACCTCTGCCTTGTCAACAACCTTCCTCTTGCCTTTATCAAGCGCAAGTCTACTACCCTCTGTTGCTACCGATGATGTTGCTCTCTGAGATGTTGTTGCTTTTGGTGCCGCTAACCATTATAAAACCATGTTGGTCGGTTCATTGAACTGGGAGAAGTTATATAAATATCTCCATGGGTCTTCCTCAAGCTAATGAAACATATCGTGGATCCAAGGATGATACACTCTTTCACAGTGTTCCTTCACTAAGAAATTAGGGTCATACATATTGAAACTTCTGGTGCCGAAGGTGAACCTCTTGAATTCCTCTATCTCGGCCTCAGCATACTTGAGATTATGGATCTCATAAATCTGATCTTCAAAGGAAGAGCGGGCCAAGGTGCCTTCTTGTTCCTATGCAGTCTCGCTGACAACCCTGTCGAGATGTGATATCAAACTTCTTGCATGACCAGCTTATCCATGGAAAACTTCAGTAAAACATGCAGAGCGTTCTTTGCGTTGTACATCTGGATGAAGGTTCCAAGGGGTGAGGCATACCAATCTGTTATGTTAGTCAATGCCTCCATCACTACCTGTGACATGCAAGGTGGATCTTGATCAAAGATCATCCTATATACCGAGGTGACGAAGTGGTCAGATAGTTGTATGATAACTCCATGGAATCTGCATTTGGAGAAAAACCTGCAATAAATGTGCACATAGGTTTTTGAAGGTTTCCATGCTCAACCCAAGCCTGGGAACTGTTGATGGGCACAAACTACATCAAGTATGTAAGAAGACATGAAAATATTTTCTTGTTGTCCCTTGGGCAGTTGTCGGGCTTCTATTACTTCTTCCTTCAATTTGAGAGCCAACATGTCAGACCAGTTGAAAGGTCTTCCTTCGTTTTCCATCTGATCTAAGAAAATCACCCAACTATACGAGAAGGTCTTTGTGCTCTCCAAGCCGTAAGCAGCATGAAAATATGACCAAGAGTTGATATGCCTTCCACAGTATCCTTGTCTTTTACACTTTGGTTGGGTGTCGTCCTGAACTTAGACAGCTCTCTCACCCAGCTCTTCAAGATGTCTCTTGATTTTGCACTGTTGATAGGTCTGATGAAGGGTATATGCATCGTGATCACCGACTGTGGCAAGTGATACATCTCCTGAAAGTCCTTTTCCCTGAAGGTATAAATTTATGTTCCACTAACATTTCTCAACACCATTGTCTTTGGATCAGTATGTGAGACAATCCAGTGGATCATGTCCGCGCATGGAAACATTGAATACCTGCATCCACTCTGGTACAAGCCAGACTTGTGTATGTTTTCATAGACATCACGGTCTTCCGGATTCTCCTCAAATGTGCCTGAAAAGATGTCATTTATGTCATGCCATTTCATTTTGATCACCTTGTCTATGAATAGCTTAGTGTCTTCATAGATGGGCAAGCTCATAGACACCTGCTTGACTGCATCTCTAGTTGCACTCTCAATCGTGTCGTTTGACCCTACTTTCTTGGAAGCCATTGTATGTGTACTACTGAGAGACAGATGAAAACCTGTGATACCTGGAGAAAGAGAAACACTCATGGCAAGCAAACTCTCAGTTGAAAACCAAAAGCAACTTGAGGACTGACATGAAACACACCTAGGTGACTGACTGGAAGGTTTGCACAATTTTCACTGGGAGGATGGGAGACTAACTGCCATAACTATGCAGAACACAATTCAGACTGTCAGTGAATTGACTAACTGTTGAAACTGCACAAAGCACAGTCTTTCTTGGCTTGATGAGGACTGAAACTCTGCATTGTGCAGTTTCAGTCAACTTGACTACAAACTAGTCAAATTGCATCTGTGCAATTCTGGGGGCCAACGAAGCACTGCCTCTCATAATTGCGTAGAGCCAACCTGGGAGGCCAGTGTTAGGCCAGCTCTATGCAATTCCTGGGAGGAAGGAAGAGCCTTCACTCTCAAAAATTCGGAGTGCAATCCGGGCAGGGAAAGGTTTGGGCCAAGGCAACCTAGACCTACCAACGGGCAACTAAAAACATGAAAAGGCTGAATGCATGTGTGAAGTTGAGTGTAGACAAGACTGAATGATCATGCATGCAAATAGTGAGTGTAGGATTCAGTAAATAGGAAAACAAGTGTGTGAAGTGAGTCGTCGCAACGACGACCATTTGTGCAGAAACAATGTCGTGCATGCAACAATAGTGAAATGAAATGGAAAAATTGAAACAATGCTTCTACAAGCTAACATGCATTAAAATGACAACAAGCATTCAACAAAACCAAGAAAACAACAATCACACAAACCGAAATATAAAAAACAATAGAAAACCAACAAAAGACATGAAAAGCAGACTTACCTAGAAAAAAGTTGAGTTGAGTGTGTCGAATGCTCCTAGATGTTATGGGGAATGCCAGAACTCCAAGATCAAATTGAATAATGAGCTCTAAAGTATCGAATAAATAGTTTTGATAAGATCGAGGTTTATGGCGTGCATGCCACAAATCTAGGAAAAAGCAACACTTGGCGGGAGGTTGCCAAAACGGATTTTGCATGTAATCCCTGACTGCTAAAAATGGATCCCTAAAATCCAGGGATGCTTTTTTATTTTTTCTTTTTGCTTTTTTGGGAAAACGTAGCCCATGCACGCAAAGAAATATTACTCAATCCTAGAGGGAACCGTCAACTTGGGAGCACATGCAACGGACTACAAGCTCTGGAGTGACTTCTGTGTAGTTTCTGGGTTGAGTGGGTCTAGCTTCCCCTCAGGCTCTGTGCAATTTTTGGATTGAATCCAAGGCTGTCAGCTAGATCTGCTCAAATTTTGAGAGAAATCCCATTGATGGGATGCTCTGCACAATTTTCAGAGGGAAGGTTTCCTGCTTTCTCTACGCATTTCTGGAGAGAAGTAGTTTTCCTTGATGATTTGCGCAATTCCGAAGAGGAAGGCTGGTTATCCTCCTGTTCTGCGCAATTTTCCAAGTGAGCACAACAGCCAGGAAATGTCCAAGTTCTAGGATGTCAACTTACGGGTGGAAGTCAAACAAGCTAGCAAACAAAATATGATAAGCCACTGAAACTCAAGTGAAGCATATGTACCTAGAAAATGCATGACATGTTGCTAAGGATCGCTAGTAGGGAGGCTCCAAAACAAAGCTAAGACACAATTTTGGAGGGTTGTTGTAGCCACTACAACAGAAATATAAAATTTCTTAACTCCAAGACTTGGGGATAATTGAATGCATTAGGATTCACTAATAGGGCATCATTCATAATGGAAACAAATAAAGTTCTAACTAAGAATGATCAATTTATGAGAAAGTTCAATAACTTGTCAGAAATGGGTTTACCTACTTACTATGATAAGAAAGGTAATTAAATTCCACTAGAGACTTATAAATAACAACTTATAAATGAGAGTAATAATGTTGATAATTATTTAAACATGATAGAAACTTTAAGGGGCTAAATGATGGTGGATAAATTGATTGATTGATGATTTTTACCTATAATGGCAAGTTAAAAACCTATTTTCCATTGTTCCAACTTCTGAAAAATATACAAAATTATACATTGCATGCAAAAACATGGACACATTCAATTATTTTATGGGTGAATATTGGAATCTTCTTGCTCGATCTGGAATATGACGACTTATCAAACATTTGTTGAATAGAAGCATACAACACTCAACACTTGGAAGCAATATAGTTCATTTCTCCAATTGAATTCTATTTTTGTAATTCTAGTCCTAGAAAGTTGCTTCTTGCAACTAATTGTTGTTATGAGTTATTCTTGTATAAAAAAAAGTAAAGACCCGATAATAGGGGATTGAGATTTTTATTTTTCCTTCGAAGAAATATATCTCATTTCTCCATTTGAATTCTATTTTTGTAATTCTAGTTCTAGAAAGTTGCTCCTTGCAACTAATTGTTGTTAGGATTTATTCCTGTATAAATACAAGTAAAGTATCAATACTACGGGATTGATATTTTTAGTTTTCCTGAGTATTGTAATTTTAGACAATATTATTTTATCAATCTATTAGATTTAGTCCTTCTAGTACTGATAGTCTATGTTGAAGGTCTGTAAAGTTTTTCTATTTTTAATTAAAAGCCTCTCTTCTGCATACTTGTTTCATATATATGAATAGAAGTAAAAAGTGATTATTGGGTACTATTCCCCCTTTCATATATGTGTTGGGTGATTTAATTGAGTTAAATCCCTGTCATTAATTGTCAACCCGGGGTTCGTAAACTAATGAGGTATACTTGTATTATATGTACTAGGTGATTATTTATCAGAATAGATTAATCTAATGGAATTAAAACTAATTACAAAACAAATTAAATCAATATAATCCAAACCAAACATAAAAAATTTGAAATCACGCTTGCATAAAGAAATTACACTTGCTTGAAAATGAAATCACACTTGCTGAAAGGAAAAGCACATTTGCATAAAATGAAAACACACTTGCTAAAAATAAATGAAATAACATAAATATACTTTGTTACTAATATGTACAAAGATGTGAAAATTATGGTTGATGGGGGCCCTCCATTGCTCAATAGTCACACTGAACAACTATCACATCTTGGAGATCAAAGTGGAAGTATGTAGTTCATAAAATGAAGTTACTAGATATTACAAGAATTCTATATCCCCACATTACAAGTCACATCTTGGATGGAACTTGGAACCTCCAACTAACAACTAGCTACCTCTTAACTTGGAAACTAATACTAACACTAACACCTAACACCTAACACCTAACAACTTTGCAACCCTTTATATGAAGGGTGCACTAGTATATATACAAAAATTAAGGATAACTATTCAATAAGTATAGATCCTTAAATCTCTCCTAAATCCACATTTAAATCCACATTTATCTCTTGTGGTTACAACCAATCAGCTAAAAATGTAAGATACAGATCCTCTCAACATTCTATCCATGATTCTTCTCCTTTGAACGTGCATAGTTAATGATCCACATCTTCTACAATTATTCCACAACTCTTCATGAGTTGGAATTTGAAATTCGAATTTGTGGTTGGGTGGCCAAATAGGACCCTTCTAAAATCTCCAAGTAGACCTACAATATCACAAAACTCATAACACTTTTAGGTATATATGAAAACATGTTAATTTCCTAATATTTAATCACAAATTCTCTTAAAATACTTAAAATAAATGACTTGGAAAATAATAATGATAAACCCATATAGTCATGAAAATGGTTACTTAATGTAAGGTTATGGGGCTATAGAGTTACGAAATGAAGATAAAATGATGGAAATGTGGGTGAAAGTGGATGACATTTTGGAGGCCCACAATATGTCTATGTTAATGTTATGAAAAAGTGATGTTTATAAAGGAATCAACTTGTGTCCAACATTAAATGATGGAAATGTGGGTAAAAGTGGATGACATTTTGGAGGCCCAACAATATGTCTATGTTAATGTTACGAAAAAATGATGTTTATAAAGGAATCAACTTATGTCCAACATACTTCCTTTTCATTGAGTTATTGGAGCAAAATTCATATACTAAAGTTAAGTATATTATGTGACTACTAAATTCCTATGCTTAGTACGTTTTCCAACACATAAGGGTTTAATTATTAGTTTAATATTCTTAATATTTTGGTTTATGCTCTCTCATACTCCTCCTATCTTCCAATTTTACCTAATTATTGTTCTTCCTAATGGAATAACTTCCTAAATATTAATATTGATAATAATTATCCTTAGTGATATAAGATTAGATCAAATCAATCATTTGAGTGAATTGGTTCCCTGGAAAATTTATTTTGCCAATGACATCTCGAGGAACAACATAACTACTCATTCATAGGTTTAGTTTCCAATTTGTGGGTTTTTCACTATAAAAGGGGTTTTATGTTCAATTGGTTCAAGGGAGACAAGGTGGATGGGTTGTACACATGATGGATCACACATTATCAATAAATTAAAAAGAAGGGGAGATCATATGACCCTATCAACCTTTGTGTTTGCACTACAGATATGAGGACATTGAGAACCTTAGAAAATGCATCTATAGCTAACCCTAATAGTGTAAATCAACGACAAATGTCGAGCTTAATCAATGGTAAGGAAAGAATGTCCAACTAAGGATCCCACTAAGGGAAAAAAATAAAGTATGATTCAAGAAATAAGACCAACAAGACCTTTCCTAGTCATTAAATATAAAAAATAGAAAATAAATTCATATACCTAAGCTTAAGCAATGGGAAAACTTATAAAAGACTATCAACACAAATAATTTATCTAAATGTAATGTTGATCGATATTTTTTCTGAGAAAGTATTTAAATATTTTTAATATGGTTAATATTACAGATAATGGTTCTATTTGTTTTATTAATGCATATCTGTAATCGTTCATATATATTCATATAGAAACAACCATATAAGCTATATATTAGTTCTCTAAAACATACAATTGATGCTCAGGGGATGGTGATTTCAATGACTGTTCAGTCACTACACTAAAATTTTCATTATTAATGTCCTCTTACATCAGTACATATTTGTAATATGTCTTTGCATAAGTTGAGCGGCCTTACTAACCTTTCCCTTACGATCAAGCGGCCTTACTAACCTTGGATGGGACAGATAGGCTATAGCTATAGATAGAGTGGCAAGGAGAGATGCGTTATAGGAGACAGGTGGCAATAGAGATCTTCCAGCTATATATGACTCGGAAAGTGAAGGAAAGAAGCTAGAGTTAGATCTATGCCTATGATAAGCCTCTATATTATACCATTCCAGGTACAGTGAAAGTTTTTGACCACATACAATGAAAGTGAAGGTCTTTATGATACAGTCTTTATGAGCAGCATACCAATGACACCCCTTACGATAGACTATTATAACATGATATGGTAAATTATTTCATGAAGCTGGCATATTTATCTTACAATTATCCCATATACAAAGGCGTAGGGGAGGGGAAATCTTATTCTTATAACTGGCTTTGCAATGGAAAAAGATATTAAATTTAGTGAAGTTGTCATATGAAGAGGGTAATCTTTCGATGTTAACCCAACATAGATGTTGTCGTAGGTATCTAGTCAATTATACTTTTTACCATGGCGTATATAAATAGGAGATTCTCTTATGCTTGTTCAGGTGTATGGGTTGGGAGATTAAACTGCATGAACCTAGCTTATGGAGGGAAAATGTTGCTCTTGAAACCTAGCCATATTATATTTTAGTAATTATCCTACACGAACATGGCATATGAGATGGGAGGTACCTAGTTTTTAGATTCCCAACCTAGTTCAGATAGTGGGTTTAGCTTATACGCTACTAGTTCCAGTCCATGATCAATATAAAGACATAGGAACACTAGTTCAAGTCCCTTATCAATATAAAGACACAGGAACAGTAGTCAACCCAGCAACATCAATAGTTGTTGACCTTGAACCATCAGCATCAAAGTCGTATAGCTTACCAATACGTATGGTAAATCTGTATATATTAAGTTGGCATATTATTTGGTAATTTAGTATAAATGAAACTGGTTAAAGTGTGTAACAACAAGTAAGTTCGTATATGTACTCAATCAAGTAGCCAATTCATATTAATATGTCTTTGCATATTTGTAATATGTCCTCTGACATTAGTTCATATATGGGAAAATTAGAGAACATGTATTCCTCCCTCAGTTTACTTTGTGGGTGTCCCTAGATAGTGAGCCTTAGGAAAAAAACCTTTTGTAGGAAAATGACCTCTGTCTGTTAATATTACTACTTTAGCAACCTACCTCCAAGTCTGTTAATATCACTAACTTAGCAACCTACCTCTAAGTCTGGTTCCAACATCTTCAAAACACCCGGATGAGGAAAGGAAAATAGGAGCATAGGCCTTACAGAAAGAAAGAAGTATGTAGCTCGGGCAAAGAGCATTGTTCGACCTAACCAAAAAAATAAAATAGACATGCATGAAGAGATTAAGAGTTAAAATAGACGTGCATACATCTTTGTATTGATGGTTATTCAATTAAAAATATATATACAAATAAATAATCCTCATGTAAAGCTTCAAAGTTTTACCTGATAAGTTGCCTCTTTTATTGTAGATCATGGGTGAGAGACCTGGTCAGGTCGGTTAAAAAAGGCATGTATGAAATTGCCTATGAAAATATGAGCTTTAAACCGAGCTTCAAACAGGGGATATGCTCATTTAGAAGGCAGGTATGAAGAGTTTTGCAGCAGTTAGAAGGTCGTGCTTGAGTTATCCTACAGTTCTATAGCATTTAGAACAGTTATCCATCAGTTCTGTAGCATTTGGAATGCAATGCTTGACAAGTAGCAGCGTGTGGAAGATGGTGCTTAATCATTCACCGTTCACAAGTAGCGGATGATCAACCACGTAGTAGCAGATGATCAGCCACGTAGTGCATTAGGTTGCCATGCAACAATGTAGTTGGTCAGGTTGCCACTTTACACAACCACTTGTCCCACAAAACAACTTTATATAATATAACCCATATACATCAAACATTTAAGGTTAATGAAAATTTAAAGAATTAATGTTAACATTAATTCATCCGAGAAACATTTGAAAAAAATAAGAGAACATTTGAATAGAATGCATGCTCTTATTGTAAGATATTTGGCCTCTTGCCTCAGAAAGAGGACAAATAAGATGGTGATTTCAAAAGAATCTTCAAACTTTCGATAAAACACTAACCTAAAATAACATTTTAAACATTTTGACTTCATACTTTAGATAAAATAATGAAATCACAAATAAAATCCGTTAATTTTTGTACCATTTTAATAAAAAAGGCATCAAATCGATTACTATAGTCGGTGCCCGCCCTTTGGACAAAGACTAGTAAGTGTCATGAGAATTAAAGAAGCAAGAAAAGTGTATAGCTATATGCATGTAAAAAGACTCGTGAAACATAATCTTATTTTATTATAAGCATCAAGTTTTTTAAATATTTTAAGATATTATTTATAACTATTTTGGTAAAAGGTTATAATTTATTTTACTTTTAAAGATTTTATTAAAAAATCAATGATTTTAAGATTTTGTAAAAAGCTATTACGAATTTAATATCTAATAAAAATTTAGATGAATATTAACTTTACAATAATTATAATAATTTAAGGAAGCTATATGCATGTAAAAAGACTCGTGAAACATAATCTTATTTTATTATAAGCATCAAGTTTTTTAAATATTTTAAGATATTATTTATAACTATTTTGGTAAAAGGTTATAAATTATTTTACTTTTAAAGATTTTATTAAAACATCAATAATTTTATAGATTTTGTAAAAAGCTATAAAGAATTTAATATATAATAAAAATTTAGATGAATATTAACTTTACGGCCTGGAGTATGCCGTAAAACTGCTTCTGCTTGGCTAAGAGCTCGTCTTCCTCGGACGTAAGGAAACAGGTTAACGGCCCAAGACCCAGAGGCATCTGGCAGGAGTGATGAGCCTGCTCCCTTACGGACCACCAGCGGGTTATTTCAGGTGGCGTGGTTTTCCTATCTAACTATGATGAGTCAAACCGACATTCGCGGATAGCAGCCAGAGATGGCTGTCCTCACTGTTGGTTTTGACACCTGAGTTGATAGGTTTTTCCACCTAGGTGAAAAAAAAAAAGAATATTAACTTTACAATAATTATAATAATTTAAGGAAAAGAAAAAATTAGTTTGATTATTTAATAAATATTAGAAAAGTAAAAATATTTTTAAATATATATATATATATAATTAAGATATTTTTATTTCTAGAAATAGATTAAAAATAATATAAGGTAATTAATTTTTATTTTGAAAATAAAAAATATTTCATTAGTATTAAGCATAAAATGAACGCCATGAGATAAAAGAGGATGGTAAGATTAAAAGTATTTTTTTAAGATTGTCTTTGATATATTTGTTGATTTTTGTAACTTGGGAGGTATTTCACAACCTTAGGTGTTGGGTTTGTGACAAGTTTGACCAAAAAAGGGTTTTTGTGAGTGAAGTGCCCAAGCTGGGGGGTTGTATACCAAAGGTGTGGGCATGAAAACAAGTGAAGAAAATCAATGCTTATTCATTGTCGTAAGAGGAGCACCCTTAAAGGACCAAGGAGGACCTAAGTCAACAATGAGATGGTGAGATCAAATGAAAGAAGTTAATTTTCCTTAAGATAGTTGGGGTTTCATGAAGAAAATCCAAGTCAGCTAGGGTTAATTCATGACCCTTGAGGGCTAGTTGTTGCCCTCATGAAAGACTATAAGAAGGGAAGTTAGGAGACTCATTTGATCACCCAACAAGAACAATTCTTCTCAAGTGAGTACTGATCCAAGGAGGTCGCATACCTTAGGAAGCCGACCTGGATAAGGATCAAGAAGGAGGGTTTGGTTTTTTTTATTTTTGTCTTATGTTCTGGTCAAAGTTCAAGGAGGAAGGTTGGCTAAGTTTGGTGAAGGTTTCTATGGGTAACTCTGAGAATTTGAGTTGTGGAAGAGACATGAGGAAGAGGGCCAAAAATTCTAAGCTAAGAGTAGTGGTAATTATGTGATCAGGTCACACATATTTTTGTGGGGATGAAGAGGGTCGTGACCTATGTTCAGGGTTGAAAGAAGGGGTTGAGTAAGGGTCAAGTATCCTCTAGTAAAGCGCATATATTGCAACTCTATTGAAGGAGTTATCACAATTGTTTATGACTATATGACCATAAGGTTAGTGGTGGTCACAGGTATGAGGTAACCCTAGGTTTAGGACCGCAGAGATCTATAGTAAGGAAAAGCATATCAGTCAAGAAAATGCCTAGAACCATGGTTGCTTGGAGACTAAGTGCTAATGTCATCACTGAGTTAGATTACTAAGGTTGGAGGGTTATCCATAAGGTTTTGGATAGAAGTCTAATATGACCTAGTTAGAGTTACTTCCTATGCAAAATGAGACCCTTAAGACAGTCCAACATCACAGTGAAAGTGCGGCAAGATCTATGATGAATGTAAAGGGTCAAGACTCTAGAAAGGGTGTATTGTCTATGTGGTAGAGAGACATAAACACTCTCTATTGTGGGTGTAATATTGAGGAGAAGGGAGAGTGAGAAGGGCTCACATAGTAAAGAAAGAATAGGTATGTTTATTGCATATTGAAAAACAGTTGTGATACCCTAAATCAGTTAGAGGGAAAACTATAAGTGGTCAGTTTTGGAATCCCTAAGGATTGGTATTTTAGAGCAACCAAAATAGTAGTCAAAAGGGTTCGATAATGTGCTTCTCTTGATGAGAAAATGTAGGTGGCATTTTAGTGATAAGAGGACAAGTTGTCAAGCCCTAGGCACTAGTATCTTTAAGGAAAAAAGGAAATCTAGAGGGTAGAGATAGAAGACCTCGAGCATAGTGTTCATGGAAGGAACCAATGGGCTATTAGGAGGTAGACTTATGGGAGCCCTATTTCAGACGATGTAAGGAGACATATGGTTGATAAGATGGTAAAACCAAAATACCCAATCAGTAGACATCTTAGTGGAGCAAGAGGGCCGCTAGTGGGAAAATCAGTGGGCCAGAGTTTAGTCATCTTGGAGAAGCTAAGAGTGGTTGATAATGGTAGGTTCGACAACTGAAGATGCAGTGGTAGTGATTAAAAGATGGGGAGGCAAAGTACCCGCCATATGTGTTCAAGGTACGTAAACTAAAATGGTTGAGTGTGCGCACCATCACCAAGTAGGTCATGTGTACTTTGTTTAGGGTAGATTGGTAGTCATAGTTGTTGACACCAAGTGCTAGTTGTTTCCTTGTATCAGGGTTGTTTGTAAGGGCCATGATCCCCAGTACGGGAGCCCTAAGGCTACTGTATTAAAGTTTGTAATATAACAAGTAGTGGGTTAAAAGTTAAAAATTTTCATGTGCACAACTTGATTCAGTGATGTATGTTATTCTGTTTTAAAAACTAGAATTGTTATGTAATTTGAGTGTGTTTGTGATCGTGATTATAGACTCAAACCATATTCTTTAGTGCCATGGAAAAATAAACATGGTATCACAACTACTTTGAAGGGCCAATGGATCAGTGTGCACAAGGAAGTAACTCAAAGGGAGCTAAGATTGTTGAGATCATGGAGCAGAGGATTAAACTGATGACATGGAGACGTGGTCTCAATAGTCTATATGGCAAGATGAGCTGGTAGTTCTGGTGGATCGGTGGTGAAGCTAGTCAACAATAGTTTATTGTGTGGTGGTTTTCAAATCATGGACTTCCTATGACTTGTCATGGATCGTTGGTATTGCTTGAGAGGTTCTTTGGCATGGATGAGTTGGCTTCATGTGATGGACAAGACGATGTATGACTAGTTTCTTCTTTGGGCAGTGATGTTGCACATCCGAGATTAGAGGCATGTGCATGTGTTGTGTTTAACCCAGGTGTCATGAAGAATTTGGTATCTACGAATAAATACTAATTCCCTAGATAAGTAGCCATATCTAGAACAAAAGTTTAAAGCACTTTAACCTTTTTCTATAAACATAGATAAGACAAAGAGAATGATAGGACCTACTTGTACTTTTGCTTTCCTCTTGTCTCCTTTGTATTGGTATTTTCGCTCCTTCCTGTACTTAACACGCTTGAGAAGTACCTGTAAACATCAATAAAAGACAAAGAACCAATCAAAGCAAAAGATTTATTGATTACAAGTAAATGAAATCAGATACATTCTCACATATAAGCATCACATATCAAGATAAGAATATAAAAAAGGTGTAAATACTTTATTGAATAGTAGGAAGAATTACAACCATGAAGCCTGATTCGAAGTCACTACTCTAGCTTTGGTTCCATCCACATCACATCATAAGCATGACATCCCGGTAGCATAACGACACTTACAATAGTCTCAATTCTCAAACTAACATTATCTCCTTACAATTCAGCAAAGTCAAGCCCTTGATCACTTAGATGAGTGCTCAATTTATAGGAAGATGGAGTAGGTTTTGTCATCAATGAAGGTATTGAATGGCCTTCCATACTTAGAATTAGTTCCATGGAGTAAGGGATGAGAGGATAACAGGTATGTTAGCCCTTTCCTCATCCATTTTCAAGCTCATAGGAGATGATAAGTGTGGAAATCTTCTAGAAGGCTCCAGAAGATAAGAATATTCCCCAAACCCTATGTGAATTTCGCTCAAACTCGCCCAGCATTGGTCAAAGAGGGCCTAAGTTCTCTACAGAACACCCTGGCATGGACTTAACTACTCTGCAGTGCACTCTTGCATGGGCCTACCTATGCTCGTCCCTCTAGAGGTCATTTTGGGATGTCTTCAGGCATGAAACTGTCTAGGAAGGAGGCATTCAAAAGGTTGACTTGTTTAGGGCATGTATAAACTGAAATTAGGGTTTGATGAACCCTAAAACACTGATCTGGATGATGGGAGTGATGTGCCCAAATGGATCTGTAACAGATGCCCCCTAAAGCATGAAGTCAAAAATGTAAATTTCGAATGAAATGATTTACGACGTTATGAGGAGGTTCCGAAGTGGATGATGACCTCCATCAATTACAATACATAATCTCATGATATTTTATATTTTTCATGAATTACTGAGGGAATGCATCCCCATGCTTAGCATATAAACTTTCATTATATGTACATAGATAATCATCTACAGATATAGACCCATGGAAGGATGACCATCAGCGTAAGGCCATTGTACATATGATTTAGTACTCCTGAAATCGTAACCCGGATGGATGAAACTAGATCCGGGGTCTTCTATTCGTTCAATCGTTCGCTCAAGTATGAGTCTAACCATGTGAATATGTGATCTGAAGTCAAACATGGGAAGACACCATCTAATTACCAGCCAATGATGTAAGTTGTTAACAAACGTGAGAGAAATCACTGATAATGATAATGATCCTCAAAATACTGCAGTACATTTTTCATGGTGTGAATGTATGTTTTGATGTCGAACACCATACAAAGTCTTTCGGTCGAAGGCCAATGATGTTAACCCATCGCCGGAAGCGAGAAACCTGCCATTGATGTTTGCAAACCTCAAGGTACTGGAAGGGTGTTTCTAAGTCAACTTCTTGGATAATGAGTTAATGTTGAGAAGAAGCGACTCGTCGCAAGAGGGCCTTGATGTATCCCATGTCAATGACACAAAACGAGTGTAATGATTTTGGATGATGACACAAGGTTCAGGAATGGCAATCATGAAAATGAAGGTTTATGAGTATTTCAAAGGATGAATTTTAACTAAGTGACTTCTCTTGAACATATCGGCGACACTGAATGAATTGGCAGCATTGACCCAAAACTAAAGTGATGGATGGTGTGATACACCATAGATATGATAACCATCAAGCAGATAACCCAACCCAAATAGTCTAAATGAGTTGGCAGCATTGACCCAAAACAAAAGTGATGGATGGTATGATAAACCAAGGTATGACGACCATCAAGTAGATAACCCAACCCAAATAGTCACAATGATGAAGTGAAAGTGTCATGTTCAAGAGCGACCTACTGCCATAAAGTGGTTTACCCCTTTCCCATTTTCCCCAGTCATTGCTGACCAGTACCTCTTTATTTTTATCAAGCTTGAGGAGGATAACATATGTTTGTTGTATAATTTCACCCTTTGGGTGAATCCATCGCTATGTGATGTTGTAACGAGTCTAGCGAAGGTGAAACTCGGTCTTGTCATGATCGACAAGTTTGTCACTATTTTATGTTTTAACGAGATTAACAATAAAGATAACTTGGTCCTTTTCATGTTTAGAGAGTTTTAAAAGGGACGAAAACAAAACTCCACAAATTCTTTTTCGTAGATTTGTCCCTCAAGCCCGAAAAAACGTAAAACAATACAATAGAAAACCTATTGACCATGTTGGTCAACGTATTCCTTTTCCATAAATAATTTATCTCAACCCTAAAAAGGGTTAAACTTACACTAAGTAGATGTCATTTCAACTCCGTTAACGCAATGAAAAGGACAAGCGCTCAACAATCTTTTCATATTTCGAGAGTTTGAAAAGAGCTTAAAGAGGACTCCATTTTGAGAAATGAGTGGTGTCTAGGATAGCAACTGGTTCTGTGATGTTGGAAATTCTCAAAACATGTTGATTTACATGAAAATGTTGGCTAATAATACCACTCATTGCAATTGTTCCTCAAAAAGGGTAAAATAACCGAGTGAAAGCGTATGATCGGCCAAGCAGATAGTGATGATGGAAGGAGAAAAACCAAGGATCATCTGATGGAAGAGGTTGATAGAATGGCAATCATGAGGGTTAAAATGGAGATGGGTTTCATGTTTACACAAGCTTGAAACGAAAAACTATGCTTGGATTTAGTTTCATTTTTACACATGCTTGAAACAAAAAACTATGCTTGAGATTGATTTACATGCCCCCGGCATGATGACTCGATTCTAGGTGCATGCCCCCCAAGCTTCATTGCATTCACCTAAGTAGACTACTCATGGCTATATGGTGGATGGAATGAAGGTTCATTTATGAGATCAAGTGAAAGACTCGACTGGGATTTTACGAGATCTAATCAAAGACTCGAATTGGAACTTTTCTCCAGGGGACCTTGTTTCATTTTTTAATGAGCTTAACACAAGACAAGGAACTCTACTCAGATTCCTTGTTTCATTTTTTAACGAGCTTGACACAAGACAAAGAACTATGCTCATGGATATGTTTCATTTTTTAATGAGGTTGGCACAGTAAAACAACTATCCTCATATTCCTTGTTTCATTTTTTAAGGAGGTTGACACAAGACAAGGAACTGTCCTCATGGACCTATTTCATTTTTTAACGAGGTTGACAAAGTAAAAGAACTTATCCTCGTCTTCCTTGTTTCATTTTTTAACGAGATTGAGACAAGACAAGGAATCGTCCTCCTGGACCTGTTTCATTTTCTGATGAGGTTGGCACAGTAAAATAACTTATCCTCATATTCCTTGTTTCATTTTTTAATGAGCTTGACACAAGACAAGGAACTTATGATCGTATTCCTTTGTTCATGAACCATAAGAGGTCATGACTTCCAAGAGGTTCTCATCATATGGGAGAACAAATCTCTGGAAGGGATCCATCACAAGGAATCCCTTAGAGAGATCAGGTTCCAATGCCCCCAGTACATAATGTACAACATCACTGAATTGATCGTCAATTGATGTAGGCATGGAATGGGTTGCCACATAATTAACCAGTGGCGGGGATGATACCATTGGTACAAAAGGACCATTTAGAGAAGATGGGTGACTAGAATCCATATTTGGACCGAGAAATGAAAGTTGGTCATTGGTGACAATTCTGCCTTCATGCGGGAAACAACTCACTCGAAAGAGTGTTGAAACAATAGCTCCCATGTCATAAACATAGTCACACCCAAGAAGTAAATTGTAATCTAAAGAGCCTAGGACTACCATCACATTCAGATAAATCATTTTTCCTCCCAAAGTAATAGGCAACTGAGGAAGGATCCCTAATGGTTGACTAGTTCCTCTGTTAAAAGCCAACAAATTCTAGGTAACAAGCACAAGTAGCGACGAACCGAGCGCTTACCAAGCAATGGAGGAAAGGATACTAATAGATGCATCGTCATCTATAATAGTGTCAGGTACAATCATATTACAAACCTGTACTATGATTTGGAAAGGCACATAAGAAGGAAGACGACATCCTACCAGTCGATTCTAATCAAAGGAAGTGACCAGACTACTTGGAGGGGGTATTGTAGAAACAGGAGTATTATCCCCTTGTGTTACGAGAACGGGAGGATTTTCCTCCTATCTTGATGGAACAGGAGGGTTGTCTCCAAGCTCATTAGAATCTGAAGAAACAAAAATAACCTGAGTGGTATCATACTCACTCTCTACAAGAAAGGGACGATTAAATGAAAGTGAAATCGGGTCAATTGTTTCCTCGACCTGTAATGGGTGAGGTATTGACTCATTGGATTCACATTCAGAGAGAGTGGGTTTGACCGACGGTTGATTTGGGTCAGTCAATTTATCAACTAGTGAAGGATTAAGGGAGAGTCTCCTGTAACCAAATGGAAGTCGCTACGGAGAAGCAGGACAATTATCCAACACTTTTTTGGCTTCATCCAGATAGGGACAAAGGTGAATGGGGTGATTCCCTTGTTGGGTCCCTACAATACTAGTGATTACCCCATTACTATTGTAGTTTCATCCATTATTAATATTGTTGTGCCCCTATTATCCCCATATTGTTATTACTGTGCCCCATAGAATCCCTTTATTGTTATTTTTGTGGCTTTATATTATTATTGTTAGGTCGGCTGGGTTATATTGTGACTCCTTAGACTCCTATATATAGAAAGGAGGTTTTGTCATTTGAATCATCCAAGAACTGTTCATTTATGTAATGTAAAGGAGGTTGCCCCCTCGAAGAGGTTGAATTCTAAGGCGTTGATTCATCTTTTCTATCTTTTCTTGAGCTGGTTTCATAACATTTGGTATCAGAGCTTTGGATTCTAGGGTTTCACTGCTCCAAATAGGTCATCGTGGCATTTTCGCTATAACTTTTTTCTGCAACGTTTTAGAAGCTAAAAAAAAACCATTTGAGAATACATCGCGCTGAACCTCGGGTCCGAATTTCAGACTTTTTCGTGCTATATTTGCGGAGATATGATCTAAGGAAGTTGGCCTTTTTGCAAACCCCTGAATTACATTCCAAACATGGGACCTGGGGAAAATCGTCATAACTTTCTCTCTGAGCATCGGATTGAAATTTAGTAAGAAGTTACAGAAAGAGGACGGACTGAAGTTTCTTGTAGATATTTTTTAGAGCCAAAGGTTGAAACAATGACTCATGGCACGTCGTACAAGTTCGCTCTACTAAACTAGTCTATAATCAAGTCACTGTGGGAGATTTCATATAACTCTTCCTTGGAGAATCCAATTTGGGTCAGACTGGTGGCCGGAAAGAGGACACAGAGGGCTACTGTAGATCACAATTTCAGAACTAGATGATCAGAAAGTACATAGATATATCAGAGGCAATATCGAGCTCCTACAAAGTGAAAAAAGGTGTGTAGATTTTTTTAAATTTTTTCTTAAGCTTGGTTTGAAAATTTATTTTGAAGGAATTCAAAGGGCATAGTAGAGCATTATTATTGGTAACTGATGCCCCGAGGAAAGAAAATGCAAACACCTAGTAAGCAACCTGAAAGCTCTAGCATGACTCATGAAGAAGAGGAAGAAATGCTACATGATATATCAAAATTACAAGAACAAGTGCAACAAATATCACTCTCACAAAAGCTAACAGAAGCTAAGATAAATGGTGTGGAATCTAAGATAAAGGGCGTGGAAGCTAAGATGGACGATTCGAAGATAGATTTAAAGACAGATTTGACAAATTTTCTACAAGAAATACTTACTAATGGTGAAAAGGTAGTAAAGGAAACTTATGATGCGAACAAAAGAAATGTTAATCATGATTTCCTAGACTCTAATGTGGGATCGAAGACCCACCATATTCCAAAAATCGATATGAGGAAGTTTGATGGCAAGGATCCCGCAACATGGATATTACAGATGGAGCAATTTTTCGATCTCAATAATGTGCAAAACACACAAAAGTTACGTATTGCAACTTTATATTTGGAACCAAATCAATTTGTATGGTATCAATGGCTTTGCTCTCGTAAAGAAATTATCACTTGGGCAATTTTTATGGAAGAACTGACAGCACATTATGAGGATACAAAAAGCAACACTTTTTTTAGCCAATTGATAAGTCTCAAACAAAAGGGTTCAATAATGGAGCACATTGAGGAGTTCCAAAAATTGAACATAAGGGTAAAAAATATTCCAGAGGAGCATAGGATTGATGTGTTCATAGGGAATTTAAAGTATAATATCCAACATGATGTTCACCTTTGGGAACCTGATTCATTAGAGAAGGCATACAGGTTAGCAAGAAAAATGGAAAGCAAAATTATGGCAACTAGAAAGCATACCACTCACAACTATAAAGATGGAAGTGTTGTTGCCCCTAATCTTCCACAACCTATAAGGTTGACACCACAACAATTGGAAGAAAAAAGAGCAAAAGGGCTTTGTTACAGTTGTGATAGCAAATACACTAAAGGTCATAAGTGTGCTGAGAAGAAATTATTCTACATAGATTGTGAAGAGGAAGAAGAAAATGAGCAAGAAAGGTCAAAAGAAGAGGATATACTCCAGGAACGAAACCTAGATAAAGAAGAAATGAATCCAACCATATCTTGTAATGCATTGGTGGGAATTACCACTCCTCAAACCATCAAGATAGAAGGACAAATCAAGAATAAAAAGGTAATAGTGTTGATTGATTCAGGAAGTACCCACAATTTTATTCATTGTAAGGTAGCGAAAGAATTGAATTGCTTCTTATATCTAACGCCAGAGTGTCAAGTGATGGTTGTAAATGGAGGAACAATAAATTTCTCTGGAAAGTGCCATAATATCAAGCTATCGATGGGAGAATATGTACTGACTCGCCCAATGCTTTCCATTCCAATGGGAGGTGCTGATGTTGTACTAGGAGTCTGATGGCTACAATGCTTGGGTACAATAGCTTTTAATTTTCAAGAAATTTTTTTGAAATTTTTTGTGGAAGGAAAGGAAGTTGAATTAAGGGGTATTGCAGGGAAACCGGGAAAGATAATCAACTCTAACGGTATGACAAAGCTTCTAAAAAAGGAACAAAGGGGTGTAATTGCACAATTATGTTCGCTAGATGTTTTGACATTGCAATCATCTGTTTCTCCAGATCTCCAAAAGTTCTTGGACAATCATTCCAAGGTATTTGAGACTCCCAAAGGTCTCCCACCTATTCGTGATCATGATCATGCTATTCATCTGATTCCAGGAAGTGTTCCTCCAAACATCAGGCCATACAGATATCCCTATGCCCAAAAGAGTGAAATTGAACGTATGGTTGCAGAAATGCTAGAGGTTGGTATAATTCAACCAAGTCAAAGTTCTTTCTCTGCTCCAGTAGTATTAGTGCACAAGAAGGATGGATCATGGCGCATGTGTCCAGATTATAGGGAGCTCAACAAGCTCACTATTAAAGATAAGTTTCCCATTCCCGTCATTGATGGATTACTGGACGAATTGCATGGATAAATTTACTTCACCAAGTTGGATCTTCGATCAAGATATCATCAAATCAGAATGAAGACTGAAGACATTTCGAAAATAGCATTTAGAACTCATGAGGGTCATTATGAATTTTTGGTCATGCCTTTTGGCCTTACCAATGCACCTTCAACATTTCAACGTTTGATGAATTCCATTTTCAAAACATTCCTTAGAAAATTTATGTTAGTATTTTTTGATGATATACTAATCTATAGCAAGTCTTGGAAGGATCATGTTGAACATGTTGACAGGGTGCTACAACTATTGGAGGAGAAACAATTATATGCAAAAATATCCAAATGTTTCTTTGGAATACAAGAGGTGGAATAGCTAGGTCATATTGTATCTCATGAAGGAGTTAAGGTAGACCCTAGCAAAATTAAAGCCATTAAGGAATGGAAAATCCCCACATCCATAAAGCATCTGTGAGGATTTATCGAGTTGACAGGGTATTATCGCAAGTTTGTTAAGAATTATGGGAGAATTGCAGCACCTTTAACAACATCATTGAAGAAATATTGATTTTCATGGACTCCAAAAGCAACAAAGGCCTTCGAACATCTTAAAGAGGCAATGTGCCAAGCACCGGTCTTAGCTACACCGAACTTCACAAAAACCTTTACTATGGAATGTGATGCTTCAGGAAATGGAATGGGTGTTGTTTTAATGCAAGATGAAAGACCCATTGCTTTTGAAAGTCGTCCAATCAAGGGAAAGTTTTTACACAAAGCTATTTATGAGAAGGAAATGTTGGCAATACTCCATGCACTTAAGAAATGGCAACCCTACCTAATGGGAAGACACTTCAAGGTAAAAACGGATCATGATAGCCTTAAATACTTTTTAGAACAAAGATTATCCTCTGAAGAGAAACAAAAATGGGTCACAAAGATGTTGGGTTATGACTTTGAAATCATCTACAAAAAAGGGAAGCAAAATGTGGTGGCAAATGCACTCTCAAGAAAGGATGAGGATGTGGAAGCATTGTTGTGCTCCATTTCTATTATCCAATCAGATTGGATAAATGAAGCAAGGGAGGAATGGAAGAATGACGAAGAAGTGTGGGTACTTATTCGAAAGTTACAAAAAGATTCCAGTACGTCTGATACATTTAGCTGGCAAAATGATTCTTTATGGTACAAAGATCGCTTATACCTCTGTAAGAATTCCCAACTAAAACAAAATATTCTTATGGAATTGCACATTTCTCCCTTAGGAGGGCACTCAGGATTTTAAAAACTTACCACAGGGTTAAGAAGGAATTTTTTCGGGATGGCCTTAAATCGGATATTCAAAAATTTGTGGCGGAATGTTTGGTTTGCCAAAAAAATAAAGTTGAAACAATTAAGACACCAAATCTATTACAACCTTTATCCATTCCAAACCAACGTTGGGACGAGGTTTAAATGGATTTTATCGCAGGTTTACCCAAGTCTGAGGGAAAGAGTGTCATCATGGTGGTAGTTGAAAGACTTACCAAGTATGCACAATTTTGTGCATTATCACATCCATTTAAAGCCAGTACAGTTTCTACTGCATTTATTGAAACAATTCAAAAGCTACATGGAAACCCAAAGATTATTGTAAGTGACAGAGATCCCATTTTCACTAGAAATTTTTGGACATAATTATTTTCTTGTCTTGGTACTCAGTTAGCTCATAGCTCATCTTATCATCCTCAATCTGATGGGCAAACTGAGATAGTAAACAAATGTTTGGAAGGATATCTTCGTTGCTTTGTATCTGATAAACAGACACAATGGGTCAAATGGTTGCCTCTGGCTGAATGGTGGTATAACACTTCCTTCCATAAAGCAACAAAAATGACCCGATTTATGGCACTTTATGGATATCATCCACCATCCATCACATCATATTTAAGAGAAAATTCTAAGTATGAAGCAGTAGAACATCACATCGAACATCAACAACAAGTCCTCCAACTCTTAAAGGATAACCTTGTGTTGGCACAAAATAGAATGAAACAACAGACAGATCAACATCGTAGCAAAAGAAGTTTTGATGTAGGTGATTGGGTATTCCTACGGCTACAACCATATAAGCAAATGTCCCTCAAGTAAGCTAAGAAGGATAATAAATTATCACCAAAGTATTATGGTCCATACAAGGTGTTGCAAAAGATTGGTACTATGGCATACAAATTGGAGCTTCCTGCAGCTTCTCGATTGCACCCAGTTTTCCATGTTTCATGTTTAAAGAAGGTTATAGGCGACAAGCTCCCAGTTCAAACAATATTGCCAGAACTTGACGAGGAAGGAAAAATTATATTGAAACCAGAAGCAGTCAAAGAAATAAGAACTCGACAGCTACGAAACCAATCAATTTCGGAGTATCTTATCAAGTGGAAGAACTTATCTACTGAAGATTCCACATGGGAGGATGAGAATTTTATACAGAAGCATCCAGAACTACTCAAGCGTTGAGGACAACACTTTTCTGAAGGAGAGGGGCATGTTGGGTCCCTATAATACTAGTGATTACCCCATTACTATTGTAGTTGCATCCCTTATTAATATTGTTGTGCCCCTATTATCCTCATATTTTTATTACTGTGCCCCATAGAATCCCTCTATTGTTATTTTTGTGGCTTTATATTATTATTGTTAGGTCGGATGGGTTATATTGTGACTCCTTAGACTCCTATATATAGAAAGGAGGTTTTGTCATTTGAATCATCCAAGAATTTTTCATTTATGTAATGTAAAGTAGGTTTCCCCCTCGAAGAGGCTGAATTCTAAGGCGTTGATCTATCTTTTCTATCTTTTCTTGAGCTGGTTTCATAACATCCCTTCACATAGCCTACAGGGAAACTTAACTTTACCCTTCTTTCCATTAACTTTACTACCACTAGTTGATGGTGTGTCACCAACATGATCTCCAGAAGTTGATGACACAGGATGATGTGAATGAGAACACCATTCTTCTAAGATATGAGGAATTCTAGAACAATTTCGAAGAAGATGGTCTCCCATACAAATTTTGCAAGGATATCGAAGTTTGCAGGACTTATGGGACGATTTCTCATTGGAAGTTGTAGTGAAAGCTATGGTTGCTTGGTTGCCCTCCCCTGCTGAATTTTCTTCTTCTTCTTCTTCTTCCCTTTCTTCTTCTTCTTAGCCACCTGGTTACTAGTACCAATACCTTCACCAGGAGAAGAGGAAGAAGGGGAGGAAGAAGGAAAAGGGTGAACTTTAGGATCAACTGGAGGTTGATTTTTTCCAGTTGGGGGAGTACTCGATTGCGGAGAAATCATGAAATTTTGAACCAAGGAAGTTGAAAACAACCATATTGGCAAGCCAATGGTAAATCCCAAAAGGGATAATGTAGCCATATAAGGAGCACGAATATTTCCAAAAGGAGGAAAAGGACTAGGATTCCCATAAAAAGGAATTCCTTGATCGGTGGACTCTGGATTTGTCGCCATATGTCTCAACCTAAGATCAACTAAGGAGCGAGCGTGGAGGATGTTGTCTGCGGTCAATTAATTTTATTTTAATAAAAACAACATAACAAAACAAAAGAGGGATAATCTAGGCAAAATAGCAACTGTGAATTGCAAAATACCTCTCGGCAAACTGAGAAGTATGGGTAGGTAATCTCCCTGAATGTTGTGTTCAATGTATCACAGTGTACAAAGCGGACGACTCAATTACTTAAGGATGGATAGAAACCTAGTGTTGTCCTCCCATATATACCCGAAAGTACGTGGAGGCCCAATCCGTATTCTCGATGTCTAATGTGAAACCGCATAGTGAGAGCATTCCCATATACTTTACGTACTGTAATACCGCCATATATACCCAAAGGTACGTGGACGAGCTACGATATACTCACGTATGTGGAATGAGGTATCACACTCGGGATGTATCGTAGACAAGTTAGCGACAACTACTATGTTTTACAACGCTAGAACATGTCTCTAGCCTAGAACCTCTAAATGTTTTGCGTTAGGTGACAATGCTTCATTAGGTTAATTCAGATGAATTTTAAGTTGATCTTCTTAACAATTTTCCTTTCAAGGTTCACCACGTGATGTATGTTTGCAATTCCTAGAATGAAACTAATATGATAAGCATCCTTTCCATTCAATTTAACAATGAAAACCTTAGCTAATAGGGATAGAGCAATCAAATTTATTTCAATCAAAGAGAAAAGAGAACAATCTAATGCAATTTCCCTAAACTATTCTTATGAACACACACAAACTTTTTCAATGCACGATGCAAGTTTTTCTTTTCAAATCCCTTAATGTTATTATGACCAAAAGGAAACTAATGCACATACAATCAATCAATCTTTTTAGAAGAACGAAGGCTTTACGACAATTTTGTTTCGAAGGAAAAGAAGACTTTTACGACACTTTCTTTCAAACAAAGATTAATTGACTATAATCTAACTTTGACGACAAATAGATAATGATAAAGAAATCATTTAAGAAACATTAATCAATCAAGTCAAAGTAGGGATAGCAAAGGAGATACAATCTTGATTTCAAAGACATGACATTCATTGATCATTCAGCAAGCAATCAAACAGAATAAATTTGGTGAAAAGCCCTATCCAAAGCTGGAAAACTGACCCAAGGAGGATCAGTGCAGCCCTGAATGGGAGACAATGTGCTTCAGAGCACTGTCCCTAAGCCAAGGGTGCTCTACAACGCACTATGTCCCTCACAAGCCTACGCTGGTGACAGTAAGCCATTTCAAGAGGTAACTAAACATAGTTTTTGACCAAAATTCACTTCAACAAGGCTGAAATACAATCAATGAAAGGAAGTAAGGTCTGCTAGAGTGTCCTAGGATGTGGATAAGCTACTTGAAACAATGATCATTCCCTAGTATGGTCGCCAATTTGTTATGAAGAATTTGGTATCTACGGATAAATACTAATTCCCTAGATAAGTAGCCATATCTAGAACAACAGTTTAAATCACTTTAACCTTTTTCTATAAACAATAGATAAGACAAAGAGAATGAGAGGACCTACTTGTACTTTCGCTTTCCTCTTGTCTCCTTTGTATCAGTCCTATCGCTCCTTCCCGTACTTAACACGCTTGAGAAGTACCTGTAAACATCAATAGAAGACAAAGAACCAATCAAAGCAAAAGATCTATTGATTACAAGTAAATGGAATCAGATACATTCACACATATAAGCATCACATATCAAGATAAGCATATGGAAAAAGGTGTAAATACTTTATTGAATAGCAAGAAGAATTACAACCATGAAGCCTGATTCAAAGTCACTACTCCAGCTTTGGTTCCATCCACATCACATCATAAGCATGACATTCTGGCAGCATAACAACACTTACAATAGTCTCAATTACCAAACTAACATTATCTCCTTACAATTCATCAAATTCCAACCCTTTATGACTTAGATGAGTGCTCAATTTATAGGAAGATGGAGGAGGTTTTGTCATCAATGAAGGTATTGAATGGCCTTCCATACTTAGAATTAGTTCCATGGAGGAAGGGATGAGAGGATAAGAGGTATCTTAACTCATTCCTCATCCATTTTCAAGCTCACAGGAGATGATAAGTGTGGGAATCTTCTAGAAGGCTCCAGAAGATAAGAATATTGCCCAAACCCTATGTGAATTTCGCTCAAACTCGCCCAGCGCAGGTCGAAGAGGGCCTAAGTGCTCTGTAGAGCACCCTGGCATGGATTTAATTGCTCTGCAGCACACCTTTGCATGGGCCTACCTGCATTGGTCCCTCTATAGGTCATTTCAGGATGTCTTCAGGCCATGAAACTGTCTAGGAAGGAGGCATTCAAAAGGTTGACCTATTTAGGGCATGTAGCATCTAAAATTAGGGTTTGATGAGCCCTAAAACATTGATCTGGATGATGGGAGTGATGTGCTCAAATGGATTTGTAACACCAGGAGGATGAGATTTCTTGCAGTGCTGGGTTGTGGTAGTGATGTGGCCCATGTTTGACCCTATATTGTACTAACCTTGAATGACAAGATATCAGTAGCGAAATGAGCCAACAAAGGTTGTGTAGATGCAGAGAGAGGCTAGCTTCAGAGGGAGATTCCCTATGGAAGTTTGTAATCTACAGGTTTTGATGACTAGATGAGACAAAAACACTACCAAGATAGTGTGGTTTATTCTATAGGGTATGTTGCAGTGGTGAATGCTAGATTAAGCTAGTTTCTCTGGTGACGATGATGGTTACTTCTTTGTGGTGGAAGTACCCCGCTTACTAATAGGGAGTGTTGATTTGTGTAACTTGGGAGGTATTCCATAACCCTAGGTATTGGGTTTGTGAGAATTTTTACCACAATAGGGTTTTGTGGGTAAAGTACCCAAGCTAGGATTTTTGCACCCAACTTTGTGGGTGTGAAACCAAGTGAAGAAAACTATTGTTTATTCATTTTTGCAAGAGGAGCACCCTTAAAGGACCAAGGAGGACCTAAGGAAATAATGAGGTGACAAGATCAAATGAAAGAAATTAATTTTCTTTAAGATAGTTAGGGTTTCATGAAGAAAATCCAAGTCAACTAGGGTTAAGTCATTACCCTTGAAGGCTAGTCGTTGACCTCATGAAAGACTATAAGAAGGGAAGTTAGGAGACTCATTTAATCATCAAACAAGAGTAATTATTCTCAAGTGGGGAATGATCCAAGGAGGTTTCATACCTTAGGAAGCTGAGATAGGAAAGGAGCAAGAAGAAGGGTTTGGTTTTTATCTTTTTGTTTCATGTTCTGGTCTAGGTTTAAGGAGGAAGGATGGTCGAGTTCGGTGAAGGTTTTTGTTGGAAACTATGAGCATCCGTGTTGTGGAAGAGAACTGAGGAAGAGGGCGGAAAATTATAAGCTAATATCAGTGGTAATTCTGTGATCAGGTCACAGATATTTCTGTGTGAATGAAGAGGATCATGATCTCTGTTTAGGGCTAAAAGAAGGGGTTGAGTAAGGGTTGAAGTCTCCTCTAGTAAAGTGCATAGATTGCAAGTCAGTTGAAGGATTTAACATGATATTTATGACTATGTGACCGCAAGGTTAGTGGTGGTTGCAAGTCATAGGTAACCCTAGGTGTGGGGTCACATAGATATGTAGTAAGGTCAAGTATATCGGTCAAGAAAGTGCCTAGAATCGTGGTTGCTTGGAGGCTAAGTGGCAACATCCTCAAGGAGTTATATTTCTAAGGTTGGATGGTTTTCCATAAGATTTTGTACAACAATCTAATATGCCCTAGGTAGGGGACCTTCCTATGCAAAATGAGACCCTTAAGACAGTCCAAGATCTCAGTGAAAAATTAGCCAGATCTGTGATTAATAAAGAGGGTTGAGGCCTTAGAAAAGGACTATTGTCTTTATCGTAGAGAAAACACACTGTCGTGGGAAGAATCTTGAGGAGAAGGGATAGTGAGAAGGGATCACATAGTAAAGGAAGAGTAGGTTTGTTCACTATGTATTGAACAACAGTTGTGTTGCCCTAGATTAGTGAGAGGGAGAACTATAAGTGGAAGTTTTGGAATCCCTAAGGACTAATATTTTGGAGCATCCAAAATAATAGCCAAGAGGGTTGGTTAATGTGGTTCTCTTGATCAATAAATTCATGTGGAATTTTAGTGATAATATGGCAAGTTGTCAAGCCCTAGGTACTGGTATCTTTGAGGAGAAAAGGATATCTAGAGGGAAGTGATAGAACACCTTAAGTACAATTTTCATGGAAGGAACTAATGGGTTATTAGGAGGCATAATTATGGGAGCCCTAGTTCATTTGTTGTAAGGAGGCATATTGTTAATAAGAGGGAAAATATACAAGACCCAATGAGTAAAAATGTTAGTGGAGCAAGAGGGTTGCTAGTGAGCATATAAGTGGGCCGGAGTTTAGTCATCTTGGAGCAACCAAGAATGGTTGATAGTGGCAGGTTGGAAAGTTGAAGATGCAATTGTTGTGATTAGTAAATGGGGAGGAAAAGAACCCACCAAATGTCTTTAAGGTACGTGGATTGAAAAGGTTGAGCATGCACACCATCAATATGTAGGTCAAGTGTATTTTATTCATGGTAGATTGGAAATCATAGTTGTTGACACCAAGCCCTATTTGTGTACCTGTATCATGGTTGTATGTAAGGGCCATTATCCCTAGTACGACATCCCTAAGACTATTGTATTAAATTTTTTAATATAACAAGTAGTGGGTTAAAAGTTAAAAATTGTCATGTGCACTAGTTGATTCACTAATGTATGTTATTTTGTTGTGAAAAGTAGAACTATTGTGGCATTTGAGTGTGTTTGTGATCGTGATTTTAGACTCAAACCAAATTCTTGAGTGTCGTGGAAAAATCAATGATACTCACAGTCAATTTAATTTTCAAAGTATTTGTTATGCTACCAACCTTCTTTATCTTTTAAACCAACAAAAGTAAGGTGATTTTGGAATGCTTATCTTAATGATTTTCAAGCATATAAATGAAATGTTAAAGAATTCCAAGTAATTTCTTACCATCTTAAGATTCGATATACCATATCGATATTAATGAACATTAATCATCATGATCATTTTTAATAGTTTATAATATAATATTAATTTAAATAAAACATTACTATTAGATAATTTTTCTAAAAATAAAAACAACATTCAAATATTTACTAACTATTTTATTTTAATACTTTTAATCAAATATTAAATCAAATTTAAACATGAATATTAAACCACATAAAACCAAATATAAGCCATGCATAAAATAGCCTCCAAGGATGAGAGAATGAGAGAATGCCTCCATGTTTGGATATTGCAATGAATGGCTTGCAAATAACCTAGAGGAACTATTGTAGCCAATAGTTTACCCAGTATATATGTTCTCCATGAATTATCAAACCGTTTATTTGCTTCAATGATAGTTATGGAGTTTTTGAGTACCTTGATGTCTTTTACCTCCATACATTGATATTTGACACATCTCTAAGAAGGAAATCCTATGATGGGATATTGAAGGAAATAATTGGAATGGAGCCACTTTTTATGTCAAGTTCACATGCTTTTCACTTTGTTGATGAAAATGGAATTTCATGCTATTATAATTCCATGGACAATCTCTACTCCTTGGGATAGAAAAGTAGATAACTCTTCATCATATTTAACCTTTACTCTCCAAACTCTTCCCTTGGTCATGTAGTTCCTGCAATGAGGCTCCTGAGGAATTCTTCAAGACTTTTCTTCCTGGTGTCTAGTGAATTTGTATTGGTGGCATATATTCTTAGTGTTGCATGGATTTCTTGACATGATATTCTTCTTCAAATTCCTATAAGGTTACATTTTTTATTGGGGATATATTATTTCCATTCATTCTTCTTGAAACAATCATGTTTTTGGAATGTGTGTTCTCCTAACAAAATGCCTCAATATGGTCTTTCTTATTGCAAAATGAACATACATTAGAATATTAACAACTCAAAATCACATAATCTTAACTCCGCATGCGTTCTACTCTACCATGATAGAGGTGAAGAAGTATTGAGGTGATATGGATTAGATGAGTATATTATTTTTTATCCATCGTGATGCTTTCATAGTGGAAAAATGGAGGAATCAACTCACATGACCATTTTTACTAGTGGGCCCTAGTTTGGTAAGTTAGGGTTTAAAACCTTCTAGAATTTAATGAAGTTTTTCTGGATACGAAAAAATATCTCTTGCAACAGACCCCCTTGCACTATTCTACACTCAATTATATTTCCAATGGTGTAAAAAATACCTCAAACAAAGTTCGCATGTAAAATTTATGTTGCTCAGAAGTTGACCTTCTTCTTTTGTTCACCATGATTCAAGAGGATTCCACATTAGCCCCATTACTCATAGAAATTGGGCTATCCATGTGACCATGATTAAGAATAATCTAGAAGAATCAATTTGTAGCTCACTTTGTGGGTTGAATGTGTAAAAATTAAACCTTAGTTGGCAATTAGATTAGGAGGAAAAGAAGTTCAATTCTATTCTAGTGCATTTTTTCCATAGTAGAGAAGAGTAATGGAGAGTGGATAGAGATGGAAGAATAGAGACAAATTTTGTTTTATAATATCCCACACGCCATAAGTATCACTCCTGTGTATTTGCATCATTTCCATACATAGAAATAGAGAGTGGAGTAACCACATCTTCTAGATGGGTTTTCTCTCAAATGGGTTTCCTGGTTCATATCTTGTGTTATTGTGGGTTTTGTGAGTGATTGTTTTATTTTCTCTCTATTTTCCACATTTTATATATTGCATGCATAAGCAAAAATATTAATTTAATAAATCCAAAAATTCTAAGGAAAATTAATCTTTACAGTATAAATTTTCGTATTTTAGTATATGTTTATCATATTTGTTATGAGAAATTGTCTAGTGGAATATCCACAACAATTTATGAATCATGGTTTTTAAAAAGTTCTTATTTAGAAATGATATTATATTTGTAGAGGTATCAAGGTATTTTTCCAGCTACGACATCCTTTGGTTAAACCTATACAACTTATACTTCAAGTGTCGCTTCTCCCCTTGGGCATACACATTAGTATCCCTTAGGTCTTCTAATATTTCTCTCTTTATTGATTTACTCATTCTGAGTATGTTCTCATCAAGGTAATGGGAGTTGCATCATGCAGGTCAAGGATCCAACTGCTCTAATACTAATGTGATCCATAAACTTATGATTTATATCCCTCATATTTCAGCAACATGGATCCCCACTGGAAATGAAATGTGGTCTTCACAATATTTTCTTAGGATTGAATATATGGCTCCATTCTCTACGTAAATTGCAGATAAGAAACTAGTTAACAATGAAATTACAATCAATTATCAATTAATTACTAAGCATGAATAGTTATGGATAACTTGGCTCAATTATCACCATTGTATATCCATAACAACTTCAATGTGTCCTAGAGTAAAATTGGGTTTGTTACAAAGTTATTCATTATAATGAATGAATGGATTTGATGTCAATAAAATGTGTTTCTTTCATGGCTCAAAGAATAAGAAATTTCATTTTAAATTAAATTGCAAAGATAGACTTACATACCACTCATTCATATTATCCTTCTTTGTTGTCGTTACTCATTCTTCTAGTTAGAATTGAATACAATTAAAATGTCCATAATTTCATGTTCTAAGTTGTCTCAATCCAACCAATACAATGATCTATTATGGAAACTTGTATGTATGTATGTTATTATTTAGTTGCTACATTAATTAATGAATATAAAGTATTCATAAGTAGTGAAGTGTTTTAACAAAGGCTACATGGAGTCGTAAAGGTACATTATTCAAAGTTTAATTCCATACTCTATGTTTAGCTACATCCAACCAATCAACACAACCATCAAGGAGACATCCCATGATTCACACATAGAGAGGTCACCTGCTAAGTGGTACAACCTTTGCATGGCCCATAAAGGCACCAATAACCATCACTAGCAACTAAATGCTATAATTTATCTACTAGAGGTTTGTACAACTTCAGGGATCATGTAATTATTAAGTATGTATTATATTCACTTAGCATTAGCCTCACTATTTCTTGAATTTCCACACTTCAAGGCCAAAACTATAAAGGTAGCTAAATACTTGCAGTAGCCAAAATATGCTAGTTGTTGATCCTTGAATTTCGAGTAGAGTGGGTGGTTTTCGTCGTAAATCTATTGTTATCCAAAATTTATATTTTATGAATGGAGATTATTTTTTGAGTGAAATTTAAAAGAAAAAAAATATTATGGGGCTCTTCATTATAACTATAATGCAACTAGCGACATCAATTAACCATAAGGAAGTTAAAATAATCTCACACATAGAACACTACACCACAACCATAAAGAATTATCAAAATAAATCAACACTAAATGGACACCACATTTACCCCAGAAACCCAAGTAGGAAAACCAACTCTGAGTGGTTCACTAGTGTTCATTTTTGCAATCTTAGCTTACAATTTAACTCATGGATCTATGGCCTTCAACTTTTACATAGTTAAGTTTTTTTGCATCCTCACCTATTAGCCCACAACAAACCCTTTGTGAGTGCAATTACAAGAATATATAGGTAGATATAGGGAGGTAGTGGTAAAACCAAAAGACTTGACTTTCAATTTCCTAGTCCTAGCTCTCATCTCTCCTAATTTTACTTTTCTTTCTCATTTAATATTTTTTATCATCATTACATTTCATTTACTTTTTAAAGTTTGAGTTGTCTTTTTCTTTTTCTTAAAATTTCATTATTTTCGATTTGACTATTATTACTAAGTCTCACAGACATTTATTTTGGTTGAATCCATTTTATATAAATGTTTATGATAAATGTGATGCATGTCACCGTTATGATCAAAAAAAGAGACACTAGCATAATTCATAGTTGGGGGTACATTGTAGTATCCCTAGGGCCCTTGAAGAAACACAAAGATTGTGAGTTGGTCAAGATGGGATTCAAGAAGAACTTTATCCTTGATAATGACTTGATATCGAGACAAGGAGATGATATGTACATCACAACATTGTGAAGGCTTGGCTTGAGACAAGGCTTGATCAAGGAGCCTTTTAAATTAATCACAACCCAAATGGATTATGATGGTCCATTTGGTAGAAAGAATGAGGATGGGGGAGATGTTGTCATATAATGTTACACTAAAAAGAAAAAAAGAAATAAATTAAATAAAAAGTAAATAGCTCATATGTATGTGACAATATCTAATAAAATTAAACCAACCAAGATCCATCCTAAACGTGGATCTATCAAACAACAAGAGGGATCAAATGTCTTAATGTGTAATTTTTATAATAATTTAATATGAAAGAATCAATATATAACATGGAATTAAATTTAAAATGACACATTAATAAATGTGATCCATGTCGGTGCTAAAAAGATCCAAGTTTATAATTGATATAAACCAATATCATAAAAAAGGACAAGGACAATGTAATTCTTATTTTGGAGCTCATTGTAATATCCCCAACGCTCTTTAGGAAACATGAAGAATGTGGTTTTGTGAAGATGGGATTCGAGAAGCACCTCAACCTCTGCTAGGCCTTCATACTGAGGCAAGGAGGCAATATGTACAATAGAGTGTGGTGAAGCCATAGCTTAAGACATGGCTTGATCACTCATAACACACACTGGAAGTGATGAGGATTTCATCAAGGGTCCCTATTTAAGGAACCATTATATATTAATAATGACCCAAATAAATTAGGAGGGTTTATTTAGTAGAAAGGATGAGGACCACAATTAGTCTTATAATATTCACTTATTGGTATAAGAACTTCCTGCAGTTGAAAGTGACGGAGATATTGGCCATGGTGGCCAAGGAGAAGATTAATATCAATGATGACCACCTAGCAAGAGAAAATCATGGGATACAAGATAATGTTGATGTAAAGAAATACCATATGATTCTCTCAAGGTTTATTACAATGATGACACACCAAATGGGTTAGCCTCAAATTTCTCAAATGAAAATCATGTCATATGCAAATAAGCGTATTGTTCAAATAACACAAATGATTCAAACATGGAAGTATAAGCAGGAGGATACACCATGATCTTCATGAGAATAACATAAATGATTCCATATTGGATGAAAAAAAGGATATAGCCATGCATGTATTATTAGGGAAGCATGGACTTAACAGAATGAGAAGATTTCTTAATTGGTTAGGGTGGGAGTGAAGGACATAATGATGTGAATTCCCATTCTATGGGAGGATAGATCATCAATGCTTAAGTATATATTAGATTTATGGAGGAAATAAAGGAGAAAAGGGATTTGGAAATGGAATAACTGAGAAAGAGGAATCCCCTTGGTTCATTAAAGGTGGGACCTAAGAGGGAAAGATAGGAATTTAAACCCAACATACCTAATTAATGGTATGGGTATAGGCCAAGAGGATAGCAAAATGAGGGAGGATACCAAACCACAAATACTTCCATAACAATAAACAAATTAATAGAAATAATATTTCCTGCGAAAGGGAAGGATTAATAGGCACTCCCTACTAGAGTCATCAATATGGAACAATGATTAGAGTGAACTAGTGTGCCACCACACAAGTGGCCTTATCATCACCATAAAGGAGTGGAGTTGTCACCCAGTTTTTTATGATAACATGGAATTTAATGGGGAAATGGGAGGAAGAGGAGAATCTAGTAGGTTACTTATTAAAAAATTGTTCAAAATTTTCATCTATAGTTTGGTTTGCTTAGGGTACTTTTATTAGGCCTCGATGGTTTCTTTATATTTGAGAAATGTAAAATAAGATATAAAGAAAAGCAAGTTGGTTGACCTCTTAATTTGTCTAGGTGATTTAGTTAGAAATATTAAACCTAAAGTACAATCAAGAAGATATGAAATGAACACACTTAAGTGAATAAGATCTTGAACTATTTGTTGAAACTAGGGACATTTGAGCTTACCACCACACTCCAAAGTATTGGCATCCACCTTGTATTGTACCTAGGAAATATCTAAACTGTGTGGATTATACATACAAACACGCTAAATCTAGAAAATCAATAAATAGAACAATATTACGAAAAAAAAGGTAGATCATATTTTCACTCATTTATGAGGTTCTGTTCCTACAATAGCAGTGTTAATGATCCTATTAAATAGGGCTTGAAAGCATCCAAAGGAACATACAAGAGAAAATCGTATATCCAACCAACCAAAGGGAGGAAAAGGAATAATAAAAGCTAATAAATGAGTAATATAGGACATGTCCATGTCGTGAGAGAGTTGATGGAGGTATATACTATTCTGGGCAGTCCAGGTTCTTGAGGGGAAGGAGAGAGATATATCACAACAAAAATTTGGCATAGTGTTAACACTTTTTTGAATGAGAACCAAGATTCTAAAAAATACAAAATCGAGGATATTTATAGATAACATAGACAAATAGGAAATTTTATGGAATAAAAAATATCCATGAAGTGAAATTGACACTTTGAGCTACCGATCCATAGGTTTAGTTGGGAAAAGTATTGGTTTTCTACCAATTCGTGGAATTTTCACTATAAAAGAGGGTCTTTGTTCAATTGATTCAAGGGAGACAATGTGGATGAGTTGTACACACCATGGGTCACACACTATCAAGAAACTAAAAAAGGGGGAAATCATATAACCCTATATAACCCTATCAAACTTGGTGTGTGTGTAAAACAAATATGAGGACACTAGGAACCTAATGGCATATATAGCTAACCTTGGTAAACTAAATCAACCACAAATGTGAAGGTTTATTAAAAGCAAGGAAGTATTTTCCAAGTAAATATTCCACCGAGAGACAAACATAAATAAAGTATGAATGAAGAAATAAAACTAAAAAGACCTTACTTAGACATTAAACATCAAATATAAAAAAACAAAATCATATACCTACACTTAAATAAGGGGCTAACAAACTACCAACATAAATAACTTCTGTGGCCGTTCTGTTGTTCTGCGGTGATCTCTGATCTGTCGTTCTGCCGCGATCTTCCGTTCTGCTGTTCAGTAATAGTGATCCGGGTTCTTCTGTTCTGCCACGATCTAATCCAATTGCTATACAAATGCTATCCATTGACCCTCTGATTGTCTGATCGTTGGAAAACACTGGGTGTCTCTGCTGCTTTTATTATTTCAAATCTCCCAATTTACGAAATCTCGGAGCTGTGTTTTCTCCGCGTCTTTAGGGAATTGACCAGGCCAATCATGTTTTTCTTTTGAATTGATTTAAATACAGAGTATTCAGTATCCATTATCGGAGTAGATCTCGCAAGCAGCTATGAAACGCAAAGCTATCAGCTCGGGCGAATGGTTATTCTTTCTATGACGAGATAATGCATAGGTGGTCCTCAAATGTCGATCCTACTTTGAGACAGGCCATCTAGCCAAAAATTGCCCAAAAGCCTCCCAGAAAAATTCTGCTAGAAAAAACCACCACAGATCTACATGGTGGGAAGGAGCACAAAAAGAACACGACACTATCATCAAAGAAGAATACTCTAGAGAAAACTTTGAATCACAAGAAATCAGGCAAAAAAGAAACAACTCTCAAGACAAGCAGGGAGAAAGCCCTGCCCAACAACAAAAAAGTGAACTCAACAACCCTTCAAGCATCAACAGTTATGAGGATTCGAATACTGCACAAAATAAATCTTCATTTAACAACAAAGCAGATCTCCTAGACCAAACTTCTTCTCTGACTATCTTCAAAAGGATGAACACAATATATCGCGAAGCTAAGACACCAATGTCCCAAGAACCAGAAGAGATGAAGGAGATGCAAGATAAAGGAAGTTGGAAGACTGTAGAGAAAAAAAATAAAGCTACAACATCAATCTCACCAAGAAAGACAAGGAGCCAGATAATTAAAAACTAAGAAAATTATAAGTCTGATAGACTAAATTGGTCTCAATGGATGTTAACCATCATCATCATCATCATAAAAGTAGTAGAAAATTTTATAATCATTTTTAATTATTAAATGTATAAATATAATAAATACAAAATTCATATACTATAACATTAACTATATAATATAATTGATAATTATTATTAAAATATCAAAAAAAATCTCAAATCAATATGGGAAAAAATAATATCAAGATGAAATCCTGAAATAAAGAAAACAATATAAAATTCTCAAACTAATGTAGTCACCAATAGTATCATAATGAAATCCTCATGAGAGAAAAGACCATACAAATAAGATTGAACTAACCTAAATCCAATATTATAAACTATCTAAATTAAAAAAAAACAACAACATTTATGAGGGAGATTTCTCTTTTATTAGGTTAAAATGCTTAAAGGATAGTTTCTCCTTTACTATATTAGCCAATCTCTCTTCTTTATATGGGATTTTCCCATAGATATTTTTTTTTTTTTTAACATTGTGTCTTGGGTGAATTTTATCTTTACTCTATGGCTAACGCTACATAATTCTCCCAAAACTCATATCCAATGTTTTTTTTATGTGTTAATGTTCTGGGTGGGCAATACTATGTATCATTTTTACTCTGGTATCCGCTTTGTGAAGTGGAAAATGACAAGCTGCACAACTCATGCAAGAAGTAAAATATACTCTGGTGGCCAAAGGTAACAACTAAGGGGCATGGGGCCCGATATCCTGCGTAAACAAAATTAATGATTATGAGCATCAATGAACCATGAAAAGTCTATAGCTATGTGTATGTAAAAAGAAGTGCGAAAGGGAATGTAGGGAATATTCTACAGAATTTTATTTTTATCATGAGGATCAAATTTTCTATTATTTTTTAAACGAGTTATAAAGTATTTTAATTTTTAAGATTTTTATGGATTTTATAAAAAGTTCGTTAAATTTTTAATTTATAACATAAAATTTTAGATGAATCTTAACATTATAATAATTTAAGGGAAAGATAAATTTATTTTAATTCAATTATTGAAAATAAAATAGAAAGAAATAATACTTAAAAATATAAAATTAAGATTCTTTTTATTATTGAATATAAAAATAAATAATACTTTTAAAAATATAAAATTAAGATATTTTTATTTTTATAAATAAATTATGATATTTTTATTTTTATAAATAAAATAAGATATTATAAAGTGTAATTAGTTTTAATTTCAAAAATTAAAAGTATCTACTGTTGTTGGGAAAAGTATCTACTCAGAACGCCCCTATCCCACTCTAAGGTGTGACAGTGCCTTAGCAACAAACAAGGAAAACTACTTTCGTATTCTTCTTTATGAAATGTAAACGAAGAGGAAGGATTAACTAACCTATGTCTTGCGCTAGTTTGTTGATCCAATCGCTCTCTTCTTTGACGGCTTCCAGCTACCTGCTCCCTCGCTTGCCCAGCATCACCAAGTTCCTGCAAGATCACAGAAGAGGAAAACTACACAAAGATATAGATTTACATTCATAACTAGCTTAGGATCAGATTTAAGCTAAACATGCAAATATAACAAAACATCATTGATACACAAGCATGTAGGAGAAACTCAAATAGTTTTATTGATATAATAAGAAGATCCAGGAGGAGATACAACCAAGTGAGTTCCGATCCAGCATCTACCTCCCAGCAAAGGAATCCCTTCCTCACCTCCAACAAAGCATAAATCACCCAATGCACTAATCTCAATCTCAAAACCAACAACAATTCTCTGCAAAGTACAAAATTCCAGCCTTTGGATCTCTGGGATGAGGGATCCATATATAGATGTAAGCAGAGAGGATGAGTCAACTTATGTTTTGACTTGTGGCTTCTCTCTATCAGTTCTTGCTTCCACTTGGAGGCTGAGAACCTCTTACTCATCCTTGGTCGAACTCAGTGAGGCAAGTGTCATTGAGGAAGATTCTGGAAGCTTCCATTGTCTGTCCACCTCGCGGAATGACACTGCCATTTGGCATTTCCCGCTCAGCGCACCCTGGTAGTGCATTTAGGTGCGTTGCAACGCACCTAGCTAGTGTACTGGGGTGCTATGCAACGCAGGTAGCTAGTGGAGCAGCTGAAATGATCCTGATTTGACTATTTCTGAGTAGTTTCTGGTGGAGAACTTCTGAGAGAAGCTGTAATTGGTTGACCTTGTTCCTTTAGGGGTAGGAACAACACTTTTAGGGACTTTGGATCCCTTGGATTATGGACATTTCATGCTTAGAGCTGTAAGGCACAAAAATGTTTATAACAGTTGCCCCCTAAAGTATGAGGCTGTTTATCGGGTGAAATGCTTTATTAGGAGGATCCGAAGTTCATTCAATGCTGGGAGGAGACCTGTAATAAGATACAATACAATACATTATTTTCATACTGTTTTCATGATCTAGCTGAGGCGGGCATTCCCATGCTCAGCTTTATAAATTCATTTTTATGTACATAGGACAGACAATCGTCTGATGGTAGACTGATGATTTTGATGAAGTCATCATCCCTTTGGTAGGATGATCATCTGTGCTGCAATGTTGTACATGTCAATGTCTTTATTTTTCCTGAATGTATATCGCAGCCCGGATGGATGAAACTAGATCCGGGGTCTTCAATCTCGTCCGATCTTCACTCGAAGTACAAGTCGATCCATGTGAAAAATGTTTTGAAGTCGAACATGGAAAGACATCGCTTGATTACCAGTCAATGATGTAAACTGTTAACAAGCGTGAGAGGAATCACCGATAAGGATGATGACCCTCAAGGTACTGCAGTACAATTCACGTGGTGTGAATTAAGGACTTGGCGTCGAACACCACGCAAAATCTTTCGGTCGAAGGTCATTGATGTATACCTGTCGCCGGAAGTGAGAAACTTGCCATTGAGGCATGCAAGCTTCAAAGTACTGAATGGGGTGTTCCTAGATCAACTTCTTGGATAATGAGCTGATGTCGACAAGAAGCGATCCGTCAAAGGAGGGCCTTGATGAATCTCACATCAATGACACGGAACGGAGCAAATGATTTTGATGGAGGTGAAAACGATCTGATGATATATGATTCAGGGTGGCGGTCATGAAAGAATGAAGTATAATGTATGGTAGTGGATGGGACACGGGTGACTTCTCTGGATGACTTCTCTTGAACATGTCGGCGACACTTATGTGATGGATCGGTAGCATTTACCCCAAATGTGGATGGTATGGCGAGACCATGGTGATGTGACCGGTGAATGAAACAAACCAACCCGACTCAGGCACGGAGTGGAAGTGTCATGTTCAAGAGCGACTTGCTACCAATAAAGATTCTTTGAGTTTCTTCCCAATTTTTCCCCAGTCATTGCTGACCAGTACCTCTTTATTTTTGTCAAGCTTGAGGAGGATAACATATGCTTGTTCTATAATTTTCCCTTTGGGCAAACCCATCGCTATGTTTTAACGAGCCTAGCGATAGTGAAACTCGTTCTCGTCTAAAGACAAGTTTGTCGCTATTAATGTTTTTAGCGAGTCTAACGACAAAGATAACTCGGTCCTTTTCATTTTTAGAGAGTCTGAAAAGGTACGTAAAGTTAACTCTGAAATTCCTTTTTCGTCATCTAATCCCTTAAGTCCGAAAAAGTATAAAACAATACAGAAGGGATGAATTTTCGATAGTTTTAACGAGCCGAACAACACAAGCGCTCGATCTTTTTGTGCAAAAATCCCTCAGGTCCAAAAAGATTAAAATCTAGAGGAGGGATAGCACTTCCGGTCGCTTTAACGAGCTGGAAGGCCAAAACTCAGCAATCTTTTCATGTTTTACGAGTCAGATGAAAAGAGCTTAAAGAAGACTCGTCTTTTGAGGAACGAGTGATAAAATGGGTAGCAGCTGATTCCAGGTAAGGGTTGGAATTTTCCAAGCACGGCAGTGTCACAAGGATGGCTAGTGAAATCACTCTTCGCAGCTGTTCCTCAAAATGGGTAAACAATCAAATGGAGGTGAATGATCGGCCAATGGAAAAGTGGAGGTGACGGTGCAAACAAGACCAAGGCTTTAATGGCTGATAATGTTACATTCACGGTGGTTATTTACCGGAGGATAGTTCATTTTTTAACGAGCTTAAACGCGGATTGAAACACTTGCTCGGTCTTATGTTTATTTTTTAACAAGCATGAACTATGTGCTAAAACTGCTCGATGAGATGGTCTTGTTTTGATTTTTTACCATAAATAGCTTTGCTTTTCAAAGATAGTACTGTATTTTCAATTGCTACATCAAACTAGTTAGAAATGAATAACATTTGCTTGAAAATGAGATTAAAACGCTAATATTTTACTTTGAACTACGTAAAAAGAAATTAAAAAGTGTTTTTACCTCTCATTTTACCATTTCATTTGAACTTGGTTTGTTGGAGCTTTGGAGGTGCCTCTTTCCCCTTGATTTTCATCAGCTGATTTCGGGAGATTCTGTGGACGATTCTCGGCGCCGTCTGGACCAGGTAGGAGCTAAACCTGAGCTCTTTCATTTCATGGTTTCCTTTTTGCATTATGTGCTTCATTCTCTGCTTTTCTGAGCCCCTGGGGTTTGATGGGCTCGTTCTGCCATCAACGCACCCTGGGTACATCGAAACCTGCGCTGAATGTTGGCCAGTATGAAGGCAGTTTGACATTCAACGCAGGTGGAACACTGTTGCAGGTGCGTTGGGCGCAGAAAAGGAATTTGTTGCACAGTTTTTGATGAAAATTTTTGCCTGTTTCTCATCAAAATCAGGATCTAACTCTCTTCTTGTTTGTTTTTCAGAGATCTTGGAGCAAGATGACTCTTACATGGCGAGAACGAGAACATGAAGAAGAGGACATGATTGCCCTACATGATCCGGTTACAGTGAACGCGCTGCGGAACTGTGGCTTGTTGAAGTTCTTCTGCATCTCTAGCATGAGACAGCAGATCAACCTACTGCAGTATTTGCTCGATGCTTGGGATCCTATCAATCAAGTTTTCCAGATTAGGGGCAAATCTATCCCCTTGACTGCAGTAGACATTTACTTCTTGACTGGCTTGTCGAGGCGGGGTGCCCCCATCTCCTTGTCAGGTTCGGCCCGAGGGAGTGACTCTGTGAGAGATTATGTCCGTCAGTATTGCAGGGAAGGATCTCAGCCGAGTAAAGACAGCAAGATCATCATCTGTGATGTCACTGATAGGTCCCTTAGGTCTATCCTGTTTACTTTTGGTAGGATGGCTGGTAGTGCGTCTCTTCATGTAGCCAACAGATCCTATATGCAGCATGCCTTGGAATGCCTCCAACCGAAAATATTCAACTGGTGCGATGCAGTACTTCTTATGATGAAAAATCAGTTGACCAAGATAAAGGACGGGAGGTTGAAGAACTTTGGGTTCGGTTCTATTTTGACCGCCTTTGCCTTGGAGAAGATACCACTAATGCAGCCGCAGTACATTGCACTCGACTTACCTTCTCCTACTGAACCATGTATGCAGAGATGGGTTGACCATATGTCTAGGCATGCTGGCCAGTCTCAGATTTTGTTTTCTTATACCTTCTTCAGGTGGTTTGATCGTCAGGAGATGGCTTATGCCGAGTATCCATATGCTGGCATGGACTTCCGGGGTGATCCGGATTTAGTACTGCCGGATGGCGAGCAGTGGGGCGCTATTGGTAAAATCTTTGACCATATCACTGTTTACTATTTTTATTTATAATGTCCTTGTGCTTTATTCTATCAAGACTTTAATCAAACTCTTGTGTACATGCAGATGTTGGTCCTGTTCGTCCAGTAGTTCGCCAGAGAGTGCCAGCCGCTGCCCCAGCAGGAGAGGCTGCCGGGAGGGTTATTCTTCGTGACCTTGATGTGGCCGAGACTCTCACAGCTGTGCAGGAGCAGGTTGAGAGCCTTACTCTCGGTATTCCAGATGTGAGGATCGACGAGCTACCTTTGCAGTTACAGCGACATACTACTGGTGTGCCTAGACGATGGACTCGTCTCTTGCGCATGATCGCACAGGCTGTGACTTGCTATCACGAGCATCATTAGACTAGGGTGCCCCCTAGCATTTTGAGTTTTGGGTCATGTGACCGATTTTGTCTTGGTTACAGAACATTATATGTAAACCATAAACAGCTATATATATATTTTGATTTTCGGGGTTTTATTCTGGTTGAGCTATATGATCCACATGTAAAACATTGATGATGTGTTTCTTTTTATAAATGTTGCAAATGTCTATCTAACACATAGTTTGCTAATGAGTCGGTTAATGTGTTTAAGTTTCTGGAAATATGTTGGTATTGAATAAGATCAAATTGTCTTTCCAAAATCTTAACCCTTAGGAACATGCGATAAAGAGCTGGGTTTCGGACGGAATATATACCATTGAGTTGTAGTATTACGAGTTGTGAGTCTAGCCTGACGATTAGTCGGCGTATACCATGGGTGATGGCATCAGAGAGAAGTTCTATCAACGCGCTATACTCAGCGATGTTATTCGTTGATTGACCAATACATACACTTCTGAAACTTACTAACTCGCCGCTTGGATCAAAAATGGCCCAGGCTGCGGAGGACACGTTCCGTGAACTACGACACGCTCCGTCGGCATATCCAACACATGTCTCCAAAAGGTTTGACATCTGCAATAAATGTAAAAAGGTGGATTACTCGACCAAAACGAACACTTTAGCGAAAACAAAATACAACAAAAGCATATCGGTTACTATTTAAGCATAGTAACGCTTGAGGTACAACCCATTACGAGGTTGTGCCAGTGGAATTCCGTCATAATCCATTAACTCGTAGGCTCCTTTTGCTAACACTCGTTTAACAATATAGGGGCCCATCGATAAAGACTTAAATTTACCCGCTCCCAATTTATCGGATTCTTGGTCGTAAAGCAAGACCAAGTCACCTTCTGAGAAGACACGGGGTTTGACATTTTTGTCGAACTGCGCCTTGACTCGTTTCTTATGGGCTTCGTTATCCAAAGCGGCATCACGACGGGTTTCATCCAATTGGATTAATTCCAAGAAACGGGCCTCTTCTTCTGAAGTTCCGGGGAGGAGATCGATTGCGAGTTTAAGAGACGAGATTTCGCACTGGACTGGTAAGACTGCTTCCAGGCCATATACCAGTTGGAAGGGTGTGAACCCGGTTGCATTCCTTACCGATGTTCGGTAAGCCCACAAGGCTGAGTACAGGATTAGGTGCCACCTTCTTTTGTGAACTCCGATCATCCTTTGCAACATATGCTTCAGGACCTTGTTGATCGCCTCAACTTGTCCGTTGGCTTGCGGATAATATGGAGTGGAGCTGTCGTGAGACAATCCTAGTTTGGCAGCTAATTCGAGCATCATGTGATTGCGAAAATGCGATCCATGATCTGTGACTATAGCCTGTGGTATGCCGAATCTGGCGACTACATGATTGAGAAAGAAAAGGGCAGCTGTTTCACCAGTATTATCTAATGTAGGCATCGCCTCGGCCCATTTGGTAAAATTGTCAACTGCGACTATGATATACCCATGCCCCCCGGTCGAGGTGGGGTTACATGTCATGAAATCGATGCCCCATTTGGCGAACGGCCCAACAGCAACTATTGGCTGTAGAGGTGCGGGTGGTCTTCTGGTTTTGCTATCAAAAATTTGACAAGCATGGCAACTTCTGACTGCGTTTATGAAATCTTTGAACATTGTTGGCCAGAAGTATCATGTTCGTAAGATTTTTTGTGTTGTAGCATATCCAGATTGATGCCCCCCACAAGCTCCTGAATGACACTCATTCAGGGCTTTTTCGGCCTCCTCATGGGTGAGGCACCTTCTCAGAACTGTATCGATACCACGACGGTAAAGTGTATCACCGACGATCATGTAGTCTTTTGCTTGGTATCGTATACGTTTCTGTTCAGAGTGAGAGGTGTTAGGCCTAAACTTTTGGGTTTGGAGATAAATTATTATATCTCCATACCACTCATTGCTTGTAGATATCAGAAACAAATTCTCATCCACGATTGATTCTTCGGATGTTTCATCGTTGGACGACGATGGGAGATCGCATAATAATTCTGCAAAAACTAGAGCTTTCTTTGATTTGGATTTTACGAATTCCAGATCAAACTCTTGAAGGATTGCTATCCATTTTGAATATTTGCCCTCCAGCAACTGTCGCGACAATATATAAGTCATGGGGTTGCAATCTGACAGAATGGTAGTTTTCCTGAAGAGGACATAGTGTCGAAATCTTTGTATCACTTGAACAGCTGCGAGCGCTAGTTTTTCAACATAAGGATATTTGCTTTCTGTATCATTTAAGTTTTTACTTAAATAATATATAGGGTGTTCAATTCCATTGACTTCTTGAACTAAAACCATTGCGATGGTTGTATCTGCTGTAGCCAGATACAGGTTAAAATCTCTTTGATAATCGGGGGCGTACATTAATGATGCTTTCATTAAGGAATCTTTTAAAGCATCAAAGGAAGCTTGCGCAACCTGATCCTAGACGAAGGGTACCTCCTTTTTCAAAAGACGTGTATAACCTTTAGCAAGTTCGGCGTAATTTGGAATGAACCTCCTCAGAAAGTTTGCTTTCCCTTGGAGTTTTTGAATCTGAAGCAAGTTTGAAGGTGGAGGCAAATTTATGATTGCCTGGACCTTGCACGGGTCGAGATGAATCCCATCCTTGGAGACTACAAAGCCAAGTAAACGACCAGAACTGACGCAAAATACACATTTGTGCGGATTGAGTCGTATCTTGTAGTGTTGGCAACGTAGAAATATCACTCTTAAATGTTGCGGATGATCAGTCCGCTTTCGCGAATGAGCCGGAAGGTCGTCGAGGTATGGTTGAACGATGTTTTTGATGTCGTGGAAGGCATAATTCATTGCCCTCTGAAACGTCGCCCCTGCGTTCTTTAAACCAAAGGGTAATTTTCGATATGCGAATGTGCCCCACGGACAAATGAAGGCAGTCTTTGATTGGTCCTGTGGGTGGATATTGATTTGATTATACCCGGAAAATCCATCCATGAATGAAAAGATTTCGCATCCGGCGCATTCATCAATTATCTGGTCGATGAAGGGTGTAGGGTAGTTGTCTTTTGGACAAGCTTGATTTACATCCCTATAATCGACACACACTCTAATCGTCCCTTGTTTCTTCATAACAGGGACAATATTCGATACCCAATCGGTTAGAGGAACCGGGTAGATGAAACCAGCATGGAGAAGTTTTTCAACTTCTGCCTTAATGGCAGCGGCTTTCTTGGGGTGCACCTGCCTGAGCCGTTGTCGTACCGGTTTGACATCTGGATACATCTTAATTTCGTGTTCAACTATACTCGAGTCGATGCCTGGCATTTCACTGTATGACCAAGCAAAGACATCTCTGAATTCGCGAAAAAGAGCGTTATATATTTCCAGTTCTGAAGGAGAACAACATTTGCCAACATAAATATTCTCTACAACATCTGTTTTAGTCGAGATATTTATGGCTATAGTCTCTTCAATGTTGGATAAGTTTCGCTCGGAATCCACCGTATTTACAGTATTTTATAGGAATTCAAAAACTGAAGGACGATAAAGGTCATCTTGAGTATATTCTTCATAATCCGGAAGAAGGGAACGATGGTGGCAATCATTCCATGGTGCCCCTTCAATCGACATTGATTTTACAATTCCTTCGTCGGTTCCATGCACTCGCGACCAAGGATCTGAAGGGGTACCATATTCTCTAGACTTATCTACCTAAACGCTTGATGAGCGTTGATTCGGGTTTGCCTCCCATGCTAGAAACATTGATTGCTATAATATTTCTATTGGGCTTGGGGGCAAAACCATTGCATGATCCATGTTGATATCGTTTTCTGAGATCTTTGTGGAAGATATCATATTGCAGGTTCCTATTGACGCTACTTCCGCCAGATTGATTGGAGGTGGAAGAGCGAAAGTTCCCATTAGTATAGGATCTTTTAGTAAGCCTACTCCGATATTCTGAAGCGAATGGGGGCTTCCATGGATCATGGGAATGCTTCCTGTAACTTGTGAACCATTGGGGAGGAAGTTTTGTTGATCGACGATTGTAATCCCTCCTTGAAAGGGAAATGCAATCTTTCTAAAATAGGTCGACACAACAGCTGCCATGGCATATATCCATGGTCTTCCTAGTAGGATGTTGTAATCAAGATTCCCATCGATGACTTCAACATCTATTTCTACTGTTTTTCCCCCTAGTTCAACTTTCAAGTTATTTAGGATACCATATGGGGTATATGTCCTACCGTCGAATGCTTTTAATGTTGTCGAGGATCGCGACAAGGTTGGAGATCCTAAAGTTTTCCAGCAGCTCATCGACATAATACATGTAGATGCCCCCTCATCAATAATTGTTCGATGAACAGTTTTGTTGAGGGCTTTCACTTGAATAAGGAAAGCTAGTTGAGTTGGTAACTGAGGATCGTATCCTTTGTGGTCGAAGGATACAAGATTGGAATCCTTAGGATCAACCCCACCAATGGCTGATAACAAAGCCTGCCTCTGGGATGGGCAATTTTGTAGTACTTCAAGAGTCGACATAGCGAATGGCGATTGGGCCAAATCTTCCACTATGTTATAATGCTGCGCCGCTCTAGTGCGGGGATTAAATGTCGACTTGTGTACTACTCCCTTTGGCGGTTTTATTGTTAATTCAGGAATGATGGGTGGTACAACTTCTGTCGAAGTTGTTGTCGAACTACTTGGTTGATCTTTATCCTTGTCGTTCGACAGCTGCGGATTCCTGTAATCTTTGTTCCTTGTCGAAATCAAAGCATCATTCTGCTGTTTCGAAATCGACAACATTAGCACTTGAGACAGGGAAGCATTTCCACTTTCAACCAGATTTGCTCCTGGATTTGGGAACGGATGAGTTAACACAGCTGAGGTTTTCGAACTCTTAAAGAATCTTTTAAGCTCAGCTTTGTATGGACAATCTGTGGTCCAATGATCCTCATCACATATATAGCATGGATTTTTTGGTTTTCTATTACCAGGAGGGTTTGAAGAAGGTTTTTCAGGAGATGACTCATCCTGTTTCTTCTTCTTCCCTTTGCTTTGTTTCTTCTTGCTTCCTGGTTGTTTGGTTTCTTTGCCCTTATCTGACGATACGGCATTTACTTCCGAAGCAAGAAGTTCGTCTTTTGCATTTTGATCCGAAATCTTACGGGCCTTCTTAGATGTAGCCTTTGTTGATTTCGTGTCTGTTTTTCCAATCACGCCATCACCGGCGTGAGAGTCATTGTTCGATTTAGGAGGAGGAGGAATTGAGAATTCCGGTCTAGGGGCGTCAGGTATTTTGTCGTAGAGCATGCCGGACTGAGTATAGATCAAGTCCAGATATTGCGCACGAGCTATAACTTGCTCTTCCGTTACGACTCCCCCCTTTGCCACATCTTCCGTGATGGAAGGTAATAACGACTTGATAAACCATTCAGCTAATAGCTGATCGGGAACGTACGTTTTTACCATCCTGCGACGATGTTGCCACTCATGTATATGATCAGATATGTGAGTGGCCGTTGTCTGTTTGAAGTTGGTAAGGAGTTCTGTTCCCATTTCATACCTTATCGGTAATTGAAAATGGGTTAAAAAGGTTGTGGCTAAGGTACTGAAGTTGTCGAACGAAGCTCTAGGCAATTCAATATACCATTTTGCCGCTGGACCCGTTAACGTCCTCTGGAAGAGGCGAAGCCTTATCGAATCATCGTTGAGGGTGTTTGATGAACACCATAGATGAAATGTCATCACGTGATTCGATGGATCTTCACCCGGATTTCCATTAAATTTAGGAATATCTGATGGAAGTTTATGCGGAATCGCTGGCCACCAAGGGGCGTAAGCAATTGGATCGTTTGTTAACCGGTGTAAATCAGGTAACTCTAAAGTTGCCACGAATGGTAACTGTTGATTCAGGTTAGGTGAAGCATACCCAGGATACGATGGAATCGCCTAAGTAGTTGGCCTTTGCATACCAGCATAATGCAGTTGATGCTGGTATGATTGATATGGTTGGTGGACATGACCATTGTAAAATGGTTGATTTTGACCGTTTTGAATGTACGGCTGTCCACTGTTCGCAAAGATCTGCTGCTCAGAACCTTGGTATACTTGTTGGAATTGTGGTTGTTGGTATTGCACCAGCCACGGTTGTGAAGCCATGTTCTGTTGCGCTATACTAACCGTTGGACCAAGGTGTGGGGTAATTGTACCCGTCTGGACCTGTGTCGCCCCACTAGTTGGCGATTGTGGTTGAGTCACAGGGTCAAGGGGCTGTTGCATTACAACCCGAGAAATCTGAGGTTGGCATACAATAGGCAGCGTTTGAACTTGTGACACCGTCACAATAGCTGGTGTAGTCGGGATGTTCGACATAGGTACACATTGTTGCATTGAATACACAACTCTTGGTTGTTGAGGTAGCATAGGTACCCAACCACTTGAGGTGATTCCAGTGTAACCAGAATATTGTTGTGAACTCCCGTATGGATATCCTCCCGGAGGTGGTAATGAAAGGGCGTACTACCCCCCATACGGTGGTAATCCGGAACTCGAGGGTATTGTCTGCCCTTGGGGACCGGATTGCCCAAATTGACCTCCAAATGGATCAATTTGTTGAGACTCAACATAAGAGTTACCGGATATTATTCCGGTTGAACAAACAGGAACAGACCAGACTGTCAAAATAGCCCCTGAGTGGGCTCCTTCTAGCAGTTGAGAGCTAATTGGGACAGATGGTATGCCTGCGAACATTGTCGGAGTGACGGCAGGGAGTTCTGCTGTTGCCGTGTTAGTTGACACAGTCCTAGATGTTGACGGTTGTTCAGACATTTGGAGTCTATCCAAAAGATTACCTAGCAATTCTACAGGAACTTCCGCTGGTGGTAGACTAACTTCTGATGAAGAAGAATATAGAGTGACCCCGACTCCAAAGTGCATTGGAGTACTTGTTTGAGGATCTTCTACAATTTCTTCAATCGCAATTAAACTAGGTGGAAGGGGAAGACCGTCAGGTCCGTAAAATATTTCTGGTGCCGAAGAAGGGGTGGAATCGACAGCGACAGATGTTTGAAGAGCAAGACTCTCTGAACCGGTTGTAGATGGAACTGGTTCAGTAACACAAGTGTTTACTCTCAGACTAGGATCAGTATCACTGTCCCTCTGTGGCCGTTGAACTTCTTCTGTAGAGGTAGGGTTTCCAGAAATGTTTGGAGTAACCGGAATCTCAGATGTTGTTGGAACACTTGTTCTAACTTTAATAGGAGATTTGGAACCGGTTAAACGAGTTCGCTTTGTCCGTATTGGTTTCGATTCCGGAGACAAAGACGGTTGACTCGTAAGTCTCCGCAAACGACGGGGTTTCAATTGACTTTCTTCCACGATTGCGGATTACTTGATCAACTAAAATACAAAAGGGGAAGTATGTTTCCGAATTAAATGAATTTTAGATGCTTTAGACACAACTTGTTTTTTCAGTTTTTAAGAGTCGAGAAAAAACAAAAGATGACTCTAGTCTCCTTCAATTTTTAATGAGCCTGAAGTGACAAGTGCTCAGATGGACCTTTTCCGTTAAGGAGTCTGAAAAGGAACGAAAGGGACTGCTCTGGAGATCTAGGTAGAGGGTGTGCCAAACCAATCACAAAACTGCAGAATACGTTTTACGGTACGGCAGTCAATCTTCCCGAATGCTGTGTTCGGTGCATTGCGATCAGTAGGGCGGCCGACACGGCTTCCTATGGATAAAAGGTTTTAAGCCTATAGGGGTCTCCCAATATATACTCGACGGTACGTGGGAGCACAATCCGTACTGGCACTTATCGTCTCACAGTGGAGGAATCACCCAACCATTAGTGAGGACAACAGTTACCAGGTTTTACGATGCCGGAACACGTCTCTAGCCTAGACCTCTATGTTGTGCGTTAAGTTCCAAAGCATTGTTAGATTCATTCAATTTATTTTAAGTTGATCTTTCTTAGAAGTTTGCCTTTTTGGATCACCACGAGATGTAGATGTAATTCCTAAATGCAATCTAAAGATGATAAGCAATCTTTTATCTCTTTTCAACAATGAAAATCCTAGCTACAAGGGGAAAAGAAAGACACAATCTTTTCTCAAAGAGCAAAGAGCACACTGTAAATGCACTTTTCCTAAATCAAGCCAAACAAACTATCAATATGCAAATGCACATATGCATGTATTTGTTTTCACTTTCTTAATATTGATGCCTAAAAAGAAAGTTGATGTACAAATCTGAATTTGCTTTCAAGTGAAAAACACAAACAAGCTTCTTTTCGAAATCAAAAAGGTAGAGAAGATTACGACACTTTGTGATTTTGAAATAAACACTCGTTTCGACACTAGAAAGAGACAAATTCAAACCAAATGCAAAAGTAAAAAGTATAATCAACTGTCAACAGCAAGCAAACTTTCTCCTAAGATCAAAATCGACACTTATGACAGATCTAAATCCAAGGACGACAGTATGACTATTCTATTTTTCAATGGAAAACTGTAAATGATGTAACAAACACATAAAGAACATCTACAGTCTTTTTGTACAAAGGAGGCGGAATTAAGGCAGAGAAAAGGGGTTTTCAGATAGGTACACACACTGATAACAGGCTGCAAAAATCAGAGATAAAACTGGACAAAATGAAGCAAAGAACCTCAGCTGCACAGGGCAAAGGCTGATCAGCGCACCTGTTGCACAGAGAAACTGAATTGCAGCGCAGGTAGCCCTCTCGGGACCTGCGTTGAAATGCATAACCTCTTCACAGAGCCTGCGCTGGGGCAGAAACGAGACTTCTATCCGGGTTCTGGGTCACGGTTTGCAGTTTAATCTATGGATTTTGGCCGAGTAAAAGCAATCAGTAAGGTACAATCAGAGGGATGATTTAAAGGAGGACTAAGAGCTATCACAAAGGGTAATTAGAGAATTTGTGGATCAGCTGTTCAAATCATAAACAAATCCAGTGAGTGGATTGAAGTAGCAGCTACTTTGCATTTGATAATGGCAAATGCAGTTCGATCGCTACTTCTGTGTTTATGAAACAAACAACAAGAGAAACACAAATAAACTAACTAGACATGATCCCCAGTGGAGTCACCATTTTGTTGTTGGGAAAAGTATCTACTCAGAACGCCCCTATCCCACTCTAAGGTGTGACAGTGCCTTAGCAACAAACAAGGAAAACTACTTTCGTATTCTTCTTTATGAAATGTAAACGAAGAGGAAGGATTAACTAACCTGTGTCTTGCGCTAGTTTGTTGATCCAATCGCTCTCCTCTTTGACGGCTTCCAGCTACCTGCTCCCTCGCTTTCCCAGCTTCACCAAGTTCCTGCAAGATCACAGAAGAGGAAAACTACACAAAGATATAGATTTACATTCATAACTAGCTTAGGATCAGATTTAAGATAAACATGCAAATATAACAAAACATCATTGATACACAAGCATGTAGGAGAAACCCAAATAATTTTATTGATATAATAAGAAGATCCAGGAGGAGATACAACCAAGTGAGTCCCGATCCAGCATCTACCTCCTAGCAAAGGAATCCCTTCCTCACCTCCAACAAAGCATAAATCACCCAATGCACTAATCTCAATCTCAAAACCAACAACAATTCTCTGCAAAGTACAAAATTCCAGCCTCTGGATCTCTGGGATGAGGGATCCATATATAGATGTAAGCAGAGAAGATGAGTCAGCTTATGTTTTGACTTGTGGCTTCTCTCTATCAGTTCTTGCTTCCACTTGGAGGCTGAGAGCCTCTTACTCATCCTTGGTCGAACTCAGTGAGGCAAGTGTCATTGAGGAAGATTCTGGAAGCTTCCATTGTCTGTCCACCTCGCAGAATGACACTGACATTTGGCATTTCCCGCTCAGCGCACCCTGGTAGTGCATTTAGGTGCGTTGCAACGCACCTAGCTAGTGTACTGGGGTGCTATGCAACGCAGGTAGCTAGTGGAGCAGCTGAAATGATCCTGATTTGACTGTTTCTGAGTAGTTTCTGGTGGAGAACTTCTGGGAGAGGCTGTAATTGGTTGACCTTGTTCCTTTAGGGGTAGGAACAACACTTTTAGGGACTTTGGATCCCTTGGATTATGGACATTTCATGCTTAGAGCTGTAAGGCACAAAAATGTCTATAACATCTACTTTTTAATTTTAATTAATGTTAAGAAGAAAATGAATATTGATAAATTAACAATAAATTCTTACTAGTTTTATATTGAAATTGGATATCAGTTAATTTAATTTTCAAAACACCAAGAAATGAAAGAGGGTTGAAGATGAAAAATACTCTCTCAAATTGTTCATCTTATAATCAAATTCTTATTAATTTTCAAAATATCTATCACACTACCAATCTTCTTGACTTTATCAAAATTATGCTAATTTTAAAATGTTTCTGTTAATTCTTATCAAATATAAAAATAAAATGTTAAAAAATTTCAAATAGTTTTTTTACCTTCTTAAAATTGGTAAGCCATATCAATTTTAATAGACATTAATAATTTTATTATCACCACTATAAAATTAATTTATATAAAACATAATTATTATATAATTTTTTTAAATTACTTCCATACGAACTATTGTTTTAATGGTCATTACTTCTATACGAACTATTTCGCTAGTTCGATGAGCCTAAATCATCGGAGGAGACTCTCTGAAAACTAAGGCATTGCTATGAACAATCGAAGCACAGATCTGAGACTAGGCCAGATTGGAAAGGTAAGGCAAAGAACAAACGAAAATGGGACAAGACTCGAGCAAGACCTCAAGGTACAGATAATAAAGAGAATGTTTGCCATCTAAGAAGTTCAATGCATCAGATAGAGGACAGGGACATTGATTGAGGAGAAAAATAAGGAGCTCGTGCGATGTTGGACTTGTGGAGGGGATCATCGCAGGAGAGGTTGTCCATAGGATCAGGGTGGTAGGCCTCGGATATATAGTGCACAGGACACACAAACTGTTGGGGATGTTGGTCAAAGTGTTCCTCATATTTATTCAACATTGGATAACAAACAAGCAGACCATTAGGAATATATCATTGAAATGGACGGTAAGCTTTGTGGTCAAGTTATTTCTATTTTGATTGACCCTAGATCTAATTATAGCTATGTTAGTGCTGACTTGGTGGGTAAGAGTGGTTTGAGTAAGAAATTGCATGCAAAATCTTGGTTAGTGCAGTTGGCTACAGGTAAAAAGAAGTGAGTTCACCATTGGGTAATAGCTTGTGCATTTGATTTGAATGGTATTCCTACCACAACACATTTGAATGTATTACCATTGGGATCATACAGTATGTTGTTGGGCATGGATTGTTTGTACCTTCACAGAACCAAGGTAGATTGTTATGACGAAACAATTGAGTATGTGGATGACAATGGAGAACCAAGAGTTTTGCAGGGAAAGAAGAAAGCAACATCAGTTAGGATGGTAGCAACTATGCAAGAAAAGCGCAGACACAGGAAAGGGTGTGTGTTATTCGTAGTGCAAGTTTATAGTGACAAAGGTAAGGAAGTTGAGGATGCAAATGGTTTGAGCAGGTATCCAGTTTTACAACAGTTCAAGGATGTATTTCCTCAGGACATTACAAATTTTCCACCTCATAGGGAGGCATACTTTTCTATTGAGTTGGTGTCAGGGGCACCTCCAGCATCAAAAGCACCTTACAGGATGAGCACCCCTGAGTTGGTATAGTTGAAGTTTCAGTTGAATGAAATGTTCGACAAGGGATACATTAGGCCAAGTGTATCACCATGGGGCACACTGGTATTGTTTGTGAAGAGGAAAGATGGTGCTCTCAAGTTATGCATTGACTACAGGCAGTTGAACAAAGTGACCATCAAGAACAAGTATTTGTTGTTGAGGATTGATAACTTGTTCGATCAATTGAAGGGAGCAGCAGTGTTCTCAAAGATTGATCTAAGATTCAAAGATCATCAGGTACACATCAAAGAGGAGTACATTTACAAGACAACTTTCCAAACCAGGTATGGGTATTATGAGTTTGTTGTTGTTCCATTAAGTTTGAATAATGCTCCAGCTACATTTATGTGCTTGATGAAGAGTGTGTTGTGTCCGTATTTGGATAAGTATTTTACTGCGTTCATTGATGACATGTTGGTATATTCTAAAAATGAGGAAGAGCATGTCGAGCATTTAGCAGTAGTTTTGAGTTTGTTGAGAGAGCATCAGTTGTATGTTATGCTCAGCAAGTGTAGTTTATTTCAGGCTGAGGTACACTACTTAGGAAATGTTGTCTCCAAGGAGAGAATTGCAGTAGATCCAGAAAAGATAAGGGTCATCATGTAGTGGGTAGCTCCTAAGAATGTAGATGAGGTGAGATATTTTATGGAGTTGGCAGACTATTAAAGGAGGTTCATCAGGAAATTCTCACAGATTGTTTATCTTATCACATCATTGTAGAGGAAAGGTAAGAAGTTCAAACAGACATAGGAGTGTGAGGCTAGTTTTGAGCAGCTTAAGAAGTTGTTGACACATGCATTAGTGGTAAAAATTGCAGATCCAAACAAAGAGATTATAGTATGCACAGATGCTTGCAAGAAAGGACTTGTTGGATTCCTTATGCATGATGGGCAGGTGGTTTATTATGAGTCGCGAAAAATGAATGAGCATGATAAAAACTACCCCACACATGATCTTGAGTTGGCAACAATTATACATGCTTTGAAGATGTGGATGCATTATCTTCTAGGTAGGAGGTTTACATTAATGAGTGATCACAATGGTTTGCGGTATCTATTTGACCAACCAAATATGAATCTTAGGCAGGCTCGGCAGTTGGCTACAATAAGTGAGTTCGATTTTGAGATCAAGTACATAAAAGGCAAAGAGAACAGAGTGGAAGATGCTCTTAGCAGGCGAATATAAGTAAATCACTTAGAAGCTATGAGCTCCTATGGGACAAACTTACAGGATGGGATCTTGCAGGCAGGTCAACAAGATGTCAGATATATGGAGATTATGCACAGGTTGTAGCAAAGAAGGTACAGTTATAGATGGTAGTACAGGTATAGGTACAAGTGCAAGTGCAGAAGATGTGGACTATTGCCTTACAACAGATGGATTTGTCAGATTCAGAGACAGGATATATGTGTCAGACAGTAGTGAGCTCAAGAAGGTGATCTTGAGAAAGTCTCATGCAAAACCATATTCGGGTCACGCGGGTTATTAGAAGACACTGACTGCAGTGAAGAGATTTTATTGTTGGCCAAACCTGAAGAGGGATGTAGTAGAGCTTGTGGCTAGATGTTTTGGTTGTCAGCATGTGAAGGTGGAGTGTAAACATTCAAGAGGACCGCTATAGCTGAATGCGATTCCATAATGGAAATGGGAGGTCATTTCCATGGACTTAATCATAGGGTTGTAGGGGATAGTGAGACAACATGATTCCAGCACGGTTATTGTGGACAGGTAGATAAAGGTTGCACACTTCATACTAGTGAAGTCTACATTCTCAACTAGCGATGTAGCACGGGTGTTCATCAGAGATGTGGTCAAATTGCATGGTGTTCTGAAAAATATTGTGTCAGAAAGAGATGTGAAGTTCACTTTCAAGTTTTGGAAGGATTTGTTTGCATTTTTGGGCACAAAGTTGGCCTTCAGTACAACTTATCATCCACAGATTGATGGATAGACAAAGAGGTTCAACATGATATTGGAGGACATGTTAAGGATGTATGTGATGCATCAACAACGAAAGTGGGAAGAGTATCTTCCACTGGTAGAGTTTTCTTACAATAATGGGTATTGTGAATCTTTGAAGATGAGTCTGTTTGAGGCATTGTATGGGTGGAGTTGCAATACTCCTGTCAGTTGGAGTGATTCAGTTAACAGGGTGTTGATTGGATCAGACATGGAACAAGAAATGCAGGTGATCAAGAAGAATCTAAAGGTAGCATAGGATATGCAGAAGAGCTATGCAAATCGGAACATGTTGTTCAATGAGTTCCTGGTTGGGGAACAGGTGTACTTGCGCATCAAACTAAATAAGAGCTCCTTAGAGATTGGATCATGTGCCAAGATGGTACCACGCTTTTGTGGACCCTTCAGTGTTATTGGGAGGATTGGGCCAGTATACTATCGACTTGCACTTCCTTCAATAATGAAATTCCATGATGTTTTCCATGTGTCATTGCTTAAGAAGTATGTTAAATATGTTCATCATGTGATTGACTAGTTTGTATTGTAGGTGGAACCAGATGGAGAATTCCAGTTGGAGCCTCAGTGTATATTGCAGAAAAAGGTGCTCATGCTCTGGAACCGAGCAATCGAGCAAGTTAAAGTGCAATGGAAGCACTTTGGGCCCAATGAAGCTACATGGGAGATGGTGGATCAGATGTGGGCTATGTATCCTTCATTGTTTGTCAATTGAGGCAAAGCAGTTTTAGTTTGTTGTTTTGGCATATGTCTTGGTATATGTTTTGGTATATATTTTGGTGATGTTGTCATATGTACATATGTATATGGATGTAAATACTGCCATGAGCTATGTTATAAATCTCCAATAAGCAGTATGGGTGTCATGTCATTATGATGTTATGTTTGTTATGTTTTCATGTTGGTTTGCTTCTCAGTAGGGTGATCATTGTAAATATTTCAACGAGCTAAGTTATAAAGCTCCATCGGAAGTTTTTTTTTGCTGACAACAATTTTTTGGTTATAGGTGTTGTTGAACACCGAGGACGGTGTTCCCCCAAGGGGGGGGGGGGTTGTAATATTTGTAGTGAAAAATCCATGTAATAAAATTTAATAAAGGAAAAATAATAACCACGGTTGATGGGACACTTATTCGAAGATGAATGTTGGACAAATCCTAGTGATGGGGATCACTTGTGATTGTTTAATGGCTAAGGAAATTGGAAAAGGGAGTGGCTAAGGCTTTGGAAAGGCAAAATGGAATTTTTGGCACATTTATTTATGAAAATAATGGAAATTAGGAGAAAAGGGAGGTGAAAGGCCACAAGTTTCATGTGAGGAGGAAAATGAAGGAAAATAATGGAAAATGAAGAAAATAGAGGCCCCGTTCATAAAAAGGATTCTGAGGATCAGTTGGTAACCTTTTTTCAGTTCAGTTTTGGAGCTCTCTCATTATTCTCTCTCTCTCATATTCTTGGAGACTTATAGTTTTCTTGGAGCACTCTTGAAGGGTGTGGCATACTTGGATTCTTGGATCAAGAAGGCAAAGGAAGAGCAGGAAAGTGCAAGAGGACATCGGGATCAACAACTACATTAGATTTTTCTTGCATGTACTAAGTTGCATGTATGTTTTCCTCACTAGTTTTGTCATGTATGGAATATGCATGTGTATTATTGGTCATGATCTGTCACTGTCATGGAGGATTGCCTAGATTGACAGTGAATTTCCTAGCCTTGCCATTTCCTGGATAGCCATAGAAATTGTGGGTTTATTTCCTTGTTTTTTTTTGTTGGTTCTCATGTTTCCGTAGCTTGGGTTGAGTTACTAGTTCTTGGAGCCTTATTTGGACAAATTTTTGGAGCCCTATAACAAATTAGGTTGAGTTACTAGTCCCGTAGACTTGGTTGGACAAATGCTCTGGAACCCTTGGTGGGTTGAGCTACTAGTCCTGGAGCCTTGGTTGGACAAACACTCTGGAGCCTAGCGATAGTTGTGATTTGAGTTACAAGTCCTTGAGCCTTGGTCGGAACAAACTCTCTTGAGCCCTGGATGGCTGGGATAAAGACCAATCTAATGATGGTTTTGTGATGTCCGACCGTGAGGTGGAATCACTGTTTAATGGTTTGAGGTGGATGGCCTCTGGAAGCCCTAGATGGTTTTTGGATTAATGTGTTCTATGAGATCCCACATTCATGTTTGGAATATGGTACAAGGGTGAATGGTTGAAGAGAGATTTGGCTCAGCCATTCTACAGTCAGGTGAAACATGGAAGTCCCCTCCCAGGCTTGGATTTTGCATCATCAATATGAGGTTATTTCTCCTTGTATTTATATGAGGCTTATACTGTATTATATGTGGTTTATATGGCTATGATTTGATTGGTATTTATGTTGTTATTATGATGGTTATATATGTGTTTTATGATAGTAGTTATGTATGGATCTCATCATCTTTTTACTTGTAAATTAATGATCTATGTATCTATGACCTAATGGATGAAATGGCAGTTAATGTGTTGAGACATCAATGTCTCTTAGCAATTCTCTACTAAGTATGAGACCCCTATACTCATATCTATTATTTACACTTGTACATTACATATTCGTGATATGTTTGACGAAATGCTTGTCATGGCTAGTAGGGGTCCAGTCAAGGTCTCATTCAAGTGAGCACATTTATATGGTCATTTCCTTGTTATTTTATTGTTTTGAAGATGTGATTCAATTATGGGTAGTGACCTAGGCTGTGGGCCTGAAAAGTGTCTTAAATCCCGAGGACGTTGGTACAACACTGATAAAAAAGGTCCCTGGACATTGGCTTGTAGGCCTGTGAGAGCATACAAAGGTCCCTAGACAATAGCATACCCATATAATGAGAGAATACAGAGGTTAAATTGTCCAAAAGCTCAGTGGGACCCAGGGGTTGGTTGGCAGAAAGGTTGGATTAGTTCCTGAGGATCCTAATGCTGACATTGAATTTCTGTGTGGAGTGTTTCCATCGGTTCCACTTCCTCAACGTGACTTAGGAGGTCAAATCATATCATAGTTGCCTCTTTTCGCATGTTTACCCCGACTGGTCAGTCGCTTGGGTAGATGTGGGAGGAGGGTGTTACAATTCTACACTGAAATATGTTTCCAATGGTGTAACAAAGACATCAAACAAATTTCGTATATAAAATTTATGTTGCCAAGAAGTTGACCTTCCTGTTTTGTTCACCATGATTTAAGAGGATTCCACATCAACCACATTACTCATGGAAAATGGGTTATCCATGTGACTATGATGAAGAAGAATCTAGAAGAGTCAAGTTGTAGCTCACTTTGTGGGTTGAATGTGTAAAACTTAAACCTTAGTTGGCTATTAGATTATGTTATAACTTGGACACTAGGAGAAAAAGGAGTTCAATTCTATTTTAGTGCATTTTGTTCCATAGTCGAGTAGAGTAACTGAGAGTTGATAGAGAGGGAAGAATATAGATGATTTGAGTTTTATAATATCCCACACACCATAGGTCTCACTCTATATTTGCATCATTTCCATTCAAAGAAAGAGAGAGTGGAGTAGCGGCATCTTCTAGCTAGGTTTTCTCTCAAAAGGGTTTCTTGGGTCATATCTTGTGTTATTGTGTTTTTGTTTTGAGTGATTGTTCTATTTTTTGTCTAATTTTCACATTTTATATATTGCATGCATAAGTAAAAATACTAATTTAATAAATCCAAAAATTCAAAGGAAAATTAATCTTCACAGTATATATTTTCATATTTTAGTACATTTTATCATATTTGTTATGAGAAATTGTCTAGTGGAATATCCACAACAATTTATGAATCATGGTTTTCAAAAAAGTGCTTATTTAGAAATGTTAGTATAGTTGTAGAGGTATTAAGGTATTTTTCCAACTATGACACCCTTTTTTCAAATCTATACAACTTATCCTTCAAATTTCGCTTCTCCTCTTGGGCATACACATTACTATATCTTAGGTCTTTTGATCTTTCTCTCTTTAGTGATTTACTCATGTTGAGTATGTTATATTCAAGGTAATGGGAGTTGCATCATGGTCAAGGATTCAACTGCTCTAATAATAATATGATCCATAAACATATGATTTATATCCCTCATGCTTCACCAACATGGATCCCCTCTAGAAATGAAATGTGTTCTTTGCAATATTTTCGTAGGATTGATTATATGGCTTCATTCTCTAAGTAAATTGCAAATAAGAAACTAGTTAACAATGAAATTACAATCATGCTTATGAGTTTAAGATCCACTTTCATCAATCACCTATAACCATACCAAAAATTGCTTCACCTCCCTGTAGGAATGGGTAGAAAATATTTTTTTGTAAATTGACTCAATGTTTGGGTTTCTTTCTTGTAATGTTGAAGCCAATTATAAATTAATTGCTAAGCATGAATGGTTATAGATATCTTGGGTCAATTATCACCATTGTCTATCCACAATAACTTCAATGTGTCCTAGAGTAAAATTGGATTTGTGACAAAGCTATTCATTAGCATGAATGACTGGCTTTGATTTCAATAAATAGGTGTTTCTTTCATGGCTCAAAAAATAAGAAATTCCATTTTACATTTAATTGTAGAGATAGCCTTACATACCACTCATTCATATTGTCCTTCTTTATTCTCCACAATCTTCTAGTTAGAACTAAATACAATTAAAGTGTCCATACTCTCATGTTCTTAGTGGTCTCAATCCAACCAATACAATGACCTAGTATGGCAACTTGTATGTATGTATGTTATTATTTAGTAGTTACATTAATTAATGAATATAAAGTAGTCATAAGTAGTGAATTGTTTTAACAAAGGCTACATGGAGTGGTAAAGGTACATTATTCAAAGTTTTATTTCATATTATATGCCTAGCTACAACTAACCAATCAACACAACAATCAAGGAGATATCCCATGGTTTTCACATAGAGAGGTCACCTACTAAGTGGTACAACCTTTGTATGGCCCATAAAGGCACCAATAGCCATCACTAGTACCTAAATGTTATAATTTATCTACTAGAGGTGTGTACAACCTTAGGGATTATGTAATTGTCAAGTATGTATTGTCTTCACTTAACATTAGCCTCACTATTTGTTGAATTTCCACACTTCAAGGCTAGAACTAGAAATGTAGCTAAATACTTGTAGTAGTCAAAATATGTTAGTTATTGATCCTTGAATTCAAAGTGGAGTAGATGGTTTTCATTCTAAAACTTATTTTATTCACAATTTAGAGTTTGTGAATGGAGACTATTTTCTGAGTGAAATTTAAAAAAAAATACAATATTATGGGGCCCTTCATTATAACTACAATGCAACTAGTGACAACAATTAACCATAAGGAAGCTACAACAATTTGACACATAGAACATTACACCACAACCATAAAGAATTATCAAAATAAATCAAATCTAAATGGAAACCACATTTACTACAGAATACCAAGTAGGGAAAGCAACCTCGAGTGGTTCCTTAATGTTCAATTTTGCAATCTTAGCTTACAAATTAATTCATGGATCTATGGCCTTCAACATTTATATAGGTAATAATTGTGCATCCTCACCTATTAAGCCACAACAAACCCTTTCTGAGTGTAATTACAAGAAGATATAAGTAGATATAGGGGGTGGTGGGAAAACCAAAAGACTTGACCTTAAATTCCCCCTTCCTAGCTCTCATCTCTCCTAATTTTACTTTTCTTTCTCATTTAATATTTTTTATCATCATTACCTTTCATTTACTTTTTAAAGTATCTGTTGTCTTTTTATTTTTCTTAAAACTTCATTGTTTTTAATTGACTATAATTATTAAGTCTCATAACCATTTATTTTTGGTTCAATCCATTTTAGATCCAAAGGGAATGGAGTTGTCACCTAGATTTTGATGATAAGATGGAAATTAATGGGGAAATGGGAGGAAGAGGAGAATCCAATAGGTTACTTATTAAAAGATGGTTCAAAATCTTCACCTATGGTTTGGCCTGTTTAGGGTATTTTGATTAGGTCTCAATGGTTTCCTTATATTTGGGAAATGTAAAATAAGATAGAAAGTAAAGCAAGTTGGTTTACCTTCTAATTTGTCTAGGTGGTTTAGCTAGAAATATGAAACCTAATGTACAATCAATAAGATATGAAATGAACATACTTATGTGAATAAGATCTTGAACTAATTGTTGAAATTGGGAACATTTGAGCATACAACCACACTCCAAAGTATTGGCATCCATCTTGTATTGTACCTAGGAGATATATAAACTATATGGATTATACATACAAGCATGCTAAATCTATAAAATCAATAAATAGAACAATATTACCAAACATGGGTAGATGATATTTTCCCTCATTTATGAGGTTCTCTTCCTACAATAGCAGTGCTAATGATCCTATTAAATAGGGCTTGAAAGCATCCAAAGGAACATGCAAGAGAAAATCCTATATCCAACCAACCAAAGGGAGAAAAAAGAATAATAAAAGCTCATAAATGAGTAATATAGGACAAATCCATGTCGTGAGAGAGTTGATGGAGGTATATACTATTCTAGGTAGTCCAGGTTCTTGAGGGGAAGGAGAGACATATATCACAACAAACATTTGGCATAGTGTTAACACTTTTTTGAATGAGAACCAAGATTTTGAAAAATACAAAATCAAGGATATTTATAGATAAGATAGACACATAGGAAATTTGATAGAATAAAAAATATCCATGAAGCGAAAATGACCCTTTGAGCTGTCGATCCATAGGTTTAGTTGGACAAAGTATTGGTTTTCTACCAATTCATGGTTTTTTCACTCTAAAAGAGGGTCTTTGTTCAATGGGTTCAAGGGAGATAATGTGGATGAGTTGTACACACCATGGATCGCACACTATCAAGAAACTGAAAAAGGGGGACACCATATAACCCTATCAAACTTTGTGTGTGCAAAACAAGTATGGGGACATTAGGAACCTCATGGCATATAGATCTAACCTTAGTAAACTAAATCAACCACAAATGTGAAGGTTTATGAAAAGTAAGGAGGTATTTTCCAACTAAATATTCCACTGAGAGACAAACATAAATAAAGTATCATTGAAGAAATAAAACCATGGAGACCTTAAGCATTAAATATCAAATATAGAAAAACAAAATCATATACCTACACTTAAATAAGGGGCTAACCAATGAACGACTACCAAAATCATATATGTACATACCAAAATCATATATGTACACTTAAGTAAAAGACTAACCATTGAAAGACTACCAATATAAATAATTTATCCAAAAATAATGAAAAAAATTATCTTTACTCTATGGCTAACGCTACATAATTCTCCCAACACTCGTATCCAGTATTTTTGATGTGTTGTGTTCTGAGTGATTTTTATCCTTACTAAGCCGGCAATACTATGTATCATTTCTACTCTAGTATCCACTTTGTAAAGTGGAAAATGACAAGCTGCACAACCCATGCAAGGAGGTGCTACAAAAGTGGGCGAGGCCAGAATTAAAATCTATGGGCCGACGCATACAAGGAAGTATAATTCTGGTGGCCAAAGGTAACAACTAAAGGACATGGGGCTCGATACACTGCGTAAACAAAATTAATGATTATGAGCATCAATGAACCATGAAAAGTCTATAGCTATGTAGGGAATAATCTACATAATCATAATCTTATTCTTATCACTAGGATCAAATTTTCTATTATTTTTTTTTCATTATTTTTTAAAAGAGTTATAAACTATTTTTTTCTTTTCTAGATTTTATGGATTTTATAAAAAGTTAGTTAATTTTTAATTTATAACATAAAAATTTAGATGAATATTAACTTTATAATAATTTAAGAGAAAGATAAATTTATATTAATTTAATTGTTGAATATAAAAACAAAAAAATAATACTTTTAAAAATATAAAATAAGATATTTTTATTTTTTTAAATAAATTAAGATTTTTTTTTTATATAAATAAAATAAGATATTATAAAGTGTAATTAGTTTTAATTTCAAAAATTAAAAGTATCTTTTTTTAAGTAATGTTAAGAAGAAAATGAATATTGATAAATTAGCAATAAATTTTCACTAGTTTCAAATTGAAATTGGATATCAGTTAATTCTCAAAACACCAAGAAATGAAAGAGGGTTGAAGATGAAAAATACTTTCACTCAAATTGTTCATCTTATAATCAAATTCTTATTAATTTTCAAAATATCTGTCACACTACCAATCTTCTTGACTTTATCAAAATTATGCTAATTTTAAAATGTTTCTCTTAATTCTTATCAAATATAAAAATAAAATGTTAAAAAATTTCAAATAATTTTTTTACCTTCTTAAAATTGGTAAGCCATATAAATTTTAATAGACATTAATAATTTTATTATCACCACTATAAAATTAATTTACATAAAACATAATTATTATATAATTTTTTTAAATTACTTCCATATGAACTATTGTTTTAACAGTCATTACTTCTATACGAATTATTTCGCTAGTTCGATGAGCCTAAATCATTGGGGGAGACCATTTGAAATCTAAGGCATTGCTATGAACAATCGAAGCGCAAATCTAAGACTAAGCTAGATTGGAAAGGTAATGCAAAGAACAAAGGAAAATGGGACAAGAAATGAGCAAGACCTCAGGGTACAGATAATAAAGAGAATCTTGCACCATCTAAGAACAATGCATTAGATAGAGGACAATGACATCGATCTGAGGAGCAGAATAAGGAGCCCGTGTGGTGTTGGACTTATGGAGGGGATCATCATAGGAGAGATTGTCCACAATATCAGGGTGGTAGGCCTCGGATATATAGTGCACAGGACACACAGACTGTTGGGGATGTTGGTCAAAGTGTTCCTCGTATTTATGCATCATTGCAACACAAATAGGTAGACCATCAGGCATCTATCATTGAGATGGACAGTAAGTTTTGTGATCAAGTTATTTCTATGTTGATTGACCCTGGATCTAATTACAGCTATGTTAGTCCTGATTTGGTGGATAAGTGTGGTTTGAGTAAGGAATTGCATGCGCAATCTTGTTTAGTGTAGTTGGCTACAGGTACAAAGAAGCGAGTTCATCATTGGGTAAGAGCTTGTGCATTTGATTTGAATGGTATGCCTACCACAACACATTTGAATGTATTACCGTTGGGATTATACAATATGTTGTTGGGCATGGATTGGTTGTACCTTCACAGAACCAAGGTAGATTGTTATGACAAAGAAATTGAATGTGTGGATGACAATGGGTAACCAAGAGTCTTCTAGGGAAAGAAGAAAACCACATCAGTTAGGATGGTAACAACTATGAAAGCAAAGCACAACTGCAAAAAAGGGTGTGTGTTATTCGTAGTGCACATTTCTAGTGACAAAGGTAAGGAAGTTGAGGATGCAAATGTTTAGAGCAGGTACCTAGTTTTACAGCAGTTCAATGATGCATTTCCTGAGGATATTACAAAGTTACTACCTCACAGGGAGGTAGACTTTTCTATTGAGTTGGTGTCAGGGGCAACTCTAGCATCAAAAGAACCTCACAATATGAGCACACCTGAGTTGGTAGAGTTGAAGTTGTAGTAGAAGGAAATGTTGGACAAGGGATACATTAGGCCAATTGTATCACCATGGGGCACATCGGTATTGTTTGTGAATAAGAAAGATGGTACTCTCAAATTATGCATTGACTACAGGTAGTTAAACAAAGTGACCATCAAGAACAGGTATCCGTTGCCGAGGATTGATGACTTGTTCGATCAGTGGAAGGGAGCAGCAGTGTTCTCGAAGATTGATATGAGATTCAGATATCATAAGATATGCATCAAAGAGGAGGACATTTACAAGACAACTTTCCGAACCAAGTATGGGCATTATGAGTTTATTGTTGTTCCATTCGGTTTGACTAATGCTCCAACTACATTTATGTGCTTAATGAATAGTGTGTTGCGTTCGTATTTGGATAAGTTTTTTATTATGTTCATTGATGACATATTGGTATATTCTAAAAATGAGGAAGAGCATGTCGAGCATTTAGCAGCATTATTGAGGTTGTTGAGAGAGCATTAGTTGTATGCTAAGCTCATCAAGTGTAGTTTCTTTCAGACTGAGGTACACTACTTGGGGCATGTTGTCTCCAAGGAGGGCATTGCAGTAGATCCAGACAAGATAAGGGCCAACATGGAGTGGGTAGCTCCTAAGAATGTAGATGAGGTGAGATATTTTATGGGGTTGGCATGCTATTATAATAGGTTCATAAGGAACTTCTCATAAATTTCTTATCCTATCACATCATTGCAGAGGAAAGGTAAGAAGTTTGAATGGACAGAGGAGTGTGAGGCTAGTTTTAAGCATCTTAAGCAGTTGTTGACACATGCACCAATGTTAAAGATTGCATATTCAGACAAAGAGTTTGTAGTATGCGCAAATTCTTGCAAGAAAGGACTCGTTGGAGTCCTTATGCAGAATGGACAGGTGGTATGTTATGAGTCACGAAAATTGAATGAGCAATGAGCATAACTACCCCACACATGATCTTGAGTTAGCAACGACTATACATGCATTGAAGATGTGGAGACACTATCTTCTGGGTAGGAGGTTTACATTGATGAGTGATCATAATGGTTTGTTGTATCTATTTGACCAACTAAATCTAAATGGTAGGCAAGCTCGGTGGTTGGCTACAATCAGTGAGTTCAATTTCAAGATCAGGTACATCAAAGGCAAAGAGAATAGAGTGGCAGATGCTCTTAGTAGGTGGATACAGGTAAATCACTTAGAAGCTATGAGATCCTATGGGATAGACTTACATGATAGGATCTTGCAGGTAAGTTAGCGGGATGTCAATTATATGGAGATTATGAACAGGTTGCAGCAGAGTACAGGTACAGGTACAGGTGGTAGTACAGGTATAGGTACATGTGACAGTACAGGTACAAGTGTATGTGCACAAGATGTGGACTATTTCCTTACTTCAAATGGATTGGTTAGATTTAGAGACAAGATATATGTGTCAGACAGTAGTGAGCTCAAGAAGCTGATCTTGAGAGAGTCTCATGTGAAACCATATTCGGGTCACCCAGGCTATCAGAAGACACTGACCGCAGTGAAGATATTTTATTATTGTCCAAACCCGATGAGGGATGTAGCATCGTTTGTGGCTAGGTTTTTTTATTGTCAACGTGTGAAGGCAAAGTGTAAACATCTAGGAGGACTACTACAACTGATTGTGATTCCATAATGGAAATGGGAGGCCATTTCCATGGACTTCATCATAGGGTTGCCGAGGATAGTGAGACAACATGGTTCCATCATGGTTGTTGTGGACATGTCGAAAAAGATTGCACACTTCATCCCAGTGAAGTCTACATTCTCAGCTAGCGATGTAGCACAAGTGTAATCAAATATGTGGTCAGATTGCATGGTGTTTTGAAAAATATTGTGTCAGATAGGGATGTGAAGTTCACTTCCATATTTTGAAGGAGTTGTTTGTAGGTTTGAGCATAGAGTGGCCTTAAGTATAGCTTATCATCCGTAGATTGATGTACTAACAGAGAGGGTCAACGGGATATTGGAGGACATGTTGAGGATGTATGTGATGCATCAACAACGAAAGTGGGAAGAGTATCTTCCACTAGTAAAGTTCGCTTACAATAATAGGTATCATGAATCTCTGAAGATGAGTCTGTTTGAGGCATTGTATGAGCAGAGTTGCAATACTCCTATCAGCTGGAGTGATCCAGTTAACAAGCTGTTGATTGGACTAGACATGTTAGCAGACATGGAATAGGAAATGCAAGCGATCAAGAAGAATCTAAAGGAAACACAGGATAGGAAGAAGAGCTATGCAGATCAGAACAAGTTGTTCAAGGAGTTCCAGGTTGGGGAACATATGTACTTGCGCATCAAACTAAAGAAGAGCTCCTTACAGATTGGATCATGTGTCAAGCTGGTACCATGATTTTGTGGACCCTTCAATATTATTGAGAGGATTGGGCCAATAGCTTATCAACTTGCACTGCCTCCGACAATGAAATTCCATGATGTTTTCCATGTGCAATTTCTTAAGATGTTAAATATGTTGGTCATGTGATTGATTGGTATCTATTGTAGCTGGAACCAGATGGAGAATTCCAGCCGGAGCCTCAATGTATATTGCAGAAAAAGGTGCTCATGCTCCGAAACTGAGAAATCGAGCAAGTTAAAGTGTAATGGAAGCACTTTGGGCCTGACGAAGCTACATGGGAGATGGTGGATCAGATGCGAGCTATGTATCCTTCCTTGTTTACCAATTGAGGCAAAGCAATTTTGGTGTGATGTTTTGGCCTATATCTTGGTTTTGGTGATGTTGCTATATGTACATATGTATATGGATGTAAATACCACCATGAGCTATGTTATAAAGCTCCAATAAGCGATATGGGTGTCATGTCATTATGATGTTATGTTTGTTATGTTTTCATGTTGGTTTGCTTCTCAACAGGATGATCATTGTAAATATTGCAACGAGCTAAGTTATAAAGCTCCATTGGTAGTATGTTTTTCTTACAACATTTTTGTGGTTATAGGTGTTGTTGAACACCAAGGACGGTGTTCCCCAAGGGGGAGGGTTCTATAACAGCCCTGGTGAAAATTCCATGTAATAAAAGTTAATAAAGGAAAAATAATAACCACGGTTGATGGGACACTTATTCCAAGCTGAATGTTGGGAAAAATCCTAGTGATGGGGATCACTTGTGATTGTTTAATGACTAAGGAAATTGGTAAAGAAAATGGCTAAGGCTTTGGAAAAGAAAAATGACATTTTTGGCACATTTATTTATGAAAATAATAGAAATTAGGAGAAAAGGGAGGTGAAATACCACAGGTTGCATGTGAGGAGGAAAATGAAGGAAAATAATGGAAAATGAAGAAAATAGAGGCCTCATTCATAAAAAGGATTCTAAGGATCAGTTGGTGACCTTTTGTCAGTTCATTTTTGGAGCTCTCTCATTATTATCTCTCTCTCTCTCTCATATTCTTGGAGACTTAGATTTTTCTTGGAGCACTCTTGGAGGGTGTGGCATCCTTGGATTCTTGGAGCAAGAAGGAAAAGGAAGAGTAGGAAAGTGCAAGAGGACATCAGGATCATTAGATACATCGGATTTTGCTTGCAAGTACTGAGTCGCATGTATGTTTTCCTCACTTTTTTTGGCATGCATGCATATGCATGTGGATTATTGGTAATGATATGTCACTGGCATGGAGGATTTCCTGGATTGACAGTGGATTGCCTAGCCTTTCCATTTCCTGGATAGCCATGGATATTGTGGGTTTATTTCCTTGTTTGTTTTTTGTTGGTTCTCATGTTTCCTTAGCTTGGGTTTAGTTACTATTTCTTGGAGCCTTGGTTGGAAAAACGCACTAGAGCCCTGTAACAGCTTGGGTTGAGTTACTAGTCCCATATCATTGGTTGGGAAAATGCTCTGGAGCCCTTGGTTGGTTAAGTTACTAGTCCTAGAGCCTTGGTTGGATAAACGCTCTAGAGCTCGACGACAGATGTGGGTTGAGTTACTAGTCTTGGAGCCTTGGTTGGAACGAATGATCTAGAGCCCTAGATGGTTGGGATAGAGACCAATATGATGATGGTTTTGTGATGTCCAACCGTGAGGTTGAATCATTGTTTTATGGGTTGAGTTGGATGGCCTATGGAATCCCTAGATGGTTTTTGGATTGATGTGTTCTATGAGATCCCACATTCATGCTTGGAATATGGCACAAGGGTGAATGGCTGAAGAGAGATTTGGCTCAGCCATTCTACAGTCGAGTGTAACATGGAAGTCCCATCTCGGGTTTGGATTTTGCATAATCAATATGAGGTTATTTATCCTTGTATTTATATGAGTATTATACTGGATTATATGTGGTTTATATGGCTGTGATTTCATTAGTATTTCTACTGCTATTATGCTGGTTATATATGTGTTTTATGACAGTAGCTATGTATGACTCTCATCATGTTTTTACTTGTAAATGAATGATCTATGCATTTATGACCTAATGGATGAAATGGAAGTTAATATGTTGATGCATTAATGTCTCTTAGTGATTCTCAGCTAAGTATGAGACCCTTATGCTCAGATTTGTTATTTACACCTGTAGATTACATATTTGTGATATGTTTGATGAAATGCCTATCATGGCTAGTAGGGGTCTAGTCAAGGTCTCATTCAAGTGATTTAATTTATACTGTCATTTCCATGTTGTTTTACTGTTCTAAAGATGTGATTCAATTTTGGGCTGGGCTTGGAAAAGTGGCTCAAATCTCGGGGACACTAGCATAACACTGACAAAAAGAGTCCCTGAACACTGGCTTGCAGGCTTGTGAGAGCATCCAGAGGTCCCTAAACGCTGGCATGCCCATAGCATGAGAGCATCTAGAGGTCAAGTTGTCCAAAATCTCAGTGGGACCTAGGGGCGGGTTACCAAAAAGGTTGGATTGGTTCATGAGGGTCCTAATGATGATGTTGATTGTCTGTATGGAGTGCTTCTGTTGGTTCCACTTCCTTAACTTGACTTAGGAGGACGAATCATATCATAGTGGCCTCTCGTCGCATGTTTATCTCGACTGGACAGTTACTTGCGTAGATGTGGGAAGAGGGTGTTACAATTCTACACTGAAATATATTTCCAATGGTGTAAGAAAGACCTCAAAAAAAGTCCGTATGTAAAATTTATGTTACCGAGAAGTTGACCTTCTTGTTTTGTTCACCATGATTCAAGAGGATTCCACATCAACCCCATTACTCATGGAAAATGGGTTAGCCATGTGACCATGATGAAGAAGAATCTACAAGAGTCAAGTTGTAGCTCACTTTGTGGGTTGAATGTGTAAAAATTAAACCTTAGTTGGCTATTAGATTATGTGATAATTTGGACGCTAAAAGAAAAAGGAGTTCAATTCTATTTTAGTGCATTTTGCTCCATAGTAGAGTAGGGTAACTAAGAGTTGATAGAGAGGGAAGAATAGAGATGATTTGTGTTTTATAATATCCCACACGCCATAGGTCTCACTCCTTTGTATTTGCATCATTTCCATTCAGAGAAAAAGAGAGTGGAGTATCGACATCTTCCAGCGAGTTTTTCTCTCAAAAGGGTTTCTTGGGTCATATATTGTGTTATTGTGGTTTTTTTGAGTGATTGTTCTATTTTTTTTTCTCTAATTTCAACATTTTATATATTTCATGCATAAGTAGAAATACTAATTTAATAAATCCAAAAATTCTAAGGAAAATTAATCTTCACAATATATATTTTCATATTTTATTACATGTTTATCATATTTGTTATGAGAAATTTTCTAGTGGAATATCCACAACAATTTATGAATCATGGTTTTCAAAAAAGTGCTTATTTAGAAATGTTAGTATAGTTGTAGAGGTATTAAGGTATTTTTCCAACTATGACACCCTTTGGTTAAACCTATACAACTTATCCTTCAAGTGTCACTTCTCCTCTTGGGCATACACATTACTATCCCTTATGTCTTCTGCTCTTTCTCTCTTTAGTGATTTACTCATGTTGAGTATGTTATCTTCAAGGTAATGGGATTTTCATCATGGTCAAGGATCCAACTGCTCTGATAATAATATGATCCATAAAAATATGATTTATATCCCTCATGCTTCACCAACATGGATCTCCTCTGGAAATGAAATGTGTTCTTTGCAATACTTTCTTAGGATTTATTATATGGCTCAATTCTCTAAGTAAATTGAAAATAAGAAACTAGTTAACAATGAAATGACAATCATGCTTATGAGTTTAAGATCCACTTTCATCAATCACCTATATACATACAAAGAATTGCTTCACCTCCCTGTAGGAATGGGTAGAAAAGTTTTTTTTGTAAATTGGCTCAATGCTTAGGTTCCTTTCTTGTAATGTTGAAGCCAATTAGAAATTAATTACTAAGCATTGATGGTTATAGATATCTTGGCTCAATTATCACCATTTTATATCCACAATAAATTCAATGTGTCCTAGAGTAAAATTGTATTTGTGACAAAGTTATTCAATAGCATGAATGAATGGCTTTGATTTCAATAAATATGTGTTTCTTTCATGGCTCAAAGAATAAGAAATTTCATTTTACATTCAACTGCAAAGATAGCCTTACATACCACTCATTCATATTATCCTTCTTTGTTCTCCTCATTCTTCTATTTAGAACTAAATACAATTAAAGTGTCCATACTCTCATGTTCTTAGTGGTCTCAATCCAACCAATACAATGACCTAATATGGAAACTTGTACGTATGTATTTTATTATTTAGTAGTTACCTTAATTGATGAATATAAAGTAGTCATAAGTAGTGAAGTGTTTTAACAAAGGCTACATGGAGTGGTAAAGGTACACTATTCAAAGTTTAATTTCATATTCTTTGCCTAGCTACATCTACGAATCAACAGAACCATCAAGGAGATATCCCATGATTTTCACATAAAGAGGTCACCTACTAAGTGGTACAACCTTTGTATGGCCCATAAAGGCACCAATAGCCATCACTAGCACCTGCATCTTATAAGTTATCTACTAGAGGTGTGTACAACCTTAGGGATCATGTAATTATTAAGTATGTATTATCTTCACTTAGCATTAGCCTCACTATTTTTTGAATTTCCACACTTCAAGGCTAGAACTAGAAATGTAGCTAAATACTTGTAGTGGTCAAAATATGTTAGCTATTGATCCTTGAATTTAGAGTGGAGTAGATGGTTTTCATTCTAAAGCTATTGTTATTCACAATTTAGAGTTTGTGAATAGAGACTATTTTCGAAGTGAAATTAAAAAAAAAATACAATATTATGGGGCTCTTCATTATAACTACAATGCAACTAGTGACAACAGTTAATCATAAGGAAGTTACAATAATCTGACACATAGAACATTACACCACAACCATAAAAAATTATCAAAATAAATCAAATCTTAATGGAAACCACATTTACTACAGAATCCCAAGTAGGAAAAGCAACCTCGGGTGGTTCATTAGTGTTCATTTTTGCAATCTTAGCTTATAATTTAACTCATGGATCTATGACCTTCAACATTTATATAGGTAAGAATTTGTGCATCCTCACCTATTAAGCCACAACAAACCCTTTTTGAGTGTAATTACAAGAAGATATAAGTAGAGATAGGGGGTAGTGGGAAAACCAAAAGACTTGACCTTAAATCCCCCTTCCTAGCTCTCATCTCTCCTAATTTTACTTTTCTTCCTCATTTAATATTTTTCATCATCATTATCTTTCATTTACTTTTTAAAGTATGTGTTGTCTTTTTATTTTTCTTAAAACTTCATTATTTTTTAATTGACTATAATTACTAAGTCTCAGAACCATTTCTTTTTACTTCAATCCATTTTAGATCTGAAGGGAATGGAGTTGTCACCTAATTTTTGATGATAAGATGGAAATTAATGGGGAAATGGGAGGAAGAGGAGAATCCAATAGGTTACTTATTAAAAAATGGTTCAAAATATTCACCTATGGTTTGGCTTGTTTAGGGTACTTTGATTAGGTCTCAATGGTTTCCTTATATTTGGGAAATGTAAAATAAGATAGAAAGTAAAGCAAATTGGTTGACCTTCTAATTTGTCTAGGTGATTTAGCTAGAAATATGAAACCTAAAGTACAATCAAGAAGATATGAAATGAACATACTTATGTGAATAAGATCTTGAACTAATTGTTGAAATTAGGAACATTTGAGCATACCACCACACTCCAAAGTATTGGCATCCATCTTGTATTGTACCTAGGAAATATCTAAACTATGTGGATTATAAATACAAACATGCTAAATCTATAAAATTAATAAATTGAACAATATTACCAAACATGGGTAGATTATATTTTCCCTCATTCACGAGGTTCTCTTCCTATAATAGCAGTGCTAATTATCCTATTAAATAGGGCTTGAAAGCATCCAAAAGAACATGCAAGAGAAAATCCTATATCCAACCAAACAAAGGGAAAAAAGAAGAATAAAAGCTAAGAATGAGTAATATAGGACAAGTCCATGTCCTTAGAGGGTTGATGGAGGTATATACTATTCTAGGAAGTCCAACTTCTTGAGGGGTAGGAGAGAGAGACATCACAACAAAAATTTGGCATAGCATTAACATGTTTTTGAATGAGAACCAAGATATAAAATATAAAATATAAAATCAAGGATATTTATAGATAAGATAGACACATAGGAAATTTAATGGAATGAAAAATATCCATGAAGCGAAATTGACCCTTTGAGCTACCAATCCATAGGTTTAGTTGGACAAAGTATTGGTTTTCTACCGATTCATGGATTTTTCACTTTAAAAGAGGGTCTTTGTTCAATTTGTTCAAGGAAGACAATGTGGATGAGTTGTACACACCATGGATCACGCACTATCAAGAAACTAAAAAAGGGGGAGATCATATAACCTTATCAAACTTTGTGTGTGTGTAAAGCAAATATGAGGACATTAGGAACCTAATGGCATATAGAGCTAACCTTAGTAAACTAAATCAACCACAAATGTGAAGGTTTATGAAAGGTAAGGAGGTATTGTCCAACTAAATATTCCATTGAGGGACAAACATAAATAAAGTATGATTAAAGAAATAAAACAATGGAGACCTTACTTAGGCATTAAACATCAAATGTAGAGAACAAAATCATATACCTATACTTAAGTAAAGAGCTAACCAATGAACGACTACCAAAATCATATACCTACACTTAAGTAAAGGACTAACCATTAAAAGACTACTAATATAAGTAATTTATTTAAAAATAATGGAAAATTTTATAATCATGTTTGATTATTGAGTGTATAGATATAATAAATACAAAATCCATACACTATAATATTAACTATATAATACAATTGATAACAATTATTATTAAAATACCAAAAAAATCTCAAACCAAGAATATATAATATCATGATAAAGTCCTCAAATAAAGAAAACACTATAAAATTCCCAAACTAATGTAGTCACCAATGATATCATAATGAAATCACGATGAGAGAAAAGACGTGATATCATAATGAAATCACGATGAGAGAAAAGACCATATAAACAAGGGAATTTTCTTTAGTATGACTTTTTGGACTCTCCGTTGCTGGAATCCGATAGAAAAATTTGAGGTGAAATTTTGATTTGTGTTATTTAAAGTGGTTTTTTTTACTGTATATATGGATTTAGCAACCTGAAAAACCCCTAGGGCACTTTGATTATGCAGGGCTTACCCATCAAGTTTGTGATTTCAATACATTCCTACCAAATTTTAGAGAAATTAGACTGAAAAAAATAGAAATTAGATCGGAAAAAACCTATCAAAAAAACTTCCAAAAAATCACACTAAAAACAACTTAATAAACAAGTCTCAAATAAAATTACACTGACGTAAATCTAATATTATAAACCATCTAATATAATCCAAAAAGAAAAAGAAAAAAATTATGAGACTTTTCTCTTTTATTAGGTTAAAATTCTTAAAGGATAGTTTCTCCTTTACTATATTACCCAATCTCTCATCTTTATATGTGATTCATGTAATTTTTGGGTATTACCCAATCCCTCTTCTTTATGTATTGTGTTTTGGGTGAATTTTATCTTTACTCTAGGGCTAACACTACATAATTCTCCCAAAACTCGCATTCAATATTTTTGATGTGTTATGTAGTGAGTGACTTTTATCCTTACTAAGTGGGCAATACTATTTATCATTTTTACTCCGGTATCCACTTTGTAAAGTGGAAAATGACAAGCCGCACAACTCATGCAAGGAGGTGCTACAAAAGTGGGCGAGGCAAGAATTAAAATATATGGGCCAAAGGTAACAACTAAGCGACATGGGGCTCAATACACTGCGTTAAAAAAAAATGATTATGAGCATCAATGAACTATGAAAAGTCTATAGCTATGCATATGTAAAAAGACATGTGAAAAGGAATGTATGGAATATTTTACAGAATTTTATTTTTATTATGAGGATCAAATTTTCTATTTTTTTATAATTATTTTTTAAAGAGTTATAAAGTATTTTATTTTTTAAGATTTTATGGATTTTATTAAAAGTTCGTTAATTTTTTAATTTATAATAAAAATCTAGATGAATATTAACTTTATAATAATTTAAGAAAAAATAAATTTATTCTAATTTAATTATTGAATGTAAAAATAAAATAGAAATAATACTTTAAAAAATATAAAATTAAGATATCTTTATTTTTATAAATAAAATAAGTTATTATAAAGTGTAATTAATTTTGATTTCAAAAATTAAAAGTATTTTTTTATTAATGCGAGGAAAAAATAAATATTGATAAATTAACAATAAATTTAAGTTTTGTAGTGAAATTGGATGTTAGTTAATTTCCAAAACATCATGAAATGAAAGTAAATTGAAGATGAACCATATTTTCTTTTAGATTGTTCATCTTATATTCACATTTTTTTTTAATTTTCAAAATATTTTACCAAAATTATTTAGCTTCTCTTAATTTTTATTGGGCATTGCGCCTATAGCCCAGTGTAAGGTAGATGTGTAGGTGTAATGTATGTATGTAAACAATTTTAAATGTTGGCTGAATTAAAAAAAAATAAAAAGTTAAATGTTGGCTAAACAAAAAGTTAAAAGTAATATAAATTTTGATGAGTGTAAACATTTAAATGTTGGCTCAATAAATATTAAAAAGTTAAAAGTATAATATATAATTTGTTATATTTTGATTTTGTTATTAACTTGGGAATAAGATTTGTTACAATACCATGAACCAATACAATGGCTTATCAATACCACATGCCCAAAAACCCACCCTTATTTAACAATCAAAATATTTTATATCAATATGAAAAGATTCTTAACCATGGATATTCACCCGTACTTTATTGTGGATATTATTAACTTGTAAATAGGCTTTGTTACAATACCATGGGCTAATACCATGGCTTATCAATACCACATGACAAAAAAACATAACTCATTTCACAGCCAAAATATTTTATAACAATATGAAAATATTCTTAACTATGAACATTCACCCTCACTTTGTCATTGATATTATGAAAATGTGAATAGTCTTTGTTACAATACCATGGGACAATGCCATGGCTTATTAATACCACATACCCAAAAATCATAACTTATTTCACAATTAAAATATTTTATAACAATATTACAAGATTCTTAACCATGGATATTCACCCACTTTACCATGGATATTATTAATTTGTAAAAAGACTTTGTTACAATAGAATGGGCCAATCATGGCTTATCATTACCACATGCCCACAAACCATAACTTATTTCACAATCAAAATGTTTTTTAAATATTTTATTTTAATTTAATTACATACCATTTTTTTAATTAAATCCAAAAGAAAATGGTTATAATTACTTTTGAGATATATCTAAATCCTTATCACCACGACTAGTAAAAATATTTCCATAGAAATTAAATAAGGGTTTTAATAAAATTAAAATAAGATTAAGGGTTTTAATAAATTAAAATGAGAATACCTTTATAGATAAAGATGTGAAATTTATATAATATAAATAATATTATTAAGAACTAGCATAGATCCATCTTAAGTAAGGACCATCTTAAGTAAGGATCCAAGCGTTGAGAGCAAGCAAAGTGACTAATAATAATAGAGGAAAGATAATGCATGATTCTTTGAAGTCTTTCATTATTATATTTTCTTTGACATGATTGATCCAAAATATAGGTTTAATATTTTACAACCAACTGCATTTTTTTTAATCTAGACACTTTCTTAAACACGATACAATGGGATCAAATTTAGGAGGGGGGGGGGGGGAGGGGGAGCGGGTGGAGAGAGAGAGGGAGGGAAATAGTGACAGAGTTGGAGGTTGGAGAGAGAGAGAGAGAAAGAGAGAGAGTGTGTGATGGGGGAGAAAGAGGGGGAGAGAGGAAGGAAGAGACAGAGGAGGGGAGAGAGGAAGGAAGAGACGGAGGAGGGGAGAGAGAGGGAGGAAAGAACAAAGACATAGAGAGATAGAGTTGGATAGAGAGAGGAAGTGACAAGGGAGAGATGGAGAGAGAGTGAGGGAGAGAGGAGAGGATGGAAGATAGAGAAGAGGAGTGGAGAGAGATAGGGAGAGAAGGGGAAGAGAGAGAGACAATGACACAAAGATGGATGTGAGAGAGAGAGAACATAAGAGAGGGAGGGAGATAGTGATAGAGTTGGAGAGAGAGAGAGAAAATGTGGGAGAGATAGAGGGATGTGGGAGAGAGAGTTAGAGAGAGGAAGGAAGAGAGAGGACTTAAGAGAAAGAAGGGGAGAGAGAGAGGGGGTGAAAAGAGGAGAGATGGAGACATAGAGGGAGAGAGGAGAGCGAGAGGGAACAAAGAGTCAGAGAAGGGGAAAATAGAGAGGAAGAGAAGGGGAAAAGAGAGAGAGGGAGAGGAAGAGGGAGGGAGAGATATAGATAGATATGGAGAGAGAGTATGTGTATGTTTGGGGGATGAGATAGAGAGAGGAATAAGAAAGAGACACATAGATACAAATATAGATATTATATAACCAACCTAGATCCATCTTAACCCTGGATCTAGCGCCTAGAGGGATCAAATCCCTCCAAGTGCAAACACACCTTTACTCAAGTTTTGCTCTAAAAAAAGGTTTTCACCTCAAGAGTTTTGATCCCGGTCGGCACTGGATAGGTCTGAAGTTACTTGATAGATCTGGGGTTAAGATAGATCTAAGTTGGTCAAATACAAAAATAAAATGTTAAAAAAATCAAGTAAATTTTTTACCTTGGTAAACCATATCAATTTTAATGACCATTAATCATTTTTTAAGCAAAGTCTTTCGGTAGAAATCACATAAGAGAAATTTTTGGTCCATGTGTTTTGACCAATAAGTGTGGTTCATCACAGACCATGACAAAGGCTTAAATAGAGAGCAATGTAGAGACATAATTTCAAGTAACGGCTATATTTGAACAATAATATTTAAATTATGATATTAATTTATTAATATATTAAAAGCAAACGGCTAGTTTTTGAAAAAAATATATTTAAATAATGATATTATTTCATCAATTTATTAAAAATATTAAGGCTATACTAAACGACTAGTTTTTGAAAAATAATATTTAAATTATGATATTATTTTACTAAAAACAAATATTAATAAGTAACCACTATATTAAACAACTATTTTTTGAGAAATAATATTTAAATTAATTTATTAAAAAAAACAAAACAAAGTCAAACTCTAAAAGAGGGAAGTCAAAAATTATAAAAACAAGTCAAGACCCTAATCTAGACAAAATCATTTGATAAATAAAATAATTATTGGGAATAAAATAAACTGAATTAAAAATAATTAATGGAAAAATAAATAAAATAAAACAAAAATATGCACAAGTCAAAAGATATATATATATATATATCCAAAGAAAAGTAATCAATAAATATGGGGTTGAGCCCCATTAAACAAATAACAAAAATACTAAAAGGAGTTGAGAGCGAATAGGATGATACAATACATAAAAAATACGAAGGATCAAGAAAATAAACTCTAATGAAAAATAAATTAACAACAAATACTATAAAAGGGATGCCAATACCTACATAGATAAACAAACAAACAAAATGAATCTCAAAAATAAGCCTAAAGAACTAGGAGGACAAGACACGGACCCAACTTCTACTACTATTCTATCCATCGTCTCTATTCAAATTATTGGGTCTTTTTTCAATTTCTAGGGCCTCCCTCAATTTACGATGATGGAAATGACTAACCCTAGCAACGACTTGGGCCTCCTCAATGGAGATGTGATGCTTAGATTTATCTGCATGCTCCGCCAAAGCAGAGGAGTGGGTCCTACCATGCTTGATGTTAGCACCATGCTCACAAATTCTTTGATTAATCGAGCAACCAATCTCACCAATGTAGGGAGTCCCACAAGAGGATGGGATAACGTAAGCACCGTTCATATTCCTGGGGTCCACTGGGTCTTTTACAGATCTAAGGGAGCTCCAGATGGTATTTAAAGGCTTAAAGGTTCAAGCCACCCTTAGGATCGCAATCTTGTCAGTGGTCCCTTGGATAAAAGGAAGATGAACACAAGAAAATCGATCCTTGGTATCTTTCTTAGCACTAGGACCTTTTTCAGCTCTGAGGAAAGCCTTAGTACATTGGTGTCTACTATACCCATTATTTAAGAAAACACTTAGGAGATGTGCTTTCTCTTCATTGAGATGGTTCTCATAAGAAAATCTTAAAGCTCTAGTCGCTAAGGTGTTGAGAACACCAATATTTTGAGGTGGGAAATAATGAGAATCAGCATGAAGATATTGCTTCGTATGAGTTTTCTTACGAAATACCTGATGAGAGAAAGAGTCATCATCATTCCTTGAGAGGAGGACGTCAAGGAAGGGCAGACTACCATTACATTCAAATTACATGGTGAACTTTATAGAACTAGATTGATTGTTAAGATGGAGGAAAAACAGTTCCAACTTTTCTTTACCATGGGACCAGTTGACACACGTGTCATTCACAAACCTCTTCCACATCTTAGGCAGAAGACGAGAAGAAGCTAAGGCCTTTGATTCGAAATCCTCCATGAATAGATTAGCTACCACAGGGGAGAGGGGGGAACCCACGGCGACACCACAAGTTTGCTCATATAATTCCCCATCGAATGAAAAGAAAGTAGAAGTAAGACAAATACCAACTAAATAAGCCGTATCAGGATCTGTGATACACTTGATGACTTCGATGGCCTCGTTGATAGAGATATTAGTGTAGAGAGAGACCACATCAAAGCTCACAAGCTTGTCATCTGCATCAAGCTTGAAACTCTGTAACTCATTAACAAACGATGCAGAGTCCTTGACGAAGGATTTTGTATGGCCAACAAGGGGCTTAAGCTTTTGGGCTAAATGCTTAGCAAGAAGATAAGTTGGCCCTCCTATCGTGTTGACAATGGGTCTCAGAGGAGCCCATTCCTTATGAATCTTTGGCAGACCATAGATTCTGGGGGTAAGAGGGCAACTTTCAATAAGCTTATGATTGAACGCGCTGACCGAGCTACTAGCCTTTATAACAAGAGCCACACTTTTGGAAATCTTCTTCAGGGAATCCTTGTTGAGTTACTCCTGCTATTATGGAGGATCACAAAAACTTGAATACAGAAATTAATAATTTTATTATCACCACTATAAAATTAATTTATATAAAACACAATTATTATATAATTTTTAAAAATTAAAACAACATCAATTTATTTATTAATTATTTTATTTTAATACTTATTAATAATATATTACCTCAACCTTAAACCTAAACATTCAACTAAATAAAACCAATTATAAACAAAGCATAATTATTTTATTTTAATAGTTATTAATAAAATATTATCTCAACCTCAAACCTAAACATTCAACCATATAATTATAAACAAAGCATAAATCCCTCTAGGAAGAAAGTTATAAACGTGTCTCATACGTACGCAGCACACGCATTCAATGCGATTATTACTTTTAGTTAATTATGATATTAAGATATAATCTTAATTTTCTTATAAATTCTTTAAATTTTTATTTAAAAGAATTAATAAATTTAAATATTTAATTTTATGAATTTAAAAAAAATCTAAATTTAATGATATAATTAGTGAAAATTGTAAAATAAATTTTGAATAATAAATAAATTCAATAGAGTATATGATTGACATTTGTTTAATTCATTTAAATTATGCAATTTTAATAATAATATTTACCATTTTAAAAAAGAGGTTTGAAAAATCATGTTTTTAAATCACCAGATTAAGAAGGCATTGGAAATTATTATTTTTTTATATATATTTTGTGGCATATTCAGTTCCAGAAGTAACTAAGTAAACTTAAACTTCTTATGGGGCGGCCGAGCATACCAGTCAAAATTTCACCTTGTGAGCATGGACTCTATCTCAAGGCCAAAAAAGGCAGGTGGATGGGGCCTTCTTGACATGAAATGCTTTGGAAAAGCGCTCATCTGCAAATCCCTTCACAGAGGCATCTTTGGTAGCAGTCCGTGGAGTACTCTCATCAATCAGAAGTATCTCAAAGGCCGAAATATAGCATACTGGTACAGAAGGTCCACTCTCGGCATCAGATCAGGTTCCTCCATTTGGCTTTGCTTCAGGAAAATTCAATCCTTTTTTATGATGAATCTAAAATGGACTATCTTTTCTGGCACAAGTGTCTTCATTGGTATTGACCCTACCCTGCACAACCTAGAATCCATGATCCCACCGCCATTACTCTCCTTTTTCCATTCAAGGGGTCTTTTTACCTGGGACAAGCTCATTCTCACATGGTCCTCTCAGGAGCCTATCTGGAAAAACGACCTCCAATTGGCCTTACCCCCCCCCCTCCGCCCCCTATGGCTCTCTTTTACCAACCGATTCACTCACAGCGAAATCACTCAAATGGGGACAATGGATGAATTGATTTGGTCAACTGGGAAATCAATCCATCCCATTTCTGTCAGGAACCTCTACACAACCCTTTCCCCTCACTCTCCGCCTTCCTCCCCTACCTTCCCTGCCAAGCTCTGGAAAGCCCACTGCCCTCTCAAGTCCATCCTTTTCTCATGGCTTCTTTTCTCCAACAAGAACCTCACCTGGGAGGTCCTTCAAAAAAAAGGTTGGCACGGTCCTAGCAGGTGTCAGCTATGCTCAGCTGCGGCAGAATCAAATTATCATATGTTCTTCGACTGTACCGCCTCCACTGCAATCTGGTATGACCTCTCTCTGACTTATGGTTTTCCTCACCGATCTTTTGCTTCTGTACAGGATGGTTTCTTATGGTGGAGCGCCCAATGTCCCTCCTGGCATGCTCTTTTCATTCTCACCTGCTGGCATCTCTGGAAGTGGCGGAATGGTCGTATTTTCCAAGGCTGTTGTCTGCCTCTTATCTCCATCTTGACTACAATTTTGGGGTTCATGCTTTCTCTGGACTAAGCGGGCTCTCCTATAAGCCCTATTATCTTTTTATGCTCCAGCAATGCGCTCCAATATGTAAAATCTTTGCGCTCTATCTGAATGAGCTCCCTCAGAACTGTTATATTTCGTTACATTTTTGGACAGTTTTCTACAGAACCTATTTGGGGAATCAGTTATTCCCTTTTCACTATGATTTCTCTATTATGGCTGAGGTTTTGAACACATATGTATATCTTGATCTTTATATATCCTTAATATAATCCATACTGATTTTTCTCTCTGAAAAAAAAATATTTTTATTATAAAGTAGTTTGTGTTCATAATGGAACATTTTGACCTTTATATAAAAAGTAAACTTTTAAATTAGCAACAAACCGCTGGAATACATTTCACTATAACCGCCACAATAATAACCAGTAAACGTAAAGTTTTTCGCGCCTTGATTCCTGTGTCATAATGGCTGATTAATTTTTTTGGTCCCGGATAAGATGGCGAGGATCATAATATCCATACTGTTTGTAAATTATCGACTTTCATGATTGCCTACGTATATATACACACAATATATATATATTTTCTTCACAAAGTCGTCCAGGATGTGACTGACACTAAATTATAATTAAGAGTATAGTTCAGTGTTTATACCACTGACATTTGCATTCCATTAACAAATAAATTAATTAATTATTCCTTCTTGTTTTGTCTCGGCTCTCACTGCAAATGAAATTCTTCCACTCCATTACAGTATATAGTGCACGTCTATTCCTTTGAATTTGCCTGCCTCTGGACACATTATATTATATATATATATATATATATATATATACCTGCTTAAGAATATATATATATATATATATATATCATCCAAATGGTTGGTTGTATGAGCTAGTAATTCAATAATATGTTTCGTATACTTTCTTCAACTCGCTTATCACGTGCAAGCAACAACTAGGAGCACCTCCAACAAAATGGCCTGCACAACAGTTTGACAGACATATTTATATTATATGTGCCCTTCCTCTCTAGGGAACTTACCCACACATGTACTGTAAATACATGCACCCAAGGGCAATTCTTTACATTCACAAGCCTTGTCTTTTCATGTACTGTAAATACATGCACCCAAGGGCAATTCTTTACATTCACAAGCCTTGTCTTTTCAATAACAAAAGGTAATAAAGCCTGCTTCTGGAACCACAACTTCATTAACCAAATATAAAAGAGACAATTTTTTTAAGTGGGCAGTGCTTTATGACTCATCCCAGAGCCATCAATGGCAGTGATTGATTAAGGAATATTTTGGTGGCCAATATTCTTCACTTGGGCATTTTTTCACATAGTTCGAAATAATACAAAATTGAAAACGAACATAAATTTTTGTTGGTATAAATGATTAAAAAATTGAAGATTATAAATAATTTTCTTACACTTGCAGGAAAGATATAGGTCCTGCATAAATAAAATACTCCTGCTGCACTATTCATGTGCACTGTCCTCTTTTTCGATGTCTAGAGCTCTGTGGATTATCCATTTGTCCCCCCTTTTGAGACTTCCTCTTTTATGTGGGTCCCATTGGGAAAAATTGATGCTTATGCCTTTTCTGTGATTGTCTGGCCTTTCGCTCTTTCACATGGTGACATTCCACTGATAAACCGCCATAAATACATGATCTGCTTTTATCCAATATACTATTCTCTTCTTCAAGCTTTTCTTGGCTACTTGTTGCTCTGGGGTTTTATGCTGTCCATGCCCTGGTTGTGTTTCTCTCTGTAAGCATTTGGTCTGTTTATGGACTTTGAATTACATTTTGATCTTTTATTTTGAGTTGTGGACTTTGAATTATATTTTGATCTTTTATTTTGAGTTGGACAACTTTTGAGGTTAATCAAAGCTCCATGATTGAGCAGATTTTAGAGGTCTGCACCACCTACTAGCTCCAGCATTCAAGGCTCATTTTGATCATGTATTTTGAGACAAATTTTGAGGTTAATCAAAGCTCCATGATTGGGCAATTTTTGGAGGTCTGCACCACCTACTAGCTACAGCATTCAAGGCTCTTCAGCAGGGTTGGTTTAGTTCTGTTTGATAGTCAAATATAGGAGAGTTATGTGAATACTATCATTTCAGTAGTTGTTCAGAATAGCTTTTCTGTTGGGCAGCCAAATATTCTACCTATGTTCACCATCCTACTGAAGTTCTTCCACGTAGTTCTTCTATTCCATTGCTGTATATGCTTTTGGCTCTGTGGTACAAGCCTTTTTTAAATTTTCAACCTTGTTGCTAGTTACTATAGGACTGTATCTTTTGGATTTCCCTGTCAAAACTCTCAAACTTTGTCTCTGAGATTATTTCAGGTCTTAATACCTTAGCTGGTCAATTGGACATATTGTGCTGTCTGCAATCCAAATTGATTCTTTGAAGGCAGCAAAAGGATCTGCCATGGAGTCAGAAATTGCAGCAGAAGCAGCATTTTCATATTTTGGATCTGACAGAATGAATATTGAGACAGAATCTGAAAGGTTTGTCCAAGATTTTCCCTCTTTAACATGGCTGCAGTCAAATCAGATGCTTATTTCTCATTCAAACCAAATGAGCATCCTCAAAGACTCTGCAGACCCAATCCATCCAGCAGAATGCAGCAGAGAAATATGTGATATGGGAAGTACCCAATACAACAATATGAATTTTTCTGCCAATCTGGATGCTTCTGGGGCGAAAACTGCAGTGTCCACAAAGAGATCAATGCCTATTTCTGTGGACAAAAGGTACCCAATTCAGGATTCATTCCATTCTCTTGGAAGCAATTGGGAGGCCATCTCAAATTCCCAGAGCAATTCAGCTTCGGATGAAGCAGATGACCAGCAAGCAATAAACGTGAGGAAGAAGAGAAGGATGTTGTCTAACAGAGAATCTGCAAGGAGGTCTCGGCTCCGGAAACAACAGCACTTGGACGAGCTAAGGGCACAGGTGGCTCATCTGAGAGCAGCAAACGGGCAGATAATGAACAATTTTAATATTGTTTCACAGCGTTATGCTCAGATTACAGAGGAGAACCGCCTGTTGAGCTCAGAGGCGGTGGAGCTCAGCCAGAAGCTCGAGAGCTTACGCCACACAATAAATGTTCAGTATCATGGTGCCTTTAGAACTATGAGTATTGAAAACGGGAATTGCAGCGTTGCGCACCTGAGCTCAGAATTAAGCACCATTGCTCAGTCCCTGTTATCTCCCGATCTCTTGTTATGAGTCATAGAGCGTTCTTAAAGTTATCACGTCTGAATACTGTTTTTTAAATCATGGATTAGGTATTTGGTTGGATTTTGTACATGGGACAACCTCGTAAAACCCTATGGCTTCAGAAAAATCAGGCGCTGTGGGCAGAAAAAAAATAGAGGACAGGGCTTCCCATCGAATCTTTATAATCTTATCGAGATAATATTTTGGGTTGTTATGTAGTTTCAACAGTTCAATAAATGTACGTAGAATCATTTGACGATCCTGAATCATAAATATAAATTAATGGATAAATACTTAAATTTTACAATATTATGTTTATGGATTTTGGAGAGAAAGTGTTTGGTTAAGGTTTTTTTTGGTGTAAAGTTAATAGGTTTAATATTATGTCGATTTGGTTTTGGATAGATAATGTTTTGTTAAGGCATTCTTTGATGTGAAGTCACCAGGTTTAATATTATGTCTACAAGTTTTGAGTAGACTCTGCTCTGTTAAAATACTCTTTAATGTGAAGTTATTCGTTAATTCCCCATCCCAATTAAATTAATATAATAGACATAATAAATGTATAGTCTTACCAAACTTAAAAAAAACAATAACAATATTGCAATTTTTTTAAAAAATAAAATTAAATATTCATCCTAAATATGTATTTCATTATTAAAAAAATTAACTAATTTAATAGCAACATTTTATTATTTAACATATACATGTTGAATTAAAATTATATTAATTTTATCATTATCTTAAACTTTTCCAATTATTCCTTCATCTTAACACATACTTTGCACCATAAAAAAATTCACGCGAAGCAATACGAGCGTGTATGGGAAAACTAAATGTAATGATTTTCCTCTTTTAAAAAAGGAAAACTAAATGTAATAATTCATTGCCATATAGAAATAAAACAAAATGTAATGATTTTCCTCTTAAAAAACGAAAACTAAAAGTAATGATTCATTGCAATATAGAAATTAAAAACCCAGAGTCGAAAATTCGCGAATAAAATTTAGCTTCTTGGAAATTTTATTTAAAAGTAATTAATAATTATATTAATTTTAATAATATATCATTTTGAAAAGAAGAATTTTAAATTATTTTATAATTTATTTTAATGTTATATATTTATTTCGATTAGTTTAGTATTGTATAAACAAGGGTAATATAGTAACTAATATTGGTTGTTTAGTTTAAACATAGTTTAATTAAACAAAAAATTTAACAAAGACAAATATTTTATCGCAAAAATAAAATAACTAATAGAATATTGTATTGTTGAATGTCATGACCATTAAAAAATATGATTAACTATTATTGTTTATATTAACATACATATATTTATATGTGTGTGTGCATTTTTATTAATACATATAATTGTTTATAATTATATTTATTAAAATATATTTTTAATATAACAAAAAGTCACTTTAAATTGAAAATATTGTGAAAAAATTATAATTCATGAAAATAGAAATAATAAAAAAATTAAAAAATTAAAAAAGTTAAATAAAAAAGAAATAAAAAATTAGTAATTAATAGAAATGGAAGTTACTAAAAAACTCATTATAAAACCTCAACCAGTGACTTTACAAATAAATAAATTTAAATAATAACAAATAAATAAAAATCGAATTTCTGATGTTAAACTATAGATAAGTGTCATATATTTTTGGCCAAAAACAAACTAATACTTACAAAACTGAAATAATAATAAAAATTACATTTACAAAATGTCATTAAATATATTAATAACTAGATTATAAATAAAGAATATAAGATATTTTAATTAGAATGAGAAGTTTGTATTTATATGTAAGTTTGCTTTGGATTCTAACCAATATATTAAGTAGTGCATAGTTTTATTTTCCAAAAAACATCTTCAGTTCTTTTATTTAGCAAAACTGTTTTTTTTAAGGGACTTCAAACTCATAACAAAAAATAGAGTTTTATAGGTATATACCTTATACCTATAAAACTAATCCACCAAAAAATAAAATTTAATTTACATGCCATATGATTACTAATTGATAATGCAATCATTAATAATTGTGTAGTGTCAATCCATTTAGCTCTACAGAACATGAGAGGAATCATCTGCCATTGATTTTTAAATCTCCCAATCTTAATTTACAACCTTCTTTAATACACAAGTGAGCATATTTATTGACATCACAAAAAACATGGAAATATGTTATTGAAGATAACTCTTTGTTGCTTTCCTAATTCTTTTCATAAGAATTTTTAATATTTTGTCCTAAGAGTTTTTCACCAAATGCTAAATACAAAGGGAGTCTCCCACAACAGTGAGAGAAGCTACCTGATTTTCTTTGGCTAATTGAATCTAATGGTAGAGGTCATAAGCTTTAACTTAGTAAGTTTGTTATTTATCCTAACCTCATCAATACTCTACAACTTTAATTTCTTAAAAACCATAGAACACCCCTCCTCTCTCTAAAAAAATTATAATATTAAAATTCATAATTTATTATTATAATTTTTATAATAATTAATTCATTTAATAATTTAATTTAAAAAAAATATGAAACTATTATAATAATTAATTGATTGAATAATTTAATTTTTAAAATATAAATAATTTAGTTGGTTATTTATTTATTTATTTTTAAATATAAAAATAATTAAATAATTTTTTAAAGTAAAATAAATCAATATAAATCCTCCATAATCGCACATTAAAAATTGAATTTATTATTCTATTATAAATATTTCTTTTCCCTTGATCATAAATTAAAAACTAAATTTTGTTCCATTACAAAGCCAAATCAACACCTTCATAAGTTCCACGTACGCAAATCTACTAAAGAGGACAACCCCTTCCCAAGCCTGTTTCAATGTTTTATTCAATCAACCACCTTTGTATAACAAATATAACCACACATATTTGCCTATGTATAAATTTTTACGGTTTAAAATTTAAACATCAGATACAGGGAATTATATGTTTAAAGAAAAATGAAAAGACATATAGACATATATTTTTCCAAATTAAATAGGTTATTAATTGAAGAAAAAAAAAACAAATAATATGATGTCATCTTTCAAACTGTTATCGAACATTTCCTAGCTAAGCAACTTTCATTTTTTCTTTTCAATTTTTATTTTTTATATAAAACTAATCCACCAAGTGCATTAGACTTTGAGCGTGGTCCGAAAGTTCTAAAATGGAATAGTAAAAAATAATTCTGTTTAGAAATATTTAAATTTAAATTATTTTTTTATAGGATTTATAGGGATATTGCTCGCTGGCTTTTTTCATGGATTTGTATAATGTATCCATTTGTTCAATATATATGCGTCATACGAGGATCGTAGGGATTTTTTTTGGATCAAATGGATGTATGTGAATTCCTCATTATTGCTAGAGATTTGAATCTCATAATGAGGTGAAGAGTGTTGGGAATAGAGATGTAAAATAAATTTATTGGGCTATTTTTTAAAATTTATTTGAAGTTAATTTTTTTTTGTGGGTATTTGTTTAAATGACTTGGATGAATGGTCAGGTTGGTCTCGAACACATTGCAAATCACTTGGATCGATCTTTGGTACATGCAAATCTATTGGATAGGTTGGGATTTATGCAATCTTAGGTTTCTCTGACATCGCTTTTGAGCCATGCCCCAATCATTCTTGAAGGGAGATCGGACATGGAAATGATTACCTTTCAAGTTTAATAAATCTTGGGTAGGAGAGCAGGATTTTTGCAGGTTAATCTGCAACATATGGTCCTAATTCACAATTTCAAATGAACTATCATGGATGGAGGTTGTATCTTTGAAGTTGCATAGTCTCAAAAGGGCGGTTAAGTTTTGGGAATGAGATAAATTGGCTACACATCCGAAAGAACTTAAGGGTATTGATGGTATGTTTAAACATTGCAAAAGATGGCGGTCTTTTATCGCGAGAACACATTGATGAGATTCGGGAGTTGGAAGAACATAAGAGACATTTTCTCTGGTTGTAGGAAGAGACATGGAGGCTTAAAAGTCGTGTTGTCTGGCTAAAGGCAGGTGACAAAAATACTATGCTTTTTCAGCAATTTGCAACAATGCGAAGGGACAAGAACACAATTTGGGAGATTGCCTTTGAATCGGGTGAAATATTCATAAGCACTAGGGACATTCACAAGGAGGCTATGATATATTTTGGGTTTTTTTTTTTCAAGAAATGTAAATGTTGACATAGATAATCAAATGGAGTTTATTAATTCCTTTCCTCATATGTTCTCGATGAAGGAGGTTATGAAGCTTAACAAACCTATTATGATGGAGGAGTTGACATATGTCCTTAAATCTTTTGTGATAGATAGATATCCATGACCAGACAGATGGATGATTGAGATCTTCATTCACTTGGATATTATGGGTGAGGATATGATGAATCCAAAAAAAGAATCATGACGTAAAAGAATGATCATAGGCGATATAAATGCCACTTTCATAGCACGCATCCCTAAGTTTCTTTTAAGGATTATAGGCCTATGTCCTTATGTAATATCACATACAAAATGATCTCCAAAATTATTACTAACCATCTGAAAGGGAAGCTATTAGATTTCATATCAATGGAACAATTTGGCTTTTTAAGGAATGGTAGATTCAAGATGTCATTGCCATTGCACAAGAGCACATTCATTTGATTAGGTCAAAAAAAAATGAGAATTGTTCTTAAGCTAGATTTGCATAAGGCTAATGATAGTGTTGATTGGTGTTTTGTAAGGGTGATCTTGCACAAAATCAGCCTATCAATTGGCGTTGTGGACTAGATCATGGCATGTGTCACAATAATAAATTATGTTGTTTTGATTAATGGACTACCTACTAATTTCTTCAAGGCTCATAGTGGGCTAAGACAAGATTGTGCACTTTCTCCACTTTTGTTTTTACTCGTCATCAATGGGATGAGCAGGAAAATTTTCATGGCAAAGATCGACAAAAGGTTTTTTGGACTTCAAGTCAGAAAGAAGGTAATTATAACTCATCTAATGTTTGTTGATGATGTACTTATCTTTGGACAGGTATCCATAAGTCAGTGGAAAGATCTTATTCTCATCATCTCAAAGTCCAGGGATGCTTATGGTCTTTTTATGAATAATACTAAATCATTACTCATCCACGCCTCTGATTAATAGGAGGTCATATCTGAGATCGCACACATCTATGATGTTGGGACCTCATCTTTGGACAATGGTTTCACCTATCTTGGCCACAAATTAAAGCCAAATTGTTACCATATTATGGATTGGCAATGGATAATTAAAAAAATTGAGTGCAGGTTATCACTTTGGAAACACAGATGGTTATCGATGAGGGAAGTATGATCCTCATTTAGTTGGTTATGCAGAACCTTGTAGTGTATTGGATACATTTATTTATGCTTCCCAATAAGGCCATTAAAAATATCAATGCCATCATTTCCAATTTTCTATGGTCTGGGGCAAGGGGCAGTAAAATATCTATTTGGTATTCCTGGGTGACATTACTAAGTCAAAGGATAGTGGTGGATGGGGTTTAAAAGTCTTAAAAATATTTGGTTGGGCTCTACTATCTAAGAATCTTTGGAAGGCCATTTATGGTTCAAAGATATGGTAGACTAATATAAAGGAAAAATGCATGAAAAATCAGTCTTTTGTGGGTTGGTAGAAGTTTGGGATGGTGTCTAAAAAGAATGGATCATGCATCTAGAATAGTATTCTGAAAATAAAAAATTGGATTATGGAAAATATTCAATGTGAGATTGGAACGGGGACATTTGTTAAGGTGGGAATTGATCCAATTCTGGGAATGCGCATGTAACACCCTCCTCCCACATCTGCCCAAGTAACCGGCCAATCGGGGTAAACATGTGACGATAAGTTACTATGATATGATTCGACTCCCTATGCGTTAGTTAAGGAAGTGGAACTGACGAAAACACACCATACAGACCTTCCACATCAAGAACAGAACTCCTAGGAGCCATTCCAACCACTGAGGTAATCAGTCCCTGGGTCCCACTGAGTTTTTAGACCATTAAACCCCCTGACGTTCCCTTGATATGTACAAGCATGCATCTAGGAGGCTCCAAACGCTCCCACATCATGGGTATGCATGTTTCTAGGGACTTTTATGCCTCGTGTTGTGCCTGCGTCTCTAATATTTGAGTCACTTTTTTAGGCCTCGAGCCCAAGTCCTTGCCAAAAACTAAATGACACTTTCATAACTGAAAGGTAACAACAGAACAATGATACATATTCAATTACTTGAACAAGGACTTGATTGGACCCCTACTAGCCATGACAGGCATTTCGTCAAACATGTCACAAATATGTAATCTACAGGTTTAAACAACATATCTAAGCATAGGGGTCTCGTACTCATCTGAGAATTGCTAAGAAGCATTGATGCCTCAACACATTAGCTGCAGTTTCATCAATTAAGCCATAGATACATTTTTCATTCATTTACAAGTAAAAACATGATGTGATCCATACATAACCATCGTCATAATACATGTTCATAACCAGCATAATAACAAAAAAAATACCAAGGCAATAACAACCATATAATCCACATATAAACCAGTATAATACTCATGAAATAACAAGGAGAAATAACCTTATAATACTAATGTAAAGTCCAACCAGTTGTGGCACTTCCACAAACCACCCGACTGTAGACATGGCTGAGCCAAATCTCCCTTCATCCAGTCACTCCTTTACCATATTCTAAGCATGATTGTGGGATCTCATAGAACACATCAATCAAAACCATCCAAAGCTTCCACATGCCAAATCACCTCAACCAATCAAAAAATGATTCCACCTCATGGTCATACATCACAAAACAATCATTAAATTGGTCTCTACCTAAGCCTTTCAAGGCTCCATAGCGTTTGTTCCAACCAAGGCTTTCAAGACTAGTAACTCAACCCATAGTTGTCGTTGGGCTTCCATAGCATTTTTCCAACTAGGGCTTCTAGGACTAGTAACTCAACCCACCAAGGGATTCCAAAGTGTTTGTCCAACCAAGGCTTCCAGGACTAGTAATTCAACCCAAGTTGTTATAGGGCTTCTAGAGCGTTTGTCCAACCAGGGCTTCCAGGAACTAGTAACTCAACCCAAGCTAAAGGAAACATGAGAACCAACTAGAAAAACAAAGAAATGAACCCACAACACCATGGCTATCCAGGAAATGGCAAGCCTAGGCAATCCCACTGTCAATCCAGGCAATCCTCCATGACAATGATAGATCATGCCCAATAAACCACATGCATATGTCATGCATGCCAAAACTAGTGAGGAAAACATACATGAAACTCGGTACCTGCAAGAAAAACTCGTTTTAGCTGCTGATCCCGATGTCCTCTTGTGCTTTCCTACTCTTCCTTTGCCTTCTTGCTCCAAAACTCCAAGTATGCCACACTCTCCAAGAGTGCTCCAAGAAAACTCTGTGTCCAAGAGTATGAGTGAGAGAGTATAGAGAGAGAGAGATCCAAAACTGAACTGACAAAAGTATGTGAACTGGTCCTCGGAATCATTTTTATTAATGAGGCCTCTATTTTCTTCATTTTCCATTATTTTCCTTCATTTTACTCCTCACATGTAACCTATGACCTTTCACCTCCCTTTTCTCCCAATTTCCATTATTTTCATAAATAAATGTGCCAAAATGCCATTTTTCCTTTCCAAAACCTTTGCCATTGCCTTTGCCAATTTCCTTAGCCATTAATCAATCACTAGTGATCCCCATCACTATGCGTTTTCCCAAAATTTAGCTTGGAATACGTGTCCCATCAACCATGGTTATTATTTTGCCTTTATTAACTTTTATTACATGGAATTTTCCCCACGGCTATTACAAAACCCTCCCCCTTGGGGGAACACCATCCTTGGTGTTCAATGACACCTATAACCAACAAGACTGCTGAAAATAGAACATACTACCCATGGAGTTTTAACATAGATCGTTGCAATATTTACAATGACTATCTACTAAAACATGACAAACATGTCGTTTACTAGAGCTTTATAACAAAACTCATTATGGTATTTACAATAACAACCACATATACTCTTATACACATTTGCTTCACCTAGAAAAATAATCATACTATGTATGGAGATTTATAAATTCAACTCGATACAGTATTTACAATAATACACACATATACACATTTACACATTTTCTCAACCAACAAATAAAAGGATATGATTCCTGCATTTGAAATAAGGGAATCCAAAGGCTCACAACTCCACCCCCAAAGTAATACCAGGATTCACCTCCTTCACAGGAAGTCCAAAATCCACTGCAAGGTCAAATATGAATCCAATGTCCAGCGTTATAATCTTGCTCCACTTGTCCTCTCAGCGAATAGTTACCGACTAATTGTTCTAAGGCACACTCTTAATGTGCATTTGATTCCATCTAGAAATGATAATGACCAAAGAAAATATATCCATGGCCTTCCCTTCTCTGCTACACAGTCCCTTGGGAAATATGGTCACCCCCTTTTGTGCAGTCACACACCTTCCAAGTTCTATTGGCACCCCCATCCTGGGCAGTCCATCGCTCGGCAAGGCTTCCTCTCATCAGAAGGTCCAAGATCTAAGGCATATCCCTACCTTAAAACCATCATACCATTCAAAACATGCTCATGACAATCAATGGACACTACTGGGTACCAATGTCCCACAATGACCCTACTTCTGAATGCTTTACTAGCATATTGTTTCTTGTTCCAATTCATTTTGTTGTTGCTTCTAATGCTTGCTGTCAGTTTCGACCACCCAACCCAGGCATTTCCCATGCTTTCCTGTACGAAGCACATAACTTCCATTAGATTTAAAATAAATTGAAATAACTTCAAGTCATACCTCATTGGTGGCCCGTTAACAAGGTACACTTGCAATTATGCTTTCTTCCTATCACAACAGGTCAAAATAGCATCCTTGACCAAATCATCATGTATAAACATATCACATCAGGTTAGATCAAAACACAACCATCATAGATCAAAATCATAAATCACATGTAACCATCATAAACCAGAATCATAGATCACATGTAATCATCATAGACGAGAATCATAAATTACATGCATAATAAAAATGAAATAAAATATTGATACTTATCCTTTAATCAATCCTTAGTTTCTACCTTTGTCCTTATTCTGTATGCACATCAGATCGGTTTCCACACCCGAAAAACACCCATTTCCTTCTCCTCAACCATGTGCACACACACACAGTTCATCACACACATACAAATACACACGAAATACACCACCATGCAATATATGCACCTACACTAGACATACAACACATACACCTACACCCAATGTATAACACAACACAATACATACACATAGTACAACCGTAATGAATACCTAGGTCACCATACCACGACTACATAATGCACATACCTAGTACTGCATGCCCACAACACAACATGTATGACATGCACACAATACCACATGAAAACCAGTACCATATGTATAACATGTACACAGTACCACCTGTGCAATGTGTGCAGAGCATCACATGTACACGACACCACTTGCACAACGTGTACACATTGCCACATGTACATCGTACCACTTGCACAACGTATACACAACACCACATGTATGACATGTACACAACACCACATGTACATAGCACCATATGCACGACATGTGCATAACACCACCTGCACACGACACCATATGTACAACATGTACACGGTACCACATGCCCACATCACCACTTGTACAATTATGCACACAACACCATATGTACATAACACCACATGTACAACATGCACACAACACCATATGTACATAACACTGCATATACAACATGTACATATCACCCTATGTACACAACATTGCATATCCAACATGTGCACAACACCATATGCATACAACACCACATATCCATCATGTGCATAGTACAATATGTGCACATCACCGCACATCCAATATGTACATAGCACCATCTATACCTAACACTACATATGAAATATTCTCACAACACTATATGTACCACCCTGTACATAACATTGCATAAACAACATGTACACACATTATACATACACAACACCACATGTGCACAACATCATAGATGAAACATGTACAACATATACAACATATGCACAATAGTAGTACCACACATCCAAAACCAAAATGTTTCTACCAAACAACCTTGCTTCCATTGTCTTATCCATGCTCATTTCGTTGATATATCCCTCACCCTAACTTGTCCATAACATAAACATAATGTAATAACATAATATCAATTCATATCCACATGATACTGACCTCATAGATTTGTCAAAACTAGTCTTCCCATTTGATTCCTCATGAACCCGAGACCTATTCATGTCATTCACTTGCATAAGCAATCATTCCTTCACAAGAATGATTCATAACGGCCTTGTCAGACAACAACATACATACATACATATATATACATATAATATTAGCATTAAACAATCATGGTCATGTCAGACAATGACATACATACATATATATACATATAATATTAGCATTAAACAATCATGGTCATGGCAGACAATGACATACATACATACATATATACATATAAACATTAGCATAAAAACAATCATGATCCATGATGACCTTGTCATACATGACATACATACATACATACATACATACATATATAGACATCAACATAATCATGATCACAACGCAATTACTAGATCTCATAAGGTCAAGGTTAAGAGAACTCCCTTTATCCATGCACAACATGCACAAAATTGAGAACAACCATTCCCAACATAGCCAAGGAATTAGGTGCCTCACATCCATTCAGTTTACCTTTCTTAATTACTTTTATCATGGCTATCCTACTATCATCCATTTACACCAATGGACCCAACCAATCTAACTGGTTGTCATACTCTTGCCTTCAACTGTCCTTATACATGCACCGACATCATCTGAGTCTTACATTGCCTGTTGGATTTCATTCAGCTCTCCCCAAGCTCCACTAACTTTCCTCTTTTCCCAACCAATTCCCAAGACTCTCAAAACATAAAAGAAAATACCAAGAAGTAAGCAAGAGAAAACCAATAACAATACGACACCGCAAACAAAACGGTATGGCCATACTCCAGATGTAAACAAAGCTGCAATCAAGCAAAACAAATAAAAAAAATACCAAAAGCACAAGACTAGCAACAAACACCATGACTCAATCCCCATGGTTCCCAAAGCCTCCAAGGGAAAGCCCAAGCTGAGCCTTCTTATCGACTTCGTCGCAGTCTCTTTTTCCATGCAATCCCTTGCATCATACTTCCATTAACACATAACTGTCAGTGCATAAGTAAACATAACAATACACTTACTTTATCTTGTTGTGACAAGCATGTTGCCTTGTAACTGAATACATCTGTGCCATGTATCAAGGGACTCCAATTCCCTTGATATATCTATATATAAATAGAACCAACTGTTATACCTGTCAAATACGTATTTGTGAATATAACACATATCCTCATAATGTCAGACAAATTCAAGGTGAAGAAGACTTCCTGTATGGAAAGCACTCATTCGTTTAGAATTGCGGTTTCCAAACATAGCCAAAGGAATTTTAACCCAGTTCCTTAGCCAAAGGAATTTTAACCCAACTCCTTTCTTTTTACCTTTACATGGCTACAATTGATTCTTACTATGCACTGTCACATCACCCAATTGTTAGTTATATAAACACATCAACTATTACCTTATCAAGCTAATACCAAGCATGTTTCCTTACAACTACTCACACCTATCAGTCTCACATTCCACAAATCACGACATCATGTATATTAATTTGAAATCAACCTTTACCAAGTCTAACAACCATGTCATATTTAACAATCAACTCACATTCATAAGTCATAATACATAATTCTACAACTATCACCTACTTACACTCAAGTACATATCAATTGTCTCAACACATATGTATTAGTACAATCATCTTAAAACAAGATCATCTCTTCATGCAATCTTATAGACACATAATCATATCGTGAAATTAATCAAACATTCAAACAACAAATAGATGACATAATAGACACCAAACACTCAAGCACCAAATAGATGGCATAATCATGCATTCAAGCACCAAGTAGATGACATAAGAAAACTCATCCCTTATTATATCTCCGGGGAGGCTGTCTTTTCTGCAAAATCAAGCTAGATTAGTACGATGTAAGTTCACAAGATATCAACTCAAACATAAATAAGGTCATGATATCCATCATGTTCACATCATAAACTCATAAACAATTATCACTCATACAGAATAATCACATCTGCACAATCAGTCTAGATTAGTATGACATAATATCACAACATATTAACTCATACTTGAATTTCATAACCCAACCATTTGCATTGACCAATCCAAATTAGTATGATACATATAACATGAAGATATTAATCTAATAACCCTAATCATCAAGTTACTAGCATATAACAACAAGAAGTTATATATCATGCTCATCAACAACATATAACCTAATCATCAAGCTAACTATCATATAATAACAACAAGTTAACCTATAACATACTCATCAACAACATATAACATAATCATCAAGTTATCTAACCTAAACAACAATAGCAATGCATACAACCACAGGTTACTATCATTCATGACTATCCGACACATGTGCATATGGCTACACTAATCAACTAGTGTCTATCATGCATGTAACCATAACATCAATAAATGAAAGGAATACACATAACCACAATGCATATAACAATCCTTAACTTAAATACTTGCATGCCCAACATACAAACCTCTATGATGACATGCTCTTGCCTCGAGGTCCAGTGTTGCAACTTCACTTTGAGGGTCTACATCCCCTGCTCTATCTCAGTGAACACATTAGAATCATAACATAATAACTACATCATGATGACATAACTACACCAATGACCTCACAATGCATATCTAACCTATTATGCATGCATAAACATAACCATGAAAATGCATGCATAATAACATATGGACATTGCCATGCATAACAAATTCATATACAATTGGCATGCATTCATGACTAAAGCATCCCAACAACAACATCATCAACCTTCACGTGGTGGTATCGCTACAACCATGATCAACACCATGCCAATGCAACAAGCACATGGACTACAAGCATAAGGAACACATATGCAACTGACATGAATGCATGACCAACACACCACCCATCCAGTCCGAGGGGTGAACCATGCTCTGATACCACTCTGTAACACCCTCCTCCCACATCTACCCAAGTAACCAACCAACCGAGGTAAACATGTGACAAGAAGTTACTATGGTATGATTTGACTCCCTATGTGTCATTTAAGGAATTAGAATCGATAGAAAAACACCATATAAACCTTCCACGTTAGCAACATAACTCCCAGGAGCCATCCCAACCACTCAGGCAATCAACCCCTAGGTCCCAATGAATTTTAGACCGTTAAACCCCTGGACGCTCCCTTGATATGGACAAGCATGCATCTAGGAGGCTCCATACGCTCCCAAATCATGGGTATGCATGTGCATGGGGAATTTTCTGCCCAGTGTTGTGCCCGCATCTTCAGGATTTGAGCCACTTTTTTAGGCCCCGAGCCCAGGTCCTTGCCCAAAACTAAATGACACTTTTAGAACATAAAGGTAACAACAGAACAATGATACAAATGCAGTTACTTGAATGAAGACTTGATTGGACCCCTACTAGCCATGATTGGCATTTCGTCAAACATGTCACAAATATGTAATCTGTAGGTTTAAACAATAGACCTGAGCATAGGGGTCTTATACTCATATGCGAATCACTAGCAATTCCATCTATTAGGCCATAGACATATTGTTCATTCATTTACAAGTAAAAGCATGATGCGATCCATATATAAGCACTGTTATAATACATGTTCATTACCAACATAATAACAGTAGAAATACCAAGGCAATAACAACCATATAATCCACATATAAACCATTATAATACTCATGAAATAACAAGGAAAAATAACCTGATAATACTAATGTAAAGGCCAACTAGTTGTGGGACTTCCATGAACCACCCAACCATAGACATGGCTAAGCCAAATATCTCTTCAGCCAATCGCCCTTGTGCCATATTCCAAGCATGAATGTGGGATCTCATAGAACACATCAATCAAAACCATTCAGGGCTTCCAGAGGCAAAACCACTTCAACCCATCAAATACTGATTCCACCTCATGGTCGGACATCATAAAATTGTCATCAAATTGGTCTCTACCCAAGCCTTCTAGGGCTCCAGAGCGTTTGTTCCAACAAAGGCTTCCAAGACTAGTAACTCAACCCATAGTTGTCGTCGGGCTTCTAAAGCGTTTGTCCAATCAGGGTTTCCAGGACTAATAACTCAACCCACCAAGGGCTTCCAAAGCGTTTGTCCAACCAAGGCTTCCAGGACTTGTAACTCAACCTAAGCTGTTACAGGGCTTCCAGAGCATTTGTCCAACTACGGCTTCTAGGAACTAGTAACTCAACTCAAGCTAAAGGAAACATGAGAACCAACTAGAAAAACAAAGAAATAAACCCACAACACCATGACTATCTAGGAAATGGCAAGGCTAGGAAATCCCACTATCAATCTAGGCAATCTTCCATGCCAATGACAGATCATGACCAATACACCACATGCATATGCCATGCATGCCAAAACTAGTGAGGAAAACATACATGCAACTCAGTACCTGCAAGCAAAACCCACTGTAGTTGTTGTTCCCGACGTCCTCTTGAGCTTTCCTACTCTTCCTTTGCCTTCTTGCTACAAAACTCCAAGTATGCCACACTCCTCCAAGAGTGCTCTAAGAAAACTCTAAGTGTCCAAGAGTATGCGAGAGAGAGAGCTCCAAAACTGAACTGAAAAAAGTCTTTGAACTGATCCTCAAAAGCCTTTTTATTAATGAAACCTCTATTTTCTTCATTTTCCATTATTTTTTTCATTTTCCTCGTTACATGCAACTTGTGACCTAATATTAAAAATTGATATTAATTTTAATAAAATAGTAAAAAATCAAAATAACTTCTTTTAATTTAATTTAATTTAATTTTTTTTTTTTTTTTGTTTTTTTTCCAAAACTAAAATCTTATAAAAAAGAACCATAATTTATGCAAATTATTAGTGTCTCACTATGTTCTAAGCATAAAACTAAATTAAGTATAATCGCTTATATGGCTATTTTTTTTAAGTACAGCCTCTTTAAAATTCAATGTAAAATATGATGAAAACAACGGTTCTCAATTGAAACCTAATATATTTGTATCCGAATGTATTTATAAAAGGGGACGGTTTTCATTTAGTATATATTCATATTCAAAATGTCAATAAGTTGCAGCAGTAATCATATGAATAAATAAATAAGTTACTTTATATTACTTAATTATGTTTGTATTACTTTAACATTAAAAAAACGTTTAAATTATTAAATTATAAATAAATATTTGTAAAATATCGATATTTATATATTTAAAATCATAGTTAAAAATATGTTTAATGAATGCTTTTTTTTTTAATAATAATAATTTAATTAAGTTTGTTAATTTTTTATGTGAGATATATGAAAGGTTATCTATATATAAAAAAATTTATTCAGAATTATTCTTAATAGCTGAAGACAAATTTTTTTGTAAATATCAATGAGAAGAGATTGCATTAATTTTGCCTCCAATCACATCAAAATATAATAGAGAGTCATTATATTTGCACTAGTTTCAAAAAGTATTTCACAGAGGAATTGATTATCAAAACATATTGATTATAAAGGAACATGATTACAATGACAAGTCTACAAAACTGAGACAACAAAAGTGTAAACTTGCAAAAAGAACCCATTAAAAAGGAAGGTAGACAACCTCATCCACAAGCCTATTCAAGTCAAAGTTCTAGTTGCCATAAACATGTTTTGGAGTTGAACTAGCTAAGTCATGTTGTCATGGGGCATTGCCATTTAACCTAAGTTTAGTAAGATGACCTTGAATGGAATCGAGTTCATCCTCCAAGCAGGAAAGATTGAATTTTAGAGATTGAAGCTCATCCTTGATGAAAATAAGAAAGTTATCTTCTTGGTTTATTTTTCATTACAAGTCCATATTTTCCACCTGTAAAGCCTCCAAGTGTCTTCTGCATGCATTGCAAGTGGAGCTCTCAAATGAGGCTGAGCTTTCGGTACTCGACAACATAATTGACACGTTGAGGGGGGGGGGGGGGGGGGGGTCGAAGGGGAAACAAAGATAATGCACAAGGAGAGGATGCCCGAGGTTTCACAAGGGATCCAAGATACAATAAAGGACTGAAAGGTGGCCAAAGACAAAATAATGGTACTAGGAATAAAATTGTGGTGAATTTGTTGGTAGAGGACTAAAGAGCCAAGCTCAGGGAGACAGGAGTAAGCAGGGAGATGCCAGAGAATTTGAAAACTAGGTAGTAGGGACCCACTGAGAGGAGGGAGAAAAAAAGGGTGGTCTTGGTTGGTCAGTTGTGATTCCAACATGACCCAAAATCGTTGAAGGTATCTAGAACAGAGCGAATCCTAACATATGGAAAGAGAGGTTGAATAAAACCAGAGCACAAGAACTCAAGGAAAACCTGGAGATACTTAACCCAGTTGAAACCCAAGCCACTGTTGTTGATTCCGCTATTGTTGGTGTTGGCCTTGTTGATGGTCTTCTCAGAGAGGGACCTCGTGAGCAATCTCCTCCACTTGACTAAACAACAGGGATGCTGGAGCCAAGGCCTGGTCCCTAGAATGAAAAGGAAGCTTGAATTCACCTAGGGCTCATTATATAATTTCTTGGTACTCATAGAAACTAATGCCATGACAAACTTAGTGAGGCAAAGATCAAAAATTCGAGAGAAGCAAGATGGCAGAGGGGATTGCTGAGAAACTATGCCAACGAAGATGGATGAAGATCCGAGCCAAACTTGCAATTTAACCTTGGAGGAATTGTTCTCCCACATGGAACCCATTGAATCATAATTAAGGTGATGCATGTTCAGGCTTGCTAAAATCATCATAGTGTGGGTGGTGGATCATAACAAGGTGTATTCCTTTTTATTGGACCAAGAGAAGCATGGGGGGTTTAATATAACCTACCATGAATGCTTCAATTTCTCATCATGTGTCTCAAAGCCAACCTAAGTGGCATTTAAAAGTTTGATTTTTATTTGTACATTATGTCTTGGCTTATTCACATAAGGGATGTGCGGGAGGGGTAACATAGGATAGGGAGATATCATAAGGGGAATTAGGGAATAATGTGTCTGTCCTTATGACCATTAACACCCTTTTGACTCATTTCTAGAAGGCATGATAGATTGACTTAACAGTTAGCCTCTGTTTTTCGGTTTCTAAGGATATGGTAGAGGGATTTAGAGGAAAAGAGACCCAAAGCACAATTTATCCTTTTGAGGAGAAGATTAAGGAGATTATACTTAGGATAAGAACCATTGATCAGATGTTGAATAATGATAAGAGAGTTGACCAAGATTGTTAAATTAGAAATTCTCATTTCATGGGCCAGAGATAGACTCATCAAGAGACCATACATTTATACTTGATCATTGGATTTTGTACTAAGCCCCAAGAGCATTTGGAAACAATTTTTTTTTCAAAATTACAAATAATTCCTCCCCTCCTATCACCCTTATAGATGTATACATCTTTAATAATAATAATTTTATTAATTTTCTTATTAATAAAATATGGAATATATATTTTTTTTCCGGGGAAAAAAGCAAAACTTTTTATTATGATCTTATAAAAAGTTTTCATACATTTGTTCTAAAGCCATGCTGGGCTCATGTGTTCATTCACTGCTCAACCATAAGGGAGCTTTTCTGCTGTATTGTAAACCTGTAGTAGTCTTCCTCCCGGGAGGATGATTAAAATCCAAAAAGCAAAGTATCATGTGAAACCCGGGGTCTCCTTCAGAGAAGGAAAAACAACCCCTTACAGTCAAAAAAGGTATGACCTCCAATGTTTTGTAATGTAACAAAAATTATAATAAGAAGACTGTAAACTGTGATCTACTTGCCGAAAGAGTATACTACTAAGGAAAAATATATACAAAAAGTGTAACAGTGGAAAGATAATCTGTGAATGGTGCCGACAAAAATGAAGCTATATACTGAGATCACTATGGCTGATCATATGGGGGCTGATCTGATCTGTAAGACTGCCCCTGACGAATCTCTTCTATCTCCCAGCTGCCCGGATCCTGTTGTAGACCAGCCTTAGATAGCTGATCTGCTTCTTCATTCCTTTCCCTGTAGATATGGCAAAGTGAGAACCTGTAAAAGAATGTCTTCAGGAATAAAATTTCTTCAACAATTGTCATCAAAATTTGATTTTGACAAGCATCTAAACCATTGATCCAATTTATAACATTAAGAGAATCCCCAAATATCTGAATAGAGTTGATGTTTTTGTGATGTAGCCAGCATAATAGGAATCGTAAGGAAGAAAGTTCTGCATAATTATTTGTTCCAGCACCCAACCCAACCGAAGCTCTTAGAGAATGTTCGGAATTGAAATGTATGCACAAGCCTGCACCAGCCCTATTGTTTTGTGAGGCCCCATCAAAGAAACCACAAGGGATATCCTCCTGTATAATGATATTATTTTGTTTGGTTCTGGATTTTTTTTTTTCCTCAGGAGGAGGCAGAGCAGAATAAATGGCTGTGATATTAGTAGCAATAACAGAAGTCGGTGTGTTTTGATCTTGGAACAAACTCTTATTTCTAGCAAGCCACACGCCCCAACAGAAGATAATAGGCAGGTTCCTCATATTCCCTTCCGAATAAGTTTGCCACCATTTCCTCCAAGCATCTCCCAGCGGATCATGTCCCCACTGTGCATTTACCTTGAGAAAACCAGTGACCTCCTCCCATATCTTCCTTGAGTAAGAGCAGGTGGTGAAAAGGTGATCTGTGGTTTCCTCATCAGATTTGCACAAGGGACATCGCCCTGGACCAGCTAAAAACCTAGATTGTAGTGTTTCCCAAGTTGGAGCCTTCCTTCTTAGAATACACCATAGAAAGAGCTTGGATTTGGCAGGGCTTTTGAGTTTCCATATATCTTTGGCCCACCAATCCGGGGCTCCCCATCCTATCTTTCCTAATAGAAAAGAGTATCCCTCTTTTGGTGAATACCCCCCAGTTTTGCTGTGAGCCCACATTAAACGGTCAGGTTCCTGTTTTATCCTGACATTGGATCGTTTTAGTTCTTTGATGAAGCCTGCCCATTCATTCTTCCATCTAGCATTTAACCCTAACTCTTCATCGTCCTTCCAAGCCTGTCCCCAGATAGTGGACTGTCCAACTCTTTCCACCTGATTTATTGATGTAATACCTTTAGAATCAAGATGTCGAAGAAGCCCTGGTGATAAAGCAAAAGCTTCATTACACCCAACCCAAGGGTCTCTTCCAATCCTGATCTGTCTGCCATCTCCCACTTTCCATGCTAACCCTTGCTCGATCACTGAGAAAGCATCCACCGTGGCCTTCCAAATAACTGAAGAGTTTTTTGCCTTCTTATTCTGACTCCGAATCCAATCTTCCAAAGGCATTGGATCTATATACTTCCTTTTTACCACCCTCGTCCACAGGTTTTCTATAGTTATAAGTCGCCAACCTGACTTTGCTGCTAACGAGGTGCTGAACTCAGGGAGTCTTTTAATCCCCCAACCTCCCCACTCTTTTGGTCTGGCCACTTTGTCCCATGCCACCCATGGTAAACCCGAGGATTCCTTTGAGCCAGCCCATAAAAATCTGCAACAGATTCTTCTGATTTTCTCCATTACACCTTTAGGAATCCAAGTTAGGGCAGCCCAGTAAACTGGGATGGCTAACAAGACTGATTTAATAAGTGTCAACCTACCAGCTCTGGACAACCATCTATAACTCCAATGAGATATTTTGGCTTCAATTTTTGCTATGAGCCAGTTCCAGTCTTCTTTTCTGTAAGCATCTGGCTTTAACCAAAAACCCAGATATTTGAATGGAACATCCAGAGGTTGGCTAGGGAAAGGAAAAAGATCAGACATTTGATTTCTTTCCCTTCTGTCAATATCTGCCAAACAAACTTGTGATTTCCCAGAATTTATCTGCATTCCAGTAGCTTTTAGAAAAAGATCAAAAATACATTTTATCTCCTTTAATTCGCTGTAATTACCATTAGTGAAAATCAATATATCATCAACGAAAAGAAGGTGGGTGATGTAGAGATTGATTGCTACCTCAATACCTTTTACCTTATCCTCCCTTCTGGCTTTATGTATCAGTCTACTAAGCCCTTCAGCCACAAGGAGGAACAGGAGAGGGGACAAAGGACACCCTTGTCTGAGGCCTCTCTGGCTATTAAAGAAAGAAGAGGCAGCTCCATTGACCAAAACTGCAAAGCTGACATTTGAAATGCACCCCATGATCCAGCTGACAAAAGGATAGCTGAAGCCCACATGAGTTAGAAGCATTCGTAGATAGAGCCAGCTGATCCTATCATATGCTTTGGAGAGGTCAATTTTGATAACAGCTCCCTTCTTTTTCTTCAGCTTGACACTATGGATTACCTCCTGTGCGACACCTATGGCTTCATGGATTTGTCTGCCATCCAAGAACCCAAATTGTTCCATTGAGATGTTTCTTGACAAGATTGGTGCTAATCTGAGAGCAATAACCTTTGAAATAATCTTGTAAATGCAGTTACACAATGAAATTGGTCTGAAGTCTTCAAAACTTTCTGGCTCATCCTTCTTTGGAATGAGAGCAATAAATGTTGAGTTAAATGGTCTATAGACTTCTCCTTTCAGCCTAGACTCTTCAACTACTTCAGTTATCTCGGCTCCAATTTGTTCAAAAAAATGGAGAAAGAATTCTATTGTCCAACCATCAGGGCCTGGACTTTTGTCTTTGCCCATAAGCTTCATAGCTGCTTCAATCTCCTCCTTAGTGACCGGAATTATAAGATCTTCACCTTTGTCTTCCTCAATGAATCTAGGAAAACATTGCACTGTTTTAAAGACTTCTACAATAGTAGCCTCTCCCTGATCTGCAAAAATGTTTTGAAAATGTCTTTTCCCTAAACCAGAAAGCTCTGGAAAGGACCTAACATCTCTCCCTTCTTCATCTTTAAGGTGCCATATAGTATTTATTGATTTCCTTCCTTTTGCAAAATTATGGAAGAATCTAGTGTTCTCATCCCCAGATTTTAGCCAAATTGCCCTGCTCTTAATTCTCCATTCTTCTTCCCTTTCCAAAAGAATTTTGTTTTGCTGCTTCTCCAAGAGAAGAATTCTATCCTTAGAGTCTTGTGATGAGTATCCATCTGAATCCAAGTCCTCCATCTGTTTCAGCTCCTCCCTTATACTGATCAACTCCTCATTTTGTTTCAGTTTTCTGTCCTTTGCCCAGGAAATTGTAGCTGATTTCAATCTTTTTAAATTTTCCATGAACAAAAAGCTTTTCTCCTCGCCTGCATTGTGATCAGGGTGAATCCAAGTTTCTTTAAACAGGTTGCTGAAAGTTGGATCATGGAGCCAAGCAGGATTAAATTTGTAAGGGGCTGGGGGTTTGTGAGGAGGAATAGATATATCTAAGAAAATCGGGAAATGATCCGAATTCCCTATTTCCTCAACCCACTGTCTGATCAAAGGAGCATTGGTGGATAAAGAGTCCGATAGCAAGAACCGATCTAATCTTTTGGCAATCCTGTCTTCTCCTATCCTTCGATTCCTCCAAGTAGGCTTTATCTTGATCGGGGAAGGGTCTATAAAATTATTCTCTGTGATGAGATTATGGAAAAAATCTGTAAGAGGATCTTCTCTCGCCGATGGTCCCCAAGCTTCCGCTCTGCCCATAGTAAAATTTAAATCACCTCCCATTATCATCATTGGTGCTTTCATAACAGATTTTGACATCAATTCATCCCAGAAGGATTCCCTGCCTTGGCATGGCCCATAGATATTTACTATGGTGATGGGAAAAGTAAAGTCTGGGGATATTAACTCCATTCCCATAACATTCTTCATCCCCCAGTTATTGAGGACTTTTACCCTCCCTTCTTTGTACCCAATTGCAATGCCCCCCGAATGTCCAAAGACATCCATAGCACTGAATGCCCACCCAGGCAGAAGGGACTTTAGCATAGATTCAATCTCATAAGCCTTCCCCAGAGTTTCTTGCAGAAAAATAACATCTGCTTTAGAGTTGGATATCCATTCTTTCAAGGCCAGTTTTTTAGGTTTGCTGGCCAAACCTCTGCAATTCCAGGATGTCAGAATCATTTGATAACACCCTCAGGGGGATGAGCTGCTCTAAGAACCCCCGTGATGGAATATTGTTTACCGTCTGCAACATCTATCTTTGCTTTTAGTTTCGCCTTGGACAGATCAGATTTCCGTCCTCGTTTGTTTTTGGATTTGTTCTGTGAATGTATCATTCCCAGACCGCCTAAAGACCCCTGAGTCTCTTGATTCCCACCCAAAGATCTCAGGTTGTAGGGGCAGGGAGGCCGGGTCACAGGGAGAGAGAGAGGAGGCCATTTTTCTTCACAATTTATGTCCAGTAGCGGTAAGGTTTCAGCTAATGTTTCCACATCCGGATTTAACATTAAGTGATCCAAATTTTCAACATTATTATTTTCTTGCTCTTTATATGATGAGGAAGCAATATTATGTTTTACATAAGGATGCTCATGAGAAATAAAAGAGGAAGTAGGAGTCCCTGAGCTCTTACCCTTCTCCGATTCGTCGATTTGGGCTTGATTTGCATTTTTTTCCTCTACGAACCCTTCCACGGCTTCTGGTTCTTTAGCTACTTCCTCGACGAACCCTTCCACATCTTCCGGTTCTTTGGCATTTTCCACCGCCGTCTCCTTAGATTGTTCGCTTTCATCCGCTGGTCCCTTCTCTGTCTCCTCAGCCACCAGATTCATTGGTTCTTGCGACTCCGGCAAATCCTGCTCCATCGTCATCTGAACATCTTCTTGAGCATTTTCTCTGTGAGCTGTTGTCCTTCGGAAATGTCTCCTTCTTCTCTTATGTGGACAATCTTTTGCCATGTGCCCATACTCGTGGCACCAATGGCATCTAAATGGCAGATGTTCGTAGTCTAGTATCTGCTCATATACATATTCATTGAATTGTAGATTAATCTTTTGTGCCAGGCCCCCACTCGGTTTGAGCATGACCAGAATGCGCGCAATTGCCCTATTTTTCGTAGTCAAGAAAGTCATATCCGCATCCATGTACACCCCCAACCTATTACCGATGGTTTTGAAAACTTCCTCGGTCCATAGGAATGAAGGTAAACCCGGAGCACGCACCCAAACAGGAAACACATCCGTGCGCTCCTTGATAGCATCAAATAAAGGAGACCATTTCTTTAACAGCACTGGTATGTTATCAATGTGCCAGATTCGCTGAAGGACCCAATCCGCCGATTCTCTGTCTGCAAATCTGAGCTTGAACCAACCTTTAGCTAATACTAGGGCTTCGAACTGTAAAGGTCTATCTGCCGTGAAACATTTTTCACCCCAGCCTTGAAGAAAATCTGATGTATATAGCTTACCTCTAACCCTGCCGACCAAAGTACAGTCCGCAACCGCTAGGGCTTCTATCATGGACACCTCCATCCCCAGGATCAGATTGTCTGCTATCACCTGTGTTCCAATGGGTCTTTTCTGTTTCCTTGTCGCTCCTTTATTCCTTAAACTTTCCACCGCCGGTCTTATACCTTCACGATCCTCGTTATTTTCTGAGGTTATCTGTGCTGAGCCCAATAGGGTTTCTGATTCCAACAATGGCGGGATCTGACCTGAAAGTCCCATATCGTCATTCCCAGAGAACAAGAAATCAGCCTCCAGTCCATCATTACCTGCCTGTCCCCCTGCTAAAGAAACTCCGAGCTCGCTTGCTGAAGACCCAAGTTGGACTTGGGGTTCTCTTGGAAGTGTAATCCTCGTAAGCGAGGTCGTAACTCCTGGTGTCCAAGGCTGTTCAATGCCTGCAGGAAACCCTAAATGGGTTATTTCTTCTAGCCCCTTAGGGTTTGTAAACCGAGTTTTCTGTGTTTTGCCTTTTGGGTCCGTGGGTAAACTGGCCACACTCACCCCTCTCGGTTCAGACCCTTTCTCTGATTGTTTATGGCCGTCCGCTGAACCAACATTCTGAACCACTCTGTCCAACCCCTTGCCTTGGAATAAAACCTGAGGGGTTTCCACCTGCGATACAGCCTCCGGACTTGGTATTTCTACAGACCCAAAATAGTAATCCACGTTCTGAGAAGTGATATCCTTCCCCCACATGGAGAGAATATCTTCAACATCTGGGTCCAGGGCTAAAAACTCGGCGGGTTTAACCATGGTTGAGCCTTTCCAATGTAACACGACAACCGACAGACCAAGTGAACGGAAAAACAAACTGATGTCAATGATAAGGTTTTACATTACCAAACAAAAGTATATGCCAAAACACGGTTTAACCTCCATCTGCCAGTTGCAATAGCTGAAAGGTATTCTCCCGCGTCGGCATCTGTGCATGGCGTCAGGTCCCGGCTGCCTACCCAAACCCTGTTCGAGGTTCAGTTCTCTGACCAGGACTCGAAACCCTTCTGGAATATATATGAGAGTGTGAAAAAATCTATTTATATCAATAAAATAATGAATTTTGTATATAAAAGTGACAATTTTATATTAGAATATAATATTATTCATGAAAAAAATATATTAATATAAATAAAATCTAATGTCTATAATTTTTTTTCCTTGTTGGTACATGCCCTCTCCCTTTTCAATATATTTCGTAATGTTTTCTTAAATTACTTTCTTAATCATATAAATTGGATTGGATTAAATGAAATAGTTTTTATCACTTTCTCAAATCACTCTATTAATCATATGAATTGGATTTAAAATTATGAAATTGTTTTTATTGGGTTGATCTTCTTCGTTCTGTTTCACTAAAGAGGATGTTTTAATGTATTATGTCTTTGACATATTCTATGAGAAGAGGATTTTCATGACAAAGTTGTTTACGATATTATCTTTTTTTCATTAAATTCAATTGTTTCATTTAATTATAAATATTTTTTCATGATTTTTTTTGAATAAATTATCAATTTTTATCCCAAAAAAATTAAAAAAATCTAGAATTAAAAAATTATAAGAAATTTCATCCTTCTAAGTCTTTTCCTAAAAAAATTTTGGGGAAAAAAAAGGAAATTTAATCTTCAAAACCATATTCATCATCTTCTTTAAATTTCAACTTTATTTCTCATCCCAAATTAAGTTAATTAAAAATTACTAATACCGTACTTCTCAATCAATGTGAAAGTTTTTTATTTTATAAAATTTACTTATCCTTATGATACTCCTTTTAAATTAAAAACATTAATATTTCTGGTAACACTTCCCATTAACTAAAATAATCTAGCTTACCTTCTAAATGAATTTTCATTAAAATAATTTTAATTCTTTAAACTATTTATATGTTAAAAGATGAAAAGAAAATTAATTTTTGGTAAGGAATCGTAATCCATCGTAACTTCATACTCTATCATCTTGCAGCTAAAAAAATTTATCCTCTAGTGACATTGGTAAATTTCCTCTTGTGTGACATTCGTTTGGATTCATAACAAGTTAATATTTATAAACAATGTGGCACAAAATCATTTCAAATGATTCCAATTTGAAATGACCATAATGTTTTCAATGCAAATGAAAATAAAGTATATAATATATCTTTTTCGTTTTTGTTTTTTAAGCTTTAGTAAATGATTTTTATTAATATAATAAAGTATTATATGGATTAAAAAAAGTATTTGGTTGTATAAAAAGAATTTTGGGAGATCGAAAATTCAACGAAGTGTACCTAAAGATCTATGAGTGCGTTGTCATCGCTACAACATTCTCCAAAATTTTGGCTTACATTCAAATTTTGGAGCCTACTTTCACCTTACATGATTTTGTTTCTAGTAGTAAGAGCCATTCCATGTATATTCTCTAAGTTTTCTAGTTCCTCTTGGAAGAAAACTCAAGTGTCGTCTTTTTGGCTTGGGAAGTGTTACACATCACAAAAGCAATGTTTTGGTCTATTTCAAGAGGAAAATTTGATGTCGATGGGTCATATTTATTATATAAACATGTATTAGACCTATTTCCAAAGTTTTGTGCATTGTCACACAAGTGTCATCACTGTCGTGTCGCAATTGGAGGAGGTTGTTGTATTGTTGTCGCATTGCCGGGGATCATGTTTTTCTTGTGTACTGAGTGTTCAATCTTGTGTTGTGAAATGTTCTGAGTGTGTGTGATCATTCATAAGTTCAATCCTAGTTTCACTTCTACCTCACTAATCCCACACTTAGTCGAATTCTGGAAATTTCTTACCCGATCAACTTGACCTCACTAGGTACCCTGGAACTAGGCACTGTGCAGTGTCAACCCTCAAGCCGGTCTCTTGCATCCTAGAATTGCACAATGTGCAGTTCTTGCCTCCAAGGACTACGTATTTTGTAGTCTCATTGCTTAATCCTGGCCCCTTGACGTCCACAACTATGCAATTCATCCTCCCAGTCAACCTCCTTCTGCACATTTCTTAGTGGCAAGCCTCAAGCTATCATCTTTCCTCCCTAAGTTGTGCAATTGTGCAATCCCTAGGCCTCTCTCTCCTGTAATGTGCATTGGAAAAATTCAAGGCTTAAGACTTCCTTACTAAGCTCCCCAACTACAAAGTCATCTTGCCCATGCAGTGCATAGTCTCAAGCTTCAGTCCATCACTCCTGACCTCTAGAACTATGCACTATGTAATCCCTGAATCTGCTTCTCAGTCGAACACCCAGTTCCATCTCAACTAGTGATTTTCATGAAGCATGTTAGGCTACGATATTTTCAAACTGATGTTGTCTTGTCATGAGTGTTTTCTAGTTGCAGGTACTATATTTTCACATGACAAGATGATTATTGAAAAGAAGGAGAAGGAAACTATATTAGAAGACACTTATGAAGCTGCAAAGACAAGTTGCTCATTAAATGAGAAGATGAAGGGACACTAGATTGCGACAGTAGCTGAAGAAAAAGACATAGTGAAGACTCCCTACCTTCAAGACTTATGGAGGAGAAAGAAGAAGAGCATGTATCATCTTTCAAGAAGACACGAAGACAACAATAGAAATAATGGCTTGAAATTTCCACATCATCATTGAGTCCATGTTGTCAATCTCATGTCCTGTCTTATCAAGGTGTTATGTCAAGGTATCATATGAGCCATCATTTTCCACATAATTTGTGTATATGATTATGTCATTTTTAGTATGCGAGAAATGTAATGTAAAGTGGAAGTCCAAGAGTCACCTATAGAATTTGAAAAGTCATGAACAAGTCAAGAGGTTATATGGAAGTCAAAGAGTCATCAGGGAAATCCAAGAGTCACAAGGGGGGTGGAGAGTCACCTCATTTGTTATATATACACCCTCATACTCAAGCAAGGGAATTTTCACCTTGGCTCCTCCCACTAGGCATCAGAGAGTAAGATACTTCTTTTGGAGAATCAAGTGGAAGCTCTAACGCTCCACTATTGGAGCTAGTGGTAGCTCTAACGCTCCACTATTGGAGCTAGTGGTGTTCATTTTACTGATGTATATTGGAAAGTTTTCTTCATACTTGAATCTCATTGATACAACACACTTTCGTGCATGTGTTGTAAATGTTGTAAGACTATTCTTTGAATGTTTGTGATATATTTTATTTTCATCTGTACTAAAGAAATTGAACTATTTTTGTGGCTTTGGTGCTTATCTTTTTGAAGGTGTGTTGTATTCGTTTTAATGATCGTTACTTCTATATGAACTATTTCTCTAGTTGATTATATATATATATATATATATATATACATGTGTCTTTATTAGATTAGTACTATTACTCTTCTTTTAAAGACCCACTTTTATTTCCCCATCGATAAAAGAACCTTGATACATTCTGCAACTCAACATTCCACAAGGCATAGTCACTTGTTCATTCAAAAGTACTCATATAGTACTCTCTTGTGATGACCATCATAGAGAAGGAAAATCTCTAAGGAAAATGTAAATCAGACCTTATTTATGGAAGAGCTCCTACACCAAACAATGTGAAGTCTAATTGGGACTTTTCATCGGGGAGACCACCTTGCATGTTGGTGGTATCTAGAATCGTCAACATTTTTGTGCTAGAAGGAGGGAAACCACCATTTTATGGCTGATAACTCACCACATCCTAACAAGTAGACTTCCACACATGGCAGTAACATTCCCATTTCCACTCCAAATCATACTCATGAGAAAGAGGAGATTTCTCAACCTATTCCAAGACATGCATTTGAGGTTACTTACGATCAGCTCTGGACCATCCGACCCATTACTCGTTAGTTTGTGAGAGATATTGGTTTACTCCATGTTGTTGTTATTCTACCTCATAAGCATGTAAATAAGGAAACAAATCCCAAAGACATATTGGTTTCTTCCATGGAAGATTTGGTTATTGCAACCCTTGAGGAGTTAGTTGATCCTACAAAAAGAACGAATCACCAAAGGGAACTTCCACATGTTGAGGAGAATTTGGATAGTGAAGGGGAATATTTTTTAGTTTTCTGGCAAGGAACATTCTCATTATAACACATAATTTAATGGTGAAGGAGAAGCCTCTTTAAACTCAGAGGAAGAGGAGGAGGAAGGAGACAGAGACATGGATGATGCAGACTTGGATTGGATGGCCCACTCACTCTTCCAGATAATCTTCATAAGATGCCAAAACATCTGGAAAAGTTGTTGTCAAATTTTGATCCCGATAAGAAGACCAAATTAGACCATATTGAAGATATCTACTTCTATTTACAGATGCTTGAGGTATTTGACAATGTTTCTTGTAGACTCTTTTCATACACTTTAGAAGGTAGAGAATTTGTATGGTATCATATTCTTTCAGGCAATTCAATCCATAGATGAAGGGAGTTTAAGATGTTATTTTTGGAAAAATTTGCTGACAATAAAACTCCTGCCATGTTATTAAAAGAATTTGGCAACCTAAAAATGTGGGACAAAGAAAGGGTTAAATATTTTAACCAAAGATTTACTCGTTTGTTGAACAATTTCCCCACTGATGTATAACTGCATGATGACATTACTAAAGATTATTATATAGTTTCATTTCCAACTAACATTTCTGTGTTTGTCAAAAGAGATACAAAGTAATTTTTCCTTAAACTTTGCAGAAGCTCTTGCTATTGAAAAATATTTGTGTTCTATTGGATTCATTGAAGACACTGATGATCCTAAACACTCCAAGGAAATTGGTAAGAAAACCCAAGCCACTTCCAGCAAAGCTAAGGAGAAAGACTCTTTCGATATGAAAAGTTTGACCAAGTCTTTGAAGCTGCTCACAAATGGAGTGTTAGAGTTAAAGAGAAGGTCAAGTGAGGAATCCACTACCAACAAGAAGTATTTTAGGTTGTTGTTCTTTAAAAAGAAAAATAACTCTTAACTGAAAAAATATACTCAAAGCTGAAAGTTTGGGCACGAATAACTTTTTCACTTTTCAGCAAGGGAAACATTCAAAAAAGTCATTCCCATAGTGAAATCAAAATATGAACACAGTGATGGCTAACGTGGTTGATACCTTGTTAGGAAAATAACAACTTGGGCAGAGTGAAGAAGAAAATGAACCTGCTGTGATTGAGGAAAGTTTGGGTGTTGGACACTTAGTGAATATGTTTAATGTTATATACAATGTTGATAAGGAGAGTGCTGATGAACCATTAGTGAGTGAAGATTCTCCCCAATAGCTAGCTAGCCATTACAATTAGAGGAGAAAGGGACCTATTCTTGAGTAGGAACTTAAGAAGCAGTTATTGTGTAGAATTCTACCACCTTTGTTGGGCAGCGGATCCCCCCATAGCGGGTTTTTGGGGCTTGTAGCCCGAATTTTGGTCAAATGTACTGTAAGACCCTGCAAAATGCGGGCGCGGAGCACGAGAGTCTAGGGTTGTACGCCCTAAAATATTGTAATTTAATATACAATGTGTCAGCCTACCCATGGTCCGCGGACCATGGGAATGTATAAATAGAGTGAGGCTCTAAGTGTAGAAGGTAGTTTTTCGGATTGATCTTAAGTGATATGGGTTGTTGAATGCGATATTCGCTCTGAGTCTGCAAGTCCAAGTCTTAGGTCGTAGTAGTAGGAAGAGGCTTTGCAGCTGTGTGCGCAGAGGCCTGGAAGAGTCCGCAGTTGTGTGTGCAGACCCCTGCAGCTGAGTGCGCAGGGCAGAGTTGGGATTGTAATGGAACAGAAGTTTAATAAAAGCTAAGTTGATTTTGGAATATTGTGCATCTATTTGTAGATCTGTATGTTTATGCTTCTGTTATAGTCTTATGCATCTCTTTATAGTTTATGATTGCGCGCACTTGTTATGAATGTTGAATGATTGATAAGAATATTGGGCCCACAAAATTAAGTTAAGATCTATAATAATAACGTAGTAAGAACAAGGGATCTAGACTGTGCCTCTTTGCGCTCTTTACAGAGCTACACGAAGGTCAGACAGCTGCACGGAGCAGCGCAAGCGCACAGGATCGGTTTATGAACTTCCCAGCCTTCATCAAGACATCCCTAGGGTGTGGAAACCTGGTTCCAGCACCCTCCCATACTACCTTGGTTGAGACCTCAGTTCACACACCACGGACTGTTGCCGAAAGGGCCGATAGTTTCGAGATTTGTTTGGCTAAATCACTTCTGAACCTGGGTTAGGCCCCAACAAGCCAACAAATGGTTCCATTGCCGGGACTGGGATCTGCCTAAGGGATGTCTGATGTCGGAACACTGGAACCCTACGAAGAAGGAAATTGAAGATTGGTTGGATCAGAAGCTTCACGAGTTCGTGACACAGGAAAACAGAACTCCGCAGATATCTGAGAAGAGGTGGCTAGATCGCTACGTATATACGAAAATCCACGAGATCTTCTTCGCGTCCTTCTCTTCAGAGCTGTATGATTGGATTGCGAGGTTAGCCGACAGCCAGGGAAGGTACAAGCTCGATCAACTGATAGTGTGGACTCTGGAATTAGTGCGTAGACTAGAGGCATCAGAAGATAAGATCGCGCGGGTCGTGGACCATTGGCTCGACCGGATAATAGGGGGGTTTATCACTGAGTTCGTGATAGACACAACCATGAGCTATAGTGAAGCAGAACGACGTTTTCTCAAGGGACCATGAGGTAGGTACATCAAATCCATGAATACATGTATTAATATGCTGTTATGTGAAAAGCGGGTTATGCAAATACATTAATGATTGGAACGACGCGGAGCGGAAAGATCTACAAAGGGATCGAAGAGTTAGGAAATTGTCTTTTAATTTCACCTTCGCGAGTGGGCGAGGAAGAGCGCGCTCGGGTTTCCCTGAGAAGTGCGGTCAGTTTGATAAGGCAGCGCATTCCGCAGTTATCACCTCCACTTACACCTTCACTCGTTTCACCTATTTCATGTCCATCTTCATCCACCCCACCTCCACCACCCCCACAGTTCAGCATGGTGAGCACGATCAAGCTACTTGTATTCAGAGGAGTAGGGAATGAGGATCCAGGCTAGTTCTGGTTCGTGGTGAGAGCAGTGTGGGAATCACAAGGGGTCACAGATGACAACATTAAGAAGGCCACATTGGTAAGTGCACTGCAGGATCGCGCGTTGACATGGTATATCAAGCACTCGAATGATCACCCAAATGCAGGAATAGCGGAGATCCAGAATGCGCTAAACAGAGAATTTAGCCAGCCAAAATCAGAGACACAGTCAATCATCGGATTTAAAGAGATCGTGATGCTTCCAGGTGAGACCCCCTAGGATCTGGATCAGAGACTGAAGAGTACGATCCGCGAGGCTAATATGATGCTAACGGATGTGCAACACCGTGCGTGGTTTGTGGTGTCTTTGACACCACACCTGAGGACGACGCTGTCACAATAGAAGCTTTCAACCCAGGCCGAAGCATTGGAAATGGCGATGAGGTTGCATGAAACACTGATACAGGATCCGGGGTTGGGAGTCCAACAAATCCACGTGAAACTACAGAACCTATGCTTGGAGGTGTAAAGTTTGAAGCAGGATAGGGTGCCACGACCAGAGGTGCGCGAAGAAGTGTGGTGCATAAAATGAAAAGGCTAGGGCCATGACAAAGACCACTGTCCAGTATTCGCGAACTACTTGGCAGGGGGGAGGACCAATGCCATTGAGACCAGAGGCATAGGCAGGGCCAAGTGCAGCACCTGTGCTCTGGTGCGTGATTTGTCAAGTGGGAGGAAAGCACATGATGGACAACTATCATTTGTTGCAGAAGTATACACAGACTCCCCAGCAGCTGTTTTGCAATTTTTGTAGATTGGTGGCCAATGATGAGCGTACTTGTCGCAGCTACGAGTTAATGATGGAGCGGACCCCAGCATATAGAATGCAGATGAAAACGCGAGGCCTTGACCCAGCTGCGGGGATGGCGCGTGCTGGATTTCAAGGGTGAGGTCGAGGACGAGGAGGAATGGGGCCGGAAGAGGCCGCAGACAGCTAATCTGTTACAGTTGTGGAGGACCAGGGCATTATGCTTGCGATTGTACCAACCCAAAGAGAATATCTTGTTCGTACTATGAGCAGTTTGATCATGAAATGATAGATTGTCCTACGCTGATCGCACAAATGCATGAGAAAGGGGTACTACAGCCTACTCCGACTCAGAATATCCAAATGATGACGTTCGAACCGCGCGAAGAAGACCCAAATGTGAATATGGTGCTTAGAAGTGGTGCAACCACAGGGGAATACAAAGGGAAGTAGCCCAAGGAAGATACATGGGTTCGCAAGGCTCCTACAAAGGAACCTGAGTTTGACTTGGAACGCGCAAAGGAGACGTTTATGGAAGCTAAGAAGAGCTTCGTGGAGGTCTCTACTTCAGGTAGTAAGGATCAACCAGAGACAGGGATGGATCCTTCTATGCTAACTACCTTTTTAGAGACATGCATGAAACTGTTGCGTGATAATAAGGCAGTTAAAGGACTATAGGAGCTGATAACTAGGTGCGCAGGGTCAGGTGAACCACGCATAGTCCAGAAATTAGGAAAGCATACATTACACACAGGGAGGGAAATGAGATTAATGACATAGATTGGTGAATATGAAATGGATCATGTAATCCTAGACCTAGGTTTGGACACAAATGTGTTACCAAAGCAGACATGGGAACGCATGGGAAGACCTGCATTACAGTGGTCCCCGATTCAATTACGGATGGCGAACCAACAAAAGATCTTGCCCATGGGAAGGTTGCAAGGGGTAACAGTGGACATTGAAGGCGCGAGCACCCAGATGGACTTTGAGGTGATAGAGATTATGGATGACAATAACCCCTACCATGCATTGCTAGGAATAGACTGGGCCACTGATATGAATGGAGTCATCAATCTAAAGAAGCAGAAGATGATATTCGAAAAAAAAGTCCCTACACGTAGTAGTTTCGCTAGACCCAGACAAAGGAGCGCACTACACGGAACCTATGCATGACGATGACAACCACGATGAGCTGGATTTCATTTAGCAGATAGCGGTGCAAAACCAGGATCGGGTGAACCCGACTACAGATGGGAGAATCTCATGGGAGTGCAACAGTTCCTGTACTTCAGATTCAAATGAAGAGATAAAATGCTGGCAGAACCGGTTGCACGAAGTGACAATGCTGAATTGCAACATGATGATTAGATCACTGCAGTGCGTGATGACCGAAGCAAGGGAACTGCCAACATATGATGGGGTAACAGGAGTAGATGAATTCTTAGACAAATTTGAAAGTACAGTACCGGAATAGCAATGGTACGGTGCGCTGGAATGGGCGTTGCGCGTGACACCCGCACGATGGTGGAATACACACCAGAAGAATATTGGAAACTGGCGCGAATGTAGAAGACATATGCGCTTACGATTTGGAAGTCCACAGCGACAAATGCGAGCTGGGTAGCTAGAACGAAGCAGTTTGTGTGCCCACCGGTGTTGATGGGTGTAGATGTGTGCTGTGCAAACACCTCCTAGACTAAGGATCGAGAATCGAAACCCGATGCGGCAGCAGGGCAGGCGACGCACTCCACAAACAGTCCGCGATGGAGCATTCAAGAAGCTATGTAGAGTCATGAACAAAGCTCACCAGGCGAGACAAATTGATTGGGACCTACACATACCAGCGGTTCGATGGGCCTATAGGACCATAAGCAAAAATTAGAGCGCGGAAATGACCCCAATATTGACAAGAAGAGATGAAACTAGGAGAACAGAGAAGAATCCCTGGACCAAAGCTCCCACAGTTGGGACATGACACGAGGACCTGGGTAAAGGAATTAGGCAGTTACAGGAAACCATTCAATGAGGGAGCTTGAAACATCATGAACTCGATGAATATTGGGCACGGCTGAGGAAGAAAAGCGTTACATTGGACGAAGAAATCAACGAACTGGAAACCGAGGTCGTGCAAGCAGGCCATGAGAAACTAAGCATGATGGGACCAAGTCTAGCCAGCCCTACTACTGCATTAGAAGGAGTTTCGAGCCTGATACCATGGCTGCGACCACATCTTACTAAACAGGGGAGCGTATACAAAGAAGAATGCGATGCAAGGGTATTTGAAGGGTGCCTGAGGCCCAGGCTAGCAGGAAAAGTGAAGCCTCACACTGGGGGTGCAACCACCTGACTATCTATAGGAAGCACAGTCTCAACACTCCAAGCAGTTGAAAGAAGGCACGAGACTATAAATGAGTCTGCAGGAGAGCTGCATGGGAAGGAGGTTCCGGGCAGGGCCAGTATGTCACAGGGATCGTGGTTGCGCACAAGGGACTACGCTGCCGTGCAGACAGGCTGGAAAGTGACCGTTGGTGTCACTGTTCATGACAAGATGGCCAATTTAAGACAACGAGGAGTGGACGACGGGTAATTAAGACACAAAGTCAGAACTAGATTTGGGACTATCTGCCGCCAGCCTTGCATTAATGAGCCGAATCTGGGGGAATGGTCGAATTTGAATTCAAAAGGGCCTATAAATCACAGGTGGCCCTCCACTGAACAACCCTTGGCATTTTGCGAATTCAGTTGTTGCGTTATCAAGTGGGCATGAACCTGACGAGTTTGGAGGTTGTTAGAGCAAGTTTGTGGTTTGAAGCATTACCAAAGGAGACATAGGATTCCCTGATTAGAATAATGTCAACAACCAAGGGATCCATGTAGAGTTCTACGCCACTAGTAGGGGATGCACCAGAAATCCCTAAATCTCCCCAGATGCTAAGGCCCAAAAAGGACCCACAGGCAGCAGGATCGGTCCGTATGTCTCCGCGAAATCCGCGGTTTGGCAAACTATCGATGGAAGAAAAGGGCAAAATGGTTAATATTGAGAGCGATGATGAGGAGGAGGATCCTCAGACCTTTGTAGAAGAGATGGAACCAGAGGAAGAGATGGAAGAAGACATCCAGCCAATACACGCCACGACAAAGCTGCCCAAGTATGTCCCTCTGTAGAAAGGGAGGGTAAAGGTATCTAAAGATTTGGATGCCGTTAAAAGCACACTCAACACCTCGTTCCTCCCTGAGGGGGTTCTGTTTGAAGGTTCAGTTTTGGGCCACGTACCCACTATGAAGTTTGAAGACTGGGACCTCGTGGATAGCGAGAAGTTCCCTCATTTTGAAACTAGCCAGCTGATGGAACAAAGCACAGAGGGGGCAGTTACAACACTGCAACCACGAACATGGCTGCGCAGGGTGGAGGAGGCCGGGCTACTCCACCTCCTATTGATTCCACACATTCACCGGGCCCAAATCAAAATATTGTCATCAGGAAACTGCTTTACTTGGTGCACGATGGGTACTTGTCACTGGAGGAGCCCATTCCCATCACGACGGAGCTCATTCATAATATTTCTCGGCTTCCTTGTACGGGAAGGGACCCCACGGAAATAGCTAACACAAGTGGAGACTTGGCGATTGCGGAGGCCATGAAAAAGAAATATAAGTTGGAGAAAAAGTAGAGGGGTTACATTATTACTAGTATTCATAACAAAGGGGTCCGCGTTGTTACCCAGTTGTTGGCAGGAAAAGTGATGAGAAAATGCTGGGGCAATGAGGTACCAGTAACGGTCATCACGCTGGCCGAGCAATGCGCAGAAGGGGTACGGTTCAACTGGGCGCAGTTCCTCTGTGACGAGTTCCTGATGAACTGTAGGGAGGCCCAAGAGCAGGGTAAGACCTTCCACTACGTGTGGTTGCTCTTATCCATACTGTTGGTTAAAGGTGAATTGCCTGAGGATAGTCAGTTTCCTCCCCTTGACTAGGAATGGCCAGAGGTAGAAAAATACGTGTCGCTATGGGTGACGAAGGATGCCATGTGAATCCGAGAAACCAAGATCTTCTGGGTACCGATGGAGGTGAGCATACGACTGTGGATCAACAAACAGCCACACCTATCTACCTCGGTATACGACAGTCTGAAGAACTTTGCAGACTTTAAAGCAGATATGCACAATGTGTATATCAGGGCACGAAAGGATCCAGAGTAGAAGTGGACCACACTCCCCTTCATCGCAATAGATGACGTTGTTTTCGCGGTGCTCGACACATGGCCACCAAAATGGCACGCACCAGATTTGGTGGTGCACAATGAGACGGAGATTCAAAGATAGAAGGCTTTTGCTAAGCTGCTAGCACAACAGAAGCGGAACAAACAGCTAGCTGAAGAAGTATGGGCATCCCGGGAGGTAACAAAGGCCACCGCAGAAAAGGTAGCAGCAGGAAGGGACCTCTACGAAATAGGAAGAAAGAGGCCCAAACTTGACCACAGGGCATGGGACAGATGATACGACAGAAGGTGCAGCCCTAAGTATCACCTTTACACAATTAAAACAGCCGCGCAGGATGGAATGAGCAAGGCCACGGAAGAAGACCAAGGCTTCTAAGTTGGATGGGGAGCCTATTACACTGACCGAGGGTGACCTATATGACATCGGCAACATAGTTCACGAAGTCACCAGGGAGGCACTCCAGGAAGCAATGACGAAGTAGCAGAATGTGTTGGGGGCACTCAGGAAGCAACTTCAAGAACTTCAGGTGCGCCCCCCACAGCAGGGAATGGTAGTCGCCTACGGGGCTACAGGTACTTCAGCAAATGAGAAATTGTTGTAGGCCAAAATAGAAAATACCGTCGCGCTGCCAGAAGGAGCACTGATAGCGGACAACACGGAGGACAGAGCCGCGGTAGGATGACTTAAGGGACTTGGCCTAAACTTGGCTGCCCTTCCGTGAGAGATATTATACCAGCTGTAGGATGGATCAATGACAGAGCTCCGCACTAGGAAAGGACGCGTAGTATAGATGCTCAGTGAACAGTGAATCAACATCGAGCAGCTGATCCTCCAATGCGATGAAGCGATAACACAGACTCAGCAATTGGAGAAAATCATCGAGGAAGCATGTCGTCGTGTCCCTGAGCTAGAGAGTGCAACAGACTTACTTGTAGGTATACGGATCCACAAATTGGCTAGTGGATTCCATGAGGCAAAGGAGGAAGAAACAAGGATCTAGTTGGAACTCAACTTGTAGATCGCAGAGTTGAGGCTGAAGGCATAGCCCTCTACACCGCTGGAGGTCAGAGAGCAGCGGCACTGCGCCATCCAATTAGGATTGGAAGCAATAGAGCGTGCCATACAAGATTGCATAGGCTTGTTAGATCAGTCACTCATCACCCTCACTTCCCTGCAGGAAGACCCAACGTTACAACGGTTAGAGACAGAAGCGCGAGAGTTGCAGTAGGCCTATGACAATGTTTGGGGGACAGCGTAGATGGTTGCCCTTGCTCAGTGACTGGCCAAGATGATGGAGGCCCAAGCTCTCAAGGCACAGGTGGACGCCGCAAATAAGAAAGCAGCAGTGCTTAAAGAATTCATACAGCCTTGGCTCGAGGAAGCATTCACGGTCACCGCCAAGATCGAGGGAAAGCTGGCATAGATGCAGGGTGTGTATGCACTCAGGTAAAGGAATTGCACCTGACAACGATGCATCAGAGATACGCGCACAACGAGTACAGCGGAAAACGAAAGAATGTGCTGCGGACGTAAGCGAAGCGCAGAGGTTGCTGGATGAACATCGCGCGAAGATCACCGCACCAGCCGAGTGATTAGGGACGAGTCACGATGATTGTGTTGGGGGCCTTTTGGGTAGCGGATCCCCCATAGTGGGTTTTTGGGGCTTGTAGCCCGAATTTTGGTCAAATGTAATGTAAGACCCCGCAAAATGTGGGCGCGGAGCGTGAGTGTTTAGGGTTATCCGCCCTAAAATATTGTAATTTAATACAGAATATGTCAGCCTACCCATGGTCCGCGGACGATGGAATGTATAAATAGAGCAAGGTTCAAAGTGTAGAAGGCAGTTTTTCGGATTGATATTAAGTGATATGGGTTGTTGAATGTGATATTCGCTCTAAGTCTATAAGTCCGAGTCTTGGGTTGTAGTAGTAGGAAGAGGCTTTACAGCTGTATGCGCAGAGGCCTGGAAGAGTCCGCAGCTGTGTGCGTGGACCCCTACAGCTGAGTGCGCAGGGTGGAGTTGGGATTATAACGGAATAGAAGTTTAATAAAAGCTAAGTTGATTTTGGAATATTGTGCATCTATTCATAGATCTGTATGTTTATGCTTCTGTTATAGTCTTATGCATCTCTTTACAGTTTATGATTGCGTGCACCTGTTATGAACGTTGAATGATTGATAAGAATATTGGGCCCACAAAATTGAGTTAAGATCTATAATAATAATGCAGAAAGAACAAGGGATATATACTGTGGCTCTTTGCACTCTTTATAGAGCTACACGAAGGTCAGACAGTTGCGCAAAGTAGCGCAAGCACACAAGATCGGTTCGCGAACTTCCCGGTCTTCATCAAGACATCCCTAAGGTGCAAAAACCTGGTTCCAACACCCTCCCATACTACCTCGGGTGAGACCTCAGTCCGCGCACCGTGGACTATTGCCGAAAGGGCCGGTAGTTTCGGGATTTGTTTGGATAAATCACTTCTGAACCTGGGTCAGGTCCCAACAAGCTAACAACCTTCCAATCTAGATCAAAATTACATAACAAATTTGTAAGTGCTCCTTCTTCCAAGAACACTTCCACCAACAATTAGAACAAGTTCACCACTCTTGAAGTGTTGAATCAAGCTACACCACCTGATCCATCAACACAATCCATTAAAATGGAAAGTATCGATTACAACATTGTCAATGATATTAAAAGAGCTCGGGCCAACATTTCAATCTTTGAGCTCACAAAGATGATGGGTCAATGAGAACTAATTATCCAGGGACTCTCATCGCACTCTTCAATAGGTAAACAAGTTTTTTCTTCTTAGGTAATGTTGAGTAACTCTCGCGATATTATCAAATCTGTAGTTAATGGTTTCAATTTGAATTTTAACACTCTCCACCTGTAGGTTTTAACCCTATGCAAAAATTACCTGCAAATGAATTCTTAAAAACAGAAAATAAATAATGGCGAGAGCATAAAAAATAAACATATATACATAAATATTTTCCCTTGGATCCCAAAACCGGGAATACCATATTGATTTATTATTATATTCCTTTCAATGTTACAATAAATATAAATACATGCCAAAGCATCTATAAACCCCAATTAATTAACCCTGGATTAGAACATAACTGTAGTTCTCTTGACCAGATCTACAAAATACGATGGGAAGAAAACCATCATGCCCAAACCCATGTGCAAAATCCATGCACAAAACCATAGGTAGGTCCACCCACCTAATATAGGGTCCAAGATTCTCCCTAGGGCTAGTCATGAAAAGAATATAACACACACCCAACTACTCCCACTTCTTGTTTCTTTCCACAGGGGGCCACAAGAGAGCTTAGTCATTGGTCTAGCCCTGCAATGTCCATTGTTTCTCTACACCAAGAGAACTTCTCAGTGCTCACAGACTTTGTCAATACATTTGTAGTATTCTTCAAAGTTTCCTCCTTTACGAGCAATATCTTTTTGTCCTAAACCATATCCCTTACAAAGTGATAATGAAAATCAATGTGCTTTGAATTTGAATGATAAGCAGGGTTCTTTGCCAATGAAATTGCACTTTGGTTTTTACAGTATATCCTTATAGCTCATTGTACTAACCCCATACTTGAACACAATCTCTGCAACCAAACTGCTTCCTTGCTTGCATGAGTGGCTGTAATGTATTATGCCTTTGTAGTTGAACATGCCACTACAAACTATCTCTTACTCATCCAACTAACTGCACCTCCAAATACGTTAAACACATACCCACTTGTATATCTTCTCAGATCCAAATCTCTAGCCCAGTCTACACTAGCAAAGCCATGAATGTCCAAAAATCTATCCAATATTAGTCTTCCTTGGTAGCACAAACCATAATCACTAGTGCCACGCAAATACCTGAAAACCTGCTTCACTACTGTCCAATGCTCCTTCCATGGTTTTGACATAAAACTGCTCAATACTCCCATTGCATGTGCAATGCCTGGTCTAGTACAGACCATTGCATACATCAAGCTATCGAATGCACTTGCATATGGAACACGAGACATGTCCTCTTCCTCTTCTTGTGTCTTGGGACACTGTTCAACAGATAAATTTATATCTACAGGAATAGGAACCTTCACTAGTTTACTATCCTGCATATTAAACCTCTGTAGTAGTGTCTTCACATACTTCCTCTGGTTTAACCAGATTTTCCTCTTTGCCCAATCTCATTTAATTTCCATGCCTAAACTATAGTTTGCAACACCAAGATCTTTCATGTCGAATTTTGAGGACAATTAGGTCTTCAGATCTTGGATAATTTCTTTGTTATTTCCAATTAGTAACATATCATCCACATACAAGACCAAATAAATAACACAGTCATCAATTAATTTAAAATATACACAGTGATTTCGTTTATTTCTAGTGAAGCCAAGTCCCCATATACATGTATCAAATTTCTGATATCACATCGTTGGTGACTGTTTTAACCCATATAGATACTTTTTTTAACCTACATACCAATTCTTTCTTACCCTTCACCATAAAGATTTTAGGTTGCTTCATGTAGATCTCTTCTTCCAGATCCCCTTGAAGAAATATTGTCTTCACATCCATTTGTTCTACCTCAAAATAAAAAGCAACAACAATAGATAAAAGTAATTTAATAGAAGCTACCTTGGCAACAAGAGAAAAAATATCACCAAAATCAATTCCTGGTGATGAGGCTCATAAATAGGAAAATTATATGGGCCCTAATGCCACTCTCTAGTTTATTAAAATCAAATTTTCTCACATTTATTTACATATTTTATTATATTTTGCTTAGTGAGAAGGGTAAAGGTGAGATGTTATGTCATGTGGCCTAATGTGCACAAATTTCAGGATTTGGAGCAGTTTTGGGCTAATTTAAGTGTAGAGACTTGAAGTAGAAAATCAAGAGGGATTTTAGGAGATTGGGTCTCTACCCTTAACTCCTCAATCACTCGAAGATTCATCCACCAGATCTCATCATCTTGGAGTTACAAGAAGCCATGCCCACCGAGTTCATTGGCAGCCAAGTCAGTGATAGTTGAAGACAAGTCAATCTCGAGTTTGGGAGCCAAGTTTCCCTAATTTTAAGGAAGTTATTGGTAGCTTCAGTTGTATAAATAAGAAGGCCTAGGGAATCATTAGGATTCAACTTTTTATTGTATCCAAGAGGCAATTTCAAGGTAAGATATTGTGACTGTTATTCTCATGTGATTTTTGACAAATTAGTGATAATGAAAAGGGTTTCTTTGATCTAGAACTGAGTTGAATCAGGGGGCTGAAGCTCTTGGGTTAGGGCCCAACCATAGAAACAGAGGTTACTCTTTTTGTACATGTATCCTTAGATTAGAATAATATATTATTTGTTGAAGTTATCTCTGTTTTGTTTAATTTACAAGTCTTTGCATGATTGGTTAGTTTTCTCTCCATTAGTTGGAGAAGTAGATCAGTGTTACAGTAATGAAAGAAAAGACTTTAGAAAATATTTTGACAGTGGCCTCATCCTCATCTCCCTCATGGAATCATGGTTTGAGGGCCCCACTCTCACAACCCCAAAAACAAATTTATCTTTTGGTTATTACATAGCTTAGGATTTCTTGTTGAGTAGATCATTGTTAATGATTCCTTAGAAGCACCTGCAATTGTCATTTTGGTTTCTTGAGTTTGTTGTAGATTAAAAAGCATTCCATTCTGTACATTTGATCCATTAGCCATTAATAAATCAGTTTCTCAAATTCAACTCATCTTTTCCACATTTACATAAAGTTGTGCATAAATGAAGTAATGAATATGTGATTTTGCGGGAATTGTTTATTTGTGTAGAAATTTCTCTATAGATTAGCTAGCTCTGATACCATGTACAAATTTTGCAAATTCTCTTCAAATCTCACTCTAAGACTATGTAGAAAATCTGATTGTAGATTAACTCGATAATGCAATATAACTAAAGAAAAATACTATAACCTACTTCTACTATCAATTTGCTTTGTGAAAGCTTAAAGATTGAGCAAGATCGAGCTGAACACATATAACTAGAAGAAGAAGAATCAATGCACATGAAACACAGAAAATACTTAGGGGAAAGCCTTAGCTAAAAACCCCACTATCTGTATTATCAGACAAGGTGGAAATACATCAGAATTATACAAATCCTTATCTCTCACATTTAGCCAACTCTCAGTACAATCCTCCTGGATGCTCACAGGAAAACCTGGCTTCTCACAAGCCTTCTCCTCTGCCCTCCAAGCTCCTATTTCCTTGCACTGTTCCCAGTGGATGATTCTCACCTCACCAAGTGGAACACTTCTCTTACACACTGTAAAACTGTACAATCCTCAAGGAACCTTACCTTGAATGCATGCATGAGTTTCCTTTATAGGAGAAAACATGCAAATGATAGTACATTGTCCTTGACATTTAGCTCAACCGGGTCTTTCTTAGAATAGACATGCATGAGTTTCTGATGAGGGAATCTTCAGTTATCTGGAGTACACTGGTTGAGTGCATGCATACATCAACTGACTGATAACTCACAATTAGTTCCTCAAACAATTTGGAACTAATTTAATTGGACTTAACTTAGTAAACTGAGTTAACTAATTACAACTCAAATATAACTCAATCTTATCTCCTTAATTAAGGGATAATCTCCTTAATTTAAGGGACAACTGTTGCATGACTGCAGAAAGACTTCTAACTTGAATTTATCCAACTAATTAAGTCAAAATAAATAAATTAATTAATTCCAAGCAGCTGGTGAGACTAAATTTGAATTTTAATTCAAGGACAAATTAAAATTGGAACTTCTGGTTTCTATTTTTATCATTTCTTGTTGCTATTTTCAACACTCCCTCTCAACAAGACAGGAATTCAACTCGATCCCCATCCTAAAAATCTGGAATGTTTTGCATGCAACACTTCTCTCAAGTGTTGTTGCTCCAGCAACTCCAGAAACAAAAAAACATCCAACCTGAATTAGTATGATGCATTTGTCATCAAAGTCTTTGACTGCTATTGCCTTTGCCAATTGAAAACTTTGCTCTTCTGTTGACTCTACCTTTTTGCACTATTGTCAATCCTTCTCTGTGCTCTTCAGTATCTGATTGCTCTAGCCTCTATCACTTTGATCTCTGACTGCATCAATCCCACTGATTCCTCCTACTGCTATGTACTTTGGGCTACCGTAGCAAGGTATGATCCATGAGATAAAACCTCTCAATGGACCCTGCCCAATTTCAGCCTTCTTGGGACTATCACTTCACATCGCCCCACCTCACACCTGGAGGTATGGCTGCATGTGATCCCTCTGCCGAATTGGCTCAAAATTTCCCCCTACTAGAGGTCTCTGCATGAGTGGATGCCTCCACTCGGTCTCCTCTCAGGATCTCCAATTGTGGCTCCTCCACAATTGTCTGAGACTTCTTCTGGGTTTGCATGTTGAGAGGTAATTTACTCTCCCTCTCAACCACCAAGTCTCTAACATTTTCCTTGCTCCTCAAGGCTTTGCATGCATCTTGAACCTCAAGAGCATACAGGTTCTTAACTCGTGAATCGATCTGTTTCACCTGTCCTGTGGTGATGTGTCTAAATAAAACCTTTCCCTTATTGAAGACAACCTCGTAGCCTTTGTCCTCCAACATCGCGATCGATACCAAATTCTTCTTCAGTCCAGTCACATACTTCACATCTGTCAAGGTTACAAGAGATCCATGCTCCCTCTAAAAAGCAACTGTGCCCACTCCTGAAATAGAAAACCTTTTGTCGTCACCCATCTCTATGTGCATCTTGAGGTCTTTCTCCTCCAAGGCAGTGAATAAACTTTTATCACTAATCATGTGGAATGAGGCTTCACTGTCAAGATACTAACCACAACCCATCATTGATGACACCATTCATGCGATGAGGGTGAAGTCCATTTTGAACTGAGAGGCTAATGCCTCACCTTCCGATCCTACCGAGGATCCCTTCTTGGACTTCTTCGATGGGCAATTAGTCGCATAATGTCCCATCTCATTTTTTTTTTTAAGTATGATATGAATTCGATTTGCACCTGCAACCCCAATCTTCAAACTTCGAATTCTCTTCTCCGTATACTGTTCAAAGCTCTGCTAAACTCAGCTCCGATAAAATTGGCTCCAATACCATGTAGAAATTTCTCTATAGATCAACTAGCTCTGATACCATGTAGAAATTCTACAAATTCTCTACAAATCTCACTCTAAGATTATGCAGAAAATTTGATTGTAGATTAACCTGATAATGCAATATAACTAAAGCAAAATACTATAACCTACTTCTACTTTCAATTTGCTTTGTGGAAGCTTAAAGATTGAGCAAGATCGAACTGAACACATACAACCAGAAGAAGAAGAATCAGTACACATGAAACACAGGAAATACTCAGGGGAAAGCCTCAACTAAAAACCCCACTATTTGTGTTATCATACAAGGTGGAAATACATCAGAATTATACAAAGCCTTAGCTCTCACAACTAGCCAACTCTGAGTACAATCCTCCTGGATGCTCACAGGAAAACTTGGCTTCTCACAAGCCTTCTCCTTTGCCCTCCAAGCTCCTATTTCCTTGCGCTATTCCTAGTGGATGATTCTCACCTCACCAAGTGGAACACTGCTCTTACACACTGTAAAACTGTGGAATCCTCAAGGAACCTTACCTTGACTGCATGCATGAGTTTCCTTTATAGGAGAAAACATGAAACTGATAGTACACTGTCCTTGAAATTTAGCTCAACTAGGTCTTTCTCAAAATAGACATGCATGAGTACACTGGTTGAGTGCATGCATGCATCAACTGACTGATAACTCACAATTAGTTCCTCAAACAGTTTGGAACTAATTTAACTGGACTTAACTCAGTAAACTGAGTTAACTAATTACAACTCAAATATAACTCAATCTTATCTCCTTAATTAAGGGATAATCTCCTTAATTTAAGGATAACTGTTGCATGACTACAGAAATACTTCTAACTTGAATTTCTCCAACTAATTAAGTCAAAATAACTTAATTAATTATTTCCAAGCAACTGGTGAGACTAAATTCGAATTTTAATTCACAATTTTAATTCAAGGACAAATTAAAATTGGAATTTTTGGATTCTATTTTTATCATTTCTTGTTGCTATTTTCAACAATTTGCAGGGAGGAACTCATTCCACCAGCCTTAACTAAGTATTCTCCACCTCTCGCCAAATCCTACTAATCACCAATTAATATTTATGTTTTGTAGCCACCGTGGAGAGCCACCTTGAGCAAATCCAACCATCCTGAAGAGTTGGGATGATCCTTGGGTAGTGTGCACCTTCCCCATACCTTATTCCACCATCATACACCTTCCTAGCACTTCCTTTCACCTTCCCTACCTTCCTACAACTTTTAGCTAAGTTTCTTGTAGTAAGCCGGGACATCTTGTAGTAACTACAGGAAATCGTGTTGTTAGGGCCTTCATTTTGAATTTTGAAATTTTTGAAGATATGAAGAGGGAAAAAAAGGTGGCAAGAGCAACGGTCAAGTTGCGGCGAAGACAACTGGGAAAGGGAGAAAGAACATGCAGCCATGGGATAGTTGTGGCAAGGTGTTAGCAACAAACAGAAACAACTGATAGAACAAGGAGGAGGATGAGAAGTAGCTAAGGGGATAGACAACCAAACAGAACTGGCAGTTCGAGCAGTGGAGGAATAGATAAAAGGAGAGAACATCATGAAGAAGGGGGTTGGTATCCGAGAGAGGCTGGAGCACAGAAGAACCTGATTAGAAGGCAAAGTGGTGGTGGGAAGACTAGAGTGGGGCTCGGTCTGAAATCTAGAACATTTTGTGGTCACGATATTTTATGTATTTTCTCACGGCTTCATGCTGAATGTGTGTTGTAATGGATCTTCTGTTGAATTAATATGAATGAGTACTTGGACCAGTTGCATAGTATTATCTGTGTGTAATGTCATGATTGATGGGCCTGCTCAAAAGTTTTTAATGTTGAAGGTCTTTCCTCATATGAATGTGATTTATATAATGATATAATGTCATGATGAATGTATGCTTTAAGTTGTACGTAGAGTAATGGTTGGGTCATCCTTGATATCCTTCTGAACCCTTCTTAGTTTTTATCACGACACGCCTCAGGTGAGACTCCTTACCCCTTGGGGTAGGGTGAAAATGCTAGTGTTGTCCTAGACTACAACGGTCCCTTGTTGGCCCCTTGTGCCTGAACCCAGGGTCTTTCCCTGATGACATTTTTGTGCCAACAAATGGTTCCGTTGCTGGGACCTGAAATCTCAAGAACTGGTTTGGAATATGGTGTCAAGGATATTTAAGAAGGATATTCGAGATTGGTGGGATAACAGAGTAGATCAGTTTATATCAGAGAAGGCTACTTGTCGAAGCCAACCTATCGCTAAAGTGAGCAGAGAGATTTTGTACTCAGAGGCTGCAAGTGATTAGTACGAGATCTTCTGGTGTAAGTTTCCGGAAGACTTGTATAACTGGTTGAGGAGGCTGAAAGTAAAGAGTCGACTAGAAGGAGTTATGCCAGCTCGTCATGACTGGGTTCCTGCAGACCTCACAACACTTCGACACTTGGATAGTGAGTTGATGAGGGTAGTAGACTTTTGGGTACAAACTACCGTAGAAGGTATGTAGTCGAATTTTCTGCAGAAAACTGTCAGTCCTTTTCAAAGGTGGACACAATGTTTAGATCAGGGTTAAGAGGGAAACTAGTGAATGAAGTGCCTTTCTGGATTAAGATGTTGATGGTGGAAGAAGGGTTGTTACCATTACCCAAAGAAACTATGGTAGCGTAAAACCCTAGTACTGGGGGAAGGGCCTAAGGGGATAATTCTATTGTTTGGGGAAATGTATATGTGTAGGTTTTAACCCTGTACAGAAATTACCTGCATACGAATTCTAAAACACAAAAAATAAACAATGCAAGAGCATAACACATAAAACACATACACAGGGTTTTTCCCCTGGATCCTAAAACCGAGACTACCAGCTTGATTTTTCATTATGTTCCTTTCAATGTTACAAGACATATTTATACATGCCGAAGCATCCAATACCATGGACCGAAGACCATTGCATCCAAAACCATGGACCGAAAACCATCATGTCCAAAATCATGTGCGAAAACCATGCACAAAACCATAGGCAGGTCCGCCCAACCTAATATAAGGTCCAAAAAAAAAAATTCCCACGGCGCTGCCCCAGACCCTGTAGAGGGGGGCTACCCACCCCCCTCAAACCCCCCAGACAAGGGGGGCTACTTCCCCCCGTGAACTCCCAGCTGGCGCAACGAAGGGGGGGCTTTGCCCCCCCTAACCCCCCGGTTCACTACGTAGGCTAGTCGTGGAAAGAATATAACACAACCAAACATTCTCCCACTTGTTGTTTTCTTTCCACAGGGGGCCACAGGAGAGCTTAGTCATTTATCCAGCCCTGCAATGGCCATTGTTTCTCTACACCAAGAGAACTTCTCATAGCTCACAGATTTTTTTAATGCATCTGCAGTATTCTTCAAAGTTTCCACCTTTACCAGCAACACCTTTTTGTCTTCTATCATATCCCTCACAAAGTGATACTGAATATCAATGTGTTTTGTCTTTAAATGATAAGTAGGGTTCTTTGCCAAGAAAATTGCACTTTGGCTGTCACAATCTATCCTTATAACTCCCTGTACTAACCCCATACTTGAACATAATCTCTGCAACCAAACTGCTTCCTTGCTTGCATGAGTGGCTGCCATGTATTCTACCTCTGTAGTTGATAGCGCCACTACAGATTGTTTCTTACTCATCCCACTGATTTCACCTCCAAATTGGTTAAACACATACCCACTTGTAGATCTTCTCTGATCCAGATCTCCAGCCCAGTTTGCATCAGCAAAACCATGAATATCCAACACTCTGTCCAATCCTGGTCTTCCTTGGTAGCACAAACCATAATCACTAGTGCCACGCAAATACCTGAAAACCCGCTTCACTACTGTCCAATGCTCCTTCCCTTGTTTTGACATAAACCTGCTCAATACTCCCACTGCATGTGCAATGTTTGGTCTCGTACGGACCATCACATACATTAGGTTACTGACTGCACTTGCATATGGAACACGGGATATGCCCTCTTCCTCTTCTTGTGTCTTGGGACACTGTTCAGCAGATAACTTTACGCCTACAGGAATAGGAACCTTCACCGGTTTACTATCCTGCATATTAAACCTCTGAAATATTGTCTCGACATACTTCCTCTTTGCCTGATCTCTTTTAATTTCCATGCCCAAATATAGTTTGCAACACCAAGATCTTTCATGTCAAATTTGGAGGACAATTGGGTCTTCAAATCCTAGATAATTTCTTTGTCATTTCCAACCAGCAACATGTCATCCACATACAAGACCAGATAAATAACACAGTCACCAATTAATTTAAAATACACACAGTGATCTGCTTTCCTTCTGGTGAAGCCAAGTCCCTATATAAATGTATGAAATTTCTGATACCACATCCTTGGTGACTGTTTTAACCCATGCAGAGACTTCTTTAACTTGCATACTAGTTCTTTCTTACCCTTCACCACAAAACCTTCAAGTTGCTTCATGTAGATCTCCTCTTCTAGATCCCCGTGAAGAAATTTTGTCTTCACATCCATCTGTTCTACCTAAAAATCAAAAGCAACAACAGATAGAAGTAATTTAATAGAAGCTACCTTGGAAACAGGAGAAAAAAATATCACCAAAATCAATTCCCGGCACCTGGGAATAACCTTTTGCTACCATCTGAGATTTGTATTTCTCCACCTTTCCTTCTGCATTTGTCTTCTTCTTGAACACCCATTTGCTGCTAATGGGTTTCCTTCCAGCCGGCAACTCCACCAGATCCCAAGCCTCATTTTTGTGCAAAGATGCCATTTCATCAACCATGGCCTCTTTCCAGAGTTTTCCATTCTCTGAATCTACTGCTTCCTTCATAGTTCTGGGATCATCATCAGTAATAGATAAAGCAAAATTTGAATTGAAAGTAGATGGACTATACCTTTCTTGCTACCTTCTTTCTCGAATTGATCTTCTCACACCTAGATTTTGTGGCTCTTCATCTTCTGATTCCTCTTTTGATGTAGAGTCTGATTCTTCCTCCTTAAGCTCAAACTCTATCTTTTCAGGTTCCTTTGGTTGGACTTCATGTTTAATAACATCTTTCACCTCTCTAAACACCACATCTCGGATATACACAACCTTCCTTGTTACTGGGTTCCAAAGCTTATAACCCTTTAAACCATCCTTATACCCTATAAAGATACACTTTTCAGATTTACTATCCACCTTGGTTCTTTTCTCCTTTGGAACATGTACATATGCATCACATCCAAATACCCTCAGATGTGAAAGAGAGGGTTTCTTACCATTCCATACCTCTTGTGGAGTCTTATCCTCCAACACTGATGAAGGTGATCTATTGACTAGGTAACATGCTGTCTCCACCGCCTCTACCCAGCATTCTTGTCCTAACCCGACACCACTGAGCATGCTTCTTGCCCTTTCCATCAACTTCTTGTTCATTCTTTTTTCAACTTCACTTTTCTCAAGTGTGTATGGAGTAGTCTTCTATCATGCTATACCACACTTCTTACAGAATTCTTCAAATTCCTTGCTACAAAACTCTCCATTGTTATCTGACCTCATCACCTTTATCTTCTTCTCTGTCTGGTTTTCCACCAGAGCCTTAAATTCTTTAAACCTGTCAAAGACTTTAGATTTCTTCTTAAGGAAATATATCCATGTATTCCTTGAGAAGTCATCTATATATGATACATAGTACATAGACTTACCCAGTGATGGAACCTTCACAGGTCCAAACACATCACTATGCACAAGATCTAATATCTGTTTTGCCCTCTTACCACTAGAGGGGAAACTCACCCGATTCTTCTTCCCATATACACAAATTTCACAGAAATCAAAATCCAGAGAGCTATTACTCATACATTCTACCATACCTTTACCATGAAGTATTCGAAGGCCCTTCTCTCCAATATGTCCAAGCCTTTGATGCCATAGCATGGTCTTATCTCCAGAGACCACTAGATTTTCTGCTCCACTTTCAGGAACCATAGCACTGTTGCACCCATAAACAATAGTGCTACCTTGCAGCTGTACAGAGTTCCAATCCGAACTCCCCGCATTAGTACCAGTGCTCCCTAAACCATCTTGCAGGTATCCTTCTCAAACACTGTTTTTACACCTGCATCATCTAGCTTGCTTACGGAAATAAGATTTCTGGCCAATGCAGGAATATGCAGAACACCCGGAAGTGTTCTAACCCTTCCACCTTGCAACTTCAACTTTACTTTTCCACGACCAACGATTCTAGCCTTCCTGTCATTCCCCCCAAGAAGACTCACCACAATCATATTTCTCATACTTGCAGAACCACTCTCTATGGGGAGTGAAGTGAAAGGATGCACCTGAATCAATCAACCATCCCTCATGATCTGCATGTGTACTTGAAGAAGCCAAGTACGCATCCCCACCTTCATCTGAGGTGGTTTTCACCTTTGCAGAAGGAGCATCATCAGATCCCTTTCCTTTTTCAGGATCTTTAGATTTACAGTCCCTTTTGTAGTGCCCTTCCTTTTTTTATTTCCAGCACACCACCTTTACAGGTTTTCTTATAGATTTAGATCTCCCTCTGGATTTATATCTCCCACTCAATGACTTATTTTTGTTTTTGTTCTGGGACCGTCCTCATATAGACAAGGCATCACCATTCTGGCTCTCCATATTTTTCCGTCTCATCTCTTCCATTAGCAAGGATGAGACTATTTCATCAACCTGCAAGGCAGTTGCATTGCTACCTATTACAATAACCAGACTATCCCACGAATCTGGTAGAGAACACAACAAACTGATGCACTTATCTTCATCTGAAATTTTAATATCAACAGATAATAACTGACTTGTACTGTGATGTGTGGTTTGACGGTAAGTCACATGGGCGAAGCCCGGGCAGACCGAAGTTCAAATCTCATTGAGTACAATGACCTACTGTGGTGGCAGCTAGAGGGGCGGATTCCCCTTTCCCGTGAGTCTGCTCTTGCTAAAATCATAGGAACTTAGTATACCCGACTTGCAGGTGGTTGGTTATGCTCTTGGTGTTATAGTGGCAGCTATGAGGTTTGATCCTTGGTCTCCCATAGATTAGGCCTGGCAGTTACCGATTCACCATGTGGTTAAAAAAAAAAACAGATAATAACTGACTTACCACAATATTAGATGTGTTCATATGCTCTGTCACTGAGTATCCATCTTTCATCCTTAGGTTATACAGCTTTTTCCATAGGAACAATTTATTCACCAAAGACTTAGATTGGTACAAAGTCCCTAACTTGTCCCACAAAGCCTTCGCCGTAGCTTCCCCTGATACATTCAACAATATTGAATCTGATACACACAATCGTATTGTGCTCTTTGCCTTCCGATCCAACTTCTTCCATTCTTCATCAGACAATCTCGTTGGTTTAGTACCTAGATCTACCATGATCCGTTGATCTTTATCCACCAACAGATCCTCCATCTTGAGTTTCCACAACTCAAAACTATAACCGTTAAATTTCTCAATCTCTATCTTTCCATTGCTCGCCATCTTCTTTCACCACTAGAATCGATCCCGTAGATCTCCCATAGAACAGGGTCTACCACAGGCCCGAGCGAAACCCCTCAGCAGCAAAGGCATCCCCTTGAAGCCAAAACAACATTGATACCAAATGTAGGTTTTAACCCCGTACAGAAATTACCTGCATACGAATTCTAAAACATAGAAAATAAACAATGCGAGAGCATAACACATAAAACACATATACACAAAGATTTTTCCCTGGATCCCAAAATCGGGACTACGAACTTGATTTTTAATTATGTTCCTTTCAATGTTACAATACATATTTATACATGCTGAAGCATCCAAAACCATGGACCGAAAACCATCGCGTCCAAAACCATGGACCGAAAACCATTGTATCCAAAACCATGTGCAAAAACCATGCACAAAACCATAGGTAGGTCCGCCCAACCTAATATAGGGTCACTACATAGGCTAGTTGGTGGAAAGAATATAACACAACCGAACAAGATGCTACTGAAGGAATGGACATAGAAGGATTGCATATAGCTAGAGATATTAGGGCACAAAGGAGAGCACTACTAACAGAAAAGTGGCAGGAAAGAGTGGTCCAAGAGCTGAAGAAAAGACATTTGGGACCCCACCAAGCAAGAGAAGTGTCAAGGAACCTGAAAGAAGGAAAGAGTATGGAGAAAGATGCAGAACAAGAAAGGGATGTCAACTGGATAGATAGGAACCAGGAGAATGACAAGGACTCTCCCTTATAGGTTGCGGGGAAGATGCCAGAAGTAAGCTATCGTGACAACTATGAGGAGGATATAGAAGGTGAGATGTGTGATGTGATGAGAAGATTGTTTGCCGAAGATGATACATTAGCTAGAGTTCAGCAATAGAATCCCCAAAGCTCAGGTAGTGTTCGCCCCGACCTTCCCCTGGTGCTTTACAAAAACCCTGACAAAATTGTTGCCAAGTTGATTAAAGTAATACGAGTACACAGTGTGCATGAAAAATACAAAGCGAGTTGTAATACATCTAATAGCAGTGTTAGTAATATGGGGTTATAAGGATCTCAACAACTTGGAAACCAAGGATTTGTGCTCCTAGCACACACCCGAATCAACATGGCAGGGTCCTTTACTAGATATCCTGAGTTCGCTGGTAGAGGGAATGAAGACGTAGAAAAACATTGGTATTTGTGTGAAGCTATATGGCGAGCATGCCAAACACTAGATAATGTAAATTCAATTGAGTTCTAGACCACATTAAGAGAAAGAGCTTTAATATGGTTTGTCAAATGGGCAGAATGAACTAGAATCCTTCAGTGGATGATATTAAGAGAGGCTTCGTTCAAGAGTTTAAGGTGCCACAAACAGATCAACAGGGACTATCCGAACTATGGGAGATCAAGAAAAAATAAGGAGAGACTACTTGGGAATTGATGCAGAGGTTTAAGGATGCTATTGGCAAGCTAAGCTATACCATAGATCCCAATCACTAGAGAGATTGGTTCATCAAAGCACTCCTACCCCTTACAAGAACACCATTGACCCAACAAAAGATTGGAACTCTTCAAGATGCTTTAGAACAAGCGTCGCACATAGAATCCATGGCAGGATACCCACATGAGTATCGAGGAGGGATGGGATCACAAGACCCATCGATCATGGGCCTCCAAAATCAAATCACCAATCTAACAGAGAAATTAAAGGACCTACAACCAATTCGACTAGTAAGACCCAATGTATGATGTACTCACTGCCTGGTGGAAGGCCATGTGGTGACTGAATTCCTGAGGCTGAGAGGCATAAATAGTTCAAGTGGAATTGTAGGATCATTAGGGGCCTTGCCAACAGCAAGAGTTGCAACAGTGGGATCACAAGGATCTTTCACGAGCCGAAACATGCAAGACTACTGTGAATTTTGTAGGAACTATGGACATTTTTCGTGGGTATGTCCAATACTAAAAAAGTATTAGAACGTACCTAACAATAGTTATTTTGAATTATGCGCATCCACAATGCACCACACTGACAATGCCGAGCATTAGATGCCTTAGCAGAGTGGCTAGATAGATCCACCTTTAGAATCAATGAATCTAGTCGTGGGGGACAAGGAGGAGGTATGAGAGAAGAAAGAACAGGGGGAAGAGGATCTGCAAGGTGTTACAATTTTGATAAGGAGGGACATGTTGCCAGAGACTGTCTACTCCCTAGACAGCCTTGGTGCTCACAATGCATGTTCAATGCACATGCCACCGAAGATTTTCCTGAGCTGATCACAAAATGGGAAGAAAGAACCAGATAGAGAGGGACTAATTTGATCAATGCAGAACCATGAACTGCTGAATCGCTTCTAGTAACTAATATAAATATAGTTACTAGTGGGGGTAAGAAGACAGGGGATGATCAGGGTATGGTAGACCAGACTTCAATTTTTCGGGTAGCATCACCAAAGCGGTCATACAACCCCACCCAACAAAAGAAATACTATCAAGAAGCGATCAAGTTATTTAATGGGTTAGAAGAGATAAAATGAGACAAGAAACGAGACTCACACATAGCAGGTAACACTCGATCAATTGAAGAATGGTTTAGGATGTTTTTGCAGATTGTTGATAATGAACAAATGTTAAAGGAGTTGCACAGGAGTTTGAAAGAAGTATTTCCAGAAGACGAAGAAAAGGGGAAAACCATATCGACAAACCTACTGGAAAGACATTCGAGAAGGGTATGGAGAAACAAGAAGATAACCATTAGAGAATTCCGGATTGATGCTCAAGTAGTAGGATTCCATATTAAGGATATAATGCTAGATTTGGGGTCAGATGTAAATATTCTACCCAGAAAGACATTGGAAGCACTGGGGGTGTATGGTGAATCAATATTGCATCTTTCCCATTGGAAGGTTGGAAGATGTGGAAGTGGATGTAGTAGGGGTAAAAACTTATACTGAATTTGAATTAATTGATATAATGGGTGATAAGGACCCGTACCCAGAACTTCTTGGTATTGACTGGGCATACGAGAACTATGATATCATCGACTTGAAGAAATATTTAATGATATTTGAAGTAGAAGGAATGTGACTAATACAACCACTATATCCATATTAAGGACCAAAGTTCATGGAACCTGTGGATGAGCGAGATGAGCCGGGAATGCTAGATCAATTGTATAGGCTAACATAGGAGAAATAGAAGACTACATAAATCCCACAGTAGGAGGATCAGTCAGTTGGAGGAGAATACAAAGTTTAGAAGTTGGTTTAGAAGATGCATGGGATGCATAGCAATAAAGAGGATACGAGATTGATGCTAGACGTTGCGCCAATATATGCAAGATAAACTGGATTGGGGCAGAGGTAAGAAACTATCCTACCTTCCGTGACACTGAATCAATAAACACTTTTTAAAATAAAGTGGATAGAAACATAAGAGAAAATCACAAAGTCCCACTATTAGATATTCTGTTACAAGCCGCCCTGACAAGGTGGTGGAAAGTGCATCGCAAAACTTTGCGTGAATGGGAGACTATCAAGCGAGACATGAGAGAGAGGTTTAGACAAGAAGGAGACCGACCACATAACAAGGTGAAGTATAGAGGAAACTCAGATCCCAGAAAACATTTATAGGACTGCACAGAGAAATGGGAAAAAGAGAAAGTACCGAAGGAACTCTGGGTGCATTTATTCATACATACCCTAGGTACAATCCCACAAGCATGGTATATACAAGAGGAAATTCGTAGACAGACAACAGATTGGGATGTTATGGCTAGCTAATTCAACAGTTTCTAATTCAAAGATAGTGATCGATGCATGACTGAAACCTTGTATGCCATTAAAAGGATCCTATTTACTCCAAGATAGTTATGGGAAGGTTGCATTGACGAGAAATTCCTACAGTATTTCTATGAAGCAGGGTATCCAGAATATATGTCTTGCGGCAAAGTAAACACAGATCCAGAGGAGGATGATCTAGAAGGACTTAGACACCTGACATTTCAAGAAACAGAAGGTGAATGGGATATTCAAGAAATCCCTTCAGGAGACGTTGCACACTTGCTCCCAATGAAACTGCAGAAGCATAACATCGACTCAGAGAATAAACCTAAGATGGCATCCATCAGAGATTATTGGGATGAGCAAACAACTAGGGAGATTTTTGATCTGCTACGTGAATACAAAGACTTATTTCCAGCCTCTGTGGCTGAATTAAAAGGGATAAAAGGGGACATCAGAGAAATGAAGATCGTGCTGAAACCAAATGCCTGTCCAGTGAAACATAGACCATACAGGCTAAACCCAAGAGTGAAAGAGAAAGTCAAGAAAGAGATTGACAAAATGTTAGAAGTTGGACTTATCTTCCCGGTGGATGAAGTAGACTAGATTAGCCTGATTGTAATACAGAACAAGAAGGATGCCATGGAAATCAGAGTCTATGTAGATTACAGGAGCCTAAAAAATGCATATGTACATGACCCATTCCCGATATCGTTTAGTGAAGAAGTTCTGGACAATGTTGTGGGGAATGAGGCATATTCCTTCATCGATGGATTTTCAGGTTATCATCAGGTCCACTTAGCGGAAGAAGATAAGAAGAAAACAACATTCACAACAGAATGGGGGTCATATGCCTATCATGTAATGCCATTCGGTTTGAAGAACGCACTGGCGGTTTTCTCACAAATTATCATAGATGCCTTTGGATATTATATTAACGAGTTATTAGAACTATACATGGAAGAATAAACGATGTGCAATTTTCTAAAGAAACACACCAGTCTATTATGGGTCATGTTTGAAAGGTACAGGCAGTTAAAAATCTCATTAAATAATAAGAAATGCATCTATGTAGTTCCATTTAGAACATTACTGGGCCATATTGTTTGCAAAGACGGGGGGTGTGTAGACCCCACAAAGGTTGTGGCAATTGTAAATATGGAGCCACCAAATAACGTAAAGAAACTGCGATCAACACTGGGACATACAGGATATTACATCGATTTGTTCGAAATTATGCCACAATTACAGCTCCTATGGAGAAGCTATTGAAGAAGATAAGAGATTTCATGTGGACGGAGGCCTGTCAAGCAACACTGAAAAAATTAAAATAAAAACTGGCAAGTGTCCCTATTCTTGTATACCCAGATTGGAATAAGTAGTTTCATGTACATATTGATGCATCAAGAATAGCATTAGGAGTAGTGTTGGTGCAACCTGGAGAAAGAAACATGGATCACCCAATTTACTTCGCTAGTAGGAAACTGTCAACAATCGAGAAGAACTACACAACAACAGAGAGGGAAGCACTGGCAATGGTTTACTCCCTACAAAAATTCAGACACTATCTATTGGGGCACCATTCAAGTTCTTCACAGACCACTCAACTTTAAAATACTTAGTGAACAAGCCAGTGTTAGAGGGTAGAATCTGTCGATGGTTAGTATTGTTCCAAGAATTAACTTTTGAAATGGTCATTAAACTGGGAAGGTTAAATGTGGAGCCAGACCACCTATCAAGCTTAGAATCTGGAGAAAATGAAGGACCTTTAGATGACCAACTGTTATATGTTGACTTGCTCTGAATAGAAGCCATTCCAAACTACTTAGAGGAGATTGTTGTATTACTAACAACAAGATACTACTCGGAGGGATACAAGTCAATGCATAAATGACACCTAATAGTGAGAGTGACATATTATCAGTTAATTGTAGGACACCTATACAAGCTAGGCCTCGATCAAGTTCTGCAACACTGTCTCCTTCAACATGAGAGGTAGGAAGTACTATGAGAGTGCCATGCTGGGGTTGCAGGAGGCCATGTTGAGGGAAAAGCTACTGCAAGAAAGATACTCCAAGCTGGGTTGTGGTGGCCTACCGTCCACAAGGACGCTAAAGAATATGCAAAGAGTTGCGATGTTTGTCAGAGAGTCAGGAAGCCATCACATCAGGATGAACCACCCCTAAATCGAGTTCACGCGGTACAAATCTTTGAGAAATGGGTAGTAGATTTCAACGTCCCTATCACGCCACCATCACGCCATTCACATGCCAAATACATCATAACCACTACAAAGTACCTTACTTGGTGGGTAGAGGTAGCGCCAGTCAAGGATTGTATAACCGATATTGTAGCAAGATTAATCTTAGAATGCATTATATCCATATTTGGATGTCCAAAAAGCTTGACCAGTGATCAAGGGACGCATTTCATTAATGAAAATGTCACTTTTCTTTTGAAGAACTTCATGGTCCAGCATAACAAAAGCAGCCCATACCACCTGCAGGCCAATGGAATGGTCGAAGCCTTTAATAAAATACTCGAGAGGGGTCTGACAAAAATTGTGTCAGCAAACCGAGACGATTGGGATGAATAGGTACCAACAACATTATGGGCTTACAAAATGATAGTAAAGAGGACACATAAGAAAACACCATTCCAACTGGTATATGGTAGAGAGGCAGTAGTACCAGCAAAATTCATTGTCCCAAGAATTTTTATCTCTCAGGCCACCAAATGATAGATGATGCAGCTTTGAAAGAGACAATGGAACAACTGATGGAGTTGTATGAATCAAGGTTTTTCATTGAGTTCCACCAATTAGTTGAAAAAAGGATACAAAAGGCTTGGCATGACAGACACATCAAAAAGAAAACCTTCAAGATAGGGGATCATGCTCTACTGTATGATAGTAAGTTTCAAAAGTTTTTGCGAAAACTTCAAATGAATTGGTTGGGGACGTTGATAATTGCAGAGATTAAGGATTCTGGGGTGGTGAAGTTAGCACAAATGGATGGGATATTGTTGCCTGGATGGGTGAATGGCGCACGCCTGAAGCCTTTCTACAAATACACATTCACGCCATTAAATTAAAGGGGTCTTAGAAACGATCCTGTAAGTAGGTTTTAGTCAATAATACATAGTCCATCTATAATAAATGCATAGTGAGTCACATGAGTTAGTAGCATACTCCTTTACAGTCCATGTCTTTTTCATTTTTTTCAAAAATAAATAGCACATGTCAATCTGGTTGCGGCAATCATATCATGTCACCGCAACCCACTTGTGGTCGGCGGGGGGGATAGTCACACGTTCCACGAGTCTTTTCCGCCATACTACAGGTCTTTTCCATAATAAGTAAGCAATAATACACCTGTCAGATAGAGTTCCATAAAATATTTTCTCGTTGGGAATAAATCAGCTAATAATTACACACCATTATAGAAACTTTATTAATGATGCATCCCACTCTATCCTTTCTCGTGCTACGTCATACTAGTAAGATCCAGGTCAGCAGATGATGACATAACACAATTAAGCAGCATAGGGAAAGTTGTTGTAGTAATTAGTTATCAAGTCCAGTCAGAAACGTCGTGTCAAGTTTGTCTACTTAATTTGCATGCCAATGCAGGGAGTTTCAAAATTTCAAATGCAGGTGATAGAAAAACTTCAAGTTCGCTTTGAGAACTAGCAACAACAGAGAGGCAAAGACTCCAAACCTCCGATCATGGTTTTCTAGCAGAGACACACAAAGATGACAAAATTTATTTCAATCCTAAAAAATCTGTTGGATGAGCGAATTATAGTGGTAGAGAATCTATATGGAAAGTATGACAAATCAACATTAGTGGATAATGATCTCTCAGATTGTTTCCAATTTCCATCGTTGAAGCAGGAAGTATACATGGAAGATGTGCCAAAAGGAGATGGCACAATGATAACCAAGGTTAAAGAAGATTTCAAAGGCCTCCAGTGATTGACGACAATAAATCTTAGGAGCCTACATATTTTCGGCATGCAATTGGCAGCAATGCAATGCACAAAGCTATTAGCCAGCAGGATGCATGGGGGATCGTTATGGCTCGACAAAGAATATCCCATTCATGTTGATGACATCCATCACCTGACATGACTATCTGTAGGAGGAAATGCAGTGGCTACAACGTTCCAAGGAGGAACAAAGTGAGCGAAGAAAGAAGGAGACAAGGATTATTATGAGAAATACAAGACCAAGCGCGGGGGCAGAGGCGCGAAGATTGATCTTATCACCAAGGACGAAATAAGATTCGCCTGCTACATAATAGCAGGGAAAAAAATGAGGCATTTTTCCAAGAATGAATGTACCCTAGACGCAATTTCGGTTGCAGAACACTACTACTAAGGGGAGGTGCTGAATTGGTCGGCCTTTGTACTGAATGAGCTATTTGAATCATGTGAGGACATTTACAAAAGGAGCATGAATTTCATATTTGGCTACATATTGATGACTCTGGAAATGTGGAAATGGTGACCATCGAGAGGAAGAGAAATGATACAAATCAGAGATGACCAACCCATAGTGCTCATATATGATCCATGGAGAGCTTCACAGGGCCCTAACAGAAAATAAATCAATGAGGCGACATTTTCTGAATGGTATGGGTTGATGCTGATCACAATTAGGATGACATAAAGAATACCCAAACAGTTGCTGGATGAGTTTTCACAAGATATCTGGTTTGGGGTTACCCATGGGCACACATACATTAGGCCGAGATGCGTCCACCCAAAAACATTTCAAATGAGGCAGCAAAGATTTGTTTTATTAGAAGCAACATTCCATAGCGAGGTTGGTTCGTGGCTGGGGGTTGCGTGCGAGATCACCGAAGGGAAATACATATATTTATTTGAAGGGATGACGCCAAAACCACAAGTAGAAAAAGCAACAGTGAGTAGCAGGAAGTGACAAGCAGAGGATGACCTGGAGCCAATGGTTCTTCGGATGGAGTAGAGAATGTTGTCCATCAAGCAAACAATTGCGAACTTCACTGAACCTTCAGGTGAAGAAACATAATCCGAGGCTTTACAAGGTTCCACTCTATTTAATCTGATAATCACCACTCCTCTAGCTGTAGAAATTCCCAATGTTGACCCCCATGCATAATCAAGGCCAACAATCCCAAAGCCAAAGAAGAAAAGGGGAATTAAAATTAAGGTCCCTAAGAAGCCCAAGACAGCCGCTGTAGTCCCAATTATCAACCTCACTGACGAGGATGGTCAGTCCATATCTGCATCCCCAATCATTGAATAAAATACTCAAACCTCATCCATAGTCTCATGAGGATCGCGTGATCCATCCCTGCATACAACCTCCTCCTTTGCGACCCTATCTGAAATAATACCCCTTGGTATGCGTGTAGCCACAGAAGAGATGGAAGTGGACTCTACCCAGCATTACTGTGAGCCTCTTCAAGGAAATGACTCTCACAATTCCTCACGGGTATCCCTACTTCTAGGGTCGAGCCCACTACCAGGGGATGAGGCAATGGTTTCTACTCCTCAGTCAGTGGGAACTGAGCAGTACCAGACCACATTGCCTATAAATTTTCCATTGATCCCAAACCCTACCATTATTCCACCTATGCCTCATTTCGCCCCGTCTTCACAGCAAGCAAAATCTCCCCCATCTCACTTTGACAAGTCCATTGCCAGCGGCTTACCCATTAGAAGCAATTTTCCAAATCCAAATACAATGCAGGAAGAAACCTTGCAACATTGGTCATCAACGTAGTTGTTTGGATTCATCCAACAAGTTGCACAGAGAGCATAGAAATTACATGATGACCTCGTCTATGAACATGAATAGCAGAGAAGATAGTTACAGGAAGTCATGGAAGAAAGAGATCATCTGAAACAAGAAAATAGGGATCTACAGGCCCAAGTAGATCAAGTTACAAATAAATTTCGGTCACTATGGCTGACCATATCAGATATTGTCATAGAAGCTCCTGAGGATATTACATCCTGCACGTTGGTCGATTGCTGCGACCATATCCAGGTAGCATGCTCACGTTTGGTAGCCATGGATGCAAACATGAAGAAAAAATTGGAGACAGTCAGATTGGTGTTGCATGATCCGACTGAGATATATGCAAGGATAATAGACGAGAAGATTAGCACCATCACCGCTGCAAAATAATCATTCCCTGAAGCGCTGGCCGATGGATTTTCCCTAATGGATAAAGTACATGATTGGTCAGGAAACCTAGACATAAAGAATCAGCCTATCTACCCTCTGTGAGAACAACTTCAAGTTTTACTTGCCGAAAACAAAAGATGCACCTGTCCGACTACAAAATATTGATGAAGAAATTGCCACACTTGAGGCCCAAGAAAAATAGATAGAGGAGGAATTTGCAAAAACAAAGAAGAAAATTAGAGACCTCAGACCTCCAGTCTGCCAACATGTCCTTGCCCTGAAAGAAGTCTGCAACAACAACGAAGATCAGTGGAACAAACTACAAAGCAACAGGCTGAGTCAGCTAACATCCAACACAACAGAGGAATTCATCAAACAGGCTGACTCCATAGCAAGTGCGTGGAAAAAAAAACTAAGCGAATACAATCATTTCAGGCATGAATCGACAACTGTTGTTCTTGAGTTGGAGCCTTCATTTGGAGAAGGAGGTCAGTAGACTACAGAAGAAGCAGAGGAAACAGTTGTCCCTTAGAGGGAAGAAAGGGAGCAACCGCAAGCAGAAATAAACATAGAAACAACAACAAGAACCACAACACTGGAGATAGATTGACTCAGGGACGAGTCAAAGAACTATGGTTGAGGTCTGTTAGGGCCTTTGTTTTGAATATTGAATGTTTTGAAGATATGAAGGAGGAAAAAAAGGTGGCAGGAGAAACGGTCAAGTTGCAGTGAAGACAACTGGGAAAGGGAGCAAGACCATGTATTCATGGGACAATTGTGGCAAGGTGTTAGGAACAAGTAGAAATAGCCGAGTGAATAAGGAGGTGGACGAAAAGTAACTGAGGTGATAGACAGCTGAACGGAACTGACAGTTCGAGCATTGGAGGAAAAAATAAAAGGAGAGAAGAACATGAAGAAGGGGGTTGGTATTTGAGGGATGCTGGAGCACATAAGAACTTGATTAGAAGGTGGAGCAGTGGCGGGAAGACCACAGCGAGGCTTGGTCTAAAATCTGGGACATTCTGTGGTCATGGTATTTTATGTATTTCCTCACGGCTTCATGCCGAATGTGTATTGTAATGGATCCTCTATTGAATTAATATGAATGATTACTTGGATCAGTTTCATAGTATTATCTGTGTGTAATGTCGTGATTGATGGGCTTGCTCAATGTTGAAGGTATTTCCTCATATGAATGTGATTTCTATAGTGATATAATGTCATTATGAATGTATGCTTTAAGCTATACGTAGAGTAATGGTTGGGTCATCCTTGATATCCTTATGAACCCTTCGTATTTTTTGTCACGACACGCCTTGGGTGAGACTCCTTACCCCTTGGGGTAGGGTGAAAATGTCAGCGTTGTCCTAGACTACAACGGTCCCTTGTTGGCCCCTTGTGCCTGAACCCAGGGTCTTTCCCTGATGATATTTTTGTGCTAACACCTATAGTAGCCTATTTTTAACTGTTTTGGGTAGAAATGATGATTAGAGCTTAGGGTAGGCCTTCAACTTAACCTCCATACCAATCAATGCCATTTTTGACCATTTTTCCCATACCTTCCTCCCTTGCAAAAGATAAGCTTGTTTAGCTTAACATTTACATTTCTAAATTGAAAACCAAAAGACTCTTTTCTGCAATATTTAGCTAGTGCATGCATACATCAATCTTAGCAATGTTAGGATCATTTGCATGCTTACTTAGTCCAAATAACTAGATGATAGAATGCAAGGTTAAATCATGTCCCTTCTACAAGTAATGTGTGATAATTCCTAGCTAGGTAATTTCATATCACTTTCTATTCAACACTTTCATTTCCTTAACATAGGCAAGAATTTACTTTTTGCATTAAATATAGCTTTACATTCACTATTAGTAGTCATCCTCCTAGTCAATAGAAGACTGGTTTGAAAAACCCTAGTGGTCTATCACCCTAGTTGAGAAGTGACAAGAGTAGACCGTTGCATCTGTTGTGCATATAGCATTATCACCTCCAATTTTGTATGAACTGCAGGTTGATAAAGTATAGTTAGTCACTCTAGGAGTTGCAACATCCTTGCTACAATACTAGGGCTCATCACTTTTTTTGGTGCCATTTCTGGGGAAGTGTCTAGGTAGATTCAATTCTCGCTTTCCTTTCTATTTGACATTAAGTAAATAGATGCAATTCCTAATTTCATTTTGTTTTGCATTCAATAGATAGTTGCAATGGGATTGAAAATATAGATGGAGCTAAAAACATAATTGAGGGTGATTTTCCCATTAGAGAAACTAATGGAGATGTTAGGATGAAAAACATAAGCCCCTATGCCCTTCCTCACTTCCATGGCTTAACCTCAGAGGACCCTGATACCTTTTTGTTTGAGTTTGTTGTCATCTGCAGAACTTATGATTATACCTATGATGACCAAAAGTTGAAGTTGTTCCCATCCACCCTTAAGGATGTAGCCTTGCACTGGTTCATGGGTTTACCTAGGGACAACATCACTACCTGGGTTCAAAGAAAACAATCCTTCAACAAAAAGTATAGGGATTATTGTAGGTCCAAAGACACCAAAGAGGAAATCTTTAGAATGACCTTGGGACATGATGAATCTTTGGAAGATTATGAGGAAAGGTTCCAACTCAGCTACAAAAGGGCCAGATGCACCCTCGATCCTGAATCACTCAAGCTAGTCCTTCTTAGAGGGATTAGGGAAGATCTCCTAGAAACCCTAAACATGTTGTCGGGAGGGGACATCTACCAGTTATCTTATGATGATATCAAGACAGTTTTCAAAAATCATTCTAGGGTAGCCAAAAAGAAGGGTAGGGCTAGTCAAGCTTTGGCCAGTTCATCCTCCTCCAACACATCCATAAAAAGTGAAATTGGGAACATTTTGGAATACTTTATGAGTGAATTGTTTCATACCCTTGCTCTGAAAATGGACACCATGAAGATCAAGAGGAAGCAGGAGGAAGCCGAAAGAGCCTAAGTTGCCTTTTTCGCTAGATGCACCAGGAGGCACCCTAGAAATGAATGTACATTGAATATTATAGAGATATGCTCGGTTTCTGAGGAGAACCACTCAACAAACAAGGGTTCTTATCTATCTAGATTAGAAGTTGTGTATTAAGGAACTGAAGGTGTGACTGAACAACTGTTCTATATCAACCAATGGAGGCCTCAAGGACCTCAACCATACTATAAATGCATGCAAGGGGCATCCTATTCATATTACAACCCTAACCAGAATGCATCCATTCCCACTTGGTGTCCTCCTACTCATCTTTCATGGTCCACACCTTCTACCTAGTCTTTTGCACCTCAATACAATTCCTAACCTGAAAATCAATCATTTCAACCATATGCTCCCCCACAACCTCATTGGAATACACCATCACAAGGGCGGAGGCCCCCATACAACTAATCTCCAGCATTACTGCCTCCACCTCTATCTCAGCCACATCTCCTTCACCCTGCTTCACCTAAGAACTTCATATGCCTACTCAGCCAAATTTGAACCCAAACAACAAGCACACACAATAGGTCTATAACGGAGAGACATCCGACCTTTCCTATGCTATGGAAATTCAAGAAATCAACCTCAAGTATGGAAGAGTGCTTCTAGATAATCAACCTCCATCTCCACCCAAGGAGTTTGAAGAGGAAAAGGAAGAGAGTGTTCCTCAAGCCAATCCACCTCCTTTTCTTGAGAGATTAGTCCATCCTAGCCATCACACCCCATAAGAGATTGAACTTCTGGGTGAATTGAAAAACTTGTGTGTTAAAGTCCCACTCCTCCAAGCTATCAAGGATGTCCCCATATACAACAATTTGATCAAGGAGAAATGCTTCAAACATCCTGGGAGGAGAAATAAAGACACCCCTACCATTAATGTCATTGGACAATTGTCTGACTTAATGTTGGGGAGAGTGATTTTCCTAAAGTATCTAGACCCTGGAAGTCCTATGGTAGATGTGCACATCAATGGTATCATTGTCCTCCATACCTTGATTTAAATCGAGGCTTCAATTAATGTGATGACTAAGGATACTATGCTTAAATTGAATCTCCAAGGATCATTAAGGAAGACCACAATAGTCTTGCAGCTTGCAGATAGATCCATAGTAGCTCCTGAAGGATTTGTTGAGGATGTGATGGTCTTCATTGATTCTTGGGAATACGCTACTGACTTCTTAGTTCTCCAACCTAAGAACAATTTCAATGGTTATCCTATCATCCTTGGAAGGCCATGGCTAGCCACTGTTGATGCTTACACAAGTTGCAGGGCTGGAAATATGACCATTAAAAATGGGCATTTTTCCAAACAATTGGTATTGTACCCTCCTGGTCAACCATCTCTAGAGAATGACTTACCTTTATGGTTGGAAGAGGAGGAGGAAGATGAAGTATACTCTGCCACATCTTAGCCAATATGTACCCTAGATGCTACTATAAGAGGGGGGAAACATGATGAAGACGACTTGATTGATCAAATCCTCAAGAATCATCCCCCCAACATCATATCTCTTGATGAGTTAGTAAATAAAGTTGAAGATAACCCTTGGATGGAGTTGTGCCTAGCTGACTCATGTCCTACTCATGTCAATATGATAGAATTTGGTCCAACTAAAATATTGAAAATCAACCCCACTCTCTTTACACATCAGGAAAAGGAGTTATGTGACATGTTAAGGGAGCATCTAGATGCCTTTTCCCGGAGTTATAAGGAAATGAAGGGAGTGCACACTTCGGTGTGTAATCATCACATTTACATCAAGGAAGGCTGCAAGCCAATGCACCAACTTGAGAGGAGAATGAACCCAACCCTCAAAGACATAGTTAAAGAAGAATTGCAGAAGTTGTTGGATGCAGGGTTCATTTACCCCATCTCAGATAGTGAGTGGGTGTCTCCTCTAGTTCTAGTCCCAAAGAAGAATGGAAAATGGAGGATCTGTGTGGACTATAGAGAGTTAAACAAAGCCACCAAAAAAGACCATTTCCCTCTACCTTTCATTGATCAAGTCTTGGATGGTCTTGTAGGAAAGAAGTTCTTCTCTTTCCTGGATGGATTCAGTGGTTACAATCAGATCCAGATCAGCCCAGAGGACCAAGATAAAACCACCTTCACTTGTCCTTGGGGTACCTTTTCTTATAGGGTCCTTCCTTTTAGATTATGTAATTCCCCTGCCACTTTTCAGAGGGCAGTTCTGAAAATATTTGCATAGCTAATCCATGATTTTGTATAAATTTATATGGATGATTTCACTCCCTGTGGGTGTGATTTCCTAGAGGCTCTCTCTAACTTCAGGAAAGTACTAAATAAATTCATTGAAATGAACCTATTCCTTATTCTTGAGAAGTGTGAGTTCTTGATGAATGTAGGGATAGTTCTAGGTCACTCAATATTCCAGGAAGGATTGCAAGTGGACCCAAATAAAATTGCTATCATAAAGAGGGTCCCTACTCCTCAGAAGTAGAGGGATGTCAGAAGTTTCTTGGGCTTATCTGGATACTATAGGAGATTCATAAAGGACTTCAGAAAAGTAGCCTCACCTTTGTTTGGACTATTGGCCAAGGACTCTGAATTTTTCTGGTCAGAAAGCTGCCAAGAGGCCCTAGAAACCTTAAAGGACAAGTTGACTACTGCACCCATACTCCAAGGCCCAAATTAGGCTCTTCCTTTCCACATCCATGCGAATGCCTCTAACAAAGCTATAGGAGCATCTCTAGGCCATATAGATGACAAGTTGCCTTATGCCATTTATTTCATCGACAAAAATCTATCCAAGGTTGAATTGAACTATACCGTGACTGAAAAAGAGCTTCTAGTTGTTGTCCATTCCTTGAATAAATTTAGACATTACATCACTGGCTACCAGATCTTTGTACATACTGACCATGATGCTACTAAATATTTGATGAAAAATCCTTATGTGAATGCTAGAATTATTAGATGGTTTCTTTTATTACAACAATTTGATCTAACTATCATTGATAAGCATGGTAAAGAAAATGTAGTTGCATAATTTTGTCTAGACTTGCTTTCCCTGTAGGTGAGGAAGGAATGGTTGATGATCAGCTGCCAGATGAGAATTTATTTGTTATTTTAGTTCTCTCTCCGTGGTTTGTTGACATATCCAACTACTTAGTGGTTGCACAATTCCCTCCAAATATGTCTTCCAAAGAAAAGAGCAGCATTATAAGAAAGAGTGCCCCATTCACTTGGATTAGGGGAAATCTCTTCAAGCTAGGCCCAGATCAAATTTTGAGGATATATGTCAAGGATGGGGAAGCCTTTGACATCCTTCTGGCCTGTCATGATGGGCCTTGTGGAATTCTTTATAGCCAAGAGGACAACCTTCAAGGTACTACAAGATGGCTACTACCGGCCCACTCTCCACCAAGATGCAAGAAGATACACCACTCGATGTGACCAGTACCAAAGAATGGGGAAACCTACTCCCAGGGATGAAATTCCTTTGCAACCTCAAGTGACTCTTAAGACATTTGACAAGTGGGGCATGGATTTCATTGGGCCCATTGATCCACCATTAGGGCATAAAAGGTGCATCATTGTGTGCATTGATTATTTGACAAAGTGGCCTGAAAGCAAGGCTGTCAAGGTAGAAGAAGAAGAGAAAGTGGCTGAGTTCTTAAGGGAGAATGTATTTTAAAAGTTTGGGCACCCTAGAGAGCAAGTGACTGATCACGGAGCTCAATTTACCACACACCTGATTGAAAATCTGTTAAGGAAGCATATGATCAAGCACAAGAAGTCAATTTCTTATCATCCTCAGGCAAATGGAAAAGTAGAGTTTACCAAAAAAGCATTGGAAGGAATTCTCACCAAGGTTGTGAGTAGTAATAGAAAATATTGTGCTGACAGACTAGTGGTGGCCACTTGGGCCTATAATACAACCTGGAAGACAACCACTGGCTTCACCGCTTATGAATTGGTCTATGGGAAGAAAGCTCTTGTCTCCATTGAGATTTAGTACAACACTTTGAGAATGGAAGCATAATTGGATTTGGATGTTACAAAGGCACAATAAGAGAGGCTACTACAGCTCAATGGTTTAGATGAATTTAGGATGCAGGCCCTCCTAGACACAGAAGTTACTCAAGTAGAAAGAAAGGGTTGGCATGACAAAAACATAAAAGACAAAGTTTTTCAAGAAGGTGATTGGGCTCTGCTATATGACTCCATGTTCAAGGACTTTAAAGGCAAATTGATGACCAGGTGGCTGGGCCCATATCTGATAGAAAAGTGCCATGACAATGGGGCTGTGAAAATAAGGACCATTAATGAAGAAGGTATCCCATTGCTTGTCAATGGATACAGATTGAAAGCTTATAAAAGACCTCTGTCAACGGAAGAGTTCATTAGTACCATCAGTAAGGAAGTGAATGTGATTGGAAATGTCTCAGCTTCCATCTCACCAAATCCTTGAAGACTACTTTTATTTTTGAAAAAAAAAAAAAAAAAAACAAACAAACAATAAGGGACCTAGGTGAAAACCTCAGTGAGGCACTTGAGGCCAACTTTTGGGGTGAAAACCTCCTTGGGGCAACCCAAGAGTGAAAAAAAAGGAAAATAAAAAACTCCCTAGGTAAAAACCTTCCTTGAGGCACCTAGGGCAGGGAGACAGGTTGAAAATCTCCTTTGATGCGACCTATGTGTCTTTAAAAAAAAGGGAAGAAAAATAGAAATAAAAAGAAAGATTCCATGTCAAGGACCTGAAACTTGCCCACTAATAAATTTTTTTGTGACTTTTGCAGGTTTTGAAGGAAACAAAGGACTCAGAGTTTAGGGGACATCAAGCCAAGCATCACCCCATTCTTCCACCATTCACTTAATATCTCCTATGCCTACTATGTCTCCATCATCCATCCTCACTTCTAGAGATCAAAAACTAGTTTTTATATAGTTTTCTAACTTCTACAGGGTTTCCTATAGTTACTACAGGAGTTTCCTGTAGTACTACAGGATGTCCTGAAACACTACAGGAATGAAATTACGATTGGAAAATGATGATGAAGGCCTATTCTAGGTTGAAATAAGGGACCATACACCTCACCACCTCTCACCCAACACCAGGTCATGACCATACCAACCTCTGTGTTCATCAAAACCCACTAAAAAAAAATAAAAATCCAAGGGTCATGCCATCATTGACCTCACTCACTTACCACTCCATCTCCTCCATTTTCATCCTTCCACTCCTACATCACCATCCATTCCTCCTCCAAGTAAAAAAGAAATTAAAAAACTGATGAAAAAAACAACTACAGGATTTCCTGTAGTAACTACAGGAGACCCTGCAGTAGCTAGTGTTCTCACAGCAACAGTTTCTCCATGCATTCTCCTTCAAAACCCATGCAAGAAAAGAGCTCCAACACCCTTGCAAACACTATGACTCCTATCTAGATCTCAGTAGTAGCAGTAGGGACCGAGCACCTGCACACAACAATAAAGAAGATAATCACATCAATAGGAAGAAATATACAGAAAAGTGACCAACAAAAAGCACTTACCTGAACAAAAAGAATCACAAAAGAGTCACCCTCCACCATGCATCAACCAAGCAAAGGAAGGCACAGGTATGGCACCTCATCTAAATTCTTCCCTAAGTACGATATCATAAAAGTGTAGGAATATGAAAAACTTCAATTTTATAAGCTGGAGGTGGCCAGTTAACTTGGGCACCCTCAGCTCGAAAATAAAAAGTGAACTGCTAGTCAGCATCACATGTGGAAATATCACATCAAGAAGAATGAGTTGAAAAGGTGGCTGAGTTAAGTTGCGTGAGAGTGGGTGATGATTAAGAGGGGAGGTTGCATGATAACTAATGGTGGGCCAATGGTCCCAAAGAGGAAGTCTCGTACACTACCAACCAATACAACGTTCCAAGGAATCGACCATAAATAGCCAACATTTCAAACTCTCATGCACCATTTGTTCATTTCAAGATTAGAGAAGACCGAGACCACCTTGGAGAGCCATCGAGGAGGCAAACTTGTTTCAGCCACCCTACAGGAAACAAAACTACAGGAAACGCAGGGAGCTACAGGAAACAATGGAAATTCACAGAGAACACTGAAAGGAGGTTCATAAGATCCCACCAAGGAAAGGGATGAATCTCCAATGTTGTATCCTGAAGCCACTAAGAGGGAGGTAGCTGCTGCCTTGAATTCCCTAAGCACACCTGTCAAGTCAAAAAGGAAAACATAGAGGAAGAATCCCCTCTATTTCAAAACAAGGAGGAGCACTAGGATCAAACAAGGGAAACCACAAACACCTACCAAGACTCCATGGCATAATTGAGGACTCACCAAAAGAGAAATAAAAGCTAGTTTCCTTGAAAATAAAAGGTGAAGAGGGCAAATCAAAACAAGTTTCCCCAAAGTCTTCCATCACCTATGTTAGGAGGAATGTCACTAGGTTAGAATTAGCAAAGAAAGACAAGGCACCTTTGACCCCATTTTAGAAGGGAAAAATCCTTCTACAGGATCCTCAGATAGTACTATAGGAAAATATGTCAGTACTATAGGAAACACAAAAAAAGCTGTAGGAAGGACAACAAGGATAGAGGGAAGGCAAGGAAGCAGCAATACAAGTATGGGAGGGGGAAAATTCTCCAAAGAAATCTAAGGGAGAGTCCCAAGAGCTTCATGGACCTAACCCATAGCCCAATTTGAGCTCTTATTATAGATTTATTGAAGGAGGCAGAGTAATACTATAGAAATTTTCCATCCCTCTCTTCTTTGAGCTTAAGAAAGAGAGAGGAAGGACACATCACTGGATGAAAATTACCAAATAAAAGAAGGTAGAGGATGTGGGAAATATGGAAGAGAAGCTACTAGAGATGGGCAGAGAGTTGAGTAAGATAAGAGATAGGGAATGAATTATGAGATCTCAACTAAAGGAAAAAACACATGGCTAAGGAGGCAGTTACAAGAAAAATAGAACCAATTGGCCACCATGGAAAGCCTCTCCATGGAGGCACTCCACTGTAGGATGCCACCAAAATCATATGCATTGTACCTCAAAGATCAATGGCTGTAATTTCAGATAAAGACACTAGCACAACAGGGGACTATACCTTTCCAAGACTATAGGATTTTTATTGAACTATGTGACAAGAGCACCCTTTAGGATAAGGCCAAGATATCTGAATTCTACTTGTACAACTTGGCTTTAATAGGCTTGAATGTGTTGGACCCCAATGCAAACTTAGGGGACTTACAACTAACGACCCTTGCATCATGGATGAGTCATGAGGATGCCAGGGCTAAGGAGGTGAAGAGGATGTTGGAAAGAGAAGAAAGTGAGCCCCTTTACAGCAGATCAAAACAAATAAATTCAATGGCTATCATTAGCACCCACAACATCATCACCAATAATCCCCATCTTGCACCAAGATACCTAGCTACACAAGAGAAATCAGTCACACATTTTCAGAACACCTTGAGATTGCTAGGGAATGAAAGCCAGCAAGCATGCCAAAGGAGATGGGGCACCCTACCATACAACCTAAGGATCAATGAGTATCATTCCCTTGAAAGGATGATAGATGCACTAGAAAGGACCCCGCTGTATAATAATGCACTGCAGATACTTAAAATCAATTGGATTGATTGAAACTCAGTCCACCCTTGCTATTGGGTATGCTAGAAGGTAGAAAGGAGGAAGAGGAAAGAAAGCAGTGGGAGGAAATAGAGAAACATGCAGGATTTTATCCACAAGAGGAAACTCCATCAACAAAGGCCTGTGATGTTAGAGAGGCCACAAGAGCTATGAAAGATATGGACATAGAGTAAGTTGCTCAGAGGATGAGCAACACTTTCAATAGGGGGTGATGATGAGGCTCATCAATAGGTAAATTATATGGGCCTTAATGCCACTCTCCAGCTTATTAAAATCAACTTTTCTCACATTTCTTTACATATTTTATTATATTTTGCTTAGTGAGAAGGGTAAAGGTGAGATGTTATGTCATGTGGTCTAATCGGCATTAATTGTAGGATTTGGAGAAATTTTGGGCTAATTTAAGTGCAGGAACTTGAAGTAGACAAGCAAGAGGGATTTTAGGAGATTAGGTCTCCCTCCTTAACTCCTCAAACACTTGAAGATTCCTTTACCATATCTCATCAGCTTAGAGTTACAAGCAACCAATCCATTGAGTTCATTAGCAGCCGAGTCAGTGATAGTTGAAGAAAATTCAATCTCGAGTTTGGGAGCCAAGCCTCCCTAATTTTAAGGAAGTTGTTTGTAGCTTCACTTGTATAAATAAGAAGGACTAGGGCCTTGTTAGGATTCGACTTTTTATTGTAGGAAAGAGGCAATTTCGAGCTAAGATATTGTGACTGTTATTCTCATGTGATTTTTGACATTTTGGTGATAATGAAAAGGGTTTCTTTGATCTAGCACTGATTTGACTAAGAGGGCTAAAGCTCTTGGGTTAGGGCCTAACCCTAGTAGCAAAGGTTCCTATTTTTGTACATGTATCCTTAGATTAGAATCATAGATTAGTTGTTGAAGTTATATTTGTTTTGTTTAATTTACAAGTCTTTGAATGATTGGTTATTTTTGCTTCCATTTGTTGGAGAAGTAGATTAGTGTTACAGTAGTGAAAGAAAAGAATTTAGAAAATCTTGTGACAGTGGCCTCATCCTCATCTCCCTAATGGGATCATGGTTTGAGGGCCCCACTCTCACAACCCCAAAAAAAGATTTATCGTTTGGTTATTACATAGCTTAGGATTTCTTGTTGAGTAGATCATTGTTAATGATTTCTTAGAAGCACTTTCAATTGTCATTTTGGTGTCTTGAGTTTGTTGTAGATTAAAAAGCATTCCATTCCATAGATTTTATCTAATAGCCATCAATAAATCAATTTCTCAAATTCAACTTATCTTTTCCACATTTACATAAAGTTGTGCATAAATGAAGAAATGAATATTTCTTGTTTCAAGAGTTTCTAATTTGCAGGGAGGAACTCATTCCACCAGCCTCATCTAACTCTTCTCCACCTCTCACTAAATCTTACCAATCACCAATTTAGATTTATGTTTTGTAGTCACCGTGGACACCACCTTGAGAATATCCAACCATCCTGAAGAGTTGGGCTGATACTTGGGTAGTGTGCAGCTTCCCCATAACTTATTCCACCATCATACACCTTCCCAACACTTCCTTTTGTCTTCCCTACCTTCCTAAAATTGTGAGCTATGTTTCTTGTAGTAAACCAGGACATCCTGTAGTAACTACAAGAAATCTTGTAGCAACTATAGGAAACCCTGTAGCAGCCTGTTTTAGACTGTTTTTGGCAGAAATGATGATTAGAGCCTAGGATGGGCCTTCAAATTAACCTCCATGCCCCTCAATTCCATTTTTGACCAGTTTTCCCATACCTTCCTTCCCTTCAAAAAATCAACTTGTTTAGCTTAACATTTACATTTCTAAATAAAAAACCAAAAGACTCTTTTCTGCAATATTTATTTAATGCATGCATACATCAGTCTTAGCAATATTAGGACCATTTCCATGCTTACTTAGTCTAGATAACTATATGATAGAATGCAAGGTTAAATTAGGTATCTTCTGCAAGTAATGTGCGTTCATTCCTAGCTCGGTAAGTTCATGTCATTTCATAGCACTTTCTATTCAACACTTTCATTTCCTTAACATAGGAAATCATTTATGTTTTGCATTAAAGATAACTTTATATTCATTGTCAGTAGTTAGCCTCCTTCTAGTCAATAGAAGACTAGTTTGAAAAGCCCTAGTGGTCTATTGCCTCAATTGAGAAGTGACAAGAGTAGATTCTTGCATCTGCTGTGTATATAGCATTGTCACCTCCAAGTTTGTATGAACCCCGGGTTGATAAAGTAAAGTTGGTCACTCTAGGATTTGCAGCATTGTTGTTGTAATATTGGGGATCAAGTGATTAGGTGCTCAATAAATAGCTCAAAATTCAAAGTTGTCGGATTGGTGTGGAACCTGTATGTCCGTGTAGTGCTCATCATCCTAAATCTAGTGCAACTTGTTTCGTGCAAAACAAACTCTGTATGACTCCATAAACGAGTTCTGTTCACTTTCCCAAATAGGCAAATTTTCAAAAAAAAGGATAGCCAAATCAGGAGTCTCTACTAATGATGTGGCATTGACTGGGAAAGGTATGTGGACGTTGACTTGGTCAATAGGCTCCTTCAGTGAATGGGATACTGAAAAGTGTCATTTCAGTAGTGGTTGCAACTGGTGCAATTTCATTGGTTGGAGTAATAGCCAACCACAGGCTGACACATGGCCCAGCAAGAGGTTGCCGGGAGGCAACAAAAAATTTGGCTATAGTCTAGGTGGAGGCAGCGGGGGTCAAATTCGCGACCTCCAAACACTAACACAAAGGCTTTACCAATAGACCATGCACGTGGTTCTTAACAACATATGATGGCACGTTCTATTTAATTGAGGTTGGCACGTTGTTCGGAGGAATGAGCCAGCCCACATGGTTATATAACCTCCCCATGTGAACACCACTTCGTTAGCCACCAGCATTTACGCCTAACTGCCAAGGGTTATCTAACCATCGGAGGAAAGGGGTCAGCTCCAGGGGCTAGACCCTGGGTGCATGGCCCCCCATATGACCCTATTTTCCTTATTTTTAGGCCTCGATGGCAAATTATACATCCGACAAATTTGCTCGGATTTCAGTGGATTTGGTCATCTGTTACCAGAAATCTGGGCGAATATGAGGGTTCGGTGCTGGATTTTGGGCAATTTGTGGAGCGAATAGTGGAGAAACTAGGATAGGTCATAACTTCTCCAGTTTTTGACCAAATTGGGTGCAGAAAGAGGCTATGTAGCCATTTTTGGACATTTTGGACTCATTGGAGTAGGTTACAGAAGCATTTGAGCATTGTAAACACATATTTTTACACATTTTGAGCATAATAGAGAGGCCCAAGCCATTGGAAGCTGGACCAAGGGGATGTAGCCCAAGAGGGGTGAACTCCATCACGTTCCTATTGTGATGTGTTGTTGGTGATGTTCTATACATTTATATGTTGTTGTTCAATTTCTTATTTATGTTAAATTTTTTCATAAAATTAACATAAAAACTCATTTTCACTTGCAATAAACTCATGAATCCTTAATCACATGAATAACATTTGGTTATAATCCAAGGAGGATCTTAGCACAACAAAAATAATATTCCTAATCAGATCATTTTGGTATGAGAGCACTAGGTTTCCTTTGTGCAAGAAGGATTTAACTGTTTTCAAGTTTATGTCATGCTTACAAGGTTAAAACTCAAAAGAGGGGAAGGGAAGCTGGTTGAAAGCCCTGAAGTTGGGTCAAGGGGAATGAGGGCAAGGTTGCCACAACCTCCAACACTAGTTCTTATTCAAGTTACATTTGAGACTCCAGTGAGCATGTCTCATGAAGGAGAACCTACAAACATGATAGAGGATGAGAAGGTCTTCAAGAAGGCTTTCTTTGATATGACAGAGATGGTGAAGGTCCTCTATGAAGAGAGTAATACCCGGCTGCAGGGTGAAAGATCCAAAACTCCCCAATGAGAAGTTTCTTTAGGAGGAGGTAATGGAAATGGAGGTAAACCTCCACCCTCTCCACCATCTTCTTCATCTTCTTCTTCACAGACACCTTCACCCTCTTCCACTAACACAACCCTTACTCATACTCATCAACATACCTAAAAAAGAACTGGTAAATCACCCTTATTAAAACTTGATGTTAAATTTGAGTTTCCCATCTATAATGGTGAAGTGAATGCAGAGAAGATTGATAATTGGATTCGTTAGTTGGAGTTCTATTACAGAATTCAAAACCTTCAAGAGGATGACATAAAGATTCAGTTAGCTTCCTTGAGAATGGAGGGTGCAACACTAGTATGGTGGGAATCAAAGACACAGGAGGAGATAAAAAACATGGTAAGATCTCAATTTCTTGGTCTAATTTCATTTCTGCAAGTAAAAGACAATTCTACCCTCTAGCTTATATGCAGAAAGCCATCATGAATTGGCAGAACTTTAGACAACTTAAAGGTCAAAATGTGCAAGATTACACCCAAGAATTTAGAAAAAGTCTCTAATGTTAGGTGTAAATTTGCAATCACAAGACACGTTGCTGAAGTAAATAGGGGTTTTACACAATTACCTTAGGCATACTATCTTAATTTTTAATCCCAATAATCTAGACGATGTGTGTGTGCAATCCACTCATCTTGAGGCAAGAAGGAAAAACACTCCAGAAGAAGGTAGTAAAAATCCATTTAAGGTAAAGAAAAAGTAAAGGGTTTCAAGGGAAAGAAAAATGCATCCATTAAAAAAGAAGGAGAGAAAACAATATGTAAACATTGTTCCAAAAAAGGTCACGATGAAGCTAATTGTTGGAAGCTTCATCCTGAGATGAAACCAAATAAATTCAACAACAAAGGAAAAGAAAAGACAACTTTCGTCATTCAAGAGGATTTGGGATCCGATTCAGGTGATGAGACTAAAATTACAGCTATGGGTGTAAAAGGAAAAGAATTCATTGCTAGCACTAGTATATCAATGGTCATACTAATACTCCAAATGAAGAAACAAGGATTGAATTATTTCATGTGAGGGTAATCTCAAAACATACAAAAATCGACACACTTTTTGATAGTGGGTATCAAGACAACTTGAGATCTGATGATTTAGTCAAGAAACTTAATCTTGAAACCATTTTACATCCCAAGCCATATCCATTCGGTTGGATATGGAAGGACACAAATTTACAGGTTACAAGAAAATGTATACTTCGGTTTACAATCACAACAAACTTTATTGACGAAGTTGAATTAGATGTTGTACCGCTTGATATATCATGAATTATTTTGGGTTGTCCTTACCTCTATGATAGAAAATCAATCTTATATCGTCATGAAAACAAGCACCACTTTTTCAAATATGGTGTGGAGTATATTGTGAGAGCTCATAGAAAGAAACTAAATCTTTCATTAGTTAATGCAGGGAAAATGAAAAGACCATTGTATTCAAGAAAGAATATAGTGCTTCTTATGATCAAACCCAAGGTTGATGTTGATTATGAAGCATTTGATGGTTGTAATTCAAAATTTAAAAGTGATTTAGTTGATGTAGTTAACCATGATGATGGGGTGTTTTAGAAAGCTAATGGATTTCCTTCCAAGAGGAGAATCCAACATGAAATACCATAGCAACAAAGCTGTCTTCTTTCTAACATTGACATGCATAGGATGTTAAGAAGGGAAAGTAAAGAAATAAAAAAGCAAATCCAAGGATTTTTGAACAAAAGGATTATTTGACCATATCCTTTACCATATGGTGCACCTCTTGTTTTGGCGCCCAAGAAGAATGGTAAGCATTTCATTGAATGTATTCAAGAAGTGTTTTTCATCAAAGCAGAGTTGTTGAAGGAGACATATGGAAGATGACATTCAAAACCAAGAAATATTTATTTGAATGGCTTGCTATGATTTTTGGTCTTTGCCATGCTCCCTCTACTTTCATGCATATGAAGAAAGATGTATTGAAGTCATTTCTAGACATGATAGTCTACTTGGATGACATTTTCATTTTCAGAAAATTTCATTTTGAACATGTCATGTGTGAGAAAGAAATACTTGATGTCATATGTCAAGAACATTTGTTATTGAAGATGTCAAAGTATGTGTTGGGTAAAACTTATTTGATGTACTAGGGCCATAATATTGGAGAAGGTGAGATGAAGTTAGACCTCTCCAAGATTGATGCCATTATGGATTGGTAAATGCTCAAGATAATCATTTGGGTAAGAGGTTTTTTCGGAGAAGCACAATGTTGGAGGAAATATTTTGTTAATTTTTCTTCTATAGCTCATTTTTATTCTTTGGCAGTTGTGCAAAAGGTCTTCTAGTGGGGAGGCAAACAACAAGAGCCATTTGATGCTTTGAAACAAAAGATCAGTTCAACCTTTATACTTGTTCTTCTAAAATTGAAAAAGTCATTTGAGTTTCAGGTCGATGTATGTGACTATGCCATGGGTACAGTCTTTATGCAATATGGTAAGCCAATTTCATTTCATTCAGAAATTTTCAATAGTGTAGTGTTTAAGTTGCAGTGACAAAGGCACTTTCATTGGATGGGTTTTCTTCTACTATTCCACTTGGTCAAAAGGTATAAGAACGATATAAGCAACAAATTTTTTGATGTACTCTCTAGGCCTATATTTTGTATAACTACTTTCCTCAAGCATCATTTTGTTTTACATGAAAGTTATGTTCAACAAAATACATACTTTCAAGATGTATATTCAAGATTGAGTCAAAGGAATCAAGTAGAGGAATTTGTTTACCATTTGCATCATAATGTCTTGTATCATCTTGGTAAGAAGGATGTTGCTAATGATAGTAACATGGACAAAGCCAAAGAGTTCATTGAACTACTCCAAATGGTACATCAAACAATGAAAGATCGGCTTGAAAATGGCAAAGGCAAGTAAAAAGCAAGGCATGACAAGCATCGTGTAGATCACATGTTCCAAGTCAGTGATAAATTGATCGAGATTAGAAAGGTGAGGGAACTGTACCCTCACCTGCTGGACAATTGAAAGTGATATTTTGGGATCCAAAAGGCTTCCAGTGGGGAGGAATGATTAGGTGCTCAAAAAATAGCTCAAAATTCAAAGTTTTCAGATTGGTGTGGAACACGGATGAACACGTAGTGCTCGTCATCATGAATCCAGCATAAATCTTTTCGTGCAAAACAGACTCCGTATGACTCCATAAATGAGTTCTTCTCACTTTCTCAAACAGGCAAATTTTCAAAAAAAAGGACAACCCAGTCAACAGTCCATACAGGTGATGTTGTGTTGACTGGGCAGGGTATGTGGACGTGGACTTGGTCAATGGGCTCCTTCAGTGAATGGGGTGCTGACAAGTGTCATTTAAGTAGTGGGTACAATTGGCACAATTTCATTGGTTGGAGTGATGGCCAACCACTGGTTGACACATGGCCCAGTCGGAGGCTGCCACGTGGCGGCCCGGGAGGCCACCAAAAGTTTTTCTATATTCTAGGCAGAGGCAATGGGGGTCGAACCCGCGACCTCGTAACACTAACACAAAGGCTTTACCAACACACCATGCGCTTGGTTCTTAACAACATATGATGGCACGTTCTATTTAAATGATGTTGGCGTGGAGTTCGGAGGAATGGGCTAGCCCACGCGGTTATATAACCACCCCATGTGAACACCTCTTCGTTAGTTGGTAGCATTTATGCCTCACCTGTAGAAAAAACTCTAGATTCACAAGCTCATGTAATCTACTAAAACAATAGACAAGAATCTACTTCTAATATTTACAACGGAAGCCCATAAACATCGAGCAAACAATAATCAATAGAGGAAGAGAATCAAAGGCACATAACACAATAAATATCCAGGGAAATCCACTACTCAAAATACCACTATTTTTTTGTATTAATTCGAAAATCAAGATGAAATTACAATGCTTGTTCTCTCTATAACGATCCCAACACTCAGCAAATCCAATCTCCAACTCATAAGCAAGTTCGAGGCCAAAGCTTAACCAATTCACAAGCTCTCCAAGTATTTATTCCAATTGCATAATTCCTATGAAGGATAACTTGTATGTAAAGGGAAATAAAGCCTCTAAAAATAGCGTAATCCCTCAAGGATCAGTTCTTGAATGCATGCACTATCAGTGCAACTCAGAAAAATCTAAAACAAATAGTACACTGTCCTTGCACTATAGTCTCAACTGGGTCTTTCTCATAATCGACATGCATGAGTTTTTGATGAGTAAATATTCAGTTAACTAGAGTAGCACTGGTGGAGTTTATTAGTGTCACCACCGACTGTTAATCACTATTAGTTCTCTCAATCACTTTGAGAACTAATTTAATTGCACTGACTCATGAAATTGAGTCTTCTATTTTACAAGTCACAATTAACTCACACTGGACTCCTAAAAAGTAGGGAGAACATATACATGACTTCTAAAAGACTTCCAACTCGAATTTCCTAAGTTAATTAAGTTTAATAAAATTAATTTAACTATTTTAAGTTGCTATGAGAATAGAATTCGAATTTAATTCAAGGACAAATTAAACTGTAATTTATTGTTTCCATTTCTCAACATAATTGCCAAGGGTTATCTGACTGCTGGAGGAAAGGGGCCAGTGTTGGGGGCTAGCCCCTTGGCGCATGGCCCCCATATGACCCTATTTTCTTGATTTTTAGGCCTTAGCAGCCAAATTATCCGTCTGACAAATATTCCTAGATTTTGGTGGATTTGGTGGTCCATTAGTGGAAAGCTGGGCGAAAATGAGGGTTCGGTGTTGGATTTTGGGTAATTTGTGGAGCGAATAGTGGAGAAACTAGGAGAGGTCATAACTTCTCCAGTTTTTGACCAAACTGGGTGCAGAAAGAAGCTAGGTAGCCATTTTTGGATATTCTGGACTCATTGGAGCAGGTTATAGAAGCATTTGAGCATTGTAAACACATGAATCCTTAATAACATGAATAACAATTGTTTATAATCTCAGGAGGATCTTAGCACAACAAAAATTGTTGATCTAAAGATGATTTGAGGTTGTCATTGATGTCAACCCAAGTAGTACCAAGGATGACCTTGAACTTCCATGGCACATTGGGCATCCATTCATGGTTTCTCGTCTCATAACCATTATAGGAATACTCTACTCAAAAATATATTTCTATCAGTATATAGCTCTCCTTGTAATTCCTCACGGTTTGTAAGTTATTCAATATTGAAGTTAGTATTGGCTTGAGGGGGTCTAACCCAGGTTCAGAGTTATTTAGCCAAACAAATCCCTACACTACTGTAGTCTCACCCAAAGCAGTATGGGGGGATGCTAGAACCAAGTTTTCGCACCCTTGAGATGTCTATGGTGCCAGTTTAGTCCAACTATGCTTATCTTCGTGCCGGTTACTTCATGCATTGTTGTAACCTTCAATACCCTCGCGATCTGTTATAATCACCTTTCACGCAGCCCTAACCAAGGGCTGAGATGCTTTCGCACTGCTATGGCAGTGAACTGCACTATTTCCCCAAACTACACCACGAATCTTACTTATCTTCTTACAGATGTTAGTCAACTTCACGTAAACAGATATTCTATCTTGTATTCACTTAATCAATACAGTCATATATATTCGCACATCACATAAACAATAGAAGTGTAATTTATACCCAATATATTCAATGCATAAAACAGGAAATAAATACACAGAATTGATATGAAACTTCTCTTTATTAATGCTTTCAACTGTTACAGACTCGACTCGCCCTGCGCACTTAGCTGCAGGGGTCTGTGCACTCAGCTGTGGACTACTAGGCCTCTGTGCACTCAGCTACAGAGCCTTCTCCTACTCTATGACCCAAACTAGACTTTACACTTCCCTTCTTCCAATATGCTTCTATTCCATCTTTAGATTAGATGATTTTTCAATGTGTTAACTACTTAGAGCTTCGCTCTATTTATACAATCCCATGGTTCGCAGACCATGGGTAGGTCTCTACAGGTGACATTACATTACAAAATTGAGGGCAAACAACCCTATGACTCTTTTACAAGCTACGTGCTCCGCACCCACAAATGCGGATTATTTACATCGGAGTTACAATTTTTGACCAAAATCTGGGTTCTAAGCCCCAAAACTTCCCTTGGGGGATCCCGCGCCCATCAGGCCCCCAACACAAATATCGTGACTCGCCCTCAAGTCACTCTGTCGGTGCAGAGATATTTGCACGAAGACCTCCCAATTCTGCCTGAATCGCTGCAAAATCGGCAGCGCACTGAGCAACTACCTAGTGTATTTCCTTGACTCACTGTTCAGAGACTGTTGTAGCTGAACTGCTACCATGAACATTTTCCTATGTTTCCTGTAGCTATGTGAGCTTTGCTTCCATGGAGGCTGTAACGATGTACGCCTCATCAATCCATTGCTGTAAGTGCGCCTTCAAAACTGCTTCCTTATGTCGAGCAACATCCACCTGCTCCTTAAGTGCTTTCGCCTACTGCATCCTCACGAGCCTCTGTGGAAGGGAAACCGTCTGCGCGGTCCCTTTTACTTCACCGTATTTCTATTGTAGCTTGCTCTCCTATGTCTCTAGGCACTATATGTTCAGGTCCTCCTGTAGGGTTGTGAGAACCTCAAATGACTACTTGAACAACTTTGTGCAGTCTGTCACTGCATTGTTAACCTCTTATATTACTGTTGTAATCATGCTGACACACTGTTCCCTAACTTCCGGTGGGGTTGAAGGCTCTGCATAGTGAAAAGTCTTCCCCTGCTCCTGTGCCTCGTGATAGTTCTCAAGGAACTCTCCGCATAAGTAGTTTTCCCAGTTGAACTGGACCCCTTCTGCGCATTGCGCTGCAAGTGCAACCACCAGTACGAGCACCTCATCCGCGCGACACTTCCGCATAACCTTCCCTGCTAGTATCTACATCACGACTTTGACCACAGGGTTATTGATGCTGGAAATCACATACCCTCTCTTCTTCTTCTCGATCTTAAACTTCTTCTTCATGGCCTCCACGATGGCCAAATCATCACTCTTACCCTCAAGATGTTTGCTAGGTCCTCCCCTTTGCAAGGAAGCCAGGTAATTCTTTGAATCAAGTGGTATGTGATGGGGATGGGCTCCTCCAGCCACAAGCACCCATTATGCACCAAGCAGAGTAGCTACTTGATGAAAAAAATGGTCAGTAGGTCAGTATGGTAATGCGACACCCAGAGTAGGTTTAACAATCCTTCCTTTTCTACACCTCTCATCCACTAATGGGACTCCAACTCTATGACTCCAGTCAGCGCGTCTTTCTTTTGGCGCATTAGCTACGCAATTGCCAAATGTGGGAACTTCTCATGGTACATGAGATTTGAGTCTTTAAATTTTAGTACAGGCACTCGCCCCAAGTGCGCTCCTTCAAAAATAATGTCGACGGGGAGCAACGAAATTTGTAGAGAACTCTTGCTCTCATCTATGTCTTTGGGCACCTTTGCTTTACCCTTCTTCGGAGGAACATAAGCGGGAAGCCTAGTAAGAGGGTTCACACCCTGGTTGTCAACCTCCATTTCTACGTCCTCCTCCTCCTCTACCAGGATTTCTTCAAATTCTTCCTCCTCATTGGCCTCCAAATTAATAGCCTTCCCCTTTTCTTCCATGGTAAGCTTAGTACTTAACTGCTTTCTAGGGGATACACGCACCAGTACCATAGCCTGCTTGTCTTTCTTGCGTCTCAGTGTGTGTGGTGATTTAGGGATTTCTACGACTATCTCGACACTTTTTCAGACTTCCACTTCCATCATTTCCCGTGCGGCTTCCTCAACAGTCATTACTTTGGTATCCATGGCTTCCTTTAGTGCTGCCATAGTGCTATTCCACAATTCTCTTAATGGCTCGGGTAGTTGCTCAAGCAACAGATTTGCCTTCAGAAGATCAAACAAGTCTGGGTTCATGAATGTCTGGGCGTGCAACAACTCAGTTCTCAATTTTCCAAGTGTTGTTTGCTAGGCAGCCCTTTGCAATTTATAGCGCCTTTTGAATTTGAATTCGACCGTTGCCCCCATATTCGGTCCATTAATGCTTGATTGGCGACATATTTTCAAGAATCTAGCCCATAAAGTTCACCTTAAATGCTTGCCACCCGCTCCATTTGGTCTCAAACCAAGCATCACATCATGAATAGTAAATGTAATGGTCACTTTCCAGCCGACCCGCACGACAGTGCAGCTACCTTCACGCTGTCGCAGACCCTGTGACGCTTCGCTACTGCACGCAGTCCTAACATCGCGCAGCTCTTGGGCAAAGTAGTTTATAGTTTGGCGCCTCCTTTCAGCTGCCTGGAACGCTAAGACTGTGCTTCTGTCAACTAGTCAAATGGCTGAGCCCCCTATGTACATCTTCAAACGACTGCCATTGAATTTTCTTGGGAAGAGTTCTCCATTTAACTTTACGAACTGCACCACGCCACCATCTGTGATCTCCTTAATAACATACGGTCCCAGTCAATGAATTTTGAGCTTCCCTGGGAATTTATCGAACTTACTATCATACAACAACACCAAATCATTCACCTTGAAGGTGCGCAACTTAATATGGCGATCATGAAAAGCCTTTGCACGCTGCTTTTGGACCTTCTAGTGAAATCTAGCCAAAAATCGTTCTTCTTCGAGCTCCTCCAACTGCATGAGCCTCTCCTCCAGGGCTCCGTGATCCATCATACCTATGAGTGCTACTATGCGTAGACTAGGCACGATGTATTCCATAGGGATTATAGCTTCCACTCCATAGATAAGCCTAAAAGGTGTCTATCCCATCAGTTTCTTGCATGTCGTCCTATAAGCCCATAATGCGGCAAGTACGCGCAGGTCCCAATCACTTCGTTGCACATTGCATACTTTATTCAGCGCGTTGCATACCTTATTGAATGCTTCCGCATGGAGAAACTTCTATGCATCTGTTCCTCCTACATAATGTTTCCCCAACATTAAGAGCCATTTGAACATTTGTCCCCCAACACATGCTTATTGACCATACATTTCAGCACAGAGTTCATGTGCATCCGCATAGGTTGTTTTCCACATGCCTACGCTCACCTGGCTAGACACATGTGTGGATCATCTCGTCCATTGTACTTGTCCGTCAATCACACCATAGGCTTCCCAAATCGCGTGCGCATCATTCTCCTACATTCGTGCTAGTGGTCAAAGCTCCCTTTGTGCATACCCCACCACCTCGCGCACGTAGCGCGCAATACATAGTCCAAGGTCTGGAAGTGTTGCTTTTTAGGCACCTCCATTTCAAATTTATTCAAGAAGGTATCCACCTCACTTAGACCATCATAAGTAGGTAGGTCTCTTACTTCTGTCGATATGCAGCGCAGTGACCTTGTCGTCATATTACAATTTAGTGTAGTTACCTCATGTAACTGATTCTGCCATCACTCTGTCTCCTCACCTAAGTCCGAAATACAGGAGCTTTCGCACTTCCATGCAATCCACTCATCTGCGGTGGGTTTCACCCAGTCCTGGTTTCGCGCTGTTATCTTATAGATGCAATCCAAATCATCATCACTCTCATAGTCACGCATCGGCTCTATATAGCGCGATCCTTCAACAGGGTCCAGGGGTATAATTACACGTAGTGACTTCTTTTCAAAAATCATTTTTCTCTTTTTCATATTAATCACCCCATTCATATCAATGGCCCAATCAATTCCTAAGAGCGTGGGGTAGGGATTATTGTCATCGACAATATCTATCACTTCAAAGTCTGCCAGCGCGCTCGTTCCCTCAATATCCACGGTTATTCCCTAAAATCGCCCCATGGGTATTATTTTTTGCTGGTTCGCCATTCACAGCTGAATTGGAGACCACTGCAGCGCAGGTCGCCCCTTTCTCTCCCATGTCTGTTTAGGCAGAAAATTCACATCTGATCCTAAATCCAGGATGACTTGATCCATCTCATATTCTCTGACCTGCGTAGTTAGTCTCATTTCTCTTCTCGTTCTTCTCTTATGTTTTTCGATCTTCCTGACTATGGGCGGTTCTCCTATCGCGGTCCCAGCGCATCTATTAATGAGTTCCTATAACCCTTTCACCGCCTTAGTGTCACACAATAGGTTCATACATGTTTCCAGGAATGTTGTGAGCATAGATGGGTCCATCTTTGGCTCTGGTTTATCTTTGCTTCCAGAAGTGGAGGCATCAACAAAGCTCTTCTTAGCTTCCATGAAGGTTTCTCGAGTGCGCTCCAAATCAAACTCTGCTTCCTTCGCTGATCTGATATTCACCCTATGAGTGACATCAGTTGAAGATTTATTAAACTAGGGTATTACAGACTCATGTGCTGGTGTGTGTTCTGTGTTATTGAAATAACGGATCGATCAAATTTCCAATACACAAACAAAAAAATGGAAAGATAGTAGAGAAATACAGTAAGCAACACAAAGACACAAACAATTTTAATAAGGAGTTCACCCTATTCTCTAGGGCTACGTCTCTAATTTAGCTTTCAGTGGTGGCCTTTTTTTTATTGTGTCTTTAAGCAGAGAAATTACAATACAGGGACTCAATATGAGTTCTCTTGAAACAGATTTTGCTTGGCAGGGTGGTTCTTGGATTCCCCAAGCCACTTGGAGTACACAGACTCTTCTTCCTCCTACCAGCTCTGTGACCTCTTGGTCTACAGTGGAAAGAGCCAAATGTGATGCTCAGTCCGGATAGATTCCTCTATGGGAAGGCTTAAATCTTCAAGTTCTCTGGTGCTCGACGCTTCCTATGGTCAGCTCAGCCCTCTATCTCTTGTGCTTAGCTTTACTGTTCTCTGTGTTTAGTCCCCCTCTCAGGGTTCACTATTTACTGTCTCTCTTGGTTGCTTGGACTCTTCTCAACTTTGACTCCAACTCTAACTGATTCGATTGTCTCTGTTCATGGCTTTAGCCATTCGATCCCTATGGCTGTTCGGTTCCTCTTCTGCCTGTGTCGATTCACCTTCTGCAGCTACGCTTGGAGTTCCTTGTGTTTAACGTCATCATGAACGCTTACGGAGTGGCCACTTGTCCTCCTCTAAATGGCGCTAACATGCTTCGTCGGTTCGTTTCTTCAGTTACGCCATGGATGTGTTCTTCCTCCACCGTGGCGGTCAAACGGATTCCAAATCTCTTCAAACGCGGCTTAATTCCCTGTCGATTTTACTTCTTTCCATCAGGTGCAATCTCAGCCATCCCATCTGAGCCCTCCAGATCCGACGTCATATGCACATTTTGTGCGGTTGACTTGCTCGATTGATAGCGCGTGATCAATGATGGTTTTCTCTCACCTCTGCTTGCCATGTGTCGATCGGTGTATGGAATTTCTTCGCTCCTGTCCAAAACCTCTTACCGTTCAAGGGCGCCCTGATAAAAACCGTCAGTTTTCCAGTGTGCGGGTCCCGCCTTCATACTTTAGCATTTTTCACTTTTTCCACCTGTGATTTCCTGGCTCTCGATGTGACCGAGTGCTCGAGCTTCCCCTTCAGGGCCCTATTCACCTAAATTGCACATCAAAAACCTCGTCCTTTTCCCATTCCAAGGCTCCCATGGGCTACTTTGGCCTCCTACGTGGTCTCCATGGGCCTTGGTCAGTGCGCTTTGACCGGGGTCCTCACCGTTCCACGTCAGCTGCCATGGCCATTGGTTCAGGGTGTTTTTGATACTGTTTTGGATTTCTTTAGAGATTTGTTCGACCTGATTCAGTCATGGTTCTCAACAGTCTTTCTATGGATCCAATTTGGATCACGGCCTCCCTATTGAAAAGCTTTTGGACCACCAAAAGTTGGTTTTCAAGCATCGACTAAGTGAGGATACGGTTTCTTCACTTGTACAATCTCAATCCACTTTGTGCTACTTGGCTTTGAACCTTTGAGCCCAATCCTGAGGTACTCAACTTCTCCCCAGCACGTTGTCCTCACCTTCCTGTCCAGCAATGTGTCTTCCTGCAACTCATTGAGGTATTTAGGTAGTAGGTCATTAATAGAAGGCAATTAACTTTGTTCTTCAGGGTCCTCAGTCATTGAAGGTACAAACAATCTCAAACATTCTGCATTTACGACTGAGTAGATGTGCATGTAAGCTGGTAGATCAAGGCGAAAATCATTTTCACCAATATTCTCAAGTACTCTAAAAGGTCCATACCTGATAGGCTTTAGCTTTTTACCTTCACCTTGCATCCTGTCCTTGCTGATATACATCAAGACTTGGTCTCTGACTTGAAAGCTATGCTCCATTTGATGCTTGTCATGCCTAGCCTTGTACTTGGCCTGGCTCTTTTCCAGCTATTCCTATACTGCCTGATGGATCTCCTGGATCTGTTCAATGAACCTAGTTGCCTTATCCACATCACTATGTCCATCAACCATGGTATCTTTACCAAAGACAAAATCCAAAGGAGACCTTGGTGTGAAACCAAAGCAGGTCTCAAAAGGAGATCTCTATCTAGAAGCGTGTTTGGCTCTGTTGTAAGCATGCTGCACATAACACAAGTGTTCATCCCAAAGCTTATGATGTTTACTACAATAACCTCTTCATAACTGGATCACAGTCCTGTTTACTACTACTGTCTGGCCATATGTTTGTGGATGAAAAGCTGTGCTTTTCTTTAACTTGGTGTCCATCAGTACCCACAGACTAGACCAAAACTTCCCCACAAATTGGGTGTCTCAATCAGATACAATGGAAGTGGGTAATCCAAAATGAACCTATACATGTTCAAAGAAAAATTTTGTAGTCTGTTCAACTGTGATCTGTTTACTACAAGGTATCAAAATGCACATTTTGCTGAACCTATCCACAACAACATATAAATAATCATGACCTTTCCTAGATTTAGGCAGTCCTCCAACAAAATCCATGGAAACACTTTCCCAAGGGTGAGAAGGAATTGGAAATGGAGCGTACAAGCCTAGTTTTCTATTGATGGGCTTGCTTTTAGCACATATAGCACACCCTCTTACATATCTAGAAATTGTCTAATTCATTTTCGGCCAATAGCAGAATCTTTGCAGCTGTGCAACTGTTTTGCTTACCCTAAAGTGACTTGATATCAGAGAAGTATGTGCTTCCCTAATTATCTTTATCCTCTCAGTTTGTGGAATGCAGAGTTTCCCACAATGGTATAAGAGTCGGTCCTTTATATGATAGTCCAATTCTTCTACTCTTTTGCCTTGACTCAAAGTTGCATATACATCTTTAAAATCCATACCTAAGCATATTGTTCTATGTAGCTTCCATGTAGCACATAATTATGCTTAAGTATGGTAGATGCATTTTTAATGGGTCTAGATAACATGTCTGCAACCTTGTTATGTATGCCCTTTTTATATCTGATGACTAAGTGAAACTGTTGTAGAAAACCCATATCTGTAATGTCTTGATTGTGGCAACTTAGCTTGGGAGTGTATATATTGAAGTGGTTGATGATCAGTATGTATTACTGTCTCTTTGCCCATTAAGTAATGTTTCCACTTTTTCACACTCTAAACTAATGCGTACAATTCTTTATCATATGTAGGATAGTTAACTACTGCAGGATTAAAAGTCTCAGAATGATAACATATGGGTTTGTCATGCTGTGTCAACACTGCTCCCATGGCATAGTCACTGGCATCAGTTTGGATCTCAAATGGTCTTTGTAAATTTGGCAGTGCTAGTACAGGTGCTGTACTAATTTTCTCTTTCAAGGTGTCGAAGGCTTTCTGATGTTTGCCTCCCCACTGAAACACCTTATTCAATCCTGTTAAAGAATGTAAGGGAGCTGCAATCGAGGAGAAGTTAGAAATGAACTTCCTCCAATATTGTGCTACTCCTAAGAAGCTTCTCACTTCTGTAGCAGACCTGGGTTTAGGCCAGTTCACAATGACTGCCACTTTAGAGGGATCTATTTTCAATTCACCTCCCCCTACTATATGACCCAAGTAGTTTAAAGATGTTTTGCCAATTCACATTTTCTCTTTTCAAAACATCTAATGTGTGCTTAACATGCTTTAAATGTTCTTCCCACTTTTTACTAAAAATTAGAATGTCATCCAGATACACAATAACAAAATCATCAAGAAAAGGTTTGAGTACATCATTCATTAATCTCATCAAAGTAGCAGGAGCATTAGTTAAGCCAAAAGGCATCACTAGTCATTCATACAATCCCTGCTTTGCTTTGAAAGAAGTCTTCCATGCATCTTGCTCTGCAACTTTGACCTGATGGTATCCACTGTGCAAATCTAGCGTCGTGAAGTAAACAACTTCCTTTAATTGATTTAGAAGATCATCTATGTGAAGAAGGGGATAACAATTTTTGATTGTTATCTTATTCAGTGCTCGGTAATCTATGCACATTCTCCACGAGCCATCTTTCTTTCTCACCAAATCAATTGGTGATCCACATGGTGATGTGTTAGGCCTAATGAAGCCCTTCTCGAGCAACTCCTGCACCTGCTTCTTGATTTCAACATTCTCTAAAGTAGACAACCTGTACATCCCGATGTTAGGCAATGGAACATCTTGCTGCAAAATAATATCATGTAATATTCCCTTTTTGGGTGGCAGACCTTTAGGTTCTTGAAACAAGACATCATACTCTGAAACAACCTTTTCTATATCAACTTGTTGTTCAACATTACAGCCCTCAAATACATTGGTTTTATCAGGTTTCTTTTCCTTTAAAACCATCAGTAAGAATTGTTTGCATGAATTAATGATTCTTTTCATCTGTCTTGAGTTTATGAGAGTATAACTATTCTTGAGCTTATGAGCTCTTACAAAGTATTCGATTCCATCTTTAACTAGTAGATACTTGTTCTCAGCTCTATAGAAAATAGCCTTTCTATCATACAAGTAAGGACTTCCTAAAACAATTCCACATATATCCAAAGGAATTATGTCTAACTCAACCTCATCTACAAATGTTGACCGAAAAGAAAACTTGAGTTTGCACTGTCTAGTCACTTGTAGTTGTGCTTTATCATTCAACCATCCTAATGGGTATGGTTTCTTGTGAGGTGTAGTTGCTAATCCCAATTTCTTTACAATTTCTTCAGAAATCAAATTTACTTGAGAGCCACTATCAAACAAAGTATCAATCTTTTGATTTTTGGAAATAACTCGAATATGGAAAAGCTCATGTCTTTTTCTCTCATTTTCTTCATCAATAACAGATTGAGCAGAATTACTAGTAGATGCTTTAGAATTCTTACCTTTTATACCTGTGGCTGCTATAGTTGTTTCATCTCCTGAGTCTGACCCCAAATCTCTCTGAATAGCTGCAGCTATCTTTTTCTTCTTGCCCTCGAACTTCTTAGGTCTCAGCTATGGATGCAGAATCCAACAATGCTCACCATCATGCCACTCCTTTTTATAGTGAGTGCATGAAGCTTTGGCTTTCTGTGTAGTGTTAGCCTTCCTTGCTTTCCACTTCTGTTTTCTTTTCTCCTTTCTCTTGCTTACAGTGGGTTGGGATGGTTCCCCAACTTCTCGATTGCCATTCTTTCCTCTAGCCTCTAGATGAGTAGCTTGTACAGATACCTCATCTATACTAGTGGGATTAAACATGAGGATGGTATGCCTCATGTAGCTGTGTAGACCACCAATGTACTTCAAAAGAGTCTTTGGTGAGTCTAATGAGATACCCAACATCAACGCTCTCTTTCTGAACTCATGAGTATACACTTGTGAACTTTTCCCCTTCAACTGCCAAAGAGTTTTCCAACTCATCATGGCTTGTTGCATGTAGGCCAATGGATAGAACTGCTTTTTGATTGCAGAAACAAAGTCACTCCAGACAGAGATGGTCTTGCCATATCTTTTCATGTCAGCTTGGGTTCTATCTTCCCACCAAACCAAGGCAGTGCCTCCTAGGCGTAGGCTTGCCAGCTGAATCTTACTCTTGTCTGAGTTTATGTTTTGTACCCTGCAATACACATCAATTTGTCTAATCCAATTGTCCAATTTTTCAACATTTAGCTCTCCATCATATATAGGCAAATCAAATTTAACATCTAACTTAATCAAAGATGCTTTCTTATTATATACATGGCTATTAGGAGGTGTGAGAAAGTTTTCCTCTTTCCCCTTTCCTTTGGAGTTGTCATGGAAGTGAGACTCATCTTCTTCTTTCTATTGCTTAGAGCCTGCTGCATCTTCCACCTTTTGCTTTCTAAAGTATCTGTACATTTCTTCAACCATAGACTTTATAGCTAGAAAACTCTCTATGAATTGAGGGTTTGGTCCCATAGAACTTTCTTCTGACATGGTATTTCGAGGATAGACTCTCCCAATTTCAGGATTAGTTTCCACCAACTCTCCTTCTCCTAATTTGAGCTTTAATCTTGTGAGCATTCATAGCTATACCAACACAAGCTTGTCTAACCTTACAACCTAGAGCTCTAATACCACTTGATCTGATATTCACCCTATGAGTGACATCAGTTAAAGATTTATTAAACTAGGGTATTACAGACTCATGTGATGGTGTGTGTTCTGTGTTATTGAAACAATGGATCGATCAGAGTGCAAATACACAAACAAAAAAATGGAAAGACAACAGAGAAATACAGTAAGCAACACAAAGACACAAACAATTTTAATAAGAATTTCACCCTATTCTCCAGGGCTATGTCTCCGGTCTAGCTTTTAGTGGTGGCCTTGTTTTTATTGTGTCTTTAAGCAGAGAAATTACAATACAAGGACTCAATATGAGTTCTCCTGAAACAGATTTTGCTTGGCAGGGTGCTTCTTGGATTCCCCAAGCCACTTGGAGTACACAGACTCTTCTTCCCCCTACTAGCTCTGTGACCTCTTGGTCTACAGTGGAAAGAGCCAAATGTGATGCTCAATCCGGGCAGATTCCTCTATGGGAAGGATTGAATCATCAAGCTCTCTGGTGCTCGATGCTACCTATGGTTAGCTCAGCCCTCTGTCTCTTCTACTTAGCTTTACTGTTCTCTGTGTTCAGTCCCCCTCTCAGGGTTCACTATTTACTGTCTCTCTTGGTTGCTTTGACTCTTCTCAACTCTGGCTCCAACTCTAATTGATTCGACTGTCTCTGTTCATGGCTTTAGCCATTCGATCCCTATGCCTATTTGGTTCCTCTTCTTCCTGTGCCGATTCACCTTTTGCAGCTGCGCTTGGAGTTCCCTATGTTTGGCGTCATCATGAACGCTTACGGAGTGGCCACTTGTCCTCGTCTAAATGGCGCCAACATGCTTCGTCGGTTCGTTTCTTCAGTTACGCTGTGGATGTGTTCTTCCTCCACTGTGGCGGTCAAACCGATTCCAAATCTCTTCAAACGCAGCTTAATTCCTTGTCGATTCTGTTTCTTTCCATTGGGTGCAATCTCAGCTGTTTGATCTGAGCCCTCCAGATCTGACGTCATACGCACGTTTCACGTGGTTGACTTGCTCGACCGATAGCGTGCGATCAATGGCACTTTTCTCTCACCTCCACTTGCTATGCATCGATCGGTGTATGGAATCGCTCTGCTCCTGTCCAAAACCTCTTACCGTTCAAGGGAACCCCGATCAAAACCGTTGGTTTTCCAGTGCGCGGGTCCTGCCTTCATACTTTAGAATTTTTTTCTTTTTCCACTCGCGGTTTCCTGGCTCCCGATGTGACCGAGTGCTCAGGCTTCCCCTTCAGGGCCTTGTTTGCCTAGCGACATCAAAAACCTCGTCCTTTTCCCATTCCAGGGCTCCCAGGGGCTACTTTGGCCTCCTACGCGGTCTCCATGGGCCTCGGCCAGCGTGCTTTGACCAAGGTCCTCGTCGTTCCATGTCGGCTGCCATGGCCACTAGTTCAAGGTGTTTTGGATACTATTTTGGATTTCTTTAGAGATTTGTTCGACCTGATTCAGTCATAGTTCTCGAAAATCTTTCTATGGATCTAATTCAGATTATTCGCCAGAGCTTTGTGAACCCAAGTACTATCTTTTGGTTGTTTTCCTTTGTCATCTCCTGTCGTGATTCCATTTCGGAGCACAATTTTCACATTCAGATCTTCCTTGCGTAGCTCAGACCTCATCATCTATAGGTTCTGAGTCGGGGGAGCCGGTATCACTCCTTTGTCGCGTATCCTAGCTATCAGTGTAGGACAATCTTCTGTCTCATGATCAAACAAGTTGCAATAAAAACACGATGGGCGCATTGGGTTCGTGCAATCGTAGGCATAATGTCCTGGCCCTCCGCAGTTTTAGCATATCAACTGTCTACGACCTCTTCCAGGTCCTCCTCCGCCTTGGCCTCATCTGCGCCCCTGAAATCCTATTCACGCCATTCCTGCATTTTGGTCCAGGGGTCGCATTTTAGCCTGAACTCTATAGGTGGGAGTTATATCCATCATTAACTCATAGCTTCTACAAGTGTGCTCATCATGCCCCACTAACCTACAAAAGTTGCAGAAAAATTGTTGCGAATTTTGCGTATACTTCTATAACAAGTGACAATTTCCGTGGCATGTTTTCCTACTATTTGACAAATCATGCACCAAAAAGCAGGTGCCGCGCTAGGTCCAGCTTGCGCTTCTGGTCTTAAGGGCATCAGTCCTCCTCCTACGAGTTAATTTGCAAAAACAGGGCACTACTCCTTGTCATGACCCTAACCCTTGCATTTTACGCACCATACCTCTTCGCGCACTTCTAGTCAAGATGTCCTGTCCTGTTTCAGACTCTGCATCTCAAGGCATAAATTCTTCATCTATGCGTGGATCTACTAAACTCCTAAGTTAAGATCCTCCATCGGGGTCTCACATAGCCTCATAGCAATCTCTAAGGCCTCTGCCTGAGTCGTTATCTTCTGCTGCGATAGCGCACTCCTTAAATGTGGCATTAGCGAAGCTACAAACCACTCGTGATGTTGTCCATCCGTCAGATTCATATTAGCTTCACGAATCGTACATTTCAACCTCTGATCCAGCTCCCAAGGAGTCTCTCCTGGTAGCATCGTGATCTCTTTGAATCCAATGATCGATTGTGCTTCAGACTTCGGCTTGCTAAATTCCCTATTTAGCGCTACTTGGATATCCGCGATTCCTACATTTGGATTATCATTGGAGTGCTTAATATACCAGGTCATCACGTGGTCCTACAGGGTGCTAACTAGTGTCACTTTCTTTATATTATCATCTGTAACTCCTTGCGCTTCCCATACAACCCTTACCACGAACCAGAATTGGTCCAGATCCTCATTTCCCAAACCTTTGAACACAGGCAACTTCATTGTGCTTGCCATATTGAATCGCGGTGGTGGTGGAGGTGGTACGGGTGAAGATGGAGGTGATGGTGGTGAAGCCGGTGGTAGTGTGAGTGGAGGTGGTATTTATGGAATTCTTTGCCTTATTAGGTGGATCGCACTTCGCGGTGAGAGCTTCGCGAGCTCTTCCTCATCCCCTCGCGGAGATGAAATCAAGGGGTTAGTTTTTGGTCCCTTATTTCCTTCGTTCCTGTAAGCTTTTCCACTTTGCGTAGTCCCGAACATCAAGGTAACTGCATAAACCTCTTTTCACATAATAGCATTTTAATCCAAGTATTCAAAGTCTTTACGTACTTACCTCGCAGTCCTTTGAGAAAGCGTCACTCTGCCTCGTTGTAGCTAACTGAGGTGTCAACCACGAAATCAGTAATGAATCCTCCTATAATACAATCGAGCCAATGATCAACGGCGCGCACGATCTTATCCTCTGATGCTTCAAACCTTTGCAATAACTCTGGGGTCCACACAATAGGATCATCAAGTTTTAACCTTCCTTGGCTATCTGCTAGCTTCGTGATCCACTCGTATAGCTCAGTAGGGAAGGATGCGAAGAAGATTTCGTGGATCTCCATGTACAGGTAGCAGTCTAACCACTCTTCTTTTGACAATCGTGGGTTCCTATTCTCCCGTGCTTCAAACTCGTGAATTCTTCTGTCCAACTAGCCTTCAATTTCCTTCTTAGTTGTATTCCAATGATACGTATGTAGATTCCGGTCCCAGCAACGGAACCATTTGCTGGCTTGAGGGGGCCTGACCCAGGTTCGGAGTTATTTAGCCAAACAAATCCCTGCACTACTGTCCCTTTTGGAATTAGCTTGCGGAGCTTGGACTGAAGTCTCACCTGAAGCAGTATGGGGGGATGCTGGAACCAAGTTTTCGCACCCTTGAGATGTCTGTGTGTCAATTTAGTCCAACTGTGCTTATCTTCGCGTCAGTTACTTCATGCTCTGTTATAACCTTCAATACCCTCGCGATCTGTTATAATCGCCTTTCGCGCTGCTATGGTAGCGAACTGCACTATTTCCCCAAACTACATTGCGAATCTTACTTATCTTCTTACAGATGTTAGTCAACTTCGCGTAAACAGATATTCTATCTTGTATTCACTTAATCAATACAGTCATATATATTCACGCATCACATAAACAATAGAAGTGCAGTTTATACCCAATATATTCAATGCATAAAACAAGAAATAAACACACATAATTGATATGAAACTTCTCTTTATTAATGCTTTCAACTGTTACAGACTCGACTTGCCCTACGCACTCAACTGCAGGGGTTTGCGCACTCAGCTACGGACTATTATGCCTCTACGCACTCAGCTACAGAACCTTCTCCTACTCTACGACCCAAACTAGACTTTACACTTCCTTCTTTCACTATGCTTCTATTCCATCTTTAGATTAGATGATTCTTCAATGTCTTAACTACTTAGAACCTCGCTCTATTTATACAATCCCATGGTCCGCAGATGATGGGTAGGTCTCTACAACTGACATTACATTACAAAATTGAGGGTGGACAACCCTATGACTCTTTTAGAAGCTACGCACTCTGCGCTCAAAAAATGTAGAGTCTTTACATCAGAGTAACAAATTTTGACTAAAATCAGGTCTCTAAGCCCCAAAACTTCCCTTGGGGGATCCCGCGCCCAACAGTTAGTAACCCCAATTAGTGGGCTAAAACACCACGGGGTTGTGGCACGGAATTTGTAATTGATTTTGGTCATTGAATAATCAATAATCAATAATTTTTTAAGCTCCTAAAATCCCTCCAACATTCTCTATAGAAGCCTCTCTCAACTCTATAAAAAGAAATCTCATATATCCTCCAAAAGTAGTGATCGTGGAATTTTCACTATAACTTTATTTCTGTGAAGTATTAGATGCTTAAATGAAAACCCATTTGAGAAAACATCCTGATGAACATTGTGACCTAATTTTAGATCTTTGTTTGCGATATTGTCGGAGATATGATCTGTGGAAGTTAGGGTTTTTGCAGGATCCTGAATTTCATTGCAAAGAGGTGACCTTGGGAAAATCATCATAGCTCTCTCTCTGAGAAGCGGATTGGAATTCTATAAAATTGGCAGATAGAGCACAAACTATAGTTTTTTGTGTATCAATATTAGAGTTGAAGGAAGAAAAAGTGACATGTGGTACACCGTACAAGTTTCCTTTACTGAACTAGTCCATAATTGGGTCATTGTAAGAGATTGGGCATAACATTGTCTTGAAGAATCCATATCAGGTCAGACTAGTGGCATGGGAAAGAAGACTCAGAATGATACTACAAGACCAAAGCTCACATATTGGGGATCTGAAATCACAGAGATACATCAGATTAAATATCATTCTCCTAGAAGGCAAGAAAAAAACTAGTTCAAGGGCTGTCAAGGGGTGCAAAGGAACAGACTTTCTAGGGCAGCAAAGAGCAAGGTACAACAAAATGATGCAGTAGAGGTAAGCTCCAGGTAAGTATCTTTTGTATATGCATGTTCATCTCTTAATTGCATTAGGCTCTTTGTATTCTAATTTGTTGTTTTTGTTTAGCACTGACATATGCTTTGCAGGATGAGGTAAGTTTTTCTGTTATCATGTCATTGGTATTTCCTTGAAAACTTTTTGCAGGTATTATATATTCATCAAGAGAAGACTCAATGCATAATATAATGTTTTAAAGATTGAGAAATGGTAGCATGATAAGAGAAACAATCAAGGTGCAGAACAACAACAAGAAGCTCACCACATGAAGTCTTCAAGTGGGCATCACTGCATACAGTCATTGTAGAAGTATCATTGTACATGGTCATTGTAAAAGCATCATTGTAAACGTTGTACAAGTGTCTATCTGCCAAGAGTTGAAGAGGTAGTGTTGGGAGGTCTAGGATCATCATTAGGTGGTTGTGTCATAGTTGGGGTAATGGTCTAGTGTGTCTTCTTCTTCTACATCATTCTATATCATTTTAAAGTGGACCATTTTCCCTTGTACGAGAATCCATTCTTCGTTTATTCTTCTATAGGGTGGTAGGGTGGTGCTAGGCTAGTGCATGAAGTCACCAATAGGTTCAAGCATGTGAAAAGTTTAGGGTGGTAGGTTGGTGCTGGGGTGAGTTGTAGCTCATTGGGTGTTGGGGCATCTATTTAGTTGACTACTGAAGAATCTCGGGCATTGGAGCATCCATCCAGTGGGAGATAGAGAAGAATGCTTTTCTAGATTCTAGGAAGTTGGAGCTTTCTTTTCTATTGGAGTTGAATATTAAAGAATTATTAGAAAAGTGTTCAGGTGGTTTTTGTCCCGAAGGGGGTTTCCACCTTAAAAACTGTGTGCATTTGTGTTCCTTTTGTTTACTGCTATCATTGTACAAACACTGATGATAATTAAAGATTAACTAATGCTCTGGAAGATTAATAATAATACTAGTTGAAAGGAATACTGATTCATCCCCCCCCCTCCCCCCCTCAGTATTTCCAACAAAAATAATATTCCTAATCAGATCATCATCACCCGACACCTAGGAATAACCTTTTTCTACCAACCAAGATTTGTCATTCTCCACCTTGCCTTATGCATTCATCTTCTTCTTGAACACCAATTTTCTTCCAATGGGTTTCCTCCCAGTCGAAAAATCCCCCAGATTCCAAGACTCATTTTTGTCCAAAGATTCCATTTCATCAACCATGACCTCTTTCCAGAGTTTTCCATCCTCTAAATCTACTGCCTCCCTCACAGCTTTGGGATCATCACCAGTAATAGATAAAGCAAAAATTGAATAGAAAGAAAATAGAGTTTACTTTTTTGGTTGACTTCTTTCTCAAACTGATCTTCTCAAAGCTGGAGCTTGTGGCTCTCCATCTTCTAATTCCTCTTCTATTGTAGAGTATGATTCTTCCTCCTTTAGCTCAAACTCTATCTTCTCAGGTTCCTTTGGTAGGAATTAATTTTTAATAACATCTTTCACCTCTCTAAACACCACATCTCAGTTATAGACAAGATTCCTTGTTTCTGGGTTCAAAAGCTTATAACCTTTCAAACCATCCTTATACCCAATAAAGATGCACCTTTCAAATTTAATATCTAACTTGGTTCTTTTCTCCTTTGGAACATGTACATATGCATAAAAACAAAATACCCTCAAATGTAAAAGAGAGGGTTTCTTACCAGTACATACCTCTTGTGGAGACTTATCCTCCAACGCCGTTGAAGGTGATCTACTGACCAGGTAACATGGAGTCTCCACTGCCTCTAACTAAAATTATTGTCCTGGCCTAACACCACTGAGCATGCTTATTTCCTTTTCCATCAACATCCTGTTCATTCTTTCTGCAAATCTGTTTTTCTAAGGTGTGTATGGAGTAGTATTCTACCATGCTATACACACATTTTATAGAACTCTTCAAATTGCTTCTTGCAAAACTCTCCACTGTTATCTGTCTTCAACACCTTTAGCTTCTTCTCTGCCTGCTTTTCCACCAGAGCTTTATATTCTTTAAACTTGTCAAAGACTTCATATTTCTTCCTGAGGAAATATATCCATGTATTCCTTGAGAAGTCATTTATAAATGATACATAGTACAAAAATTTACCCAATGATGGAACTAACACAGGTCCAAACACATCATTGTGCACAAGCTCTAATATCCCTTTCACCGTCTTAGTAGCAGAGAGGAAACTCACCTGATTCTTCTTCCCATATACACAATGCCCACATAAATCGAAATCCACAGAGAAATTAGGCATACCTTCTACCATACCATTACCATTAAGTATTCGAAGGACCTTCTCCCCAATATGTCCAAGCCTTTGATACCATACCATGGTGTTTTCTCCAGAGACCACTAGATTTTCTGCTCCACTTTTAGGAACCACAGAACTGTTGCACCCATCAATAATAATGCTACCCAAAATCTTGTACAAAGTTCTAGTCTGTACTCCTCGTGTCAATACTAGCGTTTCCCGAACCATCTTGTAGGTATCTTTCTCGAACACTATTTTTACACCTGCATCATCCATCTTGCTTATAGAAATCAGATTTCTGGCCAATGCAGAAATATGCAGAACACCCAAAAGTGTTCTAATCCTTCCACCTTGCAACTTGATCTTGAATTTTCCACGTCCAAGGATTCTAGCCTTCCTGTCATCCCCTAAGAAGACATAACCACCATCACATTTCTCATACTCGCAGAACCACTCCCTGTGGGGAGTGAAATGAAAGGATGCACCTGAGTCAATTAACCATGCCTCATGATCTACATGTCTACTTGAAGAAGAAGCCAAGTAGACATCCCTCCTTCATCTGAGGTGTTTTTTCCTCTGTAGAAGGAGCATCATCAAATACATTTCCTTTCTCAGGAGCTTTAGATCTATAGTCCTTTTTGAAGTACCCTTTGTTTCTACATTTCCAACACACCTTGTCAGGTTTTCCTAGAGATTTAGATCTCCCACCCGAGGACTTATTTTTGTTTTTGTTTTTGTTTTTGCTTTTGTTTTTTTTTTTAATTTTTTTGTTTTTGTTTTTTTGTTTTTTGTTTTTTGTTTTTGTTTTTTTGTTTTTTTTTTGTTTTTTTTGTTTTTTTGTTTTTTTGTTTTTTTTTGTTGTTTTTTGTTGTTTTTTTGTTTTTTTTTTTGGGACCATCCTCGTATAGACAAGGCATCACCATTTTGGTCCTCCATACTTTTCTGTCTCATCTCCTCTAACAATAAGGATGACACTATTTCATCAAACTAGAAGGTAGTTGTATTACTAGCTATTACAAAAACTAGAATATCCCATGAATATGGTAGAGAACACAACAAACTGTTGTACTTATCTTCATCTAAAATTTTAATATCAACACATAAAAATTGGCTTACCACGGTATTAAAGGTGTTTATATGCTCTATCACCGAGTCTCCGTCCTTCATCCTCAAGTTATAAAACTTTTTCCGTAGGAAACGTTTATTCACTAGAGACTTAGATTGGTACAAAGTCCCTAACTTGTCCCACAAAGCTTTCACCAAAGCTTCCCTTGATATATTCAACAATACTGAATTTGAGATACACAATCCTATTGTGCTATTTTCTTTCCAATCCAACTTCTTCCAGTCTTCATTAGAAATTTACGTTGGTTTAGTACCTAGATCTACTGTGATCCATTGATCTTTATCCACCAGCATATCCTCCATCTTGAGTTTCCACAACTCAAAACTATGACCATTAAATTTTTTGATCTCAATCTTTCCACTGCTCAACATCTTCTTTCACTGCAAGAATCGATCCCACATATGTCCCACTGATCATGGTCTACCACAGGCCCAAGAAAAACGCTTCAGCAGTAAAGGCATCCCTTTGAAGCTAAAAAAACTCTGATACCAAACCTATGTTTTAACCCGATACATAAACTACTTGCAAACAAATTCTTAAAACAGGAAATAAACAATGGTGAGAACATAAAACATAAAACATATATACATAGAGATTTTCCCCCGGATCCTGAAATTGGGGCTACCAGATTTATTTATCATTATATTCCTTTCAATGTTACAATATATATATATATATATATATATATATATATATATATATATATATATATATATATATATATATATATATGTATATATATATATATATATATATATATATATATATATATATATATATATATATATATATATATATATATATATATATATATATATATATACATACATATATATATATATCTAGATACATACATATATATATATATACATATACATATACATATACATATACATATATACATATATACATATATACATATATACATATATACATATATATATATATATATATATATATATATATATATATATATATATATATATATATATATATATGTTGAAGCATCCATAAACCCCAATCCATTAACCCTGGATTAGAACATAAGCGTAGTTCCCTTGAACGAATCTAAAAAATACCATGGACCGAAAACCATCATGCACAAAACCATGTGCGAAATCCATGGACAAAACTATAGGTAGGTCTTCCCACCTCATATATGGTCTAAAAATAATTCGCATGGTGTTTCCCTGGACCTTGTGCAGGGGGGCTACCGTCCCCTTGCAAACCCCCCGACAAGGGGGGCTAGAGCTCCCCCTGTGAACCCCTCATTGTGTCGGGCGCAATGAAGGGAAGCCTGGACACCCCCCCTCTAACCCCCTGGCTTCACGCCTGGGGCTAGTTGTGGAAATAATATAACACACGCCCAATTCCACCCTCCATTTATTTTAACTTTAAAAATATTTAATTATAATTTCCATAACTTTTTGGTTGATTCTAGTGCATTGGAAAATGTTATGCCATTATATGCCGCTAAGAATATTAATGCTAAATTGGCTAAAACTGATGCACTAATCATACAGCTAGAAAAATCATTTGTTCAGGCCATTGGTGAGCTCAATAATGCTATCATTTGGTTGTCATCTGACCATAGAGTTCACCAGTGCATACAAATTGTAATTGTGGACATTCCCAAAGCCTATGGTTTATTTTTAAGCAGAGATTGGTCTAGCAACTTACAAGAGTATTTTTCAACTGATTGGACACATTCATGGCTTCCATATAAGGGCAAAAATAGCCATATTTGAGTAGAAAGAAAGCCTTACATGAAGCATACCATGACACAACTTGAGGACAAAAATGAACCAATGGGCTTTACAGATGTTATTTTAAGAAACTGATTTCTAGAAGTAGATCACATATGTTATCTAGCACAAGCAATGGGAGCTCCTTCCTCAAAATGCAATTGGTGCAAATGAATCTTGTACAATAGATGTAAATAGTAGTAATATAGGAAATAGCATTGGTATCACTAATATTTGGATATTTATTTTGATGGTTTGAAAATGCAGGAGGGATCTGGAGCTGGTTGCATTTTAATAGACCGGAAATAGAAAAAACATTTTATCTCTTGTCACTTGGAATTTGAGTGCACCAACAATGTCGTCGAATATGATGCACTCATTTTAGGTTTGAAGAAAGCCATCAACCTCAAATTTGAAGTGCTCAAATCAATAGGTGACTCTAAAACCATTACACGATAGGTATAGAATAAGATACATGTTTTGTCACCTAATCTCAGGAATTATCAACAAGACGTATGGAAATTAATTTCACAGTTCCAAGGTTTTAATATTATTTTTGTTCCTAGAATTCATAATGTTGTTGCTGATACATTAGAAAATGTTTCTACTAGGTTGTCCCATTAAGAGATCTATTGTCTGTTGAAATTATTTATAGGCCATATGTTCCTGATAACATAACTATAAAAACATTTTTAATGATGACAAACAGATATTGGGTTTCATCGTGAACACTGAAGTATTCAATGATGAAGCTATTGATGAAGACGAGCATGAGAAATATTTGCAGTATTCAGCTCAAGCAAGAAAAGGAAATCCGATGCCCAAGGGCGGGTTGTCATTAGAAAAGTTCTACGACCTGCAAAATCGCTTCAAGGGATTGGTTAACACAAACTCATAGTACTACTTTGTAACATGAACAAGTAAATATTGGCACATAAGAAGATCTGAAATATGTAAATCTCAATATTCGTTGTACACATAAAGAGAAACAAGATTTTATCCACCTCTTTAAGTGGTACTAGGATGTCTTCGTGTGGATGTATGATGATCTTAAGACTTATGATATGTGAATAATCAAACATGTAATTCCCATTAAAGAAGGGGTCAACCCTTTCTAGCAGAAACTGAGAAAAGTTCATCCCATGCTTGAACCCCTCGTTCAGAAAGAATTAAGGAAACTGCTGGATTTTGAGATCATATTTAAAGTTCATCATCTAACATGGACCTCCAATATAATTCCAGTAAGGAACAAGTGCGGGGATATATGTTGTTACAGATCCATTTGGGAACATTACTCCTAGCATTAAAATCAATACTATTAGGTCTCATCAAACCCTAATCTAATTGCTACATGCCCTGGAAAAGTCATCACTTTGAATGCCTCCTTACCTGAAAGTTTCCTAGCCTGAAGCCCTCTAGAAATGGCTCCTTGAGGGACCAGCACAGCCTTGGTCAGGGGTAAATGCGCTTCAGTGTAGGTAGGCCCATGTAAGGGTGAATTTCAGTGCACCTAGGCCCACTTTGACCTGTGTCGAGTGAGATTGAGCGAAATCCTCATAGGGTTTTGGGAATATTCTTATCTTTTGGAGCATTCTAGAAGATTCCCACACTTATCATTTCCTATGAGCTCGAAATTGGATAGGGAATGATTTAAGTAACCTCCTATCCTCTCATACCTTCCTCCATGGAAACTAACTCTAAGTTTGGAAGGCCATTCAATACCCTCATTTATGACCAAACCACCTCCATCTTCCTATAAATTGAGCACTCATCTAAGTGATCAAGGGATGGAATTTGAGAATTTGTAAGGAGATACTATTGGTGTGAGGTTTGAGATTGTAAGCAAGTATTGTTATGCTACCGTAGTGTTGTGCTTTTGATATCACGTTGGATGGAACTCAAGCTAGAGGAGTGACATTGGATTGGACTTCATGGTTGTAACACTTCCTTATACTTAATAAAGTTGTTTACACCTTTTCCCATATTCTTGTCTTTATGTATGATGATTATATGTGTAAATTCTTTCGATTCCATTTACTTATAGTAGATAGATCTCTTGCTTTGATTGGTTTTTGTCCTCTGTTTATGATTGCAGGTACTTGTTGAGCGAATTAAGTTCAAGAAGGAGCGATGGGAGCCATACAAAGGAGACAAAGGGAAAGTAAAAGATAACAGGTAGGTCCCTTGTCTTATTTATCTTCTATAGAAAAAGGTTAAACGCTTTAAATCTGTTGTTCTAGGTGTAGCTACCCACCTAGGGAAATTGTGTTTATCCGTAGATGCAAAATTCCACATAAAAAATTGGCGACTCCGCTGGGGAATGATCATCATTTCGGGTAGTTTACCTTCATCCTAGTACACCCTAGTAGACTTTAATTGCTTCCATTGACCTTGTTTCAGCCTTTTTTAAGTGTTTTTTGGTAAAAATTGTGCTTGAAAGCCCCTAGAACAACCTCTCTGGCACTAGCGCAGGCTTGATCAGGACACAGAGCGCTGCATAGCGCCCTTGGCTTGAAGATAATGCTTTGAAGCACACTATCTCCCACCCAGGGCTACATTGATCCTCCTTAGGTCAAATATCCCTCCTTTGACTTGATTTTTCCCAAATTTCCTTTTGTTTTTGCTTGCTGAAAGATCAATGATTGTTGTAACTCTGAAATCAACTTGTGTTTCCTTTCCTATCCCTACTTTGGCCTTGATTTTTTAGTGTTTCTTAAATGATTTCTTTATCACTATCAATTCATTGTCAAAGTTAGTTTATATTCAATTAATATTTGTTCAAAAGAAAGTGTTGTAAAAGTCTTCATTTCTTTCAAAAAGGAACTGTTGTAAGGTCTTCGTTCTTGAAAAAAGATTGATTGATTGATTGTATGTGCATTAGTTTCCTTTTGTTCATTTCAACATTAAGGGAATTGAAAAGAAAAACTTGCATTGTGCATTGAAAAAGTTTGAGTGTGCTCATAGGAATAGTTTAGGGAAATTGCATTAGATGTGCTCTTTGTTCTTTGATTAAAAGAATTTGATTGCTCTCTCCCTACTATTTAATGTTTTCATTGTTAAAATTGAACGAAAAGAATGATTATCATATTAGTTGCATTGTGGGAATTGCAAACATACATCACGTGGTGAACCTTGAAAGACAAATTCTTAAGAAGATCAACTTAAAGTTTATCTCAATTAAACTAATGGAGCATTGTAACTTAACGCAAAACAATTAGAGGTTCTAGGCTAGAGACGTGTTCCGGCGTCGTAAAACATAGTAGCTGTCACTAACTTGTCTGCGATACATTCCAAGTGTGATACCTCATTCCATCTACGTGAGTATATCGTAGCTCTTCCACGTATCTCTGGGTATATAGGGCGGTGTTACAGTACGTAAAGTATAAAGGAATGTTCTCACTCTGCGGTTTCGCATTAAACAGCGCTAACACAGATTGGGCCTCCACATACTTTCAGGTATATATGGGAGGACTACATTAGGTTTCTATCCATCCTTAGGTAACTGAGTCGGCCTCCTTGTACACTGTGATACACCGAACACAGCATTCGGGGAGATTGCCTGCCCGTACTTCTCACTTTGCCTGGAGGTATTCTACAGTCCACAGTTGCTTGGTAATCCTTTTTCCTAGATTATCCCTCTTTTGGTTTTTTATGTTATTTTAATTAAAATAAAATTAATTGACCGCGGATAACATCCTCCACGTCACTCATTAGTTGATCTTAGGTTGAGACATATGGCAACAACTTCGGAGTCCACCGATTAAGGAATTCCTTTTGATGGGAATCCTATTCCTTTTCCTCCTTTAGGAAATATTGGTTCCCCTTATATGGCTACATTATCCCTTCTGGGACTTACTATTGGCTTACCAGTATGGTTGTTTTCAACCTACTTGGTTCAAAATGTCGTGATTACTCGCAATCAAGTACTCCATCTGGACAAAATCAACCTCCAGTGGATCCTAAAGTTGACCCTATGTCTTCTTCGTCTATTGTTTCTTCCTCCCCTTCTTCCTCTTCACCTGGTGAAAGTATTGACACTAATAACCATGTGGCTAAGAAGAAGAAGAAATGGAAGAAGAAGAAGAAGAAAATTCAGCAGGGGGCAACCAAGCAACCATTGCTTCGAATGCAACTTCTGATGAGAAACCATCCGACAAGCCTCACAAAGTTGGATATCCATGCAAACTTTGTACGGGAGATCATCTTCTTAGAAATTGTTCTGGTATTCCTCAGATCTTACAAGAATGGTCTTCTCGTTCAAATCATCCTGTGTCATCAACTTCTGGAGATCATGCTGATGACACACCATCAACTAGTGGTAGTAAAGTTCATGGAAAGAAGGGTAAAGTTAAGTTTCCCTGTAGGTTATATGAAGGGAATCACCCCATTCACCTTTGTCCCTATTTGGATGAAGCCAAAAAAGTGTTGGATAATCATCCTGCTTCTCTGTAGTGACTTCCATTTGGTTACAGGAGACTCTCCCTTAATCCTTCACTAGTTGATAAAGTGACTGACCAAAATCAACCATCAGTTAAACCCACTCTCCCTGAATGTGAATCCCATGAGTCTATACCTGACCAATCACAGGTTGAGGAAAAAATTGACCTGATTTCACCTTCAGTTAATCATACCTTTCTCATAGAGAGTGAGTATGATATCATGCAGGTTCTTTTCATTTCTTTAGATTCCAATGAGCTTTGTGGCAACTCTCCTATTCCATCAAGACAAGAGGAAAATCCTCCAGCTCTCGTAACTCAAGGGGGTAATTCTCTCGTTCTTACGGTACCCCCTCCAAGTAGTCTGGTCACTTCCTTTGATTGGAATCAACTAGCAATATGTCGTCTTCCTTCTTATGTGCCTTTCCATATCATAGTATAGGTTTGTAATATGGTTGTACCTGGAACTATTATAGATGAAGGTGCATCAGTGAGTATCCTTTCCTCCACTGCCTGGCAAGCACTTGGTTCATTGCCACTTGTGCTTGTTACCCAAAATACGTTGTCTTTTAACAGAGGAACCAGTGAACCATTAGGGATCCTTCCTCAGTTGCCTATTACTTTTGGAGGAAAAATTGTTTATCTCAATGTGATGGTAGTCCTAGGCCCTTTAGATTACAATTTACTTCTTGGGCGCGACTATGTTTATGACATGGGAGCTATTGTTTCAACACTCTTTCGAGTGATGTGTTTCCCGCATGAAGGCATAATTGTCACTATTGACCAGATTTCATTTTCCAGTCCAAATATGGCTTCTAGTCAACCATCTTCCCTAAATGGTCCTTTTGTACCAATGGTGTCTTCCCCACAATGGGTCAATTATGTGGCAACTCGTTCCATTCCTACATCAATTGACGATCAATTCCGTGATGTTGTGCATTATGTACTGGGGGCATTGGAACCAAATCTCTCTAATGGATTCCTTGCTACGGATCCCTTCTAGAACATTGTTCTCCCATCTGATGAGAACCTCTTGGGAGTCATGACCTCTTATTGGTCATGAACAAATGGGTATGAGGAGAGTTCCTTGTCTTGTGTCAACCTCGTTAAAAAATGAAACAAGGAATATGAGGATAGTTATTTAATGTGTCAACCTCATTAAAAAATGAAACAGGTATATGAGGATAGTTATTTTTCTTGTGTCAACCTCATTAAAAAATGAAACAAGGAATATGAGGATAGTTCTTGGTCTTGTGTCAACCTCGTTAAAAAATGAAACAAAGGGTATGAGCATAGTTCCTTGTCTTGTGTCAAGCTCATTAAAAATGAAACAAGGAATATGAGGATAGTTCTTTTACTATGTCAACCTGATTAGAAAAAAGGAATAGGTCCCAGAGTATAGTTCCTTGTCTTGTGTCAAGCTCGTTAAAAAATGAAACAAGGAATATGAGGATAGTTATTTTACTATGTCAACCTCATTAAAAAATGAAATAGGTCCCAGAGCATAGTTCCTTGTCTTGTGTCAAGCTCGTTAAAAAAAGAAATAAGGAATCTGAGTAGAGTTCCTTGTCTTGTGTCAAGCTCATTAAAAAATGAAACAAGGTCCCTTGGAGAAAAATTCCAATTCGAGTCTTTGATTATCTCATAAAATCCTAGTCGAGTCTTTCACTTGATCTCGAAAATGAACCTTCATTCCATCCACCTGATGGCCACGAGTAGTCTACTTAGGTGAATGCAATGAAGCTTGGGGGGCATGCACCTAGAATTGAGTCATCATGCTGGGGGCATGTAAACCAATCCAAGCATAGTTTTTTGTTTCAAGCCTGTGTAAACATGAAACTGAATCCAAGCATAGTTTTTCATTTCAAGCTTGTGTAAACATGAAACTGAATCCAAGAATAGTTCCCTATGGTTCAAACTTGTGTAAAAATGAGCCCATCTCCATTTTAACCTTTGTGATTGTCATTCTATCAGCCTCTTTTGTTAGATGAGCCTTGGTTTTTCTCCTTCCATTGTCACTATCTGCTCGGCTGATCATACGCTTTCACTTGGTTGTTTTACCCTTTTGGAGGAACAGTTGCAATGGGTGGTCTTATTAGCTAGCTGTTATAGGATAAAATGCACAGTGTATGGAGAATGAAGATACCCTCAAAAGTCTTCCCGGGACCTTCAACAGACTGTAAGATTATCTGCAACTGTCACAAAGTTACATGCATGTTCATAAACAATAACTAATTATCAAAGTAGGATAAATAGATTACCTCAAGCCTCTGTGTAGATTTGCTAGAGAGCGCAATGCAGCTAGGTGGAAGTCCCCTGAGCTGGCTTTAGATCAAGTCCTGCACATAGAAGAGACAAGCATAATCACAGCATACAACTCCGATAACTAATACATGAATACATAAAAGAACATCTAGTTACACATAACTAAGCTACTCATGCTAAAAGGTATTGGACAAACAAATGAATGAATGATAATACCAACACCACGAAGTAGACAATACAACTGCATTTCTATATTAATGTTGGAAGAGTGATTACAACCATCTGTTGCATCAACCTTCCCTTACCCCTCCAGCTTCTCTCTCTCTCTCCCTTCTTACCAACTTCTTATGATTTGAGACAATGCTCAACAATCAAGTATGCTATCCTTTCAAATGCTCTGACCTTTATGACCATAGCCCTAGCTTTGATTATGTAGCAATTGAGTTAGGGTTGCCTAGTTCCTCCTTGATTTCCCTAGGGTAAAAGAAATGAAGTTTCCATGATTTTCAGCTCTTTCCCATTTTCCTCCTTCATCAGGATTAGAAATCCTCCAAATAGGTTGAATCTGGATGTTTCCTTGCTTTTATTGAGTGATTTTAGGAACAAATATCTAGATATTTATAAGTCAATTCATTCCTTTGACCCTTAGAACTTCACTAGGATCCACTAATGTTGTTCCTGAACTAGCAAATTGAGTTAGTTGGGTCACTAACTCACCCTTAGGCTTGCAGAGAAGCTTTATAAAGTAGGTTGTCAGTGCATAGCTAGCGTTAGTGTGGAAACAAGGCATATGATCTTGGTCTTTGCTTCAGCTATCATGTCTTTCCCTTCTGAGTTGATGAGGGGGTCAATTTGTTGCATAACAGATGCCCCCTAAAGTATGAGATTAGAGGTTGTGACAATGGCCAAAATACTTTACTTAACTATAATTTTCCTTCTTTGACAAAAAGAGAGAGAGAGGATCAGAGCTTTGGGTGGTACGGGAAACCTGATACAAAACATATATATAAAACTACTAAAATCATGTCCTGAGTTGGGCATTCCCATGCTCAGTAGCTATGTCAGAGTGATTTTCTCCAAGAGATATGATAATGCTAGTCGCCGATACGCACAATGCGGATCTGGTGTCATAATAGAATCATCCTGATAAGTTGTCTCCAAAAAACAATATGCACAACTTGGGAGAGGAAACAAGGCTGAGTGATGCAAGCCTCTACCCAAGGTCTTGATTTTTGCTTCACCGAACAACATAGATCGATACATGTGAATATATGTGTTGATGTCGAACATGCACGAAATCATCTGATTACTAGTCAATAATGGAGACCATTAATAGACGCGAGGAAGGCCACCAATAATGGTGATGGTCTCCAAGATGCACAGTACAATCTAACGAGTGTGAAAGATGTTTTTGTCATCAAACACCTATAGAATCGCTTAACTAGGAGCCAATAATGAGAACCCCTGATCAAACACAAGGCAACCTGCTACTAATGTCTGCAAGTACCAAGGTACTGAATGTGTTTTTGGGTTGTCTTCCTAGATAGATTGTTGAAGTCGATAGGAAGATACCTGTCAAAAGGTAGGCAATAATGTGTCCTACATCAATCGACACAAAACGAGACAAGAATGATTTGTTTTTTGAGGAATCTTTGAGCATTGGGTCTAAAGAACAGAGGGCATGATGAAAGGATATGCTTGATGGGTTGATGGAGGAAACAAAAGGTTAAGTCTTGAACAATAGAAGGCACGACAACGGTTTTAAACATGTAGCACTAGACTCATGAACACCAAAGAGTGTTAGCATACAGAGATGCAAGAACATCGGGGTATAGAGGCTAAACTCATAGGATGGTAGGATTCATATTTGAGAGGCTGTCACAAGGAAGGTTTATCTGAGGGAGTGCCATGTTCAAGGGAACGACTGCTGCCAAACCACACTTTCTAATACTAAACGCAGTTGTATTGTCCACTTTTCCCGTCTAATTAGTTTAGCGAGTTAAGACGGGTAAACTTGTCGATCTTTTCATCTTTTAAGAGTCTGAAAAGGACCGCAAAAAGAGCAACTCTATGCCCTATCTGATTAGTTTAATGAGTCCAGACAGGCAAACTCGTCGATCTTTTCATGTTTTGAGAGTCTGAAAAGGATCGTAAAAAGAGCGACTCTATATCTTGTCTGTGTAGTTTAATGAGTCCAGACTAGACAACTCGGTGGTATTTTCGTATTTAGAGAGTCTCAAAAGATTTTAAAGAACGACTCCATGGTGGTCCCTTTGTCATAGTTGTTAACCGGGTGTGACAAAAGGTTAATGGTATACCCGGATCGGTTACTTTTTCGTGAGTTAATCTATTGAGTCCGAATAAAGAGAAACCTATGTTCAATAGATGTCGACCTCATTTTGTTACGAGTAAAAGGAGATGGACTAAACTCATTTTTCGTCATGAATTTTTAATGAGTCACGCGACAACAAACTCAATACCTTCATCAAATTTTAACGAGTCAAATGAAGAAAAATCAAGGTATCTTTTTCAATTTAGTGAGTGAGGAAAGAGGTAAAAGAATTGCTCATTCCTCCTTCGTAGATTTAACGAGCCGAAGGAGGGGAAAAACTTGGGGATTTTTCGATTTTAAGAGCGAGAATTGGTCCCAAAAAAGCAAATTCTTTGGTTGCTACCATATATTTTTAATTAGCTCGGTGACAAAAATTTGGGATTTTTCAGTTTAACGAGCGAGAAAAGTACCTAAAAGAATGCTTGGGGTCATATTTATAAATTTTTAACGAGCCTAAAGACAAAACTCAAGATTTTTTTTTTTTCAGTTTTATGAGCGAGAAAAAAGCGCCTAAAAAGAATGCTCTAATGGTCTTTTTCAATTTAATGAGCTAGAAAAAGAGCGAAAAAGAGTTGCTCAGACCGTCGTCGTATGTGTTTAACGAGCCCAACGATGACAACTTTAGGATTTTTCAATTCAAGAGCAAGAAAAATTCCCAAAAAAGAACATGCTCATATCTTCTTTGTATTAGTTTAACGAGCCCAAAGAAGGAGACTTGAGGCTTTTCGGAGTAATGAGCAAGAAAAATACCTTAAAAAGAATGCTCGCTCTTCTTCATGGTAGTTTAATGAGCCCGAAGAAGGAGACTCAAGGATTTTTTGGGTTAATGAGCAAGAAAAACACCATAAAAAGAATGCTCGATCTTCTTTGTGGTAGTTTAACGAGCCCGAAGAAGGAGACTCGAGGATTTTTCAGATTAACGAGCAAGAAAAACACCATAAAAAGAATGCTCGATCTTTCTTGATCTCATGCTTGACAATAGAAGGGTCGATGCCATGCATTTCCTCATAAGACCAAGGGAAAACATCGCGGAAGTCCTTAAAAGGGTAGGTGAAGCTCACAATTTCCTCAGGATTACAATTGGCTCCAATCTGTGTGTTTTCCATGATGTCTGTCATGATAGAAATATCGATGAGCAATGTTTTGAAATATTGCCCCTGTTTCCTTCCGAGTCCAAAGTTTGGATAGTCGTATATGGTGAGGAAATGATTTCATGTGCGTCAGGTGACAGGATTTGAAGAGGCATCATGTCTGAATCAGATATTGAAACACGATGGTGTGAGTCCTCCCGAGGTCTCTCTTCTAAACTCGTGATCTCTCTAATAGCTTTGTTTGTAGGTAGGACTTGATTGAGTGGATTGAAAGGAGTGGTTATGGGAGGGGCAGTGGGACCGTTGGCCGTAACCAAAGTGACCAGAGATTCGGATGCAGATTGAATGGCTTGGTAGGCCAATTCAGCTAGTGACAGCAGCATTTGTTCTTCGTAAGTGTCAATGTCTGAAGGAGCCGGTAGGATCCATGGATCGGTCTGTTCATGAGGAATAGATGAAAGCATGTTGACCATCTGTGAAACCTTAGGTGGCTGAAGAGGGAAACAACCCATCAGGGAAGAAGCCTTCAGTAGACCGGCATTGATACTGACGTAAGAGTCAGGTACACCAGCCACTAAGGGTACATAGCTACGAGGTAATGGAGAGTAATCTGGGGTGCAAAAGGATAGCTGGTCCACTGTGACTATCTTTCCATCCAAGGGAAAGAGGATGATATGGAATACTGAAGACATAACGGCCTTCATGGCATAAGTCCAAGTGTGGCCTAAAAGCAGATTATAGTCGAGTTTATGATCCATGACTTCAATATCTACCGTTACCGTTTACCACTCAAGGTGATGGGATAGCTAGCTAGGTAACCTTTTGGGATGAAAGTGTGGCCATTGAAGGCTTTAAGGGAATTCGACGATGGGGATAGTGTTGGAGAACCCAGAGCGAGCCAACATGAAGCCGACATGATGCAGGTAGAAGCACCTTCGTCAATGACAGTTCTATGTATACCTTTACCTTTCGAAAAGATTTGCACCTGAAATGAAAGCTGGTGAGAAAGGGGAGGTTTACACTTTTCCATGTCGAAAATTGCAAGCATGGAATCCTGTGGGTCGATACCACCAATAGCTGAAAGAAAATCTTTCCTTTGTGCTGGGCATGTTTGTAATACTTCGAGCGCCGACATAGTCGACGGTGCTTGCGCCAAGTCTTCTACAATGCTGTAGTTTTGGGCGGCATGTGCAGATGTATTGTGTGTTGTGCATCGAAGTGCCCCTTTGGGGGGGCAAATTACAAGGTCAGCAACTAGCCTTTCGATATGCAAATCGTTGGGCGGCGGTGGGTTTTGACTTAAGGAAGGTTCCTCTGCATGAGCGACAGGAGCTCCATAATATTTGGCTCATGTTTGTAGATCTACCGTTTCAAAGGTGTAAACGGTAGAAGATCCTTCACCAGTTGAAGGATGTTGCGAACCATCATTGCCCCCTTGCGGGGGTTGGGGTTGGTTTGCAATAAGGTTTTGCTGCTGCTGAGTGGGGAAAGGATTATTCAGGACAATAGGGGTCCTAATAGTATCCTTGTTAGCAATGAAATCTGTGCATTCCTGAAGACGTGGACACAGATATGTCATGTGGTATTCAACACAGATTTTGCAAGGGAATCAGGCGGGTTTTTCCTTTCCATCATTAGAGGGCTTAGCAGCCTTCTGTTTTGGGTTGTACTGCTTTGTTGACTGATCTTCAGAAGGAGCAGTCTTTTTCTTATTCTTCTTGTTCTTACCACAGGGATTTTGTGTAGACTGCATAGAGTTTATCACGGTGGTAGGAAGAGCAATCGATTTGGTAGAGGGGTCCACTGTCATCTGGGCAATGTGACCGCTAAGTTATTTTATAGTAGCGCCAGAGGTTGGATCGATAATCCCATCGGCGTGCGCTCTGGGGTGCTGAGTAGCGGAAGCATTGGAGTTGCAGGGGGTATTGGGGATTATGTTGTACAGAGTGCCAGACTGCGAATATATCAGATCTAATTGTTGGGCACGACGTATGGATTGGTCTTCTGTGACCATACCACCTAAGGCGACATCCTTAGCGATTTGGGGAGTAGGAACTTGTAGAGCTAGTCTGCTAAGAGATAGTTTGGGAGGGGAGCTTTGACTAACCTTCACCTATTTCTCCATTCATGTATATTATCAGAGATGTGGGTGGCGGTATCCTAACATAGTGAAGTGAGGAGCTTTGTCCCAGTCTCATAGCGGATGGGTAGCTGGAAGTGATTTAGGAATTCCATCGCTAGAGCATCGAGGGTATTTACTGACGCGTGTGGTAACCCAATGTACCACTTAGTTGCATTGCTAGTGAGGGTACGGGGAAAAGGATGTAACTGGACACTATCGTCCACCATGGAGTTGGAAACACACCAAAGATGATAGGTGGTGATATGGGTGCCCGGATCCTCCCCTTTTTTCCCTTCGAAATTGGGGATGTCTGTTGGTATTTTATGTGAGATTGGTGGCCAAAGTAAGTTATGATAGATGGGGTCATTTGTAAGTTTATACAAGTCGGGGATATCCAACGTTTCCAAGAAAGGAAAAGTTTGTGGTGCCCCCGACTCGGACCAAGGCGATGACATATGACTTGAGGAACCTTGTGGTCCTCCCATTGTTTGAGTCCCAATATTATACATAGGCTGCGTGGTATAGTAGTTGCTTGGGGTATGGCATTGTAGTGTGGATTTCCATGGGGAATCTGATGATGGCGTATAAAATTTCCCCCAGGATAAGCAATGCCCCCTTGACTCATTTGAATTTGTGAGTAGGGTGCCCCCATGGATTGGTTGGGACCTCCTTGAGGATTCTGGCCCGCCACAGAACTAACCATATGTCCTTGATTGACATAAGGAACGCTCATGTCTATCAATGACTGACCATGCATGCCTGAGAATGGAGGGGGAACTGTTACATTCCTGACTGATATGTGCATATTGGGAATGCCCCCAGATACTTGAATCTGGGGGATAGAACTGTACAATTTCTGCCGAACATATTCTTGGTTGACAGGAACCGCGTTAGTAGTGCTATATTGAGCATTATAAGGAGCGTTGTATGTAGCACTTGTTGAATGTATACAGTTTGACACTAAAGGGGTGGAACCTGGCATTGGCTGGGTTCCACTCATGGAGGGTGTCATGTGAGTGTTTGTACATAGGACAAATGGGATAGCAGGGTTCACCATCAATGGTGTGGTGGTGACTGTCGACTGGGGAAGTGGTGGAGGACCAAAAGTGTCCACAAAGTTCCACGACCTGTTAGTCGTCGATGGGATGGATGGAAATGTTCCAACTACAGAAACAAGAAGTACAGGTGCCACGGCAACCAAGAGTGGGTCCAACGGATTCGTGAGTGGAGGGTTAAAGGGAGGAAGAAATCCTTCAGTAAAGAAATCCTCCCGCAAACTTGAATCGTCAGTTGTCCACACAGATTCCGTGTGAGATCTAGGAGACTAATTCCTCAAAGATGGGGAATGTGGTTCATTGGAGCTCGGCGGATCTTCCATAATGAGTGGAGGAAGTCCTAGCAAACATCTAGATTGACAACGGGGGTCGGATGTAGCCATGGTGACCGTTAATTTTTATCAATAAATTTTATCATGATATTTGTTAAAGTCTCAAATGATAACACTCGGGTGCCTAAAAAATATAAAAGATACTCTAAGTTGATCAATCAACAAACAGAGGGAAATGACCCTGTCTGATAAGCACTGATCACTGGAGATGAAACCTAGTATCTCAATGAATAACAGAGAGGGCTGGCCAAATTTACAGTTACAGTTACTCTTGAGCTTCGCCCGAACCTCAGATTGAGGGGCCCTCTTGTGAAGACGAGCACCCTCCCAAAAACTGAAGACAGAGTAGGTTCGTCTGTATTAGGTACCAGGGTAGCCCGCCCCAGTCACCTTGTGTAAGTCCCTAAAAGCTTGGCCACTAAGGATACCTAAAATCATAGACATTACCAGGGGGGACATAGTCGCAAACAATATGCTATGTGGGTAGGATACCTGAGTCCCCGACTCAGCTCCAAAATCCCTGAAGGTATCCCCAATACATAGAATACCCAAAGGAGTTGCAAGCAAAAGCAGGCTACCTTCACTTACAGTCTGATGTTGTCTCGTATTTAGCTCCACTTTTACTGGAGTGGTCCCGGTAGTATGAGTGTAGCAGCAATTTTCTCTCTTTTAATGACACTAGTTCGGGTTTTCGATCTTGGGTAGTTTACTCACACTGCCTATCCCAAGATCCTAGCCTAAACTAATGTTTGTTTGCTCATTAAAGAGTTACTAATTGATTTTAGGTAGATTTTATGTGTACTTTTTTATTGTCTTCGGTAGGGGAGTTGACGTATGAAATATGATGAGACTCTGACTCAAAAATCATGCACAAGACAATGCTTTAAAATTTTTTCAATTGGATGAAAACAAGTTGTATTCTACAGGTGAGAGTCTTTCACATATTCATATTCTTTCCATGCATCTTAGTCATTTAACACATGTATAACCAACGAAAATCTTTCCAATGTTTTCTTAACAACTACTTGAAACCAAAAATAGAGCAGCTTTTAACTAGGTAAACAGAAGAGTGAATAAAAAATGTGGATCTTTCTTTCATAAAAAATTCTTTTAAGAAAGAAAAAAAACTTATTTCCTAAAAAAAACTTTTAGGACACCTATTTTGCTAACAAAATGCAGTAACAGATCCTCTTTCAGTCCATGAGCAGGCTTCCTATCCCTTTTGGTTTGCAGACACAGTTGGAAATCAAGATTTTGGGAGACTAACACTCTGTAGCAGTGGCCACAGAGAGTTACTAGGTTCACTAACACTTTTTGTATGCAGACACAAAGCTTTATAAAGCATTGTGTAGTCTTCTAACCTACGTTAGTGTGGGGAAACAACTCAAAACAGGGCTTCTTAGATCAAATTCAATGATGAATATATGTAGGCAAGATGCAACAATGTTTTGGTGGGTCAGAAAGGGAATGCCGAAGTATAGGGAGCTCTTAGAAGGAGGAGGAAACTGATAACTGTCTAGGTAAACTGGGAACTAGATGTATAGTTCCCAACGGAGTCGCCAATTTTGATATAGGGTAAAATGCACGGTGTATGGAGAATGAAGATACCCTCAAAGGTCTTCCCGGGACCTTCGGCAGACTGTAAGATTATCTGCAACCGTCACAAAGTTACATGCATGTTCATAAACAATAACTAACTATCAAAGTACGATAAATAGATTACCTCAAGCCGCCGTGTAGATTTGCTGGAGAGCGGAATGCAGCTAGGTGGAAGTCCCCTGAGTTAGCTCCAGATCAAGTCCTGCACATAGAAGAGACAAGCATAATCATAGCATACAACTCTGATAACTAATACATGAATACATAAAAGAACATCTAGTTACACATAACTAAGCTACTCATGCTAAAAGGTATTGGACAAACAAATGAATGAATGATAGTACCAACACCACAGAGTAGACAGTACAACTGCAGTTCTATATTAATGTTGGAAGAGTGATTACAACCATCTGTTGCATCAGCCTTCCCTTACCCCTCCAGCTTCTCTCTCTCTCTCTCTCCCTTCTTACCAACTTCTTATGATTTGAGACAATGCTCAACAATCAAGTATGCTATCCTTTCAAATGCTCTGACCTTTATCACCATAGCCCTAGCTTTGCTTATGTAGCAATTGAGTTAGGGTTTCCTAGTTCCTCCTCGAGTTCCCTAGGGTAAAAGCAATGAAGTTTCCATGCTTTTCAACTCTTTCCCATTTGCCTCCTTCATCAGGATTAGAAATCCTCCAAATAGGTTGAATCTGGATGTTTCCTTGCTTTTCTTGAGTGATTTTAGGAACAAATATCTAGATATTTATGAGTCAATTCGTTCCTTTGACCCTTAGAACTTCACTAGGATCCACTAACATTGTTCTCGAACTAGCAACTTGAGTTAGTTGGGTCACTAACGCATCCTTAGGCTTGCAGAGAAGCTTTATAAAGTAGGTTGTCAGTGCATAGCCAACATTAGTGTGGAAATAAGGCATGTGATCTTGGTCTTTGCTTCAGCTATCATGTCTTTCCCTTCTGAGTTGATGAGGGGGTCAATTTGCTGTATAACACTAGTCTCTTGACCATAACATGTTTTGAGAAGTTCCAACATCACTGGAGCCAGTCGCTATCCTAGACACCACTCGTTCCTCTAAGTGGAGTGCTCTTTTTAGACTCGAAATATGAAAAGATTGTCGAGCGCTTATCCTTTTCATCTCGTAAATGGATTGAAAATGACATCTACTTAGTATAAGTTTAACCCTTTTCCGAACTGAGATAGATTATTTACAAAAAAGGAATACATTGATCAAACATGGTCAATAGGTTCTCTCTTGTATTATTTTACGCTTTTTCGGACTTGAGAGACAAACCTATGAAAAACAACTTGTGGAGTTTTATTTTTTCCCTTTTCAAACTCTCTAAACATGAAAAGGATCGAGTTATCATTGTCGTTAAACGTGTTAAAACATCAAATAGCGACAAACTTGTCCATCATGACAAGACCGAGTTTCACCTTTGCTAGACTCGTTAAAAAATCACATAGAGATAGATTCACTCGAAGGGTGGAATTATATAACAAGCATATGTTATCCTCCTCAAGCTTGATAAAAAATAAAGAGGTATTGATTAGCAATGACTGGGGAAAATGGGAAAAGAGGTAAATCACTTTATGGTAGCAGGTCGCTCATGAACATGACACTTTCACTTCATCTCTGTGACTAATTGGGTTGGGTTATCCGCTTGATGGTTATCATACCTATGGTCTATCATACCATCCATTACTTTTTTTTGGGTCAATGTTGTCAATTCATTTAGTGTCCCCAATATTTTCAAGAGAAGTCACTCTGTTAAATTCATCCTTTGCAATACTCATAAACCTTCATTTTCATGACTGCCATTCCTGAACCTTGTGTCGTTAGTCACATTCCATCTCCAAAATTCATTACACTCGTTTCATGTCGTTGGTGTGGGATACATCAAGGCCCTCCTGTGACAAGTCGCTTCTTGTCGACATCAACACATTATCCAAGAAGTTGACTTAGAAACACCCTTCCAGTACCTTGAGTCTTGCATACATCAATGGCAGGTTTCTCGCTTCCGGCGATAGGTTGACATTACTGGCCTTCGACCAAAAGACTTTGTATGGTGTTCGACATCAAAACATCAATTCACACCATGCAGAAAGTACTACAGTACCTTGAGGATCATTATCATTATCGGTGATTTCTCTTGCATCTATTAACAACTTACATAATTGGCTAGTAATCAAACGATGTATTCCCATGTTTGACTTGAGATCATATATTCACATGGTTAGACTCGTACTTGAGTGAACGATTGAATGAGATAGAAGACCCCAGAGCTAGTTTCATCCATCTGGGTTGTGATTTCAGGAAAATAATAAATCATCTGTACAATGGCTTTACACTGATGGTCATCCCATCATGGGTCTATATCTGTAGATGGCTATCTATGTAGTTGTAATGAAAGTTTATATGTTGAGCATGGGTATGCCTTCCCTCAAAGATTCATGAGAAAATTCAAAATATCATGATATTATGTATTGTAATTGATGCAGGTCACCATCCGCTTCGGAACCTCCTCATCACATCGTAAAGCATATCACTCGACATTATCATTTTTGACTTCATGCTTTAGGGGGCAGTTATTACAGATCCATTTGGGCACATCACTCCCAACATTCAGATCAGTACTATTATGGCTCATCAAACCCTAATCTAGTTGCTACATGCCTTAGACAAGTCATCACTTTGAATGCCTCCTTCCCTGAAAGTTTCCTAGCCTGAATCCCTCCAGAAATGCGTCCTTTAGGGACCAGCATAGCCTGGGTCAGGGGTAAATGCACTTCAGTGCAGGTAGGCCCATGTAAGGGTGCATTTCAGTGCACCTAGGCCCACTTTGACCTGCGCTAGGCGAGATTGAGCGAAATCCTCATAGGATTCTGGGAATATTCTTATCTTCTGGAGCATTATAGAAGATTCCCACACTTATCATCTCCTATGAGATCGAAATTAGATAGGGAATGAGTTAAGTAACCTCCTATCCTCTCATCCCTTCCTCCATGGAAACTAACTCTAAGTTTGGAAGGCCATTCAATACCCTCATTTATGACCAAACCACCTCCATTTTCTTATAAATTGAGCACTCATCTAAGTGATCAAGGGTTGGGATTTGAGAATTTGTAAGGAGATACTATTGGTGTGAGGTTTGAGATTGTAAGCAAGTATTCTTATGCTGCCGGAGTGTTGTGCTTTTGATGTCATGTTGGATGGAACTCAAGATGGAGGAGTGACATTGGATCAAACTTCATGGTTGTAACTCTTCCTTCTACTTAATAAAGTTGTTTACACCTTTTCCCATATTCTTGAATTTATGTATGATTATTATATGTGTAAATTCTTTCAATTCCATTTACTTATAGTAGATAGATCTCTTGCTTTGATTGGTTTTTTTCCTTTGTTTATGATTGCAAGTATTTGTCGAGCGAATTAAGTTCTAGAAGGAGCAAAGGGAGCCATACAAAGGAGACAAAGGGAAAGCGAAAGATAACAAGTAGGTCCCTTGTCTTATTTATCTTCTATAGAAAAAGGTTAAATGCTTTAAATATGTTGTTCTAGGTGTAGCTACCCACCTAGGGAAATTGTATTTATCCGTAGATGAAAAATTCCACATAACATACGTATGTGAATTGATTTTCACAATTTGAATCATGCCTCGGACAAAGATAAATATTACCCTATGTTTTCAATGGAATAGATCTTGCAAACATTATCAGGGTTTGAAATGTTTTCGTTGTTGGATGGTTTTTTGGGATACAACCAACTTCTAGTAGCAAAACCCGACACGCACTAGAAGCAACAACAAAAGGTTTGATGATCGAAGGAGAAGAGAAGACTGAAGGAATGATTGCAATGGAAGACATGGAAGAAGAAGAAGAGATTATCCTCGTGACCATGAAGAATATCATCGACCCCAAAAGAAGTCAATATTCTCCAACTATGAAATTAATGTTGCAAATAAATCTAAATATATTCTTATTTCTGCCCTTACTAGTTCATATCCTCCAGATTTGTGGGATAGTTGATTGGTTGATAGTGGGGCCACTGATCACTTCTATGGATTTAAGAAAGTTCTCTCTAATTTGGTAGATAGGGAGTCAAATTTGAAAATTATTATTGTAGACAACTCCACTCATCTCATAAAAGGATTTGGGTCTATCAAATTTCATTTGAATTTTGGGGAATCTATTTTTCTCATTATGTGATGTATTTGTCGAGATGAAGAAGAAATTGGTATCAATATCCACTTTGGAAGACAAAGGGATGATGGTTTCCTTCATCAAGGGAAAGGTTCTTACTTGGCCTGTTGGATCACCTATGAGAGATGCATTCACATTGGGATCAATAAATGAAGGACTCTACAGTGCTACTGGAAGACCTCTTCTAGCATTGGTCCATGATACTAATCATCTAAGCGAGATATGGCATCAAATATTGGTCCATCTACATTATCATACTCTTCTATAGTTGGAACAATTGGTCTCTGGGATTCACAAGGTTCAAGCCCAACATCATGGAGCATGTCCAGGTTGTGCTAGTGGAAAGAAGTCAAGGGGAACATTATCTAGTGATAAAAAGACAAATGACATCCTCCATCTCATTCATTCCAACATATGTGGTCCAATTCCCATGCATTATATTAGCAACCATCTCTACTACATCACCTTCATTGATGAATTCCCAAGAAAGATACGGATATGTTATTTGAAGCACAAGGATGAAGCCTTTGAACTGTTCAAGGAGTTCAAATCTTTGATCGAAAATAAAACAGGGAAGAAAGGAAAATCACAATATTCAAGTCTGACAATGGTGGAGAGTACACATCTAAGGAGTTCATTGATTTTTGCAAGAAGGAACGTATCAAGAAAGAGACAATTTTTCCCTATACTCCCGAAAAAAATGGAGTGGTTGAAAGAAAGAACAGGCCCATTATAGAAGTTGCACATGCCATGCCCCATGATCAAAATTTGTCAAAGTTCCTTTGGGGAGAAGCAACAAATGTTTTTATATATGTCAAAAACTTGGTGCCTCATTAAGAATTAGACAATGGGACCCACAAAGAAGTATTCATGGGTGTCAAGGATGATGTTGGTCATGTTTGTGTCTTTGGCTGCCCCGTATACTTTCATGTGCCAAAGGAAAAAATAAGCAAGTTGGAGGCCACGAGAAGAAAAGGTACATTTGTTGGATATTGTGAAAATTCTAAAGCTTTTATAATATATATTCCTGGTTAGAGGAAGGTTGAAATTAGCAGGGATGTAACATTTGATGAAAATGTTTCCCTTGGGAAAGAAAGGGACCTTCCTCTGACTCCTCCTCCTGAGAAGAATGATGATATGGATATTTTAGATGGTCCTTTCGTGCCTGAATCTGAGAAAGATATTGTTGATGATCTCATGGATCCCATGGATCTTGTAGATTCTCCTCCATGTGATCCTCCTGTTAGGAAGAGGCCACTATGGCTTCGAGACACATCATAGGATGATGAGATACGAGCTTCCATTTGAAGATAATTTAGAGAAAGGAATAAGCCATGCAGATATAAGGGATATGTTGTAGACATTAACACTATGATGCAAGTCGAGCCTCCTACCTTTGAAGAATTCGTGAAGGAGCAAGTTTGGAAACATGTTATGGCCAAATAATATGAATCAATAATGAAGAATGATATATGGGATGTTATGCCGAGACCAAAGGGAAAATTTGTGGTGAATTCCAAGTGGCTATTTAAGATCAAGCATAGAGTTGATGGTAGCATTGAGAAATATAAAGTAAGGTTGTGGCCTGAGGATTCTCCTAGAAAGAGGGAGAGTATTATGATGATACATTTGTACTTCTGGCTCGATATACAACCATTCGTTCGATAGTTTCCCTTGCCGCAAGTCAAGGATGGATCCTTAATCAAATGGATGCGAAGAAAACATTCCTTCATGGCATGTTATAAGAAGAAGTGTAAGTTGAGCAGCCACAGGGATTTGAAGTAAACGATCAAAAGACACATGTTTTCAGGTTAATTAAGGAAGTGTATAGTTTAAACAAAGCCCCTAGGGAATGATACACCTGGATAGATAGTTATTTGGTAAATCTAGGATTCACAAGAAGCAAGTTGATCCTAACCTGTACTTTAAGGTAGTCCAAGGTATGTCATTGATTTTGGTTTTATATGTTGATTATCTATTCTTTATAGGTAGTGAGCCCCTGATGATCTAGTGTAAGAGGGAGATAGCCTGTAAATTTGAGACGAATGACCTTGGACTCATGCACTACTTTCTAGGCCTTAAGGTGTGGAAAATGTCCGATGATCATTTCCTTTCACAGTAGAATATGTTGTGAAGTTGTTGGAGAGATTTGGAATGACATAATGCAAGTCCCTACCCAAATCGATGGAAATGAACTTCAGGAAGTTATGTAAAGAGGTTGTAGGATCCAATTTAGTGAATCCATTTGAGTATAGACAATTGATTGGGGCTCTGATTTTCCTAGTGAACACTCATCCAGATATATGTTATGTAATGAATACGTTGAGTCAATTCATGACTGAGCCTCTCCATGCACATTGGATCGCTGCCAAACACATTTTGAGATATTTGCATGGGATGATCACACTTGGTCTGAGATATTCTACCAGCAATATTCGACTTCATGGATACAATAATGTTGACTTCACATGAAATCTTGTCAATAGGAAGAGCACGTTAGGATTTTGTTTTAGCCTTAGATCTTCCATGATATCTTGGATGAGAAGGAAGCAGAATTTCGTAGCATTAAGTACCTGTTGGGAACGGGTCCCCTAGGGGTCAATTTTGGGGTTAAAAACCAAAGTTTTGGGGCAGAAGGCCCAACGTTTGTACAAAGAAATGTAAAGTCTCCACATTTTATGGTCGCGGAGTGTGAAGATATCAAGAGTCAAAAAGGGTTTTCTGCCCTTAGTCTAGATAGGTTGTGTCGGTTTTAGAGATCTACCCTTAGTCCGTGGACCATGGGATTATATAAAAGGGAGGTCTTAGAGGAGTCTAAGAAAAGAAGGAAGTGAAGTAGAAGTGCTTGATAAGTCTATAAAGAGCTAAGATTGAGAATCTTAGCGTAGGAAGAGGCTCTACAACTGAGTGCACAAAGGCCTATGGTAGAAGTCCGCAAGTGAGTGTGCGGACCCCTGAAGCTATGTGCGTAGGGAAGATAGAGTCTGTATTGAAAATCTAAATCATCAATAAAGAGAAGTATTATGAAATTACTGTGTATTTTTCCTCTATGGATCGCATGTGATTATGTGATGTTAAGTTCTGGGTTTATGTTATAATGATAATTTTATGTGCGAATATATCTATTATTTGAATGCAAGTAAGAATATATGTTTACGCAAAGACAATCTTAATTGTATGATAAAGTTGGTGAACACTTTAGATAATTTGGGAACTTATACAGTAGCATATTTACAAAGGTGCATAAAGGCCTGAATCATCATTTAGGGTTGCACGAAGCACGATTGTCTACCTTCGTGAGGGTTCTAAGAGACAGGATAGAAAGTACATCGATAAGCCCTAAAGTCTTATCGATCTGCGTGAAGGAAGGAGATAAGGTATAAAACCGACATCGCGACCATCTCAGGGTGTAGAAACTTGGTTCCTACATCTCCCCATACTGCTTCAGGTGAGACTTCAGTTCGTGCTCCGCGGACTAATGCCGAAAGGGCCAGTAGTGTAGGGATTTTCTTGACTGACTAACGTTGAACCCGGGTCAGGGCCCATCAAGCCAACAAATGGTTCCGTTGTCAGGACCTGGATCTACATAATGAGATGTGTGATGTCGCATCTTTGGAATCCAACTGAGAAAGAGATCAAAGACTGGTTGGATAGAAAGATCCAAAAATTCACGGTGCAAGAGAATAGGAATCCACAATTGATGAAAGAACAGTGGTGGGACAGATATCTGTACACAGAAATACACGAAATCTTCTTATGTTCCTTCCCGGTTGAATTATACGAGTGGATTGTGAAGTTGGCAGATGACCAAGGGAGGTGGAGGCTTGACCATCTGATTGTCTAGGCCCCGGAGTCAGTGCAAAGATTGGAAGCCTCTGAAGATAAGATCATGCGTGTTGTCGATGATTAGCTCAACCACATCATAGGAGGGTTTGTGATAGAGTTTTCGGTCGATACTTATGTCAGTTACAGTGAAGCAGAGCATCGCTTCTTCAAAGGACCGTGAGGTAAGTATTTGAAATCACTAAATACTTGGATTAAGATGTTCTTTTGTGAAAAGAAGGTCAGGTAGTTACCTTGATGTTTGGAGCTATGCGAAGTGGAAGGTCTTTTAGGGACGAAGGAAGAAAAGGTCCTGTGTATAGCCCGTTGATTGAGCCTCCTTTGAGTGATGATGAAGGAGCAGCGCATGCTTCTCCACTGAGCACTATTCAGTTGATAAGACAATGGTTCTCACGAATACCTACACCACCTCCATCATCATCCCATCCATCCACACCACCCCCATCCTCACCTCCACCACTTACCCCATTCCAAACACCACCACCACCTCCACCACTGTTCAATATGGCGAACTCCATAAAGCTACCTGTATTCAAGGGCATAGGAAATGAAGATCTGGACTAGCTTTGGTTCATCGCGAAGGCTGTATGGGAAGCTCAAAGTATCATGGATGGCCAAATGAAGAAAGGCACGCTAGTTAGTGCTTTGCAGCACCGTGCACTAATTTGGTACATTAAGTACAATACTCATAACCCAACGTCCGCGTTGGCAGATATCCAGATTGCGCTGAATAGAGAATTCAGTAGACCTAAGTCTAAAGAGAAATCAATTGTGGGATTCAAGGAGATCATGATGAAGCCTGGGGAGACGACCTAGGATTTGGATCAAAGATTGAAGTGTACAATACCTGAAGCCAACATGAACCTAACTGATGGGCAGCAACGCGGATGGTTTGCGGCCTCGCTCTTGCCCCACCTAAGGGTTGCGCTATCACAATAGAAGATTGGGACCTAGGTAGAAGCTCTAGAAATCGTGATGAGATTGCATGAGACACCAATGCAGGATGCTAATCGGGGGTTTAACAGATTCATGTGCAGTTGCAGAACCTTTGCCTCGAAATGTAAAATTCGAAGAAAGACAGAACAACTTGGCTGGAGGCACACAAAGAAGTTTGGTGCCTGAAATGAAAAGGTCAGGGGCATGACAAGGATCACAGTCCATTCTTTGCGAACTATGTTGCAGTAGGGGGACCAAGACTCTAAGGCTAGAGGCTGCAGTAGGGCCAAGTACAGGGCCCATGCTATGGTGCGATATATGCCAGGTAGTTAGGAAACATGCGACCGACAATTGCCATTAGCTGCAGAAATTCATACAGACCACAACAAATATTTTGTAATTTCTATCAATTAGTTGGTCCTGAAGAGCATAATTTCCTTAGTTACGAATTAATGATGGACAGGAAACCTGCATACAGGGTGCAGGCAGAAACGCGACCTCTGAACCAAGGCATTGGGGGAACGTGAGGTGAGTATTAGGGGTGTGACCGAGGCCGAGGTGGAGGGGGGCTTGGTAGAGGCTGGGGGCAGCTTATTTGTTACAATTGTGGAGGACCAGGACACTACGTGAGAGACTGTACGAATCTGACACGACTGTCATGCCACTATTGTACTCAGTTTGACCATGCAACTGAGGATTGCCCTATATTATTAGTTAAGATTCGCGAAAATGGGGGACAGCCTCCGGAGCCGACGTAGAACCTCTAGATGATGAGAGCTGAGGCTTGTGAGGAAGACCCTAAGATAAACATTATGTTGCAGAGTGGAACGATGACTGGCGAGGATAAAGGGAAGCAACATGCAGAAGGTGAATGGGTCCGCAAAGCACCATAAAAGGAGACTGGGTTTGACCTGGAGCACACAAAAGAAACATTTATGGAAGCAAATAAAAGCTTCATTGAGGCCTCTACCTCAGGAAGTTAGGAGAAACCAGTTGAAGAAATGGACCCATCCATGATTACCACGTTCTTAGAGACCTGCATGAAAATACTCCATGATAGTAAGGCTATGAAGGGATTGCAGGAACTGATCAATCGGTGTGCTGGCAAGGACAACGCTATTGGCGAACCACGCGTAGTAAAAAAGCTTGGTAAGCATAAGGTGAGGATGGGACGTGAGATGAGTCTCACTGCGCAGATAGAGAAATACAAAATGGACAAAGTTATCTTGGATCTGGGGTCCGACGCGAATGTTTTGCCAAAACAAACATGGGAAAGAATTGGGAGACCTATGCTCTAGTGGTCTCTGATCCAATTAAGGATGGAGAATCAACAGAAAATTATCCCAATGGGGAGGCTACAGGGGGTAATAGTTGACATTGAAGGCGCGAATGCACTGGCAGATTTTGAAGTAATAGAGATTGTGGATGATAGCAATCCCTACCCTGCGCTCCTCGGGATCGACTGGGCCACTAACATGAATAAGGTAATCAACCTGAAGAAGCGAAAGATGATATTTGAAAAGAAATCACTCCACATAGTGTTGCCGCTGGATCCTGCAGAAGGATCGCACTATAAAAAACCGATCCACGATTATGAAAGTGATGATGATTTGGACCAGATTTACAAGATAATGGTGCAAGACCAGGATTGGGTAAATCTGACAGTAGATGAATGTATGGTATGGGACCGCAAGAGATCCTGCACATCAGATTCAGATGAAGAACTGGAGCACTGGAAGAATCAACTGCATGAAGTATCTACGCTGTGCTGTAATATGATGACAAATTCATTGCACCGCGTGTCATCAGATGTAAGGAATCCACCTTCTTATGATGGGTTGACTGATGTGGATATATTTTTGGATTCATTTGAAAGAGAAGTGCTGGAGAAGCATCACTTCCAGGCCTTAGATTGGGCATTGCGCACTACACCTGCAAGATGGTGGGGTACGCACAAGGATAATTTCGGTGTTTGGCATGAATATAGGAGGATGATGAGAATACATTTTGGATAGCCGAAAGTACACATGACAGACAAGTATGATGGAAGGGATGATACGTGTGATCACCTAGCCAAATGGACTAAGGCTTATGGAGTAGAGCCCCAACCTGAATGGGTGCATCTGTTTTGTCATACCCTGGATGTCATACCAATGAATTGGTACATGGAAACAGAGCTCCGCCATGGCACTGAAGAATGGGACATCTTGCGCCAGGGGTTTATAATGACGTTCAACTTTGAGGATGGGTTTGACTGTATTGACATGACGCTACAAGAGGTTAAAGCAGTGATCTTTAGGATAACACAAGATCCTTTGGAACTGATTCAACCTGATTGGACTACCCACCTGAGCCACATGTTGGAATGCTATAACGTGACTGCTGAAGAAGAAGACAAGGATCCCAGAAAGATTAATATTCCAGAAACTGAGGGTCACTGAGGGGTTGAAGGATCGTAGATGCATGATCCGGACATAACCACGCCGCTAACAACTAGACAGGTTGTCATTGGAATAGAGACAGAGCCAAAATTTGCGAAGATTGGGGAATATTGAGATGACACGATAGTAGATAAGGTCGCCGAGCTCCTCCACGAATATCAGGATTTGTTACCCACAAAGTTTTCTGATATGAAGGGAAGAATAGGAGACCTGGGTGTCATGAAGATCACCCTAAAACTGGATGTGAAACCTGTGAAACAAAGACCTTACCGCCTTAATCTGGAGTATAAGGAAAGGGTCCACGTTGAGTTGGATAACATGCTCATGGTAGGTATTATTGAACTCGTGGAAGAATATGATTGGGTAAGCCCAATAGTGGTTTAGGAAAAGAAACAGAAGGAAGAAATAAGGATATACATAAATCTCAGGAAATTGAATGATGCTTGTGTGCATGATCCTTTCCCGACCCCGTTCACTGACGAGGTCATGGATAATGTAGGCGGCCAAGAAGCATACTCTTTCACTGATGGGTTTTTTGGGTACCATCAGATCAAAATCGCACCTGAGGATAGAAGCAAGATGACCTTCGTGATTGAATAGGGATGTTTTCAGTACAGCGTAATGCCTTTTGGGCTGAAGAATGCACCAGTGATCTTTCCACGGGTAGTCATTGCGGCATTCAAAGACATCATTCTAAATTTTTGGCAACCGATTGAAGCCATACATCGGTGATCCAACTAGGTGACTATATGAGGGAAGCACAGTCTTAGTGCTCCAGGCAACTGAAAGGAAATGCGGGACTATAAACTACACTACTTGGGTTGGAGAGCTGCGCGATTGGGGAATTGCACGGAATGAATAAATGTCAAAGAGCCCACAAAAGCATGCAAGCAGTTGCGCTACCAAAGGAAAAATAGTGCAGGATAGCCGAAAAGTGACATTAAAGTCACTACTCATGATTTGACAATGAAAAAATGGCCAAATGGAGTAGGGTGGTGACATTTAAGTTTGAATTTATGGATCAGATATTTGAAAATCTGCCGCCAATATCGCATTAATGAACCGATTTTGGGGGGGAATGGTCAGATTTGAATTCAAAAATTCCTATAAATTACAAAGGGTTTCCTAGCAGAAAACACTTGGCATTTTGCGAATCGAGGTGTTGAGATCTAAGGCGCACATGAACCGTGAAAACTTTGAAGTTTTGATAGCAAGTTCAGTATTTGAGATGTTGCCCAAGGAGACACAGGAGTTGTTACATAGCATCATGTTGATGCTCGTAGAAGCTATGAGTGCTAAAGAAGTTACATCTGAGGGAGATGTTCTAGAGGTAGCTATGACAGCAGAGGGAGCTGCCCCAGAAGTTGCGGTTGCGGAAGTATCGACAGAAGTGCCTGAATCCCCCAGGACACCCAGGGCAAGGCCTATGCAACCCAAGAGGGTCCAAAACTGAAGAAGGACAAGCAGAAAATGCAGCCTCCAGTGCATGCATCACCTAGGAAGAATCCACAGTTGGGAAAACCCACAACGCAAGAAAAGGCCAAAATTATTGACCTAGAGCCGGAAGAAGAGGCCAAAGAAATCCCCATGGAATATGAGGCTATTGCAGTGGAAATGGAGGATGTTGAAATTGAGGGGTTGGACCCCATCTCTAAGCTGCCTGAATACATTCCTCGACATAGGAGCAAGATGAAGGTGCCCAAAGATATTGATGAGAGTAAGGTCACCCTGCACACACCCCTCCTACTGGACCAAATTGTCTTTGAGGGACCGCACTTGGGGCATGTCCCACTTTTGAAGTTGGAGGACTAGGACTTAGCTGACATGGAGCACTTCCCTCATTTAGCGACATACCAACTTATGCACCGTGTGTTCCACAAAAATACTAGAATGACCACTTTGGAGATGAGGAAGTGGCTGAAAGGTGTGGATAAGGCAAGCCTGGTAAACCTGCTATGGGTGTCACATTACAACCGTGCAACTATCACGATGGTAGTAATCAAGTAGGTGATGTGCTTGGTTCATGATGGGTGTTTATGGCTAGAGGAGCTGATACCCATCACTGACGTGCTGATCCATAGGATCATGCAGCTCCCATACACAGGAGAAAATCCGGCCATGGAATTTGGTGGAAAGGTCGGTGAGAGTGTGCTTGCCGAGGCGATGAAGGAAAAATTAAAGCTTGTAAAGAAGCCGCGCAACTATTCCATTTTGAGTATCTCTGACCCCATGGTCAAAGTGGTGACACAAATATTGGCAGGGAAGGTCATACGAAAGTGTCTCATAGATGAAGTGCCGGCACCAGTGATAGCTTTGGAAGCCCAGTGCATGGAGGGAGTTTAATTTAACTCGGTCTGCTACCTCTGTGATGAGTTCCTCACAAACTATCGCGAGGCACAAGATCACAATAAGACTTTCCACAATGCATGGCTATTGTTGTCCATAGTGTTGGTTGCATGGGACCTACCTGAAGATAGCCAGTTTCCTTCGGTCACTCTGGACCTACCAGAGGTAGCGAAGTTCACTTCACTGTGGGTGACAAAGGATCCTTATCGGATAAAGGACAGAAAGATATTCTTGATCATTATGGAGATGAGCATCCATATTGCCATCAACCAAAAGCTGCGGATGACACCTACAAATTTTGAGAAGTTGTAGGAGTACATGGAATTCAAGGCTGACTTCCACCATGTCTCAATATGGGCATGGAAGGACCCTGAGCAAAAGTGGCACAACCTGCCATATTTGACCACAAATGATGCAATTGCAGTAGACCTCGACCGCTGGCCGACAGATTGGCACAATGCCATAAACTCAATAGCAGGATCTAGCAAGACCGCCGTGTATCAGAAGAAGGAAGAGGTTAGGCTGAAAATGAAACAACTGGTTGTGAAGAGGAAAAAAGAGGTTGATGACAAGGCCAAGGCAGAGCGCGCTACTGCGCAGTAGTCGGGTGGACAAGTAGGTGAAGAGGAGTGCGACTTTGACCAGAATCAGAAGTCGCCTTCCCCGGAGACTGAGGAAGAATATGATCAGACAGAGCAGGAAGGAGCGGACCTGGAGACGACTCCGTTACGCACCAAGCACACCAGAGATCTAGGGAAAGTAGGGCCGCAGAAGAAGTCCAAGTCTAGGAAGACGTCTCTGGACCCAATCACCCTAATAGAAGAGGACTTAAATGACATAGGTGATACGGTGTGGGATACCACTGTGGAACTGCTGCAGCAGTTCGAGCAGCAACAACAGTAGGTGTTGGGTGCTATACATATGTGTCTGCGCAAACTGCAGATCCACACATTGCAGATACAGACCAGCGTGGCTTCAACTAACTTGGCACCTGACACCTCAGAAGCTGTAGGGATGCTGTGTGCAGGGGATCCCTGAGCAATAGTGTTGCTGGATGGAGCACTGGCAACAGAGATTGAAACTGACAGACCCATTGTCAACGCCCTCAAGAGAGTTTGACTCAACCTAGCCACACTTCCCAATGAGGCACTTTACCTTTTGTAGGGCGGCGTGATCATGGAACTTCGGGCCCATGAACAACATGTGTTGTAGGTGATCAACGAATAGAAGGTCAACAATGCCCAACTAACCATGCAGAGAGACTCCACCCTTAACCTTGTAAAAGACATTACATACAAGAACTAGCCCATTTCCACAGTCTTGGCTGAGGTGTGCACGACTGTCCCAAAGTTGGGCATTCTCGAGGCTGAGCCAATAGATGTGAGGGTTTGGAAGCTCACTTCTGGAGTGCACGACACACAAACTGAATTGGAAAAGGTTTAACTAGAACTGAACCTCAAAATTGCATAGTTGCATTTGAAGGCCTAGCCTTCGACTCCGCCAAAGATCAGAGAGCAGCGCGAGACCGTTGTGAAAGATGCGGTAGTAGTAGTAGAGAGCACAGTGAAGGACTGTACCATGCTCTTCGAGCAATTGCTCGAGGTAGTCACCTACCTACAAGAAGATCCTACTGTACAAAAATTGGAAACAGAAGCGTGAGAGCTGTAGCAGTGCTACCACGAAGTCAAAGTGACAACGTGCATTGTCGACATCACGCAGAGGTTATCTAAGCTGCAAGAGGCCAAGGCGTTGAAAGAGCTGGTAGATGAAGCTTAGCACAAGGAAGTCATGCTGAAGGCTCGCTTGAAGCCTTGGTTGGACGAGGCCTACTTGATCATGACCACTATTGAAGGCAAGTTGGCTAGTCTTTAGGGGACTCAACAGAAGATTAAGTCAGATAGTACAGGGCCAGTGACAGAGAAGTTGGTCAAGGAGATGAAGCAAGTGGAAACACAGTGCACAATTGAGGTAGCAGTTGTTCAAGTCGAGCTAGGAGGTCTTCGCGATAATGTCTCCGCACCAGCAGAGTGTCTCTAGGGTGAGTCACCATGTTGGGAATGGGTCCCCTAGGGGTCAATTTTGGGGTTAAAAACCCAAGTTTTGGGGTAGAAGGCCCGAAGTTTGTATAAAGAAATGTAAATTCTCCGCATTTTGTGGTCGTGAAGCATGAAGATATCAAGAGTCAAAAAGGGTTTTCCACCCTTAGTCTAGAGAGGTTGTGTCAATTTTAGAGATCCGCCCTTGGTCTGTGGACCATGGGATTGTATAAAAGGGAGGTCTTAGAGGAGTCTAAGAAAAGAAGGAAGTGAAGTAGAAGTTCTTGATGAGTCTATAAAGAGATAAGAGTGAGAGTATTAGTGTAGGAAGAGGCTTTCCAGCTAAGTGCGCAGAGGCCTAGGGTAGAAGTCTGCAGCTGAGTGCACGGACCCCTGTAGCTGTCTGTGCAGGGCAGATAGAGTCTATATTGAAAATTTGAATCATCAATAAAGAGAAGTATTTTGAAATTAGTGTGTATTTTTCCGTTGTGGATTGCATGTGATTATGTTATGTTAAGTTATGGGTTTATGTTATAATGCTAATTTGATGCGCAAATATATTTGTTTCTATCTATTATTTGAACGCAAGTAAGAATATATGTTTACGCGAAGACAATCTTAATTGTATGATAAAGTTGGTGAACACTTGAGATAATTTGGGAACTTATACAATAGCATATTTACAAAGGCGTGTAAAGGTCTAAATCAATCGTTTAGGGTTGCACGAAGGACGATCGTCTACCTTCGCGAGGTTCTAAGAGATGGGAGAGAAAGTACATCGATAAGCCCTAAAGACTTATCGATTTGCATGAAGGAAGGAGCTAAGGTATAAAACCAACATCACAACCATCTCAGGGTGTGGAAACTTGGTTCCTGCATCCCCCCATACTGCTTCGGGTGAGACTTCAGTCTACACTCCGTGGACTGATGCCAAATGGGCCAGTAGTGTAGGGATTTTTTTGGATGACTAACGCTGAACTTGGGTTAGGGCCCATCAAGGCAACAGTACCACAGAGGCAGAGTACATTTTCGCTAACATGGCTAGATTTGAATTACTTTGGTTAAGGAAGCATTTTGAATATTTATTTGAGTAGGTCCTAGACACTACAATGATATACTATGGCAACAAGCGTGGGATTCGTCTAGAAGATAATCTTGTATTTCATGACAAGTCCAAGCACATAGAGATTTGATATCACTTCATTCGAGACATGGTGTAGAGAGGAGTCATTAGAATCCATCACATATTGATAGATGAGAAGATTGCATATATTCTCACCAAGGCTTTTCCGAAATGGAAGTTCTTGGTCTTCAAAGAGTAGCTTGGACTGATGGATGTGACCCATCATGATAATGGGCATCACTGGTTGAGAACATAAGCTCTTCCCCTTGTCTGAGCTCCCAGGGATCTTTGTACAATAGGGTCGTAGATGTTACTTCCCTATATATTACCCATAGGTTTGGAGATTTTTCTCCTCTATCTTGGTATTTGCAGAGTATACACCATTTGGAATGATACCCACAAGCTGGGCTTGCTAGGAATATCACTGCCTGTCTGGCTAACGGGTTAAGAATTTGCTTGGGGGTGTACAACCCAAGCTGATTATGATGCAAGAGTTCTACCACATGAATCTTGAGGGTCATTTTGGGAATATTAGTGGGCAATAGGATGGCTTGAGATGTGTTCCTTGATGTGGTTTCAGGTTGAGATGTGCTCCCTGGTATTGTTTTTGGATTGAGATGTTCTCTCGGATGATGTAAAGGGTGGTAGATTTATCTCCCTGATGACTCTTCTTCTTTAGATTCAATAATGTTTCAACAGATAGAGTTGAGCAGAGATGGGACATGATTTGACGATAGGATATACATGACATGATGTACGTGGAATTCCCCCTAGTTGAGAGGGAGGGTTAAAATTGGAAACTAGCGAAAAATTCTACTTTGTACAAATCATTTAATGGATATGATGACTGCACTAAATTCAAATTTTCAAGAGGACCAAATTCGACCTAAATATGATCAAAATTGGACAAGGGAAAGTGTAATTATGAAGAAAAACCCACATATGCACATTTGGACAGGTCAACCCTAATGGTAAATTGGTCACCCTTAGAAGCCTATAAATACAAGTGACCTCAAGCTCATTTGGAAATAAGCAAGCATCTTCTTATTCTCTTATTCATTGATTGGTTTGCACATTTCTAAGGATGGGTCGACAAAAGAAGTTCGCAAAGGTCCAAAATTACAGGGTCTGAAGCTTGCATCTATTTTTAGGGTTTTAGGTTACAATTGATGGCTCATCAAAGGATAAATTTGACTGTAGTCACTGGATTTTAGTCTCAAGGGAGCGACTGGAATCCTTTAGTTCCTCACATAGCTCTTCCTCCTTGCAACTGGAAAGTTTGACTAAAATTTGGCCATTGATCGAAGTTGATCGCAATTGACTGTAGACAGGAAAAGTTGTCTCTGAAATATATTGATGTTGGAAACATATTTCTATATGTTATTGGGTTATTTTGTTGAATGGTATTGTATCGGGATCATTGTACTCTTTTATAAACATTTTATGACAATCTAATAGAAGAAGAATTTCAAAGGATTTCCCCCCTTGTGGGGTTTTTCCCCGGTCTTTGACCAAACTTGGGGTCTCTTGTTGATGTGTTGATTTTATCCTTTGTCATTGAATTTATTATTCTATCTTCAGTTACTTTTTATGATAGAAAATATTAATTTATATTTGAAATATTTCTAATTTAAGTGTTGAATTGGGCTAAAGTAATTGATACAACATAAAACAGTTTGAAAAATTAACAGTTGCTAAAGATTGGTACTATGGCATACAAATTGGAGCTTCCTATATCATCCCGAGTACACCAATTTTTACATGTTTCATGCTTAAAGAAGGTTATATGTGACAAACTTCTAGTTCAAACAATATTGCTAGAACTTGACAAGGAAGGAAAAATCATATTGGAGCCCGAAGTAATCATGGAAATAAGAACCCAACAATTATGTAATTAATCAATTTTAGAGTATCTCATTAAGTGGAAGGACTTACCTATTGAAGGTTCCACATGGAAGGATGAGTATTTTATACATAAGCATATACAACTACTCAAGCATTGAGGAAAACACTATTTTTAAGGAGAGGGGCATGTTAGGTCCTTATAATACTAGTGTAACCCCCATATTGTTATTGTTGTGCACCATAGAAGCCCACTATTATTATTGTTGTGCCCTTACATTATTACTGTTATGTAGGATCTAATTGTATTGTGACCCTTTAGACTCCTATATATACCAAGGAGGTCTTTCCATTTGTATCATCCAAGAATTGTTCATTTATGTGATGTAAAAGGAGGTTTCCCCCTCTAAGAGGCTTATTTTCAAGTCATTCATCTATATTTTCTTCTATTTTGTGATTTGGTTACATAAAAATATACATTGGAAACTCAAATCAAGGAACAAATGAAAAAATAGTGGAATTTTAGAGTTAGTGGGAGTTTTAGCATCCTAACAGGGGGAGTCAAATATACAGCCATCAATGCCCAACAATGTGTAGTGTAATTTTTTGAGAAATCAATACTTGTAGGAATTAGGGTTTTGATTCCTCTTCTTGATAATTACTTTTGAATAATGTTGGATTCTTTTAATTCTTTATTAGATCATTTTTCGTCAAGAAATTACAAAATTATATGTGTATGAAGATCGCAAGAACAAGAAACACAAGATATATACACATATCCAGGGAAAAACCCCTATAAGAGGAAGGCCTAGTCAGAACTCTTCCTTCAGTAGTTTTAAGAATAATATGAGACAATCCAAGACTCTTTTTACCTAAACATAGACTTCCTCCAATCACCAAGTCAACCCTTCCTTCTTCTCCAAGTGAGAGATTCCTAGCAGCAACTTCAACATTCTAGCAACAAAATTTCAACCCTTCCAACAAAACTTCAACTTGTAGTAGCTTTTAGAATTCTAGCCCCAACAAATGCCCAGTAACTTCACATGTAATAGAGATAGATAACCCAAAACATATATCTCGATCCTTCCCAACACACTTTGTCCTTCTCCAGCTACTTCGCACTTTTTTTGCCTCTCTTGCTTGTATATCAAACTTATTGAGTGAATGTCTCAAATAGATCTAATTTCCTCTCTCTAAATAGCCTTTATGTGGGTCTAAATGCCATAATGTAGACTGACTTCATAGGGATATGGTTGAGTTAGTGTGGAGGTGTCAAATAACCTATTTGACCCAAAAATAATTCTTTTTACATGATAAAAAGGCCTAAGAAGGGTCTAATAAAAATGATAATAACTCTATTGACTCAATAAAAACCGAGAAGCCTACAATGGAGGCTTTGACATAAAAATGATGACCCAAGAATGGAAACCATGCTTTAATAAGTAATTTTATTAAAAATAAAATTTCTTTTGACAAATATATTACATCATACAATTATGAAGACCAAGCCTAGTTATATTCTTCAACATAGTTGCCATTAATGACAAAGGGGGTGTTGCTGGAAGTTTTTTATTTCATTGATGTTAAGTTCAGACATTGATTTCAAGTGATGTTAATCTCAAGGAAACCTTGTTGAGTATTCATGATGCTAGTGATGTCATTGTTGTTTAGATATGTTGTAGATTGTTTTCCTTGAAGTCATGAATGCAAAAACTTTGGATATCCTAGCTTCACAAATATTTTTCCTATATTTATCTTGATCAAAAGAGTATGAAAATTGATTGGCTATATAATCCTCTCAAAGATATTTCCAGTGGTATATGGAACTTAGTCTAACTCAAAAGGAATGAAGAGAAAACTATCTTTAAAGTGAAGGCAGTGTTAGAAAGAAGAGATGGCTTCAATACATTTGGTTGTATGGGGTTTGAGATAGGAAAGGTGCTCTTATTCAAGTGATATGTTGAATGGGTAGATTAGTTGGATTAATCCAAGACATGTTTAAAATATGGTCTCTTCGAGTTCATTTGGGAATTTGGGCCTCTGAAAGAGAAATAGGGCAATGCTTAAGAAAGTTGTCGAATTCTATATTTCCTAGTGTCCATCACTAAGTGGAACCCAACATGACGTGGAAACACATGTGGCACCATATGATAGAGACAAGTGGGAGATTAATGATGTGGCACTATGTTGACTTGGTAAGGTCACATGGCATGTAGGTGGTAGTAACATGGGAAGCAGATTGATGACATGATAGCAAGAAGATGGGAAATGTAGCATCTAGATGGAAGTATAGGCGGGATATAGGTGGAATCGGGTGGGAGTGATGTAGAGGTGTTGTGGTTGTTGAAAATGCAGCAAGAAAATATTTTTTTGACTTTTCCTTAGTCAAACTAGATTAAAATTCGAATTTGTATTTCATTAGAATACTTGGAGGTAGTTAAATGAGGTGACATGGCTCTTGTCACTCAGTGAACTCAATTTTTTTGAGTTGGGGAAGCTTGAGTTTAGTTCTACACGATTGGTTTCTAATTTGTAGCAATCTGCTTTAGTTAATTTGAGTTATTGTCAGTTTAACTAGTTCTAATTGTCAGAAGAACTAGTGGAGGTCAAGTTGTGGAAGTGGAACTTCAACCACACTCAGTGATCATCCAATTAATTGATCAGCCAACCCAAAATAATTGTTGCATGCAGAGAATTCGATTTACCCAGTTGAGATGGAGATTCCAAGGTAGTGTGCTATCATTTGTAGCATATTCCCATGTGTACATGTGGTGCATGCAGTCATAGATTGGCCTAAGGCTATTGCGCAATTACTTGGTGTGAAATTCTTAAAAAAATAGTTGCAATTTCCCAAGGTAACAATGAAAGGAAGTAGGAGCTTGGGAAGGCCTGAAATTGGCTAAGTGTTGGGCTAGTTTTAGTTAGTCAGGCAAAGGGATAGACTATACACTTGCAAGGTGTGCTCAGGCTTGAGAAAGAATTGTGTTTCTTCTCTATTCTCTGATTAATGAAATACATATATGATGGCTTAGTGGGTCCTGACCCAGGTTCAGAGTTAGTTTTTCCAAACAAATCCCTACACTACTGGCCCTTTCGGCATCAATCCATGGAGCGCAAACTGAAGTCTCACCCAAAACAGTATGGGGGATGCTGGAACCAAGTTTCAGCACCCAAAGATTAGTGTAATGTCATTTTATGCCCTAAATCTTCCTTCACGTAGATCGATAAGCCTTTATGGCTTATCGATATAGCTCCCTTTAATCGAACATTAGACCTCTACGAAGATATACGACTCTCTTTCATAGACCCTGAATAGGTGGATCAACTACTTACACGTATCAAAGATGACTTATAACCCAATAATTACTCGAAGCGGATTAAGTGTTCAATAACTTCAACATACAACAAGATAATCTTCGAGTAAATAGTTAACAGTGACTGCGTTCATGTAACAATATCAATCATATAAAGTCACACATCAATACATCATTATTTCATAAACCCATTATAACATAAGGCGTGTTCATATAAACATAAGTAAAGAGATAAAACAAGTATTTCTGCAACAATCTTCTTTAGTGATAATCAGTTCAATCTTACAGACTCAAGGCTTCACTACGCACTCAGCTGCAGGGGTCCACGTGCTCAGCTGCGGACTATACTCTAGGCCTCTACGTACATAGCTCTAGAGCCTTTCTTCTACTCTAAGACTTCTACGCTTTCTTCCTTCTAATGACCCATTACATTCGTCTTCCTCTCTATTACTTGCCTTAGACATCCTAAGACACACCTATTTATACAATCCCATCATCCGCGGACCATGGGTAGATCTTCAAAAGTCGACTCAACTTTACATGAAGGAAGGGTAAAAGCCTTTATGACTCTTTAACTATCTATGTGCTCCGCGACCACAACTTGTGGAGACTTTACATTTTATACAACAAAACTTGGGCTTTTTCCCCAAAATTAACCCTAGGGGACCCCATCCCAACAGGACCCCAACAAAAATATCATGACTTGCCCCCGAGTCACTCTGTTGGCGCACAGATCTCACCGCGAAGACCTCCCAACTCTAATTGTGCCACTGCGACTTCACCCGCGCTCTGCACAGCTACCTGTTTGATATACTCCACCAGTGGCTCTGTTGCCGGTCCTACACTCTCTTCATTGATTTTCTGCTACATGCTCTGTAGGCTCACCAACTTCTCCAAAATGTTGGCAGAGATAATGTAGGCCTCATTAAGTGAAGGCCCCAATCTGGCCTTAAGGACCACCTCTTTATTCTCCGTGGCTTCCACTTGTAGGTGTAGCTACCTGGCCTCCTGCAACTTAGAAAGGTGTTGTGCGGCAGCAATGGTGCATGTCGTTGCTCGGACTTCATCATACTGTTGTTGGAGTTTGCAAGCTTCTGTATTCAAGGCTTGTAGGGTGGGATCTTCATGCAGAGCTATGACTACCTCCATTTCTTGCTCAAAAAGTGGGGTGTAGTCTACCATCGCAACGTTGAATATTGCAATTCCATCCATCAAAGTGGCTTCACATTATTCCCTGACCTCTGGTGAAGTTGAAGGTAGTGACTTCAACTCTAATTCTATGATCTTCAATTTCAACTCAAACTGAACTCTAGACATTTATGTCTTGGCATCACGCATGCCTGCAACTAGCTTTCTGATCTTTGCCTCCAAAGACGGTTCCTCATGTATATGTAGTTCGGGCACTGTCCTGCAGGCTTCTGCCACAGCGGCTGCAAGCTAGTCGTTCTGGGCCTGGAATTTCTTTTGTGCCTCCAGCGTCGTTGATTTATCAACAAACATCTATTCATTGTTTACTCTATACTCACTTATAAGGCTCATGACTTTCTGCTCCTAAGCTTTAACCTCTGCTATCACACCTACTTGCATCGTGTGAAGAAACTCACTGGGGAGTGCGGCCAGGTTGGGGCCGATGTTCTTTAGAGAGCTAACAATAGCCTTTTCAGCGACTACCTCCGTGCTCAAAGAAACATCTAGCAGCGTGAGTGCCAAGAGATTTAGTGATCGGACCATCTCGGCTGCTTGAATGGTCACTGGTGCCAAACTTGTTGATGCAGCGCTTCTCTATCCTGCACCTAGCGGGATCCTATTTTCATGGATCTACAACTCACGCAGATCCTTCTGAATAGCACTCAACATCTTTTGTTGCTGCTTCTTGAACTGCTACAACAGTTTTGAGGTGGTATCCCACACCTTATCACCTATTTCATTTAGGTCGCCGTCAGTCAAAGTAATTGGGTCTAGCGACGACTTGGTGGCTTTTTTTTTCTTCCGTGACCCTTCCTTTTCCTGCTCCCTATACTGCTTCACTCAGAAGGGGGTACTCTGCTCGTCCTGACCACCTTTTCGCTGCTCTGACTACTCTTCCTCCTTCATTTGGGGTGAATGGGACTTCTCACTTTGCTTGGAGCTGCGCTCTTACTATTCTACCTATTTCTTCGCGGCGCATTTTGCTTCCACCCGGGCCTTCTCCTCAGCCTCCTTTTTCCACTTCTCAGCCAACTGCTAAACCTTCTATTTGGCAGCCTCCTTCTTTTTCTTCGCAGACTTGCTAGTCCCTACAGCTAGATCGAATGGCGAATTCCAATCTATCAGCCAGTGTTGGATGACCTCCTAGATAGCGTCATCTGTAGCAAGGTAGGGTAGGTCAAATCATTTTTGCTCCAGATCCTTCTGCACCCAGATGTATATGCAGTGGAAGTCCGCTTTGAACTCTGCGTATCCTGAAAGTTGTTCGAACATGATTGGTGACAACCATGACTTCTAGTTGATGGTCGTGCAAATTCTCACCTCCATCAACACCCAAAATAATTTACTCTTTGTGACCCACACAACATCTTTTATGGTCTAGAGAGAGGCAAACTTTGTAGCTTCTAGAAAATCCTTTTACATGTGAGGAAACTGGCTATCCTCCGGCAAATCCCAAGCAACCAACATGATCGAGAGAAACAACCACGAATAGTGGAATTTTTTACTCTCTTCCTATGCAGTTCGCGAGGAACTCACTACATAGGTAGTGCACTTAGTTGAATTGCACGCCCTCCGCACACTGTGCAACCAAGGAAATAACTAGCGTCGGAACCTCGTTTGTTCGGCATTTTCTTCCAACCACAATTTTCATGGAAACCTTTACTGCGGGGTCAGTGATCAAGGTAATAGAGTACTCGCGTGACTTCTTAACAAGCTTGAATTTGTCCTTCATCTTTTTCATGAGGTCTCGCTCATCTTCCCAATAAATTCCTTGGTTGGATTCAATCCTAAGTGTGGCAGTAGCATGATCTGATGGATCAACATATCGGTGATAGGGATCGACGCACTCAGCCACAAGCACTTGTCATGCACCAGGCATAGAAACTACTTAACAATGATCAAGTTAATATTGGAGTGGTGGTAGTGGGGCCCCCACAACAGTTTCAACAACCCCGACTTGTTCACTCCGTGAATCGACTCCAAAGGCTTCAACGCGGTGACACCAGACTCTTTATAGAAGACCCTCTTCATGTAGGTGTCTACAGCAAGGTGGGGGAACATCTTGTCGCCTGCCAAATCCAAACCTTCTAGCTTCAAATGCGGGATCCGCGCTTGGGTTAGGTTCTCTGGTAACAGGAGTGTGATGAGGAGGAATTGTCGTTTATATGGGTCCTTAGGGACCTTTAGTTTTCCCTTGTGCGGAGGGATATATTCCAGCAACTTAGATATGGGATCCACCCCTCGGTGTCTATATCTTCCGCACCCTCCTCAGCCTCCAAATCCACCACTTTCCCCTTCTCTTTCGCGCTCAACTTTTCTTTCCTCTCGGCCTATGTGGCAGCATGCTTCCACGGTGACTCACGCATCGGCACTGACTTCTTTTGCTTATCTTTCTTCAACTTGGGGACCTCTCTCACTGGTGTAGGCGTTGGCCTAGGCGACCTTGGTGTCGCAAGCACTGTAGTTGTAGCCTCCATGCTCATTACCTTTGGGGAAGTTCCCTCAGAGGTGATAGTTCCTCCAGTGCTAGCAGTTTCTCCTGGTCTAGACATCGTGCTGAGAATGAAGCGCTGGGTATCCTCGGGTAACTTCTCGAATACAGAACTAGTGACCAAATTAGCATAAACATGAGGATTCATATACAATTGGAAGCTCAACATAGAAATTCTAAGAGGTCAAAATGTTTTTGACTGGACGACCATGCATAATTTATAGGCGAATTCGAATTCAAATTCGACCATCCCCCAAAAATCCATCCATAAATGCTAGATTGGTGGTATATTTCCCAAGATTTCACACTAAAATTCAGCCTTAAATGCCTTAAATTCCTTGAATGTCGTGCCCCCACTCCTCTTAATCATCTCCTCACTGTCAAATCATGAACATCGATGGTAACTGTCACTTTTTGGTTGTGCTGCGTGATCTCCCCCCCTATAGCGCAGCTCCCTTCGCGCTTCTTTTTGGTACTGTGACACCATCATGTTTATCGTAGACCCCTTGTCACGGAGCTCTACAAACCAGGTAGTGTATTTTATAGTCCCGCGCCTCCTTGCAGCTTCCTGGAGTGCTAATACTGTGCTACCATCATGTAGTCATTGGGCCAGATCCCCAATGTATGGCTTCAATGAGCTTCCATTTACCTTCCCCGGAAATGGATCTCCATTCAACTTCGCAAGCTGAACTGCTCCAACATCTTTAATTTCTTTGATAACTTATGGCCCTAGCCAATGCATCTAAAATTTTCCTGGAAACTTATCAAACTTATTGTCATATAATAAAATTAACTCATTTACCTTGAAGGTGTGCAGTTTGATGTACTGATCGCGCCAAGATTTTTCATGTCCCTTATGAGCCTGTTGATGGAATCCAGCCAAAAACCTATCATCCTCGAGCTCTATTAGCTTCATGAGCCTTTCTTCTAAGGCTCTGCGATTCGCCTTTCCTGTCAAAGCTACTACAAGTAGACTAGGCACAATGTATTCCATAGGTATTACAACTTCTAAACCATAGACAAACCTGAATGGTGTATGACCCATAAGCTTCTTACAGGCAGTTCTGTAAGCCCATAACAATGTGGGTATGTGCATGTCCCAATCATTATGTTGCACATTGAAAACCTTGGTCAGCGCATTCTCCAATATCTTATTAAAAGTTTCAACCGTTCCATTGGCCTGAGGATGGTATGTCATACTCTTATGATGGTAAACCTATAACTCTTATGTCAATGCGTTGATCATTTCATTGAGAAAATACGTATGGTGGCCACTCATCAAAACCTTCGGGCAACCAAACTTCATCAACAGATATTCGAATAGGAATTTCGATGTTGTTGCCCCAGTATAGTCCTTCATAGGCTATGCTTCCGCCCATCTACTCAAATATTCGGTCACAGTGATTATATACCGTAGGCCTGTCTTCTTGCCTGGAGGCTGAATCGGCCCTACAAAATCAATTCCCATTTTTCAAATGGCTGCAATGTCACCTGTAGATTCAAAGGTAGCTCATCCCTCCATGATAGCTTGCCTATCCTCTAACATGCATCGCATGCCATACAATATGCTTTGGAATCCTTATGCAGCTTCAGCCACCACAACCTAGCGCACAAAATATTCTGCGTTGTTGCTTTTCATGCATAATGTCCTCTCGCATCTCCTCCATGAGCTTCAGTGAGGATCATGTGTCTTTCAAAGCCGGGCACATAGCGTTGAAGTATTTCGTCTGATCCCATCTTATACAAATGGCCTGCAATAACAGAAAAGTTTGTCGCGTGCACAACCAATTCTTTCTTCTGTTGACTGGTGTATCCCTCTGGAGCCATATCTTCGGCATGTATCCAACATCAATCACAGACTATCTACATGGCACTTAACTAACCCAAAAACTATCTAGTCATCGAAATAGACCTCCAAGAATTTGTGAATGAACTCTTTGAATGTCGCGAGGACCACGCATGAAAAGATTGACGGTGCATTCTTAAGTCCGAAAGGCATCACTGTATACTGGAAACATCCCCATTCTGTCACGAAGGTGGTCTTACTCCTGCCTTCTGGTGTGATCTTTATCTGATGGTATCCATATAAGCCATCAGTGAAAGAATAGGCCTCCTTCTCGCCAACATTATCCAATACTTCATCTATGAATGGAGTTGGAAAAGGATCATGAATGCAAGCGTCGTTCAACTTCTTGAGATCTACGCAGATCCTTATTTCATCCTTCTAATTCTTTTCCTGAACGAACATTGGACTCACCTAATCAGATTCCTCCACCCATTCAATAATACCCACTTCAAGCATCTTGTCCAACTCCAAGCGGACCTTTTCCTTGTATTTGGGATTAAGGCAATATGGCCTTTGCTTAACAGGCTTCACATCTGGTTTCAAGGTGATTTTCATCACTCCCAAATCACGTATGATGCATTTTAAGTCCAAACATTTGGTGGGAAATAAATCATGATATTTGCAGAGCAACTCAGTGACTTTATCCACCGTAGCATCATCCCATTAATCCCATATCTTCGCAAACTTCCGTTCCACTTTTGTACCAATGTTTACTTGCTTAGTTTTCAGTGGCGCGGTGATGTTAGGGTTCTCTATCTGCGGTCCCTCTACTTCATGGTGACCTTCTACTTTGGGGATGTTAGTATTCCTTGTATCCTCATCCTCTCCTTTAGCAATCAGATTATAGCATTCCAGCACATGGCGCAACTTGGTGCTCCAATCTGGTTGAATCAATTCCAAGGGATCCTGCGGAATTCTGAAGATTGCTACCTTAACCTCCTGCAACACTTCATCAGTACTCTCGAATCCATCTTCAAAGTCGAACGTCCTCATGAACCCCTCGCTTAAGATATCCCATTCCACGGTGTTGTGGTGGAGCTCTATTTCCAAATACCAGTTCATAGGAATGATGTTCAAGGTGTGACAAAAAATATGCACCCACTCTCGCTATGGCTATGTTCCATAAACCTTAGTCCACTTTGCCAAATGATCATGTGGATCATATATCCCATCATACTTCTCAGTCAACTGTACCTTGGGGTGACCAGATCACATCTACATCATCCTCATATAGTCACGCCATTCTTCAAAACTATCTTTATGCGTACCCCACCACTGTGTGGACATAGCACGCGACACCAAATCCAGCGCTTGGAAGCGATGCTTCTCAAGAACTTCCCTTTCAAATGCATCTAGAAATTTATCTACATCAGTTAGACCATCATAATAAGGAAGACTTCTTACCTCGAATGATACATAGTGCAGCGCTTTAGTCATCATATTACATCGCATCGTAGACACTTCGTGCAACCTATTTTGCCAGTGCTCCAATTCTTCGTCTGAATCTGATGTATAGGAGCTTTCGTGGTCCCATGTGATTCTTCCATTAGCAGTTGGATTAACTCAAGCTTGGTCTTACATTGTTATCTTATAGATCTCGTCCAAATCATCATCGATTTCCTCATAGTTGCAGACCGGTTCAGTATAGCGCAATCCTTCTACATGGTCCAATGGTACTACCAGGCAGAGCGTTTTCCTTTCGAACGACATTGTCTGCTTCTTCAAATTGATGACCCCATTCATGTCGATATCCCAATAAATTCCAAGGAGCACGAGATATGGATTGTTGTCATCAACAATCTCTATCACTTAAAATTCAACCAACGCGCTCACACCTTCTATATCTACAGTTACTCCATGCAATCTCCCCATAGGGATAATCTTTTATTGATTTTCTATTCTTAATTGAATCGGAGACCACTGTAGCTTAGGCCTCCCCATATTTTCCCAAGTTTGTTTAGGAAAAAATTTCACATCCGATCCTAAATCCAAAATAACTTGATCCTTCCCGTATTCTCCTATTTTCTCGGTGAGCCTCATCTCGCATCATGTTCTCATCTTATGTCTTCCAATATTTCTGACCACGTGGTGCCCATCAGACGCATTATCCCTACCAACACATTTATTTATCAACTCTTATAATCCTTTCATAGCCCTGCTATCACACAACAGTTTCATGCAGGTCTCCAGGAAAGTAGTAAGCATGGAGGGGCCAACTTCTACTGATAGCCTATCTTGACTTCCTGAGGTAGAGGTTTTAGCGAAGCTTTTTTTTTCTTCCATAAACCTCTCCTTTGCGAACTCCAGATCAAACCCAACTTCTTTTTTTGGAGCCTTGTGGACCCATCCATCTTCTTCAGATTGTTTTCCCTTATCATCACCAGTCATTACACCACCTCGTAGCACAATATTGCCATTAGGATCCTCTTTGAGAAGTTCTTCCCTCATCATCTGTAGGTTTTGGGTATGTTGCTGAGGCTGCACCTTCTTCTCCTATATTTTAGCTATCAATATAGGGAATTCTTCTATCACGTGGTCAAACTGAGTACAATAGAGGCATGAAGGACGTGTCTGGCTCATACACTCCCACGCATAGTGTCCTGGCACTCCGTAATTATAGCAAATAACTTTCCCTTGACCTCTACCAGGTCCTCCTCCTCGTCTCCCTCATCTGCATCCCTGATATCCTCCATGTGCTCGCCCGATGCCTTGATCTAGATGCCGAGTTTTTGTTTGCATCTGATAAGTGGGTGTTCTTTCCATCATTAATTCATAGATGCGATAGTTATGGTCATCATGGCCTACCAATTTACAAAAGTTGCAAAATAACTATTGTGGTGTCTGTACAAATTTTTGCAGTAAGTGGCAATTGTTTGTTACGTGTTTCCCTCCTACTTAACAGATAGCGCACCATAGCGTGGGCCCTGTACTTTGCCTTGCTGGGGCTTCCAGCCTCAGAGGCATGGACCCCCCTCCTGCCATATAATTCTCAAAAACAGGGCAATGATCCTTATCATGCCCCTAGTTCTTTACTATAGGATAAAATGCACGGTGTATGGAGAATGAAGATACCCTCAAAGGTCTTCCCGGGACCTTCGACAGACTATAAGATTATCTGCAACTGTCACAAAGTTACATGCATGTTCATAAACAATAACTAACTATCAAATTAGGAGAAGTAGATTACCTCAAGTCTCCATGTAGATTTGCTGGAGAGCACAATGCAGCTAGGCGGAAGTCCCCTGAGCCAGCTCCAGATCAAGTCCTTCACATAGAAGAGACAAGCATAATCATAGCATACAACTCTGATAACTAATACATGAATACATAAAATAACATCTAGTTACACATAACTAAGCTACTCATGCTAAAAGGTATTGGACAAACAACTGAATGAATGATAGTACCAACACCACAGAGTAGAAAGTACAACTGCAGTTCTATATTAATGTTGGAAGAGTGATTACAACCATCTGTTGCATCAACCTTCCTTTACCCCTCTAGATTCTCTCTCTCTCTCCCTTCTTTCCCACTTCTTATTATTTGAGACAATGCTCAACAGTCAAGTATGATATCCTTTCAAATGCTCTGACCTCCATCACCATAGCCCTAACTTTGCTTATGTAGCAATTGAGTTAGGGTTGCCAAGTTCCTCCTTGAGTTCCCTAGGGCAAAAGCAATGAAGTTGCCATGCTTTTCAGCTCTTTCCCATTTGCCTCCTTTCGAATTAGAAATCATCCAAATAGGTCGATTTTGGATGTTTCCTTGCTTTTCTTGAGTATTTTTAGGAACAAATATCTAGATATTTATGAGTCAATTCATTCCTTTGACCCTTAGAACTTCACCAAGTTTCACTAACATTGTTCCCATACTAGCAACTTGAGTTAGTAGGGTCACTAACACACCCTTAGGCTTGTAGACAAGCTTTATAAAGCAGGTTGTCAGTGCATAGCCAGCGTTAGTGTGGAATCAAGGCCTGTGATTGTGGTCTTTGCTTTAGCCATCATGTCTTTCCCCTCTGAGTTGATGAGGAGGTCAATTTGTTGTATAACAGATGCCCCCTAAAGTATGAGATTAGAGGCTGCGACGATGGCTGAAATACTTTACTTTAACTGTAATTTTCCTTCAAAAAGAGAGAGAGAGGATCGGAGCTTCGGGTGGTACTAGAAACCTGATACAACACATATATATAAACTGCTAAAATCATGTCCTGAGTTGGGCATTCCCATGCTCAGTAGCTATGTCAGAGTGATTTTCTCCAAAGAGATATGACGATGCTGGCCACCGATAAGCACAATGTAGATCCAGTGTCATAATAGAATCATCCTGATAAGCTGTCTCCAAAAAACAATATCTGCAACTTGGGAGAGGAAACAAAGCTGAGTGATGCAAGATTCTACCCAAGGTCTTGATTTCCACTTCACTGAACAACATATTTCAATACATGTGAATATATGCATTGATGTCGAACATGCACGAAGTCATCTGATTACCAGTCAATAATGGAGACCGTTAACAGACGTGAGGAAGGCGACCAATAATGGTGGTGGTCTCCAAGATGCACAGTACAATCTAACGAGTGTGAAAGATGTCTTTGTTGTCGAAGACCTGTTAGAAGCACTTATCCAGAAGCCAATAATGAGAACCCCTGATCAAACACAAGGAAACCTACCACTAATGTTTGCAAGTACCAAGACACTAAATGTGTTTCTGGGTTGTCGTCCTAGATAGAGTGTTGAAGTCTATACGAATATACTTGTCAAAATAATGTGTCCTACATCAATCGACACGAAACGGGACAAGAATGATTTGTTTTTTGAGGAATCTTTTGAGCATTGGGTCTAAACAACAAAGGGCATGATGAAAGGATATGCTTGATGGGTTGATGGAGGAAACAAAAGATTAACCCTTGAACAATAGAAGGCACGACAATGGTTTTAACCATGCAGCACTAGACTCATGAACACCAAAGAGTGTTAGGATACAGAGATGCAAGAACATCGGGGTATATAGGCTAAACTCATAGGATGGTAGGATTCATATTGAGAGGCCGTCACAAGGAAGGTTTATCTGAGGGAGTGCCATGTTCAAGGGAACGACTGCTGCCAAACCATGCTTTCTAATACAAAATACAGTTGTATTGTCCACTTTCCCCGTCTGATTAGTTTAATGAGTCCAGACGGGTAAACTCATCGATATTTTCATATTTAAAGAGTCTGAAAAGGACCGTAAAAAAAACGACTCTTTACCCTATCTGATTAGTTTAATGAGTCCAGACAGGCAAACTCGACAATCTTTTGATGTTTTAAGAGTCTGAAAAGGATCGTAAAAAGAGTGACTCTATATCTTATCTGTGTAATTTAAAGAGTCCAGACTAGACAACTCGGTGGTCTTTTCATATTTAGAGAGTCTGAAAAGATCATAAAGAACGACTCCATGGTGGTCACTTTGTCATAGCTGTTAATCAGGTGTGAAAAAAGGTTAATAGTATACCTGGATCAGTTACTTTTCTGTGAGTTAATCTATTGAATCCGGATAAAGAGAAACCTATGTTCAATAGATGTCTACCTCATTTTGTTACAAGTACGAGGAGACGAACTAAACTCGTTTTTCGTCATGAATTTTTAATGAGCTACGCGATGACAGGGAAACCTCACCGGTGGTAGGTTAGATCCACGATCTACCTAGAGCTGGTGCAATCCTATTGCATCCCTGAGAGCAGACTAGTCAGCAACAGAGTCCCCATAGAGAGGATAAGGTCCAGGTCTATGAGGGAAATTTTATAGTTGATTGTGTGGTTGGTGGGGTCAAAGAGTCCCCACGTTGTGACAAAGGCCCAAGTGTTGCTTGCAGTTGACTGTGTCCAACCACAAATGTTCAACTAGTGTGAAGCAGTGCTTCGCCAGTTGAAGGCCGAATTAACGGCATGCAAGAATTGTACCCAACATAGTTTTGGGTATGGTACTATCATAGTTTCATTCTTTCTTGAGAGGGTTCCTGTTATTCACCCAAGGATGAGCTTAGGTCCCCTTGATCCGAGGGAGCCGAGGCAGGGTCGTCTATCATCACTCGATCCTCGCACAAGAGGAGGACCAAACCGGCATTTCTTCGAGGAAGATTTCTTCCAGTGGCTTCGTGGCCAAATTGTGATGATTGATGACTATGCTTATGAGGGCATGGACTTTATCGGTGACCCAGACTCGATGTTATCACTCGGGACCAACTGGGGTCCTCAAGGTGAGAATGATTTTTGACAGTACTTCAAGTTTTTTTTAGCTTTTGAATGTTTATGTAATGTTTTTATAGGTGAAATAAGAACTGACATGAAGTTTTATGCTTAACATAGACGTGGTACCATTACGACCTGTAGGTGAACCCCGCCATATGCAACGAGGAGGCCAACTACCTGCTAGAGGGGGCAATGCCAATAGTCTTTGCGAGGTTATAAGGAATCTCGAAGGCTTGACCATGAGTGTCCCCCCCTTCCTATGAGGGAGATTCCCGCTCATATGCAGTGGCACACAGTTGGTGTACCTGAGCGGTTTCTTGTTCCTCTTCGAAGGATATCTAGAGAAATTTTAGCATTTCAGGAGCAATAGGCTCTTTTTAGCAGGTGTTTTGGCTTAGCTAATGAGTGTTTGTAGTTGGGCTTAATAGCCATTTTGTACTTAAATAATCCAAGTTCTGGAATATTTCAATGTAAAAGACTGGATTTTGATCTATATATATATACAGACATTTTGGTATTTTGATGGTGTAAATGTTTTTTAAATGTTTTTCTGTAAAAAATTTTAACTCAGTAAATTTTTACTTTTCATGCATGCTTCTATAAAGAATGAGATAGATGCCTATCTAATACATAGTTAGCTAATGAATCAACAAACACATTAAATTCTCGAGGAATGTGTTCATATGTGATTATTTGAAATTGACATTCTAGGAGTCGCACCCTTAGATAATGACGTAACAAGGTTGGATTACGAATGTGATAACGATTTGTCAATTGTATAATGACTAGCTGGGAGTCTAACTTAACCACCAGATTGGAGATGTCCCTTGATGACGCTTCTGTGAGAAGTCAAATTACGGACATCTACTCGGCAATATTGTTGGTGGTGGTACCAAGAAAGACTCCTCCGGAACAAAATAGTTCTGACTCGGGTGTGTAGATGACCCAAGCAGCTGATGCAATGTGCTGTGTGTGACGACTGGCACCATTCATGTATCCTATGTATGCTAAGGGTAAAGAAGACATCTGCATTATGAGAAGAATGTATGAGACAAGTACTCCACTAAATATCAAAACAAACCAATCACACCAAAAAAGGGAAGAAAAACTTATGAATACATAAAATTACAAAGCACATGCCTAGTGCAATACTAGGCATAATACTTTTTCAGATAGAGCCCATTTCTGGGCTCCGCGAGCGGGACTCCTTCCGAGTCCTGCAGTTCATATGCCCCTTTGGAGAGGACTTTCTTGACGATATAGGGACCTAGCCATAAGGGTTGAAGTGTTCCTATCCCCAAGAGGTCATGTTTCTGACCATAGAGGAACATAAGGTCTCCCTCTTGGTAAGAATGAAGCTTAACCTTTTTTTCATATTGGGAGTTTACTCGGCGCTTGTGAGCCTAGAGTGCCAATTCGGCGTCTCGATGGGTTTTGTCCAACTGATTAAGGTATAGTAAGAATTCTTCTTCAGCAGTAGTGTCGGGCAGGAGTTCAACGGCTATTTGCAGGGAAGGGATCTGACACTCAATGGGTAGAACTGCTTCTAGGCCATACACTAGTTGAAAAGGTGTAAAGCCCGTGGTAGTTTTTATTGATGTTCGGTATGCCCATAGCACCGAATATAACATTCGGTGCCAATTGGCTTTATGGTTTCCTACCAACCTATGGATCATGGTTTTTAAGATGCCATTTATGGCCTCTACTTGACCATCAACTTGGGGGTAGTAGGAGGATGATTGATCCTGATGAAAACCAAGCAGCAACGTTAAATCAGAAATCATATGGTTCTGGAAGTGAGATCCTTGGTCTGTAACAATTGTGCGGGGTGCACAGAAGTGACAGATAACCTGATTGAACAGGAATAACGCCGCAGTTTTTCCATTGTTTCTATAGGTAGGAAGGGCTTCAGCCCATTTCGTAAAATAGTCCACAGCTACTATGATATAGTTGTGTCTTGCAAAGGAAATGGGATTACAGGTGACCAAGTCTATCCCCCATTTGGCAAAAGGGCCAATGGAGATCACTGGGTGTAGTAGGGCTAGAGGAGTGCACATTTTCTTTGTGAATACTTGACAAGGATGGCCTTGTCGGATGGCCTTGACACAATCTTTCAACAAGGTTGGCCAGTAATAGCTTGCGCGCAAGATTTTTTGTGAAGTATATATGCTGAAAGATTACTGCCACATGCCCTAGCATGGCAGTCATTTCAAACATGCTCTGCCTCCTCATGAGTGAGGAAACGCCAAAGAACTGTATCCGCACTGCGACTATATAAAGTATCGTTAATCACTAGGTAGTGTCGCGCTTGGTGACAGATGCGACGACGTCGCCTGTCGATAGCTCGGAGTGGAACCATTGGGCTTGGAGGTAGACAAGAATGTCCCCATACCAAGGGTCAGTGGTGTCGATAAGATAGATAGCCTCATCTGGGAGAGGATCATGGGATATCTCGGTCGGATCGATGATGGGAAGTTCCGACAAAAGTTCGGCAAAGACTAAGGAGTTCTTTGCCTTGGTAGCTGTGAAAACCAGATCAAATTGCTGGAGGATCATGATCCATTTTGAATATTTTCCTCCAATTATTTGACAAGACAAAATATGTCTCATGGGATTCTCCAAGGTGATGATAGTAGTCTGTCGCAACAGTATGTAGTGTCGGAACCGGTTGACAACAAAGATGACTGCCAATGACAGCTTTTCCACATGCGAATATCTGAGTTCGGGCCTAGCCAGGCCTTTGGACAGATAATAGATCACATGTTCATTCCGGTCTTCGTGCGTTTGAACCAAGACCATTCTAAGAGAGGACGATGAGGCTGTCAGGTAGAGAAGAAAGTCACGGCTATAGTCAGGAGTGCTGAGGAGTGGGGCTGATATAAGCGCCTTTTTTAAGGCATCAAATGATCATTGAGCTTGATCATCCCACAGATACGACACTCCTTTCTTGAGTAGGTGCATGAAACCTTTCATCAATTCGGCATAATTTACGATGAGCCGTTGTAAAAAGTTTGCTTTCCCTTGCAAACGTTGGAGCTGTAGAACGGATTGTGGTTCCAGCAATTGAGTAAATGCCTTTACCTTATCGGGATCAACCCTAATCCCATACTTGGAGACAATGAATCCAAGTAAGCATCCAGACTTGATGAAGAAAATGAATTTATGCAGATTCAAGCGGATGTTGTAAAATTGGCACCTTAGAAAGATCGCTCTTAAATGGTTTAGGTGCTACGTTCATTACTTGGAATGGGCTGGAAGGTCATCCAAGTAAGCTTGAACGATATGTTTGATATCGTGAAATTCATAGTCCATGGCTCTTTGAAAAGTTTCTCCAACATTCTTTAAATCGAATGGGAGTTTTCGATAGGCAAAGACGCCCTATGGGCAGATGAAGGCGGTTTTATGCTAGTCTTTAGGTTTTATAGCAATCTGGTTGTAACCTGAGAATCCATCCATGAATGAAAATGATTCACAATCAGTGGATTCGTTGATGATTTGGTCGATGAGCGGTGTCGGATAATTATCCTTAGGACATGCGGAATTCAAGTCTCGATAGTCGACACATACGCAGATGGTTCCTTGTTTTTTATCGACAGGAACCATATTGGAAACCCATTTTGTTAAAGGAACAGGATAGATGAAACCAGCATGTAACAATTTTTCCACTTCATTTTTTATGGCTTCCATTTTGCGGGGATGGATCGGTCGAAGTCTTTGACAGATAGGTTTTGCATTGTCGTAAAGCTTGATCTCATGCTCAACAATAGAAGGATTTATGCCAGGAATTTCCTCATAATACCATGCGAACAAATTGTGGAATTCCTTAAATAGGTAGGTGAAGCTTGCAATTTCCTCAGGATTGCAATCAGCTCCAATCTGGATCTTTTCCACAATGCCTGTCGTGATAGAAATATCGATGAGCAATGTCTTTGAAATATTGCCCATGTTTCCTTCTGCCTCCAAAGTTTGGATGGTCGTATAGGGTGAGGAAATGATTTCTGGTATGTCAGGGGATAGGATTTGAAGAGGCATCGTGTCCGAATCAGATATCGAAACACGATGGTGCCAATCCTCCCAAGTCTCTCTTCTAAACTCATGATTTCTCAAATAGCTTCATCCGAAGGTAGGACTTGATTGAGTAGATCGAAAGAAGGGGCATTTGTGGGAGGGGTGGTGGTATCGTTGGAAGTAACCAATGTGACCGGAGATGTAGATGCAGATTGAATGGCTTGGTAGGCCAATTCAGCTGGTGACAGCAGCATTTGTTCTCCGTATGTGTCAAGGTTTGAAGGAGTCAGTAGGATCCATGGATCGGTCTATTCATGAGGAATAGATGAAAGCATGTTGATCATTTGTGAAACCTTAGTTGGCTGAAGAGGAAAACAACCCATGAGGGAAGAAGCCTTCAATAGACTGGTACCGAGACTGACATGAGAGTTAGGTACACCACCTACTAGGGGTATGGAGCCACTTGGTAATGGGGAATAATCAGGGGTGCAGAAAGACAACTGATCTATTGTAACTACCTTTCCATCCAATGGAAATAGGATGATGTGAAAGATAGTAGATACAATGGCCATCATGGCATATGTTCAACTATTACCCAGCAAGAGATTATAGTCGAGTTTTTTGTCTATGACTTTTATGTCCACCGTTACCGTTTTCCCATACAAAGTAATGGGGTAGCTGGCTAGGTAACCTTTTGGGATGAAAGTGTGGTCATCGAAAGCTTGAAGGGAGTTCAACGGTGGGGATAGGGTTGGAGAACCTAGGGAGAGCCAACATGAAGCCAACATGATGCAGGTAGAAGCACCTTCATCGATGACAGTTCTGTGTATACCTTTACCTTTCAAAACATTTTCACTTGAAATGCAAGCTGGTGAGAAAGGGGAAGTTTACACTTTTCCATGTAGAAAATTGCAAACATGGAATCTTGTGGGTCGACACCACCAATAGCCGAAAGCAAGTCTTTCCTTTGTGCTAGGCATGCTTGTAATACTTCGAGCGCCGACATAGTTGATGTCGCTTGTGCAAAGTATTCTACAATGTTGTAGTTTTGGGCGGCACGTGCAGATGTGTTGTGCATTGTGCATCGAAGTGCCCCTTTGGGGGGGTTAATTACAAGGTCAGCAATCGGCCTTTCAATATGCAAATTGTTGGGCGGCGGTGGGTTTTGACTTGAGGAAGGTTCCTTTGCATGAGTGATAGGAGCTCCATATGATTTGGCTCGTGTTTGTAGATCTACCGTTTCAAATGTGTAAATGGTAGAAGATCCTTCACCAGCTGAAGGATGTTGCGAACCATCATTGCCCCCTTGCGGGGGTTGGGGTTGGTTTGCAATAAGGTTTTGCTGCTACTGAGCGGGAAAATGATTTTTGAGGACAGCGGGGGTCTGGCCCATATCCTTTTTAGCAATGTATTCTATGCATTCTTGAAGACGCGAACAACGATAGGTCCTGTGGTCTTCAACATAGATTTTGCGGGGAAATCTGGCAGGTTTATCCTTTCATCGTGAGGAGGCATAGCGGCCTTCTCTTTTAGGTTTGGCTTCTTTGTTGACTGCTCCTCAGAAGGAGCGGTCTTTTTCTTATTATTCTTGTTCTTACCACTGGATTTTTATGTAGACTACACAGAGTTTATTGCGGCGGTAGGAAGAGTAGTTGATTTGGTAGAGGGGTCCACTGTCATCTGGGAAATGTGACCACTGAGTTGTTTTACAGTGGCCCCATAGGTTACGCCGACAATCGCGTTGGCGTGCACTCTGGGGGGCTGAGCAGTGGAGACATTGGAGTTACGAGGGGCATTGGGGATTACATCGTAAATAGTGCCAGACTGTGAATATCAGATCTAAGTGCTGGCCACAACGTATGGATTGGTCTTTTTTGACCGCACCACCTAAAGCGACATGTTTAGTGATTTGTGGGAGTAAGGACTTGCAGAACCAGTCCGCTAAGAGATAGTATGGAAGGGGAGCTTTGACTAACCTCCGCCTTCATCTCCATTCATGTATATGATCAGAGATGTGGGTGGCGGTATCCTGACATAATGAAGTGAGGAGCTCTATCCCAGTCTCATAGCGGATGGGTAGCTGGAAGTGCTTTAGGAATTCCATAGCTAAAGCGTCAAAGGTGTTTACTTACACGCGTGGTAACTCAATGTACCATTTAGCTGCGTTGCCAATGAAGGTGTGGGGAAAAAGACGTAACCAAAGACTATCATCCACCATATAGTTTGAAACACACCAAAGATGGTAGGTGGTGATATGGGTGCTCGGATCCTCCCCTTGCTTTCCTTAAAACTTGGGGATGTCCATTGGTATCTTATGCGGGATCGACGGCCAATGTAATTTATGATAGATGGGGTCATTTGTAAGTTTGTACAAGTTGGGTATATCCAATGTTGCCAAGAAAGGCAGAGAGTGTGGTGCCCCCGACTCAGACCAGGGCGATGACAATTGACTTGAGGAGGCTTGCACTCCTCCCATTGTTTGAGTCCCAATATTATACATGGGCTACGTGGTATAGTAGTTGCCTTGAGGTATGGAATTATAGTGTTGATTTCCATGGTGATTTTGATACTGGGGTATAGAATTACCCTCAGGATAAGCGGTGCCCCCTTGACTCATTTGAATTTGTGAGTAGGGTGCTCCCATGGATTGGGTGGGACCTCCTTGAGGATTCCCACCCATCATAGAGCTAACCATTTGTCCTTGATTGACATAAGGAATGCTTATGTCAATTAGCGACTGACCATGCATGCTTGAGAACAGAGGGGGAACTGTTATGTTCCCTACCGGCATGTGCATATTGGGAATGCCCCCAGATACTTGAATATGGGGGTTTGAACTGTACAATGGCAGCCGATCAAATTGTTGGTGGATGGGAATCACGCCCATATTGCTATATTGAGTGTTATAGGTAGCGTTGTATGTAGCACTTGTCAAAGGTATGCAGTTTGACAATAAAGGGGTGGAACCCATCATCGACTAGGTTCCACTCATAGAGGGTGTCATGTGAGTGGTTGTACCTCTGAAAAATGGGATAGTGGGGTTCGCCATCAATGGTGTTCTGGTGACTGTCGACTGGGGAAGTGGTGGAGGACCAAAAGTGTCCCTAAAGTCCCACGACCTGTTAGTCGTTGACAGGATAGATGGAAATGTTCCAACTACCGAAGTAGGAAGTACAGGTGCCATCGGAATCAAAAGTGGGTCCAACAGATTCATGAGCGAAGGGTTTAAGGGAGGAAGGAATCCTTCGATAAATAAATTCTCCGGCAAACTTGAATCGTCGGTTGTCCACATAGATTCTGTGTGAGATCTGGGAGACTGATTCCCTGAAGATGGGGAATCCGGTTCACTGGAGCTCGGTGGATCTTCCACAATGAGTGGAGGAAGTCCTAGCAATTGTCTAGATTGACGACGAGGGTCAGATGTAGCCACTGTGACCGTTAAATTTATCAATAAATTTTATCATGATATTTGTTAATGTCTCAAAATGATAACACATGGGGGCCTAAAAAAAAATATAAAAAATACACTAAGTTGATCAATAAGCAAACAGAGGGAAATTACCCTATCTGATAAGCATCGATCATTGGAGATGAAACCCAGTATCTCAATGAATAACAGAGAAGGTTGGCCAGATGTACAGTTACGGTTACTCTAGAGCTTCGCCCGAACCTTAGATTGAGGGGCCAAGTACTCTCGTGAAGACGAGCACCCTCCCAAAAATTGAAGACAGAGTAGATCTGTCTGTGTTAGATTCTAGGACAACCTGTCCCAATTACCTTGTGTAAGTCCCTAAAATTTTGGCCACTAAAGATACCTCAGATCATAGACACCACCAGGGGGGACATAGTTGCAGACAGTATGCTTTGTGGGCAGGATACCCGAGTCCCTGACTCAACTCCGAAATCCCCGAAGGGACCCAAAATACACAAAATACCCAAAGGAGTTATAAGAGAAGGTGGGCTACCTTCACTTACAGTCTGATGTTGTCTCATATTTAGCTCCGCTTTTACTGGAGTGGTCCCGGTAGTATGAGTGCAGAAGGAATTTTTCTCTCTTTTAATGACACTAGTTTGGTTTGCGATCTTGGGCAGTTTACTCACACTGCCTATCCCAAGATCCTAGCTTGCACTAATGTTTGTTTGCTCAATAAAGAGTTACTGATTGATTTTAGGTAAATTTTATGTGTACTTGATTATTGTCTTCGGTAGGGGAGTTGACGTATGAAAAGTGATGAGACTCTGACTCAATAAATCATGCACAAGACAATGCTTTAAAAAAAAATCAATTCGATGAAAACAAATTGTATTCTACAGGTGAGAGTTTTTCACATATTCATATTATTTCCATGCATTTTAGTCATTTAACACATGCATAACCAAAGGACTTCTTTCCAATGTTTCTTAACAACTACTTGAAACCAAAATAGAGTGGCTTTTAACTAGCGAAACAAAAGGATGAATAAAAAATGTGGATCTTTCTTTTGTAAAAAATGATTTTAAAAAAGAAAAACAAAACTTATTTCCCAAAAAAAAAAACTTTTTGGACACCTATTTTGCTAACAAAATGCAGTAACAGATCTTCTTTCAGTCCATGAGAAGGCTTCCTATCCCTTTTGGCTTACAGACACTACTGGAAATCAAGTTTTGGGAGACTAATGATCTGTTGCAGTGGCCACAGAGAGTTAATAGGCCCACTAACATTGTCTATATGCAGACACAGTGCTTTATAAAGCACTATATAGTCTGCTAACCTATGTTAGTGTGGGAAAACAGTCAAAAATAGGGCTTTTTAGATCAGATTTAGTGATGAATACATGTAAGCAAGATGCAGCAAGGTTTTTGGTGGGTCAGAAAGGGAATGCAAAAGTATAGGGAGCTCTTAGAAGGAGGAGAAAACTAAGAATAGTCCGGGTAAACCAGGAACTAGATGTATAGTCTCCAGTGGAGTCACCAATTTTGCTATAGGATAAATGCACGGTGTATGGAGAATGAAGATACCCTCAAAGGTCTTCCGGGACATTCGACAAACTGTAAGATTATCTGCAACTGTCACAAAGTTACATGCATGTTCATAAACAATAACTAACTATCAAAGTAGGAGAAGTAGAATACCTCAAGTCTCTATGTAGATTTGCTGGAGAGCACAATGCAGCTAGGTGGAAGTCCCCTGAGCCGGCTCCAAATAAAGTCCTACACATAGAAGAGACAAGAATAATCACAACATACAACTCTAATAACTAATACATGAATACATAAAAGAACATCTAGTTACACATAACTAAGCTACTCATGCTAAAAGGTATTGGACGAACAACTGAATGAATGATAGTACCAACACCACGGAGTAGACAGTACAACTACAGTTCTATATTAATGTTGGAAGAGTGATTACAACCATCTATTGCATCAGCCTACCTTTACCCCTCCAGCTTCTCTCTCTCTCTCCCTTCTTGCCCCATTCTTATGATTTGAGACAATGCTCAACAGTCAAGTATGCTATCCTTTCAATGCTCTGACATCCATCACCATAGCCCTAACTTTGCTTATGTAGAAATTGATTTAGGGTTGCCAAGTTCCTCCTTGAGTTCACTAGGGCAAAAGCAATGAAGTTGCCATGCTTTTCAGCTCTTTCCCATTTGCCTCCTTCTTTCGGATTAGAAATCCTCCAAATAGGTCAATTTTGGATATTTCCTTGTTTTTCTTGAGTATTTTTAGGAACAAATATCTAGATATTTATGAGTCAATTCGTTCCTTTTACCCTTAGAAGTTGCCATGCTTTTTAGCTCTTTCCCATTTGCCTCCTTCTTTCGGATTAGAAATCCTCCAAATAGGTCAATTTTGGATATTTCCTTACTTTTCTTGAGTATTTTTAGGAACAAATATCTAGATATTTATGAGTCAATTCGTTCCTTTTACCCTTAGAACTTCACCAAGTTTCACTAACGTTGTTCCCATACTAGCAACTTCAGTTAATAGGGTCACTCACGCACCCTTAGGCTTGCAGACAAGCTTTATAAAGTAGGTTGTCAGTGCATAGCTAGTGTTAGTGTGGAATCAAGGCTTGTGATTGTGTTCTTTGCTTAAGCCATCATGTCTTTCCCCTCTGAGTTGATGAGGAGGTCAATTTGTTTTATAACATTCTTACACTTGAAGCACCAAACTTCTTCGCACACTTCCAACCAAGCCACATTTTCCTTCTTCAAGCTCTAAAACTCCAAGCAGAGGTTCTGAAACGCTACATGAATCTGTTGAACTCCCAACATGACATCCTGGATAGGTGTCTCATGTAATCTCATTGTGATTTCCAGCGATTCCTCCTGTGTTACTATATTTTGTTGTGACAGAGCAATCCTTAAGTGAGGTAGGAGCACGACTATAAACCATTGCGGTGCTGACTGTCTATGAGATTCATATTGGCTTCACAGATTCTGCACTTTAGTCTCTGATCCAAGTCCCAGGGTGTTTCACCGATCCTCATCGCAATTTCCTTGAACCCCACTAATGACTGTGTTTCAGACTTAGGCCTACCGAATTCCTTGTTCAGAGTAGTCTAAGTGTTTACTAATGACGCCACCAGGTTTTTAGTGCAGTACTTAATGTACGACGTCCTCGCGTGATCTTGTAGAGTAGTAAATAACTACGCTTTCTTCATATAAGCATCTATAATATTCTATGAGGTCCACACAGCCTTCGCAATGAACCAAAAATAGTCCAGGTCCTCATTTCCCAAGCCCTTTAAAATGGGCAATTTCATCGTATTCAACATTATTGAACAGTGGCGGAGGTGGTGTTGGTGTGAGCGAAGCTGTATGTTGTGGAGGTGAAGGTGGAGGTGGCATGGATGGAAGAGGTATTCATAGAAACCCTTGCTTTATTAACTGGATAACGCTCTGTGGTGAAGCCGGTATTGCTCCCTCATCGTCACTCAGAGGAGGCTCGATCAGTGGGCTATATTCAGGGCTTTTTCTTCCTCTATCCATGAAGAACTTTCAACTTTGCATAGCTCCAAAAATAAAGGTAATGGCATAACCTGCTTTTCACACAAGAGCGTCGTAATCAAAGTATTCAAACATCTAAAATACTTACCTCGCGGTCCCTTGAAAAAGCATCGCTTTTCTTCGTTGTAGCTTACTGAGGTATCAACCGCAAATTCTATCACGAGTCCCACTATGACTCGATCAAGCGAGTGATTGACAACGCAAGCGAGCTTATCTTCAGAAACTTCCAATCTCCTTACTAGCTACGGGGTCCACACTATTGGATTGTCAAGCCTCCACCTTCCTTGGTCGTCTACCAATTTAGTGATCCACTCGTATAGTTTGATCGGGAAGGTGCAGAAGAAGATCTTTTGTATTTCTGTGTATAGATATATGTCCAACCACTGTTCTTTCATCATGCATAGGTTTCTATTCTCTTGTGCCTCAAATTCGTGGATCTTTCTATCCAACCACTCCTCAATTTATTTCTTGGTCGAATTCCAATGATGCGACATCACACATCTATTTATGTAGATCCTAGTCCCAACAACAGAACCATTTGTTGGCTTAGTGGGTTCTAACCCAGGTTCAGAGTTAGTTTTGCCAAACAAATCCCTTCACTACTGGCCCTTTCGGCATCAATCCATGGAGCATGGAATGAAGTCTCACCCGAAGCAGTATGGGGGAATGCTAGAACCAATTTTCTGCACCTAGAGATTAGTGTAATGTTGTTTTATGCCCTAAATATGCCTTTGTGTAGATCGATAAGCCTTTATGGCTTATCGATATAGCTCCCTTTAATCAGCCTTTAGATCTCTGTGAATATCTACAACTATCTTTCGCAGACGGAGAATAGGTGGGTCAACTACTTACATGTATCAAAGATGACTTATAACCCATTAATTACTCCTATCAGCTTAAGTGTTCAATAACTTCAACATACAACAATATAATCTTCACGTAAATAGTTAAAAGTAATTGTGTTCATGTAACAATATCAATCATATAAAGTCGCGCGTTAATACATCATTATTTCGTAAACCCATTATAGCATAAGTCATATTCAGATAAACAGAAGTAAAGAGATAACACAAGTTTTTCTGCAACAATCTTCTTTAGTTAATATTAATTCAATCTTACAGACTGCAGGGGTCCATGCACTCAGTTGTGGACTCTAATCTAGGCCTCTACGTACACAGTTGTAGAGCCTTTCTTCTACTCTAAAACTTCTGCGCTTTATTCCTTCTAATGACCCATTACATTCATCTTCCTCTCTATTACTTTCTTTAGACATCCTAAGACACACCTATTTATACAATCCTATGGTCCGCGAACCATGGGTAGATATTCAAAAGATGACTCAACTTTACATAAAAGAAGCTTCAAACCCTTTATGACACTTTAAATATCTACGTGCTCCACGACCACAACTTGCGGAAACTTTACATTTTACATAACAAAACTTGGGCTTTTTCCCCAAAATTGACCCTAGGGGACCCCATCCCAACATTCCCCCAACACAAAGATCATGACTCACCCCCGAGTCACTTTGCCGGCGTGGAGATCTTATTGCAAAGACCTCCAAACTCTACTTGTGCGACTGCCACTTCAGTCGAGCTTTGCGCGGCTACTTGTTTGATCTGCTCCACTAGCTGCTCTATTGCCGGTCCTGCACTGTCCTCCTTGATTTTCTGCAGCTTTCTCTGTAGGCTCGCCAACTTCTCCTAAATGTTGGTGGAGATATTGTAGGCATCATCCATCCAATGCCCTAATTTGACCTTGAGGAATGCCTCTTTCTTGTGTGCGGCTGCCACCTGTAGGTGTAGCTACTTGGCCTCCTGTAGCTTAGCAAGGCGTTATGCGGCAATAATGGTTCGTGTCATTGTTAGGACTTCATCATACGGTTGCTGGAGTTCACAAGCTTCTGCATTCAAGGCTTGTAGGGTGGGATCTTCCTGCAGAGCCATGACTACCTCCATTGCTTGCTCAAAAAGCGCGGTGCAGTCTACCACCACGACATCCACTATCGCAACTCCATCCTTCGCAGCAGCTTCGCACTGTTCCTTGACCTCTAGTGGAGTTAAAGGTTGTGACTTCAACTCTAATTCTGTGATCTTCATGTTTAGCTCAAACTGAACTCTAGCCATTTTTGTCTTGGCATCGTGCACCCCTGCAGCCAGCTTTCTGATCTTCGCCTCCAAGGGTGCTTCCTAGGTATATGTAGTTTGGGCATTGTTTTGCAGGTTTCTACCACCGCAGCTGCAAGATGGTCGTTCTAGGCTTGGAATTTTTTCTGTGCCTCCAGCACTGCTAATTTATCAATGAAAATTTATTCATTGTTTACTCTATACTCCCTTATAAGGCTTAGGGAGCGCTTCTCCTGAGCTTAACCTTTGCCATCACACCTGCTTGGAGCATGTGAAGAGACTCGCTGGGGAGTGCAACCAGGTTGAGGCTGATGTTCTTTAGAGAGCTGACAATAGCCTTGTCAGCGGCTGCCTCTGTGCTCAAGGAAACATCTGGTAGTGTGACGACCTAAAGATCTAGTGACTAGACCATCTCGGCTGCTTGAGTGGTCCTTGGTGCCAAACTTGTTGATGCAGCGCTGCTCTACCCTGCACCTACCTGGATCCTATTTTCCTGGCTCTGTAACTCGCTCAGATCCTTCTGAATATCACTCAGCATCTTCTGTTTCTGCTTCTTGAACTGTTGGAGCAGTTATGCGGTGGTATCTTGCACCTTATCACCAATTTCATTTAGGTCGTCGTCAGTCAAAGTAACTGGGTCCAACAACGGCTTGGTGGCTTTTATTTTCTTCTGCAAACCTTCCTTTTCCTGCTCCCTATACCGCTTCACTCAGAAGGGAGTACTCTGCTCATCCTGACCATCACTGTTGTGCTCTAACTGCTCTTCCTCCTATTTTTGGGTCGAAGGGGACTTTTCACTTTGCTCAGAGCTGCACTCTTCCTGTTATTCTTGTTTCTTCGCGGCGCTCTCTGCTTTCACCAGAGCCTTCTCCTCAGCCTCCTTTTTCCGCTTCTCAGCCAACTGCTGAACCTTCTGCTTGGTCGCCTCTTTCTTCTTTTTCTTCGCAGACTTGCTAGTCCCTACAGGTAGATCGGGTGGCGAATGCCAATAATGACCTCCTCAATATCGTCATCTGTAGCAAGGTAGGGTAGGTCGAACCATTTTTTCTCTGGATCATTCCGCACCTAGATGTATATGCAATGGAAGCCGTCTTTGAACTCCGCGTATCCTAAAATTTGTTCAAACACGGTTGGTGACAACCACAACTTCTGGTTGATGGTCTTGCGAATTATCACCTCCATCAGCATCCAAAAGACTTTACTCTCTGTGACTCGTGCATCATCTTTTGTGGCCCAGAGAAAGGAAAAATTTGCAGCTTCTGGAAAATCCTTCTCCACGAGAGGAAACTGGATGTCCTCCAGCAAATCCCAAGAGACCAGCACAATCGAGAGTAACAACCACGAATAGTGTAATGTTTTACTCTCATCCTGTGCTTCTTTGTAGTTCACAAGGAACTCACTACACAAGTAGTGCACCCAATTGAACTGCACGCCCTCCGCGCACTGTGTAGCCAAGGAAACCAATGGCACCGGAACCTCGTCTGTGCGACATTTTCTCATAACCTTTCCAACCAAAATCTGCATGGAAACCTTTACTGTGGGGTTAGTGATCAAGGTAATAGAGTACCTATGCAGCTTCTTGACAAGCTTGAATTTGTCCTTCAATTTTTTAGCGAGTTCGTGCTCGCTCGTCTTCCCGCCAAATGCCTTGGCCGGATTCAATCCTGAGTATGGCAACAACATGATCTAATGGATCAGAATATCAATGATAGGGATCGGCGTACTCAACCACAAGCACCCATCATGCATGAGGCACAACAACTACTTAATAATGATCAGATTAATATTGGAGCGGTGGTAGTGGGGCACCCATAACAGGTTCAACAACCCCGACTGGTTCACTCCATGAATCCACTCCACAAGCTCCAGCACGGTGACACCAGAATCTTTATAGAAGACACTCTTCATGAAGGTGTCTATAGCAAGGTGGGGGAACCACTCTTCGTCCACCAAATCCCAATATTCTAGCTTCAAATGCAAGATCTACGCCAAGCGCGGACCTTCAAAGGTTAGGTTCTCCGGTAATAGGGGTGTGATGAGGAATTGTCCTGCATCTGGGTCCTTAGGGACCTTCAATTTTCCCTTCCACAGAGGGATATATTTCAAAAACATAGATATGGGATCCACCCCTCGGTGTCTATATCTTCCATGCCCTCCTCAGCCTCCAAATCCACCACTTTCCCCTTCTCTTTCGCACTTTACTTTTTTTTCCTCTCGGCCTATGTGGCAGCATGCTTCCACGGTGACTCACGCACCGACACTAGGTTCTTTTGCTTATATTTATTCGGCTTGGGGACCTCTCTCACCGGCGTAGGCTTTGGCCTGGGCGACGTCGGTGCCGTAGGCAATGCAACTGTAACCTCGATGCTCATTACCTCCGAGACAGCTCCCTTAGAGGCAATAGTTCCTCCAGTGCTAGCAGTTTCTCCTGGTCCAGACATCATGCTAAGAATGAAGCGCTGGGTATCCTTGGGTAACTTCTTGAATATAGAACTGGCGACCAAATTAATGTAAACTTGAGTATTCATATACAATCGATAGCTCAACACATAAATTCTAAGAGGGAAAAGTGTTTTTCGCTGGACGGCCACGCGTAATTTATAAGCGAATTCGAATTCAAATTCGACCGTTCCCCCAAAACTCATCCATAAATGCTAGATTGGCGGTAGATTTCCAAAGATTTCACACTTAAATTCAGCCTTAAATGCCTTAAAGGCCTTAATTACCGCACCTCCCCTCCTCTTAATCGTCTCCTCACTGTCAAATCATGAACAGTGAGGGTAACTATCACTTTCTAGCTGCGCTACGTGGTCTCTCCTCCTATAGTGCAGCTCCCTTCACGCTTCTTCTGGTACTATGAAACCATCCTATTTTGTGCAGACCCCTTGTCGCGCAGCTCTACAAACCGAGCAGTGTAGTTTATAGTCCCGCAACTCCTTACAGCTACCTGGAGTGCTAATATTGTGCGACCATCATGTAGTCATTGGGCCGGATCCCCGGTGTATGGCTTTAATCAGCTTCCATTTAGCTTCCTCGGAAATGGATCTCCATTCAACTTTGCAAGCTGAACTGCTCCATCATTTGTAATTTCTTTGATAACATATGGCCGCAGCCAGTGTATCTGAAATTTTCCTAGAAACTTATCAAACTTACTATCATATAATAAAACTAATTCATTTACCTTGAAGGTGTGCAATTTGATGTGATGATCATGCCAAGCTTTTTCATGTCCCTTATGAACCTGCTGATGGATTCCAGCCAAAAACCTATCTTACTCGAGCTCTATTAGCTGTGCGAGCCTTTCTTCTAAGGCTCTGCGGTTCGCCATTCCTTTGAAAGCCACTATGCGTAGACTAAGCACAATGTATTCCATAGGCATTACAACTTCTACACCATAGAAAAACCTAAAAGGTACCTAACCCGTAAGCTTCTCATAGGTAGTTTTGTAAGCCCATAACACTACGGGTATGTGCATGTCTGAATCATTCCATTGCACGTTGCAAACCTTGGTCAGTGCATTCTCCAATATCTTATTAAAATCTTCAACTGTTCTGTTGGCTTGAGGATGGTATGCCATACTTTTTTGATGGTAAACATGTAACTCTTATGTCAGCACATTGATCATTTCATTAAGAAAATGCATACCGCAGTCACTAATCAAAACCTTCGGGCAACCAAATCTCGTCAACACATATTCGAATAGGAATTTCATTGTTGTTTCCGAGGTATAGTCCTTCACAAGTTGTGCTTCTACCCATATGGTCAAATATTTAGTCGCGGTGATTATATAGTGCACACCTGTCTTCTTGCATGGAGGCTGAATCGGCCCTACAAAATCAATTTCCCATTTCTAAAATGGCTGCAATGTCACTTGTGGATTCAAAGGTAGATCATCCCTCGACGGCGACCTGCCTATCCTCTAACATGCATCGCATGCACTAAAATATGCTTTGGAATCCTTATGCAGCATCGGCCACCACAACCCAGTGCCGAAAATCTTTTGCATTGTTTATTTTCCTGCATAATGTCCTCCCACATCTCCTCCATGAGCCTCAGCAAGGATCTTGTGTCTTTCAAAGCTCGGCACATAGCGTCGAAGTATTTCGTCCGATCCCATCTTATACAAATGACCTGCAATAACTAAAAAGTATGCCACGCACACCACCAATTCTTTCTTCTGTTGACTGGTGTATCCCTCTAGAGCCATCCTTGAGGTCAGAAAGTGGATAATGTCCACAAAGTGATTATCCACTACGTGCACCAGGAATAGTTGCGCATCAGGTAGCCCTTCCTCCAAATTGGTTTGCTCCTCCCCTATTTCAATGCGCGACAGTTGGTCTGGCCCCGCATTAAACCTTCCTGGCTTCACAATTACTTCGAAATCATACTCCTGAAACAACAGCAGCCATCTGCATATTCCACCCCCCAACACAAGCTTATTGACTAAATATTTCAATGCAGAATGGTATGTGTACATCTTGAAATGCCTGCCTAGCAGGTAATGTCTAAACTTTTGGAGCACGTATACCATAGGTAGCCCTTCGCACTTTGTTATTGAATAATTCTTTTTAGCCTTAGGCAACTTCTGGCTCGCAAACGCTATAGAATGATCCAGCTCACCTTCACTGGCCCATATCGGCATTTCTCCTAGTGCAATACATGATGCATCCACATGCACACGAAATTCCGTTTTCTAATCCAAGAAGACTAGGATCGATGCAGTGACCATTTTTTCCTTTAATACATCCAGACTCCACTGACACTCTTCACTTCAACAGAATGTAGTGTCCTTTTTCAGTAACTTTTCCATAGGCACGGTAATCATAGCATAATTTTTAATGAACTTCTAATAATATCCACTATGGACCAGTGTTGCGCTAAGCTGTTTAACAATCCTTGGTGCCTCCAAATTGATTATAACCGTGATCTTAAGTAGGGTCAACAATTAATCCTTGTCTGCATACTAGATGACCCAGCGAAATTCCAAAGGGGACGAAAAATAAGCATTTCTTCAAGTTTAGCGTAATTTTATACCTTCGGCGTGTATGCAACATCAAGCGCATACTGTCTACATGGCACTTAACTAGCCCAAACACTATCTAGTCATCAAAATAGACCTCCAAGAACTTGTAAATGAACTCTCTGAATGCCGCGATGACCACGCGCTAAAATATTGACGATGCATTCTTAAGTCTGAGAGGCATCACTGTATACTGGAAACATCCCCATTCTGTAGCGAAGGTGGTCTTACTCCTGTCTTTTGGCGTGATATTTATTTGATGGTATCCAGAGAACCCATTAGTGAACGAATAGGCCTCCTGCCTGCCAACATTATCTAGTACTTCATCTATGAATGGAGTTTGAAAAGATAGTTAACGCAAGCATCATTCAACTTCCCGAGATCTACACAAATTCTTATGCATCCTTCTGCTTCTTTTCCTCAATGACCATTGGACTCACCCAATCAGATTCCTCCACTGGTTCAATAATACCCATTGCAAGCATCTTGTCCAACTCCAAGTGTACCTTTTCCTTGTACTTGGGATTAAGGTGATATGGCCTCTCCTTAACAGGCTTCATGTCCGGTTTCAAGGTGATTTTCATCACTCCCAAATAGCCTATGATGCATTTTAAGTCCAAAAATTTGGTGGGAAATAAATCTTGATATTCGCAGAGCAGCTTAGCAACTTTATCAACCGTAGCATCATCCCAGTAATCTCCTATCTTCGCAAACTTCGGTTCCACTTCTGTACCAATGTTTACCTGCTTAGTTTTTAGTGGCACGGTGATGTTAGGGTTCTTTATCTCTGGTCCCTCTACTTCATGGTGGCCTTTTGCTTTGGGGATGTTAATATTCCTTGGATCCTCATCCTCTCCTTCAGTAGTCATATTATAGCATTCCAGTGCATGGCGGAGCTCGGTGCTCCAATCTGGTTGAATCAATTCCAAGGGATCCTGCGGAATTCTGAAGATTGGTGCCTTAACCTCTTGCAATGCTTCATCAATACTCTCGAATCCATCTTCAAAGCTTAACATCCTCACGAACCCCTCTCTTAAGATATCCCATTCCACGGTGCCATGGTGGAGCTATTTTTCCAAATACGAGTTCATAGCAATGATGTCCAAGGTGTGATAGAAAATATGCACCCACTCTGGCTGCAACTCTATTCCATAAACCTTAGTCCACCTTGCCAAATGATTGCGTGGATCATCTCTCCCATCATACTTCTTAGTCAACCGTACCTTGGGGTGACCAAATCGCATCCGCATCATCCTCCTATAGTCGCACCATTCTTCAAAAATGCCTTTATGCGTACCCCACCACCGTGTGGGCATAGCGCGTGGTGCCAAATCCAGCACTTGGAAGTGATGCTTCTTAGGAATTTCCCTTTCAAATGCATCCAGAAATTTATCCACATCAATTAGACCATCATAATAAAGTAGACTTCTTACCTTGGATGATACACAATGCAATGCTTTAGTCATCATATTACATTGTAGCGTAGATACTTCGTGTAACCTGTTCTGCCAGTGCTCCAATTCTTCGTCTGAATATGATGTAGAGGATATTTCGTGGTCCCATGTGATTCGTCCATCAGTGGTTGGATTAACCCAATCTTTGTCTCGCACTGTTATCTTATAGATCTGGTCGAAATCATCGTCGCTTTCCTCATAGTCATGGACTAGTTCAGTATAGTGTGGTCCTTTTGCAGGGTCCAATGGTATTACCATGCGGAGCGTTTTCCTTTTGAATGACATTGTTCGCTTCTTCAAATTGATGATCCCATTCATGTCGATAACCCAATCAAATCCAAGGAGCACAGGATATGGATTGTTGTCATCAATAATCTCTATCACTTCAAAGTCATCCAACGTGCTCGCACCTTCTATATATATAGTTACTCCATGTAATCTCATCATAGGGATAATCTTCTATTGATTTTCCATTCTTAATTGAATCGGAGACCACTACAACACAGGCCTCCCCATATTTTGCCAAGTCTGTTTAGGAAAAACCTTCACATCTGATCCTAGATCCAAAATAACTTGATCCATGTCATATTATCCTATTTGCGAGATGAGCTTCATCTCGAATCATGTTCTTGTCTTATGTCTTCCAATCTTCCTAACCATGCGGTGCCCATCAGATGCATTATCCCTACCAGCACATTTATTTATCAACTCCTATAATCCTTTCATAGCCCTACTTTCGCTCAGCAGTTTCATGCAGGTCTCCAAGAAAGTAGTAAGCATGGAGGGGTCAACTTTTTCTAATAGCGTATCCTGAATTTCTGAGGTAGAGGCTTCAGTGAAGCTTTTTTTTGCTTCCATAAATGTCTCATTTACGCACACCAGATCAAACCCAACTTCTTTTTCTGGAGCCTTGCGGACCCATCTATTTTCTTCAGGTTGCTTTCCCTTATCTTCACCAATCATCACACTACTTCGTAGCATAATATTGACATTGGGATCCTCTTCGCGAGCTTCTTCCCTCATCATCTGCAGGTTTTGGGTAGGCTGCTAAGGTTGTGACTTCTTCTCCTACATTTTAACTATCAATATAGGGCATTCTTCTAGCAGCATGACGGGCATTTCTAGATCGTACACTCTTGTGCATAGTGTCCTGGCGCTCCGTAATTATAGAAAATAACTTGCCCTCGACCTCTACCAGGTCCTCCTCCTCCTCGGCCTTGTCCACGTCCCTGATATCCTCCATGCGCTCCCTCGACGCCTTGATCCATAGGCCAAGTTTTTTTTTTGCATCCGATACGCAGGTCTTCTTTCCATCATTAATTCATAGCTACGATAGTTACCCTCATGATGGCCTACAGATTTACAAAAGTTGCAAAATAACTGTTGCGGTGTTTGTACAAATTTTTGCAGTAAGTGGCAGTTGTCTATTACATGTTTCCTTGCTACTTGACAGATATGGAACCATAGCGCAGGCCCTGTACTTGATCCTGTTGGGGGTTTTCGCCTCAGAGGCATAAGCCCTCCTCCTACCATATAATTCATGAAAACAGGGCAATGATCCTTATCATGCCCCTGGTTCTTACACTTGAAGCACCAAACTTCTTCGCGCACTTCCGACCGAGCTGCATTTTCCTTATTCAAGCTCTGAAACTCCAAGAAGAGGTTCTGCAACTCCGCATGAATCTGTTGAACTCCCAACGTCACATCCTAGATAGGCGTCTCATGTAATCTCATTGCGATCTCCAGCGCTTCCGCCTGGCTTCCTATCTTTTGTTGTGATAGAGCAATGCTTAAGTGAGGCAGGAGCACAGTTATAAACCAGTCGCAGTACTGACTGTCTATGAGATTCATATTGGCTTTGAGGATTCCACACTTCAGTCTCTGATCCAGCTCCCAGGGTGTTTCAACGATCCTCATCGGAATTTCCTTGAACACCACTACTGACTGCATTTCAGACTTAGGCCTACCGAATTCCTTGTTCATATCAGTTTGACTATTTGCTAATGATGCCATCGGGTTGCTAATGTAGTACTTAATGTACGATGTCAATGCACGATGTTGTAGAGTAGTAAATAACCACGCTTTCTTCTTATGATCATTTGTAATATTTTGTGTGGTCCACACAGCCTTCACAATGAACCAAAACTGGTTTGGGTCCTCATTTCCCAAGCCCTTGAAAACGATAAATTTCATGGTATTCGAGATATTGAACAGTGGTGGAGGTGGTGGTGGTGTGGGTGAAGGTGTATGATGCGGAGGTGAAGGTAGAGGTGGTGTGGGTGGAAGAGGTATTCATGGAAACCCTTGCTTTATTAATTGGACAACTCTTTGCAGTGAAGCCTTTGCTGCTCCCTCGTCATCACTCAGAGGAGGCTCGATTAGTGGGCTATATTCAGGGCCTGTTCTTCCTCTATCCATGAAGAACTTTCCACTTCACATAGCTCCAAACATCAAGGTAATGGCATAACCCACATTTCACACAAGAGCATCGTAATCCAAGTATTCAAACATCTTAGATACTTACCTCGCGATCCCTTGAAAAAACGTCACTCTACTTCGTTGTAGCTTACTGAGGTATCGACCGCAAATTTTTCCACGAATCCTCCTATGACTCGATCAAGCTAGTGATTGACAACGTTAGCGAGCTTATCTTTAGAAGCTTCCAATATCCTTAATAGCTATAGGGTCCACACTATTGGACCGTCAAGCCTCCACCTTCCTTGGTCGTCTACCAATTTAGCAATCCACTCTTATAGTTCGATCTGGAAGGTGCAAAAGAAGATCTCATGTATTTTTGTGTAGAGATATTGGTACAACCACTATTCTTTCATCAGGCATGGGTTTTTGTTCTCTTACGTCGCAAATTCATGGATCTTTCTATCCAACCACTCCTCAATTTCTTTCTTGGTCGGATTCCAGTGATGCGACATCACACATTTGTTTATGCAGATCCGGGTCCCAGAAATAGAACCATTTGTTGGCTTAGTGAGTCCTCACCAAGGTTTAGAGTTAGTTTTTCCAAAAAAATCCCTTCACTACTAGCCCTTTTGGAACTAATCCGCGGAGCATGGAGTGAAGTCTCACCCGAAGTAATATAGGGGGATGCTGGAACCAAGTTTCTGCACCCAGAGATTAGTGTAATGTCATTTTATGCCCTAAATCTACCTTTGCACAAATAGATAAGCCTTTATGGCTTATCGATATAGCTCCCTTTAATTGGCCTTTAGACCTCTGCGAAGATCTACGACTATCTTTTGTGGACCCTAAATATGTGGATCAACTACTTACACATATCAAATATTACTTATAATCCATTAATTACTCTGATCGGCTTAAGTGTTTAATAACTTCAACATGCAACAAGATAATCTTCGCGTAAGATAGTTAACCGTAATTGTGTTCATGTAACCATATCAATCATGTAAAGTCATGCATCAATACATCATTATTTCATAAACCCATTATAACATAAGTCATATTCATATAAATAGAAGTAAAGAGATAACACAAGTATTTCTTCAACAATCTTCTTTAGTGATAATCAATTCAATCTTACAGACTCAAGGCTTCCCTGTGCACTCAGCTGCAGGGGTCCATGCACTCAGCTGCTGACTCTACTCTAGGCCTCTATACACATAGTTGCAGAGCCTTTCTTCTACTCTAAGACTTCTATTCTTTCTTCCTTCTAATGAACCATTACACTCATCTTCCTCTCTATTACTTTCTTTAGACATCCTAAGACACACCTATTTATACAATCCCATGGTCCGCGGACCATGGGTAGATCTTCAAAAGCCGACTCAACTTTACATAAAATAAGGGTAAAACCCTTTATGACACTTTAACTATCTATGCGCTCCACGACCACATCTTGCAGAGATTTTACACTTTATACATCAAAACTTGGGCTTTTGCCCAAAAATTGACCCTAGGGGACCACATCCCAATAGGCCCTCAACAAAAAGATCATGACTCACCCCTGAGTCACTCTGCTGGCACGAAGATGTTACTTCGAAGACCTCCCAACTCTACTTGTGCCATTCCCACTTCAGTCATGGTCTGTGTGGTTTCATGTTTGATCTCCCCCACTATTTGCTCTATTGTTGGTCCTGCACTGTCCTCCTTGATTTTCTGTTTCTTTCTTTGTAGGCTCTCCAACTTCTCCTAAATGTTGGTGGAGATAATGTAGGCCTCATCTAGCCAAGTCCCCAATCTAGCCTTGAGGAACGCCTCTTTCTTCTGTGCGGCTACCACCTGTAGGTGCATCTGCTTGGCCTCCTGCAACTTAGCAAGGCGTTGTGTGGTAGCAATGGTTCGTGTTGTTGCTCGGGCTTCATCATACTATTGTTGGAGTTCACGAGCTTCTATATTCAAGACTTGTAGGGTGGGATCTTCTTGCAGAGCCGTGACTAACTCCATTTCTTGCTTAAAAAGTGCGGTGCAGTTTGCCACCGCAGCATCCACTGTCGTAACTCCATCCTTCACAGTGGATTCGCACTGTTCCCTAACCTCTGGTGGAGTTGAAGGTTGTGACTTCAAATCTAATTATGTGGTTTTCAATTTTATCTCAAACTAAACTCTAACCATTTTTGTCTTAGTGTCATGCACGCCTGCAGCCAGCTTTCTGATCTTTGCCTCCAACGGTGCTTCCTCAGGTATATGTAGTTTGGGCACTGTTCTGCAGGCTTCTGCCACTGGGGCTGGAAGATGGTCATTCTGGACTTGCTTCTGTGCCCCCAGCGCCACTGATTTCTCAACGAACATTTGTTCGTTGTTTACTCTATACTCGCTTTGAAGGCTCAAGGCAGGCTACTCCTGAGATTTAACCTCTGCTATCACACCTGCTTGCAGTGTGTGAAGAAAATCGTTAGGGAGCATGGCTAGGTTGAGGATGATGTTCTTCAGAGAGCTGACAATAGACTTGTTAGCGGTTTCCTCCGCACTCAAAGATCCATTTGGTAGCATGATTGCCCAGAAATCTAGTGACCAAACCATCTCGGTTGCTTGAGTGGTCCCGGGTGCCAAAATCGTTGATGCAGTGTTGCTCTGTCATGCACCTACCTAGATCCTATTTGCCTAAATTTGCAAATCATGCAGATCCTACTGAATAGTACTCAGTGTCTTCTATTGCTATTTCTCAAACTACTGCAGCAGTTCTGCATGGTATCCCGCACCTTATCACCTATTTCATCTAGGTCACCATCATTCAAAGTAATTGGTCCAACGATGGCTTGGTGGCTTTTGTTTTCTTCCGTGACCCTTCCTCTTCCTACTCCTTATATAGCTTCACTCGGAAGGGAGTACTCTACTCATCCTAACCACCATCACCCTGCTCTGACTACTCTTCCTCCTCTGTTTGGGGCTAAGAGGACTTCTCACTCCTCTTGGAGTTGTGCCCTTCCTATTCTGCCTGTTTCTTCATGGCATGCTCCGCTTCCACTCGGCCCTTCTCCTCGGCCTCTTTTTTCCACTTCTCGGCCAACTGTTGAACCTCTTGCTTCACTGCCTCCTTCTTCTTTTTCTCCATGGAATTGCTAGTCCCTGCGGCTAGATCGGATGGCGAATGCCAATCTGTCAGTCAACGCTTGATGACCTCCTCAATAGCGTCATCTGTAGCAAGGTAGTGTAGGTCGAACCATTTTTTCTCTAGATCCTTTTGCTCTTGGATGTATACGCAGTGGAAGTCAGCTTTGAACTCCGTGCATCCTGAAAGTTGTTCAAACATGGTTGGTGAGAACTGCGGCTTCTTGTTGATGGTCGTGTGAATGCTCGCCTCCATCAGCACCTAAAGTACTTTTCTCTTTGTGACCCATTGTTACACAAAATTTTGTCACTGTCACTATAATCCCCATTCCTTGATCTTGGAGGACCTCTACAGTGAACCCTACATGCTTCCCCTTCATGAAGAAACTCCTATTGTGTCCTTCTTCATGAGTAGAACAATTTCCTTTTGCACCGTTTCCCCAACATCTTTTATTTTTCCCAGTTTACAAGACCAGCACTAATGGCCCTTGTCCTCCTTGTGCCGATATGCAGGGATTAACATTTTCCCTGGCACCGACCGGAGCAACTGAGCTTTGTTCTAGTTGCACCGGTCCTCTTATGGAAAGTATTTTAAATAAATAGTCGAAGCTTCTAGCTCTAGAAGCTTCGTAACGAAAGTATGGTAAATGGTTTGGCCGGATGGGGTCGTGGATGTCAGTTTGGGCTCCTTTCCCTTATAATGATGGAACTACCTCAAGAGATAAGACCTTCTCCCATGAGAAGAGGATCCATCTCCTATCCATTCATGCTATATAAACCTCCATTTTTCCCAAGCACAAGCTAGTGTTGAAGTGTTAATATTGGTGTGCTAGTGCTAATTGAGTTTGGAGTAAACAACAAGCTATTCATAGTTGTAGCTCTCTAGTTGTGTTAGGGAGAAGTGTGAATTTTGTTTAGTGTGAAGCCTAAAGGGAAGAGCCTTAAAAATACTATTGTTGAGGCCATCATGGAATGCTAGCAGAAGTGTGTGGGAACCTGGTTTTGTCGGAGGAGAACGACAACGTCAAGACAATGGTTGTAATCTCTTCTTGATTCAATATATATGCAACTATCGATTGATTTCCTACATGATTTTTCATCTTACATGTTCATGGCTTAATGTTTCTTGAGTTGTTAAGTAGGTTGAATTACAATCTATTTATTATCACAGTTGTTGTTTGCTGTCGTTTACTTGTTTCGGGTGTTTGAAGAAGGAAGCGAGAGATAGCTGGAGCGAGCAAGCAAGGACATCATCAAATGGGATAAGCATACTAAGAGGTAGGCCCTCTTAATTGGTTCTAACCTAAGGAAATATTCCATATAATGTATCAGTTGTGGCTAGACCTGCTATCGGGCTAGAGGAATTGTTTGTGTTGACACTCATAATTTTACTTCACCATGAATTGGCGACCATACTGGGGAAACAATCCTTCTGTTTGTCTTGTTTGAGATTTCATGATTTCGTGTGAACTTTTCTAGTTCCACTTTTCCCTTTGGTTCTGTTTCTTTTCTCTTGTTTACTGGTCTCAGTTTGAAATTCATAGTAGCAGATCTAGTCCCTGTTTTATTTTTTTTTTTCTTGGCTCCCTTGCTCGACAAACTTAATCTGATGACAGTTGTGTCGATCAGCTCGATATGTTGAGAAACAGTCACACCAACCGACCTCTAGCACTTATTTTCAGTTAGGCAGTTGCACTGATGCCTGTAAATGAAGATTAGGGTTTGTCCCCAATGTTGGCCAGTGTGTTTTTCTCTCATGATTTCAACCCCATAAGCCTTTTAGACCATTTTCTCCCTGACTAGAAATTTTCTTTTCATTTGTTTTTGTTTTCTTGTTGGCTTATCATCTTTCTGCTTGATTTCTTGAGTCATTGGCTGGTTAGTGACACTAGGGCATCTAGATCATCATCCATTTAGTTGATTTTGAACTCAGTAAGTTGAGTCGTAGGTGTACTTACTCCTTTCATTTCATTTGCGGTCCTTTTACAACTTTGACCTCCATTACACAAGTTTGAAAAGTTTTCGTTTCCTTGTCTAAACTTTTCTTTTCTGGCATGGATTACATTGCTTGTCTTGTTTTTGGTAAAGTATGTGCTTCATTAGTCTGAACGAGTCTCTCTTTTCGTGTTTTCATTTCCTTGAAGAGCTAATTACCTTGAAAAAAATTTCATTGTAGTATGCAAAAAATTAATTTCGTTGTTTCATGAAAAAGTATGAAATTCTAGTTTGTTGCATCATTATGCTACGATAGTCAGGATCATTAAAAACTAGGATTGCATTGGCATTTGAAAAGGAAAATAAATCTTTTTTCTTTTGAAAGGACTGTTATAAACGTGCTTGTCAGGAAATTAGGAATTGGAATGCATTTTTCATTAGTTTATTTTTTCAAAAAGTGAAGTAGTGAAAGATCATTTTGCTTTCAATTGCTTGGTTGTTTGAATTTGATTGTATAGTTTCTACCCTCTCTAGTGTAGTCAATTCATCGAATTGAAAGGGTCTTGTCTCATTTAGTTGCATTTAAGGTTTTTTGAGTTGCATCGCTAAGGCTTGAAAACTGAAACATAACTCAAGATAAACTTTAAAATGAACTCAATTAACCTAAGGTGCATTTGACATTTAACGATCATATCTAGAATGTCTAGGCTAGAGATGTGTTCTGGCATCTTTAGACCTAGCAGCTGTCATTAGCTTCGGCATTAGGTAGTGCTAGTACGAATTTGTGCTCCCTGTACCATCATGTATATAAAGGGAGACCCCACTAGGCTGCATTCTGTTATCCACAGGAAGTCGAGTTTGCTGCCTTGTAAGCATGATACACCGAACACAACATTTAGGGAGATTGCTTGCCCGTACTTCTCGGTTCGCCGGGAGGTATTTTGTAGCTCACAGTTACTTGGTAATCCTTTTTCCTAGATTATCCAGAGTATTCATCTTTGTCTTTTTGACTCGTTAAGTTTAAAATATCATCGAGCACTTTTTCTTTCGAGCTCGTTAACTTTGAAAGCGACTAGAGTCACCTTTTGCCCTTTTCTCGACTCTTAAAACATGAAAAAGCAAAGTTTTGTTTCAGTGTTCTAAAATTAACTTCCCATGAAATATTCATGGTTAAAGTTATATTCATTAGTAATTCTTTAGGGTCGATTCCAATGGAAACATTTCCAGAATCTACCAGTCAAGGATTTCCCTTAGATGGGAATCCTGGTCCTTTTCCATCTTTTGGAAACCTTGGTACCCCTTATATGGCAATGTTGTCCCTTTCTGGGTTAACCATTGGTCTACCTGTCTAGTTGTTTTCGAACTCAGTGGTCCTGAGTGTCCTGACTAATGTCCAAACATCCCCTTCATTTGAATCACATCACGTTGATTCTACGGTTTACCTCTCCCCTTCTTCCCCTATTTCTTCCTCTTCCTCTTCTAATTCACCTGGTGAAATCTTGAAATCTAGTAACCAAGAAGCTAAGAAGAAGAAGAAGAAGTCAAATAAGCGAGAGGACAACTGTAAGACTGTTACTCCAAATGCACCTCCTGTAGACAAACCTTTTGATCCTCCATAGAAGGTTAGATTCCCTTGTAAGATGTGTAAGGGTGACCATTTCCTTTGAGACTGTCCTGGCATTCCCAAAGTCTTAGAGGTGTGGTCTCAAGACCTGAACCGACCGTCCCTGTCAACCTCTGGAGATCATGTTGATGCTACGCCTTCAGCTAATGATGGTAAGAAGAAGGGAAATATTAGATGCCCCTATAGGTTATGTGAAGGGATGCATCTTCTTCACCTTTGTCCTCTTATGGATAAAGCTTACAAAGTTTTGGAAAACTTGCAGCTCCTCAACCCCAAATTCCTCTTGGTTATCAGAGGCTTTCTTCTAACCCCCTCCTAGTCGGTAAAGAGATTGACTTGGATTCATCTCTTACCCATCCTTCTCTTCCTAAGCATGAACCTTTTGTGTCTGTTCTCGACCAACCATTGGTCAAAAAGAGTGTCGACTTGGCTCTGCCTTCAGTTGTTCACTTTGTTCCCGAAGAGAGTAGTGATCATACTACTCATGTTCTTCTCATCTCCTCAGAATCCCACGAATCAAAGAGTGACCCTCCCATCCCAGTTGTTCAGGAGAGTCCTTCTATTCCTGTACAACATGGGGGCAATTGTATGATACCCCCACCAAGTAGTTTTTTTGCTTCTTTTGATTGGAGTCAATTAACTGCATTCCGCCTCCCATCCTATGTGCCTTTCCAGATCACAGTACAAGCCTATAATATGGTAGTACATGGCACTCTATTAGATGAAGGTGCATCTATTAGCATCATGTCTTCTACTACTTGGAAAGCTTTGGGTTCCCCATAGCTTGTGCCTATCACCCAGAATCTGTTGGCTTTCAATAGAGGAACCAGTCAGCCCTTAGGTATCCTTCCGAAGTTCCCTATTACTTTGGGATGAAAGACCATCTATATAGACGTGATGGTAGTCCAAGGACCCTTAGATTTCAATCTTCTCCTTAGACATGACTATGTTTATGTCAGGGGAGCTCTTGTCGCTTTTCAGTGTGGTTTGTTTTCCACACAAAGGGAGAATAGTGACCATTGATCAATTGTTATTCATTGGTCACCAGGTGCCTCCTTTGCAACCATCGTCCCCTATTAGCTCTTGTTTGCAAGTAGTACCCTTGCTGCCACATGTCAATTATGTGGGTACCTGTTCCATCTCTGCGTCTGTTGATGATCACACAAATGGTATTGTACATTATGTACTGGGGGAATTGGAACCCGATCTGTCTTTGGTACCAAATGACAAGTATTCTTCCTAGAGTGTGGTTCTTCCGTCTAGTGAAGACCTCTTGGGAGCCATGTTCTCGTATGGTCCATGATCAGATTAGCTAGGATAGTTCTTTTTCTTGTGTCAACGTCGTTAAAAAATGAAATAGTGTATAAGGATAGTTCCTAGTCTTGTGTCAAGCTTTTTAAAAAATGAAACAAGGGGTCAAAGCATGGTTCTTGGTCTTGTGTCAAGCTCCTTAAATGAAAGAAGGAGTCATGAGGATAGTTCCTAGTCTTGTGTCAACCTCGTTAAAAAATGAAACAAAGTGTGTGATCATATTTTTTTGTCTTGTGTCAAGCTCATTAAAAAATGAAACAAGGGTCTCAAGGATAGTTCTTTTACTGTGTCAACCTTGTTAAAAAATGAAGCACCTCCCTTTTCCAAATCGCGTCTTTTTTTAAGATCTCATAAAATCCCAGTCGAGTCTTTCCAAGATCTCGAAAGTGAACCTTTATTCCATCCACCTAGTTGAACTCAAATGAATCTAGGGGGCATGTACCTTGATTGAGTCACTATGTCGGGGGCATGCGAACTTATAGCAAGCATAGTTTTTCGTTTCAAGCTTCTGTAAACATGAAACTGAATCCAAGCAGAGTTCTCCATGGTTCAAGCTTGTTTAAAAATGAACCCATGCCCAATTTACATCTTGTGATTGCCATTTTTATCAGCTAATTTCTGCTAGATGAGCCTTGGTTGTTTCATTCCATCGCCACCATCTCTTTGGCCGATCATATGCTTTCACTTGGTTATTTTTCCTTTCATGAGGGACCACAGCGATGAGTGGTTTTATTAGCCAGACTCTTGACCATTACATGTTTTGAGCAGTTCCACCATTGCCAGAACCTGTTGCTACCCTTTATACCACGCATTCCCCCAGGACGAGTCACCTTTAAGCTCTTTTCTGACTCGTAAAAAATGAAAAGATTGCAGAGTACTTTTTCCTTTTGACTCTTAAAAGCGAATGAAATGGGGGGTCCACTTTCAAGCTCTTTTCTGACCCTTTAAAAGAAAAAAGATAGTCGAGCACTTGTCATTTTGAACTCATTAACGGATGTGAAACATCGTGCGCCCAGTATAAGTTTACCCCTTTTTCAGGTTGGGACGCACTATTTATGAAAAAGGTACTCCTTCACTGAAATGGTCAAGCGGTTCTCTCAAGTATTGTTTTCTACCTTTTCGGGCTCGAGAGACACAAACGTATGAAAAGGGACCATGCAGAGTTTTCTTTTCCATGTCTTTTTCAAACTCTCTAAACATGAAAAAAAATACCGAGTTATGCCTTTGTCGAACTCGTTAAAATATTAAACAACATCGGATTCGTCATCATGACAAACATGAGCTTCTCCTTCCTAGGGCTCGTTAAACTTACTAGGTCGGATTCATCTAAAGGATGAACTTACAGTGCAATCATATGTTATCCCTTTCAAGCTTGTGATTAAAAAATAAATGGGGTACCTGCCAGAAATGGTGGGGGAAAATTTGGAAATCTAATCAGTTGTGTCAGCAGCTCACTCTTGAACATGACACTTTCTACTTCGTGTCAGGTTAGGATATCCTCCTTTTTATCGTTGACCTTCCTCGGTTGGGCTAATTCATTTTTGCTTTCCATTTTGATCTTTGTCATGTCATCATGACCACCGATCCTATGGATCCAAAAGTTGCCAAACTTCCAGTCGTGTCGCCGATATGTCCAAGAGTTTTCCTTTTGCAGTTATATTTACTTTTGATTCTCTGTATCATCCAAAATCATTTTGCATCCTTTTCTCTTGTGTCGATGATGTGGGATACATTATGGACCTCCTTTGATACAGTCACTTTCCATTGATTTGAACTCATTATCTGAGAAGTTGAATGAGAGACTCCCTTCCAGTACCTTAGAGCTTGCATGCCATAATGGTAATTACTTCGCACTCGATGACAAGTTCACATCATTGGCTTTCGATCGGGTGATTTCACGGGTGTTCGACTTCAGTTCCTCTATTCACATTCCATAGATTGTGCTGATAGTACCTTGAGGACCATTGTCATTATTGGTGGTTTCTCTCGCGCTTGTTAACAGTTTACATCATTGACTGGTAATCAAGCGACTTTCTAGCATGTTCGACGTCAACACATATATTCACATGTTAGAATTTGTACTTTGATTGGGTTGTGTTGGAGTGCAAGACCCTAGACTCAAATCACAAAAGTCTAGGTTTTGAAGTGATGTGACATGGTTATGTTGATATACATGTCTCTTTCAGATGGATGGCTGTGACCATACCATGAGTTATCATATGTGATCCTCTTTATAGGATGGTTGTGCCCATACCTAGATCCATTTACATGATCATTCTCTGGGTGGTTGCATCCATACCACAATTCATGTATCATTTGACAGAGTTTTTCAGTTATGTATATGTAACTGTACTTTCTTGCGGGTTTTCCGATGATAGAGTATGGTTCCCCACATTGATTCATAAAGCATTTCATCCCTCACTCTAGTTCGAACTTCACGCTCTAGGGGGCATATGTTACAAAGAATTTTGTCACTGTCCCTGTAATCCCCATTGCTTGATCCTGGAGGACCTCTATAGTGAACCATACATGGTTTCCCTTCATGAAGAAACTCCCATTGTGTCCCTCTTCATGATCAGAACAATTCCCTTTTGCACCATTTCCCCAACATCTTTTGTTTTTCCCAATTTACAAGACCGGTGCTAACGGCCCTTGTCCTCCTCGCGCTAATATGCAGGGATTAACACAATCCCTAGAGCCAACCAGAGCGACTGAGCTTTTCTCGAGTCGCGCCGGTCCTCTTATGGAAAGTTTTTTAAATAAGGAGCCGAAGCCTCCAGCTCTAGAAGCTTTGTAACGAAAGTCTAGTAAATGGTTTGGCTGGATGGGGTCGAGGATGTCAGTTTGGGTTCCTTTCCCCTATAATGATGGAACTGCCTCAAGAGATAAGACCTTCTCCCATGAGAAGAGGATCCATCTCCTATCCATTCTTGCTATATAAACCTCCCTTTTTCCCAAGCACAAGCTAGTGTTGAAGTGTTAATATTGGTGTGCTAGTGCTAATTAAGTTTGGAGTAAACAACAAGCTATCCATAGTTGTAGCTCTCTAGTTGTGTGAGGGAAAAGTGTGAATTTGGTTTAGTGTGAAGCCTAAAGGGAAGAGGTTTAAAACTACTATTGTTGAGGCCATCATGGAATGTTAGCAGAAGTGTGTGGGAACCTAGTTTTGTCAGAGGAGAATGGAAACGTTAAGACAATGGTTGTAATCTCTTCTTGATTCAATATATATGCAAATTTCTATTGATTTACTACATGATTTTTCATCTTACATGTTCGTGGCTTAATGTTTCTTGACTTGTTAACTAGTGTTGAGCACGAGATCCCCCAAGGGAAGTTTTGGGGCTTAGAGCCCAGATTCTAGTAAAAAATGATAACTCCGATGAAAATACTCCGCATATTGTGGGCACGGAGTGCGTAGCTTGTAAACGATTCATAGGGTTGTCCACCCTTAATTTTGTAATGTAATGTCGGCTGTAGAGATATACCCATGGTCTGTAGACCATGGGATTGTATAAATAGAGCGAGGCTTTAAGTAGCTAAGACATGACGATAAGGATGAAGAGTTGAGTCATATTTGAATTGTAAAGTCTAGTTGTGGTTTGTAGAGTAGGAGAAGGCTCTGCAACTAAATGGATAGAGGCCTAGTAGTCCACAGCTGAGTTCGCGGACCCCTATAGCTGAGTGTGCAAGGTGAGTCGAGTCTGTAAGAGTTAGAGAATTAATAAAGATAAGTTTCATATCCATTTTGCGTATTTATTTCTTGTTTTATGCATCTGTTACATTGAATATACATTGCAATTTTAATGCTTATATGATGCGTGAATATGTATGAATGTGTTGATTAAGTGAATGCAAGGTAGAATATTTGTTTACGCGAAGTTAAATAACATTTGTAAGAAGATAAGTAAGACTCAAGGTGTAATTTGGGGAAATAGCGTAGGTCACTGCCATAGCAGCGCGAAAGCATCTGAGCCCCTGGTTAAGGCTGCACAAAGGCGATTATAACAGATTGTGAAGGTATTGAATGTTAGGACAGTGCGCGAAGTGACCTGTGTGGAGGTAGGCATAGTTGCACTAAATTGATACCTCAGACATCTCAAGGGTGCGGAAACTTGTTTCCAGCATCCCCCCATACTACTTCAAGTGAGACTTCAGTCCACGCTCCACGGGCTGATGCTGAAAGGGCCAGTAGTGTAGGGATTTGTTTGGCTAACTACCTCTGAACCTGGGTCAGGCCTCCTCAAGTCAACAAATGGTTCCATTGCTGGGACCAAAATCTGCATAGATATGTCTGATGTCATATCATTGGAATCCAACTAAGAAGGAAATTGAAGGCTGGTTGGATAGAAGAATTCACGAGTTCGCAGCACAGGAGAACAAGAACCTGCGATTGTCAAAATAAGAGTGTTTGGACTGCTACCTGTACATGGATATACACAAAATCTTCTTTGCGTCCTTCCCTACTGAGTTATATGAGTGGATCACGATGCTAGCCGATAGCCAAGGAAGGTGGAAGCTTGGCAATCCTATTGTGTGGACCCCAGAGTTAGTGCGAAGGTTGGAAGCATCAGAGGATAAGATCGTGTGCGTCGTTGATCCTTGGCTCGATAGGATTATAGGAGGATCCATTATTGAGTTCGCGGTCGACACCTCAGTCAGATATAGCAGGGCAGAGTGACACTTTCTCAAAGGACCACGAGGTAAGTACGTAAGATATTTGAATACTTGGATTAAAATGTTATTGTGCAAAAAGAGGGTTATGCAATTACCTGGATGTTCGGGGCTATGCAAAGTGGAAAAACCTACAGGAACGAAGGAAGTAAGGGACCAAAAAATAGCCCCTTAATTTCATCTCCGCGAGGGGACGAGGAAGAGCTCATGAAGGTCTCTCCACGAAGCACGATTCATTTGATAAGGCAAAAAATTCCAGGAATACCACCCCTAACACCTGCCACTTGTTACAAAAGTATACATAAAATTTGCAACAGTTGTTCTGCAACTTTTATAGGTCAGTGGGAAACGATGAGTGCACTTGTAGAAGCTATGTGTTGATGATGGATAGAACTCCCACCTACAGAGTTTAGGGTGAAACATGGCCCCTTGATGAAAATGTAGGAATGGCACAAACAGGATTTCAGCGGCGCGGACGAGGTCGAGGAGAAGGAGGACCTGGAAGAGGTCGCGGACAGTTGATATGTTACAATTGCAGAGGGCCAGGACATTATGCCCGTGATTACAAAAATCCAACGTGCCCATCGTGTTTGCATTGCAACTTGTTTGATCATGAGATAGAATATTTTCCTACACTGATAGCTAGGATACACGACAAAGGAGCGCTACCACCTCCCCCAAACTCAAAACCTACAGATGATGAGGTTTGAGTCGCGTGAGGAAGATTCAAATTTGAACATTGTGCTCCGAAGTGGAATCACGACGGGAGATGAAAAAGGCAAACAACCAAAAGATAGTACGTGGGTTCGCAAAGCTCCGGTGAAAGAAGCAGAGTTTGATTTGGAGCGCACTCAGGAAACCTTCATGGAAGCTAAGAAGAGCTTCATTGATGCCTCCATTTCAAGAAGCAGAGATAGATTGGAGTCGGAGATGGACCCATCTATGCTCACAATGTTCCTGGAAACATGTATGAAGTTACTACGCGACGGTAAGGTTGTAAAAGGATTATAGGAACTCATTAATAGATGCGCTGAGACCATGCCAGGAGAACCACATGTAGTCCAGAAGATTGGAAAGCATAAGACGAGGATGGGGAGAAATGAGGTTAACCATGCAGATTGGAGAATATGAAATGGACCAAGTAATTTTGGATTTAGGATCGGATGTGAATGTTCTACCGAAGCAGACATGGGAATGAAAGGGGTGACCTACACTGCAGTGGTCCCCCATTCAGCTGTGAATGGAAAACCAACATAAAATAATACCCATGGGGCGATTGTAGGGAATAACCATGGATATTGAGGGAGTGAGCGCGCTAGCAGACTTTGAAGTGATAGAGATTGTTGATGATAGCAATCCCTACCCCGCGCTCTTAAGAATTGATTGGGCCACTGACATGAATGGGGTGATTAATCTGAAAAAGCAGAAAGTGATTTTTGAAAAGAAGTCACTACGCATAATTATACCCCTGGACCTTGCTGAAGGATCGCGCTATACGGAGCCAGTGCATGACTATGAAAGTGATGACGATTTGGACTAAATCTATAAGATAACAGCACGAAACTAGGACTGGGTGAATCCCACCGCGGATAGGCAGATTGCATGGGAGTGTGAAAGCTCCTGTACTTCAGATTCAGATGAGGAGACAGAGCGATGGCATAATTGGTTACATGAGGTAACTACAATGAATTTTAATATGATGACAAGGTCGATGCACTGCGTATCGACAAAAGTAAGAGAACTGCCTAATTATGATGGTCTAAGTGAGGTAGATATCTTCTTGAATAAATTTGAAAGGGAGGTGCCTGAAAAGCAATGCTTTCAGGCCTTGGACTGGGTACTATGCACTACACCTATGAGGTGTTGGGGTATGCACAAAGGGAGCTTTGACAACTGGCACGAGTGTAGGGGAATGATGCACACACGATTTGGGAAGCCTAGGGTGCAACTGATAGATAATTACAATGGGCAGGATGATCCACACACACATTTGGACAAGTGGACGCAGGCCTATGGAGAAAAGCCACAACCTGAGTGGGTGCACCTGTTGTGCATGGATTCCCCCTCCCCACAGCATGTTTTGGGGCTCAAAGCCCAAGTTTTGAATATGATTGTTGTAAAGACTCCGCGAATTGCGGGTGCAGAGTGCAAATTGTATGTTAGAGACATAGGGTTGTCCACCTTAAGTTTTGAATGTAGTGTCGGCCTACCCATGGTCCACAGACCATGGGATTGTATAAATAGAGTGAGGCTCTAAGTTGTAAAGATAATTAGAGATACATGGACAAACGAATGGAGTCTAGAAGATAATGAGAATAGAGTAAAGGTCTAAGTGCTTTGGGTTGTAGTAGTAGGAAGAGGCTCTGTAGCTAAGTGCCCAGAGGCCTAGTAGAGTCTGCAGTTGAGTGCGCAAACCCCTGCAATTGAGTGTGTAGGGTGGAGTCGAGTCTATAACCAAGGAAGAAGAATAATAAAGAGAAGTTTGATTCCAAATCTTGTGTATCTGTTCCTGTGCTATTTCCTATTTAATTATATTGTTTTCTTTATCGCGCACACTTATATGAATGTTGAACACTATTAAATATAACTAGACACATATTGATAAGCTAAGTGATCGACTAATATCGGGTTAATAGTAAGGAATTGGGTAATAACACGGATTGGGCCCCGAGTAGGGCTACGCAAAGACAATATCGTAGGCCACGAAGTACTGATAGGTGCGTGTAGTGATGTGCGTGTAGGATCAAACCGTAGACCACCAAAAATCATCAAACATCTCTAGGGTGCGGAAACCCGGTTCTAGCACCCTCCCATACTACTTCGGTTGAGACCTCAGTCCATGCTCCATGGACTGTTGTCGAAAGGGCTAGTAGTACCAGGATTTTTTTGGAAAAATAACCTCTGAACCTGGGTCAGGCCCCTACAAGCCAACAAATGGTTCCATTTTCGGGACCGGGATCTGCATAAGGGATGTCTAATGTCGTGTCACTGGAACCCAACAAAGAAAGAAATTGAATGGTGGTTGGACAAGAAGATTCACGAGTAGGAAAACAAGAATCTGTGAGTATCTAAGGAATAGTGGCTGGAGCACTACTTATATACGGAAATCCACAAACTTTTCTTTGCATATTTTCCTTATGATTTGTATGAGTGGATCACAAAGCTATCAGATAGTCAGGGAAGGTGCAGGCTTGATAAACCAATCGTTTGGACTCTGGAATTAGTGCGCAAATTAGAAGCATCAGAAGATAAGATTGCACAGGCTGTGGACCATTGGCTCGATTGAATTATAGGAGGATTTATCACTGACTTCGCGGTAGATATGACCATTAGCTACAGTGAGGTGGAACGACACTTCCTCAAAGGACCGCGAGGTAAGTAAACATAATGCTTAGAAGCAGTATCACCACCGGAGATGATAAAGGTAAGCAGCCAGAAGAAAGCGCGTGGGTTCGCAAGGCTCCTACAAAGGAACCTGAATTTGATTTGGAGCGCGAAGGAGACATTCATGGAAGCTAATAAGAGCTTCATGGAGGCTTCCACTTCAGGTAGTAAGGATCAACAAGAACTAGGGATGGATCCTTCAATGCTCACTACCTTTCTGGAGACATGCATGAAACTGTTGCGCGACAAGAAGGTAGTAAAAGGACTATAGGAACTTATCACTAGGTGTGCAGGGTCAGGAGAACTGAGCATGGTCCAAAAACTTGGAAAGCATGCATTGTGCACAGGAAGGGAAATGAGGTTGACTGCACAAATTGGCGAGTATGAAATAGATCAGGTAATCCTGGATCTCAGATCGGATGTGAATGTACTGCCAAAACAAACATGGGAACGCATGGGCAGACCCACACTGCAATGGTCTCCTATTCAATTGCAAATGGCAAACCAGCAGAAGATCCTCCCCATGGGGAGATTGCAAGGGGTAACGGTGGATATTGAAGGTGCGAGCGTGTTGGTGAATTTCGAAGTGATAGAGATTGATGATGGCAGCAATCCCTATCTCGTGCTACTGGGCATAGACTGGGCCACTGATATGAACAGAGTCATAAATCTGAAGAAGTGCAAAATGATCTTTGAGAAAAAGTCACTACGCATAGTAGTACCGCTAGATCCGGCCGAAAGAGCGCAATACACTGAACCGGTGCGCGACGATGATAGTGATGATGATCTTGATTGCATCTACAAGATAACCGTGTGAGAACAGGATTGGGTGAACCCAATTGCAGATGGTAGGATTTCGTGGGAGAGAGAAAGCTCCTACACTTCGGATTCAAATGAAAAAAATAGAGCGATGGCAGAATCGGCTGCACGAAGTAACAATGCTTAATTGTAACATGATGATAAGATCACTATGCTACGTAAACACGGAGATAAGGGATCTACCTAGTTATGACGGGTTAACAGTGGTGGATTACTTTCTGAACAAATTTGAGAGCCAAGTACCGGAACAACAACATTTTGATGCTCTTAAATGGGCATTGCGCGCTATGCCCGCAAGATGGTGGGGTACGCACTGGCAAAGTTTTAAGGATTGGCGTGAATGCAGAAGGAGGATGCACCTATGATTTAGAAAACCACAACTACGGATGAGAGTTGGTTACGAGGGGAAAAAAAATGTACGCGTCCACCTTTCTCGATGGGTATAGACATATGACATGTTTCCCACCCAAGTGCACACCACTCCCAGGATAAAGAATCGGAACACAACGCAATGGCAGGAAAGGCAAATTGTGCCAAAGATTATCCATGGAGAAGCATTCAACAAGATGTGTGACGTGTTGAACAAGGTTCAACAAGTGAGATGCACTGACTGGGACTTGTGCATACCAGCGGTTCGATGGGTCTATGCGACCATATGAAAAACCATGATCGTCAAAACAATTCTAAGGAGGCGGAATAAGGGTCTATGCGACCATATGAAAAACCATGATCGTCAAAACAATTCTAAGGAGGCGGAATGTAATCTCTAAGGAGCATGCGAAGATGAATCCATGCGTAATAGCACCCACAAGTGTGACAGTGCGCGAAGCCTAGGACGAGGAAATCACATAGCTATGCGAATTAGAACACATAACACTTCAGGAATCCATTCGGCAAGGGAACCTTAGACTTCGCGAACTTGAAAAGTACTGGGTACGGCTAAGAAAAAAAAAGCATTTTGATGGACGCAAAGGTCAAGAGGTGGGAAAACAAGATCAAGTGAGCATGTCTTGTTGATAAACCAAGGATGGCAAGGCAAGGTGCAGATGATCATACTAGTGAATTAGAAGACTATCACCGAGATTTAATTAGTCTGCTGACATGGCTAGGACCGCATATCACCAAACACAGTAACTAGGGGAGTGCACTACATACAGTAGAGCGCGCGGAGCCAACTTCCACGAGGAAAAATGAGGATTTTCTGCGGACTATACAGGAGGGTGAGATGGAGCCTCGCACAGGTGGTGTGACCACTTGACTAGCCGTCGAAAGAACAATTTTAGCACTCAAGGTAGCTGAAAGGGAGTGCTAGACTATAAATTATTCTACCTGGGAGTTGCACGCTCCAATGGGGGTGCGCAGGAACAACCTGTCACAAGGTTCGCGCCCATGCAGAGGGGGATGCATGCCCCGTAGATAGGCTGGGAAGTGACCATTAGTGTCACTGTTCATGACGGGATTTTTGATTTGAGGCCAAATGGAGCGGTCGGTGGGCATTTAAGACAGGAGTTATGGGCAAGATTTCGGAAAATCTGCCGCCAAGAAAGCATTGATGGCCTGGAATTGGGGGGAATGGTCGAATTTGAATTCAAAAGGTGTTATAAAATCTAAGAGCTAGCTAGCAAACAACACTTGGTCAATTGATATTTGAGCGGTTGAACAGAGCGCAAAGTGTTGAGAGCTGAGCAATAATAGAAACTTTAAGTTCGCGAAAGACCACATACAGTGCAAAAATGATGATGGCCACTAAGGATGGGTTGGGCATTGAAGAAGAATAGCCGACAAGGCCTTGCAGACCCCTATGGTCCACAATGTTCCCAAAGCCACTAGGGCTGTGATAGAAATCCATAAATCACCCCAGACGCCGAGGCTAAAGAAAGATAAGCAGGCAATGGGACCAGTATGCATGTCCCCAAGGAATCTGTGGCATAGTAAGTTATCAATAAAAGAAAAAGGCAAGGCAATCACCATTGAAACAAATGAAGAGGAAGAGGACTTGCAGGCTCTAATTACCGCAGTAGAGGAAGAAGAAGACGTGGAGGATGGCATCCAACTGTTGTGCTCTGCAGCGAAATTGCCCGAGTATGTCCCTCTGTGAAAAGGGAAAACCAAAATACCAAAGGATCTGGATGCAACGAAGAGTGCACTCCAGACCCCGCTCCTCCCCGATGGAATCACCTTTGAGGGTCTGCTTCTAGGATGCATGCCCAACTTGAAATTTGAAAATTGGGACCTCGCAGACAGCGAGAAGTTCCCACACTTAGAAATGGTGAACCTGATGAAACAGAATACAGAGGAGCTGTCGATAACGTTAGAGCTGCGAAAATGGCTACGTGGTGTGGAAAAGGCTAGGTTGCTTCATCTGCTATGGATACCACATTTCCACCACGTGCCCATCACCATTTTTATCATCAGGTAGCTGCTTTGCCTAGTGCATGATGGGTACTTATGGCTGGAGGAGCCTATTCCCATCACGACAGATCTCATCCATCGAATTTCTCGGCTTCCCTGTAAGGGAAAGGACCCTGCGACGATAGTAGGGAAAAGCAATGACTTGGCTCTCGCAGAGGCCATGAAGACAAAATATAAGCTCGAGAAGAAAAAGAGGGGTTATATCACCAGTATCAAGGATAAAACGGTGTGCGTAGCCACCCAACTCCTGGCCAGTAAAGTAATGAGAAAATGTCGCGCCGATGAAGTACCAGCACTGGTAGTTACACTGGCAAAATAGTCTACGGAAGGGGTCCAGTTCAACTGGGCTGAGTTCCTCTGTGAAGAGTTTTTTCTCAACTGCTAGGAGGCCTAGGAACAAGGTAAGACCTTCCACTACGCGTGGTTTCTCTTATCCATCTTGCTGGTAGCAGGAGAACTGTCAGAGGACAACTAGTTCCTGAGCATCGACCAAGACTTACCAGAGGCCGCAAAGTATGCTTCGCTCTCGGCCACCAAGAACGTGAAACGGTTTCACGATACCAAGATTTTTTGGGTGCTCATGGAGGCAAGCAACCAAATTTGCATTAATAGGAGGCCATGCCTGTCCTCCACAGTGCACAACAATCTACAAAGTTTTGCAGATTTCAAGGCAGACATGCACAATATCTACATCAAGGCGCGAAAAGATACGGCGCAGCAGTGGACAAAGCTCCCATTCATAGACACTGACGACACAATCTTTATGGTGTTAGAGACATGGCCTCCCAAGTGGCGTGCCTTGGATGTGGCGAAGTTGGAGAAGACAGCAATGCAGAAAAGGAAGGATGATGCCAAGATGCGCGTCACCCAACTGACTGAGAGAAGGCAGAACGAAAAAATGGTAGCCAAGGTCAGGGCAGTCCGCGAAGTGGCATAGGCAACCACGGAGCAAAAGAAGGCCACCGAAGCAGCAACAACAACGCAGACAAAAGAGGCCATAGAGGAAGGCCAAGTAGTGTCTACAGGGTAGGAGGCAGAGGACACAAAACTTACAGAAGAGAGCACGGACCCAAGGACAACCTCTACATAGCTCAAGCAGTCGTGCATCAGAAAGATTGGGCCCAAGAAATAAGGTCAAGGCCTCGAACTTGGCCATCGACTTGATCACCTTAATTGAAGGTGATCTCCATGACATCAGTGAGACAGTTCACGATGTCACTAGTGAAGCACTCCAAGACTTTATGACGGAGCAACAAACTGTGTTGGGGACCCTAAGGGTGCAACTACAGGAGTTATAGGTGTAGCCCTGCAGGAGGGTACCTTGTCTACCCACATCGTAGCAGGCACGTTAGCAGCTAAACAGATGCTCTGCGCAAAGATGGGCAATATGATAACCTTGCCAGAGGGAGCACTAGTCTCGAAGAACACAATGGATCGGGTGACGCTTAATACAATGAAAGACATTGGCCTTAACTTGGTTACCCTTCCCTGTGAAACACTTTATCAGCTGCAGGATGGGATAACAGCAGAAATCCACTCCAGAGAGAGCTGCGCAATCTAGGTTCTAAGCGAGGAGAATATTAATATAGAACAGCTTAGCTTGTAGAATGACGAGTTGGTGTCGCAGAACCGATAGTTGGTACAGATAGTTGACGACGCTAGCCAACACATCCCAGAGTTATCCATTGTAGTGGACCTACCAATAGAAGTGTGGATCCACTGTTTGGCAAGTGAAGTCCGTAACGCGCACGAGGAAATAACAAGAGTGCAGCTAGAGTTGAATCTCTAGATTGCTGAGCTATGACTGAAGGTGCAGCCTTCCACTCCCCCAGAGGTCAGAGAACAGTGCACCAGCACTATTGCAGCAGGGATGGAAGAGATTGGAGGTGTAGTCCACAACTGTACCAACATGTTGGAGCAGGTGTTGGAGGTCCTCACTACATTGCAGGCGGACCCCAACATTCAGCAGCAAGATACCGAGGCATGCGAACTCCAGCAAAAATATGATAGCATTAGAGGGACTGTGCAAATAGTAGTCCTTACTTAGCGGCTTGCAAGGATGCAGCAGGCCAAGGCTTTAAAAGAGCAGGTGGATGCGGCATGCCACAAAGAAGCAGTTCTAAAAGTGCGCGTCTAGCCGTGGATTGATGAAGCCTTCACAATCATGATGGATATTGAAGGAAAGCTTGCACAGATTCAAGGAATGCATGCACAGATGTAGCGCAGCACGCCAGAAATAGAGGGTTCAGAAGAAAGAATGTAGGAGGTTCAACAGGCAGCAGCTCAGTGCGCTGTCAACATTTAGGCCGTTCAGGACCATCTGGAGGGACTCCACGCCAAGATCGTCGCGCCGACAGAGTGACTCGAGGACGAGTCATGATTTTTGTGTTGGGGGCCTATTGGGCATGGAATCCCCCCCCACAGCATATTTTAGGGCTCAAAGCCCAAGTTTTATTATTATTGTTGTAAAGACTCCGCGAATTATGGGCGCGGAGTGCAAATTGTATGTTAGAGTCATAGGGTTGTCCGCAATTAGTTTTGAATGTAGTGTCGACCTACCCATGGTCCACAGACCATGGGATTGTATAAATAGGATGAGGCTCTAAGTTGTAAAGATAATTAGAGATACATGGAGAAACGAATGGAGTCTAGAAGATAGTGAGCATAGAGTAAAGGTCTAAGTGCTTTGGGTCGTAGTAGTAGGAAGAGGCTCTACAGCTGAGTGTAGAGAGGCCTAGTAGAGTCCACCGCTGATTGTGCGGACCCCTGCAGCTGATTGCACAGGGCAGAGTTGAGTCTGTAACCAAGAAAGAAGAATAAGAAAGAGAATTTTGATTCCAAATCTTGTGTATCTGTTCATGTGCTATTTCCTATTTAATTATATTGTTTTATTTATCGCGCACACTTATATGAATGTTGAACACTGTTAAATATAACTAGACACATACTGATAAGCTAAGTGATCGACTAATATCAGGTTAATAGTAAGGAATTGGGTAGTAACATAGATTGGGCCCTGAGTAGGGCTACATGAAGATAACATCGTAGGCCGTGAAGTATTGATAGGTGCGCATAGCGATGTGCGCATAGGGTCAAACCGCGGACCACCGAAAATCATCAGACATCTTTAGGGTGTGGAAACCTGATTCTAGCACCCTCCCATACTACTTCGGGTGAGACCTCAGTCCGCGCTCTGCAGACTGTTGCCGAAAGGGCCAGTAGTACCAGGATTTGTTTAGCTAAATCAACTTTGAACCTGGGTCAGGCCCCTACAAGCCAACAATGGGCCACTCAGATGAGTTGCGCACTGGAATGTTATGATGTAACTGCTGAAGAAGAAGATGAAGATCCATGAAAAATTAACATTCTAGAGACGGAAGGCCACCACGAGGTTCATGGACCACAGAATGAGAACCCTGACATAACCGCACCGGTGAAGACTAAGTAGGTAAACATTGGTACTGAGGCAAAACCTAAATTCGTGAATATTGGAGACTATTGGGATGATGCGATAGTGGATAAGGTCGCTGAACTACTCCGTGAATATCAGGACTTACTCCCAACCAAGTTTACAGATTTAAAGGGAATACTCAGAGATTTAGGGGTAATGAAGATCACGTTAAAACCTGACGTGAGGCCAGTTAAGCAGAGGTCGTATCGCTTAAATCTGAAATACAAGGAGAAGGTTTGTGTAGAACTAGATAAGATGCTCGCTGCAGGCATCATTGAGCCAGTGGAGGAATCTGATTGAGTAAACCTGATGGTGGTACAAGAGAAGAAGCAAAATGACGAAATAAGAATATGCCTGGATATCAGAAAATTGAATGACGCGTGTGCACATGATCCCTTCCCAACTTCGTTCACGGATGAGGTGTTGGACAATGTAGGTGGTTAGGAAGCATATTCATTCACTAATGGGTTCTCAGGGTACCACTAGATCAAAATCACGCCAGAGGATAGGAGCAAGACAACCTTCGCAACTGAGTGAGGTTGCTTTCAATATGTTGTCATGCCGTTTGGATTGAAGAATTCCGCTGCTATCTTTTCATGCATGGTTGTTGTGGCATTCAGGGAATATATTCATAAGTTCTTGGAGGTCTATTTTGATGACTAGACTATATTTGGACTGGTTAGGTGCCATGTAGCGAATTTGCACTTGATGATGGATACATGCCGAAGATACCAAATCGTGCTCAACCTCAAGAAGTGTACGTTCCTCGTTCCTTTTGGGAACCTGTTGGGGCATTTGGTTTGTAAACAAGGGTTGATGATGGACCTCACGAAAATCACAGTGCTTCTAAATTTGGAAGTGTTGTGGAGTGAGAAACAGTTGCGCGTTACTCCGGGAAATATGGGGTACTACAGGAAGTTCATCAAAGGCTATGCCCAAATCACTATGTCGATGGAAAAGCTATTGAAAAAGGATGTCAAGTTCTGTTGGAATGATGAATGTAAGAAAATCTTGGATGTATTGAAATAAAAGATGGTTACTGTGTCGATTATGGTCTTTCCGAACTAGAAGAAAGAGTTTCATGTCCATGTTGATGCATTGAATATAGCGTTGGGGATAGTACTAACACAGGATGGTCGAGAAGGCTTGGACCACCCTATCGTGTTCACGAGTTGTAGATTATCCAAAGCAGAAGAGAACTATTCCACCACTGAACATGAGGGACTGGCTATGGTATATGCGTTCCAGAAGTATCGACACTACTTGCTACGAGGTCACTTTAAGTTGTATACAGATCATTTCGCACTGAAGTACTTGGTCAATAAGCCTGTGTTGGGCGGGTGTATATGGAGGTGGCTTTTACTATTCCAAGAATATGATTTTGAAGTTGTTGTGAAGCCTAGATGATTGAACGCAAGACCAGATCACTTGTCGCGGATTGAGACAGGGGAGGAACCTACTAGTTTGGAGGAAGGACTACCCAACGCACAGAGTTTTGCTGTGCGTGTAGCGGATGAACATTTTGAATATATAATTCAATTTCTAACAACTGGAACTACGCCGGCAGGGTACTCTGTCCAGCAGAAGAAGGAACTAGTGGTGCACGCGGCAGATTTCTCTATCATTGTGGGGCATTTATATAAAATGGGGAATGATGAGATACTACGAAGGTATGTACCTAAGTTTGAATGAAGCAATATCCTCACGGAGGCTCATGGGGTGCTGTGGGAGGACATTATGCAAGGAGAGCGACTGCGTAGAAGATTCTCTTCGCAAGGTTGTGGTGGCCGACCCTTCATCAAGATTCAAAAGCACATTAAAAGGCCTGTGATGTATGTCAAAGAATAGGTAAACTATGGGGAGGGGCGAGATGCCTTTGAATCCACAAATGACATTGCAGCCCTTTGAAAAGTGGGCAATCGACTTTGTAAGACCTATTAAACCTCAAGGAAAGACAGGAATGAGATATATTATCACTGCGACGAAGTACCTAATTCGTTGGGTAGAAGCACAGCCGGTAAAAGATTGCACGGCCGCGAAGTTTCTGTTTGAACATGTACTGTAGCTATTCGGATGTCTGAAGATCTTGATGAGCGATCGCGGTACACATTTCCTAAACGAGACGATTAGTGCGTTGATGAAAGAGTTTCAGGTGTATCATTAGAAAATCAAACCGTATCACCTACATGCTAACAGGATAGTAGAAGTGTTTAACAAAGTACTGGAGACTGTGCTGACCAAGGTATGCAACGTGCAGCGAAGTGATTGGGACCTGTGCGTACCCGTAGTATTATAGGCTTATAGGACAACATGTAAGAAACTAATGGGGCAGACACCTTTTAGGCTTGTGTATGGAGTGGAAGTTGTAATGCCTATGGAATACATCGTTCCTAATCTGTGTTTAATAGTTCTCATAGGTAAGATGGACCGCAGAGCCCTGGAGGAGAGGCTCACACAGTTGGAGGAGCTCGAAGAAGAACGATTTTTGGCTGGATTTCACCAGTGGGTCCAAAAGCAACACGAAAAGGCTTGGCACGATCGACATATTAAGCTACACACCTTTAAGGCGAATGATTTGGTGTTGTTATATGATAGTAAGTTTGATAAATTCCAAGGGAAGCTCAGAATGCATTTGCTGGGACCATATGTTATTAAGGAGATCATAGATGGTGGCGCGGTGTAGTTAGTAAAGTTAAATGGAGCACTCTTCCCTCAAAAATTCAATGGTGGTTGTTTGAAGGTGTACAAAGGGGGCTCGGCCATCTGACTAGCCGACAGAAGCACAGTCTTAGTGCTCCAGGCAGCTGAAAGGAGGTGCGGGACTATAAATTACTCTTTCTAAGAGCTACGCAATGTCAGGACTGCGCGCAATAGTGAAGTGTCACAGGGTCTATGACAGCACGAGGGTAGCTGCGCTGCCACGCGAGTCGGCTAAAAAGTGATCGTTACAGTCACTATTCACAATGTGATGCTTGGTTTGAGACCAAATGGAGTGGGCGACAAGCATTTAAGGCGAACTTTATGGGCTAGATTCTTGAAAATCTGTCGCCAAGTGAGAATTAATGGACCGAATGTGCGAGGAACGATTGAATTCAAATTCAAAAGGTGTTATAAGTTACAAAGGGTTTCCTAGCAAACAACACTTGGAAATTTGAGAACTGTGCTATTGCGTGCCCACACACTCATGAACCCAGACTTGCTCGATCTTTTGAAGGCGAAGTCATTGTTCGAGCACTTACCCGAGCCGTTGATAGAATTGTGGAATAGCATTATGGCAGTGCCTGAGGAAGCCATGGATACTGGAGCAATGACCTTTGAGGAAGCCATGCAGGCCATGACAGAAGTAGAAGCCCCAAAAAGTGCCGGCATAGTCGCAGAAATCCCTAAATCACCTAGCACACCGAGACCTAAGAAAGACAAGCAAGCTATGATACCAATGCGCGTATCTCCTAGGAATCCACTAAGGACTAGGCTTACCATGGAAGAAAAAGGGAAGGCTATCAATTTGGAGGCCGATGAGGAGGATGAATTTGAGGAGATCCTGGTAGAGGAGGAGGAGGATGTAGAAATGTAGGTGGAAACCCAGGGTGCAAACCCTCTAACCAGGCTACTTGCATATGTTCCTTCGCGAAAGGGGAAGATAAAGGTGCCCAAAGACCTAGATGAGAGAAAGAACTCTCTGCAGACTCCGCTGCTCCCTGACAACATCATTTTTGACAAAGAGCACTTGGGGCAAGTCCCTGTACTCAAATTTGAAGACTGGGATCTCGCGTACCATGAGAAGTTCCCACAATTGGTAACCGCATAGCTCATGCACAAGAAGAAAGATGCATCAACAGGAGCTATAGAGTTGGAGCTGCTTAAGTGGCTAAGAGGTGTAGAAAAGGTAGGATTATTAAACCTTCTCTAGGTGCTGCATTATCATCATACCCCAATGACTATTTTTGTCATCATTCAGCTGCTCTGTCTGGCACATGATGGGTGCTTGTGGCTGGAGGAGCCCATCCCCATCACGGACCACTTGATTCACAGAATTACCCGACTCCCCTGCAAAGGGGAGGACCCACCGAACATCTTGGAGGGTAAGAGTGATGATTTGGCCATTGCGGAGGCCATGAGGAAGAAGTTCAAGATAGAGAAGAAGAAGAGAGGATACATGATTTCCAGCATCAACAACCCCGCGGTCAAAGTCGCTATGCAGATATTGGCCAGAAATATTGTGCGGAAGTGTTGCGTGGATGAGGTGCCCACGTCGGTGGTTGCACTTTCCGTGCAATGCACAGAAGGGGTCCAGTTTAACTAGGAAAACTACTTATGCAGTGAGTTCCTTGAGAACTGCCATGAGGCACATGAGGAGGGGAAGACTTTTCACTATGCATGGTTGTTGTTGTCCAAAGTACTGGTGGCATGGGAATTGCCCAAGGACAACTAGTTCCCGACAATCGTGTAGGACCTTCTAGAGGCAGCGAAGTACACTTCTTTGTGGGCAACCCAAGATGCACAAAGGATAAGGGACAGTAAAATCTTCTGGTTGTTCATGGAGATGAACATTAGAATGGGGGTTAATCACAAGCTGTGGTTATCACCCATGGTCTACAACAGTCTGCAGAGCTTCATAAAGTTCAAGGTAGATTTCCATCACGTTTACATCAGGGCGCGGAAGGACCCTGCGAAGACATGGTGCTAGCTACCCTACCTAGCGATAGATGACATCATCTTCATGGTCCTTGAGTCATGCCTGCTGGAGTGGCACGCTCCAACTAGCTCCACGGTGGAAGCAGAAAAGTCCACTATGTAGAGGAAAAAGGATGAGGTGAAACCGCAGATGGTGCAGTTAGCAGAGAAGCGTAGGAACTAAGAAGTAGTAGCCAAGGCCTAGGCAGCGCAGGACACTACGAAGAAGGTGGAAGAGTAGCAGAAGGCAACTGAGGAAGAGCGCGAAGGACAAAAGTCACCTTTGCTCGAACAGGAGACAGATATAAAGCAAGGTCGTGCAGACCCACAGATAGCATCCACATAGCTAAAACGTTAGTGCCGAAGAGAGCAAGTAGGGTCGTGGAAGAAGTCAAAGGCTTCGAAAACATCGTTCGACCCGATCACCCTCACTGAGGGGGATTTGCACGACATTGGGGAGATGGTGAGGGATGTCACTGCGGAGGCCCTCCAGTAGTTTGCAGAGGAACACCGGATGGCGTTGGGGGTCCTTCGAGCACAGATACGGGAGTTGCAGGTGTGCACTCCACAGGCTGACACTCTGTCAACCAGCCTTGTAGTAGGCACATCTGTGGCTGAGGAAATGCTGTGCACTCGGATGACCAACACTATAGTGCTGCCAGATGGAGAACTCGTGACAGAAAATGAAGCCGACAGGCCTATGGTCAGCAGGTTGAAGGGAATCGGGCTAAATATGGCTATGTTCCCTCGGGAGACGCTCTATGTTTTATAGGACAGAGTTACTGCAAAACTGCAAGCCAGGGAGGGTCACGCACTCCAGTCATGAGTGAGTAGCGCATCAACATTGAATAGTTGAGCTTGCAGTGTGACGAGGTAGTGGCACAAAACCGACAACTATTGCAGGTGGTTGAGTAAGCCTATCAGATGGTCCCAGAGCTGGTCATCCAAGCTGAAGAACTAGTGGAGGCGCGCGTCCAGAAACTAGCAGCAGGGGTGCGCGAGGCAAAGGACAAGATGGCCAGGGTTCAACTTAAACTGGACCTTCAGATAGCTAAATTGCAATTGAAGACACAGCCTTCAACTCTGCCATAGGTTAAGGAACAACACACCAGCGCAATTACAACAGCAATAGCGGAGGTCAACAGTGGAGTGAAATACTGCACAAAGCTGTTTGAGGAGTCATTGGGGGTTCTCACCACTCTGTAGGAGGACCCGAACATATAGTGCCTAGAAATAGAGGCACACAAGCTACAGTAGAAGTACGACGAATTAAAAGGGACTGTGCAGATGGTTTCCCTTACAAAGAGGCTCGCGCGAATGAGGCAGGTGAAAGCGCTCAAGGAGCAGGTGGATGTTGCTCGACATAAGGAAATAGTTTTGAAGGCACGCTTATAGCTGTGGATTGATGAGGCATATGTCATTACAGCCTCCATTGAAGTAAATCTCATGCAGAAGCAAGGAACACAGGAACATGTTCAGGGAAGTAGTTCAGCCAGCTGTCTAGGAACAGTGCGTCCAGGAAGTACAGTAGGAAGTCGCTCAGTGTGCTGCCAATCTTATAGCGATCCAGGTAGAGTTGGGAGGTCTTCACGCAAAGATCTCTGCACTGAAAGAGTGACTCGAGGGTGAGTCACGATGTTTGTGTTGAGGGTCTGTTGGGCGCGGGATCCCCCAAGGGAAGTTTTGGGGTTTAGAGCCCAAATTTTTGTCAAAAATGATAACTGTGATGAAAATACTCCGCATTTGTGGGCCCAGAGCATGTAGCTTGTAAATGAGTCATAATGTTGTCCGCCCTTAATTTTGTAATGTAATGTCAGCTATAGAGATCTACCCATGGTCCGCGGACCATGGGATTGTATAAATAAAGCGAGGCTCTAAGTAGCTAAGACATGACGATAAGGATGAAGAGTTGAGTCATATCTGAATTGTAAATTCTAGTTGTGGGTTGTAGAGTAGGAGAAGGCTCTGCAACTGAGTGTGAAGAGTCCTAGTAGTCGATAGTTGAGTACGCAGATCCCTACAGCTGAGTGCGCAGGGCGAGATGAGTCTATAACAGTTGGAGCATTAATAAAGAGAAGTTTCATATCTATTCTGCGTATTTAGTTCCTATTTTATGCATATGTTACATTGAATATACATTTCACTTTTAATGCTTATATGATGTGCGAATATGTATGAATGTGTTGATTAAGTGAATGCAAGGTAGAATATCTATTTACGCGAAGTTAACTAACATCTGTAAGAAGATAAGTAAGACTCGAGGTGTAATTTCGGGAAATAGCGCAAGTCGCTGCCATAATAGCACGAAAGCATCTTAGCCCCTGGTTAGGGCTGCATGAAGGCGATTATAACAGATTGCAAAGGTATTGAAGGTTAGGACAGTGCACAAAGTGACCTACGTGGAGGTAGGCATAGTTGGACTAAATTGACACCTCAGACATCTCAAGGGTGCGAAAACTTGGTTCCAGCATCCCCCCATACTGCTTCGGGTGAGACTTTAGTCCGCACTCCATGGGCTAATGCCAAAAGGGCCAGTAGTGTAGGGATTTGTTTGGCTAACTAACTTCGAACCTGGGTCAAACCCCCTCAAGCCAACAAGTAGGTTGAATTACAATTTGTCTATTATCACGGTTGTTGTTTACTTGTTTTAGGTGTTTGAAGAAGGAAGCGAGAGATAGCTGCAGGGCACAAGCAAGGACATCATCAAATGGGATAAGCATATTAAGAGGCAGGCCCTCTTAATTGGTTCTAACCTAAGGAAATCTTCCATAGAATGTATTGGTTGTGGCTAGACCCACTATCGAGCTAGAGGAATTGTTTGTGTTCGCACTCATAATTTTACTTCACCACACCCGCGCAACATCCTTTGTGGCCCAGAGAGAGACAAACTTTGCAGCTTCTGGCAAATCCTTCTCCACAGGAGGAAACTAGCTGTCCTCCGGAAAATCCCAAGCGATCATCACAATCGAGAGCAACAAACACGAATAATGAAATGTTTTACTCTTGTCCTGTGCCTATCTGCAGTTCAGGAGGAACTCACTACACAGGTAGCATGCCAAATTGAACTGCATGCTCTCCATGCACTGTGAAGCCAAGGAAACCATTGGCACTAGAACCACGTTCGCGCGACATTTTCTCATAACCTTGCCAGCCAAAATCTACGTGGAAACCTTTATCGCAGGTCAATGATTGACGTAATAAAGTACCCGCACGGCTTCTTGAAAAGCTTGAACTTGTCCTTCATCTTTTCCGCAAGGTCATGCTCACTCGTCTTCCTGCCAAACACCTTGGCTGGATTCAATCCTAAGTGTGGCAACAGTGTCATCCGATGGATCAGCATATCGGTGATAGGGATCAACGCACTTAGCCACAAGCACCCATCATACACTAGGCATAATGGTTTCTTAATAACGATCAAGTTAATATTGGAGTGGTGGTAGTGGGGCACCCACAACAGGTTCAACAACCCTGACTGGTTCACTCCGCGAATCCACTCCACAGGCTCCAGCGCGGTGACACTAGACTCTTTATAGAAGACCCTCTTCATGCAGGCGTCTGTAGATAGGTGGGGGAACCACTCGTGGTCTGCCAAATCCAAATCTTCTAGCTTCAAATACGGGATCTGCGCCAAGCGCAAACCTTCAAAGGTTAGGTTCTCTAGTAACAGGGTTGTGTTGAGGAGGAATTTGTCCTGCATTTGGGTCCTTAGGGACCTCAAGTTTTCCCTTGCGTGGAGGGATATATTCCAACAACTTAGATATGGGATCCACCCCCTCAGTGTCTATATCTTTTGTGCCCTCCTTAGCTTCCAAATCCACCACTTTCCCCTTCTCTTTCGGGCTCAACTTTTATTTCCTCTTGGCCTATGTGGCAGCATGCTTCCGTTGTGACTTGCACATCGACACCGAATTATTTTGCTTATCTTTCTTCGACTTGACGACCTCTCTCACTGGTGTAGGCTTTGGCCTAGGCGACCTCAGTGCCGTAGGCACTGTAACTATAACCTCCATGCTCATTACCTCCGAGGAAGCTCTCTCAGAGGTGATAGTTCCTCCAGTGCTAGTGGTTTCTCCTAGTCCAAACATCATGCTCAGAATGAAGCGTTGGGTATCCTTGGGTAACTTCTCGAATATAGAACTAGCGACCAAATCAGTGTAAAACTGAGGATTCATAAACAATTGGCATCTCAACATAGAAATTCTAAGAGGGAAAAGTGTTTTTCACTGGATGGCCACACGTAATTTATAGGAAAATTCGAATTCAAATTCGACCATTCCCCCCAAAATTCGTCCATAAATGCTAGATTGGCAGTAGATTTCCAAGGATTTCACATTTAAATTCAGCCTTAAATGCCTTAAATTGCCCCCCCCCCCACCCCGCTTCTCTTAACCATCTCCTCACTGTCAAATCATGAAGAGTGACGGTAATGGTCACTTTCTGGTTGCACTGCATGGCCTCTCCCCCTAGAGCGCAACTCCCTTCACACTTCTTCTAGCGCTGTGAAACCATCCTATTTCACGCAAACCCCTTGTCGCGCAGCTCTACAAACCAGGCAGTGTATTTTATAGTCCCACGCCTCCTTGCAACTACCTGGTACACTAAGACTGTGCTACCATCATGTAGTCATTGGGATGGATCCCCAATGTATGGCTTCAATCGACTTCCATTTACCTTCCCCAGAAATGGATCTCCATTCAACTTTGCGAGCTGAACTGCTCCACCATTTATAATTTCTTTGATAAAATATGGCCCCACACAGTGCATCTAAAATTTTCTTGGAAACTTATTAAACTTACTGTCTCATAATAAAACTAAATCATTTACCTTGGATGTGCACAGTTTGATGTTCTGACCGTGCCAAGCTTTTTCACATCCCTTCTGCACCTGTTGATGGAATCCTTCCAAAAACCTATCTTCCTCGAGCTTTGTTAGCTGCGAGCCTTTATTCTAAGGCTTTGGGGTTTTCCATTCCTGTAAAAGCCGCTATGTGTAGAATAGGCACAATGTATTCCATAGGCATGACAGATGTTGGGAAGCGGATCCCCCACATAATGGTTTTGGGGCTGAAAGCCCACATTTTTGGATATTGTATTATAAAAATCTCTGCGAAATGCACAGGGCGTGAATTGTAATGGGTCAAGTCTAAGGGTAGTCTGCCCTAAAATATGGTAAAATAATCTAAAATGTGTTAGCCTACCCATGGTCTGCGGACCATGGGAATATATAAATAAGAGCAAGGCTCTAAGTGTAGGAGGTAGTTTTTGAGGAATGTAAGAAGTAATATAGGCATCCAAAGGTGACAGTAGATCTAAGTCTATAAGTTCAAAGTTTGGATTGTAATAGGAGAGAGAGGCTCTACAGCTGTGTGCACAGAGACCTGGTAGAGTCCGCAGCTGTGTGCGCTGACCCCTGCAGCTGAGTGCTCAGGGCAGGAAGTGGATTGTAAACGGATAAAGGCATGAACAAAGATAAGTGATTTTGAAATATCGTGTATCTGTTATAGATTCTGGTTTATGCATTTGTTCATAATTTATGATTACGCGCTTGTCTGTTTATGTTAAATGACAACTGGAAATATGGTGCCTTCGTAAGTAACAAAAGATCTATACTAATATTAAGCACAAGCAAGGGTATATTGTATTCGCACTTGACTAAGGTAGTTACTCTGAGAAGACAGTTGCGTGGAAGCCACGCAGTGCATAGGAACCGATTTGCAAACTTCTAGACCTCATCAACGACATCCCTAGGGTGCGGAAACCTAGTTCCAGCACCCTCCCATACTACCTCAGGTGAGACTTCAGTCTGCACTCCGTGGACTGTTGCCGAAAGGGTGGGTAGTGTCGGGATTTGGTTGGCTAAACATTGTTGAACCTGGGTCAGGCCCCAATAAGCCAACAAATGGTTCCGTTGCTGAGACCAGGATCTGCCTAACGGATGTCTGATGTCGAAACACTAGAACCCTATGAAGAAAGAAATTGAAGATTGGTTGGATCAGAAATTGAACGAGTTCGTAATACAGGAAAATAAAACTCTACAAATATTTGAGAAGAGGTGGTTGGATTGCTTCATATATACAGAAATCCATGAGGTATTCTTCGCAACCTTCTCTTCAGAACCATACGATTGGATCGCGAGGCTAGCAAACAGTCAGGGAAGATGCAAGCTTGATCAACCGATAGTGTGGACTCCAAAGTTGGTGCACAGGCTAGAGGCATCTGAAGGTAAGATCGCGTAGGCTGTAGATCATTGGCTAGATTAGATAATAGGATGGTTTATCACTGAATTTGCAATAGACACGACTGTCAGCTATAGCGAGGCAGAAAAATGTTTTCTCAAAGGACCGCGAGGTAAGTACATCAAGTCTTTGAATACTTGGATTAAGATGTTGTTATGTGAAAAACAGGTAATGTGCATACATATATGAGTGGAACGACATAGAGTGGAAGGATCTACAAAGGGATTGAAGGGTTAGGAAATAGTCCTTTAATTTCACTGTCGCGAGTAAGTGGGGAAGAGCGTGCTTAGGTTTCTCCAAGGAGTGCGGTCAGTTTGATTGGGTAGCGCATTGCGCAGTTATCATCTTTGCTAACGCCACCACTCCCATCACCTTCGTCACCTCCAATTTTGCCCACTCCGCCTCCACCAAACCAGTAGTTTAGCATGGTGATCGCAATCAAGTTACATGTATTTAGAGGAGTAGGAAATGAAGACCCAGATCAGTTTTGGTTCGTCGTAAGAGCAGCGTGGGAAGCGCACGGGGTTACAGATGATAACATTAAGAAGGCCAAATTGGTAAGTGTGTTGCAGGATTGCGTGCTGACTTGGTATATCAAGCATTCGAATGATCATCCAAATGCCAGAATAGCGGAAATTCAAATTGCGTTGAACAAAGAATTCAGCCAACCAAGATCGGAGATGCAGTCGATCATCGGATTCAAGGAGATCGCGATGCTTCCAGGTGATACCCCCTGGGATGTATATCAAAGGCTAAAAAGTAAGATCCGCAAGGCTAATATGACACTGATAGATGCGCAGCACCACGTGTGGTTTGTGGCGTCTTTGACACCACACCTGAGGATGACACTGTCTCAACAGAAGCTCTCAACCCAGGCAGAGGCATTGGAAATGGCAATGAGTTTGCACGAAACACCGATACAGGATCTGAGGTTAGGAGTCCAACAAATCCATACGCAACTACAAAACCTATGCTTAGAGATGTAGAGCTTGAAGCAAGATAGGGTGCCCCAGCCAGAGGCGTGCGAAGAAGTGTGGTGTATAAAATGTAAAGGCCAGGGTCACAATAAGGATCATTGTCCTGTATTTGCAAACTATTTGGCGGGAGGGGGACCAATGTCATTGATACTAGAGGCACAAGCAGGGCCGAGTGCACCCACCACACTCTAGTGTGCGATTTTTCAGGTAGGAGGAAAGCACGCAACGGAAAACTGTCACCTATTGCAAAAATATACCCAGACTCTGAGCTGTTAGTGTCGGTATCTTCATCCCTCCATCAGTGATCAAATTTCTCTTTTTGCATGCATATTAGGTCATGGATCAACTGATGGTAGTGGTTCATTGTCAATTCCCTCATGGCATTTACCTGTTGGCCTATTTTCACATGTTTAGGTCATTTACTGTCATTTTTGTTTCATTTCATTTACAAAAGTTAGTTTTAGGGTTTTAGTCTCATTAGGTCTAGGGTTTGCCACCATGATCATCCAAAACTCAATAAAAGGTCAGCAGGCACATGAGGAGGTTTTATAAGTTCAAAGAATCATAAATTCACTGATGATATGCTCAATAAATGGTTTTTAGTTTTGAGGTGGAAACAGGGATTTTTATTTTATGTAAAATTTTATGTAATTTAAAGTGTTTTTATATGTAATAAGTTCCAGCTGCTGCCCTTGCTCACCTTGCCAACTCCAACCACTGCAAACAAAAGCAAAAGCATCAATGCATCAGTTCATCAAGTGATCAAGAAAAGTCAATTCAAATGAAAAACAGAGTTTTAAAGAAAAAGTGACTATGACATTATAAAAGTGGGTTTGAAAGAAGGAAAAATCAAAAGGCATCCATATATAAAGTGAAAGGAGTGCTATTCATCTATTTCATTGTGCAAGATACCCTTGGAGAGCTAAAATCGCGGTTTGAAGGCAAATTGAACAAAGGAAGTTGAAAACCTAGTTTTCCAAGCAAATCTACCTAGCACTGCACATCAGTGGGTTTCTGCCAGTGTTAATTTACAAGGGCGTTGTGCATCAGCAGGGCACTGCGCATTGGGCCCAGTGCGCTGTGCATCAGTCAAAAAGCTACCAAAACATTCCAAATCACCCAATAACCCTCAAAAACGCTGCATTTCTCTTCTACAAGTAAGTCTTCATTGCATTTGAGCTGAATTTGATCTTCTACATGTTTTCTTCATGAGTTTTTCATTTTAAAACATCAAACCCTAGCTTGTCTTCATCATTTTCCATTTCATTGTACAACTTTCACTCCATAACCAAAACCAACATCATTTTCCCCTTTTCTATCTTACATTTCCCTAAATCAATCCATTAATCCCATTTTCCATATCCCACTCCCCTGAGACAAATCATTTCGTTCATCAAACCCTAAATCCCTCACAAAACCCTAGTTTCCTAAAACCTATCCCTTCATTCCCCAACTCCATTTCCCATTAGTAAAATCTCTTCATACTCATCTCCCTTGTCCTCCCCCATTATCATTTTCCACCATATTATCATCACATCACTTCCCTAAGATAGACACCAAGCACCATGACAAGAAACAGTGAGTCAAGTTATGAAGAAGAAACACTAAGTGACAGCTCAAGAGAAAGAAATATATAGCCTAGGAGACCTCATAAGGGTGGAAAAATGAGCAAAGAAGAACCTATTAGCATGACTGAACTCCTTGCTTGCCCCCTTTCTACCATTTGTTTCAAATACCAGTCTTGCTTTGAGTTTTGTGAGATGGTTGAGAGGGTTAAGTACCATCATGAGTTAGCAAGGCAGTTTGTCATAAACATGGAGAATACTATGGTACACCTTGCTGGGATCAATTTCACTCTTTCACCAGCTATTATTGCAAAAGCCACTAGAATGCCAGATGTAGGGGAAAAGTGGAACAAAAGGCAGAATATCAGCAAGTAGCATTATGAACCATATATTAAGGCCAAATATCATGGTAAAATGAGCAGGATGTTTCCTTTCAAGTTCTTGGAGGACTTGTACATTCCACTTATGAAACTTATCATAAAATACTTCACATGTGAGGGTAGGTTCTCCAGGCTCTATGCCTACCATATCAGATTACTTATGCACCTCACCAGGGTCAGAATGATGAGTATTCCGTATTTCATATGCAAAAAAATAGAGAGCATGAATGTGATTGCAAAAAGAAAACCATACCCACAGCAGCTCAACAGTGTTTATCACTTTTCTGTCATCAAAATTGTTGTTGTGCATTAGCTCACTCAATTGGGAGTGTCATGGGAAACTTTCATTGCCCATGAAATCTTCAAGGGGCCTCAAATTTTTGCAGATCCTCAAGAGTAAGGTGAACCTTCCAGGCAACAAAAAGAGCCTGAAAGAAAAACTAAAGAGGCTCACATTCCTGTGTTTATAACTTATGAGAAAGGCATCAGGAGGCTTTTTGCAGCTGCCAAATGAGTATTATCTCCACCAGGGGTGGAAGGGGTCTTGTTTTCTTCACTGGATCACAAGCAAATGCTTTCTTCACCTCGGGTGAAAGGGGCTTTGCCTTCTTCTTTAGTTGAATAGGTACAGGACAAGGACAAAGGAAAGCAACAAGTGCATGATGAAGGCCCTACTGAAGGGCAGGACAAGGATTTTTTTTTGGTTGAGGAAGATGACACTGATTTGGGCTCTCAAAGCTCAAGACTCAAGGATATGATCATCAAAGAGAAAGAGGCTGACGTCCAAGCCTTATCACTTGACCTTGAGAGGGCTAAATGGATCATTAAATTCCTTGAGTAAGAGAACAAGAAACTGGAGGAAAAACAAGAAATTATGGAGCTGCAAACAATTAGAGAAAATGGGCAAGTGGCAAAAAGAAGAAAAACCAAGATGACATCCCTAGAGCAAGAAATTGAGGCTGACCGAGAATCATGGTTGGAAAGAGTGAATATCCACCTTGAGAAGCTGCTTGATAAGGCTAATAAGGAGAAGAAAATGTTGCACCACATGGCTTATCATTACTTAGCTCGGAATAAAATTTGCAAGACAAGGATAAATGGCCTAAAAGCTAAGTTAAAGAAAGGTTTGAGAGCCAAAAAGGAACAAGACAAACTTATAATTTTGGCTAAAGCTTCCTTGGCATAGCAAAGAAATTATTAAGCTTGCCTCTTGCAAAATTTGAAGCAATTTTGAGAAAATTTTGTCATTTCACAATTTTTAAATGTAAAACACAAGAATTTTCAGCTGATGCGCAGTGCCACCAGTGCTGCGCATTGAGTTGGCTAGGAATTTTGCAAAATGGCTTGCATTTTTGGATTCCTCATGGAAAAATAATGAAACCCATAAAGTTTCATGAAATTTGGAGGAGATCTGGGTCACCCAAAGGGCAAACAACACCTAAAAATGCCTTCTCTGCCACTTTTTGGACCCACAGGAAGTAGTCTTGGGAGAAATGATTTTTGAAGGGTAAAATGGACTCCAAATCTAAAAATTCTAGTTGTCCTAGAAATTAGATAGGTAGATCTTTCCAACAAGCTATCTTGGACCTAATTTGGTGAAGTGGAAGGCCCTCAAACTCAGCCTTGAAGTGGCACTACGCATCAGGAAATTTTTTGCCAATTTTGCCTAAAAACTCAGAATTTCGCCTAGTTTGCTGCCATTTTGACTTTTTCTTCTTTCTTTGGTAAATTGATGATGTAATATGATGTATTATGATGTAATGTGATGTAAAAATGATGAAAAATTACTTGAGGAGGTAGATACATCAGTTAGAGTTGGTTTGAGGATGAATGAATCAGTTTCCATAGTTTTAGAGGCAAGCTATTCCACCGCCTATTTTTCAGTTCCTAGTTTAGATCTTGTTGAAATAGCTCCTTTAATCATGGATTCGACCCCTGATGGCTAGCATAGGTGGTATAATGCCTATATCTTGTACTTTCTTAGTCATTATTCAAGGTTGGACTCTTTTGGATGCATTAAGCTACTTTGTAAATCACTTATGCAGTTTGGTAAGGAAATGAACCAGGGTTTTGTAGCATTTTGTGGGATTCTTGTGGTAATGTGAATTAGCATTGTTTTCTACTCTATTATTTATTTTATCTGTATGTGCCATCATATATCTTTTTCTGCATAACTAAATGAACCAAGATTAATAGTCGGAATCCATTGATGCTCAGTGCTCTACCTTGGGGTGTCATTTAGCTTTAAATGTTTTCTGTTGTTTGAAGAGGATTCATGAAATTTGCATGCCCTCTCCAACTCCTCACTAGTCTTTAGACTCACCATCACATTCATTTCAAAGTGCTAAAATACTTTCCTAACTCGTCCCATAGAAACCTCTGCAAATTTGAGTTGATTTCCCGGACCCAAAGCTGCCTTCCTCATCTAATCTAGCAACCAACCATTAAAACCAATCAAAATACTCTGAGCATATACCTAGCCTAAAATTAGTATTCATTTTAGCCATTTCAAACCTTACTTGCCATATTTTCTTTGATATTGACAAGGAGAGAGCCCTCTCTTGACTTGGTAGGGCTAACTACTAGGTTAAGCATGGTTTGATATTATCCTAGACCTGCCTTTCTTGGCGTGAGGTAGATTTAGGCTATAACATAGTGGCGACCATATTGGGGAAAGTAGTTTTATGTTCCTCAGCAAAAAGTATCAAGTTAGATTTGATTGTTTATGGTGGACAACGATTAGACATCGGAAGGCTGAAATCATTCACTTGGCGACTCCAGTGTCGAAAAATCCCAAGGTTTAGAATTTTTATGGCAACTTTACTCTTCAAAAACTAGTAGCTTGAAGAATTCCTTGGTGAATTCATTGTTATCAAAATGGATTCGCTGGATCGAAGGTATGCTCCCATGAGCCTAGATCACATTCCAGGTTTCCCAAATAAAATTCCTAAGGTAGATTGGACAAACCATTTGCCTATTTTTAAAGATGATGATAGGAATGATGTTGCTTTACATCTGGTTAGATTTCACATGCACATTCGCAAGTTGAAGGTTGACTTTCCTGAAGATTTCTTGATGAAGATATTCATGGCCACTCTGGAAGGTGAAGCCCGATCTTGGTATGAAAGTTTTCCGCCTGCGAGTATTTACTGTTTGAAGGATTTTCATACCATGTTCTTTCAAAGGTATAAAGAATCTTATCTATCCTTAAATTTAGTTCAGAACTATTGCAAACATGTTTATAGTTTTATTAAAAATCTTGACAGAATTTATGAAGATGATGACTTCATGGACGATGAGATCAGGGTTTCAGCAGCATAAAGAGATCTTAGTGGATACTTATCAAGATGATCAGGAAAATTTGCAGGGGGTTCAAGATCTTAGTACAATTGAAAATGATGAAAGAGAAGGTCTTGCTTCCAATCTGCTCATAGCAGAAGACAATATGTAGGGAAATCAAGTTTCAATTTCAGATTGTGATAAAGTCAAGTTGACTAATTCAAATCTAGATTCAGATCATGATGATGAAGAAGATTCAGATCGTGATGATGAGGAAATCATTGAAACCAGTCACTTTGTTACACAAGATCATAATCAGCATATAGTAGCTTCTTCTTTGCTTGAAGATGAAGGAATTTTGCATCTTGATAGTCAACAGGAGTCATATAAAATGAATCAGCAGTATGAGGAAAATTTACATACTCCTTTTTTTGAAATTAATGAAGATAATCACCGTTTGAGCAAAAGAAAACAAAAAGTATTATCTCCTTTGTCTGAAGATGAGATAGATCAACTCCTGAAAGGTCATGTTACAACCCATGCTAATGCAGGTTTGCAGTGTGCACATGGTCAAGAAGGTGTTGGTGAAGCTTCTTCCACTTAGTCTTGAAATTAGCTTTATAGATCAGCAAATAGATAATGTTTTCCTTCATGAAGATGATATGGATGTCATGTTTGATAATCTTGAAGAATGTTTTCTGTTTAAGAAAGGCTTAGATTATGACATTGAGAAGTGTGAGCCTAAGAGACATAGTATGCTAGAATTCAAGTCAAAATTTCTCATGGTCGAGGAATTTACAGCTAGTACTTAGATAGTAGAAGTTTACACTGCTTTATGCCTCCCTATCAATCAATAGCCAACTCTTCTTTCAGATCATAATGAAGGGAGTACTTGTATTTTTGCTGCTAGATCTCAAGACAAGCTAGTGCTTTAGGATTTTCAAGATACCTTCGCATTCTTTTGCAAGCATTAGAGAGGATGAATGTTGCCTGGTTCATTAGCATAAGCCTTGGTTTCAGTTGTTATTATGAGTTGCCTACATGTACATTGTTCTACCTGCTCGAGGAAAGTGAGAGCAGGATTTCAGTAAGTAGCCATCTGCTGGATTGGTTACATTGGAAGGCCCACTTCACATAATTGTACATATTTCATCAGTAGGCAGGTGGTTGTCATCGTGATTTGAAGCACTAAAATATCAATGGTCTACTGCCATTAGAAAGCTTTGTAAGTACTTGTTTTAATTAAGTGATTCTTGAGTCAGTCTTTGAGTCAAGATATTTGTTTTAGTTTTCTGAATTTATTGACTCCATCTTGCCCAATGGATGAAGGCACTTATCTGCTTTTCCAAAGATCTATGGTTCTTGGTACCTCCTAGGAGCTACCATCCCCATTGGAGCTAATGTTAGTGTCGGTATCTTCATCCCTCCATCAGTGATCAAATTTCTCTTTTTGCATGCATATTAGGTGTCCCATCCAATCAGCTACATTCCATTAGGTCATGGATCAACTGATGGTAGTGGTTCATTGTCAATTCCCTCATGGAATTTACCTGTTGGCCTGTTTTCATATGTTTAGGTCATTTACTATCATTTTTGTTTCATTTCATTTACGAAATTTAGTTTTAGGGTTTTAGTCACATTAGGTCTAGGGTTTGCCACCATAATCATCCAAAACTCAATAAAAGGTCAGGAGGCGCATGAGGAGGTTTTATAAGTTCAGAGAATCATAAATTCACTAAGGATATGCTCAATAAATGGTTTTTACCTCAAAACTCTATTTTGAGGTGAAAACAGGGTTTTTTATTTTATGTACAAATTTTATGTAGTTTAAAGTGTTTTTATATGTAATAAGTTCCAGCTGCTACCCTTGATCACCTTGCCAACTCTAGCCACTGCAAACAAAAGCAAAAGCATCAATGCATTAGTTCATCAAGTGATCAAGAAAATTCAATTCAAATGAAAAACGGAGTTTTAAAGAAAAAGTGACTATGACATTATAAAAGTGGGTTTGAAAGAAGGAAAAATCAAAATGCATCCATATATAAAGTGAAAGGAGTGTTATTCATCTATTTCATTGTGCAAGATACCCTTGGAGAGCTAAAATCGCAATTTGGAGGCAAATTGAACAAAGGAAGTTGAAAACCCAGTTTTCCAAGCAAATCTGCCTGGCACTGTGCATCAGAGGCAGTGTGTTGCGCATCAGTGGGTTTCTGCCAGTGTTAATTTACAAGGGCGCTGTGCATCAGGAGGGCGTTGCGCATTGGGCCCAGTGCACTACGCATCAGTCAAAAAGCTGCCAAAACATTCCAAATCACCCAATAACCCTCAAAAACACTGCATTTCTCTTCTACAAGTAAGTCTTCATTTCATTTGAGCTGAGTTTGATCTTCTACATGTTTTCTTCAGGAGTTTTGCATTTTAAAACATCAAACCCTAGCTTGTCTTCATCATTTTCCATTTCATTGTATGACTTTCACTCCATAACAAAAACCAACATCATTTTCCCCTTGTATATCTTACATTGCCCTAAATCAATCCTTTAATCCCATTTTCCATATCCCACTCCGCTAAGACAACTCATTCCCTTAATCAAACCCTAAATCCCTCACAAAACCCTAGTTTCCTAAAACCCATCCCTTCATTCCCCAACTCCATTTCCCATTAGTAAAATCTCTTCATACTCATCTCCCTTGTCCTCCCCCATTATCATTTTCCACCATATTATCATCACATCACTTCCCTAAGACAAGCACCAAGCACCATGACAAGAAACAGTGAGTCAAGTTATGAAGAAGAAACACTAAGTGACAGCTCAAGAGAAAGAAATGTATAGCCTAGGAGACCTCATAAGGGTGGAAAAATTATCAGAGAAGAACCTATTAGCATGACTGAACTCCTTGCTTGCCCCCTTGCTACCACTTGTTTCAGATACCAGTCTTGCTTTGAGTTTTGTGAGATGGTTGAGAGGGTTAAGTACCATCATGAGTTAGCAAGGCAGTTTGTCATAAACATGGAGAATAATGTGGTACACCTTGCTGGGATCAATTTCACTCTTTCACCAACTATTATTGCAGAAGCCACTAGAATGCCAGATGTAGGGGAAAAGTGGAACAAAAGGCAGAATATCAGCAAGCAGCATTATGAACCATATATTAAGGCCAAATATCATGGTAAACTGAGCAGGGTGTTTCCTTTCAAGTTCTTGGAGGACCGGTATGTTCCACTTATGAAACTTATCATCAAATACTTCACATGTGAGGGTAGGTTCTCCAGACTCTATGCCTACCATATCAGATTACTTATGCACTTCACCAGGGTCAGAATGATGAGTATTCCATATTTCATATGCAAAAACATAGAGAGGATGATTGTGATTGCAAAAAGAAAACCATACCCACAACAACTCAACAGTATTTATCACTTTGTTGTCATCAAAATTGTTGTTGTGCATCAGCTCACTCAGTTGGGAGTGTCATGGAAAACTTTCATTGCCCATGAAATATTCAAGGGGCCTCAAATTTTTGTAGATCCTCAAGAGGAAGGTGAACCTTCTGGGCAACAAAAAGAGCTTGAAAGCAAAACTGAACAGGCTCACATTTTTTTGTTTATAACTTATGAGAAAGGCACCAGGAGGCTTTTTGCAGCTACCAAATGAGAATTATCTCCACTAGGGGTGGAAGGGGCCTTGTTTTTTTCACTGGATCACAGGTAAATGCTATCTTCACCTGGGGTGAAAGGGGCTTTGCCTTCTTCTTCAACTGAACAGGTACAGGACAAGGACAAAGGAAAGCAACAAGTTGTTATAGGACAAATTGACCTCCTGTCACACAGAATCTGTCAAGGGTGCGGACACGACTGACCTTCCTAGAAGTCTAAGACATTCTAATGACAAACAAGACAAAATGGAGTGATCTTTCTCTAAATACACCTTTTACAACATGAAAACTACAAGTGTTTAGGCTTACCTTATTCCAAAACGCTGTTGTTGAAGTCCGTTCTTGACGATCCGGATGAGCTCCTCCTTCAAGTCAATTCCTGCAACCACAAACAATCAAACAATTACCAAGCACTTGCATTTCATATAATAAAACATATATTCAACATGCAGACCAAGGAACACATGAAATAACTCATTAACACAAGCTATTGAGAAAAATAAACCAGTTTGTATTAATAACGAAACAAAGAAACTCTTACAACCTGGCCTTGGTGTTGTGCAAGTTCCTCCCAGGGTCCATCAAGGGTTTTCCTCTACTTTGACAAAGCTCACCCTCTCCCAAGTAGAATCAAGTGAAGACAATCTCTCCTCACAAAGGCTCTAATGGAAGACCTAAATCCTGCAGCATTTACCCAAAGAAAATGTATAGCTCCAACCTCCTCTCCTTCTGGCTCAATGCCTTTATTTATAGTGCTGTAAAGAGGTTATTCAGGTCCACTATCAATGGGATCATCCCCCTCTATGGGTGGGATAGCTCCCTTATTGATGGGATAAGTTCCCCCTTAATAGAGATACATGAACCAACTGGAGGCGCATCCATTTCATCAAACCGACCTCTAGAATGTTCTAGAAGTAACCACAAGTAACTTTTTCAAGATAAAACTCGCGCATTTTGCCTTTTACAGAGGGACGCACCTGTCCCTTAACATACAGAGCGTCCATGGACGCAGATTTTGTGAACATGGTCAGCGTCCCCGCAGGTAAGGCTAGAGAGAACCTGCGACCCCAGAGATAAACATAGTTTTTACAAGACTTTCTCTCTTCTTTGAGTTTGAGATGGATAACAGAGGCATGAGACTTGCCTAAGAGGGTAGCATGACTGTTGATTTGAGCCATACTAACTGTAAGTAGTCAAGGTGACATTTTTTAGTGTAACAGATTGCCCCCTAAAGTGCGAAGCCTGGAATAGAATAGGGTTTTGTAATTCTAGGAAGGGTGAAGCGCTTTATCATTTCAAGGATTGCCTTGTGGATGGCCTGGTTGGAACCTGCAATTTTCAACACAAAATACATGGATAAGATTATATCATCACTGAGGTAGGCATTCCCATACTCAGATTCAAAACTTTAACTAATGGACTAACTATTCTGATACAGGAATGATCTTGCAGTACATCATTTTTATAGACTTTTGTAGACACAGTATGGACGCAGCCATCTGTTTATGATTAGTCTACATAGATAATGAATACAAAACTCCTCGCAGCCTGGATGGTAGAAACTAGATCCAGGGTCTTCACTTCTACTTCCCGAATTGGTACGATTCTAGCCATGTGATTAAATGATTCGATGTCGAACATGGTAGAAACCACTTGATTACCAGTCAATGATGTAAACTGTTAACAAGCGTGAGAGAAACCACCAGTAATGTCAATGGTTCTCAAAGTACCAAGCACAACCCGTGAAATGTGAATAGATGTTTTGATGTCGAACACTTCACGGAATCCTCTGATCGAAAGTCAATGATGTAAACTGACGTCAAAGGCGAGAAACCTGCCATTGATGCATGCAGACTTCAAGGTACTGTCGATTCCTAAGTCATCTTTCTAGATAATGTGTCGATGTCGATAGAAAGCGACCCGTTGCAGGCAAGCCCGCAACACGAAATCATTGTTCAAGTTGAAGAAATGTTGCTGTAAGGACTGACTCAGGGATGGTCAAATGGATGACAAGTATTTTGCAGATGAAAGTTTTTGCTTGCAGACCTCTTGAACACATAACGACACAACAGATGGCTTGGTGACGTATAACTCAAAGTTAACCCCTGGAACCCGGTTAAAGACTTTCAAAGTGATTTGGTCAACTGTGAGGTAAAAGATTTCCCAACCCAGGTGAATGAAAAGTGTCGTGTTCAAGAGCGGTAATAAAGTTTCTTCTGAGACAAAAGGTGACAAATAGGTTCATTCTTCTCTCTTTTCCCCCACCATTTCTGGCAAGTACCTCTTTATTTTTAACAAGCTTGAGGAGGATAACATATGCTTGATTATAAGCTCATCCTTCGGACGAGTCCAACCTAGTTTAAATTCGAACCCTAGGAAGGAGTGGTTCGTTCCTGTTTGTAATTGAACAGGTCCTCTACTGTAAAAGTTTAACGAGCCCAGTATAGGAGAAACTCGGCGTTTTTCAATTTTAGAGAGTCTGAAAAAACTAAAGGAGACTCCACGTTGAACTTTTTCGTATATTTGTGTCCCTCAAGCCCGAAAAAGTATAAAATAATACCTGGGGGAACCGCTTGATCTTGCGACCAAGGAGTACTTTCATAATAGTGTCGTTAACCTGAAAAGTAAAAAGCGATCAAGGACACGTCGTTTTATTTCCTTATCGAGTTCGAAACGACAAAAACCCGGCAATCTTTTCCTGATTTTGCGGTCAGAAAAGAGCTAAAAGGGGACCGTCTTTTAATTCCGTTTTAACGAGTGAAAAAGAAACACTCGGCGATCTTTTCATGTTTTAGGAGTCAGAAAAGGGCTTAAAAGATGACTCTGATATTTTTGTTTGTGAAAAATTACAATTTCCCTCGAAATCCCTTTGTCCTGCACAAAAGCGACACATTACTCATACCTGTTTAAAATAGGCAAAAATACATTCAAAAACATCTTTTCATGGTAAAAAATGAACTAATTCATCCAAAAAACCTATAAAAAGACCTTTTACCATGTCATTTTTACCGTTTCACTGTTGAGGTTGAAAAAGGAGCTTTTGACAAGAAACTTCCCGTGGTCGCTGCGGAAAATCTGACCGTTGGAATCGAACGCCGTCTCATCCAGGTATTTTACACATCCTACTCTGCATTTCTATCCGTTTAGAATCAATTTTTAGGTTTTAGTTTCATTTTTTGGGGGGTTTTGGTTTTGGAATGCGCCTCTCGGCGGACGCAGGTGCCCTTCGGGTGACCTGCGTCCCCCGACTTTTTCTCATACGGGAAAATGGTCGGAAGACGCAGCCCGCCTTCAGGCCAGCTGCGTCCGGGCGCCCTGTGCTACAAAGCCGGGGTGCGTCCTCCGAGAAACGCGCATTTCAAAACCCCAACTCTCTCAAAAAACCACCAAAAATTCCCAAATTAATTTCTAATTGCTATTTTTGATATGCAGGGCATTAATCATGTTAGACTGGAGAGAAAGAGAGCATGTAGAGGAAGATGAAGCTGCAATAAATCATCAACCTTCCCTGGATGCCCTAAGAGCATGCGGATTATACAAATATTGGACCATACCGGGCATGAGGGGCCAGGTAAGATTCTTGGAATGGCTGGTTGAGCGATGGAACGTACAAGAACAATGCTTTTACATAGGAGGGCACCAGCTCGAGATAGAGCCCTCGGATGTATACTTTCTCACTGGCTTGCCAAACAGAGGTGAGCAACTCAGTCTTGCGGGGACTAGGCCGGGTGGCCAATCCCTTGATAGTCTCCGCGAGAATTGGTGCACACCTGGGGCTCACCATTCAAAAGGCATAGAGATAAAACACATCACTCTACCGGAACTCAAAGTCATAGCGTTCACGGTTACCAGAATTTGCGGCGCGGCCGCTTTACACATTGCTTCCGGATCCCAAATGCGGATGGCAATTGACTGTTACCAAGGCACCATTTTCAACTGGTGTGAAGCTGTGTCGGCTCATATGAAGAGCCAACTGACCAAGGCAAAGAACGGACGACTAAAGACTTTTGGATATGGGCCTATAGTCGTGAGCTTTGCCTTGGAGAGAATTCCAATGCTGATCCCTCAGCAACTCACTGTTGATATCTTGGGTCCTCAGCAGCCAAAGCTGATACGATGGGTTGCGGTGATGGCCCGGCATCCTGACGAGGGCGCGACAGTAGTTCGATTCTCAGATAGTTATTTTGACTGGTTAGAGGGCCAGCTTTTTGTGATACAGGACTTTCCGTATGCCGGAATGGATTTCAGAGGTGATCCGGACATGGTTCTTCCACAGGGAGAACAATGGGACGACAGAGGTACTTTTTATTTTCACAAGTTTTCTAGTTATGTATTTTTTGTATTTTTTATATATATCGTCTCAAAACTAATAGTAAATCTTTCAAAATGCAGATGTTGGTCCACAGCGTCCAGCCAACCTCCGGCCTTATGATAGACTACATCCAGCTGCACCGGTACCGGCCCCACAGGATGCGACAGCAGAAGTACTAGCTGAGTTGGAGCATGATCTAGAGCGTCTCACGGCAGATATACCTGAGACTACTATGGACGACATTCCTATCAGGCTTCAGCGCTTCGTAGTCGCGGTCCCTGGACCGTTTAGGAGATTTTTGCGTAAGGTAGCCCGCGCAGTGGTGTCGTACAGAGAGCACCACCAGTGATTGACTAGTCACTTTTGTAGTCACATGTGACATTTTTGACTTTTTGTACTATCATTTTGCCGATCATAAGGTGTTTTAAACCTATGATCGAAGACGATGTATATATTTTTTGACACACTTCTATCTATATATATCACTATTACCGGCTTATCTTGTTTAACATATGTGATGAAATGTTTTTAAATTTACTTGCATGATTATCGTAAATGTCTGTCCAACATTCGAGAAGCAATTGCATCTGCTAATGTATTCAAAGACCTTGGAATATGTTGATATTCAATGTAATCAAATTCACGTTCCAAGAGACGCACTCTCAAAAACAACCTTAATAACACAGGATTTCTAATGGCATAAACTCTATTAAGCTGTAATACAACAAGTTCAGAATCTAACCTCACTATCAAACGTCGAATTCCAAATGAAATAGATTCGGATAATAATTCAACCACTGCACTGTATTCTGCAATGTTATTCGTTGTTTGACCGAGGCTTACCCCATGCATAGAAACTAACTCGTCAGAGGGCGAATAGATAACCCAAGCTGCGGAAGAGATATTCCGTGTATTACGACAAGCACCATCAGCAAATCCAATGTATGTTTGGAGAGGCGTCGACATCTACAATATCAAGAGTAAAACCAAGATAAGCCAGAATAATGACGAAAAACCACACTCGCTAAGCTAAGCACACTGACTAAACTAACACACTTGCTAGCTAGAAAGGAAATCTAACCTATCTAAAAATTTCTCCATACCCATCATTTTAAGCATAATACCTCTTTAGGTAAAGTCCATTTCTGGGTTTACCCAAAGAGTCCCCATCAAAATCAACTAACTCATAAGCCCCTTTTGCTAGCTTTCGCTTTACAATGTAGGGCCCATGCCACATGGGAACGAATTTTCCGGCACCTAGCTTATCGTTAGCTTGATCATATAATAGTACTAGGTCTCCTTCCGAAAAACTTCGAGGGGTTACATTTTTATCGTACTGAGCTTTCATTCGTTTCGCGTGAGTCTCGATAGCTAAAGTAGCGTCACGTCGAGTCTCATCTAATTTAGCCAAGTATAATAACCGTTTCTCCTCTTCGGAAGTAGCTGGAAGTAATTCGACAGCCATTTGAAGTGATGGGATTTCGCATTCAATAGGTAACACAGCTTCTAAGCCATAAACTAGCTGGAAAGGGGTGAAACCTGTTGAATTTTTCACTGAAGTTCGATATGCCCATAGCGCCGAAAATAACATGTTATGCCAATTCGTTCGATGGATACCAATGATCCGTCGAATCATGATGACTAGAACTTTGTTGATTGACTCAACCAAACCGTTGGCTTGCGGATAATAAGGAGTAGAGCTATCGTGGCGCAAACCAAGCTGGCTTGTAAGCTCAGTCATCATGACGTTTCGAAAATGGCTCCCATGGTCAGTAATGATTGCTTGTGGGACACCAAACCTAGTTATGATATGATTGAATACGAAAACTGCAGCTGTCTTGCCGCTTGCGTCGAATGTAGGCATCGCCTCGGCCCATTTTGTAAAATAATCAACCGCGAGGATGATATACGCATGCCCCCCGGCCGAGTGAGGGTTACAAGTAATAAAGTCAATGCCCCATTTGGCGAATGGACCAGCGGCAATTATAGGGTGGAGAGGAGCAGGTGGAGCGCGCATCTTTCGATCAAACACTTGACAGTTGTGGCATGTTCTGACAGCAAGGATACAATCTTTAAACATAGACGGCCAGAAATAGCCAGCGCGCAACACCTTCTGAGCTGTGGCATACCCAGACATATGACCGCCACATGCTCCAGAGTGACAATCATTCAAAACTCTCTCAGCCTCTTCGTGAGTTAAACAACGTCGAAAAACTAAGTCTGCCCCCCGGCGATAAAGTGTATCTCCAATAATTCTGTATTGCTGGGATCGAAACCGAATTTTTCGACGGTCTTCCTTGGAAGCTTCAGGCCGAAAGGTTTGGGTTTGGAGATAGATGATTATATCCCCATACCACGGATCTAAAGTGCTAATAAGAAACAAAGATTCGTCCACAATGGACTCCTCTGCCACAGTCTCTGTGTCAGCACTCGGGAAATCACACATCAATTCCGCAAAAACTAAAGATTTCTTAGACTTGGACTTCTCGAACTCCAAGTCGAACTCTTGCAGGATAACAATCCATTTAGAGTACTTGCCCCCTAGCAGTTGTTTTGTCAAAATATAAATCATAGGGTTGCAATCCGAAATAACTGTAGTCTTGCGGAGAAGAATGTAGTGACGAAAACGCTGGACAGCTTGAACGGCTGCCAGGGCCAATTTCTCCACATGCGAATATTTTAACTCAGTGGGATTTAAGGTTCTACTAAGATAATATATCACATGCTCTGCTTTGAATTCATCTTCTTGAACTAACACCATTCCAATGGTGGAATGCGAAGCTGCGAGGTATAAGAAGTAGTCCTGGTTGTAGTTGGGAGGATGCAATAACGGTGCATGGGTCAACGCGTGTTTTAGTGCATCAAAAGATTGTTGGGCAATCTCGTCCCAAAAGAATTGTGCGTTCTGTTTCAACAACCGTGTAAAACCTTTAGTGACCTCGGCGTAGTTTGGGATGAATCGGCGTAAAAAGTTCGCTTTCCCTTGCAAACTTTGGAGTTGGCGCAAACTCGAAGGAGGAGGCAATTTGATGATAGCCTCGACTTTCGAGGGATCGACGCGAATGCCGGCTTTTGAAACAACAAATCCCAGCAATCGACCTGTTTCTATACAGAAAACACACTTGTGGGGATTCAACCGAATTCGATAATGCCTACACCTCATAAAGATTGCTCGTAGGTGGACAAGGTGATCAGCTCGTTGTAAAGAATGAGCAGGCAAATCATCGAGATAGGGTTGCACAATGTGCTTGATGTCATGAAATGCATAAGACATCGCCCGTTGAAAAGTGGCCCCGGCATTCTTAAGTCCAAAAGGTAATTTGCAATAAGCAAATGTCCCCCATGGACAAATGAATGCCGTTTTTGGTTGATCGGCAGGTAGAATATTGATTTGATTATAGCCTGAGAAACCATCCATGAAGGAAAACATCTCACTTCCGGCACAATCATCAATAATTTGATCGATATAAGGCGTAGGATAGTTGTCTTTTGGACAAGCTCGATTGATATCCCTATAGTCGATACAGATTCTTATTGTTCCTTGTTTTTTATTGACGGGAACAATATTCGATACCCAATCCGTTAACGGGATCGGATAAATGAAACCTGCTTTCAACAGCTTTTCGACTTCTGCTTTAATCGCAGCCGCTTTTCGAGGGTGAATCTGACGCAACCGTTGCCGAATGGGTTTAGCATCCGGGTAGGTTTTGATTTCATGAACAACAATGGCAGGATCAATTCCCGGCATTTCCTCGTAAGACCAGGCAAACACGTCGCGGAATTCTTGGAATAGGGCCTTGTAAGTTTGGATTTCTTCTTCAGTACATGCGGCACCTATATGAATGTTCTCCTCGATTCCGGGCTTCACTGAAATATCAATGGGAATAGTACGAGAAATATTCCCTAAATTCAGCTCTGAATCAGAATGTTTCGTTGGATCCTGAGCGTCTTTGACATATTCAGCGGTAAAGATAGATGAAAAATCATTTTCAAATGCATCATCCTTAGGTAAAAACGAAGATCTGTGATGGAGATCTTCCCATGGTAGATCATCTACACTTAGGATTTCGCGAAGTTGTTCGTCAGATGACACTTCTTCGGGAAACGTTATCCGTTCTAAGGGTGAGGTGAAAAGTGACTCTTCACTGACCACATTCATTTGGTCGATTTCGGTTGAATGAAAGTCGGTAAAAGACATAAGAGCTTCATAAGCAATCTCATACGGACTCAACGGCATAACATCACCGAGTGAGTCTAGCTCAGAGTCAGATGGAACATACCAAGGATCATCATAAATAATGTTTTCTGACGTGATCATATGAATTGTTGCGAACGAAGGGTCTGCATTGAGTGGAGGGAGAGGAAAAGTTCCCAGTAAACCGGAATCCTTAACTAAACCTACACCAATGTCCCTATAAGGGATTGTCGTTTTACCAACATGCTGGATAGTTTCTAAAGAGGTTGGGTCGGATGAAAAGTATGTCAGCTGATCAATAGTCACGATCTTACCGTTATGTGGAAACTTAATGACTCTGAAGACCGATGAAACGACCGCTGTCATAGCATATGACCAACTTCGACCCAAAAGAAGGTTGTAGTCTAGAGGGGCATCAACCACTTCCACATCCAGACTAACGGTTTTACCTTCGACCCCTATAGGCAATTCTTGTAGAATACCAAACGGACGGAACCCACGGCCATCAAAGGCCTTAAGGATGGTGGGGGATTGGTTCAACGAAGGAGAACCAAGCGATCTCCAACATTGAATCGACATAATACACGTAGAAGCTCCCTCATCAATCACAGTCCGATGAATAGGCCTGTTTTTGACTATCACTGGAATTTGGAAAGCCATTTGATGGGGGAGACGCGGTGTACTACTTTCTAGATCAAAGATCATTAGGTTCGGGTCCTGAACATCGACAGCTCCAATAGCCGACAAAAGCAATTTTCGTTGCGCTGGACATGATTGCAGCACTTCGAGTGCCGACATTGCTGAAGGTGAAACAGCTAAGTCTTCAACAATGTTGTAATTCTGGGCTGCTCTCGCATGTGGATTGAAAGCAGACCTTCGAAGTACACCCTTGGCGGGCGGCTTAATCACTAAGTCTGGGTTAGGTTTTTCGATCTGTAGTGGATCGGAACCAGGAGCTGAGGTTGATGGGTTAGAGTGAGAAGATTCTGCTTCTTTACCATCAACAGGAGCCTTACTACCATAATCTTGCGATCGAGTCGCAATCCTGACATGAGACATCATCAAAATGGGTTCTTCACTGGCATTCGAAGAAGAACCTATCATCTTATTCTCCTGCTCTGGAAATGGATTTTTTAACACAGCAGGAGTGGGAGAACCTTTGACTATTTTCACTACCTCGGCCCGATGAGGGCAGTCTCTCGTAAAATGATCTTCTTCACAAATAAGACAAGGATATCGAGGTTTGCGCTTTTCGTCATTGGTTTCCGACTTTTCCGTTTTCTCCTTTGGAGCCTTGTCTGCTTTAGCCTTCTTCTTTCCTTTCTTCTTTCCACCGTTTTTGGATTTGGCCGTAGATGACTCTACAGCGTGAATGTCGGCGGTAAGTTCAGGAGGAGAAGACTCTCCTGTCGGAGAATCAGGCAAAGTGATAATTGGAGTATTGGAGGTCTTGGAAGACTTCTTCTTACTCTTCGTAGTCACGATACCAATCATACCATCAGCGGCATGAGATCCCGAAGGAGCAGCAGCGATTTGGTTTGACTTTGGAAGATCCGGAATTTTCTCGTGTAACGTACCCGACTGAGTGTAAACTAAGTCAAGGTATTGTGCCTGAGCAATGACTTGCTCCTCAGTAACTACTCCGGCCTTAGCTACATCTTCAGTAATTCTTGGTAATAATGATTTGACAAACCATTCAGCTAAGATTTGGTCCGGGATAAAAACTTTCACTAATCTTCTTCGACGTCTCCACTCATGGATGTGATCAGAAATGTACGTGGATGTCGATTGTTTTAGCGAAGTTAATAATTCTGTACCATTATCGTATCTGACTGGTAACTGAAAATGAGTTAAGAACGAGGTAGCTAACTGGCTAAAGTTGTAAAAAGAGGCCCGTGGTAACTCAATGTACCACTTGGCTGCGAGACCAATGAGTGTACGCTGGAAAAGACGTAAGCGGATGGAATCATCTGAGATGGAATTTGATGCACACCAGAGGTGGTAAGTCATCACGTGATTAGACGGATCCTCTCCAGACTTACCTTCGAACTTGGGTATATCGCTGGGCAACTTATTTGGCATTGGCGGCCAGAACTGAAGATATTGAATTGGATCGTTCGTTAGGCGCGTCAAGTCGGGTAAATCTAAAGTCGCAATAAACGGTAACTGCCGGTTAGGATCTCTAAAACTCTGAGTCACAATACCAGCCCCAGGAGGAGGATATCCAGGATAACTAGGAACAGGAGTCGCATTTGGGATATTATATCCTCCTGGAAAACCAGGATTAACCGGACCGTACTGGGGTTGCTGAGGTTGTTGATAAGTGTACCCAGGATACGGTTGATACTGGTAAACCGGTTGTTGGGCAGCTTGCCCAGGTTGATACTGTCCCTGGTACGGAGGTTGAACAAATTGAGGTTGAGTAGTAACAACCGTACTTGTACCAGGTTGGCCTGCAGGCATCTGGACTGTGGTTTGAACCGTGGGTCCAGACAACGGTACAGATGTCTGAGGAGTGGTTACAGGGACAGTAGAAACCGGAGCTGCCGATACTCCAGAAGTAAGCATGGTAGATGAAGCGGTAGTTGCTGCAGCCGTGTGAGGTGGAGTACCAGGTGCAATTGGCGGCTGAGTAACTACAGAAGTTACAGGGGTCTGAACACTTGACTGGACAGGTTGCGGTTGCTGGGGTGGACCAGGAACTGCAGGTTGTCCTGCTTGAGGTACCGACTGTATACTTGGTTGCGACATCTGTTGACCCTGTGACGGATCCCATGTTAACATTCCAGGGTATTGACTCGTAACAGGTTGAGGATACTGAGATCCATAGCCGTATTGAGGATAGGGTTGATAACTGTAAGGTGCAGTCCCATATGATTGCCCTTGAGGTGGTTGATAACCTTGACCAGGGTATTGACCCGTAGGTTGATAACCTTGAGGTAAATACGAATACTGGGGTTGACCTTGACCTTGAGGTTGGTATCCTTGAGGTTGATACCCTTGGGGTTGATACCCTTGGGGTTGCCATCCTTGAGGTTGCCATCCTTGAGGTTGATACTGATACTGAGGTTGACTTTGGGGTACATATTGAGGCTGGGGTTGATACCCTTGAGGTTGCCCCCCAGTCACAAATGAAGTACCTTGAGGTTGCCCCCCAGGCATTAACGAAGGTTGCCCCCCAGGCGGTAATTGGCCACCTTGAGGTTGGTTAATGGGAGTTGAACCTGACATCATATAAACTTCACCTATACTCAATGGTACATTACCACTGTTTCCAACTAATAACCCATGATCAATGGGTTGAGGAGATGCTCCCGCAAAGGTACCAGAAAGTGATTGATACCCAGTAGGAACAGAAGGACCGCCATGTAAAAATGATTCAGGACTTTGTGAAAACACAGATGACTGACCAGACATATTTACAGGAGAATGAATTCCTCTAGGTGGAACCGGAGTACGAGGTGTAGAAAAACCTACTGAGTTGTCTAAAAAATTGGTTAATGCAAGGTACCAAGATTCACTTCTAGGAGGACTGTAAAAGATGGATTCACGCTCCCTTAGATCAAGGGTAATTAGATCTTCAGAATCAGAAACGCCTATTTCTTCCTCTGGAACAAGTTCTTCTATAGCAATTAATCCAACAGGAAGATTTTCGGTGATAATTCTTTCTATTCTTGGTGAATCAGGAACACTAGGAGTTGGAGTAACAGGTTCTGAAATTTCAGGTTCTTCGCCTGTTTCACTGGCAGATGAAAAACTACCAGCAAGCTCGGAAACTGTAACAGCTTCGGGATTGTAACCTGTTTCTAAACTTTGGTAATCTGGATGGACTACCAAGGAAGATTCTCCTTCTTCAGGTGATCCTACTCTACTGCCACTAGGAGGAGTTACAAGGACCTTTAACCCTTCTAAATTACCTGGGTCGTCTCGAGGAGGGGATCCCCTAAGTCTACGGGATCTTCTCAACAATTCGGCCACAGAAACAACTTCAGGAGACTGGCCCGCAATTCGACGGGACCTTCTCGGTAATTCCGCCACAATTAAAGATTTTTAACTACAACACACGAAAACAAAGTAAAAAATTTCAAATCAAACCACCTAAAGTCTTCTAAAGAAGCAAACAAATTTGAAGCACACGCCTAAATAATCTAGAGCGTCAAACCACACACAAACAGTAGTCTTCCGGACCAAAAGCGCTAGTTGGTGATTAGGCCCAACCTCGCAGGATTCAGTACAGAAATGGTGGGTGGAACAGTTACCCCGGCAACCTGCTTAATGAATAGACTGGACCAAGTTCCTCCACTTTAACCGTCTCGAAGTGAAGCGAACCCCCCAGAAAATCCAAGTGAGTATAACCGACGTCTGCTCCAGGTACAGTGGGACCTTCCCTCCACCGTCACCTTGGGTAGAATCCTAGATATTATGGCCACTAAGGTTACCAATCACAACAATTACACCTGGGGGAACAGTCTAAACTCCGACAGCACGCAAGGGCAGAGTAGCAAGCTCCAATCCCCTTACCGGCTCCTTGACAACAATCCAAGGTTTACCGATAAGTGACCCCTGGCTCCTCGACAATGGTTAATCCGAGGTTTACCGTTTGTAATACGTACTGCCTGGCGTCGTTCCCAACGAGGGAGGAATGATCCCCTCACTGGTTCGGACACGAGCTCGTGCTTCTCCTTTAAGAGGAGCTTTCCCAGAATGTAACTGAAACAATTGGATTTGTTCTACTCAAGATAGACTATCTGTTTGGTTTTGTAGTCTTGGAGAGTTAAGTACTCACCTACTCCAAGACCCTAGCCTAAGCTATGTTGGTGCTTCAGAGCCCTAGAAAAATAAAGATTACTAGATTGATTTTAATTTAAGCGTTACTTTTAAGGTTGTTTCTTAAGTCAAAAGGTGATGGAAGTGAAACCAGTGGTGTGTTGACTCGACTCGAAACCACTACAAAATGCACCTAGAATGATTTATCCACTACTTTACTTTTTCGATGAATTGCTTAACTAAAAAGTTGAGAGAATGCAATCTTTATAAAAGCAACTTCTTAATTGAAGACAATCAAAGAAACAATTCGTTTTTCTTTTCCAAGCATAAAAACATAACCTCTCTTTACATGCACGAAAAAACTCTTTTCTTCTTTCGAAAACAAAAAGCTACTTGAAACAAGACTTTTTAAGAAGATGTTTTTGTATTTTTCTTTTAATAAAGCAAGTAAATCTAATATAACCAAAAATCAATCTTAACAACTCTTAAAATCTATGAAAATGCACTCATAAGCAAACTAAAGGCAAATTTACTCTAAGCAATCTTAACGAGGCCAAAACTAACAATGATTATTTCTAAGGTGTTTTACTTGATCACAATCAAATCAAGGACTAGCTTATTGCAGAATCAAAAACTAGCCAAAACAAAACTCTAATCTTTTTGTTCTTTTTGTAAAATGGAAATCAATACTTTATAAACAAGTAATTCGAAATTTGACCCAAAACAACTCAAATGGCAAGTTGCTCACAAAAGGAGACTTTACGACAGGCCCGACTTCTAAGAAGGTTGACTAACCAGAGAGATCTAAGGCTGGACAACTTTCTACTATCAAAGTCACTACAAAGCCTTTCCAAAAATCAAACCCTAGGTCTAAACTTCGTTGAAAACCACTAAAACACTCAAAGCTCACAAAACAAGTTCAGGTGAAAATTCTTGACAGGGTACTAAAGGATCTGGGCAGAAAACACTAAGGAAAAACAAAATCTAAAAGCAATTTAAAGCAAAAATGGAATTTTCTTAAGTTTTACAGGAAGACGCAGGCAACCCGTTGTCACAGGTGCGGCCCCGCTCTGTGCAGACGGCAACAGCGCGTCCAAAGACGCACTGTGCAGTACTCAGAGACTGCGTCCTTCTGGGAAAATGAAGAAAAACCAAATCTAACTAAATCTAAAGCTAAGCCACCCAAATACTAATTCTCACAGTCAAAAACCAGAAAATAAAAATGATTTTCTCAAAGCAAAGTTCATATAAAGGAAAAGACTCTCTCATTAATGGATTCCCCAGCGGAGTCGCCAATTTGTCACACGGAATCTGTCAAGGGTGCGGACACGACTGACCTTCCTAGAAGTCTAAGACATTCTAATGACAAACAAGACAAAATGGAGTGATCTTTCTCTAAATACACCTTTTACAACATGAAAACTACAAGTGTTTAGGCTTACCTTATTCCAAAACGCTGTTGTTGAAGTCCGTTCTTGACGATCCGGATGAGCTCCTCCTTCAAGTCAATTCCTGCAACCACAAACAATCAAACAATTACCAAGCACTTGCATTTCATATAATAAAACATATATTCAACATGCAGACCAAGGAACACATGAAATAACTCATTAACACAAGCTATTGAGAAAAATAAACCAGTTTGTATTAATAACGAAACAAAGAAACTCTTACAACCTGGCCTTGGTGTTGTGCAAGTTCCTCCCAGGGTCCATCAAGGGTTTTCCTCTACTTTGACAAAGCTCACCCTCTCCCAAGTAGAATCAAGTGAAGACAATCTCTCCTCACAAAGGCTCTAATGGAAGACCTAAATCCTGCAGCATTTACCCAAAGAAAATGTATAGCTCCAACCTCCTCTCCTTCTGGCTCAATGCCTTTATTTATAGTGCTGTAAAGAGGTTATTCAGGTCCACTATCAATGGGATCATCCCCCTCTATGGGTGGGATAGCTCCCTTATTGATGGGATAAGTTCCCCCTTAATAGAGATACATGAACCAACTGGAGGCGCATCCATTTCATCAAACCGACCTCTAGAATGTTCTAGAAGTAACCACAAGTAACTTTTTCAAGATAAAACTCGCGCATTTTGCCTTTTACAGAGGGACGCACCTGTCCCTTAACATACAGAGCGTCCATGGACGCAGATTTTGTGAACATGGGCAGCGTCCCCGCAGGTAAGGCTAGAGAGAACCTGCGACCCCAGAGATAAACATAGTTTTTACAAGACTTTCTCTCTTCTTTGAGTTTGAGATGGATAACAGAGGCATGAGACTTGCCTAAGAGGGTAGCATGACTGTTGATTTGAGCCATACTAACTGTAAGTAGTCAAGGTGACATTTTTTAGTGTAACACCTCCTAATCAACTCAGAGGAAAAGGACAAGATGACTGAAATATTGACCACAGTTGCAGGCCCAAAATCCACACTAACTCTCTCTGTACATTGATAACCTGCTTTATAAAGCTTGTTTACAAGCATAAAGGAGCGTTAGTCAAGCTGCTAACTCATGTTGTTAGACTAGAGGGAGCGTTAGTGAACTTTAGTGATGCTTAAGTGGTTATGCCAACGAATCTACCATAAAATATCTAGATAGCATTTCCCTAAATTTGTGCAAGAAAAGCAAGGAAACTCCAAAAATCAAGATATTTGGAGAAATTCTATTCCAGAAACAGAGGCAAATGGGAAAAAGCTGGTAAAAGAGGTAGGTTCATGGTTTCTACCCAAATGAACTACAGGTGGAGTTGGGAAGCCCTAATTCGATTGCTATTTAAGAAACAAGAGGGCCATTGCACAATGGTCAAAGCATTTAGAAGGATAGTACATGGTGTTGTTGTGATATTGTCATATTCTTGAAGGAGCTCGCTGAAAGAAGGAGAGAGAGAGAGGAAGAAGGGATAAGGAAGGCTGATGCAACAGGGTTGTTGTAATCACTCTTCTGTTCTGAATATAGGACTGCGGTTGTGTTCCACTACTTGAAGTGTCGGTGATATTGTGCATTTATTTGTCCATACTAATGCTTGTTATGTTGAGTAGATAAGTTACACATTTATACATGTTTGTTACGGATTCTTTCATTAATTGTCAGAAGTATATGTTGTGATTGGTTTGCTTCGTTCTTTTGTGTAGGAATCGTCTTGGAGCCAGTCAGGAGGAGTTCTTCTTACTACTCGGAGATCCCCAAGCAAATCTAGAAAGAACCAAAGGTGATCCTTTCTCCATATCTTGTCAATATATGTCAGATAGATGAACATGTGTGTAACAGGTACCTTTTGCAGATAACCTTACAGTCTGTTGGAAGTCCCAAGAAGACTTTCGAGGGTAGTTTTCAGCCCGTGCATTTTACCCCATAACAGAACTGGCGACTTCGTTGGGGACTATACTTTAGTTCCCAGTTATCTGGACTCCTCTCAAATCTCTTCTCTCTTCTATGAGCTTCCCACTTCTTCATATCCTTCTCTGATCCACCATTTAGTTTGTTGCATCTTGAAAAGTTGCTTTCTCTTCAGAAACTGATCCCAAAAGCCCACTTTTTGAGCTCTTTCCCTCACTAACGCAGGTTGTTGGTCTATACAGAGCTTTATAAAGCTCTTTGACTGTGCACAAGGAGCATTAGTGGCCAAAATAAAGCTATGTTTACACATAGACAGAGCGTTAGTGACCCATTTCCATGTTTTTCAATAGATTTTGTGGACCAAAAGGGGGGGAAACTTGTCCCAAGGGCTGAATCAAGATCTGCAACAGTATCATGCTAACAAATGTGGTGTCTTAAAATTTATTTTTTAAGAAAATGCTTTAGTTTTTCTTTCATAAAAGAAATTTTTATTGAAAGAATCGCTAATAGACTGTACATCTCCTTCTGTCAAATTAGTTGTAGGCTGCTTTGTTTTGGTTCAATAGTTGTTAGGGAATATTGAGAAAAGGAACTTTCGGTTATGTAAAATGTTGAATGATTTTTAGATTCGTTGAAGAATACATGAATATGTGAAATAATACATGTGTAGAATAAAACTTGCTTGCATAAGAAATTGAATTTTTTTTTCAAAGCATTGTTCTGCACGGTTTATCGAGTCGAGAGTCTCGTAATATTCATACGTCAACACCCCCTCCAAAGACAAATAAAAAAGTACACTAAAATCAATCAAATACTCTTTTTTAGAGAAAACCGGCATTAGATAGATTAGAACCTTGGGATAAGAGAGTGAGTCAACTACCCAAGGTTGAAAATCAAACTAGTGTCGTTAAAGAGTGAAAAATCCTTCTGCACTCATATTACCGAGACCACTCCACTCACAACAGAGCTAAATACGAGACAACATCGAATTGTAATCGAAGGTAGCCCACCTTCTTTTACAACTCCTTTGGGCATTTTGTGTAACGAGGATCCCTTCCGGGATTTCGGAACTGAGTCAGGGACTCAGGTATCCTGCCCACACAGCATGTTGTCTGCGACTATGTCCCCCCTGGTAATGTCTGTGATTTGAGGTATCTCTAGTGGCCAATACTTCTAGGTACGTACCTAAGGTGACTGGGATGGGCTGTCCTAGTACCTCAAATGGACGAACCTACTTTGTCTTCATTTTTTTGGAGGGTGCTCGTCTTCACGAGAGTACTTGTCCCCTTAATCTGAGGTTCAGGCGAAGCTCAAAAGTAACCGTAACCGTACATTTGGCCATCCTTCTTTGTTACTCATTGAGAGACTGGGTTTCATCTCCAGTAATAGGTGTTTAGCAGACAAGGTAATTTCACTTTGTTTGTTGATTGTCATTTTTAGTGTATTTTTTCTTTTTAGGTACCTGAGTGCTATCATTTTTGAGACTTAAAGAATATCACCTTAAAAATTTATTTGATAAAATTTACCAGTCATTGTGGCTACATTTGGCCCTCACCGTCAATCCAGACGGTTGTTAGGACTTCCTCCACTCATTGTGGAGGATCTACCGAGATCCACTGACTTAGATTCCTCATCTTCGAGGAATCAGTCTCCTAAATCACACACGGGATTGTTTTGGATGACTGACGATTTTGATTTGCCAGAGGATTTCTTCACAGAAGGATTTCTTCCTCATTTTAACACTCCGCTTACAAATCTATCAGATCCTGTTATTGATCCCATCGTACCAGTACTTCAGTCTTCACTGGGAGGAACTCTCCCATCTATTAAGTCGGCACCTCAAGGGTTGTGGCATTATAGAGACACTGTGAGTCCTCTACCACTTCCCCAGTCGATGGTCATCATAACACCAGCAATGTGGAATGCCACAATCCTGTTTGTCCCAGGTACTGCAACTCACATCACATCCTCTATCAGTGGAACCTAGCAGATGCCAGGTTCCACTCCTATGGTGCACCAAAGCATACCTTCAACTAGTGCCACATATAGTGCTCCATATAACACTCAATGTGGCACTATGGGCGTGGTTCTAATTTACCAAAACCAAGGATGGCCACTAATGTATGGTTATAACCCCCAGATTCAGATATCTGGGGTGGTCCCCATATGCACATGGCAGCAGGGAATGTCACAGTTCCCCCGCCATTCTCAGGCATGCATGGACAGTCACTGATTGACATGAGTTTTCCCTCTATCAATCAAAGCCATATGGTCAGTTCAGTGTCGGTTGGGAATCCACAAGGGATCCCCACCCAATCCATGGGGGCACCCTACTCACAAGCTCAGATGAGTCAAGGGGGCACCGCTTATACTGGGGGCAACTTCATACCCCAGTATCAAAATCCTCATGGTAATCCACTTTACAACACCATATCGCAAAGCAACTGCTACACCTTGCAACCCATGTACAACATAGGGAACCAAACGATGGGCAGAGCGCAGAGCTCCTCAGGTCATCCGTCATCACAATGGTCCGAGTCAGGGGCACCCAACAATTTGCCTTTTTTGGCAACATTGGATATCCCTAACTTATACAAGTTGACTAATGACCCCATCTACCATAACCTACAGTGGCCGCCGATTTCGCGTAAAATACTGGTGGATATTCCTAAGTTCAATGGTAAACAAGGGAAGGATCCAGGCACTCACGTCACCACCTACCATCTATGGTGTGTTTCTGACTCCATGGTGGATGACAGTGTCTGGTTGCGTCTATTTCCCCGCACCCTCACTGGCAATGCTGCAAAGTGGTATATTGAGTTACCACGTGCGTTAGTGAATAGCTTTGACGCTTTAGCGATGGAGTTCCTAAAGCACTTTCAGTTACCTATCCATTACGAGAGAGCGACGGAGCTCCTTACTTCATTTCGTCAGCATACCACCACCCACATCGCCGATCATATCCATGAATGGAGACGTAGGCGGAGGTTAGTCAAAGCCCCCATCCTTGAATTTCTCTTAACAAATTGGTTCTGTAAGTCATTGCTCTCGAAAATCGATAGAGATGTCGCTCTAGGTGGTGCGGTCACGGAGGACCAATCCATACATCATGCCCAGCACTTGGGTTTAATTTATTCATAGTCTGGCACTCTCTACGACATTATCCCCTATGCTCTCGGTAACCACAATCCCCCCACCACTCAGCGCCCTGGAGCACATACCGACAGGATCGTCGGCATAACCTCCACGGGCACTGTAAAACAACTTATTGGGTCCGTTGCCAGGTTGGCAATGGACCCCTCTACCAATACAACTGCTCTTCCTGCCGCTGCAATTAACTCTATGCAGTCTACAAAGAAATCCAATAGCAAGAACAAGAAGAAACAGAACAAGACCGCTCCTTCTGAGGAGCAGTCATCTAAGCAGCCCAACCTAAAACAGAAGGCCACTGTGCCTACTGATATGGAGAAGGATAAAGGCACCAACTATTCGTGCAAACTCTATCTTGAAGATCATGTAACTTGGCGTTGTCCACGTCTTCAAGAATGCACAGATTACCTTACCAAGAAATATTTTGGTAAGGCACCTGCTGTCCTTAGAAATCCTTTTCCTAATCAACAGCAGCAACATCTCATTGCCAACCAACCGCCACCCACGTCAGGGGGTAGCGATAGTTCGCAACAACCTTCAGTTGGTGAAGGAAGTTCTACCATTTACACATTTGAAATAGTAGAACTAACAACCAAAGCCAAATCATATGAAGCTCCTATCACTCCAGCAGCAGAATCATCTGCACGCCAAAACCCATCACTACCCAACGATTTGAGAATCGAAAGGCCGGTTGAGGACTTTGTAATTGACCCCCCAAGGGGGCACTTCGATGCACAATGCACAACACATCTGCATGTGCTGCTCAACACTACAACATCGTAGAGGATTTGGTGCAAGCGCCATCGGCTATGTCAGTGCTCGAAGTATTACAAACATGCCCCAGCCAAAGGAAAGATTTGCTTTCAGCTATCAGAGGTATTGACCCTGTGGATTCCATGCTTGCCATTTTCGACATGGACAAATGTAAACCTCCCCTTTCACACTAGCTTTCATTTCAGGTGCATATCACTTCGAAAGGGAAAGGTATGCACCGAACTGTCATCGATGAAGGTGCTTCAACCTGCATCATGTCGGCTTCATGTTGGCTCGCCTTAGGTTCCCAAACCCTCTCACCACCATCGAACTCCCTTAAAGTTTTCGACGGCCACACCTTTGTCCCAAAAGGATACTTAACCAGTTTTCCCATCACTTTGGCTAGGAAAACAGTAACGGTGGATGTAGAAGTCGTAGACTGAAAACTCGACTATAATCTATTGCTAGGTCACAGTTGGACATATGCCATGATGGCCGTCATATCCACTATCATTCGTATCATCCTATTTCCATTGGATGGAAAGGTCATAACAGTGGATCAGTTGTCTTTCTGCACCTCTGATTATTCACCATTACCACATGGCTCCGTACCCCTAGTAGGAGGTGTAACTGACAGCTTTGTCAGTATCGGTACCGGTCTGTTGAAGGCTTCCTCCCTGATGGGTTGTTTTCCTCTTCCGTCACCGCAGGTTCCACAATCAGTCAACATGCTTTCATCAATTCCTCATGAACTAACCGATCCTTGGATCCTAACGGCGCCTTTAGACCTTGACACATTTGGAGACCAGATGCCATTGTCATCAACTGAATCAGCCTACCAAGGCATTCAATCAGCATCCACATCTCCAGTCAAGTTGGCTATAGCCAACGGTACCACCCCCCTTCCCATAACCGCTCTTCCTTTAGATCCATGCGATCAACTCCCCTCAACGGACAAAGCCGTTAGAGAAATCATGAGTTTTGGAGAGCAACATTGGGAAGAATGGCATATTCGGGGTTCGACATCTGATTCGGACATGATGCCACTTCAAGTCCTCTCCTCTGACACAAACGAAATCATTTCCCCACCCTATACAAGCATTCAAACTTCTGGGGTGGAAGAAAATATGGACGACACTTCCAGGTCAATGCCCATAGATAGTTTAGTCATGACAGGCACCATGGAAGACACCCCAATAAGCACAGATTACAGTCCTGAGGAAATTGCAAACTCCACCTGCCTACATAAGGAATTCCATGAAGAATTTGTTTGGTCTTAGGAGGAAATTCCCGACTTTAACCCGTCGTTTGTCGCGCATGAGATCCAACTTTACAATGAAGCAAAATGGAATGGGTGGCCACTTCCTTCCCTCGATATAGCCGTTGAACCCATGCCCGGCCCTACGGCTGAAGAAGAATGCCTAATATACCTCAAACAACTGGATAAAACCCATAGAGCTGCTGATTTAGCACTCGCAGCTCACAAGGAGCTGTTGGAAATAATACTGAGAGGGGGGGTGAATCAGTATTATCAAATTATTTTCAATATATCTTCCTTATTTATACTTTGAATAATTCTTCAAATATTGATCATTACTTTGTATGTCAGTATCATAAAATAATGAGCAGGAACAAGAAAAGCAAATAGTCACACAAAAGAACACCAGATATAAGGTGGAAACCCAATGTGGGTGAAAACCACCTGCTGCAATATGTCTCTATCTTATTTTAATAAGAAACTCCTTTTACAATGATTTTTTACTAGTGCAGTCCTTTACCAGTACGCAGGCTACAACCTGCAGAGAGCTACAACCCTCTTAGCTCTTGTACTAGCCAAGATACTAGTACGTAGGTGCTAGCCTACTGAAGGCTACAACCTTCTCTTTCTTCCAGGGACCACGTTTCATAAATTTTCAAACTGGATCCATGAACATCAATCAATCATCAAGTATATCTACATCAAACAATCTCCTTTTCCCAATTAGCACTGAATCAAGTAAACACTTCTCTGCCAGCTGTACCCAGAACAGAGTAACAGTAACCACACACCAAATTCTGAACCCAGAATACTGCAGCAATAGACAGAGGCAGCTAGATCATAATTTAAAGATATATGCTACTTCAACAACCTGAAACCTGCGTGCAGATCCATAAAGGATAATTCCTTCTTTCAAATATTCAGACACTAATTAACCAAGATTGTCAGATTTATAGATCAAGCATGCGCCTCATATAACAAATCAAAATCATGCAAAGATACTATTATTCAAGCATAAAGATTACGACCCATCAAAAGAACTTATCCTTCTTTACGCGCTAAGGTTCCTCCTTCATTCAGATCCAGATCTGCACCATAACCCAATCACAAATATTTCAGATCTAGCACTTATTAGATATTCAATTCATTCGATGATCCTTTGCCAAATGATCTCCTTCCTCTTTTATAGTCTTAGGCCTTCCACAATACCACAGTCCAAAACCATAGGATCAAAAAACTGTTGGACTAATACCATGAACCAACCATGAAAGAGCGTGAGATCAATACTTTTGGATGCAATACCACGAGCCAAAACCATAGGATCAAAAACTATAGGACTAATACCATGAACCAACCATGAAAGTGCGTGAGATCAACACTTTTGGATGCAATACCACAGACCAAAACCATAGGATCAAAAACTGTCGGACTAATACCATGAGCCAACCATGAAAGTGCGTGAAATTTTCTCTTCATGAAAGGAACTTTTCTCTGCATGAAAGTGCGTGAACTTTTTCTCTACATGAAATAAACTTTTCTCTGCATAAAAGTGCGTGAACTTTTCTCTCCATGAAATAAACTTTTCTCTGCATAAAAGTGCGTGAACTTTTCTCTACATGAAATAAACTTTTCTCTGCATAAAAGTGCGTGAACTTTTCTCTACATGAAATAAACTTTTCTCTGCATAAAAGTGCGTGAACTTTTCTCTACATGAAATAAACTTTTCTCTGCATAAAAGTGCGTGAACTTTTCTCTACATGAAATAAACTTTTCTCTGCATAAAAGTGCATGAACTTTTCTCTACATGAAAGAAACTTTTATCTTCATGAAAGTGTGTGAACTTTGTTGCACTATAATTTATCATCTGAGATGAGTGGGTTGCCAATCTGAGATGAGTGGGTTGCCATCAAGTACAACATATGTATCATAATGCCAACAATCTCCCCCTTTGGACTTGATGGCAACAACAACCAATCACTCTGCCCCTTTGACATCAAGGGCAAAGGGTTATGCTCCCCCTAAGAACATGCTCCCCCTGACTATAAACCAGATCTGCAAAGAAGAACCATAATCCATCAAACACCATAAATGACCATGAAAGAGATAGAGACGTATTGCAGCAATATTCAGACTAGCATCCATGATCTCCTTCTGTACTTCCTCCATAATGCCAACAATGCATGATATGCTCCCCCTGAACTTGTGCCATTCGATCTTTGACCAATCCACAACCCAGCACATGTACGCATATACTTCAGATGAACCTTGCGTACAACCAACAATCATAAGAGATTCAACAACAAGATGATGCATCAACAACCCCCAGCTTTTGCCTGAGGTATTCAAAGGTCTCCCTAGGCAATGTTTTGGTGAGTATATCAGCAACCTGTTCCTTAGAAGGAACATACTCCAACTTGACCTTTTGTTCAAGCACTTGTTCCTGGAGAAAGTGATACTTGATTGGTATGTGCTTGGTTTTTGAGTGCATGACTGGGTTCTTTGAAATGCTCATTGCACTTGTATTATCACATAAGATGGAGATAGGTGGTGTACAAGTGATTTGAAAATCCTGCAGGGTCTGCATCATCCAAAGGAGTTGAGTGCAGCAAGATGCAGCAGCAACATATTCTGCTTCAGCTGTAGACAAGGCAATCGAACTCTGTTTCTTGCTGAACCAAGATACTAATCTGGAACCCCTAAAGAATGCACCACCACTTGTGCTCTTCCTGTCATCCACGCTTCCGGCCCAATATGCATCAGTATAAGCATGAAGTGTGAGATCTGTATCTCTAGGATACCATAAGCCATAATTTTGAGTCCCTTCAAGATATTTGAAGATTCTCTTTACTGCCTGAAGATGAGTTTCCTTTGGATTTGCCTGAAATCTTCCAACTATTCCCACTGCATGCATGATGTCTGGTCGGGTACCTGTCAAATAAAGTAGACTTCCAATCATAGATCTGTAGGTTGGTTGATGTACTGCTGCTGATTCATCATTTGCACTGAGGCTACATCCTGTGACCATGGGTGTACATACTGGTTTTGCATCTTCCATGCCATATTTCTTCAAAATTTGCTTGAGATACTTGGTTTGAGACAAGAAGATCCCTCCTTCCTTTTGTTGGATTTGTAGGCCAAGAAAATATGTCAATTCTCCAAGCAAGGACATTTCGAATTCTTTCTGCATCACCAAGGCAAAGCTTTGACTCATAGATTCTTCATTGCTGCCAAAGATAATGTCATCTACATACAAAACAAGTATTAGCAATTTGTCATTTTCAATTTTTATATAAAGATTGCTATCTGTTGATCCTTTTGAAAAACCTTGTTGATGAAGATATTTGTCCAAACGATAGTACCAAGCCCTTGGAGCTTGTTTAAGACCATAGAGAGCCTTTTTCAGTCTGCATACAAGATTTGGATCATTTCCAAGAATGAACCCATCTGGCTGCTCAATGTATACTTCTTCTTCTAAGTCTCCATTCAGAAAGGCTGATTTCACGTCCATTTGAAATACTTTGAACTTTTGAAAGCTTGAGAGAGCAAGGAACATTCGGATGGCCTCAAGTCTTGCAATAGGAGCAAAAGTCTCCTCAAAATCTATTCCTTCTTGCTGCGCATACCCTTTACAGACAAGTCTTGCCTTATTTCTAATTACTTCCCCATTTTCATTCAACTTATTTTTGAAGACCCATTTTGTCCCTATAACATTCTTATCCTTTGGTCTAGGAACCAACTCCCAAGTGTTGTTCTTTTCGATCTGCTCAAGTTCTTCATCCATTGCTTTGACCCAACATTCATCTTTGCATGCCTCTTTTACATTTTGTGGTTCAGTGGAGGAGAGTAATGCCAAATAGCTTGAAGCTTCTGCAATTGTTCTTCTTGTTTGTACACCTGCTTCTTTCTGCCCCAAAATCTGAGATTCTGGATGGTTCTTCTAAACGTACCGGGATGGAGTCTTCTCTTCTATCCTTATCTGTTTCTCTGGTGCTTCTTGAGGTTCTTCTTCTTCATCATTCTGTCTTTGAGGGTAGTCTTCATCTTCTTCGATATTTTCATGATTTACTTGCCTAGGAATGTATCCCTTTTCATCAACCACTACATCAATGCTGTCAACAATTCTTCCAAGTATTTTATTGTAGCACTTATATGCTTTGCTGTGTGGAGAATAACCAAGAAGAATGCCTTCATCTGCTCTAGGTTCAAGTTTGCCAAGTTGCTCATCAGTATTCTTAATATAGCATTTGCTCCCAAAGATTTTGAAGTGCTTTACCGAAGGAGTCTCACCATACCAGAGCTCATGAGGAGTTTGAGTGCTGTTCACTCGAACATTTGTTTTGTTGAGAATAATAACTGCAGCATATGCGGCTTCACCCCAGAAAGTTGCGGGAGTTCCAGACTCATCCAGCATAGCACGAGCCATTTGTTGGACTGTTTTGTTCATCCTTTCCACCACTCCATTTTGTTGAGGAGTTCTAGCTGTAGAGAATTCTCTTCTTATCCCATGTTCTTCACAGAAATCGAAAAATTCATTTGAGTTAAACTCCCCACCTCTGTCAGACCTGAGGCACTTAATTTTGTAACCTGATTCATTTTCAACCAAGGCTTTGAAGGATTTGAATTTCTCGAATGCTTCGTCTTTGTGCTTCATAAGTCCTAACCAAACAAACCTGGAAAAATCGTTAATGAATAATATCAAGTATTCTTCTCCTCGAGGTGTCCTTTTCCTAAATGGACCACATACATCTGTATGGACTAGCTCAAGAGGCATGCTAGCTGATCCTTCCTTCTCTGGAAAGTTAGTTCTGGTTTGCTTTCCAAACTGACATGATTTGCATATGGTGTTGTCTGGAATTTTGATATCTGGAAGACCACGAACAGCCTGATATTTGCATGCTTTCCTTATTTGTGAAAAGCTTAGATGCCCCAACCTCCGGTGCCATAACCAGTGTTCATCATCCTTGCTCAAATAGCATTGTTGTTGTCCTTCTTCAAATATGTATAGATTATTTGGAGTTCTTCTACCTTTGATCACTGTTTCACCTGTATCAAGATCACAAACACGACATCCGTTTGATCTAAATATCACCTCGGTTCCTTGATCACACATCTGGCTGACACTTAGAAGATTATGCTTCAATCCATCAACATACAAAACATTTCCAGCTTTGACCTTTTCTTTTAACTGAGCAGTGCCTTTTCCTTTTATAGCTGCAGGAGTATCATTTCCAAAAGAAACTTTCTTTCCCTTTTCTAAAGCAAAATATGATTCAAGTTTTTCTTTATCACCTGTCATATGTTTTGAACATCCACTGTCAATGTACCATAGATTTTCTTGTCCTTCTGCATAAAATGCTATCCCACATGTTTCTGTTTGTGGTTCCTTTATTCTCCATGTTCTGGTGCTTGAGGCTTGTTCCTTTGTCTGCTGAAACCTGCTCCTGCATTCAGAATCTTCATGACCAAAGTTATTGCAAATAGAACATTCAACTTCATTTTCAAGAGCCGAAAAGTTGTTATCGGTCCTTTTTGTAATCCCGATCATACTTCTTTGTTTTTGAGCTTCTCTAGTCATGATTGTTTTATATGCAACACATTGAGCTGCTTTTTGACCAAAGTTATGGCAAGAGAAACATTGCCCATTGAAGAAAATTCTGCGATTATCAAATCTACCGGCCAAATGATTGTAATTTCTATTGTCATCCATTCTTGAAGCAAATTGAGAAGATTTTACCTGTGGCTGGTTGTAGCTTTTGTTCATCCTTAAGACAGATTGCCCCTGGTTTACCTGATAGTCTTTGTTCGTTCTTGATGTAATTCGTCCCTGCTTTACCTGGTGATCTCCATTGTGCTTTTGCTCATTCCTTCTTGCTGCATCAAGATAACTCTTTGAGGTGGATGCTTGAGATGTTTCTCCATTATACCCTAGACCTGTCTTGTTTAGCGGAGAACGTTGTACATTGATGATCTCATCCAGAGTTTCAGATCCTTTGACAAACTTAAGATTAATAGCCTTTGTTTTCTCAATTTCTTTTCTAAGGCCAACAATTTCACCTTCTAACTTTTCAAGATATTTTTCTTTTTCATCAATTTGAAATTGTAGTGTATCAATGATCATATTCTTTTCTTCTATACATGTCTTAAGTCTAGAAATCTCATCATAAAAACTATCCACATCTATAGCATCCATGTAATCATCATCTTCAAATGCCATTAAAAGTTTATAGTCATTACCTCGTTCATCTTCATCACTATTTGATAGACCATCACTGTCTTCATGAGTGTAGTAGCTTTTCTTATTTGCATTCTGTTTCTTGTTCCATCTAGCAGGTTCCTTTCCTTTGTCAATCTTATCCTTATGAGGACATTTGGCAGCATAATGACCTACTCTTCCACAAGCAAAACATTTAAAAGGTAGCTTACCTCTGAACCTTCCAGTACCCCGTTGAAGATTTCTGACAAAATTTGATTCTTCTTCTTCTTCTGGCACGTGACTTGATTCATAGTAGTCTCCTTTGCCTGAAGCCTTAAAAGCAGCTTCTCTCCTATCTGATGGACCTCCTTTTCTCATTTCATAAGCAGTTAGAATTCTGTGTAGCTGAGACATAGTAAGAGTTCGCAGATTTTCCTTTTCTTCTATTGCAAATACTTTAGATTCAAACTTGGGGGACAATGATCTTAGGACTTTTTCAACCACAACAACCTCTTTTATTTCTTCACCCAAGTTTTTCATAGAATTAACAATCTCATCTACCCGAAGGAAATAGTTAGCCACACTTTCATCATTATACATTCTGAGATTCTCATACTGAATCCTGAGGGTTTGAAGTTTTGCACGTTTTACCTGTTCATCTCCTTCGTAGCTCAAAACAATCTTGTCCCATATTTCTTTTGCGGATTTATATTGCATAACCTTCACGAATTCAGATTGAGATAGACATCCTAGAAGAGTATTAACCGCCTTTGCATTTGTTTCATATTTCTTCTTCTCAGTTGAATCTGTAGGAGTAGCTGATGGAAAAGTATACCCTGTTTCTATAATGTCCCATACTTCTGTACCCAAAGATTGAAGATAGGCAGTAACTCTTACCTTCCAATATACGAAGTTTGTCCCATCAAAAATCGGTGGCCTGATTGATGCTTCCCTCTCGTAGTTGCTCATGATGTTAGATCTTCCTTCAAGCGATCAAGCTTCTTCAGAAGAACCTGGCTCTGATACCAATTGTTGGAAATAATACTGAGAGGGGGGGTGAATCAGTATTATCAAATTCTTTTCAATATATCTTCCTTATTTATACTTTGAATAATTCTTCAAATATTGATCATTACTTTGTATGTCAGTATCATAAAATAATGAGCAAGAACAAGAAAAGCAAATAGTCACAAAAAATAACACCAGATATAAGGTGGAAACCCAATGTGGGTGAAAACCACCTGCTGCAATATGTCTCTATCTTCTTTTAATAAGAAACTCCTTTTACAATGATTTTGTACTAGTGCAGTCCTTTACCAATACGCAGGCTACAACCTGCAGAGAGCTACAACCCTCTTAGCTCTTGTACTAGCCAAGATACTAGTACGTAGGTGCTGGCCTACTGAAGGCTACAACCTTCTCTTTCTTTCAGGGACCACGTTTCATAAATTTTCAGACTGGATCCATGAACATCAATCAATCATCAAGTATATCTGCATCAAACAATCTCCTTTTCCCAATTAGCACTGAATCAAGTAAACACTTCTCTGACAGCTGTACCTAGAACACAGTAACAGTAACCACACACCAAATTCTGAACCCAGAATACTTCAGCAATAGACAGAGGCAGCTAGATCATAATTTAAAGATATACGCTACTTCAACAACCTGAAACCTGCGTGCAGATCTATAAAGGATAATTCCTTCTTTCAAATATTCAGACACTAATTAACCCAGATTGTCAGATTTATAGATCAAGCATGCGCCTCATATAACATATCAAAATCATGCAAAGATACTATTATTCAAGCATAAATATTATGACCCATCAAAAGAACTTATCCTTCTTTATGCGCTAAGGTTCCTCCTTCATTCAGATCCAGATCTGCACCATAACCCAATCACAAATATTTCAAATCTAGCACTTATTAGATATTCAATTCATTCGATGATCCTTTGCCAAATGATCTCCTTCCTCTTTTATAGTCTTAGGCCTTCCACAATACCACGGTCCAAAACCATAGGATCAAAAAACTGTTGGACTAATACCATGAACCAACCATGAAAGAGCGTGAGATCAATACTTTTGGATGCAATACCACGAGCCAAAACCATAGGATCAAAAACTATAGGACTAATACCATGAACCAACCATTAAAGTGCGTGAGATCAACACTTTTGGATGCAATACCACGGACCAAAACCATAGGATCAAAAACTGTCGGACTAATACCATGAGCCAACCATGAAAGTGCGTGAAATTTTCTCTTCATGAAAGGAACTTTTCTCTGCATGAAAGTGCGTGAACTTTTTCTCTACATGAAATAAACTTTTCTCTGCATAAAAGTGCATGAAATTTTCTCTCCATGAAATAAACTTTTCTCTGCATAAAAGTGCGTGAACTTTTCTCTATATGAAATAAGCTTTTCTCTGCATAAAAGTGCATGAACTTTTCTCTACATGAAATAAACTTTTCTCTGCATAAAAGTGCGTGAACTTTTCTCTACATGAAATAAAATTTTCTCTGCATAAAAGTGCGTGAACTTTTCTCTACATGAAATAAACTTTTCTTTGCATAAAAGTGCGTGAACTTTTCTCTACATGAAAGAAACTTTTATCTTCATGAAAGTGTGTGAACTTTGCTGCACTATAATTTATCATCTGAGATGATTGGGTTGCCAATCTGAGATGAGTGGGTTTCCATCAAGTACAACATATGTATCATAATGCCAACAGGAGCGGGTACAAGCCAGATTCGCACAAGCGATTAGGTTTTCTTCTTTCCAAGAGGGTGACTTCGTATCACTCTATCATCCAAAAGATAATCTCTTGGAGTCATGCACGCTTCGACCCATTTGTCTAGGTCCATATGTCATAACTAAAGTCCTCCCCTCAGGGGCATATGAACTACAGGATTGGGATGGAAACCCACTCAAGGAGCCCACATACGAGCTTTATCTGAAAAAGTATTATGCCTAGTGTCATGCTAGGTCATGCTGGGTAGGTACTTTGTAATTTTATGCATTCATAAGTTTTGCATCCCTTTTTTGATGTGATTGGATTTTTTTGTTATTTAGTGGAGTAATTGTCTCATGCATTCTGTTCACAATGCAGATGTCGTCGTTACCCCTAGCATACATAGGATACACGGATGGTGCCAGTCGTCACACATGGCACATTGCATCAGTTGCTTGGGTCATCTATACACTCGAGTCATAACTCTTTTGCTTCGGGGGAGTCTTTCTTGGTACTGCCACCAACAACATTGCTGAGTACATGTCCGTCGTTTTCGCTTCTCACAGAAGCGTCATCAAGGGGCATCTCTAATCTAGTGGTTAGGTTAGACTCCTAGCTAGTTGTTATGCAATTGACCAATCATTATCACATCCACAATCCAACCTTGTTACGTAACTATCTAAGGGTACGCCTCTTGGAATGTCGATTTGACACAATCACATATGAGCATGTTCCTCGAGAATTAAATACTGTCGTTGATTCGTTAGCTAACTATGTATTAGATTGGCATTTGTCATATTTTTTATAATAGCATGCATGAGAAGTAAAAAAATTTACTAAAATTATAAATTTTTCACAAAAAACATTTTAAAAAAACACATTTACACCACCAAAAATACCAAAAAATATCTATATATATATATATATATATATATATAGATATATATATATATATATATATATATATATATATATATATATATATATATATATATATATATATATATAGATAGATAGAAATCCAGTTTTTTACATCAAAAATATTCCAAAACTTGGATGAGTTAAGTACAAAATGGCTCAAAGCCTAGCTATAAATGCTCATATGGCTATGCCAGAACACCTGCTAAAATGAGCCTATTGCTCCAAAAAAGCTAAAACAGCTCTAGCTACCCTCTGAAGAGGAACCAGAAACCGCTCAGGTACACCAATGGTGTGTCGCTGCATATGAGCAGGAATCTCCCTCATAGGAAGGGGAGGGACACCCATAGTCAAACCCTCTAGGTTCCTCAGAACCTCGCGGAGACTGTCGGCATCACCCCCTCCAGCATGTAGTTGGCTGCCTCGTCGCACATAGCGAGGTTGGCTTGCAAGTCATACTAGCACCACATCTGTGTTAAGCATAAAAGTTTCATGTCAGTTCTTATCTCATCGTTAAACAAAACATTACATATACATTCAAAAGTACAAAAATACTTAAGTACTATCAACATTATTCTCACCTTGAGGACCCTAGTTGGTCTCGGGTAGTAGCATCAAGTCTGGGTCACCGGTAAAGTCCATGCCTTCATAGGCATAGTCATCAACAATCACGATCTGGCTGCGAAGCCACTGGAAGAAGTCTTCGTCAAAGAAATGTCGGAGTGGTCCTCCTCCTGTGCGAGGATCAAGTGATGACCAGTGACCCTGCCTTGGCTCCCTCGGATCAAAGGGACCTAAGCTCACCCGTGGGCGCATGACAGGTACCCTCTCAAGGATAAAAGAGACTATGATAGTACCGTACCCGAAACTGTGTTGGGTACGGGTCTTGCACACTGTCAATTCTACCTTCAACTGGCGAAGCACTGCTTCACACCAGTTGAGCATCTGGGGCTAGACACAGTCAAGGGCAAGCAACAGTTGGGCCTTTGTTTCCACGTGGGGACTTTTTGACTCCGCCAAGCGCACAATCAACCATAAAACTGCCCTCATAGACCGAGATTGAATCCTCTCTATCGGGACTCTGTTGCTGACTAATCCACTCCCAGGGATGCAGTAGATATCTACCAGCTTTGAAGTAGATCGTGGATCTGACTTGCCACAAGTAAGGTTTGCATGTGCCCCACGACACGACAAACCAATCAAAAAGTAAATGTCATCTTGGTTAATTGCTAGCTCTTGATATCCAATCCTGAACACTTGCTCGTGTTCATCCCAGCGCTGTATGATCCATCTCAGTAGCTCCTCCTGTCCTTTCATCAGCTCTAGCCTTGCATACTTCAACAAACTACAGTGGTGCAATGCAAGTATGCAAGCTGGATCATTTCGCATCAGCAATTCCTCATTATCATGGGCCCGTTCTCTCCATAGGTGAGTCATTTCAGCTTAAAACCTGCACAAAATAACCCTAAAATCAGTTAAAATGGGGAAAAATCACTTAAGGAATCCATGCATGAGGGTTTCAAATGTGCCCTACTGCCTTAACACCCCTCCCAGTGCTGCACAGGGAGGATTAACGCCCTCCCATGGCTCGTACAGAGCGTTTAACACTCCCTACTGGCCAGCAGGAGGGCGTTAGTGTGCAAACATGGCTCTAGGGCACCTTAGATCTGCAAATTTCCACCCACAAAAATGATAAAAAAAAGGTTTAATAAAGCATAGAGCAAGGTTTTAGCTCTCACCTGGGACTGACGGCACGTCGAATGGTTGCTCGGATCTCCTGCAATGGTCTACGGAAGATCTACTCCTCTTTAGCTCCAACTAGCTCTCACAAACTTCAAAATAGTGAAAATGATGCATGTGAAAGCTCAAAACATTTCTTTATATAACTATGAGAGACATGATTTTTTGAAAAATCATTAAAGAGGAATAGTCCATTCTACATGATTTTTTATCATGCATGAACCCAGATAATAGGAATTGTTGCCTTTTTACTGCTTTTGATGAAAGTACTTCAAGAATGAAAAGCAGTAAAAGTTGCATGCAAGACTTTTTAGAGCACTGTTAGGGATATTTTATTGCTCTTTAAAAAATATAAACATCCCCAAGCTTTTGTCCTTGCGCTCGTTAAATCTATGCAATGATAAATAGAGCACTTTTGGAGACATTTTATCGCTCTTTAAAAAATATAAACACCTCCGAGTTTTTGTGGTAGAACTCGTTAAACATATATACCACAACCCGTAAAGCACTTTTTTGGGATATTTTATCTCTCTTTAAACAATACAAACATCCCCGAGTTTTTCATCCTTTGCACTCGTTAAACATATGCAAACGATGCTCTAAGCACCTCTTTTTTGATCTAGTTCCAGCTCATAAACTGAAAAAATACCAAATGGAGCATCCTTTTTAGGAACTTTTTTCTTGCTCTTTAAACTAAAAAAATCCCGTGTTGTGTGTTGCTGCTCGTTAAACATGCTAAAGATGACCCGATCATTCTTTCAGGTACTTTTTTCAAGCTCGTTAAAAAAATGAAAAATCCTGAGTTTTTGTTACTGAGCTCGTTAAAGTGTCACGAAAAAACACGAGTTTAGTCCGCCGCCTCATACTCATAACAAAATGAGGTCAACATCTATTGGAAAAAGGTTTCTCTTTATCCGGGTCCAGTAGATTAAATACGGAAAAGTAACCGATACGAGTATACTATTAACCTTTTGTCGCACCCGTTTAACAACTATGACAAAGGGACCACCATGGAGTCTCTCTTTACGATCTTTTCAGACTCTCTAAAGATGAAAAGATCACCGAGTTGTCTAGTCTGGACTCTTTAAATACACAGACAAGATATAGAGTCGTTCTTTTTACGATACTTTTCAGACTCTTAAAAGATGAAAAAATCGACGAGTTTGCCTGTCTGGACTCATTAAACTAATCAGATAGGGCAAAGAGTCGTTCTTTTTGCGATCCTTTTCAGACTCTTTAAACATGAAAAGATCGATGAGTTTACCCATCTGGACTCATTAAAAATCAGATGGGGAAAAGTGGAAATACAACCATATTTTGAAGCGTGGTTTAGCAACAAAAGTTGCCTTGAACATGGCACTCCCTTAGATAAATCGTCATTTTGATAGCCTCTCAATATGAACCCTACCAACCTATGAGTTTTTAGCCTATATACCTTGATGCCATTGCATCTCCATATCTTAAACACTCTGTAGTGTTCATGAGTCTAGTGTTGTCTGGTTAAAACCGTTGTTGTGCCTTCTATTGTTCAAGGGTCCCTACTTGTTTCCTCAATCAACTGACCCTACATATCCTTTCATCATGCCCTCCATCATTTAGACCCAAAAGCTCAAAAGTTTCTTCAGAAAACAAAATCATCCTTGTCCGGTTTTGTGTCGACTGATGTAGGACACGTCATTGCCTACCTTTCGACAGGTTCCTTCCTATCGACTTCAACACTCTATCTAGGAAGATAACCCAGAAACACATTCAATGCCTTGGTGCTTGCAAACATTAGTGGCAGGTTACCTTGTGCTTGATCACAGGTTTTCATCATTGGCTCCTGGTTAAGCGATTCTACGAGTGTTCGACGACAAAAAATCTTTCACACTCGCTAGTTTGCACTGTGCATCTTGGAGACCATCACCATTATCGGTGGCCTTCCTCGCATCTGTTAACAGTCTCCATTATTGGCTGGTAATCAGATGATTTTGTGCATGTTCGACGTCAACTCATTTTATCACATGTACCGATCTATGCTGTTCGGTGAAGCAGGAATCAAGACCTTGGGTAGAGGCTTACATCATTCAGCCTTGTTTCCTCTCCCAAGCTGCGATATTGTTCTTTGAAGACAGCCATTTCAGGATAATCTATTATGACACTGGATCTGCCCTGTGCCATATTGGCGGCCAACATTGTTATATCTCTGAGGAGAAAGTTACTCTGACATAGCTATTGAGCATGGGAATGCCCGACTCAGGACATGATTTTAGAAGTTCATATATATGTACTTTTGTTGTATCAGGTTTTCCTTATCGCCCGAAACTTCTCTCTCTCTCTCTACAAAGATTTTGACAGGAAACTACAATATTTTTATAAAGTATTTCGGCCATCATCTCTGCCTCTGATCTTATACTTTAGGGGGCATCTATTATAGGACAAATTGACCTCCTAATCAACTCAGAGGAAAAGGACAAGATGACTGAAAGATTGACCACAGTTGCAGGCCCATAATCCACACTAACGCTCTCTGTACATTGATAACCTGCTTTATAACGCTTGTTTACAAGCATAAAGGAGTGTTAGTCAAGCTGCTAACTCATGTTGCTAGACCAGAGGGAGCATTAGTGAACTTTACTGATGCTCAAGTGGTTATGCCAACAAATCTGCCATAAAATATCTAGATATCATTTCCCTAAATTTGTGCAAGAAAAGTAGGGAAACTCCAAAAATCAAGATATTTGGAGAAATTGTCTTCCGAAAAAAGAGGCAAATGGGAAAAAGTTGGTAAAAGAGGCAGGTTCATGGTTTTTACCCAAATAAACTACAGGTGGAGTTGGGAAGCCTTAATTCGATTGCTATTTAAGCAACAAGAGGGCCATTGCACAATGGTCAGAGCATTTAGAAGGATAGTACATGGTGCTATTGTGATATTGTCATATTATTGAAGGAGCTAGCTGAAAGAAGGAGAGAGAGAGAGGAAGAAGGGATAAAGAAGGCTAATGCAACAGGGTTGTTGTAATCACTCTTCTGTTTTGAATATAGGACTGTGGTTGTGTTCCACTACTCGAAGTGTCGGTGATATTGTGCATTTATTTGTCCATTCTGATGCTTGTTGTGTTGAGTAGATAAGTTACACATTTATACATGTTTGTTACAAATTCTTTCATTAATTGTCAGAAGTATATGTTGTGATTGGTTTGCTTCTTTCTTTTGTGCAGGAATAGTCTTGCAGTTGGTCAGGAGGAGTTCTTCTTACTACACGGAGATCCCCAAGCAAATCTAGAAAGAACCAAAGGTGATCCTTTCTCCATATCCTATGAATATATGTTAGATAGATGAACATGTGTGTAACAGGTACCTTTTGCAGATAACCTTACGGTCTATCGAAAGTCCTGGGAAGACTTTCAAGGGTAGTTTTCATCCCGTGCATTTTATCCCATAGCACAAGTGCATGTTGAAGGCCCTAATGAAGGGCAAGACAGGGATTTTGTTTTGGTTGAGGAAGATGACACTGATTTGGGCTCTCAAAGCTCAAGACTCAAGGATATGATCATCAAAGAGAAAGAGGCTAAATTCCAAGCCTTATCAGTTGACCTTGAGAGGGCTAAATGGATCATTAACTTCCTTGAGTAAGAGAACAAGCAACTGGAGGACAAACAAGCAATTATGGAGCTGCAAACAATTAGAGAAAACAGGGAAGTGGCAAAAAGAAGAAAAACAAAGATGTCATCCCTAAAGAAAGAAATTGAGGTTGACTGAGAATCATGGTTGGAAAGAGTGAATATCCACCTTGAGAAGCTACTTGATAAGGCTAATAAGGAGAAGAAAATGTTGCACCATATGGCTTATCATTACTTAGCTTGGAATAAAATTTGCAAGACAAGGATAAATGGCCTAAAAGCTAAGTTAAAGAGAGCCTTGAGAGCCAAAAATGAACAAGACAAAATTATAATTTTGGTTGAAACTTCCTTGGGTCAGAAAAGCAATTAGTAAGCTTGCCTCTTGCCAAATATGAAGCAATTTTCAGAAAATGTTGTCATTTCACAATTTTTAAATGTAAAACACAGGAATTTTCAGTTGATGCGCAGCGCCACTGGCGTTGCGCATTGAGTTGGCTAGGAATTTTGCAAAATGGCTTGCATTTTTGGATTCCTCATGGAAAAATAATGAAACCCAGAAAGTTTCATGAAATTTGGAGGAGATCTGGGTCACCTAAAGGGATAAAAACACCTAAAAAATGCCCTTTGCCACTTTTTGGACCCACAGGAACCAGTCTTGGGAGAAATGATTTTTGAAGGGGCAAATGGACTCCAAATCCAAAAATTCTAGTTGTCCTAGAAAGTATACAGGTAGATATTTCTAGCAAGCTATCTTGGGCCTGATTTGGTGAAGTGTAAGGCCTTCAAACTCAGCCTTGAAGTGGCGCTGTGCATCAGGAAAAAATTTGCCAATTTTGCCTAAAAACTCATAATTTCGCCTAGTTTGCTGCCAGTTTTACTTTTTCTTATTTCGTTCATAAATTGATGATGTAATATGATGTACTATGATGTAAAAATGATGAAAAATGACTTGAGGAGGTAGATACATCAGTTAGAGTTGGTTTGAGGATGAATGAATCAATTTCCATAGTTTTAGAGGCAAGTTGTTCCACTGCCTATTTTTCAGTTCCTAGTTTAGATCTTGTTGAAATAGCTCCTTGACTCATGGATTCAACCCCTGATGGTTAGCATAGGTGGTTTGATGCCTATATCTTGTACTTTCTTAGTCATTTTTCAAGGTTGGACTCTTGTGGATGCATTAAGCTACTTTGTAAATCACTTCTGCAGTTTGGCAAGGAAATGAACCAGGGTTTTGCAGCATTTTGTGGGATTCTCATGGTAATGTGAATTAGCCTTGTTTTCTCCTATGTTATTTATTTTATCTCATGTTTGTATGTTCCATCATCTATCTTTTTCTGCATAACTAAATGAATCAAGATTAATAAGTGGAATCCATTGATGTTCAGTGCTCTGCCTTGGGGTGTCATTTAGTTTTAAATGTTTTTTGTTGTTTGAAGAGGATTCATGAAACTTGAATTCCATCTCCAATTCCTCACTAGTATTTATACTCACCATCACATTCATTTCAAAGTGCTAAAACACTTACCTACCTCGTCCCACAGAAACCTTTGCAAATCTGAGTTGATTTCCCGGACCCAAAGTTGCCTTCCTCATCTGATCCAGCAACCAACCTTGAAAATCAATCAAAATCCTCTGAGCATATACCTAGCCTAAAATTAGTATTCATTTTAGTCATCTCAAACCTTACTTGCCATATTTTCTTTGAGATTGACAAGGAGAGAGCCCTCTCCCGACCTGGTAGGGCTAGCTACTAAGTTAAGCGTGGTTTGATGTTACCCTAGACCTGTCTTTCTCAGCCTGAGGTAGATTTAGGCTATAACAGGAGCTATGAGCTAATGATGGATAGGACCCCAGCTTATCGAATGCAAACAAAAATGTGAGGTCTCGATCTAGCTGTAGCAATAGTGCGGGGTGGCTTCCAAGGGCGAGGTCGAGGTCGAGGAGGAATGGGGCCCGGAAGGGGCCACAAACAGCTAATTTGTTACAATTGCGGAGGGCCTGAGTGCTACGTTCATGATTGTACCAACCCAACGAGACTATCTTTCTCATACTATGAACAGTTTGATCATGAAATGATAGATTTTCGGACGTTGATCGAACAAATTCGCGAAAAAGGGGTGTTGCAACCCACTCCAATGCAAAATATCAAAATGATGAGGTTCGAACTCCGTGAAGAGGACCCCAACGTAAACATGATGCTTAGAAGTGGTGCAACCACAGGGGAAGATAAGGGGAAACAACTAAAGAAGATACTTGGGTACACAAGGCTCCTACAAAGTAACCTGAGTTTGACTTGGAACGTGCCAAGAAAACATTTATGGAAGCTAAGAAGAGCTTCGCGGAGGCATCTATTTCAGGTAGTAAGGATCCCCCAGAGATAGGACTAGATCCTTCTATGCTAACTACCTTTTTAGAGACATGCATGAAGCTGCTATGTGACAATAAGGTATTCAAAGGACTACAAGAGTTGATCGCTAGGTGTGCAGGGTTAGGAGAACCGCGCGTAGTTCGCAAGATGGGGAAGCATGGTTTGTGCACTGGACGACAAATGCGATTGACAGTGCAAATTGGCGAATATGAGATGGATTAGGTAATCTTAGACTTGGGTTTGGACACGAATGTGTTACCAAAGTAGACTTGAGAACGCATGGGCAGGTCTGCATTATAGTGGTCTCCTATTCAATTATGGATGGTGAACCAACAAAATATCTTACCCATGGGAAGATTGACAGGAGTAACAGTGGATATTGATAGTGTGATCACACAAACAGATTTTTAGGTAATAGAGATTGTAGATGACAGTAACCCCTACCTCGCATTACTAGGAATAGACTGGGCTATGGATATGAATGGGGTCATCAACCTGAAGAAGCGAAAAATGACTTTTGAGAAAAAGTCTCTATGCGTCATTGTTCTGCTGGATCCAGCTGAAGGAGTGCGCTACATTGAACCTGCGCGCAAAGATGATAGCGATGATGAGCTGGACTGCATTTACTAGATAAAAACACAAGACCAGGATAGGGTAAACCCGATTGAATATGGGAGAATATCATGGGAACACGACATTGCTTGTACGTCGGATTCCGATGAAGAAATAGAACACTGGCAGAACCGGTTGCATGAAGTAACCACACTAAATTGCAACCTAATGGTTCGCTCACTACGGCACGTGATGACCGAAGCAAGGGAAATGCTAGCAGATGAGGGGGTAACAAGATTGGATGAAGCCTTAGACGAAATAAAAAATACCATACCAGTACGGACTGTTGAGACGTGTGGCAGTATTACAAGGGCAAGATCTAATAGGATGCGACGACGGCTCATAGTACCATGCGCGAATAGGGGAGTGTTTGCCAAAATATGTGAAGTCACGAATAAGGGTCAGCGGATACAATATAAAAAGGGGGATCTGCATGTCCCACAGGTCAGATGGGCACATTCGGCGCTTTGCACAAACATGGCCGTGAAGTCAAGGCTGCATAATGCTAACAGAACCGAGGTCTCTAAAGCACCTTTGTAGCAGGCCATGGATGTAGTAATATCAGAGAAAAGAAAAGTGCGCAAATTCTGGGGTGAAGGTCTCCTACAACTAGGAGAAGAGGAGTATGAATGGATTTAGGAAGCCATTCGGCAAGGAAATGCACAACTTCGTGAATTATAAAAAAATAGGGTATGTCTCAGAAGGTAGAATATGATGCTAGACGTAGAGATTAAACATTTGGAAAAAGAACTAAAGGAGGACTTTCTGAACAACAAACATGAAAAGTTGCAGCTAGATACATACAAACCTAAGGATGGATCGAAGGAATGTGACTGCAAGATAATTGGTCGACTATTGTGTTTAAGGCCGTGCCTCACTCTCAAGAGAAATCAGAAGAGTGCGCTGCAGCCAACACCGCGCATAGCGGTGATGACAAAAACCGTGTCAAGGGATGTTCACCAAGATGCGATAATAGTGCACCAAGAGGGTGCAACCACCTGACTAACCGAAGAGGAGACAGTCTCAACACTCCAAACAGTTGAAAGAGAGTGCGGGACTATAAAACAGTCTATTAGGAAGCTCCGTGACAACGAGGGTACGCGTAGGGTCGGTATGTCCTAAGGATCACGGGCACGCAGAATGGGCTACGCTACTACGTGGATCAACAAAGAAGTGACCGTTGGTGCCACTGTTCATGACAAGACGTACAAGTTAAGGCAAAAAGAAGCAGGCGGTGGACATTTAAGACATGAAGTCAAAAATCGATTCGAAATGATCTGCCGCCAATATAGCATTAATGAGTCATAAAATGCGGGTAAGGTTGAGTTGGAATTACAACAGGCCTATAAATCAAGGATGACTCCCTATCAAGAAACCCTTGGCATACAGTTATTGCATTATCAAGCGAGTATGCACTTGATGAATGAGGAGGTTGTAAGAGCAAGTCCGTGGTTTGAAGCCTTGTCGAAGGATACACAGGAGTACCTGATCAGACTCATTTCAATAACCAAGGGAGCCACGCAGAGTCCTACGCCACCAGGAGGGGATGCACCAGAAATCCCTAAATCACCACAGATGTCGATGCCCAAGAAGGACTCGCAAGTAGCAGGACTGGTTCATATGTCTCCACGAAACCTGTGTTTCGGTAAATTTTCGATGGAAGTGTTATCACTCAGATTTTCCTTGAAGTTGTTGGGAAGAGGAAGGGGGTCCGAGGTAACCACAAACCAACTTTTAGGTACAGAATCTAGCCAATCTGTACCCAGAGAGGGCTCTTTCTTTAAGTTTTAGCTTTGTTTGGTGGGATATTAGGCTAGGTAAGAAAGCTTGGCAGTTTTGATTTTGATTGGTGGTGAAATTCAGGAACAGATTGGTAAAACAAAGGACTTCAAGCCGTTGGGCTATGGAATCAACTAAAGATGGCTTAATAGGATTGGTTGCTTCAGCAAAGGAGGGCTTCAAAGGGCAAGATAGTAAAACAAGAGGCAAATGGGAACTTTAAAGGGTGGAATGGTCTCAAAAGGGATGAAGGGCAGTTAAGAATCCTTCAGCATGTTTCGAGGGGAGGGAAAGTGGTTGATCACTAATGAAGAGCAATTAAGAATTCTTTACTAAGTGATCACAATGAAAAACTAAGAAACAAGAAGCAACTAAGAATTTCTTGTCTATAATAGTTTGAAGAAAACATTAAGAAAGATAAACCTTTTAAAATAGATTGCACTGAAGCACTTTTTGAGATATCATTATTTCTTTTATCATTCATATTTATGGAAAAAAATGTGATTATTAATAAACAGAGGAAAAACAATACTAAACAAGAGATATAGAATACTTATTGACAATTGCTTTGCACGAGAATCCTTGTGAAAGTCCTTTGCTTTATTCAATGCATCCAGCTAGCCATACAAGAGTTGTTCCAATAGCACTTCTTTTTCAAAATAACTTAGTTTACAGAAATTTCAAAGAATCCACCCAAAATACTTCAAATGAAGAAGTATTTATACTAATTCTAAAGTGAAATATCCTGAAAAAATATCAAGATTAGTTTCACAAATATCTCCAATTGTTTTTCATTAATAGAACTTAAATAAAGTACATTCAAAACTAATGAATCTATTTGGCACTATGTTTATGGATTTATGGTGATGAATAAGAGAAAGTCGAATTTGGTAGCAACTCTTAGTTGATGATGAGGCATCCCAGTCACTAACTGCATCCTTCCTTTGTGCACTCTGCCCTAGAAATTCTGCAAACTCAGGGTCCAATGATACGCTTGTATATCTCAATATGTCATAGATATGTAAAAAGTGAAAGAGGTTTTTGTAGATAAGATAATTTTTGAGATACAACTCTCTCAGTTTCCCAAAATTCATCTCCAACTGTTCACAATATTCTCTGCAAAAAGATGTCAAAAACAGGACTTTGCACAAACTGAAAAATAGGCTGTGAATACATGCACTTATCTCCCTTTTGGTAATACCTGTGTAAAACGTGAGATAGGTTTTTGTAGAATAGCTTGTTAGGAACAAAAACCTCCTCTAGTTTCTTGAAATACTTCTTGGATTGGCCACAATAGTTTCTGCAAAACTATGACTTAAACAGGAAATTTATGAAGAATGTACCATTTTTTCTCTAATTTCATCTTTTAACCTTAAACTTCTTTTGACTGTTTTTCACTTTTACTTTGGATAAACTTCATTGTAGCTGGTGAAAGTGTTTTCATCTTTGTTTAACCCTTAATGTCTTCATGTTTACTTTTACTGTTTACTGTTTACTTTTTACTTTTACCGCTCTGTTTTTTCATCTGTCTTCACTTTGACATGAATTTGTATACTCTGTTTTGTAATTGTCTTCCCTGCTGTTTATCTTCATGATAGCTGATTTACTTGACTTGGTCTTCAATCTGATACTCTTTAATCCTGATACACTTTGACTGTTCTTTACTGTATCCTTTTACCTTTAATGTGTAGTTTAGGTTTTCATTGCCTGTTTCAAGAGTAAATCCTTTTAATTCCATGTTTCCTCTGCTTGTCTTTTAACTGTATGTTTTATTTTCCATCTCTATTTGAATAGATTTGATAACAATCTTGGAGTAAACAGGTCTTGTGACTAGTATTAAGACTGTTTATCCAAGGATATGGTCTTCTGATCACCTGTAAAAGAAAACATTGGTTTGCAGGGGAGGTCGAAAAGGTTTCATTTGAGCTTGAGAGGTCTGTGGAGTGAGTCCAGAATGCTTTTCAGGAGGTAAAACATACTTGAATCGGTTAACAGAGGCTTCAAGTGGCGCAGATGGGTTACATAGGGTTTTACTACACAATCAGGTGAAAATGAGCAAAACTGGGGTTTTTGTGTTTAAACGGGTAAATGGTTGATATTGGTGGGTGAATGACAATTAGCGACAATTGAATGACAAGACATTTTGTCATTTAGTAGAAGGTGGTAAGCGGTTTCTATCGCACCGCTCATGGAGGGGGGGTGGTATTCAGGCTTGAGCAAGCAATTCCATAGGATGGGTGACGCGTGGCGCGGGTACTGTTCACAAAACCGCTCCGCGATCGCATGATAATGTTCAGCCGCGGAGGGTCGTGCGATATGCACAACAGTCATTGTATCTTGGAGGCTTGATCGGATGGCTATCGAGAAGGTGAGGTGACGAGAGTTTAATGAGGGCAGGCCCAACACAATTAGAGATTTTTTAATCATATCGGGAGCAACGGGATTGGTTGGGAGAGTTATTAATCAACTGTGAGGGTTAATTAATCCCTTTTCAATGTAGCAAGGGTCGGGGCTCTTAATTAGTTACAGATTAACTAATTAATCCCAATTAATGATGTGTTAGGGATATATTTTAACCAAAGGGGCGGGATATATAAAATTTTGGGGCTTTTATATAGTTAAATAATACGGGAGTGGGTAAATTTTATAACGGATTTATATAATAATATGTTAATAGTCAATATGCCAATGAAATGAAAAAGCGCTAATTATAAAACAATTGAAGTGTGTATTTAAACTTAGGCTAAGGTAAAAAAAGGGTTTTGTGGGAATATTTTAGTTTTCCTAAGTAAAATAGGATTTTACTTAGGAAAAACTTATCAAGGGAATGAATAATTTTATGAAGGGGTATGATGATTAATGAATGGTCTTAAGTACTGAGGCTTTATAAATTATTGGGCCGAGGGTCCGGTCCCTCCAGAAGTCAGAGAAATGCTTTGAGCCCCCCTAATTTGTTAAATGCCTTGGTACTTAGGGGAAATTAGTGAAAATTTAGGGAAAATGAATAGGGGAGTTAATTACTTTGACTTTGCATCCCTGATGTACTGTCTCCAATGTGAGTTGTGCTTTGTTCAAGTGATAAAAGCAAAAATATTTAAACTTTTAACTTTAACCATTCACCACACATTTATTCTACAACCATCATCTACTTACCCTACCTACCTTTTCCTAGCATTTTCACTTCTTTATTAGGGTGTAGTTAGACTGGCAAACCCTTATCACATTTTCTTTTCTTTTACATATAGCAGTCTATCTAAGTCTACACTTATTACATCCAAGGGCTCAAATTACATTTTTGAGCTCCTTTTTCACTCTACCTATCTACTTATCTGCCAAGATTACACTGTTTGGTCAGATGTTTATTCTCTATTTCTATAGCATGAAATTGAAATATGAACTAGCCAAGCTTAAACTATTTTATTATTCATGAATTGTGGCATAGGTGACAAACTGCACACAATTGTTTATTATACAAAAGTAAAAAGTAGTGGCATTTAGACTTGCACACTTTCCTTGGTCTTTATTTTTGTTGGGGTTCATTTTCTTTGATTTTTTTGACCAACTTTTATTTTTTTCACCCTTTGATTTTTCTTCTAGGGTATACCCTCTTTACATTTTTTAAATGTTTTGATTTTTTACAAATATTGAAAACCTTTGCAACAAGTAAAGGTATGAACATATTACATAACTCGTCAAGTCAATCATGATACATGACACCTATTGGTATAGGAGCATAACGCTGGCTCCACTTGGGAATGGCTTTTCCTAGTGGAAAGTCAAGAACAGCAGGTCAGAGGACTTCTAAAAGACTTTGACTTTGCTCTACAATCTTCTTTTCCTTGCTGCTTTATTTGTATGTATGACAGTAATGTTTCTGGAGCTTAGGGCCTTCTCTTTGGGCTTCAACTTCACAATCTTACTATCTAATCAACACCAAACCTTTATTCTTCCTTCTTGAATCCCACTTGAGCACCTTGTCACTTAGGTAGGAATTTTTAACCTTGGTCCTTTTATTAAAATCTTCTTAACCTTTTCCTACACAACTTGAGATCTGACCTGAAACTAAAAGGTGTTGCAACCTTCAAACCAAATTAGTAACTCATCAAGATCTTAGGGCCTTTTGATTGGATTCAAATATTTAAGGATTTATTTCATAATCTACTAAAAACTGAATTAAATCAAACTGAAATCCTACCTACTTACTCTAATCAGCTATCTGGCTGCTAGTTAGGTAAAATGAAACAACCAATGCAACCACTCAAGCATCATATACATTGGTGAATTTTGTTGCCTGTGCTTATTGGTGGTTAAAATTGAGATCTTAAAATCAAATATAGCTTTGTTAACCTTTGAGAAGATAAGGAAATTCCTGATTTCCTTTGTTGACTCTAGAAACTGTACAAAAGGATCTTGTAACATATATACACTATTCTTGAACTAATTCAAACAACTGTACATCTGTTGTGTATGGCCTGCATGCCATGAAACTGAAATATCACTTTTATCTTTATCACCCTGCATGTTTTCAACTGATCTTTGTGATGATATTTCTACTGATTGTAATGTCTGTCCGGTGAAACCATTATCATCTTGATTTTGACTCTCATAGTTTGTTAATGGAGAGAAATTCTGATTGCATTCATCATCCAACCTATTAGCTATTGGATCATAAATAACTTGGAAGGATTGCTGCAACTTATTACATATAGGTTCAAATGGAACTTCATAGATTTCTACAAGCTGCTCCTCCTTTTCTTTAAAAATTTTATACCACATTTCCTTTAAAAATTGAAATGATTCAAAACAAAGAGGCAGGGAATCATCTTGGATCATTTGATCATATGTTCCATCTTCCAAGTCTTCTTCTGCAACCTGACATTCAATGGCATTTTGGGGTTCAAATCTAGATATGAGAAGTCTTGAACAAAGATTTTATTGCCCTTTAGATAGTTAATATCAAGACTTGTTGACATTTGATTTCTAATTGCATGATAGTTATCTCTGATAAACTGAAACGAAGCAAAACAAAATGGTAAATTTCCTTCACTGATTTCAAAATTTTATACACTTTCCTCCTCATTCTCATAGCTGAAATGAACAAGCTGATCACTAATTTCAAGCTGTTGAACTTCAAATTCCTTATTCCTCAAATTAGCTTCTGATTGCTCTATAAAGTTAGTTTGGATTTGAAGAACATAATTATCATCATACTGATCATATTTGGGAAAATCATAAAAAGAAGTAATTTCATCAAATATACACATTAGATCAGGAGATTGCCCCTCCACATATTGCTCTATGAATATATCTTCTGATCTATGGTAGTTGGAATTAATAGGGATTTGTTCATGGATGTCAACATCTTCTTTTTGTGAAACAAATGTGTCATGGTTATTTTGAACAAAGCATTCAACTTTCATTGTGATCTTCTACATCATTTCCTCTGTTTCCTTTATCAAAATGTCGAGTTTTTCCTCTTTTTCTACTTTCAACTTTTCTCTTCTAATTTTCAGATTAACTTCTACATCTACTGCCATTTTCTGCATCTATTCCATTGCTGAGGGGTTTCTTTCTCTTAGATGAAATTCTATCTCTGAATCAAATGCTCTTGGGTAATGCAAAAGAGCTGAATCAGAGGGAGGTCTTATATTTAATGGTATTGAATAATAGGCTTGATTAAATCTGTTTGAAAATTGTTGTATTGTTTCATCTGGGTGTCTTTTTAACTAATTATATTCTTCTATGATCACGAGAAGATTGACTTTAATCATTCATCTATCAAGGAAGAGTTTCAGAAACTGCTCAAGATTTGAGATGCTTGCCTCAGGCAGGGTTTTGAACCAACTCTTGACTTTGTCTTGCAAAGAAAGAGAAAAAAGCCTAATACTGACATCCTCTTCATCTACTTCAAATAAGTTAATATAATCTTCAAAAGCTTGAATATGTTTTTGGGCAGTCATACCATTCTCTCCATCAAACCTAGGGAGATACTTGGCATAATCGTTAGGGAAAGAATGCAGTGTAGGAGGCAAAATGAGTGGTTTATATCTATCAGGAACTTTATGAGGTACTGGAATATGTACAGTGATTGTATGATTAGTCTTAATTTTTTGATTCTCCTTAATTGGAAAATGATCTTCATAAGAATTAGAAGACTGTTGTTCAAATGTGTAAGGATACTTTATATCTACATTTTACAAAGGAAAATAATAAAAATTTAATCTAAAATCATCTCTAAAATACAAAATACATTGAAAAATTTTATCAATGAGAAAGAACATAATGTCTTGGATAACAATCCAAGTTAAAAGCCTGATCTTTTCACATAGTTCTTTCAGGTTCATCTCTCCAGTGGAGTCTTGACTATGAAATTGATTTGGAGTCGCCAGGTGGATGATTTTAACCTTTGTGTGTCTGATCTCAGTCCACCATCATAGATCATATCTAAACCTGTAAAACAATTCTGAAGAAAAAGTTAGTTCTCTAGGAAGCCAAATTTTGAGTATTTTATGATTATTTTTCTTTTTTATGAATTTTCAAAACAACTTCTATGATTTCTTTAAGAGGCTTTAGATATGAGATTTAAACTTTCTTAAAGATTTATTTGACATGAGGAACTGGTCAAGTGTTTGAAACTAGATGTTCAATCCATAAACTAGACCGGAGATAGACTGAAGCAGCATTCATCTAATATGCAATTGCAAAGCAAGAGTAGTTCAAAGGCTACCTGGCTAACTTCAGGCTCCGTCTTGTAGTTTATAAAGTAAACAATAGTAACAAACAAATTATTCGTTCCCCAGTGGAGTCGCCACTATGTTATCACTCAGATTTTCCTTGAAGTTGTTGGGAAGAGGAAAGGGGTCCGAGGTAACCACAAACCAACTTTTAGGTATAGAATCTAGCCAATATATACCCAGAGAGGGCTCTCTCTTTAAGTTTTAGCTTTTTTTGGTGGGATATTAGGCTAGGTATGAAAGATTGGGGGTTTTGATTTTGATTGGTGGTGAAATTCAGGAATAGATGGGTAAAACAAAGTACTTCAAGCCATTGGGCTATGGAGTCAACTAAAGATGGCTTAACAGGATTGGTTGCTTCAGCAAAGGAGGGCTTCAAAGGGCAGGATAGTAAAACAAGATGCAAATGGGAACTTTAAAGGGTCGAATGGTCTCAAAAGGGATGAAGGGCAGTTAAGAATCCTTCAGCATGTTTCGAGGGGAGGGGAAGTGGTTGATCACTAATGAAGAGCAATTAAGAATTCTTTACTAAGTGATCACAATGAAAAACTATGAATTTCTTGTCTATAATAGTTTGAAGAAAACATTAAGAAAGATAAACTTTTTAAAACAAATTGCACTAAAGCACTTTTTGAGATATCATTATTTCATTTATCATTCAGATTTATGGAAAAAAATGTGATTATTAATAAACAGAGGAAAAACAATACTAAACAAGAGATATAGAATACTTATTGACAATTGCTTTGCACGAGAATCCTTGTGAAAGTCCTTTGCTTTATTCAATGCATCCAGCTAGCCATACAAGAGTTGTTCCAATAGCACTTCTTTTTCAAAATAACTTAGTTTACAGAAAGGTCAAAGAATCCACCCAAAATACTTCAAATGAAGAAGTATTTATACTAATTCTAAACTGAAATATCCTGAAAAAATATCAAGATTAGTTTCACAAATATCTCCAATTGTTTTTCATTAATAGAATTTAAATAAAGGACATTAAAAATAATGAATCTATTTGGAACTATGTTTATGGATTTATGGTGATGAATAAGAGAAATTCTAATTTGGTAGCAACTCTTAGTTGATGATGAGGCATCCCAGTCACTATCTGCATCCTTCCTTTGTGCATTCTGCCCCAGAAATTATGCAAACTCAAGGTCCAATGATACGCTTGTATATCTCAATACGTGATAGATATGTAAAAATTGAAAGAGATTTTTGTAGATAAGAATTATTTTGAGATAAACCTCTCTCAGTTTCCAAAACTTCATCTCCATCTCTTCACAATATTCTTTTCAAAAAGATGTCAAAAACAGAACTTTACACAAACTGAAAAATAGGCTGTGAAGACATGCACTTATCTCCCTTTTGGTAATACCTGTGTAAAAATTGAGATAGTTTTTTGTATATTAGCTTGTTAGGAACAAAAACCTCCTCCATTTTCTTGAAATACGTCTTGGATTTTCCACAATAGTTTCTGCAAAACTATGACTTAAACAGGAAATTTATGAAGAATGTACCATTTTTGCTCTAATTTCATCTTTTAACCTTAAACTTATTTTGACTGTTTTTCACTTTTACTTTGGATAAAATTCATTTTAGCTGGTGAGAGTGTTTTCATCTTTGTTTAACCCTTAATGTCTTCATGTTTACTTTTACTGTTTACTGTTTACATTTTACTTTTACCGCTCTGTTTTTTCATCTGTCTTCGCTTTGACATGAATTTGTATACTTTGTTTTGTAATTGTCTTCCCTGTTGTTTATCTTCATGATAGCTGATTTACTTGACTTGGTCTTCAATCTGATACTCTTTAATCCTAATACAATTTGACTGTTTCTTACTATGTCCTTTTACCTTCAATGTGTAGTTTAGGTTTTTACTGTCTATTTCAAGAGTAAATCCTTTTAATTCCGTGTTTCCTCTGCTTGTCTTTTAACTGTATGTTTTATTTTACATCTCTGTTTGAATAGATTTGATAAAAATATTAGAGTAAATAGGTCTTATGACTAGTATTAAGACTGTTTATCCAAGGATGTGGTGTTCTGATCACCTGTAAAACAAAACAAATTGTTAAGAAAGCATTGGTTTGCAAAGGAGGTCGAAAAGATTTCATTTGAGCTTGAGAGGTTTGTGGAGTGAGTCCAAAATGCTTTTCAGGAGGTAAACCATGCTTGAATCGGTTAACAGAGGCTTCATGTGGCGCAGATGGGTTACATAGGGTTTTACTACACATTCAGGTGAAAACGAGCAAAAGTGAGGTTTTTGTGTTTAACGGGTAAATGGTTGATATTGCCGCTAATGACTGAATGACGAGACATTTTGTCATTTAGTAGAAGGTGGTAAGTGGTTTCTATCGCACCACTCATGGAGGGGGGGTGGTATTCGGGCTTGAGCAATTGATTCCATAGGATGGGTGATGCGTGGCGCAGGTACTGTTCACAAAACCGCTCCGCGATCGCACGCTAACGTTCGGTCGCGGAGGGCCATGCGATATGCACAACAGTCGTCAGATCTCAGAGGCTTGATCGAACGGCTATCGGGAAGGCAAGGTGATGGGAGTTTAATGAGGGCAGGCCCAACACAATTAAAGAACTTTTAATCATATCAGGAGCAATGAGATTGGCTGGGAGAGTTATTAATCAACCGTGAGGGTTAATTAATCCTTTTTCAATGTAGCGGGGGTAGGGGCTCTTAATTAGTTATAGATTAACTAATTAATCCCAATTAATGATGTGTTAGGGTTATATTTTAACAAAAGGGGCGAGATATATAAAATTTTGGGGCTTTTATATAGTTAAATAATACGGGAGTGGGTAAATTTTTATAACGGATTTATATAATAATATGTTAATAGTCAATATGCCAATGAAATGAGAAAGCACTAAGTATAAAACAATTGAAGTGTGTATTTAAACTTAGGCTAAGGTAAAAAAAGGGTTTTGTTGGAATATTTTAGTTTTCCTAAGTAAAATAGGATTTTACTTAGGAAAAACTTATCAAGGGAATGAATAATTTTTATGAAGGGGTATGATGATTAATGAATGGTCTTAAGTACTGAGGCTTTATAAATTATTGGGCCGAGGGTCCGGTCCCTCCAGAAGTCATAGAAATTCTCTGAGCCCCCCTAATTTGTTAAATGCCTTAGTACCTAGGGGAAATTAGTGAAAATTTAGGGAAAATGAATAGGGGAGTTAATTACTTTGACTTTGCATCCCTGATGTACTGTCTCAAATGTGAGTTGTGCTTTGTTCAAGTGATAAAAGCAAAAATATTTAAACTTTTAACTTTAACCATTCACCACACATTTATTCTGCAACCATCATCTACTTACCCTACCTACTTTTCCCTAGCATTTTCACTTCTTTATTAGGGTGCAGTTAGACTGGCAAACCCTTATCACAATTTCTTTTCTTTTACATATAGCAGTCTATATAAGTCTACACTTCTTACATCCAAGGGCTCAGATTACATTGTTGAGCTCCTTTTTCACTCTACCTATCTACTTATCTGCCAAGATTACACTGTTTGGTCAGATCTTTATTCTCTATTTCTACAACATGAAATTGAAATATGAACTAGCCAAGCTTAAACTGTTTGACTATTCATGAATTGTGGCATAAGTGACAAACTGCACACAATTGTTTATTATACAAAAGTAAAAAGTAGTGGCATTTAGACTTGCACACTTTCCTTGGTCTTTCTTTTTGTTGGGGTTCGTTTTCTTTGATTTTTTTGACCATCTCTTATTTTTTTCACCCTTTGATTTTTGTTTTAGGGTATACCGTCTTTACATTTCTTAAATTTTTTGATTTTTTACAAATATGGAAAACCTTTGCAACAAGTAAAGGTATGAACATATTACATAACTCATCAAGTCAATCATGATATATGACACCTATTGGTATAGGAGCATAATAGGAAGAAAAGGCAAAATAGTTAACATTGAGAGCGACGATGAGGAGGATGATCCTCCAACCTTTGTCGAAGAGATGGAACCAGAAGAAGGGACGGACAAAGACATCTAGCTAGTATGGGCCACAACAAAATTTCCCAAGTATGTTCCTCCCTGGAAAGGAAGGGTAAAGGTACTTAAAGGTTTGGACACCGTTAGCAGCTAATTTAACACTCCATCCCTCCTCGAAGGGGTTCTGTTTGAAGGAATGGCTATGGGCCGCATTCCCTCTATGAAATTTGAAGACTGGGACCCCACGGACAGCTAGAAGTTTCCCCATTTAGACACTGGTGAGATGATGGAACTAAGCACGGAAGAAGGCCAAGGCGTCCAAGTTGGATGGGGAGCCTATCACACTGACCGAGGGTGACCTATGCGACATTGGTGATACAGTTCGTGAAGTCACTTGGGAGGTGATCCAGGAGGCAATGATGGAGCAACAGACAATGTTGGGGGCACTCAGAATGCAACTACAGGAACTTCAGGTACAACCTCCATAGCAGGGAAGGGTAGACGCGTATGGGGCTATGGGTACATCAGCAACCGAGCAGTTGTTGCGGGCCAAAATGGATAACATTGTCATGCCACTGGAAGGAGCACTAACGGTAGACAATGCAGAGGACAGAGCCGCAATAGGCCAACTCAAGGGACTTGGATTAAACTTGGCTGCCCTCCCACATAAAATACTATATCAGTTACAGGATGGAGCAATGATAGAGCTCCGTGCTAGGGAAGGACATGCAGTGCAGATGCTCAGCGAACAGCGAATCAACATTGAAAAACTGAGCCTCCAACGTGATGAAGCAATAGCATAGATTCAGCAGTTGGGACAAACCGTTGAGGAAGCATGTCACCGTACCACCAAGCTCGAAATTGCACCGGACCTACCAGTAGGCATATGAATCCACAAATTGGCGAGTGGATTCTGTGAGGCAAAGGAGGAAGCCACGAGGATCCAATTGGACTTCGACTTACAAATCGCAGAACTAAGGTTGAAGGCACAGCCCTCTACACCACTGGAGGTCCGCGAGCAGCGGCACCAAGCCATTCAAGCAGGGTTGGAAATAATAGAGCTTGCCATACAGGAATGCACTGGCTTACTAGACCAGTCACTTGTCACTCTTAGTTCACTACAAGAAGATTTGACGCTCCAACAGATAGAGATAGAAGCACAGGAGTTGCAGTAGGCTTATGAAAACATCAGGGGGACAGTGCAGATAGTCACCCTTACTCAGCGGTTGGCTAAGATGAAGAAGGCCCAGGCTCTAAAAGCCCAGGTGGACGCCGCGTGCCAGAAGGAAGCAGTGCTTAAAGAACGCATCCAACCTTGGCTCGAGGAAGCATTCACGGTCACTGCCAATATCAATGGAAAGCTGCCCACATGTAGGCTATATATGCACTCAAGCAAGGATTTGCGCCTGCTGACGAAACATCAGAGATGTGCGTACAACGGATACAGTAGACAGCGGAGGAATGTGCTGCAGACGTAAGTGAAGCGCAAATATTACTAGACGAACTTCGCGTGAAGATTATTGCACCAGCCAGGTGACTCGAGACGAGTCACGATGATTGTGTTGGGGGCCTGTTGGGAAGCGAATGCCCCGCGTAACGGTTTTGGGGCTAAAAGCCCACATTTTTTGGTATTTTATTGTAAAAAGCTCCGCGAAATGCATAGAGCGTGAATTTTAATGGGTCAAGTCTAAGGGTAGTCCGCCCTAAAATATGGTAAAATAATCTAGAATGTGTCAGCCTACCCATGGTTCGCGGACCATGGGAATATATAAATAAGAGCGAGGCTCTAAGTGTAGGAGGCAGTTTTTGAGGAATGTAAGAAGTAATATGGGTGTCCAAAGGTGATAGTAGATCTGAGTCTATAAGTTCGAAGTCTGGGTTGTAATAGGAGATAGAAGCTCCGCAACTGTGTGCGCGGAGGCCTGGTAGAGTCTGCAGCTATGTGCACGGACCCCTCTAGCTGAGTGCGTAGGGCAGGAAGTGGATTGTAAACAGATAAAGGCATTAATAAAGATAAGTGATTTTGAAATATCGTGTATCTATTCTAGATTCTGGTTTATGCATTTGTTCATAATTTATGATTACGCGCTTGTATATTTATGTTAAATGAAAACTGAAAATATTGTGCCTTTGTAAGTAGTAAGAGATCTATAATAATATTAAGCACAGGAAAGGGTATATTACATTCCGCTTGAGTAAGGTAGTTACTTTGAGAAGACAGCTGCGTGAAAGCCACGCAGCGCGTAGGAACCGATCCGTGAACTTCCAGACCTCATCAAAGACATCCCTAGAGTGTGAAAACCTGGTTTCAGCACCCTCCCATACTATCTCGGGTGAGACTTCAGTCCGCACTCTACGGAATGTTGTTGAAAGGGTCGGTAGTGTCAGGATTTGTTTGGCTAAACATCGTTGAACCTGGGTCAGGCCTCAATAAGCCAACAACAGATTCTACACCATAGACCAACCTAAAAGGTGTCTAACCTGTAAGCTTCTTACAGGTAGTTCTGTAAGCCCATAACAATTTGGGTACGCACACATCCCAATAATTCCACTATGCATTGCAAACCTTCGTCAATGCATTCTCCAATATCTTATTAAAATATTCAACCATTCCATTGGCTTGAGGATGGTATGGTGTACTCCTCTGATGGTAAACCTGGAGCTCTTTTGTCAACGCATTGATTGTTTCATTGAGAAAATGCTTACCATGGTCTCTCATCGAAACCTTTGGGCAACCAAACCTCGTAAACACATATTCCAATAGGAATTTCGTAGTTATTGCCCCGGTATAGTCCTTTAGAGGTTGTGCCTCCACCCATCTAGTCAAATATTCGGTCGTAGTGATGATATACCACATGCCCATCTTCTTGCCTGGAGGCTGAATCGGCCCTACAAAATCAATTGCCCATTTCTCAAATGGTTGCAATGTCACCTATGGATTCAAATGCAGCTCATCTCTTTGTGATGGCCTATCCATCCTTTGACATGCATCGCATGCCCTACAATATGCTTTGGAATCCTTACCCAGTGTCGGCAACCACAACCTAGCGCGCAAAATATTCTACGCTATTGCTTTTCTTGCATAATGTCCTCCCGCATCTCCTTCATGAGCTTCAATGAGGATACTGTGTCTTTCAAAGTCGGGCACATAGCATTGAAGTATTTCGTCTGATCCCATCTTATACAAATGGCCTGCAATAACTGAAAAGTCTGTCACGCGCACCACCAATTCTTTCTTCTATTGACTGGTGTATCCCTCTGGAGCCATCCCTGTGGTCAGAAAGTGGATAATGTCTGCAAATTGTTTACTCGCTATACGCACTATGAAGAGATACACATTAGGCAGCCCTTCCTCCAAATTGGTTGGCTCATCCCCTATTTCAATGCATGACAGATGGTCTGGCCCCACATTCAAACTTCCTAGCTTCACAATTACTTCGAAATCATACTCCTGAAATAACAACAGCCATGTACATATTCCCCCCCCCAACACAGGCTTATTGACTAAATATTTCAATGAAGAATGGTCTGTGTACATCTTGAAATGCCCACCTAGCAAGTAATGTCTAAACTTCTGGAGCGTGTATACCAGAGCCAACCCTTCGCGCTCTATTGTTGAATAATTATTTTTAGCCTTAGACAACTTCCTACTCAAAAACGCTATAGGGTGATCCAGTTCTTCTTCACCAGCCTGTGTCAGCACTGCTCCTAGCGTAATCCTTCTTCCAATCCGAGTAGACAAGGATCTGCGTAGTGACCATTTTTTCCTTTAATACATCCAGACTCCGCTGACACTCTTCTCTCCAATAGAGTGTAGCATCCTTTTTTAGTAACTTTTCCATAGGCACGGTAATCTGAGCATAAATTTTGATGAACTTTTGATAATATCCAGTATGGCCCAGTGTTGCGTGCAACTGTTTAACACTCCTTGGCACCTCCAAATTGATTATAACTGTGATTTTAGCAAAGTCCACCATTAATCCTTGTCTACACACCACATGACCCAGCGAGATTCTGAAAGGGATGTAGAATAAGCATTTCTTCAGGTTTAGCACAATCTAATACCTTCGACATGTATCCAACATCAAGCGTAGACTATCTACATGGTGCTTAACTAGCCCAAACACTATCTAGTCTTCAAAATAAAACTCCAAGAACTTCAGAATGAAGTCTTTGAATGCCGCGATGACCACACGCGAAAAGATCGTCGGCGCATTCTTAAGTATGAAAGGCATCACTGTATACTGGAAAAATCCCCATTCTATCGTGAAATTGGTCCTACTCCTATCTTTTGGTGGGATCTTTATCTGATGGTATCTAAAGAACCTATCAGTGAACAAATAGGCTTGTTTCTCACCAACATTATCCAGTACTTCATCTGTGAATGGAGTTGGAAAAGGATCATGAACGCAAGCATCGTTCAGCTTCCTGAGATCTACACAAATCCTTATTTCATCCTTCTGCTTCTTTTCCTCAACGACCATTGGACTCACCAATTAGATTCCTCCACCGGTTCAATAATACCCACTGCAAGCATCTTGTCCAACTCCAAGCGAATCTTTTCCTTGTATTTAGGATTAAGGTGATATGGCCTCTGCTTAACAGGCTTCGCGTCTGGTTTCAAGGTGATTTTCATCAGTCCCAAATCGCCTATGATGCCTTTTAAGTCCGAATTTTTTGTTGGAAATAAATCCTGATATTCACAGAGCAACTCAGTGACTTTATCCAATGTAGCATCATCCCAGTAATCCCCTATCTTCGCAAACTTCGGTTCCACTTTTGTACCAATGTTTACCTGCTTATTTTTCAGTGGCGTGGTGATGTCAGGGTTCTCTATCTACAGTCCCTCTACTTCGCGATGGCCTTCTGCTTTAGGGAAGTTAATATTCCTTGGATCCTCATCCTCTCCTTCAACAATCATATTATAGCATTCTAGCGCATGGCGCAGCTGGGTGCTCCAATCCAGTTGAATAATTCCAAGGGCTCCTGCAGAATTCTGAAGATTGCTGCCTTAACCTCCTATAGTGCTTCATCAATACTCTCGAATCCATCTTCAAAGCTGAACGTCCTCATGAACCCCTCTCTTAAGATATCCCATTTCCCAGTGTCATGGCAAAGCTCTATTTCCAAATATCAATTCATAGGAATGATATCCAAGGTGTGACAGAAAATATGCACCCACTCTGGTTGCGGCTTTGTTCCATAAACCTTAGTCTACTTTGCCAAATGATCACACAGATCATCCCTCCCATCATACTTCTCATTCAACAGTACCTTGGGGTGACCAAATCGCAACTGCATCATCCTCCTATAGTCACACCATTCTTCAAAACTGTCTTTATGCATACCCCACCACCATGCAGGCATAGTGCGCAGCGTCAAATCTAGCGCTTGGAAGCGATGCTTCTCAGGAACTTCCCTTTCAAATGCATCCAAAAATGTATCCACATCAATTAGACCATAATAATAAGGTGGACTTCTTACCTCGTATGATACACAACATAGCGCTTTAGTCATCATATTACATCGCAGCGTAGATACTTCGTGTAACCTCTTCTGCCAGTGCTCCAATTCTTCGTCTGAATATGATGTACAAGAACTTTCGGGGTCCCATGCGATTCGTCCATCGGTGGTTGGATTAACCTAATCTTGGTCTCGCGTTGTTATCTTATAAATCTGGTCCAAATCATCATCGCTTTCCTCATAGTCGCGGATTGGTTCTATATAGCGAGTTGCTTCTGTAGGGTCTAATGGTACTACCACACAGAGCATTTTCCTTTCAAACAACATTGTCTGCTCCTTCAAATTGATGACCCCATTCATGTCGATAGCCCAATCAATTCCAAGGAGCACGAGATATGGATTGTTATCATCAACAATCTCTATCACTTCAAAGTCAGCCAACGCACTCGCACCTTCTATATCTACAGTTACTCCATGCAATCTCCCCATAGGGATAATCGTCTATTGATTTTCTATTCTTAATTGAATCGGAGACCATTGTAGTGCAGGCCTTCCCATCTTTCCCCAAGTCTGTTTAGGCAAAACATTCACATCCAATCCTAGCTCCATCTCATATTCTCCTATTTTCATGGTGAGCCTCATCTCACGTCCTGTTCTCGTCTTATGTCTGCCAATCTTTCTAACCGCGTGGTTCCCACCAAATGCATTATCCTTGCCAACAAATTTGTTTATCAACTCCTGTAATCGTTTCACAACCCTGTTGTCGCGCAGCGGTTTCATGTAGGTCTCCAAGAAGTAGTAAGCATGGATGGGTCAACTTCTTCTGATAGCCTATCCTGACTTCCTGAGGTATAAGCTTCAGCGAAGCTTTTCTTTTCTTCCATAAACTTCTACTTTGCACGCTCAGGATCAAACCCAAATTCTTTTTCTGGAGCCTTTCGGACCCATCCATCTTCTTTAGGCTGTTTTCCCTTATTGTCACCAGTCGTCACACCACTTCGCAACACAATATTGACTGCTAGGCTACTGAGGCTGCAACTTCTTCTCTTACATTTTAGCTATAAATATATGGAATTCTTCTATCACATGGTCAAACTGAGTACAATATCGGCATGATGGGCGTGTCTGGATTATGCACTCCCACGCGTAGTGTCATGGCACTCCGTAATTATAGCAAATAACTGCCCTTCACCTCTACTAGGTCCTCCTCCTCCTCAGCCTCACCTACGTCCTTGATATCCTCCACGTGCTCCTCCGACACCTTGATCCAGAGGCTAAGTTTCTATTTGCATCCGATACACAGGTGTTCTTTCCATCATTAATTCATAGCTACGATAGTTGTTGGGTGTGGAGCCTGATTATCTTATTTATTCAAAGGTATTTTAGCATTGGACCCCAGTTCGTAATGTGGCAGCAATGCCGCCCATAACATGTGTGTCGCCAGAGGGGTCCAGGGGGGAGACGATGATTATTTGGAGGGCCCCCCTGGTGGGGGATCGGGGGCAATGCCCCCGTAGCTAAAAATAGATGTAAAATTTCCTTGTAAAATGTTGTAATTTCGTAGGCAATCTAGGTCGTTCATTAGGCGAAGATCTCACGGTAGAAGTTATGTTTAATTTAGGGTTTTTTTCCCTATAAGGCAACCCCTCGCTATATATGAGGGAATTGTATTGTGTCTATGTAGATCTGTATTCTTAGTGAGAAAGAGAGAGGAGATTGTGTGAGAGCGAAGAGGGAATTACAGTGGATCCACAATAGGTTGTATCTCTTCAGTTTGTTGGATAATATAAAAGGAAGAACTGGTTATTTCTCCATCGACGTAGCCCGAATTGGGTGAACCACATATATTTGTGCCTCTCTTGTTTTATGTGTTTTATGTGTTTATATTTATGCAATATATTTTATGTGTTCCATTTCTTTGTAATATATAATTCTCTAAAAACAGTTACGCTCATCATGGCCTACCGATTTACAAAAGTTGTAGAATAACTATTGCGGCGTCTATACAAATTTTTGTAGTAAGTGGCAATTGTCTGTTACATGTTTCCCTGCTACTTGACAAATAGCGCACCATAGTGCGGGCCCTATACTTTTTCTTGCTGGGGCTTCCAGCCTTAGAGGCATGGGACCCCCTCCTGCCATATAATTCGCAAAAATAGGCAATGATCCTTATCATGCCCTGGTTCTTACACTTGAGGCGCCAAACTTCTTCGCGCACTTATGGCCGAGCTGCTTTTTCCTTCTTCAAGCTCTGAAAATCTAAGTAGAGGTTCTGTAACTCCGCATGAATCTCTTGAACTCCCAACGTCGCATCCTGGATAGGCGTATCATGTAATCTCATTGCGATCTCTAGTGCTTCCGCCTGCGTTCCTATATTTTGTTGTGACAGAGCAATCCTTAAGTGAGGCAGGAGCATGGCTATAAACAATTCACAATGCTGACTATCTGTGAGATTCATATTGGCTTCGTGGATTCCACACTTCAATCTCTGATCCATCTCCCAAGGTGTTTCACTAATCCTCATCACAATTTCCTTGAACCCCACTACCGACTGTGTTTTAGAATTAGGCCTACCAAATTCCTTGTTCAGAGGAGTCTGAGTGTCTGCTAATGATGCCACCAGGTTGTTAGTGCAGTACTTAATGTACCATGTTAATGCACAATCTTGTAGATAAGTAACCAACTACAATTTCTTCATATGATCATCTGTAATATTTTGTGCGGTTCACATGGCCTTCGCAATGAACCAAAACTAGTCTGGGTCCTCATTTCCCAAGCCCTTGAAAATGGGAAATTTCATTGTATTCGACATATTGAACGGTGGTGGAGGTGGCAGTGGTGTGGGAAAAGGTGTATGTTGTGGAGGTGAAGGTGGAGGTGGCATAGACGGAAGAGTTATTCGTGGAAATCCTTGTTTATTAACTGGACAACGCTCTGCGGTGAAGCCTAGTGTTGCTCCCTCGTTGTCACTCAAAGGAGGCTTGATCAGCGGTCTATATTCAGGGCATGTTCTTCCTCTATCCCTGAAGAACTTTCCACTTCGCGTAGCTCCAAACATCAAGGTAATGGGATAACCCACTTTTCACACAAGAGAATCTTAATCCAAAAATTCAAAGATCTCAGATACTTACCTCACGGTCCCTTGAAAAAGCATCACTCTGCTTCACTGTAGCTGACTGAGGTATCGATAGCGAATCCTATCACGAATCCTCTTATGACTCGATCAATCCAGTGATTGACAACACACACGAGCTTATCTTCAGAAGCTTCCAATCTCCTTACTAGATCCCGGGTCCACACTATTGGACCATCAAGCCTCCACCTTCCTTGGTCGTTTGCCAATTTAGCAATCCACTCATATAGTTTGATCGGGAAGGTGCAGAAGAAGATCTCATGTATTTCTGTGTATAGATATCTATCCAACCACTATTCTTTCATCAGGCATGGGTTTCTATTCTCTTGCACCGCAAATTCGTGGATCTTTCTATCCAACCACTCCTCAATTTCTTTCTTGGTTGGATTCCAGTGATGCGACATCACACATCTCTTTATGCAGATCTCGGTCCCAGCAACAGAACCATTTGTTGGCTTAGTGGGTCCTGACCTAGGTTCAGAGTTAGTTTTGCCAAACAAATCCCTACTCTAATGGCCCTTTTAGCATCAATCCGCGGAGTGCGGACTGAAGTCTCACCTGGAGCAATATGGGGGGGTGTTGGAACCAAGTTTCCACACCCAGAGATTAGTTTAATGTCATTTTATGCCCTAAATCTGCCTTCGTGTAGATTGATAATCCTTTATGGCTTATCGATATAACTCCCTTTAATCGGCCTTTAGACCTCCGCAAAGATCTATGACTGTCTTTTGCAGACCCTGAATAGGTGGATCAACTACTTACGTGTATCAAAGATGACTTATAACCCAGTAATTACTCTGATCAGCTTAAGTGTTCAATAACTTCAACATACAACAAGATAATCTTCGCGTAAACAGTTAACAGTAATTGTGTTCATGTAAAAATATCAATCATGTAAAGTCGTGCATCAATACATCATTATTTCATAAACCCATTATAACATAAGTCATATTCATATAAACAGAAGTAAAGAGATAACACAAGTATTTCTGCAACAATCTTCTTTATTGATAATCATTTCGATCTTACATACTCAAGGCTTCCCTGCGCACTCAGCTGCAGGGGTCCATGCAGTCAGCTGCGGACTCTACTCTAGGCCTCTGCGCACATAGTTACAGAGCCTTTCTTCTACTCTAATGCTTCTACGCTTTCTTCCTTCTAATGACCCATTACACTGTCTTCCTCGCTATTACTTAGACATCCTAAGACACACCTATCTATACAATCCCATGGTCCGCGGACCATGGGTAGATCTTCAAAAGTCGACTCAACTTTACATAAAAGAAGGGTAAAACCCTTTATAACACTTTAACTATCTACACACTCCGCAACCACAACTTGTAGATACTTTACATTTTATACAACAAAACTTGGGCTTTTTCCCCAAAAGTGACCCTAGGGGACCCCATCCCAACAATATAGTAAGGGGTTTTGAGTAGTTTCTTTCCCCTAGATAAATATTTGTGCATGTGTGATGTTTCCTTTTGCATTTCTATGATTATTGTTTTAGATGGTGAATTAACTTCCGTAACTCAGTAGAATATCTTCAAGTCTTGTGATTTAGCAAATTTTATGAGCAATATTGAATCTACACATTAATTTCTACATGGTATCAGAGATAGAATCACTGTAGAGCAGAGATTTCAAATTTTTCATTGTAGGAGGTTCAAGGTTGCAGATTAGGTTGCAGGTTTTCTTCAGGACTAAGAATATGGCTTTCAGTGGACTAAAGTTTGAATATACCCTTGAGGGAAGCTCAAATTATGTTGCATGGAAGGACTGCATGGAGGTAGTACTGGAGGATAATGTGTTGAATGAATTCATTGATAATGATATTATGAAACTAGCAGCAGGTGATGCTGAGGATCTAACAGATTAAAAGAAGTTTGTTTCCAAGGCAAGGAGGATAATATTGGAGGGAGTAAGGGACCATATTGTCTATAATATCCATGGGAAAGAGACTCTATATGCAATGTGGAAGTGTTGGAAGATTTGTTCTAGAATAGTAGTGACCCCAGGAAATTGGCACTCAAGGACAAGCTTTGAAATGTCAAGATGTAGAGGAATGAGACCATTCCATAGTACCTGAGCAGGTTCACATAGTGTCGTGATGAACTTGGTCAAGTTGGTGTTACTGTAGCAGAGGATGATTTGGTGAGCCTAGCCATTCTAGGCCTTCCTAAGAGATGGAACAACCACCAATATTTTGTGAACGAGAGGGAGAAACTACCAAATTGGGAATGATTGTGGTCTGATTTGGTACAGGAGGAGATAAGGTGGAACACCAGAGACAGGACCTCATCCAAGGGTGAGGATGAGGAGAATTGTGCCTTAGTTTGAAAGGAAATAAAGGTACGGAGAAGAAATACCAATCCAAAGCAGATTCAAGTCAAGGGGGAAAGAAGAAATACTTGTCTAAAATCAAGTGCTTTCACTATCATGAATTTAGGCACTATGCAACGGAGTGTCTAGATAAGAAGGAAATCAAGAAGAATGTAGGAGTAGCGAGTGAATCCTTGGATTCACTACTCAAACTTGATTTTACCCTTATTGCATGCATGACAAGCACAATGATGGGTAATGTGTGGTATCTCGATAGTGGTACCTCATTCCACATCATGGTGAACAAAGAATTTCTTAGTTACTTGGAGGAGAAGGATCTCTAGATGCACAATGAGATGGGATATGATGGAGTGGATAGCGCAACCAGTATTGGTACAATTACTTTACAGAGGGAGTTTGGCTCCCCTCTCAGGTTCAAGGATGTGATTTTTGTAGCGAGCCTAAAGAAGAATCTAGTTTCCATAGTTGTGTTGAAAAACCATGGATACAATGTGATATTCAGAAAGGGAATGTTTTCCTGAGACACATTGCCATGAGACAAGTGAAGAAGATCAAGGTTCGAGTGAAGAACCTCTACAAATTAGATGTGGAATGCTATGAAACATTGAGCACAAAAAAAGAGAAGGTGTCGAGCCAAGATGTCAGTGAATTATGGCATAGAAGATAGACATTTTCATCATGGCGCTTTGAAGATCATGCAGTAAATTTCTATAGGCCTCCCCAAAGGAGCACTAGAGTAGTGGAAAACATGCAAAGGGTGTACGTTGGGGAAGTACAAAAATTACACCTTCAATGATCAGGACAACAAGACGCATACAGTCCTTGAAAGGATTCATTTCGATGTCTATGGACCTTTCATGATATCCTCCACTGCCAAGCACGTGTATTATGTTATATTTGTAGATGATTTGTCACGGAAGTTTTGGATCTACTTCATGTAGAAGAAATACCAAACATTTTCTAATTTTTTTGAATTTAAAGCACTTGTTGAGAAATAAGCTGGCAAGAAAGTGAAGGTTCTCAAGAGCGATAACAGAGGTGACTACGTGTCGAATGAGTTAAAAAAAATTGTGCAAAGGAAGGCATTCGACGAGAGTTGACAACACCCCTTAACCCACAACAGAATGGGGTGACTGAGAGGAAGAAAAAAATTATTGTGGGAGTAGCAAGGACAATGTTGCATGACCAAGGCCTACCACTGCACTTGTGGGTTGAAGCATGCAACACGACGGTCTATTTACAGAATAGGATTCCTCATAGGATTCTTGACATGATTACACCAGAGGAAGTTTTTTCAAGGAAGAAACCAAATGTGTAACACTTCAAGATCTTTGGATCATAAATTTACTATCATGTTTCCAAGGAAGCAAGGAAAAAGCTAGAACTGATAGTAGAGTTGGGCATATTTGTGGGGTACACAAAAACACCTCAAAACTATCGTGTGTACTTTCCATCCCTCAGGATGAAAATGGTCATAAGGGAGGTGAAATTTGATGAGGAAAAGGCAATGAGGTGTTCTCTTGAGAGGGAGCTTTATTTGTAGCATGATCAGGGGCTTTTGGCTCCAAAAGAAGAACCTTAGGAAGTTATGGAGCAACCACAAGCAGAGGTGCAAAGAGTGGAGACATCTACTCAAGAAGAGATATCGACATAAGGAAGGAAGTGAACCAGGGAAGCTGATGGATTATTGCAGGATGCTAGAGAGAATGTGGGAGCACCCACATCACAGTGCAAGCAAAGGAGGTCACCAGATCAGCACATTGGCTACATGGCTCTGATGAGTGAGATTGTAGACACTGAGCCATCCTCATTTGAGGAAGCTATAGAAAAACCAGTATGGGTTGATTTTGTGGTAGAGAAATATGATTCCATTGTCAGAAATAGTGTTGGGAAGTTTTCCCAAGACTAGCAGACAAATTAGTGGTTTGCTCGAGATGGCTTTACAAGGTAAATCATGTAGCAAGAAAAAGCATAGAAAAACACAAGGTCAGATTTGTGGCCAAGGGGTTCTCTCAGGTTGAGGGAATTGACTATGAGGAGACCTTTTCTCCATTAGTAAGGTACTCATCCATTAGGTCAATTCTAGCATTGTCATCACAGATGGGGTGGAAGATCCACCAGAAATATGTGAAGACAACATTCCTTAATAGAGTTATTGAGGAGGAAATGCATATTGAGAAGTTGGATGGGTTTGAGACATTTGGTAGAGAGTCGCATGTATGTAGACTGAAGCGACCTTTGTATGGACTCAAGCAAGCACCCAGTGCTTGGTACACTAGGATCGATAACTATCTCACGGGCTTGGGATTCACCAAAAGTGAAGCAGATGCAAACCTCTATCATATTTTGGTAGAAGGTAAATTATTGATTATTGTTAAAATTTTGATGACTTGATCCTTACTAGTGATGAGAATCTGATCATATCTTTCAAGGAGGACCTTGCAAGAGAGTTAGAGATGAAGGACATGGGCCTCATGCACTATTTCCTTGGATTGGAATTATGGAAAGGTGATGGGGAACTGTTTTTCTCTTAAGGAAAGTATGCCAACAAGATACTTTAGAGGTTACGCATGGACAACTGCAAACCCATGGAGACTCCTCTAGCAAGAAACTGGAGGAAAGAGGATGCTACTTCAGGTGAAGTAGTGGAGGCTACCATTTATAGGTAGCTTGTGGGTTCACTTATGTATTTGGTGAACATATGACCAGGCATGTGTTATGCAATTTTTCAACTTAGTCAAGCAATGGTTAAGCCAACCAAACTCTATTGAAAGGTAGCAAAGCATGAGTTGAGATACCTCATAGGCACTACTTAGTTTTATCTCTGGTATAGATGGATAGAGGGCGTGAAGCTGCAAGGCTTCACAGATGCATATTTGGTGAGGAGTCCATCAGACAGGAAGAGAAATTTAGGAGGAATTTTTAGTGTTGGTTCAACAAAGGTTTATTGCTACACCAGGAAGCAGAGATATGTGGCACTCATCTGAGCTGAAGCAAAGTACATGGCTGCAAGTCAAGCAACATGTGAGGGAATATGAATGAGAAAGATTTTTGTTGGGTTATTTGGTCAGATGATGGATCCTACTATGATTTACTATGATAATCAAAATTGTATCGAATTCTCTGAGAATCCTGTATTTCATGATCAATCCAAGCATATATATATATATAGATATAGATATATATTTAGTATCACCATCTAGGGGATTGTGTGCAGAGGTAAATTATGTTTTTCCAGTACGTTCTTGCAGAGGAACAAGATGGAAATATTTTGACAAAGGATTTGTCAAGAGGAAAATTCAAGTTGCATAGGTGAAGGATAGGGGTGGTTGATAATCCATTTCTTGCTAAGAGGGAGTGTTGAAAATGCAGCAAGAAAATCTAGTTTTGACTTTGCCTTGGTCAAACTAGATTAAAATTTGAATTTTTGTTTTAGCAGAATACTTGGAGGTAGTTAACTGAGGTGAAATGGTTCTTGTCACTCAGTTAACTTAGTAAATTCAAGATGGGGAAGCTTGAGTTCAGTTCTACATGTTTGCTTGCTAATTTGTAGAAATTTGTTTCAGTTAATTTGAATTATTGTTAGTCTAACTAGTTCTAACTATCATAAGAACTAATGGAGGTCAAGTTGTGGAAGTGGAACTTCAACCACACTCAGTGACCATCCAATTAACTAATCAATCAACCCCAAATAATTTTTTCATGCATAGAATTCGAGTTACCCAGTTGAGATGGAGATTCCAAGGCAGTGTATTATCAGTTGTAGCATATTCCCATGTGTACAGGTGGTGCATGCAGTCAGGGATTGACCTAAGGCTATTGCGCAATTCCTTGGTGTGAAATCTCTAAAAAATATGGCAATTTCCCAAGGGAAAAATGCAAGGAAATAGGAGCTTGAGAAAACTTAAAATTGGCTAAATGTTGGGCTAGGTTTAGCTAAGCAGGTAGAGGGATAGACTATACACTTGCAGGGTGTGCTCAGGTTTGAGAAAGCATTACATTTCTTCTCTATTTTCTGATTAATGCAATACATATAGTAAGGGATTTTCAGTAGTTTATTTCCCCTATATAAATCTTTGTGCATGTGTGATTTTTCCTTTTACATGTCTATGATTCTTGTTTTGGATGGTGAATTAACTTCTGCAGATCAGTAGAGTAGCTTCAAGTTTTGTGATTTAGAAAATTTCATGAGCAGTATTGAATTTACACATTAATTTCTATAGTGGCATGAAAAGGGGGTAAAATGATGACGTGGCAAAGGATGTGGCAGTGACATGGAAAATGAGGTGGTTTGGTTTGATATTTGTGCCAAAAATTTGGTTTGGCAAGGCTTTGCAGCATTAAATAATTTCGACACTTTTGGTAATTTTGGCATCCAAATTCAAAAGGCCATCCAAGCATCCAGAGGTTAGATTGAGAAAGTGTTTGGCAGAGGTAGAGAGGACTTGATCCTGGAGTACTAAGTCAGGACCCATCACAAACCATAAGGTTCAATAGAGTTATTCGATCATCCAGGTAGCTAGTGATGTAGCCTCATGGTAAAGGAGAGAAGGAACTAGATGTCATATCTATTGGATCTGAGACTTAGTGCATAAGTGTTATATTCCTATTTGCTCATTTGGGGATATACTAGAGAAAGTAGGACAAGAACTGACTAGATGTCATATTACACAAGATAAAGTTGTATAACATATAGATGTTAGATACTAGACTTTAAGGTTCATCCCCCAATCGATCATGTTGTCATGTGGAGAAAAGAGCCAAAATAAAAGGAGCTTAAGCACTCTAGCACCATTAACAAATTCAAAGGTTGATAAGGCATTATGTGCTAATACAGTTAAGTGATAATTTCCATTGGTCAAACCATGGACCTATACCCATGGTAAAGGAACGATCTAAACAATAAATACAAAAATACTCGATAATTAAAGAGGTTATTGATGGTGTGGTGAAGAAAGAAAATATTAACAAAAAGATTAGATAATTAAAAGAAAAGAGAGAGAAAGAGAAGAGGGTACATATGTAATAATATATTAATTAATGTGTGAGAAGGGTAATGTGGGTAATATGGAAATACATTTGCCAGAAATTTCAATAGCTAGTATAGAGTTATGAAGCGAAAGAACTAAAGAAGTGAAAAACATTAATTTTGAATCAATGTTCTCGGTAGGTGGGTGCATACTAAATTTTAGGGATAGGTGTTGTTGTCATTTACTGCTCACTCACTATTTTGCAAATGATTAGTGGTCCAAGATGCATGAGAAAATTGAATTTGAAGCTATTTCCTACACCACAAATTTAGCATATCTTGATGACATCCTATCCATTGCATAATGCTCGGAAAAACCTTTATGTTGGTATATAATATTCCAAAAAAGGGTTCCCGGATCAAAAGTTAGAGCCTGTGGAAGATTGCCCTTGAAAAGCCCATCTGACTAAGGAAAATGGCTAAGAATGGAGAAAAACTCGTAATCAAGACCCAAGAGGCTCATCGCATATCGCATGTCAGCATTCAGATGGGTATGGAACACTGATGGAACGAGAAACAACGATCTGTTGATCACTGATATCGCATATCAGCAGTCGGCGGGTCCAGGCGGAGCATTTATCGCAATTAGCCATTGACAAGATCCTTGGGGCACCCAACTAAGGCTATCGGCACGTCACAATCCTGAATGTCGATATCGCATCCTGCATCCCACAAATCCAATAGTCCATCAGTTACGACATACTCCAAAACATGCAGGGTGCCGACTTGTGATATATTGTCACACTGCCAGGGAAGGGCTGGAAATAGTTAACAAATAAAATCACAAAAAAAAACAAGGGTAGGGCCTCCCCTTTCTCTCTCCTCCAGGGGGGATTGGCGATCAGTTATCGGCGATTCGGCGGGGTTTCAACTTAAAAATACCTACAAAACTGCCAATTTGCAATGCATATGTCAAAAGTCCTGGGGAGAGCTGATTTTCAAATACAAAGGAAATGGTTGACAAAACAAGGGTTGGGCCTCCCCTTTATCTCTCCTCAATGTGGCATCAATGATCGACGGGGGTTGCAGCTTCGAAACAATGGAAACTGCCAATTCCGTGATTTAATAAAAAATCTTTGGGGAGGCCGAAAATTTGCTAACAAAGGCATTCATGAAAAAATCAAGGCTCGGCGGGCCACTTTCTCTCTCCTCCCAGAAGCCAGATGGTGGCACGTGATTAGTCTTCAGGGCTGACAAGGTGGCTGACATCAGTAGCGATGTGGCAGTACGGTTGATGACGTGGCAAAGGACACGTGTAACCTGCTTTTAGTGTTTTTGAGGGGTTACATGGGACATTTTTTGGGTGCCACGTGTCACCACTCACAGGGTGACACATGGCAGTAATGATGTCACCCCACAGATTGGCGATTGTAGCAGTTAAGGGGTAAAGGCTTAAGACAACGGTGCAGTGCGATTGCGATATGCAGGACTCCTCCCCTGGATGCGATAAGTTATGAGTTGAGATTTATAAAGAGTTTGGGTATGAGAAATTAGTCAATGAGGGACTTTCGCAATATAAAGAAAAAGGCCCCCCTCGCAGTTATCAAGAGCTTTAGCACCAAACACATGGGCCTTTGGTTCCAACCCCGATCATGTAAGGAATTTCAATAAAGGGGTTATAATAAAGAGAGGCTAAAGGGGAAATGCAAAAGTGCCCTTTCGCTCGTTCCATAGGTATAAGCATATGCCCTTTCACCTATATGAAGAGGTGAATGCTCGTGCCCCTTGAGACTTCTATCATTAAACTGAGAATGCATCCCCAGGCTAGATCAAGGCACCAACTGTGTTCTGAAGGTTTTTATGGCAGAAATCGGTGAGGTCAGTGCCTAAAGTAGCTACAGAGGAAGATATAGGAGATCAAGCCTTTGAGACCAGGTAGAGCAGAGTGCTGAGGGATTTAGTAGAACATTTAAGGCCGAAGTGACAGAGTCGGTCCCGAAGGCGGCTATAGCAATGAATCAGGAGAGGGAGCATTTAAAACCAAGTATGGGCACCCCCAGAAGCGACTCTTTGTAACCCGTTCTCAATGTCAGCACCGAAGGTATTAAAGACGGAATGATGAGAGTTAGCTGAGCAGCGTAGTAGCATATTTCATGAATTAAATGTAGCCATGAAACATAAGTGATTATAGGGATGGGGCATTAGGATTTTGCATTAATGTCTCACTTGTTCCATGATTCTGTGATGTTCCTTCTTCTATGAGGCCATTATTATTGTTCTTAATGTTTTTTGGATACAGAACCTCCCCTGGCTGAGAGAGAACGCTGACTTGATAGCTGAAAAATCAGCCCAGGATTTTATGTATGAAACCATGATTGAAAGCACCACCTCTGCTTATAAATAGGGGGTTGAAGCACTAAAAATGGTTCAGAAATCTAAAAGAAAGTCGGATATTTTTGTGAAAACTATATCACTTAGACACATAGGTCTTGTAGAATATTACAAGAAAAGTGGTGATTCCTCATTTTATTTATTACAGGTTGTTACTCTGTTTCATTCATCTTCTATGTTTTCCTCTTTGAATTCATGCGATAATAGATACTCTGATATTTCAGACTTGTCTACAAATTCATCTGCGTTAAAGTGTTAATGCATATGCCTGTGTGAGGGGTTGAAATTATATTTCCAAAATTGTATTGCGTGAAGCATATCATTCATTTCTTCTCTATCCATTACATCTTCCTATCACTCAGATAGTTATAGTAAATCTTATGGTTTCAGGCTCTATATTTTATATATAGAATTCTTGGTACTTTGAGCTCTATATCATGAGTTGTCCCTTTTCTTTGTCTCCTCTCATTTATCTTATAAAGTTGATTAAATTGTAAGTCTTTGAAGTGCTTGGCCTTCACTATTTCTGTTATATTTGTGGGAACTATGTGTGTATAGAAATTTTGAAACATACGGCTTGTATCTTTAAATGAAATAACCAACTCTCTGATATCTATCTATAGAATATAGGTGGTGTCTCCTCCTGCTCGAGAATCATTTTAGGCACACCGATTTAGATGTACCCAAGCACTGGTTATGTAAGCAATCCAAGGTTGCCTCTGGGAGTGACAACATCTTCTGGTGTCATTGTTGGGGAATGTATTGAAGAATTTTCCCCTGGTATACGACAAATTGAGCACCCTTCATGTAGGTGAGCGAAGTATGTTTTGGTTTCATTAATATCACCTTGGCGACTCCACACACCACTCATTATCATTCATCACCTTAGCTTTTATAATGCCTAATACTCACTTAGACACCTCACAGAAGAAAGCCCCATTTGTTTTTGACCCAGAAAAATTAATTTTTGGAAAAGTCTAGAGAGAGAAAACTCCCCCTGCCTCTGTTACCAACTCACTAGCCTTTGTCACTTCCTCCTTCAGTTCTCAGCCCACTATTGCTCACAATTCAGGACTTTCTCCTAAGACCCTGACATACCCTCCTTCCCCTTCAACCCCTGTGGTCTTGACCTCGGTTCCTCAAGCAAATTTTAATCCTCCTCTATTACGGGAATAAGTACCCTAGGGTTTTGGGTTGGAACCCCAACAGAGCAAGAGAAAACTATAGTAAGAAACACTCATACAACTCAGGCAACGTGCTTATATAAACAAACTATGCGATAGTGACCATACCCGGATGTCCTTCATTTGGGTAGTTCCAACAGGGTTCAGACCCTCTACAACTCTTGATGATCTTCGAATCTGCAAATCAACCAATTCGAACATACATAGTTGCATATAGATAAATCATTTTAATGAAATTAACTTTGTATCATATAAGAAAATGATTAGTTATACGTCAAAATAACATTCATATATGAATTACAACACTATCTGATGCATAAACACAGTTAATCTCAGGAACAATACAATGTTTCCTTTTATTGTAGAAAGCTATAACTAACAAGGAGAGAATTCACCTGAGTCTTCTTCTTCCGGCTCCAAGTGGAACCTTCCTCCAGATCCGTCCAATCCCAGTATTCAACAGCCTCCTTCCATAACCAATACCATGATACCTCAAGCAAGTGGGAGAATATCAACACTCAAGGAAACAAGGGTTTCCTGAAACTTGGGGAATTGCTTGAAGCACAGGGATACTTCAGACTCAGTCAGGGATAATCTTAGTATAATAATTCTATCTCTTCTCCTCCTTAAGGCCTTCCCATAGAAGTCTATTTATACTTCTCCCAATTAGTTTTATAGTTGGGAAACAATTGGGAAATAGTTGGGCCACGGGCACTAGGAGGTAATCAATAGGTAAAACCCATGAACTCCGCCCAAAATTCAGGAAATTTAATTTTTTAAAGTGTTTTAACACATATACGCGGGTTGGGTATTGACTAACCCACATGTACACACTTTTATCTCAAGTCAAAGTAGCGTATAGGGAATAAAACACTGTTTTTAAAATATTTGGACCAAGTTTGGAAGGAGGGGTTGCCCTAGACCATAAACCAAGCATGACAAATACCAAGGGTGGTAAATGGTGCTATAACAGATGCCCCCTAATATATGAGGTTAGAAGGGGTACATGATGGTCGAAATGTATTAAGTATATGGAAAGGAATCCTGTCAAGACTGAGAAGGACTTCACTAGAATTCAGCCTGCCAAGCCATCAAAAAGAGATCAGAAAGAAACTGTTGTCTGAGGCAGGCATACCCATGCTCAAAGAAAGTAAAGCATGTTCACATATCAAGTACAAGTGGATCCACTATGTATACAAGTATAAAGAATTGAAAGTACATAATGGATCATCTAATCGTGATCGAAAAAGTACATGTCTGAATATCACATATAAGAAGATGATCAATGAAGCTGAAAGATGAAGCTGATCACTGATGTCAAAAACTAATCCCAATAGTACCAAATGAACATGATGGAATAAAATGATACTACATCGCAACTCAAATGCCAGCATATAAGATGTCGCTGTGAAGGACTGCAACATATAAGGTGGATGGTGTCGACTAGCAGTAACAGGAGCAACTGACAAGTGAACCAAAACATGTTTATGAAACCCAAGGTATTCATCGACTGCCGTGGTACATTTCTACACAATGGGAATAAATGATCTGAGGTTGACCATGTGAAAAATTGTTTGATTACCGGTCATTGATGTATACCGTTAACAAACGCGAGACTACTCACCGATAATGATAATGAGAGTCAAGGTACCCAATACAATCTAACAAGTGCAAATGAATGAGTTGAAGTCAAACACCTGGAAGAATCTATCAATCAAGGGGCAATGATGGTTTCCCACTGTCGATAGCGAAGGAATTTTCCATTGATGACTGCAAACCCCAAGGTACTGCCAAATGGACTCTAGATCTTTATCTCAGAGCAATGAACCGTAGTTGATAGGAAAAGATCTGCTAGAAGGAAGGCATTAAGGCATCCTTCATCAATCTAGCACGACTGTAACCCGTAGGCCAATAATGTGGAAGGAATCGGATGAAAAAGATGTAGTAACCCAACCAAAGCACATTTTCGGCGTACACAAGATGTAGCTAGCGCATGATAGAAACCCTCTGAACCAACCAATAATGAAAGCTAACACAAAGGCGAGGAATCCACCAATACGGTCAAATGGAAACCAAGGCACTACATGAATCCCAATGTGTGATAATGAAAGCTGATGTCGAACACAAGGGAAACCATTCAGTCAAAGACCCATGATACTGATGATGCTGAGCATAAGGTGACCTATCAATAATGGAAATAGGGCCAGGGTGCGGCTCTAGGCCTGCCCTCAGAGAAATCTGTCATTGTCGATAAGAACAAGACCCGCCAGCAAGAATTCAATGGAGACATTCTAAAACCGGCACGAGCAAAGGACCAATATAACTGATGTGATGACAAACATGACACTGACAACCAGGGATGGCCGATTGAAAAATAGGTCAAGAGACACCGCAGAGAGGTTGACTCAGGCTTACTTCCCTTGAACAAAAGCACGACTCAATGATGACTATATGGCAGCATATGATAACTCTATATAAGTTCGTCATGCAGGAGGCACGAGCGAACTCTCCATATGATTGGAAGAGGTAACCAATCAGAGGAGAACTGACTCAATAACAAGGTTAAGGTGTACCTAAGTCAAACTAAATCCTGCCCAAAATGGAGGAGAGACTTTCTTTTGAGTGCTTTGTTCAAGGGCGACACGACTGACTCTAGCTGCCAACAATATATGGAAATGTTGTCCCGTTCCCACTCTTTTTGGAATATATAATTTTTTTTTCTTTTTCTTTAAGCTGGAAAAAGAATAAAAGAATGCTATAGTACAGTGGAAAGAACGAGTGTTAGAGAAACAGATGATCTAGTTCCTCGGATGGGAACAATCCTATGCTCAATGCAAGGAGGCGAAACTGGTCAAGGACACTCAAAGGGATGTTCCTTCCACGAGTCAAAGGATATGTCAAGTCACAAAAGCTATGTGATTGCATGGTTGATTTTGTAGAAGACATTTCAAATAAGTGGCTTGAACACGAGTCCAAGTGAAGCCGGCTCAAGGCCAAAAGGTGAAAATAGTCAAAATGCAATGCAGCAGTACAACTCAACACAAAGGAGCCTCTAGGGTATAAGGCCAGAAATAAGCGTAGAAGCAAGGAGAATGTGTCTTCAACGCACAAGTCATGGCAAGACTAAAGAGGACTCCTGAGCCTACTCAGTATAACAACATGGGCAACCAATGTCAGTGAGGTTCTAACTAAGATGTCCATGTAAAGGATGGCTCTACCATCGCATCATGATTTAAAAAATCAGCGAGTGAACATGGTTTGCTAACCAAGACACAATGGGGTCAACCCTATGGCTAATGTATCGCTGAATGAAGGCTAGTATGCAAGATGTAATGGAAAAAATGGTTTTCCCTAACCTATATGCCAGTGAGTGAATGATACCTGCCATGATGGGTCAGTGGTCATGGGACCAAAATAAGATCTCGAAGAAGTGTCCAAAATATCCTAAAACAATAACCCATTCTCGACAACCGAAGCCCACAAGTTAAAAAATTCATGAGACGAAAAATCAAGTTTTGAGAAAATTTTTGAAATTTCAAAGCTATATATCGACTCTTAGACTCACAAATTTTCCATTTCTATTTGGAAAAAAGTTGTGGATCAAAAAGGGAGCAAACTTGCCTCTGAAGAATTGGACCATTCAAATCATGCCAAAGTTACCAGGTAACCCTCAAATCATGCTTGCAATGTTTTGTGATAGTTTTTAGAAGTTTTTATTAAGATTTGACCATGGGAATTCATGCCAAAAAATCCAACTCTACGTACACGCGGGTTGGCTATGACCAACCCGCGTATACAACGACCCTACATGTGACTGTGTGTAAAGGGAACCTGCGTGTACGCAAGTTGAAGTTCAAACACAAAATCTAACAGTTGAAACTCATTTTCTTTCAAGATGACCATCACATGGAGAGAGAGAGAGAGCATACCACAATTGACAATGAGGTAATGAATGACCAAAATGCACTAGATGCATTGAGAGGGTGCAGCTTGTTGAAATTCTTCAAAATGCCGAACATGAAAGCCAACACACGCCTGCTCGAATTACTGATCCACTACTGGAGTGTAGAGGATGATGCCTTCATGATAGATCAGATGCCTCTAAGGATTGAGGTGGAAGACATCTACTTTATTACAGGTCTCTCCCGAAGAGGGGAGGTTGTGCATTCGACTGGCAAGACAAGGAGTAGTCTTTCAGTAGAAGACTATGTACATATATATTGTCCTTGGCACCCGGAAAAGATTGGAAGTCAGATTTCAATCAAACATGTGGATAGTTTATCTCTGAGAATTATGTTGTTTACCATTGCAAGGGTAAATTGATCAGCTTCACTGCATCATGCTTCACAAGTGTCCATGAGCCTGGCAGTGGAATGCCTAACCACGGTTTTCGACTGGTGCACACCTCTTCTGACCAACATGAAGAGCTAGCTAACCTCTATTCAGAAGGGTCAGACAAAAAACTTTTGATATGGGACTATTTTATGCTCCTTCTTCTTCGAGAAGGTACCTGAGCTACGTCCCAAAGTATCTATCTCCATCAACAGCCCGTGAGATCCTCGAATGGGAAGATGGGCTGACTTGATGAAACGCCTTGGAGGTGGGGATGTGCCTAAGACGACTTTCGATGATGAGTTTTTCGCCTGGTGGGACTAATAGATCATCGCAGTCAATGACTACCCGTATGCTGGCATGGATTTCTGAGGAGATCCAGACTTGATGTTGCCACCAAACGCAGCATGGGGAGACATAGGTAACAATTTTTTAAGTTTTTGTAAATTTTTAAGATTTTTTTTTAAATATGAAATGAACTTAGAAATATTTTTGATGGGACAAAATACTAACAAAATGATCATGTTCCAGATGTGGGTCTAGTGAGACCAGATGGGTTTTTGAGGCACAGGCGTCACGGAAGAGGTGTCGAAGAGGTAGCAGCTGAGACAAAGAGGGTCCTATATGCAATCCAAAGAAACTTGGTGATATTGAGACACCAAGTACCAATGATAGCCATAGAGGACCTACCTGAGGAGATGCAGGGCCGTGTGGTAGGAGTACCATGAGACTGGGTCCGCATACTTCGGCGTGTAGCCAATGTAGTAGTTAACATTCTAGCCACTCATCCTGAGCCGGGTCGATAGACAGACTAGACATGATTATGGGCATTTCGTCCCAATTTTGTATATTATTTTTTGAACACTTTATCTATACACAGGCAGTTTTATGATATATATACAGATCCAAATTTTTTATGTTTGTTTAATTTGATGAATGGTTGATATGCCAATCTAATGCTTGATTAGCGATAGAGTCCACTAATGAATTCTAAAATCGTGGAATGTGCACATATGTAATATAAACAAATGAACATTGCAACACTCTCACTCTAAAAAATTGGCTATATAAATAAGGATCCCGAACCCAATAAATGTTATTTAATTGTGATGCTACCAGTTGTGAGTCAAGATTAACTACCAATGAATCAATTCCATAAGAAATTGCTTCGGATAGTAAATTAATAACGGCAGTATATTCGGCAATGTTATTTGAAGCAGGACCAATACATACTCCCCTCGACACCATCAACTGGCCAGATGGATAATAAATCACCCAAGCTACGGAAGCAAGATTCTGAGTGTGTCGACTAGCACCATCGACGAATCCGAAATATATCAAGTCATCCATCAACACCTGCCAAAGTAGATCAAAAAATGTCGATATCACAAACCGCCCAACAAAATATGTACAAAAATACAATATATACAAACAAGCAATTGCTCAACTGGAACCTAAGCAAAATACTTCTTAAGGTAGAGCCCATCTGGGGGCTCCACCAACTTGTTCCTAGAGATGTTTATAGGTACATTTCTTGAGCTAATCGACATATGACCTTCAGTAGATGATTGTGTTGGAGCCAAAGGGTTTGACACTGTACAAACATCGCTAGTAAGTAGATTGGAGAACCTAGATTCAACTTCATGCAATGGAGGAAGAAAATATGAATGATGATGTAAATCTTCCCATGGTCGATCTACAGCCATCCTTGCTTCTAAAATTGCTTCCTCAAATGGTAAAACTGTATCTAAGCAATTCAAAGCAGAAGTAGAGTCAAGGGTACAAGCTGGAGCCACATCACCATCTAACTCCTCCTCTAAAAAAGGAGTGGGATGGTTGTCTGTAGAGTTAACGATAGATTGATAGCTAAGTTCTGCTGCAGAGATGGGAAATGCCATTCCACCAACCTGGCCTCCATCTAATGTGGTCGTAGATGAAGGTAAGGACCAAGGGTCTGAAAAATAATGAGTTCAAAAGAACTCTTTCCGTGAAGACCCCTTGGAGGATGAAATTGCATTAATTGTAGCTATAGGAGGGGGAAGATCAAATATCCCATCAAGGAAGAGTACATCCCAACTCCTAAATTCTCTATAGGTTGACGGGGATTATCCACCAATGGAACGGTAGAATCTAAATTTTCACGAGAGTCACCTGAATAATCTAACTGATAAATTTTAACAATTCTCCCCACATGAGGAAAACAGAGGATGCAGAATAAAGATGAAACTATGGCATCCATCTCATAAATCCAATTCCTTCCTAAGAGGAAGTTGTAATCTAGGTTGGCATCAACAATTTCTACCTCATTAACGACCTTTCCTCCAACACATATAGGAAAGGCCGGGATAATTCCGTGTGGCCTATGAGAATGACCATCAAATGTCATTAAGAGAGTCAATGAAGGAACAACTGAAGGTGATCCAATGGCCTTCCAACATGACATATACATTACGCATGTGGAAGCTCCCTCATCTATAACTGTCCGAAAAATATTGGTTTTTCAGTAAGTGGACTTTATCTAGAAATCCATATGGTGAGGAAGTCTCTTTTTGACATTTAGCATATCAAAAGTGAGCACTAAAGAATTTTTTGGATCCACCACCCCGATTGCCGAAAGCAAAGCACTTCTCTGAGAAGGACACGACTGGAGTACCTCCAATGCAGACATAACACAAGGACTTTGAGCTAGATCTTCTACAATCTAGTAGTTTTGGGTTGCCCTAGCATTAGGGTTAATAATTGAGTGCTTTATGGAACCTTTCGGTATCTGAGGTGTAGACTCAACAGAGGGTCACTCAATATGAAGTGGGTCTGTGGTTTCGGGAACATATTTTGCCTTAGATGTTTCTGTTTCACCATAATCACATGCTTGTGTGGCGATGTCAACATGAGAGTTCATCATATAAACATTTGAGGAATTTTCCCCTTCTTGGTTGCCCCCTGCGGAGGTACCAGCATTCAAGTTCGCACCAGCAAGTAATTGTTGCCCTTAGGGAAAAGGGTTAGTCAGGACAGCTTGGGAGCTAGAGGACCCTTGTTGCACTAACAAGCGCTGAGCATCTTGAATCTTGGGGTAGAGGTGAGTCAAATGATCTCCATTGCATAACTTGCATGGAAATTTAACCTTTTTCTTAGACTCTTTTCTACCCTCACCGGCACCGTTGTTGGGCTTGTTCGCATTACCCTTCCCTTCCTGGTTCTTCTTCTTACCTTGTCCTTTCTTCTTCCCATTGGATTGTTGATTTCCTTTGGAGTTAGAAGACTAGACGACATTAATGGAGGTAGGCTAGGAGGGCGAAGGTGTAGATAGTGCTGCCTGGTTAGAAGAAGCAGTATGTAGAGACAACTGCTGCAATTGGTTCAAAAGGTTCACTGTATTTGTGTCAATTGATCCAACTATACCATTGGCATGAGGGCTTGGCTTTGGTTTGGCTAAATCAACCTTGGATCTAGGAGCATCAGGTAGGATTTTTTGAAGAGTCCTAGACTGAGAATATATTAGTTCTAATTGCTAGGCTCAAAAAATAGTCTGCTCTTCTGAATAAACACCGAAAAGAGAAACATCCTTGGAGATCTCAAGTCATAAAGATTTGAGAAACCATTCGAGATGGAACTCTAGTGGAATTTCAGCTTTGATAAGCCTCTTTCTCCATCTCCATTCCTGGATATGATCTGAAATGCGACTTTCCATGACTTGATGAAAATTGGCAAGAAGCTCAGTTCTGGCTTCATAGCGGACAGGCAACTGAAAATGGTTCAAGAAAATATTAGCCAAATCGGTGAAAGAATTAAAGGTGCCCCCTGGCAACTCTATATACCATTTGGTTGCATTCCCTGTTAGGGTGCGCTGAAATAACCTCAACCTGATCAAATCATCTATCAGGGAGTTGGATGAGCACCATAAGTGGAATGTGGTCACATGGTCTCCCGAGTCTTCACCATTCTTCCCTTCAAATTTTGGAATATCCAATGGAATTTTAGTAGGGACCGAAGGCCAAGCTGGATTGTACCTAATTGGATCATTCATCAATTTAGTTAAGTCTGGTAGATTAAGCGTGGCCAGAAAAGGAAGTCGTGGAGGACCTTAGGAATTCCATCTGGAATTGGCAGGCTTCCCGTAGTTCTGAAAAGAATGACCTAGATTTTTAAAGGCACCAGGTTGCCTGAAGTAACTCATAGAGTCTATTGAACCAAAGGGTGATCCTTGTGGTCTAGTAAAATTCGAATTTTGACCAACTCCTGCCGAAAATCCTCCGTAACCGGTGAAGTTACCCCCTAACGAAGTATTGAAAGGAGTTGATAGCCCCTGATAAGGGTTCCATGCATTAGCAAAGGGTGAAAAACTTTGAAATGAATTAACCGAGGAATACGACACATTCCCTTGTTGGCCAAAAAATTGATTCCCAGCTCCTATCCCACTAACCGCAGGGTTTGTCCAACTCTAAAAGGGGTTACTACCTTGACTTGTAAAAGGAAAAGGCATTGACCCTACTGTCGGATTGGAATGTGGTATATGACCACTTCCAAATGGGAAACCTTGAAAAGAATCTGATCCACTCATCATGGATGTAGAGGCAGTTGATGTTACATTCAAAGGAACAGAAGGAATACCTTGAGAGAGCATTCCAAAAGGGAAAAATCCAAAACTGGATGCATTAGCTTCAGAACTTCCACTCGTTGATGGAATGGAAGTAGACCCAAATATAGATGTTCTGGGAGTGTTAGAAGGAATGGAAATAGTTCCTCCCCCTTGCACAGATATGGGAGTCTGCATGCTCACAACACTTGTCGTGGATGCCATGCTTCCAACAGTGGTCATCGAAGGGATAGATGTGTGTGGACCTGGGCTCGAAGGCCTGTGATTCGGAGTTCCAATGTATAACGAATTGTCTAGATGATCAGGAGGGAGAGGAGAATTCAGAGCCATAATCGACTTTGAAAGCTCTTCTACTTCGATACTATCTTCCGATTAGAAGAGTACTCGAGAAAGAACTGGTGTGTTCCTCTCTAACTCTGTAGTAGTACCAGGTCTATCTTGTGAACTAATTCCCCCAAGCGGAGGATCAATCTCTGATACGCCTGCTGCCACTGGTTGGAAACCATTGGCAGAATCGCTCCTACGCATTCTAGGAGAAGGCTATGGACTCATAGGTGAAAGCCCACTAAGTCTCCAAGATTGTTGAGATGGTCGGTCAACCACTTTGAATTATTTCTATAAAATCTACTTAAAGACTCAAGAAAATTAAAAGCTAGGCCGACTAGGAGCACAGGAAACACTCACTAAAATGTCCCTAAAGATATTAGCAATCAAACAAATTCCAAGTATTTCCACTCCGGGTGATTAGGACCGGACACCAAAATACAAGAAAGTTAATAATAAGGTCCTTCCGAAAATAGACTAGGGTAATTACACCCCATGCTTACTAGCGAAGGTATCAGAGGTAGTTATGCTGACCTCCAGACAATAGCCTTTACCGGTGCAAGCCCGCAAGCTTCGCAAGGGTGCCCTCCAAAAGTACTGTTGAACGTGATACAATGTCAACCTCAGGTGCCATGGGATTCCCCTCCGTAGCCACCTGTGTGGATCCCTAGGATAGGCAACTATGGTCACCAACTCATATCAGAAGTCAAGCGGAACAGTCATGAGGTAGGATCCGACAAGTAAGAGAGGGGGTATCTCTCATCCTTATCTTCACTAACCCCCGTGCTTAACTCCTAGTCACGGAGCTTTCCCAGTCTCCCTAATGCTATTAGATTTCGCTCTTTAATCAGAATTCTATGTTTTACGATTTAGAGCGGCCTTGAAGATTTAACTCTCCTCTCACCTAATCCAAGGCCCTAAATACACCTAAACTTGTTGGTGTATTCTGATTACAATACAAAAGTTCTAGTTTATTTTATTAAGGGCTTGATTTTAAATGGTTGTTCTTTTAAGTCAAAGGGATAAATGGAAATGAAACCAATGGTGTTTGTATGATGCAAAAGAAATCAATGAAAACTAACTTATATGAATGCAATCGTTTGTTCTTCGATGAAAAGAGATCTCTATGTGGGTTCTACGAAACTTCTATAAAGCAAAAACTTGTTCTTTTATTTTCTTAAAACACTCTTCACACATACAAAAACTAAAAAGACTATTGATGCTTTAATAATGCAAAACTACCCTAATGCAAGGTGTAAATGAAGATGCAAGATCCTAGATTACTCTAAAAAAGAACAAAAGCAATTGTTTATAACTATTAATAAGCCAACTTAAGTGTTTGAAAAGAATACAAATTTTGAATACAAAATCTTCTCCAAACAAGAAGGACAAATCCAAAAAGATTACAATTCACTTTCAAAAAATCAAAAGAAACCAAAATCAAACTTGGCAAAAGAAAACAAAAACAATGTTTTTTAAGATCTTTTCTTTTTCAAGAAGCAATGAAAACAACCTTTCGAAAGCACTCTAAATGCCACTTAAGACTCAAAGACCGAAAGAAGAGCACAAGGAAACTTTGCAAGTTACAAATTCGACAACGAATGAAAACTTGAACAAAAAGGCTTCAACTTGTACTAAACGACCCAAACAACAACAAAGAGCTTTGAAAAACTAACCAAGAAGTCAGGAAAGAAACACTTTCAAATTTGTCAAAAAGAAACTTTCAAAAAGCAAGAAAAGGTGTAAGGCCACAAAATGATGGAAAGCAAAGCAAGTAGACCAATAACCGAGCTTGACACTAAGATTGAAAACAATCTGTTGTTCTGGAGGACCAAAACAATCAAGAACCTCTGTAAGAAGTCTTGTGTGCCAAAACACAAATCATAAAATTCACTCAAAAGAAAACCTAGGCCAAAACTTTTCAAAGCGGAAGAGATTTCAAAACAGTAAGCTTGTAGAATAACAAAATTCTATAGACAGAAATTGACCACTCAGAGACTAAACAGACCAAGAAACAAATCTTTCTAGGCAAAGAGATTTGAAAAAACAATGCAAAAAATGGTATACGCGACTGTGTTCAAGCACAGAGGCATGTACACGCGCTTCTAATAAAGGAAACTCACGTATACGCTGGTTCACTTCACAGAAACAAGTGTGTGTATTCTACTGTAAATAGACAAAAGTGCGTATACTAAGCTTTGTAAGAAAAATAAAAAAACAAAGCCAGATCAAAAAGATCAGACTTAAGGTCTGAGATTCTACTGGACCAAATAATACTGTCACAGCAAGCAAACCAAGAACTGAGCCCTGATTGACACTGAACAACCCAAACTAGGAATAACAAGATTGTTATCCCCAGCGGAGTTGCCAATTTTTTTACGGGAATAAGTACCCTAGGGCTTTGGGTTGGAACCCCAACAGAGCAAGAGAAAACTATAGTAAGAAACACTCATACAACTCAAGCAACATGCTTATATAAACAAACTATGTGATAGTGACCATACCCGGATGTCCTTCATTTAGGTAGTTCCAGCAGGGTTCAGACCCTCTGCAACTCCTGATGATCTTTGAATCTGCAAATCAACCAATTCGGACATACATAGCAGCATATAGATAAAGAATTTTATGAAACTAACTTTGTATCGTATAAGAAAATGATTAGTTGTACATCAAAATAACATTCATATATGAATTACAAAACTATTTGATGCATAAATACAGTTAATCTCAGGAACAAGACAACGTTTCTTTTTATTGTAGAAAGCTATAACTAACATGGAGAGAATTCACCTAAGTCTTCTTCTTCCAGCTCCAAGCAGAACCGTCCTCCAGATCCGTCCAGTCCCAGTCTTCAACAGCCTCCTTCCATAACCAATACCATGATATCTCAAGCAAGTGGAAGAATATCAACGCTCAAGGAAACAAGGGTTTCCTCAAACTTGGGGAAGTGCTTGAAGGACAGGGATACTTCAGACTCAGTCAGGGATAATCTCAATATAATAATTCTATCCCCCTTCTCCTCCTTAAGGCATTCTGATAGAAGTCTATTAATACTTCGCCCAATTAGTTTTTTAGTTGGGAAACAGTTAGGCCAAGGGCACTAGGAGGTAATCAATAGGTAAAACCCGTGAACTCCGCCCAAAATTAAGGAAATTTAATTTTTTTTAAGTGTTTTAACACATATACGTGGGTTGGGTATTGACTAACCCACGTGTACACGCTTTTATCTCAGGGCAAAGTAGCGTACAGGGAATAAAACACTATTTTTAAAATATTTGGACCAAGTCTGGAAGGAGGGGTTGCCCTAGGCCATAAACCAAGCATCACAAATACCAAGGGTGGTAAATGGTGCTATAACTTAATTAATTTTTGACCCTGAAAAATTGATTTTTGGAAAAGTCTGGAGAGAGAAAACTCCCCCTACCTCTGCTACCATCTCACTAGCCATTATCACTTCCTCCTTCAATTCTCAGCCTACTATTGCTCACAATTTAGGACTTTCTCCTAAGACCCTAACATACCCTCCTTCCCCTTCAACCCCTGTGGTCTTGACCTCGATTCCTCAAGCAAATTTTAATCCTCCTTCACCAATCTAGATGGCTCAGTTTTACTAAAAAAGTATGCACCTCTTGACTTACCTCATCCCTTAAGTGTTATGCCCCAGGACTACTTGAAGATTCTCCTAGGTTTAATGGGGAAGATGATAATTTTTCTCAGAGACAAATTCATGCCTTTTGTGCTTTTGCTGAGAACCTAAATGTAGAACAGATGGATTTGGTCCTGAGACTCTTTTTACAGTCCCTTGATGGAGAAGCTAGAAAATGGTTTAAAACCCTCCCTGATGCCTCCATCACCACCTGGGAGGAACTGGAAACCTCCTTCACACAAAAATGGGGTGAGAAGAGAGATCATGAGTGCCTCCTCATAGAGTTCAATGCCATAAGGAAGAAGCCAAAGGAGAATATCTCATATTTTAATAAGAGATTCAATAAGCAGTATAACAACTTGCCTGCTAAGATAAAACCTCCTCCAATTGCTGCTCGGGTAGTTTACTTGGGAGCCTTTGAATCTGACTTTGGTTTCACCTTAAGAGAAAGGAAATCTCCTACCTTAGATCAACTCTAGGTCGATGCTCTGGAAGTAGAAGCAAATTTTTCCTCCACAGGAAGTCAAGAAATCAAGAAACCACTGAGAATAGAAGAGGTAAAGAAGAAGCTTCCTCCACTGGTCAAACCAGAAAATCACCAAACCAGAAGTTGGAGGAGATGAATAAACTCATCAGGAGTTTGTCACTTAAGGTTGTAAAACTCAAAATTTAGAACAAGAGTCCCTCCAAACATAATTCTCAAGGCAATAATCGGGGATATAACCCACAATATAGAAGGCCTCCATTACAGATACTGCCAAGGGAAAGAAAGGAACAACCGGATTAGATCCCTCATCCTCTATATTTAGAAGATGATCCCGATGAGAAATGGTCAGATACACAGGAGATGTAGGTAGACTTATATTCTAATTTCTCTGAAGAATAACAGGAGAATATGGTTCACAGGGAGGTTAGACATGATGGAGAACCAAAAGATAATCAAGATATGGATTATTATTGCAAATGTTTTGTAGAGTTCATGTTGGCACAGCCACAACGTAAATATAACCTAAGACCTTCAAAGAAGAGGTTAAGAGAACCAAAGAAATAGGAGGAAACTGCTCCCCAAGTTACTCCTCCAGTACCAGACAAAGGGAAAGGAAAGCTGAATCCTGATCCGACCAGGGTAAAATTCCCCTTGAATAAGGAAATAAATCTCTCAGAGGAACACACAATAAAGGAAGCACCTATTTTGCATAAAAGCATCGGTGGTAGTGAAGGGGAAGTTGAGCCAAGAGGTGTAGAGAAGACCCAATCTGCATTCAACCTTCAAAGGAAGCTTAAAAAGGTAGATATTTATATTCCACTCACTAAGCTTCTGAAGCAGCCTACCTATAAATCTCATGTATCTCAATTCATGTTCCCATTAGTTTCATCACTCACCCTAGATTCTCTAAATCTTCAAGAAGAGAGGCCAATGGTAGTCTTTGGGTTGCATGTGGAAGATCTTGATCCTTCTACTACACTTTTCTATGTAACTCTGGGAATTCATGATATTCTTTTACATAATTACATGTTGGACTCTAGAGCCTCCCACAACCTCATGCCATTGGAAGTAATGGAACAACTTGGCTTGTAGATCACCAGGCCCTACAAGGAGATTTACTCTTTCGACTCCAAGAGGTTCAAATGTTTGGGTATGATAAAGGATTTGGTGGTGAACCTAGCTCAGGTCTCTAAGAAGAGCATGGTAATGGACATAGTAGTGGTAGATATACCCCCTCGTTTTGGCATGCTACTATCTAGATCTTGGGGTTCTAAGGTAGGGGGCTCTATCAAGTTCGATATAACTTATTCCACTATTCCCACCTTTGGAGGAGAGAAAAGGAGGCTATATAGAGAACCCAGGTTTGTAAAAATTGTGACCTCAACTAAAGGATCAAAGAACTCCCCAGTCTATGGAAAAGAAAGTGATCTCTCTTGCCTATTTCTAGAAGAATATGAGGCTATCACAGAAGAAACATCAGTCCACCTAACATGGCCATCAAAATATCAGCATGCAAGTGAAAGAAAAGTATGGAAATTATATTTTAATGGAGCTAATTCAAAAGAGGGAAATGGGGCAGGAGTATTGTTAGTATCTTCTGAAGTCTGCCTGATACCCCTCTCATTCAACATGGAGTTTGCAGCAACCAACAATGTGGTAGAGTAAGAAGCATTGCTCCTTGGGTTACAGGCTGCGAAAAATATGAATATTGAATGTCTAACGGTTTATGGATACTCTGAGTTGGTCGTAAAGAAAATCAGGAACCAATTCCAAGCCAAACACCCCAGACTGAGGACGTAACGAAATGAAGTGTGGGACTTAATTGATAATTTCTTCCTGGTCCTTCAACATCCAGTTTTTTCCCAGGGAATAAAACTGGATGGCTGACTCTCTTGCTACAGCTGCAAGTAATTTCAGGCCCCCTAAAAATCCTCTCCTCAGATATGAGGTGGAAGTCAGGTACAGACACTCCGTACCTGATAACATTAATCACTGGCAAGTGTTCTAAGATGATGAACAAGTGAAACGATTTATAGAGGTTGTTTGGGAGTTTTTTAGCTCCACCATCGATTAAGAAGAGGAAGAAGAAGAAGAAGTGGATTAAGAAGTCGCTTCATGGAAAGATGCAGTGGTTGGGCATAAAATTTTACAACTAAAAGGGAACACTATCCCTCATGGACTAGTCCCACTAGAAAGGTTTTTTTAATAAAGATGGCATAGTTTTCAAACAAATAACTCATGAGATGGATGATCAAGTACAAGATTGCAATGTTGGATCAGAGGAGGAGCCTCAGATGATCAAGTTGTCAAAAGGAATCCCCTTGCATTATAAACATAGGTATTTAGATCTTTTCAAAACCTACAAAGATGTTTTTGCTTGGTCTTATGATGATTTGAAAATGTTTGATACTAACATCATACAACATAATATTCCTTTGAAAAGTGGAGTGAAACCCTGCAAGCAGCAAATCAGATAAATAAATCCACTCTTACTCCCCTCCATTGAAAGGGAGATAAGGAAGTTCCCAAAGGAAAATATTATATTACCTTTAAGATACTCTGAGTGGGTAGCAAATCTGGTCCCGGTTCGTAACAAGAACGGGGAGATAAGGCTATGTGTAGACTTCTGGAACCTAAACAAGGCGTCTTTGAAAGACAACTACCCGCTGCCCAAGATGGATAATATATTGCAGAAGGTGGTTGGTTCAGCCAAAATGTCTATGGTGGACGAGTTCTATGGATATAATCAAGTGGTTGTTCATCCCGAGGATCGGGAAAATACCGCTTTCACCACCCCATGGGGAACATTTATGTATTCTCACATGCCTTTTGGGATGATAAATGTAGGGGCCACATTTCAAAGAGCCATGGACATAGCTTTCATGGGGGAGCAAGAAAAATTCGTGGTGGTTTACTTGGATGACATCACAATATTTTCCAAGACTGAGGAGGAACACATCCTCCACTTAGAACTCACCTTTGAGAAGTGCAGGAGATATGGTCTCTCCTTGAATCCTAAGAAATCCCAATTCGCCCTAAGTGAGGGGAAGCTTCTAGGACATGTAGTATCACAGGAGGGTGTGAAGATTGATCCTAAACAGGTTGAAGCCATCAGCCACATTCCTCTACCCAAGAATAAGAAAGAATTCCAAGCCTTCTTGGGGAGAATAAATTTCTTGAGGAGATTTATACCCAACTACGTAGAGATTCTCAAAGGCATTACAGACATGCTTAACAAGGGAAATGAAGTCAAGTGGAGCCCCGTCCCCCCTAATTCCTTTAGCATAATCAAAGAAGCTTTGGCTGAAGCCCCAGTGTTAGCCAGTCCTAAATCTACAGCATCGTTATACATCTTTTCTTTCACCTCTCCACATACCATTGTTGCAGTGATACTACAGAAAAATAAAACGTGTCATGAGTAGCCCATTGTCTTCTTCAGCCAAGTACTAAGGGATGTTGAACTAAGATATAATATATTGTAGAAACATTCTTATGAATTGGTCAAGGCTCTGAAGGAGTTTTGTGCGTATGTGCAGCAATCGAAGATCACAGCATTTGTCCCAACAACAACAATCAAGGACATCGTGGTGCAAGGAGATAGTGAGGGAAAGAGGGGAAGATGGATAGCGAAAATACAGGAATATGAATTGGAAATAAATCCTACCAAGCTCATTAAAGGCCAAGGGCTGGCCAAGGTTTTGTTTGAATCCAACTGCCAAGCACTAGGGATAAATCTGACCACAGAAGAAGACAGACCAAATAAGCACCAACGCAGTATTAAAACATCTGAGCAGAAAATCTATGCCAAGTACGAGGGATCACCATGGTACAAGAATATTGTTCATTACCTCTTATTCTTGAGGTGCTCGTTGGGGCTGGATGCCTCCAAATATCGAAGCCTGAGGTTGCAAGCCCATAAATATATCATATCCAATGGCCTACTCTACTGGAAGGACCTTGTGGGGGTATTTTTGCTATGTTTGGTGGAAGGAGAGACCCATAAGGTGATTGGGGAGTTTCATGAAGGATTCTATGGAGGGAATTATAGCTAGAAGACCACGGCACAAAAAATCCTCAAGGCTAGATTTTACTAGCCTACGTTGTTCTAGGATGTCTATAACAAAGTCAGGAGGTGCTAGAAATGCTAGGTGTTTGCTGAAAGGCAAAATTTTGCTCCTTTCCCCCTGTTTCATGTGCATGTGGAGGAGCCTTTTAGACAGTGGGGACTGGACTTCATAGGAGAGATTAACCCACCATCCAGTGGCCAGCACAAATGGATATTGATAGCCACTGACTACTTCACAAAGTGGGTAGAGGCCATCCCAGCTAGAAATGTTACAGATTCAATGGTGATAAATTTCATGGAGGAGAACATATTGTCTCGCTTTGGTTTCCCTTTCAAAATCATCACTAATAATGCTCAGGTATTCAAATATTCCAAGTTCACTAGCTTCTTCCATAAATACAATATCATTATTGGGAACTCCACTACATACTACCCTCAAGGAAATGGTTTGGCTGAGTCCTCAAACAAAGCTGTGGTGAGGGTGCTGAAGAAGACTATCACTGAAAACCAAAGGAACTGGGATTCCCAACTGAAGTTTTCTCTATGGGCCAATCGAGTAATGCCTAAACGATCCACTGGGAAATCACCTTTTGAGTTAGTGTATGGAAAATTTGTTGTCTTCCCAATTCAACTAGCAATGCCAGTAGCAAGGTTGTTACAAGAAGTTGAAGAGGAGCCAAGTCCCTTGACAAGGAGGATTAATCAGTTGGTTGAGCTTTGAGAGAAAAGAGAAAAAGTGGAGGTCAAACTATCCAATTATCAACAAAAAATGAAATCTTTGTTTGACAAGAAGGCCAAGGACAGACCTCTTCAGCCAGGAGATTTAGTTCTCAGGTGGGATGTCCAATGGGAGGACAAAGGAAAACATGGAAAATTTGATCCACTATGGTTTGGCCCCTTTAGGATTGTAGAAGAGAGAGGGAACAACACATTTCTACTTGAAAACTTGGATGGTGAATTGTTGGAACTACCAGTGAATGGTCAGTTCCTCAAGTTCTATTTTCAAAATTAAGAATTAGTTGTCTTACACTCATTGTAAATATCTAGTGTGTTTACTGCAATTGTCATTTGAATTTTCTTTTATTGTAAATTTTTTTTCTTTTGTGAAAGTTATCTTTTGATTGAGAAGTGACTCCATGCCCAAAGGAGTAGTTCGCAGTGTGTAGGTTCTCAACACCTTTTTGGCAAGGCACTGTCCCCAAATGGAGCCAATGTTGTCATTTACTACTCACTCACTACTTTGCAAATGATCAATGGTCCAGGATGCATGAGAACAGTGAAGTTGAAGCCATTTCCTAAGCCACAAAAGTTATTAGAGCTTGATGAGATCCTCTCCATTGCATAATTCTCAGAAAAATATTTCCGGTGGTATATAGAAGTCCAAAAAAGGGTTCCTGGATCAAAAGTTAGAGCTTGTAGAAGATTGCCCCTGAAAAGCCCAATTGATTGAGGAAAATGGCTAAGTATGGAGAAAAAATCACAATCGGGACCCAGGAGGCTCATCGCATATCGCATATCGGCGTTCAAACAAGTATGGAACACTGATGGAACCAAAAACATCAATCTGTCGATCACCAATATCGCATATTGGTAGTCGGCGGGTCCGGCGGAGCACTTATCACAATCGGCCATCGACATGATCCTTGGGGCACATAGCTAAGGTTATTAGCACGTCGTGGTCCCAAACTCCTATATCGCATCTCACATCCCGTAGATCCAATAGTCCATCAGTTACGACATACTCCAAAACATGCGGTGGCACCAATTTGCGATATATTTTCGCATGGACATGGAAGGGTTGGCAATAGTTAACAAAGAAAATCACGAAAAAAACCAAGGGCGAGGCCTCCCCTTTCTCTCTCCTCCAGGGGGGATCGATGATCGGTGATTCAGTGGGGTTTCAACTTCAAAAGACTTGCAAAACCATTGATATGTGATGGCTATGTCAAAAGTCTCGGGGAGAGCTGATTCTAAAATACAAAGGAAATGGCCAACAAAATAAGGGTTGGGCATCCCCTTTCTCTCTCCTCCATGTGGCATAAGCAATCGACAATCGACAATGGTCGCAGCTCCGAAATAGTGGAAACCATCGATTTTGCGATTTAATAAAAAATCGTTAGGGAGGTCGAAAATTTGCTAACAAAGGAATTCGTGAAAAAACCAAGGCCCGGCGGGCCACTTTCTCTCTCCTCCTAGAGGCCACGTGGCAGCACGCAATTGGTCTTCAGATCTGACAGGGAAACTGACGTCAGTAGTGACGTGGCAGTATGGTTGATGACATGGCAGGGACACATGTCACCCGATTTCAGTGTTTTCGAGGGGTGACATGGGACCATTTTTGGGTGCCACATGTCACCACTCATAGGGTGACATGTGGCAATAATGATGTCACCCCACAGATCAATGATCGTAGCAATTAAGGGGTAAAGGCTTAAGACAACAGTGTAGTGTGATTGTGATATTCGAGACTCCTCCCCCGAATGCAATAAGTTATGAGTTGTGATTTATAAAGAGTTCAGGTAAGGGAAATCAGCAGATGATGGACTTTTGCAATATAAAGGAAAAGGCCCCCCTCATAGTTATTGAGAGATTTAGCGCCAAACACATGGGCCTTTGGTTCCAGCCCCATTCATATAAGGAATTTCAATAAAGGGGCTATAATAAAGAGAGGCTAAGGGGGGAATCCAAAGGTGCCCTTTCGCCCATTCCAGAGGTATAAGCATGTGCCCTTTCACCTGTATGAAGAGGTGAATGCTCGTGCCCCTTGAGACTTCTATCATTAAACTGAGAATGCACCCATAGGCCAGATCAGGGTGCCGACTATGCTCAGAAGGTTTTTATGGAAAAATTCGATGAGGTCGGCACCTAAAGCAGCTGCAAAGGAAGATATAGGAGATCAAGCCTTTGAGACCAGGCAGAGCATAGCGCCGAGGTATTCAGTAGAAAATTTAAGGCCAAAGTGACAGAGTTGGTCTCGGAGGTGGCTGTATAAGTGAATCAAGACAGGTAGCATTTAAAACCAAGTATGGGTAGCCCCCAGAAGCGGCTCTTCGTAACCTATTCTCAAGGTCAGCGCCAAACTTAGTATTAAAGATGGAATGGTGAGATTTAGCTGTGCAGTGCAGGAGCATATGCCATGAACTAAATGTAGCCATGAAACAAAAGTGATTACAAGGATGGGGCACTGGGATTTTGCATTAATGTCTCACATGTTCTATGATTCTATGATGTGCCTTCTTCTGTGAGGCCATTATTATTGTTCTTAATTTTTTTTTGATACAGAACCTCCCACGACCGAGAGAGAAAGCTGACTTGACCGCTGAAAACTTAGCCTAAGATTTTATGTATTAAACCATGATTGAAAGCACCCCCTCTTCTTATAAATAGGGGGTCACAGCGCTGAAAAGGGTTCAGAAATCTAGAAGAAAGTCAGATATTTTTGTGAAAACTATATCACATAGTCACATAGATCTTTCATAATATTACAGGAAAAGTGGTGATTCCTCCTTTGATGTATTATAGTCTGTTACTCTGTTTCATTCATCTTGTATGTTTTCCTCTTTGAATTCATGCGATAATAGATACTTTGATATTTTAGACTTTTCTATAGATTCATCTGCGTTAAAGTGATAATGCATATGCTTGTGTGAGGGGTTGAAATTATATTTCCAAAACTATATTGTGTGAAGCATATCATTCATTTCTTCTCTATCCATTACATCTTCCTGTCACATAGATATTTATAGTAAATATTATGGTTTCAAGCTCTATATTTTATATATATAATTTTTGGTAATTTGAGCTCTATATCGTGAGTTGTCCCTTTTCTTTGTCTCCTCTCATTTATCTTATAAAGTTGATTAAAATGTAAGTCTTTGAAGTGCTTGGCCTTCACTATTTCTTTTATATTTCTGGGAACTATGTGTGTATAGAAATGCTGAAACATATGGCTTGTATCTTTGAATGAAAGAACCAAATCTCTGATATATATCTATAGAATACATGTGGTGTCTCCTCCTCCTCAAGAATAATTTGAGGCACACCGATTTCGATGTACCCAGGCACTGGTCTTGTGGGCAATCCAAGGTTGTCTCTAGGAGCGACAAGAGGTGTCTAAAACATGTCAAAGCCTAAAAAAATAGAAGGGGGATACACATCTCCTACAAGTGGGTGATTCCAAATACTGTAACTATAGATGGGTGCCTACAACAATCATTTAAATAAAAGAAGAACTATTTGTACTTTTCTCCCTTTACAGGTTTCCATATTAAATATTTATGTTCTATGTGTTCATTTAATTATGTGATGGTTTTTTTTGTTCATTCCATAAATGAATAGGAAATAATAATTGAAGTGAAAGTTTATTTTGGGTAATAAGAATATGACTGTAGAAATTATGGTGTAGATTTGCAATTATTCATGAAGTTTTATTCAAAATCACAAGACACAAAGCTACTCTACTGCTTTGTGGAAAGTAATTCACAATCTAAAAAAAAAATTCAAACATGAAATAAGAAATAACACACATGCAAAAAATATTTTTCCTAGGGAAAGCAATCTGCTAAAGACCCCAATGCTTGCTTGTATTAATATGATTAATAGAGATGTATTACAATTTCTTTTCTCAACTTAGAACAACCTACAAGTGAATAACCTATTTCTTTGCTCACTAAGAAGCTTTGACCCAATCTTATTCAATTTCTTCCTACGCTTGAGCCCCTATTTCCTTACGCAATTCCTTGAGAAATTAGGCCCCTATTTTTAAGGAATTTCTCCAAAATGAATTGCACAATTCCACAGGTTGATCATTAGGGTGCATGAAACACTTGTCCACTCCAGAATAGTCTACAACTAATGTTACATTGCCTTGGAACCTCCACCTCAATTGGGTAACTCTAATTCTCTTCATGCACTAGATATTTTGCGCTGATTGATCAGTTAACTAGATGATCACTGAGTTTGACTGAAGTCCCATTGCATAATTGACCTTTCCTCTAACAATTGGAACTAGTTTAATTGAAAACAACTTGAGGTAACTGACTTTGATTGCTACAAATTAGAAATCATACATGATTAACTAAACTCTAACTCCTACAACTCGATTTTACTAAGTAAACTAGATGACACAGGCCATGTCACACAAGTTAACTACATCCAAGTTGATAGCTGATATGTAAATTCAAATTTTCTCAATTTAATAAAGGAAAAATCAAATTAATAATTTCTTGCAACTTTTTTCAATGCTCCCTCTCAGCAAGAAATGGATTATCAATTGCCCCTATCTTGCGACTGTGGAACTCGAACTTCCCTCTCGACAAGGCCTTTGTCAAAATGTCAGCATCTTGTTCCTCTGTCAGAATGTACTAAAGCAACATTTTTCACCTCTATACACAATCCCGTAAATGGTGATATCGGATATCTATATGCTTGGATCGATCGTGAAATATAGGATTCTCAGAGAGCTTGATGCAACTATGATTAACACAGTAGATCATGGTTGGATCCATCATCTGACAAAACAATCCAACAAGTATCTTTCTCATCCAGATCACCTCACATGTTGCTTGACTTGCAACCATGTATTCTACTTCTGTCGAGTTGAGTGCCACAAATATTTTCTTCCTTATGTACTCTTTCGGTTTGATGGACTCCCCGCCCATTCTAGATGTGTGAAGCCACACAACTTCACTCCCTTTTTCCATTTGTACCATAGTCCAAACTAGGTAGTTCCTCTTTCATACCATAAAACATGCTTAGCTACCTTCCAAAATAATTTGGTTGGCCTAACCATAGCTTGGCTTAGCTATTTGACTGCATATCACATATATGGTCATGTGTTCACAAGATACATCAATGAACCCACTAGCTGCCGATAAATGGTAGCATCCACTTCTTCACTTGAAGTGGCATCCTCTTTCCTCTAGTTGGTTGCTAGAGGTGTCCCCATGGGTTTGCAACTCTCCATGTGGAACCTCTATAGTATCTCATTTGCATGCTTTCCTTGAGAGACAAACAGTACCCTATCACCTTTCCATAATTCCAACCTACGCCCCGTGCATGAGATCCATGTCCTTCATTTCAAACTCCCTTGCAAGGTCCTCCTTACAACATTTGATCAGCTGCTCATCACTAGTTAAAACAAATCATCAACACATAATATGATAATAAGTAATTTACCTTCTACCAAGATACGATAGAGGTTTGCATCCACTTCGCTTTTGGTGAAGCCCAAACCGCTAAGATAGCTATCAATCATGGTGTACCAAGCACGTGGTGTTTGTTTGAGACTGTAAAATGCTCGCTTGAGTACTGGACACATCAGACTCTCAATCAAATGTCTTAAAACCTTCTGGTTGCTTGATGTACACCTCCTCCTCAACAAATCCAATGAGGAATGTTGTTTTTACATCCATTTGGTGGATATTACACCCCATCTATGAAGCCAATGCAATAATTGATCTAATGGATGAGTACCTTGCTACGTGAGCAAAGCTCTCCTCATAGTCAATTCCCTCAACTTGAGAGTACACCTTGGCAAAAAATCTAGTCTTGTACTTCTTTATGCTTTTGTCTGTTGTATGCTTGACCTTGAAGATCCATCTCGAACCCACAACTAATTTATCTACTAGTCTTGGGACCACTTCCCAAACATTATTTTTTATATTGGATTCATATTCCTCCACCATTACATCAACCCATACAGGTTTCTCTATTGATTCCTCGAAAGATGATGGCTCAGTATCTATAAGCTCAGTCATTAGAGTCATGTAGCCAGTGTACACATCATGGGACCTTCTCTGTCTGCACTAATTTGAAGGAGCAACCACATTCTCCCTCACATCTTGCACAAGCCTCTCAACTTCCTTGGTTCTTTTCTTGAATTCTTTAGATGGTTCTGCTTGAGTGGTTGTCTCCACTATCTTCGCCTCAATTTGTGGATGCTCCACAACTTCTTGAGATTCCTCCTTTGGAGCTAAAAGCTCCTCTTCTGGTGGGATTTGAATCTCCCTCTCAAGAGATCATCTCATGGCTTTCTCCTCATCAAACTTTACATCCCTTCGCATAATTGTCAATTTCAAGGATGACAAGTACACACAATAGGTGTGTGGATTTTTTTGTGTAACCCACAAATACCTCCAATTCTATTGTTAGTTATATATTCTTCCTTGATTCTTTGGAGACATGTCCATAAACAGAGGCTCCAAAAATCTTGAAGTGCGACACATTCGGGTTCCTCCCAAGAAAGCCTCTAATGGTGTAATTGTGTCAAGAATCTAACAAGGAATTCAGTTTTTCAAATAGACTATTGTGTTGCATGCTTCAACCCACAAGTGCAAAGGTAGGCCTTGTTCATGCCCTTGTTGCTCCTACAATGCATCTACATTTCTTTTGGTGAAGCCCAAACTTGTGAGATAGCTATCGATCATGGTGTACCAAGCACATGGTGTTTGTTTGAGACCGTAAAACGCTCGCTTGAGTACTGGACACATTAGACTCTCGATGAAATGTCTCAAAACCTTCTGGTTGGTTGATGTACACCTCCTCCTCAACAAATCCAATGAGGAATGTTGTTTTTACATCTATTTGGTGGATATTCCACCCCATCTATGAAGCCAGTGCAAGAATTGATCTAATGGATGAGTACCTTGCTACATGAGCAAAGGTCTCCTTATAGTCAATTCAATCAACTTGAGAGTACGCCTTGGCCACAAATCTAGTCTTGTACTTATTTATGCTTTTGTCTGTTGTATGATTGACCTTGAAGATCCATCTTGAACCCAAAAATAATTTATCTGCGAGTCTTGGGACCACTTCCCAAGCACTATTTTTTATAATGGATTCATATTCCTCCACCATTGCATCAACCCATACAGGTTTCTCTACTAATTCCTTGAAAGAGGATGGCTTAGTATCTATAAGCTCAGTCATTAGAGTCATGTAGCCAGTGTATAGATCAGGGGACCTTCTTTGTCTACACTAATTTGAAGGAGCACCCACATTCTCCCTCACATCTTGCACAAGCCTCTCAACTTCCTTCGATCTTTTCTTGACTTCTTTAGATGGTTCTGCTTGAGTGGTTGTCTCCACTATCTTCGCCTCAATTTGTGGATGCTCCACAAATTCTTAAGATTCCTCCTTTGGAGCTAAAAGCTCCTCTTCTGCTAGGATTTGAAGCTCCCTATCAAGAGATCACCCCATGGCTTTCTCCTCATCAAACTTCACATCCCTTCGCATAATTGTCAATTTGAAGGATGACAAGTACACACAATAGGTGTGTGGAGTTTTTTTGTAACCCACAAATATCCCCAATTCTATTGTTAGTTATAGCTTCTTCCTTGATTCTTTGGAGACATTTCTGTAAACAGAGGCTCCAAAAATCTTGAAGTGTGACACATTCAGGTTCCTCCCCGAGAAAGCTTCTACTAGTGTAATTGTGTCAAGAATCCGACAAGGAATTCAGTTTTTCAAATAGACTATTATGTTACATGCTTCAACCCACAAGTGCAAAGGTAGGCCTTGTTCATGCCCTCGTTGCTCCCATAATGCATCCGCTTCGCTTTCAGTGAAGCCCAAACCGGTGAGATAGCTATCGATCATGGTGTACCAAGCACATGGTGTTTGTTTGAGACCATAAAACGCTCGTTTGAGTACTGGACACATCAGACTCTCGATCAAATGTCTCAAAACCTTCTGGTTGCTTGATGTACACCTCCTCCTCAACAAATCCAATGAGGAATATTATTTTTACATCCATTTGGTCGATATTCCACCCCATCTATGAAGCCATTGCAAGAATTGATCTAATGGATGAGTACCTTGCTACATGAGCAAAGGTCTCCTCATAGTCATTTCCCTCAACTTGATAGTACGCCTTGGCAACAAATCTATCCTTGTACTTCTTTATGCTTTTGTCTATTGTATGCTTGACCTTGAAGATCCATCTCAAACCCACAACTAATTTATCTGCTAGTCTTGGGACCACTTCCCAAACACTATTTTTTTATAATGGATTCATATTCCTCCACCATTGCATCAACCCATACAGGTTTCTCTACTGATTCCTCGAAAGAGGATGGCTTAGTATATATAAGCTCAGTCATTAGAGTCATGTAGCCAGTGTGCAAATCATGGGACCTTCTCTGTCTGCACTAATTTGAAGGAACACCCACATTCTCCCTCACATCTTGCACAAGCCTCTCAACTTCCTTGGTTCTTTTCCTGACTTCTTTAGAAGGTTCTGCTTGAGTGGTTGTCTCCACTATCTTCGCCTCAATTTGTGGATGCTCCACAACTTCTTGAGATTCCTCCTTTGGAGCTAAAATCTCCTCTTCTGGTGGGATTTGAAGCTCCTTCTCAAGAGATCACCCCATGGCTTTCTCCTCTTCAAAATTTACATCCCTTCACATAATTGTCAATTTGAAGGATGACAAGTACACACGATAGGTGTGTGGAGTTTTTTTGTAACCCACAAATACCCCCAATTTTGTTGTTAGTTATAGCTTCTTCCTTGATTCTTTGGAGACATGTCCATAAACATAGGCTCCAAAAATCTTGAAGTGCAACACATTCGGGTTCCTCCCTAAGAAAGCCTCTGTTGGTGTAATTGCGTAAAGAATCTGACAAGGAATTTAGTTTTTCAAATAGACTAGTGTGTTGCATGCTTCAACCCACAAGTGCAAAGGTAGGCTTTGGTCATGCCCTCCTTGCTCCCATAATGCATCCGCTTTGCTTTTGGTGAATCCCAAACCGGTGAGATAGCTATCAATCATGCTATACCAAGCACATGGTGTTTGTTTGAGACTGTAAAACGCTCACTTGAGTACTGGACACATCAGAATCTAGATCAAATGTCTCAAAACCTTCTGGTTGCTTGATGTACACCTCCTCCTCAACAAATCCATTGAGGAATGTTGTTTTTACATCCATTTGGTGGATATTCCACCCCATCTATGAAGCCAGTGCAAGAATTGATCTAATGGATGAGTACCTTGCTACATGAGCAAACGTCTCCTCATAGTCAATTCCCTCAACTTGAGAGTACACCTTGGCCACAAATCTAGTCTTGTACTTCTTTATGCTTTTGTCTATTATATGCTTGACCTTGAAGATCCATCTCGAACCACAACTAATTTATCTGCTAGTCTTGTGACCACTTCCCAAACACTATTTTTTATAATGGATTCATATTCCTCCACCATTGCATCAACCCATACAGGTTTCTCTATTGATTCCTCGAAAGAGGATGGCTCAGTATCTATAAGCTCAGTCATTAGAGTCATGTAACCAGTGTACATATCATGGGACTTTCTCTAGCTGCACTAATCTGAAGGAGCACCCACATTCTCCCTCACATCTTGCACAAGCCTCTCAACTTCATTGGTTCTTTTCCTGACTTCTTTAGATGGTTCTGCTTGAGTGGTTGTCTCCACTATCTTCGCCTCAATTTGTGGATGCTCCACAACTTCTTGAGATTCCTCCTTTGGAGCTAAAATTGCCTCTTCTAGTGGGATTTGAAGCTCCCTCTCAAGAGATCACCCCATGGATTTCTCCTCATCAAACTTTACATCCCTTCGCATAATTTTCAATTTGAAGGATGACAAGTACACACGATAGGTGTGTGAAGTCTTTTCATGACCCACAAATACCCCCAATTCTGTTGTTAGTTATACCTTCTTCCTCAATTCTTTAGAGACATGTCCATAAACAGAGGCTCCAAAAATCTTGAAGTGCAACACATTCGGGTTCCTCCCAGAGAAAGCCTCTGCTGGTGTAATTGTGTCAAGAATCGGACAAGGAATTCAGTTTTTCAAATAGACTATTGTGTTGCATGCTTCAACCCACAAGTGTAAAGTTAGGCCTTGTTCATGCCCTCATTGCTCCCATAATGCATCCGCTTCAACTTTGGTGAAGCCCAAACCAGTGATATAGCCATCGATCATGGTGTACCAAGCACGTGGCATTTGTTTGAGACCGTAAAACGCTCGCTTGAGTACTGGACACATCAGACTCTCGATCAAATGTCTCAAAACCTTCTGATTGCTTGATGTACACCTCCGCCTCAAAAATCCAATGAGGAATGTTGTTTTTACATCCATTTGGTGGATATTCAAGGCCATCTATGAAGCCAGTGCAGGAATTGATCTAATGGATGAGTACCTTGCTACATGAGCAAAGGTCTCCTCATAGTCAATTCCCTCAACTTGAGAGTACGCCTTGGCCACAAATCTAGTCTTGTACTTCTTTATGCTTTTGTCTGTTGTATGCTTGACCCTGAAGATCCATCTCGAACCCACAACTAATTTATCTGCTAGTCTTGGGACCACTTCCCAAACACTATTTTTTATAATGGATTCATATTCCTCCACCATTGCATCAACCCATCCAGGTTTCTCTACTGATTCCTCGAAAGAGAATCGCTCAATATCTATAATCTCAGTCATTAGAGTCATGTAGCTAGTGTACAGATCATGGGACCTTCTCTGTCTACACTAATTTGAAGGAGCACCCACATTCTCCCTCACATCTTGCACAAGCCTCTCAACTTCCTTGGTTCTTTTCCTGACTTCTTTAGATGGTTCTGCTTGAGTGGTTGTCTCCACTATCTTCGCCTCAATTTGTGGATGCTCCACAACTTCTTGAGATTCCTCCTTTGGAGCTAAAAGCTCCTCTTTTGGTGGGAATTGAAGCTCCCTCTCAAGAGATCACCCGATAGCCTTCTCCTCATCAAACTTTACATGCCTTCGCATAATTGTCAATTTGAAGGATGACAAGTACACACGATAGGTGTGTGGAGTTTTTGTGTAACCCACAAATACCTCCAATTCTATTGTTAGTTATAGCTTCTTCCTTGGTTCTTTGGAGACATGTCCCTAAACAGAGGCTCCAAAAATCTTGAAGTGCGACACATTTGGGTTCCTCCCCAAGAAAGCCTTTGTTGGTGTAATTGTGTCAAGAATCAGAGAAGGAATTCAATTTTTCAAATAGACTATTGTGTTGCATGCTTCAACCCACAAGTGCAAAGGTAGGCCCTGGTCATGCCCTCATTGCTCCCATAACACATTCGCTTTGCTTTTGGTGAAGCCCAAACCAATGAGATAGCTATCGATCATGGCGTACCAAGCATGTGGTGTTTGTTTGGGACCATAAAACACTCGCTTGAGTATTGGACACATCAGACTCGCGATCAAATGTCTCAAAACCTTCTAGTTTCTTGATGTACACCTCCTCCTCAACAAATCCAATGAGGAATGTTGTTTTTACATCCATTTGGTGGATATTCCACCCCATCTATGAAGCCATTGAAAGAATTGATCTAATGGATGAGTACCTTGCTACATGAGCAAAGGTCTCTTCATAGTCAATTCCCTCAACTTGAGAGTACGCCTTGGCCACAAATCTAGTCTTGTACTTCTTTATGCCTTTGTCTATTGTATGCTTGACCTTGAAGATCCATCTCGAACCCACAACTAATTTATCTGCTAGTCTTGGGACCACTTCCCAAACACTATTTTTTATAATGGATTCATATTCCTCCACCATTGCATCAACCCATACAGGTTTCTCTACTGATTCCTCAAAAGAGGATGCCTGAGTATCTATAAGCTCAATCATTAGAGACATGTAGCCAGTGTAGAGATCATGGGACCTTCTCTGTCTGCACTAATTTGAAGGAGCACCCACATTCTCTCTCACATCTTGCACAAGCCTCTCATCTTCCTTGGTTCTTTTCCTAACTTCTTTAGATGGTTCTGCTTGAGTGGTTGTCTCCACTATCTTCACCTCAATTTTTGGATGCTCTACAACTCCTTGAGATTCTTCCTTTGGAGCTAAAAGCTCCTCTTCTGGTGGGATTTGAAGCTCCCTCTCAAGAGATCATCCCATGGCTTTCTCGTAATGAAGCTTTACATCCCTTCGCATAATTGTCAATTTCAAGGATGACAAGTACACATGATAGGTGTGTGGAGTTTTTGTGTAACCCACAAATACCCCCAATTCTATTGTCGGTTATAGCTTCTTCCTTGATTCTTTGGAGACATGTCTGTAAACAGAGGCTTCAAAAATCTTGAAGTGCTATACATTCGGGTTCCTCGCCGAGAAAGCCTCTGCTGGTGTAATTGTGTCAAGAATCCGACAAGGAATTTAGTTTTTCAAATAGACTATTGTGTTGCATGCTTCAACCCACAAGTGCAAAGGTAGGCCTTGGTCATGCCCTCGTTGCTCCCACAATGCATCCGCTTTGCTTTTGGTGAAGCCCAAACCGGTGAGATAGCTATCGATCATGGTGTACCAAACACATGGTGTTTGTTTGAGACCGTAAAATGCTCGCTTGAGTACTGGACACATCAGACTCTCGATCAAATGTCTCAAAACCTTCTGGTTTCTTGATGTACACCTCCTCCTCAACAAATCCAATGAGGAATGTTGTTTTTACATCCATTTGGTGGATATTCCACCCCATCTATGAAGCCAGTGCAAGAATTGATCTAATGGATGAGTACCTTGCTACATGAGCAAAGGTCTCCTCATAGTCAATTCCCTCAACTTGAGAGTACGCCTTGGCCACAAATTTAGTCTTGTACTTCTTTATGATTTTGTCTATTGTATGCTTGACCTTGAAGATCCATCTCGAACCCACAACTAATTTATTTGCTAGTCTTGGGAGCACTTCCCAAACCCTATTTTTTATAATGGATTCATATTCCTCCACCATTGCATCAACCCATACAAGTTTCTCTACTGATTCCTCACAAGAGGATGGCTCAGTATCTATAAGCTCAGTCATTAGAGTCATGTAGCGAGTGTACAGATCATGGGACCTTCTCTGTCTACATTAATTTGAAGGAGCACCCACATTCTCCCTCACATCTTGCACAAGCCTCTCAACTTCCTTGGTTCTTTTCCTGACTTCTTTAGAGGGTTCTACTTGAGCGGTTGTTTTTGGGTCCCTATAATACTTGTGATTACCCCATTACTATTGTAGTTATACCCCTTATTAATATTGTTGTGCTCCTATTGGCCCCATATTGTTATTACTGTGCCCCATAGAATCCCTCTATTGTTATTTTTGTGGCTTTATATTATTATTGTTAGGTCGGCTGGATTATATTGTGACTCCTTAGACTCCTATATATAGAAAGGAGGTTTTGTCATTTGAATCATCCGAGAATTGTTCATTTATGTAATGTAAAGGAGGTTTCCCCCTCGAAGAGGCTGAATTCTAAGGCGTTGATCTATCTTTTCTATATTTTCTTGAGCTGGTTTCATAACATTTGGTATCAGAGCTTTGGATTCTAGGGTTTCGCTGCTCCAAACAGGTCATCGTGGCATTTTCGCTATAACTTTTTTTCTGTGGTGTTTCAGAAGTTGCAAAAAAAAACCCATTTGAGAAAAAATCGCTGATGAGCCCCAAAAATGGATAATTATTTGGGCTCATTCAACCTCCTAATTCGACTTAATCCACCATTCTCATTAGTTTATTGCATGTTTTTGATTATATTTATGCTAATAGAGTGAATTGGGTTAGTCATTATGCCAACAAGTCTAATGGGTGCTTTGTGTAGCCTTTTTGGTCAACTTGGAGACAAAATTGAAGGTTTTAATGAGCACTTGGCAGCCAAATTCGTGGGAGAACAAGGGAGAGGATTTGTAGGAAGGTGTCCCCTTCATTTATGGGCCCTTACCTCCAATTCTCCACCATCAGCTCAGAGTTCAAGGGCCACCAAATCAATTAGCACAAGGGCAGCCAAGCAAGTCAAGTAGGACTGTTGTTAACTACAAGTTTTGGGTAGCCGAGTCCCTAAAGTTTAGGAGGACTGTTGGGTCCTCAATTTGTATAAATAAGAAGGCTTAGGGCCTCATTTTCGGGTTAGCTAGTGGTTAGTCAATTTGTAGCCAATAGTTAGTCATTTTGTATTCATTTTATAGTCATTTTATAGTTCGATTTTTAGGCAGTAGATTAGCTTTGCTTTCAGCACATTTTCAAGTTCCCCTTGTGGACAGTTTTTGGATTGTAACATTTCTTTTGATCAATAAAGATGAATCCAACTTTGCACCAGCTCTAAATATCTCTTAGGACGCTGTAGCTCTTGGAGTTGGGCCCATCTCAAGTGCACAGTACCTCCTTTGTTTACTTTCATGTGTCTTTGCTGCATTCTTAGAATAAAATCTGTTATTTAGATTTAAACCTTGTTTTATTATTTAGGTTGTTTTTGATGAGTAAAATAGCTTTTCATGCTCAGATTTAGATGATAGGTTGTTAACAGAAAAAGCTTCAAGAAAAGGGCCAACAAACATCTGTGGTTTCACCTCTCCCTCAGTGGGATCAAGAGCTGTGACTAGGATGACTTTGCTGCCAACAAAAACACTATTTTGCTTTACCATGCAATCCTTAGTGTACTGTTTTCATTTGCAAAAGTTAGTTATGGGTTCATATCTCTGAAATGTTTCTTTGCATGATTGATGTACATGGTTTTCTTTCCAAATAAAGCTGTTGTTCATTTGTCTCACTGACAGTTAGATTAGATTAGCTAGGACTTTGATTATTTGTAGGATTTCGTTGATTTGGTTAAGTGTACATTGTGCAGGGCATCTCTACCACTCTCTCATCCGCCTAAGCTTCATCAGAGCCATCTGATCCATCTCCTAGCTAGGTTCCTCGTCTCACATCTGTCCTCTTGCCCACGTAACCCTACCTTTTTGTGCAATCATTGTTTCAGCCTTCTTTGAGCCAATTTAGCCATCTACACCTCCTCACCACTCCATCCACCGGTCCCTGGGCCACTTCAAACCCCTATCCTACCTCCATATCCATCCATGCATCTTCCCTCACTCACCCATCCTCCAAAATCCAATTTTTAAACATCCTGTAGAAATTTCTGAACATCCTGTAGAAATTCCTGAAACATCCTGTAGAACCCCTGCAGACTTCCTGTAGAAGCTCACGAATGAGGTTTCTTGATAGCCAAACTCTGTGAAACTCTCTGGAAGGGTGTTAGGGACTCCTTAGACCCTCTCTGAACCTTCCCAACCTTTTCCAAGCATTTCTCCTCCTTGATCCACCCCTGCACAGTCAAAAGCCAGTTAAAAAGCACATGCATGATAATTCTAATAACTCATTCAAAAATACAAAAAGATGTTTCCTTCAGATAGAGGTAGTCTAGACACATGTATTTTACCTTCATAGAAGTAATGGCATCTCTTCCAGTAGTTTGCATTCTCTCCTTTGCATCAGTAGGACTAGCTGGTAGAATTAGGGTTTGCTAGGGTTTGCGTTACTTTTTGGCTTTCAGTTTCTTTCCGCAAGTAGATTAGCTTCCTTTGAGTTAGCTTTCATCCATTAGTTAAAAAGCTTCTTCTAAGAGCTCATCGAAGTTGGCTTAAGCCCCTAGCGGACTTGTGCCAGCTGACCAAGTGACAGTTGCGGCAAGAGCTAGTACTTGTGCATACAGCACCGTCGCTTCCAAGTTTGTTACGAACTACCGGGTTGATAAAAGTAAAGAAGGGAGTCCCAGGAGTTGCAGCATTATTGCTGCAATACTGGAGCTCACCATCTTTTTGGCGCCGTTGTCGGGGAAGCGTCAGAGTATTGGTCATTGCCGCTTTTCTTCTATTTTCTACTACAACCTTCTACTAAGTAGTTTATTTCATTTCCATTCTGCAATTTCATTTCTGCAAAAGTAGCGTAGACATTTCCTGCTTTCATAGATTAGCATTTCAATTCTGCAATTTCATTTCTGCAAGCGTAGATTAGCATTTCAATTCCATAAGCGTAGCCTAGCATTTCATTCCTGCAATTTCATTTGAGCAAAATAGATTAGTCCTTTCCTGCTTTCATTTCAATTCTGTAATTTCATTTCAGCAAGATAGTTAGTTGCAGTTCAATCTATTTTAGTTTTGCAGGTAGAAGTAGAAAAAAGCAAAAATCAACCAAAAATATTTCATTTCATGCCTTGTAGGAGTAGAGATAAGTTAGAGAAATGATTGCACAACACCCCCACTGCTTCACACAGCCAACATTCTCTCTTCTTCGATGGTTGTGATTAAAGAACCCTTAGGTGGACAGCAAGACATATTTGAAGAACCTCAAGGGAAGAAGAAGAAGAAACCATTCCTCTAGAGCAAATGGCTACAAGCAGAAATGTTGGGAGCAGCACCTTGTCCAAAGACGAATTTGAAAATCAGATCGAAGATTTCAAGAGTGATATGAGGCAGTTTCTTGCCATGCAACTGGATACCTTGCGGATCCAAAAGAAGCAAGAAGAAGCCAAGAGGGCTTTGGCCATTTTTTGTCCTAGGTGCACTAAAAAGCATCCTATGAACGAATGTCCATTGTACTCCATAGAAGTGTGTTTTGTATGTGAAGAATACCATCCTACAGATCAGTGCCCTTCCTTACCCAGAATCAAAGCTGCATATCAGAGAGCCAAAGGAGCCACTGAATCACTCTATTATATGAACCAAAGGAGGCCACATGAACCTAGATCTTATCAGCAGGAATTGCAAGGGACATCCGAGACCTATTATGACCCCTATCAAGCCACTTTCATGCCTTCTTGGGTTCCCCCTGCTCATCCTTCCTGGTTCACACCTCCTCCTTGTTCCTTCATAGATCCATATTATGCCCAACCAGTTGCTCATTCGTTTCACTCTTATGCTCAACCACAACCTCAGTGGAATGCACCTCATCAGGGGTGGAGGCCCCAGTACAACACTCCTCCCACTTCTTTTCCTCCACCACCTGCTCAACTGCAACCATCACCTCCTCCTCCACCAAGGCAACCCCAAATGCCTGCCCAACCACAACCCCATCCACATCCATCTCAAATATACAGCCCCACTCAGCTACCCATACCACCATTTCCAAATCCACACATTGGAGTAGCTCAACCCAATTACAAAGCTGAGGCACAACATGTCCAAACAACTGCTCTTGAGCTCAATGATCTTCACCATAGCTCAGGAAGGGTATTGCAAAAAAGAGACTATATTGAAAGCATTGAAGGACCACATCAGGCAAAAGAAGATTCAGAAGAGGAAATCAAAGAACCATGGGCTCTACTTGATGAAGAGAAGACATTAGAAGCAGAGATAAAGAAAGATCCTTCATGGTTACCATCAAATCTTCCATGTATTCAAGAGAAAGATCAACAAAAAGAGGAAGATGAGGAAGTCATGTTAGAAGGTGACATGAAACATGATCCAGATCAGCAAAAGAACCAAGGATATCAGAGCTATATTGAGATATGGTTTCAGATGGTCACTATGTTGCAACGGTACTCTCTTCCTCAACTATGTTTGATCCCTTCAAAGTCATATCATTTGGTCTCTAAAATCCAGATAGCTGTCCAAGCATGCATTTCGAGCCTCCACATCATTTTGTCTCTAATCTCGATGTGCACATGGCTCCATTGGAAGTATTCTTACACTTGAAAATGATTTTGTTTTTCAAGTAGGGTAGGGTAGAAAAAAAAAATTTGAAAATAAGAAGAGAATAAAAATCTAAGGTGAAAACCTCCTCAGAGAAGCCTTAGATTGGCTCATTGATTGAAAACCTCCATGAGGCGGTCAATGGGTAGGGAAAAAAGAGAAAAGAGAATAAGATCTCTGGGTGAAAACCTCCCTTGGAGGCACCCAGGGCAGGCAATTAGGGTGAAAACCTCCATGAGGCACCCTAGTTGTTTTTCAAAAAAAAAAAAGAAAAAGAAAAAGAAAAATAAATCTAATTTCCATTGAATAATTTCAAGTTGCAGCAATGACATTGCAGGTCAGGATGAACACTCAAAACAAAGACAAAGGAGTTTGTGTGCCTTCTAGAGGAAGTTCTATATTTCTACAGGAAACATCCTGTAGAACCTTCAAGCGAGCCAGATTCGATTTTGGAAGGGGATCTAAAGCTTGGAATCCATTGGTTATGCCTACAAGCATCCATGTTCCCATTCCTCACCCTTTTCCATCATCTTTTCCACCTCATTGTGCTTCTACAGGAAGTTCCTGTAGAAATTGTAGGAAGCTAGAAATGGATTTCAAAAAGGTGGTTTGGCGAACATGGTAGCTTCCTCAAGGGTTCAGAAGTCCTCCTGCACTTTTCAAACTCCTCCTCCATCATCTCCATGCCTGCATCACAACCCAAGCTCAATTTTTCATACCATCCAACAAAACTGCAAAATGCCTTGAAGCAAAAATACTTAGAAGAGAATTTGTTTCTTCCATAACTTGAAAACCATGCATCCATTTGAAAAACCATTTTATGGGGAATTGTACCGGGGTGATGGAAACATGCCTGAGCAATTTCAGCCAATTCCGGTGCACGGTTTCCAAGAAATCAGCCTCCATCACCATCAGCCATTTTTGCATTTTCTCCATATCCATGCATCCGTTTTAAAACTTGTTTCATGGGGAAATGTACATAGGTGGTAGTAGCCTACCCAAGCAGTTTCAGCCAATTATGATGCACGGTTTCCGAGAAATTGATCTCTGAAATCTTCAGCAATTTTCCATTTTTCTCGAAATATGTGCATCCATTGATCACGATTTTGCTATGGGAGGTGCATCATGATGATAGGAACATGCTCGGAAATTTTCAGATCGATCAGGTTTACCGTTTGGGAGCAATGGCGAAAACAAGTTCTGGTCCTGTGAAAATTTAGCAGCAGCAGCTTGAGGGTGCAGATCTGAGCGTGGAAATGAACTCCTGCAGCATGCATCCGGCCAGAGGACACTTGCACAAGGAAAACAACAAAAAATTAGCAGCCAAGCCACATGCAACCACAAAAACCAGTGCATGCAGCAAATGACAGGTCACAGCAGCCTTTTGACTTCAGGTATGTGACTAAAACTTGTTCCTCTATTGCATGAATCTAATTAAAGAAATGCATGAACGAATGGAATGGTGGGTAAGCCATGAATCTAGCAAGGTTAATCCCACATACAGTTCTTTAGCGGTCAGGCAAAAATCACGCAGCATACGTGTATGGTTAGACAACTCATGTGAAATTTGAAAAAACACAGACAGTTGTGGATATTTTAAACTCCAGTGCAACTAATGGTAAGGGATTACAGGTAGATGGCACTGCAGGGGACCAACAGTTTGCATGAGCAGCGCACGTCTCTGCCACCTCACCACAAATCATGCAGTAATTAAAGGAATGCTCGGCTGAAGACTCACGTTAACTGCTAATTCATTTACACTTGCAAATCTCTTTAGCTGAATCCTCTGCCTCTGAATTCTGTTAAACTAACGTCCTTCGCCAAGTTTTTCAGCTTGTTAAAAATTCTCCCGCATACCAAGATCATTCAAAGGCGTAGAGACACCCTACAGGCGTTTCTACAGGAAGTCTTCTACAGGAAACGCAGAAAACAACCATGCAAAAAGAAAACCTGGGATTTTTGGCGAATTTCAAGCTCCAAACAAGGTAGGAGTGGGGAAGCTTCGTTGTGCATGATTTGTTGGTGCAAAATGGTGAATTGAACATGGAATTAAATTTTAAAAATGAGAGGAAAAGTCTGCCTGCACATTGAAAAATGTGAAAAGTCTGCTTGCATATTTTCTGAGTTCTACACAGTACTTTTTTCCTCTGCATTCGAAGCCTGGCTTCTTCCTTCTCACCTTCTTCTGACAAGAGAGATGCAACCATAGGAACTAGGCTTGTGTGAAAGAATGAATTTGCAAGATTGACCACTTTCTAGAAGGAAAAAAATTATGTTATTTGGTCTCTGTTTTGTCAAAAAAAGAAATTTTGATTTCTTTTCAAAAAACTAAGTAGCAAATTCAGGTTGGAAAAGTTTGAAGAGAGAAAAAATTGGAAGTTTTTGTTGTGAAAAACATGAAAATTCCAGGAGCAATAACCAGTTTACAAGAGGGGCAATGAGCTATCTTTTTAGAAGAAAACACAGGTTTTTGCAAAATTCTTGGCTTCAAGAGAATAAGAAAAAAAATAGTTTTAATTGTTGCATGTTTATGCAAAAGCAGCGATGCAATTCTAGGGAAGAATCAGGCCTGGAGAATGTGAAAAAAACCAATGATGAGGGAGCACAAATCATTCAAGCAGAGGGCAAAACAAAGCCAGAACAGAGAAAAAAAAAAGGGCTACAGTGGAGAAGGCAGAAGCTAAACAAGATGAGAAGAAAGCCAAAACAGAGCATGAGGAAGCAAGCTAATAGAGGCAGAAAAGACCAAAGAAGAGGAAAAAAGGAAGAAGATACACACCATGAGATATCAGTGACAGTAGACCGAAACAGGTTCTACAGGAAGCCAGAAAATGGCCACTACAGGACTTTCTACAGGAAGTTTGGGGAAAGGGCAGCAGAAGGAGAAATTGGCCGAGATTTTAGCTAGGGAGGCAGCACCTGTGCTGGCCACCCTAAGCACATCCATCCCCTCCATGAACACTCATTTTTTTGTAGGGTTCGGACACAATTTAGTCATGATTCAACCTTCTACAGGAAGCTACAGGACTTTCTACAGGAAGTTCTGTATTTTTACCAGAAACATCCTGTAGAAGCCTTTGGGCAGGCCAGAATCAATTATGGAGAGGGATTTGAAGCTTGAAGTTTGTTGAGGAGGCATGCAACCACTCTTTTCTTCCATCCTCCACTGATTTCATCTCCTTTCACCACCATTGCCACCATCAGATTGAATATATTTGCACAATCATACCAAAGCTGAGAATTCTCTAGAAAAAGGAGCAAGTAGTGGGAAGAAGCAAAGAGAAAAGCATGGTTTCATGACAGAGAAGAGGACATCACTTCAGAAGCTTGGCATGATATGGAGGCCGCCAAGGCCATCAAATATGAGGAGATAGATTGGTTGCTCAGAGGATGAGCAACACTTTCAGTGGGGGGGTGATGATGAGCCCAAAAATGGATAATTATTTGGGCTCATTCAACCTCATAATTCGACTTAATCCACCATTCTCATTAGTTTATTGCATGTTTTTTATTATATTTATGCTAATAGAGTGAATTGGGTTAGTCATTATTCCAACAAGTCTAATGGGTGCTTTGTGTAGCCTTTTTGGTCAACTTGGAGACAAAATTGAAGGTTTTAATGAGCACTTGGCAGCCAAATTCGTGGGAGAACAAGGGAGAGGATTTGTAGGAAGGTGTCCCCTTCATTTATGGGCCCTTACCTCGAATTCTCCACCATCAGCTTGGAGTTCAAGGGCCACCAAATCAATTAGCACAGGGGCAGCCAAGCAAGTCAAGTAGGACTGTTGTTAACTACAAGTTTTGGGTAGCCGAGTCCCTAAAGTTTAGGAGGACTGTTGGGTCCTCAATTTGTATAAATAAGAAGGCTTAGGGCCTCATTTTGGGGTTAGATAGTGGTTAGTCAATTTGTAGCCAATAGTTAGTCATTTTGTATTCATTTTGTAGTCATTTTATAGTTCGATTTTTAGGCAGTAGATTAGCTTTGCTTTCAGCACATTTTCAAGTTCCCCTTGTGGACAGTTTTTGGAATGTAACATTTCTTTTGATCAATAAAGATGAATCCAGCTTTGCACCAGCTCTAAATATCTCTTAGGACGCTGTAGCTCTTGGAGTTGGGCCCATCTCAAGTGCCCAGTACCTCCTTTGTTTACTTTCATGTGTCTTTGCTGCATTCTTAGAATAAAATCTGTTATTTAGATTTAAACCTTGTTTTATTATTTAGGTTGTTTTTTATGAGTAAAATAGCTTTTCATGCTCAGATTTAGATGATAGGTTGTTAACAGAAAAAGCTTCAAGAAAAGGGCCAACAAACATTTGTGGTTTCACCTCTCCCTCAGTGGGATCAGGAGCTGTGACTAGGATGACTTTGCTGCGAACAAAAACACTATTTTGCTTGACCATGCAATCCTTAGTGTACTATTTTCATTTGCAAAAGTTATTTATGGGTTCAGATCTCTGAAATGTTTCTTTGCATGATTGATGTACATGGTTTCTTTCCAAATAAAGCTGTTGTTCATTTGTCTCACTGACAGTTAGATTAGATTAGCTAGGACTTTGATTATTTGTAGGATTTCGTTGATTCGGTTAAGTGTACATTGTGCAGGACATCTCTACCACTCTCTCATCCGCCTAAGCTTCATCAGAGCCATCTGATCCATCTCCTAGCTAAGTTCCTCGTCTCACATCTGTCCTCTTGCCCACGTAACCCTACCTTTTTGTGCAATCATTGTTTCAGCCTTCTTTGAGCCAATTTAGCCATCTACACCTCCTCACCACTCCATCCACCGGTCCCTGGGCCACTTCAAACCCCTATCCTACCTCCATATCCATCCATGCATCTTCCCTCACTCACCCATCCTCCAAAATCCAATTTTTAAACATCCTGTAGAAATTTCTGAACATCCTGTAGAAATTCCTGAAACATCCTGTAGAACCCCTGCAGACTTCCTGTAGAAGCTCACGAATGAGGTTTCTTGATAGCCAAACTCTGTGAAACTCTCTGGAAGGGTGTTAGGGACTCCTTAGACCCTCTCTGAACCTTCCCAACCTTTTCCAAGCATTTCTCCTCCTTGATCCACCCCTGCACAGTCAAAAGCCAGTTAAAAAGCACATGCATGATAATTCTAATAGCTCATTCAAAAATACAAAAAGATGTTTCCTTCAGATAGAGGTAGCCTAGACACATGTATTTTACCTTCATAGAAGTAATGGCATCTCTTCCAGTAGTTTGCATTCTCTCCTTTGCATCAGTAGGACTAGCTGGTAGAATTAGGGTTTGCTAGGGTTTGCGTTACTTTTTGGCTTTCAGTTTCTTTCCGCAAGTAGATTAGCTTCCTTTGAGTTAGCTTTCATCCATTAGTTAAAAAGCTTCTTCTAAGAGCTCATAGAAGTTGGCTTAAGCCCCTAGCGGACTTGTGCCAGCTGACCAAGTTACAGCTGCGGCAAGAGCTAGTACTTGTGCATACAGCACCGTCGCTTCCAAGTTTGTTATGAACTACCGGGTTGATAAAAGTAAAGAAGGGAGTCCCAAGAGTTGTAGCATTATTGCTGCAATACTGGAGCCCACCAATCGCGCTGAACCTCGGATCCGAATTTCAGAGCTTTTCGCGCTATATTTGCGGAGATATGATCTGAGGAAGTTGGTCTTTTTGCAGACTCCTGAATTACATTCCAAATAGGTGACCTGGGGAAAATTGTCATAACTTTTTCTCTAGCGATTGGATTGAAATTTCATAGGAAGGTATAGAAAGAGGACAGACTGTGGTTTCTTGTATGCATTTTTCAGATCCAGAGGTCGAAACAGTGACTCGTGGCACGTTGTACAAGTTCGCTCTACTGAACTAGTCTATAATAAAGTCACAGTGGGAGATTTCGCATAACTCTTCCTTGGAGAATCCAATTTGGGTCAGACTTGTGGCAATGGAAAGAGGACGGAGAAGGATACTATAGGTCGCAATTTTAGAACTGGAGGATTTGAAATTATAGAGATACATCAGATTCAACATCAGGCTTCTACAAAGTGAAAAAAGGTGTGTAGTTTTTTTTTTTTTTTTTTTTTTTTTTGTTTTTTTTTTTTTTTTTTTGCGTAAGCTTGGTTTGAAGGAATTCAAAGGGCATAGTAAAGCATTATTATTAGTAACTTATGCCTCGAGGAAAGAAAATGCAAACACCTAGTAAGGAACCTGAAAGCTCTAGCATGACTCATGAAAAAGAGGAAGAAATGCTACATGATATATCAAAATTACAAGAACAAGTGAAACAAATGTCACGCTCACAAAAGCTAACAGAAGCTACGATAAATGGCGTGGAATCTAAGATAAATGGTGTGGAATCTAAGATAAAGGGCATGGAAGCTAATATGGATGATTCGAAGACAGATTTGAAGAGAGACATGGCAGATTTGAAGACAGATTTGACAAATTTTCTACAAGAAATACTTACTAATGGTGAAAAGGTTGTAAAGGAAACTCATGATGTGAACAAAAGAAATGTTAATCATGATTCCATAGACTCTAATGTTGGATCGAAGACCCACCATATTCCAAAAATCGATATGAGGAAGTTTGATGGCAAGGATCCCGCCACATGGATATTACAGATGGAGCAATTCTTCGATCTCAATAATGTGCAAAACACACAAAAAGTACGTATGGAAACTTTATATTTGGAACCAAATCAGTTTGTATGGTATCAATGGCTTTGCTCTCGTAAACAATTTATCACTTGGGCAATTTTTACAGAAGAATTGATAGCACATTATGAGGATACAAAAAGAAACACTTTTTTTAGCCAATTGATAAGTCTCAAACAAAAGGGTTCAATAATGGAGCACATTGAGGAATTCCAAAAATTGAACATAAGGGTAAAAGATATTCCAGAGGATCATAGGATTGATGTGTTCATAGGGTCTTTAAAGGATAATATCCAACATGATGTTCGCCTTTGGGAACCTGATTCATTAGAGAAGGCATTCAGGTTAGCAAGAAAAATGGAAAGAAAAATTATGGCAACTAGGAAGCATACCACTCACAACTATAAAGACGGAAGTGTTGTTGCCCCTAGTCTTCCACAACCTATAAGGTTGACACCACAACAATTGGAAGAAAAAAGAGCAAAAGGGCTTTGTTACAGTTGTGATAGCAAATACACTAAAGGTCATAAGTGTGCTGAGAAGAAATTATTCTACATAGATTGTGAAGAGGAAGAAGAAAAGGAGCAAGAAAGGTCAAAAGAAGAGGATATACTCCAGGAACAAAGCCTAGATGAAGAACAAATAAATCCGACCATATCTTGTAATGCATTGGCGGTAATTACCACTCCTCAAACCATCAAGATAGAAGGACAAATCAAGAAGAAAAAGGTAATAGTGTTGATTGATTCAGGAAGCACCCACAATTTTATTCATTGTAAGGTAGCAAAAGAATTGAATTGCTTCCTATATCCAGCACTAGAGTGTCAAGTGATGATTGCAAATGGAGGAACAATAAATTGCTCTGGAAAGTGCCATAATATCAAGCTATCCATGGGAGAATATGTATTGACTAGCCCAATGCTTTCCATTCCAATGGGAGGTGCTGATGTTGTACTAGGAGTCCAATGGCTACAATCCTTGGGTACAATAGCTTTTAATTTTCAAGAACTTTTCATCAAATTTTCTACGGAAGGAAAGGAAGTTGAATTAAGGGGTATTGCAGGGAAACCAGGAAAGATAATCAGCTCTAATGGTATGACAAAGCTTCTAAAAAAGGAGCAAAGAGGTGTAATTTCACAATTATGTTCGCTAGACGTTTCCACATCGGAATCATCTATTTCTCCAGATCTCCAAAAAGTCCTGGACAATCATTCCAAGGTATTTGAGACTCCCAAAGGTCTCCCACCTATGCGTGATCATGATCATGCTATTCATCTGATTCCAGGAAGTGTTCCTCCAAACATCAGGCCGTACAAATATCCCTATGTCCAAAAGAGTGAAATTGAACGTATGGTTGCAGAAATGCTAGAGGCTGGTATAATTCAACCGAGTCAAAGTTATTTCTCTGCTCCAGTAGTATTGGTACACAAGAAGGATGGATCATGGCGCATGTGTCTAGATTATAGGGAGCTCAACAAGCTCACTATTAAAGATAAGTTCCCCATTCTTGTCATTGATGAATTACTGGATGAATTGCATGGATCAATTTACTTCACCAAGTTGGATCTTCGTTCAGGATATCATCAAATCAGAATGAAGACTGAAGACATTCCGAAAACAGCATTTAGAACTCATGAGGGTCATTATGAATTTTTGGTCATGCCTTTTGGCCTTACCAATGCACCTTCAACATTTCAAGGTTTGATGAATTCAATTTTCAAACCATTCCTTAGAAAATTTGTGTTAGTATTTTTTGATGATATACTAATCTACAACAAGTCTTGGAAGGATCATGTTGAACATGTTGACAGGGTGCTACAACTACTGGAGGAGAAACAATTATATGCAAAAAGATCCAAATGTTTCTTTGAGTCCAGGAGGTGGAATATCTGGGTCATATTGTATCTCATGGCGTTAAGGTAGACCCTAGCAAAATTAAAGCCATTAAGGAATGGAAAATCCTCACATCCATAAAGCATCTGCGAGGATTTCTCGGGTTGACAGGGTATTATCGCAAGTTTGTTAAGAATTATGGGAGAATAGCCGCACCTCTAACAACATTATTGAAGAAAGATGCATTTTCATGGACTCCGGAAGCAACAAAGGCCTTTGAACATCTTAAAGAGGCAATGTGCCAAGCACCGGTCTTAGCTACATCGGACTTCACAAAAACCTTTATTGTGGAATGTGATGCTTCAGGAAATGGAATTGGTGTTGTTCTAATGCAAGATGAAAGACCCATTACTTTTGAAAGTCGTCCAATCAAGGGAAAGTTTTTAAGCAAAGCTATTTATGAGAAGGAAATGTTGGCAATACTCCATGCACTTAAGAAATGGCGACCCTACCTAATGGGAAGACACTTCAAGGTAAAAATGGATCATGATAGCCTTAAATACTTTTTAGAACAAAGATTATCCTCTGAAGAGCAACAAAAGTGGGTCACAAAGATGTTGGGTTATGACTTTGAAATCATCTACAAAAAATGGAAGCAAAATGTGGTGGCAGATGCACTCTCAAGAAAGGATGAGGATGTGGAAGCATTGTTGTGCGCCATTTCTATTATCCAACCAGATTGGATAAACGAAGCAAGGGAGGAATGGAAGAATGACGAAGAAGTGTGGGCATTTATTCGAAAGTTACAACAAGATTCCAGTACGTCTGATACATTTAACTGGCAAAATGATTCGTTATGGTACAAAGATCGTTTATACCTCTGTAATAATTCCCAGCTAAAACAAAAGATTCTTATGGAATTGCACACTTCTCCCTTAGGAGGGCACTCAGGATTTTTAAAAACTTACCACAGGGTTAAGAAGGAATTTTTTTGGGATGGCCTTAAATCAGATATTCAAAAGTTTATGGCGGAATGTTTGGTTTGCCAACAAAATAAAGTTGAAACAATTAAGACACCGGGTCTATTACAACCTTTATCCATTCCAAGCCAACGATGGGAGGAGGTTTCAATGGATTTTATCACAGGTTTACCCAAGTCTGAGGGAAAGAGTGTCATCATGGTGGTAGTTGATAGACTTACCAAGTATGCACACTTTTTTGCATTATCACATCCATTTAAAGCCAGTACAGTTTCTACTGCATTTATGGAAACAATTCAAAAGCTACATGGAAATCCAAAGATTATTGTAAGTGACAGAGATCCCATTTTCACGGGAAATTTTTGGACAGAATTATTTTCTTGTCTTGGTACTCAGTTAGCTCATAGCTCATCTTATCATCCTCAATTTGATGGGCAAAATGAGATAGTAAACAAATGTTTGGAAGAATATATTTGTTGCTTTGTATCTGATAAACAGACATAATGGGTCAAATGGTTTCCTCTGGCTGAATGGTGGTATAACACTTCCTTCCATACAGCAACAAAAATGACCCCATTTATGGCACTTTATGGGTATCAACCACCATCCATCACATCATATTTAAGAGAAAATTCTAAGGTTCAGGCAGTGGAACATCACATTGAACATCAACAACAAGTCCTCCAACTCTTAAAGGATAACCTCGTGTTGGCACATAATAGAATGAAACAACAGGCAGATCAACATCGTAGTGAAAGAAGTTTTGATGTAGGTGATTGGGTATTCCTACGGCTACAACCATATAAGCAAATGTCCCTCAAGCAAGCTAAGAAGGATAATAAATTATCACCAAAGTATTATGGTCCGTACAAGGTGTTGCAAAAGATTGGTACTATGGCATACAAATTGGAGCTTCCTGCAGCTTCTCGATTGCACCCATTTTTCCATGTTTCATGTTTAAAGAAGGTTATAGGCAACAATATCCCAGTTCAAACAATATTGCCAGAACTTGACGAGGAAGGAAAAATTATATTGGAACCGGAAGCAGTCACAGAAACAAGAACTCGATAGCTACGAAATCGATCAATTTCAGAGTATCTTATCAAGTGGAAGAACTTATCCACTGAAGATTCCACATGGGAGGATGAGAATTTTATGCAGAAGTATCTAGAACTACTCAAGCATTGAGGACAACACTTTTTTGAAGGAGAGGGGCATGTTGGGTCCCTATAATACTTGTGATTACCCCATTACTATTGTAGTTATACCCCTTATTAATATTGTTGTGCCCCTATTGCCCCCATATTGTTATTACTGTGCCCCATAGAATCCCTCTATTGTTATTTTTGTGGCTTTATATTATCATTGTTAGGTCGGCTAGATTATATTGTGACTCCTTAGACTCCTATATATAGAAAGGAGGTTTTGTCATTTGAATCATCTAAGAATTGTTCATTTATGTAATGTAAAGGAGGTTTCCCCCTCGAAGAGGCTGAATTCTAAGGCGTTGATCTACCTTTTCTATCTTTTCTTAAGCTGGTTTCATAACAGTTGTCTCCACTATCTTCACCTCAATTTGTGGATGCTCCACAACTTCTTGAGATTCCTCCTTTGGAGCTAAAAGCTCCGCTTCTGGTGGGATTTGAAGCTCCCTCTCAAGAGATCACCCCATGGCTTTCTCCTCATCAAACTTCACATCCCTTCGCATAATTGTCAATTTCAAGGATGATAATTACACACAATAGGTGTGTGGAGATTTTGTGTAACCCACAAATACCCCCAATTCTGTTGTTAGTTATATCTTCTTCCTTGATTCTTTAGAGAAATGTCCGTAAATAGAGGCTCCAAAAATCTTGAAGTGCGATACATTTAGGTTCCTCCCCGAGAAAGCCTCTACTGGTGTAATTGTGTCAAGAATTTGACAAGGAATTCAATTTTTCAAATAAACTATTGTGTTGCATGCTTCAACCAACAAGTGCAAAGGTAGGCCTTGATCATGCCCTTGTTGCTCCAAAAATGCATCCACTTCGCTTTTGTTGAAGCCCAAACCAGTGAGATAGCTATCGTTCATGGTGTACCAAGCACGTGGTGTTTGTTTGAGACCATAAAATGCTCGCTTGAGTACTGGACACATCAGACTCTCGATCAAATGTCTCAAAACATTCTGGTTGCTTGATGTACACCTCCTCCTCAACAAATCCAATGAGGAATGTTGTTTTTACATCCATTTGGTGGATATTCCACCCCATCTATGAAGCCAGTGCAAGAATTGATCTAATGGATGAGTACCTTGCTACATGAGCAAAGGTCTCCTCATAGTCAATTCCCTCAACTTGAGAGTACGCCTTGGCCACAAATCTAGTCTTGTACTTCTTTAGGCTTTTGTCTGTTGTATGCTTGACCTTGAAGATCCATCTCGAACCCACAACTAATTTATCTGCTAGTCTTGGGACCACTTCCCAAACACTATTTTTTATAATGGATTCATATTCCTCCACCATTGCATCAACCCATACAGGTTTCTCTACTGATTCCTCGAAAGAGGATGGCTCGGTATCTATAAGCTCAGTCATTAGAGTCATGTAGCCAGTGTACAGATCATGGGACCTTCTCTGTCTGCACTAATTTGAAGGAGCACCCACATTCTCCCTCACATCTTGCACAAGCCTCTCAACTTCCTTGGTTCTTTTCTTGACTTCTTTAGATGGTTCTGCTTGAGTGGTTGTCTCCACTATCTTCGCCTCAATTTGTGGATGCTCCACAACTTCTTGAGATTCCTCCTTTGGAGCTAAAAGCTCCTCTTCTGGTGGGATTTGAAGCTCCCTCTCAAGAGATCACCCCATGGCTTTCTCCTCATCAAACTTTACATCCCTTCGCATAATTGTCAATTTCAAGGATAACAAGTACACACGATAGGTGTGTGGAGTTTTTGTGTAACCCACAAATACCCCCAATTGTGTTATTAGTTATAGCTTCTTCCTTGATTCTTTGAAGACATGTCTATAAACAGAGGCTCCAAAAATCTTGAAGTGCGACACATTCGGGTTCCTCCCCGAGAAAGCCTCTACTGGTGTAATTGTGTCAAGAATCTGACAAGGAATTCAATTTTTCAAATAGACTATTGTGTTGCATGCTTCAACCCACAAGTGCAAAGGTATGCCTTTGTCATGCTCTTGTTGCTTCGATAATGCATCTGCTTCGCTTTTGGTGAAGTCCAAACCGGTGAGATAGCTATCGTTCATGGTGTACCAAGCACGTGGTGTTTGTTTGAGACCGTAAAATGCTCGCTTGAGTACTGGACACATCAGACTCTCGATCAAATGTCTCAAAACCTTTTGGTTGCTTGATGTACACCTTGTCCTCGACAAATCCAATGAGGAATGTTGTTTTTACATCCATTTGGTGGATATTCCACCCCATCTATGAAGCCAGTGCAAGAATTAATCTAATGGATGAGTACCTTGCTACATGAGCAAAGGTCTCCTCATAGTCAATTCCCTCAACTTGAGAGTACCCCTTGGCCACAAATCTAGTCTTGTACTTCTTTATGCTTTTGTCTATTGTATGCTTGACCTTGAAGATCCATCTCGAACCCAAAACTAATTTATCTACTAGTCTTGGGACCACTTCCCAAACCCTATTTTTTATAATGGATTCATATTCCTCCACCATTGCATCAACCCATCCAGGTTTCTCTACTGATTCCTCGAAAGAGGATGGCTTAGTATCTATAAGCTCAGTCATTATAGTCATGTAGCCAGTGTATAAATCATGGGACCTTCTCTATCTACACTAATTTGAAGGAGCACCCACATTCTCCCTCACATCTTGCACAAGCCTCTCAACTTCCTTGGTTCTTTTCCTGACTTCTTTAGATGGTTCTGCTTGAGTGGTTGTCTCCACTATCTTCGCCTCAATTTGTGGATGCTCCACAACTTCTTGAGATTCCTCTTTTGGAGCTAAAAGCTCCTCTTCTGGTGGGATTTGAAGCTCCCTCTCATGAGATCACCCCATGGCTTTCTCCTCATCAAACTTTACATCCCTTTGCATAATTGTCGATTTGAAGGATGACAAGTACACACGATAGGTGTGTGGAGTTTTTGTGTAACCCAAAAATACCCCCAATTGTGTTATTAGTTCTAGCTTCTTCCTTGATTCTTTGGAGACATGTCCATAAACAGAGGCTCCAAAAATCTTAAAGTGTGACACATTCAAGTTCCTCCCTGAGAAAGCCTCTGCTGGTGTAATTATGTCAAGAATCCGACAAGGAATTCAATTTTTCAAATAGACTATTGTGTTGCATTCCTCAACCCACAAGTGCAAAGGTAGGCCTTGGTCATGCCCTCATTGCTCCCATAATGCTATGGTTCTTTTTCTCAGCCACCACATCCTGTTGTGTGTTGTGGGGTGTTGTCAACTCTCGTCGAATGCCTTCTTTTGCATGTAAATTTTTAAATTCATTCAACACGTACTCACCTCCATTATTGCTCCTGAGAGCCTTCACCTTCTTTCCAGTTTCTTTCTCAACCAGTGCCTTGAATTATACAAACTTGGAGAATGTCTCATATTTCTTCTACATGAAGAAGATCCAACACTTTCGCGAGAAGTCATCAATAAAATTGACAAAATATTTGTGTATGGAAGTGGAGGCTATCAAGAAAGGTCCACATACATCAAAGTGGATACTTTCCGAGATTGCATGTGCTTTGTTATCCCGATCATGGAATGTGTATTTTGTGTACTTCCCCAAAGTACATCCCTTGCATACATCCTGATGCTCAATTGCTCCTTTGGGGAGCCCTGTGGTTATTTGCTTCATAATGTTTAAGGAGCCATGATGCAAATGGCCAAGTCATATGTGCCAAACTTCACCAAGATCATGACTCTGCAGTTTCTCTACCTTAGCGCTTAATGCAACATAATATTCCACATCTAGCTTATATAGGTTCTTCACACGAAGCCTGATCTGCTTCACTTGTCCCATGGCTATGTGTTTCAAGAGTGCCTTTCCTTTGCTAAAGATCACATCATAACCATTGTCTTCCAAAATTGCAACAAAGACAAGATTTTTCTTTAGGCCCGAAACAAACATGACATCCTTGAGCCTGAGGGGGGAGCCTGACTCCCTCTGGAAGGTGACTATACCAATCTCGCTCGCACTATACCTTCCATCACCTACCATCTCAATGTTCATATGCAAATATTTTTATTCCAGGTCACTAAAAAAGTATCTACACACTGTCATGTGGAACGATGCACCTGAGTCCAAGTACTACACGCTCCCCATCACTATGATGGCCATGCATGCAATAAGGGTAAAGTCAATCTTGAATTTTGAAGCTAAGGCTTCACTTGTTTCTCCTCTTGAGGTATTATTTCTTGCCTTTTTGTGTGGACATTTCGTGGCATAGTGCCCGAATTCATGACAATGGAAGCATATAATTTTGGAAAAATATTTCTTCTTGCCCCCTTGACTAGATTCTAGTTTGGATTGAGATTTCTTCCCCTTTCCCTTCTTTTCCTTTCCCTCCAATGAAAATTTTTGTTCATCCTCACCCTTGGATGAAGTCCCATCTCTAGTATTCTGCCTTATTTCCTCCTATACCAAATTAGACCATAAGCACTCCAACTTAGTAGTTTCTCCCTCCCATTCACCGAATTTTGATAGTTATACCAGATCTTGGAAAGGCCCAGAAGGGCTAGGTTACCAAGTCTTCTTCAAGAACATTAACACCGACCTTGCCAAGTTCATTACGACATTGTGTTAAATTTCTCAGACACTGCAGAATAGTGTCATTCATATGCATCTTGATACTTCGAAGTTTATCCTTGAGTGTCAGTTTCCTGTCGTAACTATTATTCTCAAACAATTATGTCAGTGCTTTCCACATTGAGAATGGAGTTTCTTTTCCATGGATATTCGATTCAATGTGATCATGTACTCCCTCCAAGATTATTCTCCTCACCTTGGCTACATCTTTATTCCACTGAGCAAGGTTATAGGCATCAGATTCCAATGGTTTTGCAACATCTGTCTTGATGTATTATAGCAATCCATTGTCATCTAATACTGCCTCCATGTTATCTTTCTATGCAACAAAATTAGAGGTTCCTTCTAAGGCATACTCTAGACTTAGTCCATTAAAGGCCATCTTCTCAGCTATGAAAAGATCTTGTTGCACTAAAATCCAAATTCGAGCCTCTTGAGAAAGAACTTTGAAATTCTTTTTCTAATGTGAATCCTACTCTGATACCATGTAGAAATTATGGTGTAGATTTTCAACTGCTCATGAAATTTTAATTAAAATCACAATACACAAACCTACTCTACTACTTTGTAGAAAGTAACTCACAATCTACTTCAGACATGCAATAGGAAATAACACACATTGACACAATATTTTTTCCAGGGAAAGCAATATGCTAAAAACCCCAATGCCTGCTTGCATTAATTTGATGATTAGAGATGTATTATAATTGCTTTTCTCAATTGAGCACAACCTACAAGTGAATAACCTATCTCTTTGCACATTGAGAAGCTCTGACCCAGACTTAGTCAATTTATGCCACTGCTTGAACCCCTACTCCCTTTCGCAATTCCTTGAAAAATTAGGCCCCTATTATTTAGGAATTTATCCAAAAAGGATTGCGCAATTACTCAGGTTGATCATTAGGTTGGATGCAACACCTGTACACCAAGGAATAGTCTGAAATTGATGTTACATTACCTTGGAATCTCCACCTCAACTGAGTAACTCGAATTATTTGCATGCACTATCTATCTTGGGTTGATTGATCTATTAATAGGATGCTCACTGAGTTTGGCTGAAGTCCCGCTACAAAACTGACCTTCCACTAGTTCCTCCAATAGTTGGAACTAGTTTAATTGAAAACAACTTGAGATAACTAACTTTGATTGCTACAAATTAGCAATCACGCATGCTTAACTAAACCCTAACTCCTCAAACTCAAATTTACTAAGTAAACTAGGTGACACAAGCCATGCCACACAAGTTAACTGCATCCAAGTCGTTTGATGATGTGTTCAAATTTTCTCAATTTAATTAAGGAAAAATCAAGTTGAAAATTTCTTGCTGCATTTTTCAACAATGAGTAACCCCCTCCTATTAGTATTTGACATTCTAGAGACCACCTTCCACCACAACCCTCCTCTATTGTGTTGTGTTGCCTTCCTAAAATCTAAATAAGTAATTCTCTCAAAAAACCCTAACCAAATCCATAACCTAGTGCTTCACTTGTAACTCTTACATATTGTCTCTCTCAATGACTCCTCACAACACGCAATCCTCTTCGGACATAAAGCCTGTTGTTCAAGACTTGGCTAGTGCTCTCATTGAAGCCTTCACACTACAACCCAGAGCTTTTGTCTCCACATTTCATCCAAACTCTAGAATCTCATTATTAAGGATGGTGGCTAGATGCATGAAGATGTTTTGGATTCATATATACATACCATGTACTATTGTGCCATTTGTTCTTCCTATATTGAATCTCTCTCTCTCTCTCTTTCTATCAAGTGACAATTTTTTCTTCTGATTGGATGACTCTCACCTAAATTCCTAAGGGGCACATTAGATGGTTCGAAACGTCGACCGGTAAAAAAATGTTGTGATTAATTTGGAAGAGAACTCTCAAGGGTCCAACTTTTTTAAACAAATAACAAGAAGATGAAAAATCCTAGGATCCAAAAGGAGATTACATTTTCAAAGGGGGAGGAGATGAAAAAGCCTAGGATGCAAAAGGAGAATACATTTCCATAGCACGAGGCGCAAATTTTCTATCTTAGCAAAATCTTCTCCGACCTCCCTAATGAGGAAAATGGTCTAGTTGAGAGATGGCCTTCCATAAGTAACTTTATTTTATGTTTACTAATGGTCCAAATTAAGCTCCTCACTAGTGATAATTTAACAAAATGCAAGATATAATGTGCCTCTAAAACTTCCACCTTCAATACGGAACTTTCTACCTTCAATTGCAAATGGAACTTTTCTTCTCCAATAGAGTACATTGGAAAACAAAATTACTTAACTCACTTTGAAAAGCAATCTTGATTGGGTAATACCTTGGTGGCCCTCCCAAAATTCCTTCCCTAGAGGTGATCTCTCAAAATCATGGAAAATTTTAGGGGTTAATATTCGTAGGTGGGTTAATTTTCCATGGTTTTTCCAAAAGAAAATATTCTCCAATTTCTATTTTTCCTAGAAATAATTCGCCCAAGTTTTATAATATAAAATTATTTACCTTAAATATGGCCAAAATTACATAGAGAGTATATATAAAAACAAAATAAATTTGAATGTTTTTACAAAGATATCACTAAATATTTTACAGTTTTCATATTAGAGATTAGCAAAAAATTTTGATGTTTCTAAAATTTAAGATAAATTTCCATCTTTAAAATTTTAACGACTGAAAATTACTTACCTAAAAAATCTAACAAACACATAATAAAGCATTTTTTTTTTAATATTAACAAAAAAACCAAATAATTTTTTTTAATAATAATTATAAAAAGATCATTCAGAAATTGGATTTTGCTTTGGAATTAAACAATGCAAATATTAATAATGAGACATAAGATAAATACTGATAATGAATATTATTATCTATGACAATTCATCAATAATAACCATTCATCAATAATAACCATAGGAATTCTGATTTTATATATATATATGTATGGGGGATTGTTGCATGTACCACTCTGATTTTGCTTACATCTAGAAATTTAATAATTTTTTTGTACTTCCTTAACCTTACCATCACGTGCAACTAACAATAAAGCGTACCTCCATGACAACAGTGAGACAGACATTTTGGGCAACAGTGAGACATTTTTTTGGGAAAGCTACCTTGTAGATGTATTGCACCCAACCATAGAAAATAGAAGGCCAAATCTTACGTACACCCCCCTAGATAACTTTTTAACCAGGAGTGCTGCAGTGATTGATTATAGACTATTTAATGCCCAATATTCTTCACATGGTTTCTTTTTAATATAGATAAAAAGATATAAATTTTGAAAAGGAAATTTTCTATTTCAGAATGAATGATAAAAAAAGCTGTGAGAAATAATCTTCACACAATTGCAGGAAAGATTAAGTAATGTCCAAATAAAATATTCCTATATTTATGTTCACTAGAAGTTAGTGTATAGAGCTCTGTTGTGAATTATCCTTTTGTCTCCCTCGAGGACTTCCCCCTTTCTGTCGGTTTTACTGGGAAAAAATGATCTGTATGCTTTTTGTTTGTTTGTTTATTGTTTCTTCTCTGGTAGATTAGAATATCCCATGGGTATATTAGAATATCCCATGGATATGGAGTTTGTAGTCAATTTTATTTTATGTTTATTTAATAGATGGAATTTGCAATTGATATAGAGATGATTTTATTTTTATATTTGTTTAATAGATAAAATTTGATAATCATTACATAAATGAAATTTGATATTCATTATATAGAGGAAATTTGTCATCAACAGTACATGGGGTTTTGGATTGACAGTAAATAAGTGTACTGTTAAGACACTCTTTGTAATAAGTCACTGGTTCAAATCCCCATAAATACTACTCTGAAAACCCTCCACGCAACTATACATACATTTTTTACTCAAACCAATTTCCTATTGCTTCGAACTTTTGTTCGCTACCTGCTGTTCTAGGACTGTATTGCTCTCCAGGCCATTTTTGCTTTCCTACCTGTAACCATTTGGCCTACTTCGAATTATATCTTGATTTTTTATTTTGAGTTGGACAAACTCTGAGCTTAAACAAAGCTCCATGATTGAGCATTTCCTGGAGGTCTGCACTAGCTACCATCCAAGGGTCCTCAATGGGGCTGAATAATTCTGTTTGAAAGTCCAATATAAGGAAGTTACTTGAAAAGTATCATTTCAGTAGAGCTCCATGTCTCAACTGTTCTCTAAGTAGCATAGCCTTTGTATATGAATTGGGCAGCCATGGAGTAGTTCACAGCTAAATATCCTACATATGCTTGCGATCCTTCAGAAATTCTTTCACATAGTTCTTCTGTTCCACTCCTATATGTGCTTTTGGCTTTATGCTATAAACTTTTTCTCAATTTTCACCATTGTTAAAATTCTTTCACATAGTTCTTCTGTTCCACTCCTATATATGCTTTTGGCTTTATACTATAAACTTTCTCAATTTTCACCATTGTAGCGCACTACTATAGGACCGTATATTTTGGCTTTCAATGCAAAACTCCTGAACTTTGTCTCTACAATTATTTCCGTTTTTAATATCCGAGAGTTAGTTTAATTAGTTGAGCTTTTGTTGTTAAAAATAATTTTGTTATTGAGAAGTTATGGTTCAATTCTCTCAACACCCCTGAGGTTAGGCTCTGTGGTTGCTCAATTAAGTATATCATGCTATAGTCTAAAGGGTTAGCTCAATTGGTTGAGTCCTTGTTGTTAAAGGCACTCTTGCTATTAAGAGGTTACGGGTTCAATTCTCTCAACACCCTCGAGGTCAGGGTCTGTGGTTGCACTAGTAGGAAGTAATCCATTTGGATAGATCAATAGTAGGTAATCACCAAGGTTATGGGTTCAATTAGTAGGTAATCACCAAGGTTATGGGTTCAATTCTGTGGTTGCACTAGTAGGAAGTAATCCATTTGGATAGATTAATAGTAGGTAATCACCAAGGTTATGGGTTCAATTCTCTTGGTGCCCTCGGGATCAAGCTATGTGGTTGCGCTGGTAGGAAGTAATCCCTTCTTTTGGGTGGATCAATAGCAAGTATCACCAAGGCTACAGGTTCAATTCTCTCAGCACCCTTGGGATCAAGCTCCATGGTTGAGCCGGTAAGAAGTGTTCCCTTTGAGTGGTTGAGTGGGTAAGAAGTGATCCCTTTGAATGGATCAATAGCGGGTAATCAGCCATCTCCGAGACGCTGAACCATATAGAAAATCCCTTCTTTTGGGTGGATCAATAGTGGGTAATCACAAAGACTATGGGTTCAATTCTCTCAGCATCCTCGGTTCAATTCACTCGGCACCTTCAGGGATCAAGCTCCATGGTTGAGCTGGTAGGAAGTAATGTCTTCTTTAATTCTCTCAGCGTCCTTAGTTCAATTCACTGGGCACCTTCAGGATCAAGCTCCGTGGTTGAGCTGGTAGGAAGTAATGCCTTCTTTAATTCTCTCAGCATCCTCGGTTCAATTCACTCGGCACCTTCGGGATCAAGCTCCATGTTTGAGCTGGTAGGAAGTAATTCCTTCTTTTTGGTGGATCAATAGCCGGTAATCACCGAGGCTACGGGTTCAATTCTCTCAGCACCCTCGGAATCAAGCACCGTGATTGAGCCAGTAAGAAGTGATCCCTTTAAATGAATCAATAGCAGGTAATCACCCATCTCCAAAATACAAAACCACATTAAAAAAAATAAATTGTACCATCTCCAATTCAAATTGATTCTTTACAGGCATCACAAAGATCTGTAGTGGAATTAGAAATACAACAGCAGTAGCATTTTCATATTTCGGGACAGAATGATTATCCGGCTTAAAGTTCTGTCCCAGTTTTAACAGTGCTGCTGTTAAATCAAATGCGTATTTTTCATTAAGACGAAATGGGCATCCACAAACACTCTCTAGTTCAAATCCATCGAGCACAATTCAGCAGAGAGATATATGATATGGGCAGCACCCAATACAACAATATGAATCTTTCTGCGCAAAAATTGCAGTGTCCGCAAAGAGATCAATGCACATATCTGTGGACAAGAGATGTCCAACTCATGATTCGTTGCAATCTCTTGGGGCCAACACGGAGGCCATCTCAACTTCTCAGAGCACTTCAGCCTCTGATGAAGCAAATGACCAGCAATTCTGACTTCCTGTTTTTAGGCCCAAAAACGCATAATGTTGTGGAATGGCACAAGCACTTTATAAATTATAATGTCTCAATTTTACGCTAATTTACTTGTTCATCCATAAATTTGGTTTGGATTAGATTTTTAATATGGAACATCTTCATGAAAAAATATGATATCTAATAAATATGAGAGAAGGTTGAGGTATAACAAATAAAAGAGGTAAAACGTCATGAAACCTTTATAATATTTATATTAATGTTAGAGTTATTAAGTATCTTTTTGGTAAATTAAAAAAAAATATTTTTTAACTTATTATTATTATATTGTAAGGTGTTGTTACATGTAATTAATGTCTTTATGCGACTTTTGATTATGTGGTAATTTTTTATCTCATTAAATAAGTATGTTGTTTCTAACCATTCGTCATGGATACTTGTTCTCTTATATAAGGAGATGCCTTGAAATGGGATATTTGTTGTGTCTTGCTCGTCAACTTTGTTAGATGATCATCATGCTCTTTTGAGCCCTACATCGTTACTCTTATAGAAATGGATGACTTCAACTGGGGTGTTTTCTTCACTCTATATGCTAATTTTGTTAGATGATCATCAGGTTTCTTTAACCTATTCATTATTAACCTTGTCTTGAAACTTGATTCCTCCAAAGCCATTGATCATGTTAGATGGACATCAAGTTACTTCAAACCATTTATCGTGGATAACTATTCTCTAATACAGGTAGATGTCTTCACACGGGATGATTTTGTGCCCTTTCTGTTAATTCTATTAAATGTTCATAAGACTACTTTGAACCATTCATCATTATCCTTGTGTTGAAACATGATTACTCTACCTCCCCTTACCTATTCTAATGTATAGCCCATAGTTCATTAACCCATTTGTCATTTCTTTTAAGAGAAATTCCTTTTAAATTATTAAATTTATGTCACAATATCTCATTCCCAGATTGTTGTAAATGGTAAGAAGTCTTAATACTTTATTCATTAATAGATTTATCTTTCCAATAGAATTTGCATTTAGCATTATTTAACAATTAAGTAACCTTTACAATTTCAAAAGAAAATAAAAATCCATCAATTTTATTAGATGGCTATCCAGATATTTTAGGCCCTTCATCATTACTCTTTTAGAAGTGGATGTCTCTAGGTGGGATGTTTATTTCACTCTATGTGTCAATTTTCTTAGATGACCATTAGGTTGCTTTACACGATTCATTATTAGCCTTGTCTTGAAACTTGATTCCTCCAGAGTCATTGATCTTGTTAGATAAACAACAAGTTACTTCTAACCATTTATAATGGATAACTATTCTCTTATAGAAGTAGATCTCTTTGGATGAGATGTTTGTTGTGCCCTTTTTAAAAATTTTATTAGATGACCAACATACTATTTTTAACCATTCATCATTATCCTTGTCTTGAAATCGGAGACCTTTGCCTGCCCCAACTTGTTCTTATGTATATCTCATAGTTCATTAACCCATTTGGTATGGTCGAGTATCTACACTGCGTACTTTTTCTATGTGTCACTGCTACTTATGAACATCATTGTTTGTTGTTCAACTCCTAAGTACAATTACTCCAATTCTCTCAATTCCCATGATCACATTGCATTATACAAAAAGGGATTGGAATTGACCTCATCAAGTGATGGGAATTTGTCATTGTTGGACTTTGTGAACTACATTAGCACCTTTATACACATTGAGTAAAAATATTAATTGATCTATACTAATTTAAATTTTGGTTATTTTGTTTCAACACAGGCCACAATAAATCTAATAGTTAGAGTGCTAAGACTTGCAATGTTTAATTTTTAGGAATGAATGTTAAGAATGATGAATTCGTTAAAAATAGAGGTAGAGGCAAATAATATATATAATGTTTACTAATAGGGAAGTTTTCCCTATGCAATAACTTTAATTAACTTGGAGAAAAAGAAGTCCTTTTGTTAGAATAATCTTGTAGTTTAATAATATGAGCATAGGCTAAATAAAGAGATAAATGGGATTATAGAGTTTGGGGTCCCTCAAATTTTATACATACCTCTCAAGAATGTGTAGTTTGAAACCTTAGGAAGTAATGAACTAGTTAAATTGAAACTAGCCAGAAAATGTCATAGTGCAATTAACACGAATTTGCACATTAAGCTTAATCAATAATTGGCTAAAGACTTAGATTGTCCAGGTAACCATGGTCAATTTTGATGTATACTTTTATATTATACAATTTGTTTCACATAAGATAAATTAATGTTGTGATACAATGTGTATCACATGGAAAAATTATTCCACATGATACCAAGGATAAAAGACTTGAGAATTAGTTATTTTTTGAGAAAACTTATGGAGTTTTCACATATGATATGGGAAATTTCTTATGATACAGCGTATTGCACAAATATTTTTTTTTAGTATGATATATTACAAGAAAATACAATCTTAAAATGTGTTAAAGGAAGAAGATGAACAATATTGTAAGGAAGTATTTTCTAGAAGATCTTATACATCACATGGAAAAAATCTTTCAATGTAAAGGGAAAAGGTGAATGACATCACAAGGAAATATTTTTTTGAAGATATAATATGTCACATTTGTAAAACTTTCCATTGACTCACCACTAAAAGGAAAGGTTTATGGTGCAACAAGTAAGGGAGGAAGAGAGGATAAAATCTTAAAAAGATATATAAAATTTTGAGGAAAATAAAATAAAAGAAAGAATAGTGTTGTCTAATAACCCTAAGCCTTCCATTGGACCTAACCTTTAGATTTTCAAAACATGGCATTTAGATGATGTATCTATCTTCAAATGTGACATTTACAAAATATGTGTACACAAACAAAGAAAGATCTGAAAAGGAGAAAGAAATAGTCTGAATGCCTAAATGGATGGTATTTCTCAGAGAAACATCTCTTAGAAGAAGAGGATGAAGAAAAACTAGAAAATGTGGATGATCAAAATCCATAACGAATATTAGGGGACAGAGGAGTTGAGTAAGCAGGAACAATGGTTCAAAGCCCGAATGGTACTGAAGCAACAAAAGCTATAGTTCTAGAGTAGCAGAACATGAACACCTCCACTGAAAAGGAGACGTGAGGCATCAAAAGATCCCATGCATTTGAGAGATCGAACTCATACAAAGAAGTATCCTTGAAGGCGGAAGAGAGTATTCTAGCAATTGTAGCCACCACTTAGAATCAAGGAGTGTGGAAAAAAGTTGAGGAAAAAAAAGGAGAAAAAGGGTAGTTAAGTGCTTCACACATAGGCCTAAATTGGTTTTTTATTTGATGTTTTCTTTTATAGTTGATTTCCTAGAAATCACCTGATAAGATGATATGATCGAACACTTTTTAGCATCTGCAAAAATGTAATTTTGTTCTTTGAATAAAATTGTGATTTTTCATCCTAGAAGGGAAACTTAATTCGTGATCGAAGTATTGTGTAATCTATGAAAACTAAGAGATCCAAGGTTCAATTCCCCCCCGTTGTGACCTAGATTACAAAAATGAGGACAGGATTAAACCCCCATATGTTTACTAGGAGTTACGTGTCGGATGGGTTATTGGGTTCCTCTGGGATGAAAAAAAATTTGAGATTTTTCTACCCATGGGGCATAGAATAGATGGTGATGAGGTGTGTTGTTAAGTCACTTTGTGATGTGAAGGTCACCGGTTCAAAACAATGTGGGAAAAAATCTAGTCATGTTAAGGGTTGGTGTGGCCCAACCCAAGTGTCATCCCCAGGTGATTTTGATGGCTTAGATTCCCCTGGTTCATGGTTTCTCAAGCCAAAGGTTAAGCCTGTAGTCATCTCTAAAGGACATACACAACTTGATGAACAAAAAAAAATTGTGATTTTTCCTTGAAAAAAAAACCCCAACCCATCCTAGTAAACACTTAGAAAAATGTGACCCCTTAGAGTCTTAGAAAGCATTTAGAATTTATAAAGAGAAACCTAGGCAATTATTTTGTGTGTCACACAAGAAAACAAAATTGTGCAACAAAAGGTCTCAGCCAAAAAAAAAAATTTATTTCCATGCAATACAACATGTATCATGCAAAGAAAATAATTGTGTGATATAACAATTATCTTCCAACAAAGAAGGAGGAAGACTTAGATTTTTTTTCTTTGAAAATTTGGAGAAAATTACCTATTTCACCTTGGAAAAATATTGCGGTGCAATGTATTACACTGAAATATTTTTGTAGTGTGATACATTATAGGAGAGAAAATTTTCTTGCCATGATATGCCTTATCATAGCTTAGAAAATTATTAGGATGTGTTGTGTCACACTTCAAGATTTATGGGTGACACATTGTAAGATAAAAAGTTTTCTTTTGCACCACAAAGGCTTTGACATTTAGAGTTTCAAAGGAAAATTAGAAATTGTTTTAGGAAAACTTGAAGAAAATTGTGTATCACACATAAGAAAAAGTCAAGCGATATTGCATGTATCTCACGAAAAAAGGTTTTTGTGCCATACAACAATTTTTCTCTTTTCATTTTATTGCATTACAAGAAATATTAAAAAGTGTGACATATCATGTCAAATAAATTTTTGGTGTGATATAATGTAAGAGCTTTGAAGACCAATGAATTTTCCTTACAAATATTGACATGTCCTTGTATGGAAGATGATGCAACATTGTATGAAACATGGCATGTTGTTGTGTAAAACATGGTGTGTATTTGCATGAGTGTTGACATATCCTTGAATGAACAATGACATTATAGATCCCATGTGAAATGACTCTTAATTTCACTTGGTGATCAAGGAAATCTTCCTTCAATGGTTTTCAAAATATTTATTTCAGTTCCCTTTATACTCTTTATCTAAAAACTTTGATAATTTGTTTCCATAAGTGTGAAATATAAACTTGTATCGATAGTCTTAAGAATCTTCCATCAATACTTTGATAATTTATTTTCATGGGTGAATGATTGAAATTTTTTCAATGGAATGTGTGTTATCATTTTATTTATCAGCCTTAAGATTGAGGAGATACCTTATCATAAATCACATCAATTCAGGGATGAGATACCCCTCTAATATCCCTGAATAGACACACTTGCATGGGCCATCTCTTCAATTCCTTAGCAAGAGGGAGATGCATAGCTCTATTTGACACAATAACAAAGAGATGGAGTGATCCTCATCACTTGTTTCCTTCAACAAGGGAATGATAAGGGGTGAAAGCTGTGCATATTTTGGTTTCCCAAGATGATGAATTCAAACAAGGATAAGATGCCTTAGCATGGGGTCAATAATTGAATCCTTATCATCCTAAATTCTCTTATCCAACTCTGTAGGGACATAATCGGAGCTCCAACAATAACTTAAAGACTTTTTCACACAAGGAACTATATTTCTCTATGTTCTGTTTTATTTTGTTTGAGCTACAACACATATTTTTGTTGACAGATTCCACAAGTCCATATTCATGGACAATATTGGTTATTATTGTATCTACATGACATAACCTTTGATTTTTTCCTCACAAAAACCTATCTTACTCAATTTGCAATGGCATAGCGATCCTTGTTGAGGCTGGTTATGTGCATCAATTTTGTTTTTCATGCTTTAACATGATTACTCTTAGGGTCAAAATTGTAATTTTCATATGTTTATGGACTGATACCTCCTTTTCTTGTTTTGGGAGGAGTAGAAATCATCCTCATTTTAATTTGGAGGATGTTAAAATGTAAAGACTTTCTTTTGTCAGGTCTCCCTTGATAGTTTCCTTAGTTTTCAATGTTGGGGCTTTATATCAACACACTCATGAAGTGTATATACAGAATGTAAATTCTTTCATTTATTATCAATGAAATTACGATTCTTTTTCTTCAAAAAAAGAACTTCTCTTAGCCCTAGGTTTCCATATTCATCCTCCTAGATATATGGGAGGCCTATAGATTAAGAGCCTTCTAGGGGAGAGGCACATATATAGACACAATTAAATACCCTTAAGCTAGTGTATTTCTTGGGAGTATTTCCTTGCATTATTATGGTGAGTTTGATCATAACAAGCAAGTCAAGGAACGTCAACAATCTAGGGGATCAAAAATATGCTCAAAAAATAAAATTTCTCAAATTCTCCCGAAACTAGCACTAAATTGTAGATCTCATTATTATGAATCCAATGATGTTTGAATTGCCTCAATCTGACATCGTATGAGGAATTTATTGCATTCTGAAGTTTTTGGAAAATAGTAAAAAAGTCAACTTGCAGGGTTGACTCATAGTGTATGGATGCCACATGGCAGTATGTATGCTAAAGTGGTGTTGACATCAGTAGGATTACTATGTAGTATGAAGCCAATCAAGATAGGACACGTGGCTCAATCATACAAAGGAAATTGGTGCGATTTGATTGGTTGGTGGTGGTTTGTTTTGGGCCAATCACGGAGTGGCACGTGGCCCAATCACTAGGTGCCACATGGCACTCTAGATGAGGTCAAAATCTGTTTATGGACCAGATAAGTCTTCATGGGAATTGAACTCGCGACCTATCACCAACTAACAAAATGCCTTATCGTTATATCCTGACTACCAACTATTAAACATAGTGGAGGCAATTATATTTCATGTAATATGTGGGCATCATTAGGGGGAGGGTCAGGTCAATGGGTGCGCCCGACTAGACCAACCCCAAGTTTTATGGTTACATCATGTCTGTGGACAAGGTTGAGACGGCGGGTCGCATGGCACCTGACCCACACCCTGCCCGTAGTCTTATCACCTAATACAACTATCAGTGGAGAATTTAGGAGGGGCGGGTTCATGACATCCTACCCATGCCCAACCCGAAGTCCTATTCAATATCAAACAATTAGGAGCAAGGTCGAAGAGTCGTGTGTCCCATGGTCCATTCCCCGTGGTCATAATGATGCCACGTGGCCAAATGGAGGGTAGAGAATAGGAGCATGGATTTCAACTAATCATTCTACAAATTGCACCAAAATTGGTGGGATTTGTGGGTTGAACGCACCACCTGGATTTGTGAAATTTTCTCCTTGAAATGCTGCTAAAACCAAATTTCATTTTAGTTTTGTAGAGGGATGAATTTGTAAAACAATTATCAGAGAAATGAAGAAGGAGGCTTAACTTGGCCATTTTTCAGCCATTTTGAGCCCAAGAAGAGCCTACATAGGGTTTTCGAGTGTCGTGGACACAATGGTTGTGCTATTTTGCAATTTGAGAATTGTATGTTGATGTAATTTCAAATTTAAGCATATAATTTAAAAGGCCACCTTTGGAAGTTGGACCCGAAGATTTAGCCCAGGAGGGAGGAACTTCGTAACCAAATTGTTGTTTTGTGATGTTTCTTGTTGTCTATTTTTCACTGTTAAAATTAGTAAAATTTAATTTGCTTTTGCAATATTGATCCATTTCCCATAATAAATAAACTCTCTTGAAAAAATTTACATGAAGCCTTCAATTTTAATTTCAGGTCAGATTGGTTTCAGAGCATGGTTGTTGTGAAGGTTTGACAATTTTTGCAAGTTTTTTATCTTGAATGATTACAAGGTCGAAATTGAGAAGAGGAGAAGGAGTGCTTGAATAACAAAACCCTCAAATTGATTCAAGGAGGTCACAAACTCCACCAGCCATGGCACATTAACAAGGACAAGAGTTGATGTCAAAGGGTGAGAGAGATTTTAGAATGGATTTCTATGATATGTCTGAGATGGTGAAAGTGTTGTACAATGAGAAGATAGTAAGGTTTCAAAGAGAAAGTTCTAATCATCCAAAAGGTAAAGGTGGTGATGGGAGAAAACCTCCACCTCCACCTCCTCCTTCACCTCCATCTACACCTCCATCCTCACCTCCTTCTTCACCTCCTTCATCTCATAGACCCACTCCTCCTCCATCTCCAATTGGACATGATAAGTCTCCTTTGATTAAGCTTGAAGTAAAGTTTGAATTTCATATGTACAATGGGGAAGTAAATGCTGAAAAATTGGATAGTTGGGTTTTTCAAATTGAGGTCTATTGTAGGATTCAAAAGATTGATTATGATGTCACAAAGATCCAGCTTTCCTCTCTTCACTTGGAAAGTGCAACCATCATCTTGTGGGAGGTCAGAACTCAAGAAGATTTGAAGAAAAATGGTAAAATTATCTCTTCCTGGAATGATGTTATAGTTGCATTAAGAAGACAATTTTATCCATTAGCTTATATCCAAAAAGAAAGTATGGATTGGAAAAATTTTAGACAAGCTAAAGGTCAGAGTGTCCAAAGTTACGCACAAGAATTTAGAAGAAGAGTGTTAAGCTTGGGTGTTGATTTGTCTTCACATGATACTCTCCTTAAATACATAGGTGGATTACATGGTTATTTCAGACATATTATACTTATGTTTAATCCCACCAATCTATATGAAGTCTGTGTTCAGGCAACTCCTTTAGAATCAAGAGGAAAGAATGTTGCTCAAGAGACTAGCAAGAAACCTTCCAAATCTAGAGACAAAGTAAAGGGAAAGTTTAAAGGAAAAGGGAAAAAGAATGTTACTATTAAGAAAGAGGGAGAGAAACTTACTTGTAAACATTGTTCAAAAGAAGGCCATTATGAATACCATTGTTGGAAATTACATCCAGAAATGAGACCAAAGAAGTTCAATAACAAGGGGAAACAAAATATTGCTACTAAAACTCAACAAGATCTAGGATCTTATTCAGGTGATGAAACCGAAATCACATCCATGTGAATCAAATGTATAGATTCTAATGCAAGTACTAGTTCTTCTAGTAAGCCTATTGAATCTCAAAATTATAAAGAAAGAAGTGATATTATCCATTTCAAGGTCATTACAAAACATACAAAAGTTGATACATTATTTGATAGTGGATCCCAAGTCAATCTTGTCTCTAAAGCAATTGTTTAGAAACTTAATCTAGAAACTACACCCCATACTAAACCTTACCCTTTGGGTTGGGTATGTGATGATGCCAAATTACAAGTGACAGTAAAATGTAAACTCAAATTCGCCATCACTGCTAACTTTATAGATGAAGTAGAGCTTGATGTTATACCACTTGATATCTGCGGGATTGTTTTAGGGAGTCCATTCTTGTATGACCGAAAAGCCTTATGCTATCATCATGAGAACAAATATCATCTTTTTAAAGATGGAGTTGAGTATATTGTTAGAGCACATTGCAAGAAGATGAACTTATCTCTTGTTAGTGTTGGAAAAATGAAAAGGCTTGTAAACACTAGTAAAAATTCTGTGTTGTTGATGATTAAAGCTAAAGACACTACATAATATGAAGCTTTCACAGGATGTGATTCTAAATTCAAACATGGATTGGTTGAAATCTTTAACATTTATGACGAGGTGTTTTAGGAACCTGAAGGGTTATCTCAAAAAAGAGGAATCCAACATGACATTCACTTGCAGGGAGATGCACCATGTCCAAATATTGGCATGTATAGAATGTTAATTTTGGAGAATGCAGAGATCAAGAAGCAAATTCAAGAATTGCTTGACAAAGGGGTCATCAGGCCTAGCACATCTCCTTGTGGGTATCCTATTGTCTTGGTTCCAAAGAAAGATGGTAAATGGCGTATTTTTGTGGATTTTTTAGCTTTGAACAAGATCACAGTAAATAATCACTATCCTCTTCCTCACATTGATGATTTGCTAGATCAGTTAAATGAATTTTTTTACTTTACTAAGTTATATTTGAGAACCAGTTATGATCAGATAAGGATTGTTGAGGATGATATTTGGAAAACTACTTTCAAGGCAAAACAAGGTTTGTTTGAATGGTTAATTATGTCGTTTGGGCTTTGTAATGCACCTGTAATATTTATGAGAGTTATGAACGATGTGTTGCTACCATTCCTTGATAATCTTTTCATAGTCTACTTAGATGATATTCTGATTTTTAGTAAGACTTGTAAACAACATGTCAAGCATGTGAAAAAAGTTTTAGATATCTTGAAAAAGGAAAAGTTGTATTTGAAGATGTCTAAATATGAATTTGGGAAAAACTCTTTAGTTTATTTGGGTCATATTGTAGGAGGAGGTGAGTTGAAGATTGATCCATCAAAAGTTGATGTTATTGTGAATTGGCCTAAACCCAACAATGTAATAGAAGTTAGGAGATTTTTGGGAGCAACCCAATATTGAAGAAAATTATCGCTAACTTCTCACTCATTGCAGCACCATTACATGCTTGACAAGTGTGAAACAAGTCTTTCAGTGGGGAGGCAAGAAATAGAAATCCTTTGACACTTTAAAAGAGAAAATTATTACAACACTAGTTCTAGCACTTCTAGATCTTAAGCAACCATTTGAAATTCTAGCCTATGCAAGTGAATATACTATGGGAGAACTTTTGATGCAGCATGGTAAGCCAATATGTTATCATTCTAAGACCTTTACTAGTGCAATAATTGACTATCCAACTTATGATAAATAGTTGTATGCTTTGGTAGAAAGCACGAAGAAATGGAAGCATTATTTGATGGGTAAAGAAATGATTATACATACTGACCATCAACCTTTGCAATATTTACAATCACAAACCAAGCTACAACAAGCTAGACATTTCACATGGATGGGATTCCTACAACAATTTCATTTGGTAATCAGGTATAAGAAAGGTATATACAACAAAGTTCCATATATGTTATCAAGGCCTATTGTTAATGCATCTGTTATTTTTAAGCATAACTCAATAATGCCTGAAAGTTATATTGAACAATATGCTCAAGATGAAGATTTTAAATATTTTTATGCAACTTTGAGTTAAGGCGATCATGCTGAAGAGTTTGATTATCATGTTTATAACAAATTTTTGTAAGGTTGTGTGTTCCACAAGGTGAAAGATTCAATGTCATAAGGAAATCCCACACTTCTATTATTGTTGGCCACTTTGTTGTAGGCAAAATAATTGCTCAAACTTAGAGTTATTTTTATTGTTCTCACGTGAATGAAATTGTTTCAAGATATGCGAAAGGATGTTCCATGTGTGCTACTACCAAGCCAAGGAAATGGAAATTGGGTTTGTATACCCCACTTCCTATTCCTTCTCGTCCTTGGGAAAATATTTCTATGGATTTTGGTGGGGGACTACCAATGTCTAGGAAAGGTCATGATTATCTATATCTTGTTGTGGATTGTTTCAACAAATTGTGTGTGTTGATGCCAAGTAAGAAACAATATAACTAAATAGACCGCAAATATTTTCTTCCAAAATGTATGGGTTCACTTTGGGTTACCCAGTTCTATTTTTTCTGACTGAGATTCTCGATTTATTGGGAAGTTTTTGTCAAGTTAATGGGAACTCAAGGACATAAAGTTGAAGAAGAGCACCACATTTCATCAACAACCAATGGCCAGACAAAAGTAGTAAATAGAAAAATAGTGCATCTCCTTCGAGGATATCGTGGTAAGCATCCTAAACTTTGGGATGAGCATTGGCATTACATCCAACATGCCTACAATCGTGCCAAGAATTCATCTAGAAAAGTATCTCCATTTGAAGCTTGTTTGGGTTATTTGCCAAAGTCTCCTTTGGATTTCATCTTTGGTAAAGATATTGCAGTAGATGGACATAGTAGTGTGGACAAATCCAAGCAATTCATTGAAAAAATTCAAGTAGTGCATCAAAGGGTACAAGAACAACTAGAGAAAAACAAAGCCAATTACAAAGTAAGACATGCCAAGCATCGGGTTGATCATGATTTCCAAGTGGGAGATCAAGTTTGGTTGTACATCAGCAAGGAAATACTACAAGGTGAAGGTAAAAAGCTCAAGCCAATCATATATGGTCCTTTCAAAATCTTGGAGAAGATTGGTAACAATTCTTTCTGATTAGATTTTCCACCTTACATGAAAATTTATTCTGTTGTGAATGTGGAAAACTTGAGATTGTATGAGCCTCCAATGATTTTCAGTGGTATATGGAACTTATTATAACTCATATCGAATGAAGAGAAAAATATCTTTAAAGTGAAGGCAATGTTAGCAAGAAAAGATGGCTTCAATGCATCTGGTTGTACGAGGTTTGAGATAGGCAAGGTGCTCTTATTCAAGTGATATGTTGAATGGGTAGATTAGTTGGATTAATCCAAGACTTGTTTGAAATCCAATGTCTTTGATTTCATTTGAGAATCTGGGCCTCTGAAAGAGAAATTGGGCAATGCTTAAGAACGTTTTTGAATCCTATGTTTCCTAGTGCCCATCACCAGGTGGACCCCAACATGATGTGGCAACACATCTGGCACCAGATGATAGAGACAGGTGGGAGATTAATGATGTGGCACCATGAGGGGAGGACATGTGGCACTATGTTGACATGGTAAGGTGCCATGGCATGTAGGTGGTAGTAACATGGGAAGAAGATTGATGACATGATAGCAGGAGAATGGGAAATGTAGCATCTATATGGAAGTATAGGTGGGATCTAGGTGGAATCTGATGGGAGTGATGTAGCGGTGATGTGGCTGTTGAAAATGCAGCAAGAAAATATAGTTTTGACTTTTCCTTGGTCAAACTAGATTAAAATTTGAATTTCTATTTCAGTAGAATACTTGGAGGTATTTAAATGAGGTGAAATGGATCTTGTCACTCAATTAACTTAGTAAATTTGAGTTGGGGAAGCTTGATTTTAGTTCTACATGATTGATTGCTAATTTGTAGCAATCTATTTAAGTTAATTTGAGTTATTTTATGTTTAACTAGTTCTAACTATCAGAAGAACTAATGGAGGTCAAGTTGTGGAAGTGGAACATCAACCACACTCAGTGATCATCCAGTTAACTAATCAATCAACCCAAAATAATTGTTTCATGTAGATAATTCAAGTTACCCAGTTGAGATGGAGATTCCAAGGCAGTGTACTATCAGTTGTAGCATATTTCCATGTGTAAATGTGGTGCATGCAGTGAGAGATTGACCTAAGGCTATTACACAATTCCTTGGTGTGAAATTCCTAAAAAATAGGGGCAATTTCCCAAGGGAACAACACAAGGAAATAGGATCTTGGGAAGGCTTGAAATTGGCTAAGTGTTGGGCCAGGTTCTGTTAATCAAGAAGAGGGTAGGGTGTGCGCAGGCTTGAGCAAGCATTTTATTTCTTCTCTATTCTTTGATTAAAGCAATACAGATAGTAAGGGGTTTTGAGCAGTTTCTTTCCCCTAGATAAATCATTGTGCATGTGTGATGTTTGCTTTTGCATGTATATGATTCTTGTTTTAGATGGTGAATTAACTTCCGCAAATCAGTAGAGTAGTTCAAGTCTTGTGATTTAGCAAATCTCGTGAGAAATATTGAATCTACACATTAATTTCTACATGGTATCAGAGATAGAATCACTGTAGAGAAGATATTTCAAAGTTGTCATTGCAGGAGGTTTAAGGTTGCAGATCAGGTTGCAAGTTTTCTTCGGGAGTAAGAAGATGAATTTCAATCAACTAAGGCTAGAGTATTCCCTTGAGGGAAGCTTGAATTATGTTGCATGTAAGGACTGCATGGGGGTAGTACTAGAGGATAATGGGTTGAAGGAATTCATTGATAATGATATTCTAAAATTAGCAACAGTTGATGCTTAGAATCTAACATATTAGAAGAAGTGTGTTGCCAAGGCGAGGAGGATCATATTGGAGGGAGTGAAAGACCATATTATCTCTAATATCCATGGGAAAGAGACTCCATATGCAATGTGGCAAGTGCTGACAAATTTGTTCCAAAATAGTAGTGACCCCAAGAAATTGGCACTCAAGGGCAAGCTTCAAAATATCAAGATGCAGAGGAATGAGACCATTCCACAGTACCTGAGCAGGTTCACACAGTGTCATGATGAACTTGTTCAAGTTGTTGTTACTATAACAGAGGATGATTTAATGAGCCTATCCCTTCTAGGCATTCCCAAGAGCTGGCACAACTACCAAGATTCCATGAACAAGAGGGAGAAACTACCGAATTGGAAACGATTGTGGTCTGATTTGGTACAAGAAAAGATAAGAAGAAAAAATGGAGACGAGACCTCATCCAAGGGTGAGGATGAGGAGAATTGTGCCTTGGCTAGAAGGGAAAAGAAAGAAAAAGGGAGGAAATCCCAATCCAAAGTAGATTCAAGTCAAGGGGGAAAGAATAAATACTTGTCTAGAATCAAGTGCTTTCAGTGTCATGAATTCGGGAACTATGCAACGAAGTGTCCACATAAGAAGGCAAAAAAGAAGACCGCAGGAGGAGCAGCAGGTGAAGCCTTGGATTTACAGTTAAAACTTGATTTTACCCTCATTGAATGTATGGCAAGCACAATGATGGGTAGTGTGTGGTATCTGGATGGTGGTGCCTCATTCCACATGACAGGGAACAAAGAAATTTGCAGTGACTTTGAGGAGAAGGATCCCCATATGCACATCGATATGGGATATGATGGAAGGTATAGCATGACAAGTATTGGTATAGTTACTTTTCAGAGGGATTTTGGCTCCCCTCTCAGGTTCAAAGATGTGATGTTTGTAGCGGGTCTGAAGAAGAATCTAGTTTTCAAAGATATGTTGGAAGACCATTGCTACGATGTGATATTCATCAAGGGAAGTATTTTCTAAGACACATCGCCACAAGAAAAGTGAAGAAGATCGAGGTTTGAGTGAATAACCTCTATAAATTATATGTGGAAGATTGTGAAACATTGAGCACAAAAGCAAAGAAGGTGCAAAGTCTAGATGTCGGAAAATTATGGCATAGAAGACTTTGCCATTTGCATCATGGTGCTTTGAAGATCATGTATCATATTTCTATAGGCCTCCCCAAAGGATCATTAGAGCAACGGGAAACATGCAACGGGTGTACATTGTGGAAGTACAAAAAATGCACCTTCAATGATCAAGACAACAAGGCACATGCATTCCTTGAAAGTATTCACTCTAATGTCTGTGGACCTTTCTCGACAACCTCCACTACCAAGAACATGTATTATGTTATATTTGTAGATGGTTTCTCATGGAAGTTTTGGATATACTTCATGCAAAATAAATACCATACATTCTCCAAATTTCTTGAATTTAAAGCACTTGTTGAGAAATAAACTGGCAAGAAAGTGAAGTCTCTCATGAGAAATAACAAAGGTGAGTATGTGTCTAATGAGTTTAAAATTTTTTGTGCAAAGAAAGGCATTCGATGGGAGTTGATAGCACCCCATAACCACAATAGAATGGGGTGACTGAGTGGAAGAACAAAATTATTGTGGGAGAAGCAAGGACGATGTTGCATGACCAAGGCCTACCACTGCACTTGTGGGTTGAAGCATGCAACACAACGATCTATTTGTAGAATAGGAGTCCTCACAGGATTATTGGCATGAGTACACCAAAGGAAGCTTTTTCAAGGAAGAAACTATATGTGTCACACTTCAAGATCTTTGGATCATCAATTTATTGTCATGTTTCCAAGGAAGCAAGGAAAAATCTAGAGTTGATCGTAGAATTAGGCATATTTGTGGGGTACACGGAAACACCTCACCACTATTGTGTGTACTTTCCACCCCTCAAGATGATAGTGGTCAGAAGGGATGTGAAATTTGATGAGGAAAAGGAAATGAGATGTTCTCTTGAGAGGGAGCTTCAGTTTCATCCTGATCAAGATATTTTGGCTCTAAAGGGAGAACCTTAGGAAGTTGTGGAGCAGCCAAAAGTAGAGGAGCAGAGAGTGGACAAATGCACCCAAGAAGAGACATCCACAGAAGGAAGGAAGCGAACCAGGGAAGCTAACATATTATTGCAGGATGCTAGAGAGAATATGGTAGAACCCACATCACAACACAGGCAGAGGAGGTCACGAGATCGGTACAATGGCTACATGGCTTTGATGAGTGAACTTGTAGAGACTAAGCCATCCTAATTCGAGGAAGTTGTAGAGAAAAAAATATGGGTTGATGTTATGGTAGAGGAATATGATTCCATTGTCAGAAACAATGTTTAGGGAGTTGTCCAAGACCAATAGACAAATTAGTGGTTTGTTCGAGATTTTTTTACAAGGTAAATCATGTAGCAGACGTAAGCATAGAGAAACACAAGGCCATATTTGTGGCCAAGGGGGAATTGACTATGAAGAGATATTTTCTCCAGTATCAAGGTACTCATCCATCAGATCAATTCTAGCACTGTTAGCACAAATGGGGTGGAAGATCCACCAGATGGATGTGAAGACAACATTCCTTAATGGAGTTATTGAGGAGAAGGTGTATATTTAGAATTGGAGGAGTTTGAGACCTTTGGCAAAGAGTCGCATGTGTGCATACTCAAGTGAGAGTTGTATGGACTCAAGCGAGTGTTGTATGGACTCAAGCAAACACCTTGTGCTTGGTACACTAGAATCGATAGCTATCTCACGGGTTTAGGCTTCACCAAAAGTGAAGTAGATGAAAACCTCTATCATATTTTGGTAGAAGGTAAAATATTGATTATGGTTTTATATGTTGACGACTTGATCCTTACTACTAATGAGTAGCTGATCATATCTTGCATGGAGGAACTTGCAAGAGAGTTTGAGATGGAGGACATGGGCCTCATGCACTACTTCCTTGGATTGGAAGTATGGAAAGGTGATGTGGAACTATTTGTCTCTCACGGAATGTATGCCAATGAGATACTTCAGAGGTTCTGCATGGATAGGTGAAAATTCATGGAGACTCCTCTAGTAGGAAATTGGAGGAAAGAGGATGCTACTTGATGTGAAGTAGTGGAGGCTACCATTTACAAGTGGCTTGTGGGTTCTCTTATGCATTTGGTGAACACACGACCATACGTGTGTTATGAAGCTTTTCAGATTAGTTAAGCAATGGTTAATCCAACCAAACTCTATTGGAAAGCAACGAAGCATGTGTTGAGATACCTCACAGAAACTACTCAATTTGGTCTTTGGTACATACGGATAGAGGGAGTGAAGCTACAAGGCTTGATAGATGTAGATTGGGTGAGGAGTCCAATAGACGGGGAGAACACTTAAGGAGGAATTTTCATTGTTGGGTCAACAACGGTTTCTTGATACACCAGGAAGCAGAGATCTGTGGTACTCAACTCAACAAAATCAGAGTACATGGCTGCAAGTCAAGCAACATGTGAGGGAATCTGGATGAGAAATTTTTTGTTGGGTTATTTGGTCAAATGATGGATCCTACTGTGATAATTAGATTTGTATCAAACTCTATGAGAATCCTGTATTTCATGATCAATCCAAGCATATTGATATGTGATATCACCATCTACGGGATTATGTGCAGAAGTAGATTATGTTGTTGCAGTACATTGTGATATAGGAACAAGATGTAGATATTTTGACAAAGGTTTTGTCAAGAGGAAAATTCGAGTTCCACGGGTGAAGGATAGGGGTGGTTGATAATCCCTTTCTTGTTGAGAGGGAGTGTTGAAAATTCATCAAGAAAATCTAGTTTTGAAGTTTCCTTGGTCAAACTAGATTAAAATTTGAATTTATATTTGAGTAGAATACATCGAGGTAGTTAACTGAGGTGACATGGCTATTGTCACTCAATTAACTTAGTAAATTCAAGTTGGGGAAGCTTGAGTTCAGCTCTACATGATTGATTTCTAATTTGTAGCAATATATTTTATTTAATTTGAATTATTGTTAGTTTAACTAATTCTAAACGTCTGAAGAACTAATGGAGGTCAAGTTGTGGAAGTGGAACTTCAACCAAACTCAGTGATCATCGAGTCAATTGATAAATCAAGCCAAAATAATTTTTTCATGCAGATAATTTGAGTTGCCCAGTTGAGATAGAAATTCCAAGGAAGTGTACTATCAGTTGTAGCATATTCACATGTGTACATGTGGTGCATGCAGTCAAATATTGACCTAAGGCTATTGGGCAATTCGTTGGTGTGAAATTCCTAAAAAATAGGGGAATTTTCCAAGGGAAAAACACAAGGAAATAGGAGCTTGGGAAGGCTTGAAATTGGCTAAATGTTGGGACAGGTTCAGTCAGGCAGGCATAGGGATAGACTATAGACTTGTAGGGTGTGCTCAGGCTTGAGCAAGCATTACATTTTTTCTCTATTTTCTGATTAATGTAATATAGATAGTAATGGGTTTTGAGCAATTTCTTTCCCCTAGATAAATCTCTGTGCATGTGTGATGTTTCCTTTTGCATGTCTATGATCCTTGTTTTAGATGGCGAATTAAATTCCACAGGTTAATAGAGTAGCTTCAAGTCTTGTGATTTAGCAAATTTCATGAGAAATATTGATTCTACACATTAATTTCTACAGTGGCATGAAAAGTGGCAGAATGATGACATGGAAAAGGATGTGGAAGTCACATGGAAAATGACTTGGTATAGTTTGATATTTGTGCCAAAATTTTGGTTTGACAAGGCTTTGCAGCATTAAATAACTTTGACACTTTTGGTAATTTTGGCATCCAAAGTCAAAAGGCCATCCGAGCATCCAGAGGTTGGATTGAGAAATTGTTTGGTAGAGGTAGAGAGGACTAGATCTTGGAGTACCAAATTAGGACCCATCACAAACCATAAGGTTCAATATAGTTATTCGATCATCCAGGTAGCTAGTGATGTAGCCTCATGGTGAAGGGGAGAAGGAACTAGATGTCATATATGTTGGATCTGAGACTTAGTGCATAGGTTTTATCTTCCTATCTCCTCATTTGGGGATATACTAGAGAAAGTGGGACAAGAACTGACTAGATGTCTTATTACACAAGATAAAGTTTTATAACATATAGATGTTAGATACTGGACTTTAAGGTTTAGCCCCAAATTCATCATGTTGTCATGTGGAGAAAAGATCCAAAATAAAAGGAGCTTAAGCACTCCAACACCATTGACAAATTCAAAGGTTGATAAGGTATTATGTGCTAATATAGTTAAGTGAGAATTTCCATTGGTCAAACCATAGACCTATACCCATGGTAAAGGAAGGATCTAAACCATAAATACAAAAATACTCGATAATTGTAGAGGTTATTGATGGTGTGGTGAAGAAATAAAAGATTAACAAAAAGATTAGATAATTAAAAGAAAAGAGAGAGAATGGCAAGAGGGTACATATGTAATAATATATTAATTAATGTGTGAGAAGGGTAATGTGGGTAATAGGAAAATGCATTTGCCAGAAATTGCAGTAGCCGGTACAGAGTTAAGAAAGGAAAAAACTAAAGAAGTGAACAACACTAATTTGGAATCAATGTTCTCGGTAGGTGGGTGCATACTAAATTTTGGGGATAGGTGTCTAAAACATGTCAAAGCCTGCAAAATTAGAAAGGGGATATGCATCTCCTACAAGTGGGTTCTTCCAAATACTGTAACTATTAGGTGGGTGCCTACAACAATCATTTAAAGAAAAGAAGAACTATTTGTAGTTTTCTCCCTTTATGGGTTTCCATATTAAATATTTGACATTCTATGTGTTCATTTAATTATGTGATGTTTTTCTGTTTATTCCATAAATGAATAAGAAATAAGAATTGAAGTGAAAGTTTATTTTGGGCAACAAGAATATGAATGTAGAAATTATGGTGTAGATTTGCAATTACTCATGAAGTTTTATTCAAAACCACAAGACACAAACCCACTCTACTGCTTTGTGGAAAGCAATTCACAATCTAGAACAAAAATTTCAAACATGCAATAAGAAATAACACACATGCAAACACTATTTTTCCTAGGGAAAGAAATCTGCTAAAAAGCCCAATGCTTGCTTGTATTAGTATGATGAATAGAGATGTATTACAATTGCTTTTCTCAACTGACCACAACCTACAAGTGAATAACCTATTTCTTTTCTCACTGAGAATATTTGACCCAAAATTATTCAATTTCTTCCTCCGCTTGAGCCCCTATTTCCTTACGCAATTCCTTGAGAAATTAGGCCCCTATTTTTTAGGAATTTCTCCAAAATGGATTGCACAATCCCTCGGGTTGATCATCAAGGTGCATGCAACACCTGTACATTCCGGAATAGTCTAGAACTGATGTTACGTTTCCTTAGAACCTCCACCTCAACTGGGTAACTCTAATTCTCTGCATGCACTAGATATTTTGGGTTGATTGATCAATTAACTAGATGATCATTGAGTTTGATTGAAGTCCCATTGCACAATTCACCTTTCCTCTAACATTTGGAACTAGTTTAACTGAAAACAACTTGAGGTAACTGATTTTGATTTCTACAAATTAGAAATCACGCATTATTAACTAAACTCTAACTCCTGCAACTCGATTTTACTGAGTAAACTAGATGACAGAAGCCATGTCACACAAGTTAACTAAATCCAAGTTGACAGATGATGTGGAAATTCAAATTTTCTCAATTTAATCAAGGAAAAATCAAATTGATAATTTCTTGCTACATTTTTCAACACTCCCTCTCAGGAAGAAAGGGAGTATCAACTACCCCTATCTTGCACCTGTGGAACTCGAACTTCCCTCTTGAAAAGGCCTTTATCAAAATTTCAGCATCTTATTCCTTTATTGGAATGTATTGAAGCAACATCATATGCCTCTACACACAGTCTCGTAAATGGTGATATCAGATATCTATATGCTTGGATCGATTGTGAAATATAGGATTCTCAGAGAGCTTAATGAAACTATGATTAAGACAGTAGATCATAGTTGGATCCATCATCTGACAAAACAATCCAACAAGTATCTTTCTCATCCAGATCACCTCATATGTTGCTTGACTTGCAACCATGTATTCTACTTCTGTCGAGCTAAGCACCACAAATATTTGCTTCATGCTTGTTGTAGTGTTTTCTTCTCAATGATGTACGAAAAGAACCCACTTAAGAATCATCGTGGATGACAAGCGATCTCAACAATAGAAATGACTACTAAACATTGTAGATCTGAAGCTATTGATAGAAACAAAACCTGCCAAAATCCTGATCTATGTTGCAATCATAGTTAAATAGTAAAGATGAAGAGTAATAACCCCAAAACATCCAATGGAAACGAGATTTGTAAAGAATGATTTTATTATAACACCTGTGAAGGGAACAAATGTATGATACTAGCCCCCCTCTATGGGATGGCTTCTTGGTAATCCTCAAATGCTTTCAGCTTCTATAGAGTCTATCTCCTCTATAATGCATAAACCCAGCAAAAATATGGTGTGTGACAATGAAAATAATGAGAGTTAGAAGAGTAAGTGCAACAATGAAAATAATCAAAAGTGAATAATGAATGGGAAACCCTCCTATTTATAACAAAATATTGAGTTATCCTCGAATAATGAGCAATAATAAAATATTAATGATCCCATTCTTTGAATTACCACTTGGAATGTTTTATTATATTTTTTTAGGAGGGAAAAAGTACTTAAACTTTTATTTAGAAATAATAAATAAATAAATGATTTATTTATTATCTCAATGAATTAGTTAAGGAATAATAAACAAATAAGGATTTATTTAATTATTCCAAAGGGATTTAGTCAAATTTAACAAATAATAATAATTAATTAGTGATTAATTAATTATTCTTAGAGAAAAATAAGATAAATAATGATTTATTTGTTTATTTTTCATGATTGAATCAAATTTGATAAGGAATAATAATAAAACAATGGTTAAATTAATTATTCCTAGAAGAAAATCAAATAAATAATGATTTATTTAATTATTCTTCATGGGTTTAACAATAAATTACTTAATAAATGTGGTTTATCAGGTAATTTCTCATAGTGAAAGCAATTTTACTATGGTAAAATTGGCTTTACATGGTATACTTTGATCCATCTAGTAAATTAGGCTAGATGATGAATTTTTTTGGTGATAACAAATTGCCCCCTGACGTACAAGTGTTAGGAGACAAATGTATGAATGAAGTACTTTGTAAAGACACAATCACTTAGACAACATAGGGGAGTCAAGGAGAAAGAGAGAGACTAATGAAGCTGAAGTTGAGAGAGGATAGTGACAGAGGGGGCAAGACTAATGCAAGTCTCATTTTTTTGTTGTGGTACTGGACCTCAATGAGGCGGGGGAGGCATACCCATACCCACCGAGATAACTTAGTACAAAAATAATGGTTCGCCCAGAAATATGAAACTGAGCAATAAAGTACATGTTGAATGGTACATGACACGTTGGCATAATAGAGCCAGAAAATAATACAATGTGTCCCATATACATAATGCACCTGGTAAAAACATGAGCCAAGACTGAATACAATAATATCTGAGTGCATGAGATACAAAGTCCCTTCCCTAAAAAAATGGGTGTAGGGAGGGTAGAACAACCAAAGAAGCCCTGTTGAACAAGGAGGGGCTCTGCAAAACTGAATGGATCATCTGGAGGAGACGTGCATGCTATGAACACTGTGATCGGTAGGAACCGAACCCATCAAATCTGCGGAACTACATTTGAGGCTGTAGCATAGTAGGTATGCATCTGGGCATGTGGGGGGATACCTGAAGGGCCACCCCCTCATGAGGTCTGAAACATCTCACACATACCCGGGAATCACTAGTACAATCTACTGCATCACTGACCATCAATTGTATGGATCACAAACATGAAACGACCAAGTCAAAGGGAAATAATGAGACCCTCTGCTCGATCCAAGGCGTTGAACAAGAATGGAAGCTGGAACCAAGATACACCACCCTCTAGGCCATTCTTATGGAATAAATGAGTTGATTTCGATAGAATAGGGCTTGCGATAGATGAGGAAATAAGGATCCTCAACTACAACACGAGGGAAAATATTAATGTGATTGATTGATTGACACCAAGGATAATGGGAATATGGGACTAAGGGAAAAACATACGATTACCCTTGTCAGAGCGTAAAGTGCATGGTTGACCTGGCAGCGACTGACTCAACTCCAGGGGGGTGGGGAGAGTATGACTCAAGGCCAAAATGGGCAACACAGGATGGGCAGTATGCACATATGGATGGAATATTGTGACATGAGATAATGGGACTTGAAATAGACTCCAAGGATGCAAGGGTGACTCATCATGGATGCTCTGAACAAGGGTGACTCGATGACGCTGCCACACAGACTAGGCCCGGTGGGGACCATGAAAACATGAGTAAATGATGGTTACTCACGACAACAATCGAAATATCATACGACAAGTATTTAGAGGAGGTGGACCTCAAAGTACAAGTGTCACTTTATGACAAAAGTCAATTTTGAGGGGTGATGAAGTGACCTTCTTGGAAAAATGGTTTCCTGGTGAAGTGTCAAATCATCTGAAACTAAGGAAGACCCATTATAGAGTTCGATGAGAGATTTCCAACGGTGTTGACGGCTTGTCAAACTGAGCTACGAAGATTGTAGTAGTTAAAGCCACCATCGGAATTGGGATCTATGACTTTCAGACAAGTGGCTTTACTTGTCTAAAGATGGCCTTAATGATTCTTGGAACGATGGTTCCTGATGAAGAATAAGGGGAGAGGAAAATGAGAATGAACTGCTAGAGGTGGTCTAGAATCATCCTCGCCCACTAAGTCAAACATGGGGACTATGGGGACATAGAGTAGAATATTTGAAGATATGGTATCAAACATCTATGATATTGTTGTGGCCACAACCACCACCCTATCAAAACCTGCCCTGGTAGCAATTTTGAATGGGTCCCCTAAAAGTTTGATCTTTCACCTCTCCAAATGATCTACATTATCCCAGGGATTTTAACTCTGTGCCGAGTCAAATCTTCAATTCCTAATGGTTAAGCCCCCCTTAATAAATCTCTGCCGCATGATTCATCTATAACCCTTTCTAGCCCTTCATTCATATCTTTCATCGGGACTTTTTCAACCCTCAAAACCCCCCATCGCACATTTATTTCTAGATCAATCCTTTGATAATAGAAAAGACTCTACAAACATGCATAACTCACCCTTTTCGCTTATCACAGTCAACACTGCGCACCACTATACACCAGACCCAACGGCATTGTTAACCATAACACATATATATTTTGGTCCGAAGCCCCATCGCATATCACAATCGGGGGGGTCCAAGGCTTGTATATAAGGCGCACTGCGATCTACTAGACCCGCCGGGATCATTAACCACAATATATATTTCGGGTCTGGAGCCCATTGCATATTGCGATCACGCTTCAATGAAACCCAAGTTCCATTCACTCGCCATTGAAACATTGCGATGCAATATAGCATACCCGTCGGTAGTATTAACCACAATATATACATTTTCGGGTCCGCTTCCCCCAATCGCACGTCGCAATCGGCGGAGCCTGGGGCTTATGCAATATGCGAAGGGGTGATGACCGGACCCAGCGATAATTATACGCCCAGGTGCATAATATTTGAAGTCTGGCCTTATGGTCTAGCCGTGGGTTTTCCCATGTTTTCCCATGTATTTCGATAAAGTGCTGAGGTCCGTGTTTTCATAGGGAAGTCTTATATTGTGGACCCGCTGGCATTATTAACACAGCACATATATATTTCGGGTCCGGCCTGTCACAAAGCGCAATCGGCAGAGCCCAAATCTTAAACATAAGGTGCAATGTGATATGGCAGACCTAATGATAATTATACACATGGGTGTATAAGGTTTGAAGTCCGGCCTTATGGTCGGTCATGGGTTTTCCCATGTATTCCTATGTATTTCGCTAAAATGGTGTGGTCTGGGTTTTCAAAGGAAAATCTTGTAAAATGAATGGCCTGCATTTGAAGCATTGTTAAGGCAATCCTCGAGTAAAAATGAATATTAGGAGCAACGAGAATATGTGTCACAGCAGGCTTGGTGGTTTGATAATTATAGTTGCTATGCCTTGCAAGATTAAACAGAAATTGTGGTTGAATGCAAAGTTTGTTTGTGATCATGTTTTCATGTTTCATAATCATAAAACTAATGTTAATTATCTCTGTAGGGGAGGAGTAAAGGATGCATGAGTGGATCCAGAGAGTTCATATATGCAGATGTGTTCCGTTTAAAGATCTGGCCTTAGGCGTTCTCGGTCGGGTTTCCACGTGTTGCCTGTGTATTTCGAAAGTGAAATTGTCCTAGGTTTCATCATGAAGAGATGACATACAGTCATCCTCTTCTAATCAACATCTATTCATTTCCCCAGGAAATGAAGTGCTCCAGTAGATATGCCTTCTATGTGTTAGTGGTTACACCGACTATTTTATGTTTGTATATTTTGATTTGTATATTGAAAAGAGGGGGGAGGTGAAAAGTTAAGGGAAGACTGAGGGTCATTTCCTTCGGCATAAATATTACCTCCGAAGATGAGGGGAGGACTTTTTTTTGGGCAGAACAGCTTTTGATTTATTGTCAATAAAGAAGATTGTTTGGGTCAAGAAGGATCCTTTTGTTTCATATTTATTTTTCTCTGCTTTCATGTGTTTAGAATCAGAGTGTTGTTACTGGCATAAAGATAAATGTGTTTTTCTTTGTGCATATTGATAACATACAATTCATGGTTATTCCTGGTTATTCAAATATAATTCAATAGCAAGCTTAACTCATGAAAGGTTGTTGATTCGAAACTTTGTTGAGGATCAGTTGCAAGTGTTATTTGTATGGAAAGGAATGTGTATTCCTATATAAGTAATTGGATTGAAATTAGGATTTAATACAACCTTGTTCTTATGTGAACCAGTAATTGATTCATTTGGACTTGGAATCTATATATGATGTTTAACCTCTTTTGTTATGCTCCTGCAGGATAGATTAGGATAGTTAGGACTAGCTTAAGTAGTGAGAAGTAGTGTAGATAGGATTTGATACATATAGGTTAGTTGTTTCTTTTGTTGATTTAATTGAAGTCTTCCTCCAGGAAGCAATCTCTCAACACCTTTAATAGTTTACGGGATCCTTTAAAACCCGTTAGAGGTAGCCACCCCAAACGAAAGAAAATCTAATTGGGGTATGTGACCGGGTTAGTTCCCCTTGTTTGTATAGTGAAAATTCGCCATGTCAGCAGATATGCGATGTGCATATGGCTCACCGGAGAGGCCGATAGGATGAACTATCCAAGGAATGGGAGGATAATCGACCATATGTATATCCAGTGGGATCTAGGTTGAGACTTTAACTGAGAAGATGGCCAGGGAAAAACCATCATGAATCCAAGCATGGGATATTGTCCACAAACATATGTGATGGAGGGGACTAATCTGATATGCAAAGGTGAGAATGATGCCCCCTAGCAGGAGGAGTTTGTGGAGTGCCATTGTGTTTTGAGTGCTCGAAAAAGGGATTCAAGCATCTCAGCCCAACTTGGAACGAGATCCTCCAAAGGAGATGTAGGGGCCTATGTGCCCCCCAGTATGTTATGGGTGTACTGGATGTATTTAGAGTTAAGGGCTCCAAACACTTAGATGATACATAATAGGATTATGCATTTTAATATGACTATGATGGTTCACCATTTATTTTGTTTATGGTTGTCTTCTATGGTATACATGCGATAAATGCCAATCTAGAATGTTGTTTGAAATGGTATCTACATTGTCGTTTTGGGCTCTAGGCACATGACTGAAAGTAATGGCTTCAAATTCATGTACCAATAGCTTCACTCGTAAATATTTTCTAAATAGGACTTGATTATGCACATGATATACACCATTCAATTGCATGACAAGTAGCAAGGAATCTAAACGAACATGAAGATGAAGGATGTGATGAGCGAGGGCATCGACTAACAAACCTATCCCTGCATCATATTCAGCGTTATTATCGGTGGAAAATCCAATGCAAACACCATTTGAAAGGACTAACGTATGCAAGGGGGTAAAAATGGCCCAGGCTACCGAGGCTAGATTCTGGGAGAAGCGACTTTGCACCATCGGCATGACCGATATACGGTGTGGATGATGGATCCATCTAAAATGTGTAAAAGACAACTGATGAGATGATGCAATCTACCTAACTTGATGGTAGAAAGAAAGACTGTTGGCATTATGATACAGGTGTTGTCCTTGATGGCAACTCACTCAAAGGTATGATACAGGTGATGGCAACTTAATCAGATGACAAATCTAGTGCAATAGGTCAAAAGAAAGGTATACGTGGGTTAGACTTGATGAAAGCGCGTATACACGTGGTTGAGCGGAGAAAAATGTGCATATACGTACACACGCAAGTTCACAGAAGTAAATGCGCGTACATGTTGGAAAATGAAGTTTTGGGTCCGTGGTATTTAAACATATGGTTTTGGTCCTTGGTATTGCGTCCGAAGTGTTGAACCTAGGTATTGGGTCCAAGGTATTGTTTCTACATGGTTTTGGACCATGGTATTGAGAGAAGCCTAAACCTATATAAGGAGAAGATCATTAGGCCAAGGAGAGAGCGAGAATGTGATGAATATCTGATGAAGTGGGAGATCTAGTATGTTGGTTATGAGTTAGTGATGCTTAGCTTGATATGAATCAAGGATGCACCTATGCGGATGATGATGGATGATGGATCAGGATAATAAGGCTTGGAAGGTGTATGATTATATGGTTTGATTATGGATATACTAGATCTAAATTATTGACGCATGTTTATTCTGTAAATGTTATGTTCTGATGTCTGAAATAGCTGCAAAGTTTTAAGTTAGAGTTTGCAGATCTGTACGTGGGTTGTCTTTGGTAAAAGCGCGTATACACGCAGGTTGGGTTCGTCCAAGTAGCGTATATAGTATGAAGTATGATATTTGAAGATGTAGTTGGATCTGGTTGTTGTTGCAGAGTTACATTGTCTGTTCTGTGTTCTGGTCACTGTGTTGTTGACAGGGTTTCAGTATTGGGTGATTCAGAGATTGATGATGCAGGTGTAGTTTTATGGATCCAGTATGAAATGTATGAAACGTGGTCGCTGGATGATCATAAAGTTCAGCAGGCAGGCACCTACGTACTGGTAAACATATCAGCCAGTACAAGAGCCAGGGGGTTGTAGCTCCCTTCCAGGAATAGCTGGAAAATGAGTGAAGGTTGCAGCCTTTAGTAGGCCAGCACTTACGTACTAGTAAATGGATCGGCTAGTACAAGAGCTAAGAGGGTTGTAGCCCTTTGCAGGTTGCAGCCTCCGTACTGGTAAAGGACTGCGCCAATACATTGTAAAAGAAGTTTCTAATTGAAAGGAAGATAGAAACAAATTGCAGCAGGTGGTTTTCACCCACATTGGGTTTCCACCTTATATCATGGTGTTCATGTGTGCTCTTTATGTGTGATGATATGTTATGTTTACTGTTCATATGGTTAATAACGTTCTGATGCATTCACTGAAGATGAACTAACTAAATCATAAAGTTTACTGGATGTACGCTAGTTGCTTTTAACACAGTCGAGTATATACGCGGATATCCTTAATTGAAGTAGCGTATATGAATCAGAATATGAAAATGAAAAAGTATCTGATTAAATACTGATTCACCCCCCCCCCCCCCCTCTCAGTATTATTTCCAACAATTGGTATCAGAGCAGGTCCTTTGGTAGAAGCTTGATCACTTGAAGGAGATCCGTAGAACAATGGGAAAGAAAGCGCGTCAAAAGAAGAAGACAGCTCAAAGGAATAATGACAGCCTGCTATTGAGTGGAAGCAAGTATTCAGATCCTGAATCACCTCAGATTGAAGATGGACAAGCAAATGAAGCATCAGACAAAATCATAGATCAACAAGATCTACCTAGCAAAAGGGAGAGTGCCCTCAAAGAAGAAATTATCAGCTTAAAAGCTCAGCTGGAATGTGCCTCCAGAGTACGACAAATGCTGCAGGTGCTAAATGAAGAGCAAGAAAATGAGATTCTCAAACTAAGGCAACAAGTGGAAGAAGGAAGAAAGTCTGAAGAAACTTTGACGAAGCAATGTTTGGAAAAGGAAGAACAACATCAAGTTGAGGTAAATATCTTGAAAGGTAAATTAGAAGAAAAAGATAAACTATTACGATTTCAAGATAGTACTAAGATCTTGGATGATATTATTAGTAGTCAAAGGTTGCCTGCTATCAAAACTGGTCTTGGTTTTTATGAATCTGCTAAAGGTGAATCTAGCTCACAAGGTGAGGCAAGGAACTCTAATGAGAAATCAAAAATGATCAACAAGGAGATGAGAAGACAACCTCATCAATAGCCAAGGAAAGGAATTCCTCAAAGAAAATTCTTTGCTCCTAACTTTGGAAGTGATAGACGATTATTTCCTCCAATGAATAATATTGAATGTCATGTATGTCATAATCTTGGACATGTTGCAGCCAGATGCAGAAGTAGAATGGTTCAAGACCGTCAAACAGAAAGATCATCACGTTCCAGGTACTTTAAGGGATATTGTTTTGCTTGTAATATGTTTGGTCACAAAGCTGCTGATTGCTACAGAAGGAATATGAAACATGTAATATGTTATGCATGTAACAAGTTGGGACACATAGTGAAAGAATGTAGGAGAAGATTGTGGACACCAAACCAAAAAACACCATCACAGTTAAAGATATGGAAGAAAAAGGAAGTACAACCAGAAAGATGTGGCATAGCAGTATACACAAACATGACACACTCAGAGGGAGTTGAAAATGTGGAACCTCTGTGTTCTAAATCTAATACGCTTGTTTCATGAATACAAGTCGCGTATATACCCGAGTTATATGATGCACAGTCGCGTATATGATGTTCTGAAGAAAAGCAGCAGTATAGAAGTCTGACATGTTTCAGTCACTATTTTGATGATGGCATGGCATAGGTTCAGGGTGAGCACATACTTCAAATAATGCATTGTTGGCATTATGGTTAGAAGTCTTTGGTGATGATGCTTATTGACATATCTTGCTTGACCAAAAGAATGGATTGCAGGTTACAGGTTTGGATGCTGGATGTTTATAATGTAGATCATATGGTGTATGATAGTTGTTGATAACTATCATGGTCTTGTTTAGGTCCTTGGTCTTTGTGAGTCATATGATGTATTTTGTTACCCCACTATGCATGGGATGGATGATGTAATGAGTCATGTATAAACATTTGGTATATCCCCACTTGGTTGGGTGGATGAGTCAAAAATGATGTATGTATAGAGTCATGTTATGCTTTTGCAGACCTTGCATGTGCTCAGGGGGAGCATGGACGGATTAGTACATCTTGGCATATACAAAGGGGGAGCTCAATCAGAAACTTTAGCATGTACTCAGGGGGAGTATGGACAGCAGAATGTATATCAAAGAAGAGAATATCTTGGTCTGCCCTTTGCCCTTGATGTCAAAGGGGGAGAGTGACTTGGTGTAGTGGTTGCCATCAAGTCCAAAGGGGGAGATTGTTGGCATTATGATACAGGTGTTGTCCTTGATGGCAACTCACTCAGAGGTATGATACAGGTGATGGAAACTTAATCAAATGGAAAATCTAGTGCAGTAGGTCAAAAGAAAGGTATACGCAGGTTAGACTTGATGAAAGCGCGTATACACGCGGTTGAGCGGAGCAAAATGCGCGTATATGTACACACGCAAGTTCACAAAAGTAAATGTGCGTACATGTTGGAAAATGAAGTTTTGGGTCTGTGGTATTTAGACCTATGGTTTTGGTCCTTGGTATTGTGTCCGAAGTGTTGAACCCAGGTATTGGGTCCAAGGTATTGTTTCTACATGGTTTTGGACCATGGTATTGAGAGAAGCCTAAACCTATATAAGGAGAAGATCATTAGGCCAAGGAGAGAGTGAGAATGTGATGAATATTTGATGAAGTGGGAGATCTAGTATGCTGGTTATGAGTTAGTGATGCTTAGCTTGATCTGAATCAAGGATGCACCTATGCGGATGATGATGGATGATGGATCAGGATATTAAGGCTTGGAAGGTGTATGATTATATGGTTTGATTATGGATATACTAGATCTAAATTATTGATGCATGTTTATTCTGTAAATGTTATATTCTGATGTCTGAAATAGCTGCAAAGTTTTAAGTTATAGTTTGCAGATCTGTACGCGGGTTGTCTTTGGTAAAAGCGTGTATACACACAGGTTGGGTTCGTCCAAGTAGCGTATATAGTATGAAGTATGATATTTGAAGATGCAGTTGGATCTGGTTGTTGTTGCAGAGTTATGTTGTCTGTCCTGTGTTTTGGTTACTGTGTTGTTGATAGGATTTCAGTATTGGGTGATTCAGAGATTGATGATGCAGGTGTAGTTTTATGGATCCAGTATGAAAATGTATGAAACGTGGTCCCTGGAAGATCGTAAAGTTTAGTAGGCAGGCACCTACGTACTGGTTAACATATCGGCCAGTACAAGAGCCAAGGGGTTGTAGCTCCCTTCCAGGAGCAGCTGGAAAACGAGTGCAGGTTGGAGCCTTCAGTAGGCCAGCGCCTACGTACTAGTAAATGGATCGGCTAGTACAAGAGCTAAGAGGGTTGTAGCCCTCTCCAGGTTGCAGCCTGCGGGTAAAGGACTGCACCAGTACATTGTAAAAGAAGTTTCTAATTGAAAGGAAGATAGAAACAAATTGCAGCAGGTGGTTTTCACCCACATTGGGTTTCCACCTTATATCATGGTGTTCATGTGTGCTCTTTATGTGTGATGATCTATTGTGTTTACTGTTCATATGGTTAATAACGTTCTGATGCATTCACTGAAGATGAACTAACTAAATCATAAAGTTTACTAGATGTACACTAGTTGCTTTTAACACAGTTGCGTATATACGCGGATATCCTTAATTGAAGTAGCGTATATGAATCAGAATATGAAAATGAAAAAGTATCTGATTTGCTAATACTGATTCACCCCCCCCCTCTTAGTATTATTTCCAACAAAGACATGCAAATCAAAGGGATGTGCTATGACTGAAATTTCTTGAGGTAGAGCACATTGAGAGAATTAGGAAGGAAATGGCCTTCAAAATCCTTTAAAGAAATGCCCCCTTACTTAAGGGTATGGGTAATCAAAGGTATACATAGCTTCCATGGTGTCCTCATCAGGCTGGGAGATGGGCGGATGGGAGGAAGACTAACTACATGACATGATGGAATTACCTAGTGCATCAACCTGAGAATGAAGGTTCACATATGCATCATATGGAATGGTAGATGACGAGCTAGTAGATGGAGGATCTACAAATGTTGAGTCCTGGGATTCTATAAAAAGAGGTTCAATAGAAGCACGTTCAGAAACCTTCGAATGGTTTGTCTGCGAGGAACTCAAGGATGAAGACAGGTAAAGGATATGGACCGTGGTGTCCATCATCTCGACATTGGGGGGAGGGATCACAATAGTGGGGCTAGAGTCTCCATGTTCTGGTTGACTACTGGTACCAAAATCCACTCTGCGAATCGCCCCAAGGCAATCGTGGAAATCATCGAGAGGAGGGAAACAATGGGAATAATGACCATGATGGTCACACACAGCACAAGGGTGGTTTGTGCACATCGTTTTGAGTTTCTTAGGTGGGATCGGTAAGTTAACATAAACTTCCGGGATTTTTGACTTGGGGAATGCTTCATGAACCAAAGGTTTAAATTGAGGAAGTTCGGGACAATTTTTGGTGGTGTGCCCAACAACCTTACACAAAGCGTGCGGGGGTTTCATCTTTGAGGCCTTAGGGGCTGGAGGAGCTTGGGGAGCCTTGTCCATAGGTTCTTTCCTCTTTGCTTTACCCCCCTGTCCAGATGCTTTTGCAACAGGAATGGGTTCCTGTTGAGGTTGCAGTGGAACAGAAGCAGGGGCAGGGGTCGTAGGGACCAGTTGAACTAGGGTCAAAACATGATATGGTCATAGATGACCAGGCAGAGTGCCTGCTAGGGGATCAATGTACCATATTGGGATCCCCAAAGTCAAATTAGGAAGGACCAGTGAAGCCATGATAGGGACAGAAAATTTTCCCAGAGGAGGAAACAAAAAAGGTATCTGTCCTATAGGGAAATGTCTCGGTGGAACAACTCCTGGATGGTTAAGGCCTAGAGAAGCAGTTCCTAGTGGGAACATAGGATAGGCACCCACAAACAGAGGAGGTATTGGGTGGGTGGTTCCAGATGACTCGGTTGAGATGGTAACAATAGAGTGCTGAGGAGATGGCTGTTGATCAAATGTATTGACCTCATCAGAATCCATCATGAGGATCTAGTAGTCACCGGGACTAGAAGGTTGGGGGAGATGGGTTGCCTGACCTGGCTGAGATTGAGCAGCAATAAATCCTTGTTGAGGGAAAGGATTTGTGAGCACGGCCGGTTGAGATGGCGCAGGATTCTGAGGCGATTGTTGACCTCGAGAAGCTACTTGAGCTTTCCACATTTGGTGCATCTAGGGTAAAAGAGGACACTCATGTGTATAGTGGCCATGTACACCACAACATGCACAAGGTTTATTCATACGAATAGCCTTGTTCTGCTTGGGTTGGTCGTGTTGTTTTTGGTTGTTGGTGTTAGGCTCATTCCCCTGGGGTTCACTAGGTTGTTTACCTTGGTTACCCTAGTTACCCTTGTTACCCTTCCCCTTATTCTTTTTCTTCGAATTTGGGGGATTGGTATCACTCTAATGCGCAAACACATGACCCTGAGGGGGTGGTGGCTACTAGGGTTGAGGATGCATGGGAGGTTGCGGCACTAATGCTTGAGGGGCTGGAGCTCCAGGTTATTCATAAGAAGGAGCAACAATTTGGTAGACAAGTTAGGGCCATGGAAACATGTTGCTAGCAAGAGGGGCATAAATGTTGGAGGAACTGGTGCCCCCCTATGGGTAGCCATAAATTTGCTGAGAATATGTCGAAGAGTGTGAAATGGATCCAACGATACTATCGGCGGCATCGAATGCCCCTGGTGCATTAGAACTGCAAGGACGAGGGAGGTCTGGAATAACAGTATAGACATAACCTGATTGAGCATAAATCAGATCATATCTCAAAGCAGTCTGGATAGATTCTTCTTCATTCAGAGGAAAATGGGACGTGACATCTTTCCCGATGGGGGATAAATTGCTCTTGAGAAACCAATCTAGATAAAAACAACCTTCAAAAGGTGGGGCACAACATGTGCTCCTCCTTTGATGCCACTCTTGAACATGGTCAAAAAGGCGAGTAGTGAAGGATTGACGGAATGTGGTCAAAAGTTCAGTACCAGTGTCATACCAGAGAGGTAACTAGAAATAGGACAAGAACGCTTTAGCAAGTGTCACGGAAATGGAATGAGAGGCGTTGGGCTAGTCTACATACCATTTTGCAGCATCTCCAGCAATCGTGCGTGATAACAATGTTGTACCAGGAAACCACTGCGGACCCAACACTAAAATTCCACTTGATGTACTCTTTCAGTCTATGTACTCCCCGCCAAGTCTGCATGTGTGAAGCCACACAACTTCACTCCCTTTGTCCGTTTGTACCATAGCCCAAACTTGGTAGTTCCTTTATTGTACCATAAAACGTGCTTAGCTACCTTCCAAAATAATTTGGTTGGCCTAGCCATAGCTTGACTCAGCTGGTTGACTGCATAGTAGATATATGGTCATGTGTTCACAAGTTACATCAATGAACCCACTAGCTACCGATAAATGGTAGCATCAACTTCTTCACTTGAAGTGGCATCCTCTTTCCTCTAGTTGGTTGCTAGAGGTGTCTCCATGGGTTTGCAACTCCCCATGAGGAACCTTTGTAGTATCTCATTTGCATGCTTTCCTTGAGAGACAAATAATTCCCCATCACCTTTTCATACTTCCAACCCAAGGTCCATAGTGCATGAGACCCATCATGTCCTTCATTTCAAACTCCCTTGCAAGGTCCTCCTTGCAAGATCTGATCAGCTGCTTATCACCAGTTAAAATCAAATCATCAACATATAAGCAATTTTGCCTTCTACCAAGATATGATAGAGGTTTGCATCTGCTTCAATTTTGGTGAAGCCCAAACTAGTGAGATAGCTATCGATCATGGTCTACCAAGCATGTGGTGTTTGTTTGAGACTGTACAATTCTCGCTTGAGTCCTTCACACATAAAACTCTCAATAAAATTTCTCAAAACCTTTTGGTTGATTGATGTACACCTCCTCCTCAACAAATCCAATGAGGAATGTTGTTTTTACATCCATTTTTTGGATCTTCCACCCCATCTATGTAGCCAGTGTAAGAATTGATCTAATGGATGAGTACCTTGCTACAAGAGCAAAGGTCTCCTCATAGTCAATTCCCTCAACTTGAGAGTATGCCTTGGCCACAAATATAGTCTTGTACTTCTTTATGCTTCTGTCTATTGCATGCTTGACCTTGAAGGCCCATCTCAAACCCACAGTTGATTTATCTACTAGTCTTGGGACCACTTCCCAAATTCTATTCTTTACAATGGATTTGTATTCCTCCACCATTGCATCAACCCACAGAGGTTTATCTACTGATTCCTCAAAAGAGGATGGCTCAGTCTCTATAAGCTCAATCGTTAGAGCCATCTAAACAGTGTACCGATCATGTGACCTTCTCTTTTTTCACTAATTTGAAGGAGCACCCACATTCTCCCTCACATCTTGCATAAGCCTTCAACTTCCTTGGTTCTTTTCATACCTTCTCTAGATGGTTCTGCTTGAGTGGTTGTCTCCACTCTCTGCTCCTCAATTTGTGGATGCTCCACAACTTCCTGAGATTCCTCCTTTGGATCTAAAAGCTCCTCTTCTAGTGGGATTTAAAGCTCCCTCTCAAGAGAGCACCCCATGGATTGCTCCTCATCAAACTTTACATGCCTTCACACAACTGTCATTTTGAGGGATGACAAGTACACACGATAGTTGGGTGGAGTTTTTGTGTAACCCACAAATACCCCCAATTTTGTTGTTAGTTATATATTCTTCCTTGATTATTTGGAGACATGGCAGTGAACAAAGGCTCCAAAAATCTGGAAGTGCAACACATTCGACTTCCTCCTCGAGAAAGCCTCCGCTAGTGTAATTGTGTCAAGAATGTGATGAGGAAATTAGTTTTTCAAATAGACTATCGTGTTGCATGCCTCAACCCACAAGTTCAAAGGTAGGCCTTGGTCATCCAATGTCACCCTCATTGCTCCCACAATGCTATGGTTCTTTTTCTCAGCCACCCCATTCTACTGTGGGTTGTGGGGTGTTGTCAACTCTCATCGAATGCCTTCTTTTGCACAAAATTTTTAAATTCATTCAACATGTACTCACCTCCATTATCTCTCCTTAGAGCCTTCACCTTATTTCCAGTTTCTTTCTCAACCAGTGCCTTGAATTATATGAACTTGGAGAATGTCTCATATTTCTTCCACATGAAGAAGATCCAACACTTTCGCGAGAAGTCATCAATAAAAATGACAAAATATTTGTGTTTGGAAGTGGAGGCTATCAAGAAAGGTCGATAGACATCAGAGTGGATAATTTCCAAGATTGCATGTGATTTTCTATCTCAGTCATGGAATGTGCATTTTGTGTACTTCCCCAAAGTACATCCTTTGCATTCATCCTGATGCTCAAGTGCTCCTTTGGGGAGCCCTGTGGTTATTTGTTGCATAATATTTAAGGAGCTATGATGCAAATGGCAAAGTCTTATGTGCCAAAGTTCATTGAGATCATGACTTTTCACTTTCTCCACCTTAGTTCTTAATGCAACATAATCTTCCACATCTATCTTATACATGTTCTTCACACGAAGCCCGATTTGCTTCACTTGTCCCATGGCTATGTGTCTCAGGAATGCCTTTCCTTTGTTGAAGATCACATCATAACCATTTCTTCCAAAATTACAACAAGGACAAGATTTTTGTTTAGGCATGTAGGAATTTACAGAGTAAGTTCCTCAGATAGAACACCAGAGGATATCGCTCATAAACAAATCACAGATCAATACACCAGTATTCTTGACGTGGTTAAAACCCTCAAAGAGGGAAATAGTCCATGGCCTGAGCCAATGCGGCCACTTCAAACAATTTATTAATAAAAGAATGAAAATTTACATAAGCTTCTCTCATGAACAGTCACCTTACAAATGACCCTCCATGCTCTTTCAGTGGAGATCATGAACCAATCAGGTGTTAATCCACGGATCAAGTGTCGGTAAAACTGAGGAGAGAATGAACCGTCAGATCACTTCATGTCTAAAACATATTGTGACCATCAGATTGTAAGTTACAAAAGTACATAGTAATGAAACACACTTTACCTAACTCTATACTAGACCAAGTTATACTTAACTATTTCTTATGTGTCGGAATATCCTAACATCCCCCCTTAAGAACAACTTGAGATAGGATTGAAAAATGAACAAATATGACACAATAGGTGAGGGAAGGATGCATTAGAGCCTATCTCCCCTTAGTGACAACTTCCTGAACTCCAACCATAAATCGAAGTTTAGTAAACTTCACCTCTGTGAGAGCATTTGTAAAGATGTCTACAACTTGATCATTAGTTGAACAATATTACACTTCAATAACATGGTCATGAATGAGCTTTCTGATGAAGTGCATGTGTCGTTCAATGTGTTTGATGCATTGATGTTGGACTAGATCTTTGCATAGTTGAATGGCACTTTGATTATCACACCAAAGTGTAGTCGGATGCTGCTGTTGAAAGCCAAACTCTGACAGGATTTGACGAAGCCATAGGGCTTCCTTACTAGCTTCTATGGTGCCACGATACTCTACTTCTACTGAAGAAATAGAAATGGTACTTTGTTTCTTGAAGGCCCATGTAATAGGTCCATAACCAAGAGTGAAGACATAACCTGCAGTAGACTTTCGATCATCAGGGTCACCAGCCCAATCGGAATCAGTGAAACCAACCAATAGAGGAGATGCTTCTGCACTATAATGAATCCCAAACCGAATTGTACCTCGAACATAACGACATATTCTTTTAACTGCTTTCCAATGACTTTCATGTGAATTTTGCATAAACCGAGAAATAAGGCCAACAACAAAGGAAAGGTAAGGATGAGTATGGGTCAGATACAAAACTTTTCCTACAAGATGGTGGTATAAGGTAGAATCAACTTTAGGGGAAGTACAAGTGACTGAAATTTTGGCTCCAGACTGAAAGGGAGAAGGGGATGGCTTGCAGTCTTCCATGTGAAAGTGGCATAGAAGATCACAGGCATACTTGGACTGGGAAAGGGAAATACCTTCCTTGGATTGCAAGACTTGAAGACCAAGAAAATAATGCAAGTGTCCTAAGTCTGTCATTTCAAACTACTTTTTAAGGTTGGACTTAACAGGGTTTATAAGGTTGGAATCACTACCAGTTAGGATAAGATCATCAACATAAAGAACAAGAATGATAAGAGACTTACCCACTTTCTTAGTGTAGACAGTATTGTCAGAATGAAACCTAGAAAAGCCAGTATCTAAAAGAAAGCTATCCATTTTGGCATACCAAACCCGAGGGGCTTGCATGAGACCATAAAGGGATTTCTTAAGCCGACATACAAGGCTGGAGTCTCTTTTTATAAATCCAGGAGGTTGTTCCATATAGATTTCTTCATGCAAGTCCCCATGCAAGAAGGAAGATTTAACATCCATCTAATGGACTTCCCATTTGAAAGAGGCAACAAGGGAAAGAACAAGGCAGATAGAGTTCATTTTGGAAACAGGGGAGAAGGTTTCAGTATAGTCAATGCCTTCAACTTGTGAAAAATCCTTAGCAACAAGACGAAATTTATGTTTAGCAATTTTTCCATTTGGTCCAAACTTGGTTCTGTAAACCCATTTGCATCTAACAATTTTTCATCCCTTTGGAAGAGGAACAAGATCCCATGTATCATTTGCCAATAATGAATGATATTCTTCATTCATAGCTAAATCCCAATCTGGATGGCCTAAAGCTTCTGCAAAGGTGTCAGGATCATAATTCACTGAAGCTTGAGCCAGTAAAGAAGAGGCTCTATCGAACTAAGAATGTGTACGTCGTTGATCTGTAGGATCACTTGCAAGAGCACCTGCTGCATCCCGAGTAGCATGAACCCATTTTGGAAGCTAAGGATCTAAAGGACGATCCTGAGAAGGTGGGGGAGGATTGTCATCCTCGTTGTCATCATCTGAAGAAGAAATATTTTTAGAAGTAGAAGTGATAGAGAGAGGTGGCACATCCGTCGAACTAGGCTCGTAGGGCGATATATTTTCGGCAAACTTTACATCTCTTCTAATGATAACATTTTTGGACTTAAATGGAATAACTCTATATCCTTTGACATCTTCAGAATATCCAACAAAAATGCATTTTTCACTCTTAGGTTCTAAGGCTTTATGTTTCTCATCTAGAATATGGACCCATGATTCACTTCCAAAAACACGAAAGTGACTTACATCTGGTTTAATTGAGCTCCATGCTTCTTCTGGAGTGATATTATTTAAAACCTTAGGAAGAGTGTGATTTACTATGTAATTTTCACAGTTAATTTCTTCTGCCCAAAAATTAAGACTAAGTCCTTTAGATTGAAGCATACAATTAGCCATTTCCTTTAAGGTGTGATTCTTCCTTTCAGCTACACCATTTTTTCGTGGAGTATATGGAATAGTATGTTACATTTGAATTCCATGCTCAGTGAAAAAGTTGACGAATTTGTTGCTAACATATTCTCCTCCATTATTAGATCTTAGCTTAAGAATTTGATGTCCAGATTGTTTCTCAACAAAGGCCTTAAAGGCCAAGAACATGTTAAATACTTCACTCTTGAGTTTTAATAAGTATACCCAAGTGCGTCTGGAGAAATCATCAATGAAAGTTAAGAAATAATTGTAGCCAGAGAATGAAACAACTGGAAGTGGACCACATAAATCACTATGAACAAGCTGTAAAGGGGCTGAGGCATGCCAAGAGGCACGTTTTTCAAAACTATCTCGATGATGTTTTCTGAGTGCACATCCGAGACAAACATCATCTCTGCAAGATACCATAGGAAGACTTGTCACCATATTTTTTTTACATATATTTTTAAGGGAGCGATAGTTTAAGTGACCAAATCGCTCATGCCAAATCTTGCTCACTTCATCATTATGAGCAACAAATACCGAGGGAAGATTTGATGACCCAAATTTGCTAAACTTATACAACCTTGTAGAATCATCAGCAATGCCAATAGCTAAAATATGTTTAGGATCTCTTAAGTCCTTAATTACAACATCGTGAGGTGAAAATTCAATGGTTTTACCTTCACCTGAATGAGTTATCTGGTATACAGATAGAAGGTTGTAGGATAAGGTTGGAACACATAATACATCATTAAATTGACCACTGTCTAGATGAATAGTTCCAGTCCCTACAACACTAAGAGATCTCTCATCACCAACATATATATTTTTGGTGTTACAATCATTTAAAGAAGAAAACATGACTTTGTTTTTTTCCATGTGATAAGAAGCTTCAGAATCAATGAGCCACTCATGAGAATGAGAAGAAGAAGATACATTTAGTGCATAACCAGATCGAGATGTTTGACAACCACACGTAGAAAGTGTTATTCCTCAAGATGAAGTTGAAGTTGAAGAGTGCTCCAAATGGATGTTATGCTTCTTCATTGCGTCTTCCAAGGCTTCCATCTTCTTAAAGCATTTAGATTCTAAAAAGTTGCAAAGTCTATCAGTCTTCTTCCCTTTGTTTTTATTTGCCTTATCATTTTGTTGAATTGATTTTTCATTTTGAGACTGAAATTGCTTAGGACCCTTGTTTGGTTTAGGATCATTCCTTTTAGGATACTGCTTCTTAAGATTCTTTGAATTTGGTTGTTGTTGGGCAGCTAAGGCTTTCTTAGAATAGTTTCTAAGATTAAGAAGACCAAGATGTAAGAGTTTTTCTTGTTCTCTTATTAAAGAATTACAAAAGGCATCAAAATATGGGGACTTGTAGTCTTGTCCTTGAGAAATAAAGGCTTCTCTAGTAGAATGGAAAGTGTAAACAAACACAGAGTAGGTTGGTCCCAACTTAGTAAGAATGGAATAGATAAGGCTACCATCTTTTTTATTAACCTTAACACCTTCCAAGAGAAGTATAAGGGTCTTGAACTTGGAGAAAAAATCTTCAATGGAAGAAAAATTATTGGGGTCCAATGTAAGCAACTCATTTTCGAGTTGATGGGTTCGAATTTCATTTTTAATTCCAAAAACTTTAGTGATCTTTTTCATTGCTTCATTAGGGGTATATGGTTCTGCGATATGGAATCTAAGGTCTAGAGAAATAGACATCCCTATCAACCCACGTGCTTGATCTTGCCTATTTTCCCATTTGGCTGCCTTATCTTCATCTTTAGGTTTAGTTTCTTGGCCTAAGGCTATTCTGTAAAGACCTTTACTTCTAAGTAAATCCACAAAGTAGGACCACCATTGGAATTAGTTGGAGTTGTCAAGAATAACTTAGCATGGACTTTCCATTTTAATATAAATTGAAGCTGTAGATGTTGAAACTAAGTGTTCCAATGGAAAAATCTCGAAAAATTAGGCCGATTAAAAAAAACGGCTCTAAAAACGGCTTTCGGATGAAGTTATGGCTTTTTGAAGAAAAGTTTTTGAAGATGCAGATGAAGTACGTGAGTGTGCAGAAATGAATGATAATGTTATATTTAAAAAAACCTACCTGCTCCCCTCCCCCCTTTCCAAACTTAATCTAATTAGCTCACTTAAAAAAAAACATTTATGTGACCCACTTTTATAAATAAGTAAAAGTCACCTTTACAATGGTACTTTATGAGCTACTCACTAAATTGTAACTTAAATAAAAGATAAAGAGAGTTTAGAATTATAAGTGAGTCACTTTTTATAATGGATGAAAACACTTTTACATAAAGTAACTTTCAAACACAAGTTACATGTGCTTTTTGAAAAAGTAACTCAACAAAAGAAAGACTTGAACCCAAGACCTCTATTCTTATAAAGTAACTTTGGACCAAGTGAACTAATTTAAAAGGCTAGTAATTTTTGGAAAAGAGGGAGTGGGGGTTTGCTTTTTGTTTTTTTTTTTGTTTTAGTCACTGAAGCTTTGGGGTGCGTGCTTGCTTGAAAAAACCCTTTTTGCCTACCAAACAAAAAACCACACAACCCAACATGGACATACAAACAAAACCAAATCTTATGGCTTGAAGTTAACTTTTGTTGGAAACTAAATATTTTCCTTTATGTTTCCGATTTTCCAAGATTACACTAAGGCACGGCGGAAAAATCATACACATGAGAAAAATCCTTCCTTTATGTTTTTGATTTGCCCAGATCGCATAGAGTCGTAGGGCAAAGAGCATACGCATAAATGAAAGGTATAGATCCGGTAATAAAAAAATAGTCAGCTAAATAAACCGAAATAAAGAGAGAGATAAATAACTAAAACCGCAAATAAAGATTGTATACCTCCAGATCTTAAAAATGGCGTAGCTAGGGCTACCAGAAACCTTTTTGCGTGAAACGAAAGGGGTTCCTCACTGAAATAGAAGCTCTTAACATAATAGAGCAGTCCTCTCAGTCTGAAAGCAATCAGAAATAGTAGATCTAGGAAACGACAGTCGGATGCAGTTGTACCAGCTTCCGATTTGGATCACCAACGAATGCAGCCCTCAAATAGCTCTGATACCATGCAGGAATTTACAGGGTAAGTTCCTTAGATAGAACACCAGAGGGCACTGCTCACAAACAGATCACAGATCAATATACCGGTATTCTTGATGTGGTTAAAACCCTCAAAGAGAGAAACAGTCCACGGCTTGAGCCAACGCAACCACTTTAGGCAATTTATTAATAAAAGAATGAAAATTTACATAATCTTCTCTCATGAACGATCACCTTACAAATGACTCTCCATGCTCTTTAAATAGAGATCATGGACCAATCGGGTGTTAAGCCACGGATCAAGTGTCAGTAATATCGAGGAGAGAATGAACCGTCGGATCACTTCATGTCTAGAACATATCGTGACCATCAGATTGTAAGTCACAAAGGTACATAGTAAAGAAACACACTTTACCTAACTCTATACTAGATCAAGTTATACTTAACCATTTCCTATATGTCAAAATATCCTAACAAGGCCTGGAAAAAACATGACATCCTTGAGGGGGGAGCTTGGCTCCATCTGAAAGGTGACTATACCAATCTCACTCGTGTTATACCTTTCATCATCTCCCATCTCGATGTGCATATGAAAATCTTTTTCTTCTAGGTCACTAAAAAAGTCTCTACACCCTATCATGTGGAACGATGCACCTGAGTCCAAGTACCACACACTCCCCATCACTATGATGGACATGCATGCAATAAGGTTAAATTCAAGCTTGAACTGTGAAGCTAAGGCTTCACTTGCTGCTTCTCTTTAAGTATTCTTGCTTGCCTTTTTGTGTGGACACTTCGTGGCATAGTGCCTGAATTCATGACAATGGAAGCATTTAATTTTGGAAAATTATTTCTTCTTGCCCTCTTGACTGGATTTTGGTTTGGATTGAGATTTCTTCCCATTTCCCTTATTTTCCTTTCCATCTAATGCAAATTTGTCTTCATCTTCACCCTTGGATGAAGTCCCATCTCTAGTATTCTGCCTTATTTCCTCCTGTACCAAATCGGACCATAAGCGCTCCCAACTTGGTAGTTTCTCTCTCCCGTTCACCAAATTTTGATAACTATGCCAGCTCTTGGAAAGGCCCAGAAGGGCTAGGCTTACCAAGTCTTCTTCAAGAACATTAACGCTGACCATGCCAGGTTCATCACGACATCGTATGAAATTTGTCAAATACTGTGGAATAGTGTCATTCTTTTGCATCTTGATACTTCAAAGTTTATCCTTGAGTGCCAGTTTCCTGTGGCCACTATTATTGTCAAACAATTATGTCAGTGCTTTCCACATTGAGAATGGATTTTCTTTTCCGTGAAGATTTGATACAATGTGATCTTGTACTCCCTCCAATATTATTCTCCTCGCCTTGGCTACATATTTCTTCCACTAAGTAAGGTTATATGCATCATATTCTAGTGGTTTTGCAACATCTGTCTTGATGTATTATAGAAATCCATTGTCATCCAATATTGTCTCCATGTTATCCTTCTATGCAACAAAATTAGAGGTTCCTTCCAAGGCATACTCTAGCCTTAGTCCATTGAAGGACATCTTCTCAGCGCTGAAGAGATTCTGTTGCACTAAAATCCATATTCGAGCCTCTTGAGAAAGAACTTTGAAATTATTATTCTAATGTGAATCCTACTCTGATACCATGCAGAAACTATGGTGTAGATTTGCAACTTCTCATGAAGTTTTAATTAAAATCAGAATACACAAACTTACTCTACTGCTCTGCAGAAAGTAATTCACAATCTACAACAAAATTTTCAGACATGCAATAGGAAATAACACACATTCACGTAATATTTTTTTTGGGGAAAGCAATATGCTAAAAACCCCAATGCTTGCTTGCATTAATATGATGAATAGAGATGTATTACAATTGCTTTGCTCAACTGAGCACAACTTCCAATTGAATAACCTATCTCTTTGCTCACTGAGAAGCTCTGACCCAAACTTGGTCAATTTATGCCACTGCTTGAGCCCCTACTTCCTTACACAATTCCTTGAAAAATTAGGCCCCTATTATTTAGGAATTTGTCCAAAATGGATTGCACAATTCCTCGGGTTGATCATCAGGTTGCATGCAATACTTGTACACTAAGGAATAGTCTACAATTGATGTTACATTGCCTTGGAATCTCCACCTCAACTGAGTAACTCAAATTCCTTGCATGCACTAGATATTTTGGGTTGATTGATCAGCTAATAGGATGATCATCGAGTTTGGTTGAAGTCCCGCTACACAACTAACCTTCCACTAGTTCCTCCAATAGTTGGAACTAGTTTAATTGAAAACAACTTGAGATAACTGACTTTGATTGCTACAAATTAGCAATCATGCATGCTTAACTAAACTCTAACTCCTCAAACTCAAATTTACTAAGTAAAATAGGTGACACAAGCCATGCCACACAAGTTAACTGCATCCAAGTTGTTTGATGATTTGTTCAAATTTTCTCGATTTAATCAAGGAAAAATCAAATTGAAAATTTCTTGCTACATTTTTCAACAATGACTAACCTCCTCGTCATAGTATTTGACATTCTGGAGACCACCCTCCACCACAATCCTCCTCTCCTGTGTTGTGTTACCTTCCTAAAATCTAAATAAGTAGTTCTTGCAAAAAACCCTAAACAAATCCATAACCCAGGGCTTCACTGGTAACTCTTACATATAGTCTCTCTCAATGACTCCTCACAACACGCAATCCTCTTAGGACATAAAGCCTATTTTGTGAAGTGTTGTTCAAGGATTGGTTAGTGCTCTCATTGAAGCCTTCACACTACAACCTATAGCTTTTGTCTCCACCTTTCATCCAGACTTCATAATCTCATTATCTAAGGATGGTGGCTAGATGCATGGAGATGTTTTGGATTCATATATACATACCATGTACTACTGTACAATTTGTTCTTCCTATATTGAATCTCTCTCTCTCTTTCTATCAAGTGACAATTTGTTCCTCTGATTGGATGACCCTCACCTAAATTCTTAAGGGCCACATTAGATGGTTCGAAACGTCGACCGGTAAAAAACTGATGTGATTAATTTGGAAGAGAACTCTCAAGGGCCCAAATCTTTCAAACAAATAATAAGAAGATGAAAAATCCTAGGATCCAAAAGGAGATTACATTTTCAAAAGGGGAGGAGATGAAAAAGCCTAGGATCCAAAAGGAGATTACATTTCTAGAGCGTGAGGCACAAATTTTATATCTTCGCAAAATCTTCTCTGACCTCCCTAATAAGGAAAATGGTCTAGTTGAGAGATGGCCTTCCATAAGTAACTTTTTTTATGTTTACCAATGGTCCAAATTAAGCTCCTCACTAGTGATAATTTAACAAATGCAAGATATAATGTGCCTCTAAAATTTCCACCTTCAATATGGAACTTTCTACCTTCAATTGCAAATGGGACTTTTCTTTTCCAAAAGAGTACATTTGAAAACAAAATTACTTAACTAATTTTGAAAAGCAATCTTGATTGGGTAACACCTTGGTGGCCCTCCCAAAATTCCTTGCCTAGAGGTGATCTCTCAAAATAATGGAAAATTTTAGGGCTAATATTCGTAGGTGGGCAATTTTCCATCGTTTTTCCAAAAAAATATTCGCCAATTTCCATTTTTCCTAGAAATAGTTCACCCAAGTTTTATAATATAAAATTATTTACCTTAAATATCACCAAAACTATATAGAGAGTATATAAAAAAACATAATAAATTTGAATGTTTTTACAAAGATATCACAAAATATTTTACAATTTTCGTATTAGAGATTAGCAAAATTAGCTAAGATTTTTACAATTTAAGATAAATTTCTATCCTTAAAATTTTCCATACTCAAAATTATTTACCTTAAAAAAAATCTAACTAACACATAATAAAAGCAATTTTTTTTAAGCAAAAAATATTTAAAAAAAGATTCACATAAATGTTTTTTAATAATAATTATGAAAAAATCATTCAAAAATTGGATTTTGCTTTGGGATTAAGCAATGCTATTAATAACGAGGCATAAGCTAAACACAGATAAGGAATATTATTATCTATAACGATCATCAATAATAACCATTGGAATTCTGATTAAATATATATATATATATATATATAAAGGATTGTTGCATGTACCACTCTGGTTTTGCTTACATCTAGAAATTTAATAATATCTTTTGTACTTCCTTAACCTGCCCATCACGTGCAACTAACAAGAAGGCGTACCTCCATGACAACAGTGAGACAGACATTTTGGGCAACAGCGAGACATTTTTTTTGGAAAGCTATTGCAGCCAACCATAGAAAATAAAAGGCCAAATCTTACGTACACCCACCTAGATAACTTGTTAACCAGGAGTGTTGTATGACTCAGCTCATAACCAACGATGGCAGTGATTGGTTATAGAATATTTAATGGCCAATATTCTTCCCATGGTTTCTTTTTAATATAGATAAAACAAAATATAAAATTTGAAAAGGAAATTTTCTTTTTCAGAATGAATGATAAAAAATAGTTGTAAGATATAATCTTCATACAATTGCAGGAAAGGTTAAGTCCTGTCCAAATAAAATATTCCTCTATTTATGTTCACTAGAAGTTAGTGTATAGAGCTCTGTCCAAATAAAATATTCCTCTCTTTATGTACACTAGAAGTTAGTGTATAGAGCTCTGTTGTGAATTATCCATTTGTCTCTTTCTATGGCTTTCCCTTTTCTGTCAGTTTTATTAGGAGTTTTTTGTTTCGAATCGATTGGCAGCAGTAGTTTTATAGAGCTGTGTTGTGAATTATCCATTTGTCTCTTTGTATGACTTTCCCTTTTCTGTCAGTTTCATTAGGAGTTTTTTGTTTGGAATCAATTGGCAGCAGTAGTTTTATTGGTGTTTGTGTAGAGTTGTAGTAATTTTATTGGTGTTTGTGTAGAGTTGTAGTAATTTTATTGGTGTTTTGTAGATTAAAATATATGATGGGTAGATTAATCTATCTAATGGGTAGATTAAAATTTATTTTATGTTTATTTAATAAATGGAATTTGTGTAATTGACATAAAGATGATCTTACTTCATATTTGTTGAATATGGACTAATAATCATTTTTTTTTTTACTTTTCAGAGAGGTGGGACTCTCTTGGAAGAAGCTCATATATACCAACATCAATTACAACATGTTACATTATAATTGCGTCATCAGAGGGCAACTTTTCCATATATCAACCACGGTTTGAACCCAGATGGAGAGGCTATTATGAATACTCCCAGCCACCCAGGTTACCATCCGCATACTAATTTTATTTTATTTTATTTAATAAAAAGAAGCAACATACAAATGATCTTGCTTCATATTTATTTAATAAATAAAACCTGCGATTAACATAAAAATGATCTTACTTCATATTTATTAGATAAATAGAATCTAATGATCTTACTTCATATTTATTAGATAAATAGAATCTAATGATCTTACTTCATATTTCTTCATATTCATTGGATAGATGAAATCTGCAATCAATGGAAAAATGATTGTTATTTTTAATTTTACTCTTTTTACATGAAAAGCTTCCACGCAACTATACAGACATTTTCTGCTCAATCCAATTTCCTATTAGCTTCGAGCTTTTGTTTGCTACCTGCTGTTCTATGGCTATATTGCTGTCCATGCCATTTTTGCTTTACTCCCTGTAACCATTTGGCCTACTTTGAATTATATCTTGATTTCTTATTGTGAGTTGGACAAACTCTGAGCTTAAACAAATCTCCATGATTGAGCATTTCCTGGAGGTCTGCACCAGCTACTAGTTGCATCCAAGGGTCCTCAACAGGGCTGAATAATTCTGTTTGATAGTCCAATATAATTATGTTTGAAAGTCCAATATAATGAAGTTATTTGAAAAGTACCATTTCAGTAGAGCTCCATGTTTTGGTTTGTTTTTGATACAGTCAACTGTTCTCTAAGTAGCAGAGCCTTTGTATATGAATTGGGCAGCCATGGAATAGTTTACAGCTAAATATTCTACATATGCTTGTCATCCTTCAGAAATTCTTTCAGTTAGTTCTTCTGTTCCACTGCTATATATGCTTTTGGCTTTGTGATATAAACCTTTTCTCAATTTTCACCAAGGACCTATCTTTTGGCTTTCCATGCAAAACTCCAGAATTTTGTCTTTACAATTATTTCAGCTCTTAATATCCAATTATTTCAGTTCTTAATATCCCATTGTCAATTAAGTATATTGGGCTATCCCTAGAGGGTTGCTCAATTCGTTGAGTCTTTGTCATTAAAAGTACCTTTGCTATTAAGAGGTTATGGGTTCAATTCTCTCAGCGCCCTTGAGGTCAGGCACTGTGGTTAAACTGGTAGGAAGTGATCCTTTTGGGTGGATCAGTAGTAGATGATCACCAAGGTTACGGGTTCAATTCTCTCACACCCTCGGGATCAATCTCCGTGGTTGAAATAGTAGATAATCACCAAGGTTATGGGTTTAATTCTCTCACACCTCGGGATCAATCTTCGTGGTTGAGCTGGTAGGAAGTAATCTCTTCTTTTGGGTGGATTAATAGCAAGGTTACAGGTTCAATTCTCTCAACATCCACAGGGTCAAGCTCCGTGGTTGAGCCGGTAGGAAGTAATCCTTTTTTTTGGTGGATCAATATCAAGGTTATGGGTTCAATTCTCTCGCCACCCTCGGGATCAAGCTCTGTGGTTGAGCCGATAGAAAGTAATCCCTTCTTTTGGGTGGATCAATAGCAGGTAATCACCAAGGCTATGGGTTCAATTCTCTTAGCACCCTCGGGATCAAGCTCCGTGGGTGAGCCGGTAGAAAGTAATCCCTTCTTTTGGGTGGATCAAGCTCCGTGGTTGAGCCGGTAGAAAGTAATCCTTTCTTTTGGGTGGATAAAATAGCAGGTAATCACCGAGGCTACGGGTTCAATTCTCTTAGCACCGTCAGGATCAAGCTCCCTGGTTGAGCCGGTGAGAAGTGATCCCTTTGAGTGGTTGAGTAGGTAGGAAGTGATCCTTTGAGTGGATCAATAACCAGTAATCACCATCTCTGAGATACAAAACGACGTAGAAAAAAAAAAAAACAAGAGAGTATATTGTGCCATATCCAATTCAAAGATTCCTTACAGGCAGCACAAAGATATGTAGTGGAATTAGAAATAGCAACAGTAGTAGCATTTTCATATTTCGGGACAGAATGATTTCTGGCTTAAAGTTCTGTCCCAATTTTTTGCTCTTTAACAAGGCTGCAGTTAGATCAAATGCTTATTTTTCATTAAGATGAAATGGGCATCCACAAAAACTCTCTAGTTCAAATCTATCCAGCACAATTCCGCAGAGAGATATATGATATGGGCAGCACCCAATACAACAATATGAATCTTTCTGCCAATCTGGACGATCAATGCACATGTTTATGGACAAGAGATGCCCAACTCAAGATTCATTGCAATCTCTTGGGGGCAACAGGGAGGCCATCTCAAATTCTCAAAGCAATTCAGTGATGCAGGAGCATCCGACTAGGGAGGTGACATCTGGACAAGTTGTTTTGATTAAGTTCACTTTTAGTTAGTTTTATTTTTATTTTTAAATGAAGGCTGTTACGGCCAATGTTTTTATTTATAAACTGAACAGTGGTTAGAATAGGATTTGTTTAAAATAAGTTAGAAATGAAACTAGAAAATAACTATAATGTAACTGAGAGTGGTTCCTCAATGGGATGAGGCTGCCAACAAGCATAAATAGGCAACCGAGAATCAAAAGTGGGGTTGCTGCCATCTAGATGAAAAAAAAGGAAAGAAAGCATAACTCTGGACATTTTTTTTTTTTAATGAATTTAAAGAAAGCTTACAGGTATTCACTCTTTCAGAAGCAACAAGTATAAATTACTATGCATAGCAATTAAACAACAAATTGTGTGATTAACATTCAAACTGCGCATCGAGACTAAAAGGATCAAATACAACAGAGCCAAGCCATCCAGGTACATTACCAAATACATACTATATGATTTAAATTAGAACTTTATAGTAGATATATATATTCATCAGGTCCACAGAAGTACAGGATAGAACTTCTAAATTCCACGCAGGCCTCGAGACATAGAACCCTCAAAAAAATAACCAACAGTCCTTCATACAAACGAGATAGGCCGAGTAGGGTTTCCACAATCTAGATAGACCAAAGTAGTACATAGACGAAACAACAGACACGACAACCAACAACAGAAGGCCAAACACATTCCCAGAACGGAAAACAAAATCGACAGGATGGGCTCGTTGCATAGGAGGCAACCAAGTATCGACATACCAACAAACTGAAACCCCAAGGGTTAAACAACTATAACCCGAAACCAAAATGCAACCGCAGAGCACAGTCAAGGAAGGACCCTACCTAATTTAAGCAAATCGGACCCAAATCTTCAAGGATGAGACCACAGCGTTTCACCCGAGAGCCAGCCCCTTGCAGCAACAGCAAAGAGGAGAGGGATACCTACACATAGACAAGAACATTGTCAAAGAGGAAGCATAGCTATATAGCACACAGCAACACCAGAGAAAAAACAAGGAACTTGACCCACGACGAATACCTGGAGGGGAGGCCGGACTCCACAACCAAGCCATGAGTTGAAACCCCAACCTGAGCACAACGAACGGCCTAAGTGCCATGATACCACAGCCTGCTCACCAGGAGCAAGGTCGTTAATAAAAACTACAGGAAGGCGAAACAGTGGAATCGGAACAGGGTTTTTACCTGTCAAATAAGCAACCAAGTCATCGACGAGAGTAACAGGCGGAGGGCCTATGAAATGCAACTAAAACCCTGTTAGAAAACATCACCTACAATTTGTAAAAGAATCATTCACAGACAGTCTAAATAAGGCATACCCAGAATGATAAACCAAACCTGAGACCTCCACGGAAAACCAGGTGTACAACAGCCACCAGGTCCAATGAAAAACATTCATATAACTAGCAAACGATAGAGGATCGGAACGAGAAAAGAACCAAGAGGATAGCAGGGAACAAAGACCCATCTTCTTCCAGAGCCAAACCAGACGAGCCATAGAGGAATGGAAGCATAACTCAAATGAACAACAACACAAATGAGCCCAGGTCGAGCCATACCATAGACATCGTTCTCACACAAAACGAGACCAACCTCAGGCTGGATGCACATTGAAGGTGCCATAAACCCTCACCAAACCTCGATGGGTGCCAACATAGGAAGGACCAAGGATGGGCCAGCTACCACGTAAGTCTTTCCACGCAATCGTCTCAGGATCGCCATCAAATTTTGGTATCGAAGCAAGTTCTTTTCTCAAAGAAAAAAAATGGAAGTAGGAAGAAGAGGTCGAGGTAGAGCTATCAACAGAGTAGCCGATGAAGGGCTGCGAGAAGAAATCAGGATCCTAAGTGCCCAATTGGCAACAGTGGAAGCATGGAGGCATAGGGATCTAGAAGGTGGTGATGACAGTGAAGAAGAAGTTGCAGCTGCGACGGATGGGTCAAAGGAAGAGGGACCAGAGATAAAATTATTGAGATCAGTTTTGTTGGCAAGTAGCAAGCTGAAACTAGAGATTTCGAATTATGATGGCAGTTTATCTATGGAGGTATTGTTGGAGTGGAAGAGTGAGTTGGATAAATATTTCGAGTGTGAAGAAATCAGTGAAGATAAGAAGGTCAGGTTTGCAGCCACCAAACTGAAGGGACATGCAACACTGTGGTCGGACAGTGTGCAAGAAGAAAGGAAGAGGTCAAATAAACCGTTGATCAAAAAGTGGAACAGGATGATTGCTAAGATGAAGAGTAAGTTTCTACCCAAAGATTATCAGATTGCTATGTATAGGCAGGTGCAGAACCTGAAGCAAAGAGCAATGATTGTGAAGGAGTATACAGAAGAATTCTATAGAGTGAACCTGCAAGCGAGTTATGTTGAAGATACCCCGGAAAAGACAGCAAGGTTTGTGAATGGCTTATGGATGGAGATACTAGATGAGATTAGTATTCTTTCCCCCAAGTCCATAGAGGAAGCCTATCAAAGTGCTTTGAATGCAAAAGAAAAGATCGCTAGAAAGCAGAATGCCAGAAGAGGATGTGGATCTGGCAGAGGAAGAGGACAGTCTTTTGGCAGAGGCAGAACTATCAACAACAATGAAGAGGGAAGCAATTCAAAAATTGCAGGACCAACTGAAAAAGAAGGTAACACTAGAGGAGGAAGACCTTACCAATGAGGAAGAGGTAATGGCCAAGGCAGAGGAAATGCCTATCAGTGTTACAAGTGTCACAAGTGGGGACATAGGTCTTTTGAATGTCCTGAAAGTGATCAAGTAGGGCAAAGAGGAGCATATGTTGGTCAACCAGAAGAAGCAGAGGCACCGCCACAAAAAGTGGAGAACATGCCTAAAACAAGAGTAGCCTTAGTGTTAAACAAGGTATTGTTGAAACTGGCTAAAGAGTTAGCTGACCAGACACAACGGAAAGCACTATTCCGAACTATGTGTAAATCACATGGGAAATGCTGCAAATTGATTATTGACAGCGGGAGCACTGACAACCTGGTAGCCACTAAAATGGTAGAAAAACTGGGTTTAAAAAGATTGAAGCACCCAACACCATATAGGGTGTCTTGGTTACAAAAAGGACACCAACTACTGGTTGATGAGCAGTGTGAAGTGGAGTTTCACATTGGTAGGTATAAGGATAAAGTAACTTGTGATATCATGTCGATGGATGTGTGCCATATACTGCTGGGCAGACCATGGCAGTATGACAGGAAAGTTGTCCACGATGGGAAGACAAACTGTTACAAGTTTGCTAAGGATGGGATAAAGCATACGCTAGTACCCATGAAAGAGGAGGATACGACAGAAAACGGTGGAACAAAAGCATTACTGTTAGGAGGAAAAGAGTTTCTACAGTAGATTGGAGATGATGAGGTAAAATATGCAATTGTGTGAAGACCAAGAGCAGTGTTAATCCATACTAAGATTACTGACTCACCTAAGGAGATACATGATACGCTGCAGGAGTTTAGTGACATTGTGGTGGATGATCTACCAGAAAAATTGCCACCAAAGAGGTTCCAGGGGCTAGTTTACCAAACAAAGTTGCTTACCGGATGAGTCTAAAGGACAATGAAGAGATCAGGAAGCAAGTATAGGAGTTTTTGGATAAAGGGTTGATTCGAGAGAGTTTAAGTCCTTGTGCGGTCCCAACTGTTTTAGCTCCCAAGAAAGGAGGTGAATGGCGGATGTGTACTGATTCTCGAGCAATTAACAAGATCACTATTAGGTACAGGTTTCCTTTACCATGGATGGATGACATGATGGACTGTTTGAGTGGAGCGGCATATTTTTCGAAGATTGATTTGAAAAGCGGATATCACCAGATTCAGATTCGTGAAGGGGACGAATGGAAGACAACTTTCAAGACCAATGAAGGCATATATGAATGGCTAGTCATGCCATTTGGACTGAGCAACACACCCAGCACATTCATGCGCTTGATGAATGAGATGCTGAAGGAATACATTGGAAAGTTCGTGATTGTATATCTAGATGATATCCTTATTTTCAGTAAGACGGAGGAAGAACATTTCCAACATGTCATGTATGTCCTGGAAAAGTTGTAGTAAAACAAATTGTTGTTAAATTTGAAGAAGTGTACTTTTTTTAAGAAAGAATTGATTTATTTAGGATTTGTGATTTCAAAAAATGAATTAAAGATGGATCCGGAAAAGGTTGCAGCCATAGTTAGTTGGCCATCCCCTAGGAGTTTGTTTGAAGTGCGGAGTTTTCATGGGTTGGCAAGTTTTTATCGAAAATTTATAAAATATTTCAGTGGGATTTGTGCACCCATGGTGGATATTGTTAAAAAGGCAAATCAACCTTTTCATTGGACGAAGTCAGCGGAAAAGAGTTTTCAGCTGCTGAAAAAGAAGATCACCGAAAGACCAATTTTGAGGTTGCTAGATTTCAACAAACTTTTTCAAGTTCGTTGCGATGCTAGTGGGATAGCCATTGGAGTAGTACTTAGCCAAGAGGACAAGCCAGTGGCCTATTTCAGCGAGAAGTTGAATGAGAGTAGGCAGAAGTATACGTCTTACGACAAGGAATTTTATGCAGTGGTCCAAGCACTGAAACATTGGAGACATTACTTGATGGCGAATGAATTTGTTTTGTTTTCAGACAATTTTGCATTGCAGTATGTTATGCAACAACACAAGTTGAACCATAAACATGCAAAGTGGGTGGAGTACCTCTAGAGTTTTACATTTGTATTGAAACACATCAGCGGTCAAGCCAACAAAGTGGCAGATGCGTTAAGTAGGAGAAATTTGATTTTACAGGAAAGCAAAGTGCAGGTGTTAGGATTTGAGCATCTTAAGGATCTGTATGAAACAGATGTGGACTTTAAGGAAGCATACGAAGCTTGCCAGAATCCGTTGTTGAGAGACAAAAGTTCATGGCTAGACTATAACATACAACAAGGATTACTGTTCAGGGGAGGACAGTTGTGTATTTTGGAATGTTCGATGAGGGAAAACTTAATCCAGGAAAAAAATAATTGGGGTTTAGCCGGGCATTTTGGCATTGATAAGACTTTGGATCAAGTCAACCACTTCTATTATTGGCCGAAAATGCGTAGGGACATACAAAGATTTGTGGCTAGGTGTAAGATGTGTCAGCTTGCGAAGGGACACAATGAAATATAGTATTATATACACCCCTGCCTATTCCGGATAGACCATGGGACTCAGTGAGTTTAGACTTTGTCTTAGGTTTGCCAAGAACATAGAAGGGGTTTGATTCAATCATGGTGGTGGTGGATCACATCACCAAGATGGTGAATTTCATTCCCTATGGGAAGACCAGTGATGCCACACATGTAGCACACTTGTTCTTCACAGAGATTGTCAAATTACATTGCTTGCCGAAGTCTATTGTTTCAGATCGGGACGTGAAGTTCACGGGTCATTTTTAGCAGACTTTGTGGAAAAATCTAGATACCAAACTAAACTTCAGCTCAACTTGTCACCCATAGATTGATGGGTAGATTGAGGTGGTGAACCGAAGTCTGGGGAATCTATTACGTAGTCTGGTTGGTGAAAATTCATGACAATGGGATCGCATACTTGCACAAGCAGAGTTTGCTTATAATGATTCACCCAACAGGAGTACAGGCATAAGTCCTTTCCAGATCCTATATAGGATGCACCCCCGTGGTGTGCACAAGTTACGGGATTTGGGTCGGTTGGAATGAAGGAGTGCTGATGGTGAAGACTTCGTGAAGGTGATCAACGAACTTCATGAACAAGTGAAATCCAAATTACAAGACAACAACCAAAGGTATAAACAGAAGGCAGATTTAAAATGGCAGGAAGTGAAATTCAATGTAGGGGACCTGGTACTGGCACATCTATGCAAAGAAAGGTTTCCTAAAGGAAAATATAACAAACTAAAACTGAAAAGAATAGGACCTTGCAGGATACTGCGAAAGTTCTCTGCAAATGTGTATGAACTGCAACTACCCCCGGGTATAGGGATCTCGCCCATCTTCAATGTGGCAGACCTGTACCCTTACATTACTACTAATGTGGAGGACAGTTCGATTGAACACACATGGGACACCCAGGGAGAGACTGAGTCATGGGTCAAACAGATGCCTCCAACCAAGCCTCTAGAGATCGAACAAATCTTGGATACTCAGATGGCCAGGCAGACTCGATGGAAAGAATACTTACAGTACTTGGTCAAATGGAAGGACCGTCCAATTGAGGATAGTTCTTGGTTGGATGCAGGCTAGATTCAAAGCATCGGGTACTTGATTAAAGAGCTCATGGACAGGAGCCACGAGATTCATTCACCCCGGGAGCCTGATGTAGGAGAATCCGACTAGGGAGGCGATAGTTGGACAAGATGTTTTGATTAAGTTCACTTTTAGTTAGTTTTATTTTTATTTTTTAAATGAAGGTTGTTATAGCCAATGTTTTTATTTATAAACTGAACAGTAGTTAAAATAGGATTTGTTTAAAATAAGTTAGAAATGAAACTGAATGAAACTAGAAAATAACTATAATATAACTAAGGGTGGCTCCTCAATGGGATGAAGTTGCCAGCAAACATAAATAGGAAACCCAGAATCAAAAGTGGGGTTGCTGCCATCTAGATGAAAAAAAAAGAAGGAAAGAAAGCATAACTCTGGACAATTTTTTTTTCTTTTTTTATGAATTTGAAGAAAGCTTACAGGTATTCATTGTTTCAGAAGCAACAAGTATAAATTAATGTGCATAGCAATTAAACAACAAATTGTGTGATTAACATTCAAACTGCACATCGAGACTGAAAGGATCAAATACGACAGAGCCAAACCATCTAGGTACATTACCAAATACATGATATTTGATTTAAATTAGAAATTTACAGTATATATATATATATATATATATATATATATATATATATATATATATATATATATATATATATATATATATATATATATATATATTCATCAGGTCCACGGAAGTACAAGACAGAACTTCCAGATTCCACACAGGCCTCGAGACACAGAGCCCTCAAAAAAATAACCAACAGTCCTTCATACAAACGAGATAGGTTGAGGAGGGTTTCCACAACCCAGATAGACCAAAGTAGTACATAAACGAAACAACAGACACGACAACTAACAGCAGAAGGCCGAAACACATTCCCAGAACAGAAAACAAAATCGACAGGATGGGCTCGTTGCACATGAGGCAACCAAGTATCGACAGACCAACAAACTGAAACCCCAAGGGTTAAACAACTATAGCCTGAAACCAAAATCCAATCGCAGAGTGCAGTGAAGGAAGGACCCTACCTGATTTAAGCACATTGGACCCAAATCTTCAAGGATGAGACCACGAGGTTTCATCCCCGAGATCTAACCCCTTGTAGCCACAACAAAGAGGAGAGGGATAAAGAGGAGAGGGATACCTGCATAGTGACAAGAAGATTGTCAGAGAGGAAGCATAGCTATATAGCACACAACAACACCAGAGAAAAAACAAGGAACTTGACTCATAGAGAATACTTGAAGGGGAGGCCAAACTCCACAACTGAGCCACGAGTTGAAACCCCAACCTGAGCGCAACCAATGGCCGAAGTGCCATGATACCACAACCTACTCACCAGGAGCAAGGTCGTTAATAAAAACTACAGGAAGGCGAAATAGTGGAATCGGAACAGGGTTTTTACCTGTCAAATAAGTAGCCAAGCCATCGACGAGAGTAACAAGCGAAGGGCCTATGAAATGCGACCAAAGCCCAGTTAGAAAACATCACCTGCAAGTTGTAAAAGAATCGTTCACAGAGAGTCGAAATAAGGCATACCTAGAATGACAAACCAAACCTAATACCTCCACGGAAAACTAGGTGTACAACAGCCACCAGGTCCAATGAAAAACATTCATATAAGTCGCAAACGATAGAGGATCAGAACCAGAGAAGAACCAAGAGGATAGTAGGCAACAGAGACCCATCTTCTTCCAGAGTCGAACCAGATGAGCCACAGAGGAATGGAAGCATAACTCAAACAAACAACAATGCAAATAAGCCCAGGGCGAGCCATACCATAGACGCCGTGCTCACACAAAACGAGACCAACCTCGGGCTGGATGTGCATTGAAGGTGCCATAAACCCTAACCAAACCTTGGAGGGTGCCAGCGCGGGAAGGACCAAGGACAGGCTAGCTGCCACATAAGTCTTGCCACGCAACCATCTCGGGATCGCCATCATTCAGCCTCTGATGAAGCAAATGACCGGCAATTCTGACCTCTTGTTTCTAGGCCCTAAAACACATAACATTGTGGAATGGCACAAGCACTTTATAAATTATCGTGTCTCAATTTTATCCTAATTTACTTGTTCATCCATAAATTTGGTTTGGATTAGATTTTTAATGTGGAACATCTTCATGAAAAAATATGATATCTAATAAATATGAGAGAAGGTTGAGGTATAACCAATAAAAGAGGTAAGACGTCATGAAACCTTTATAATATTTATTTTATTAGAGGTTTAGATATAACAGAGAAAAGAAAAGAGGTAAATACTATGAAGTATTTATAATATTTATATTAAATTTAGAGTTATTAATTATTTTTGTGTAAATTAAAATAATATTTCTTAACTTATTATTATTATATTGTAAGGTGTTGTTACATGTAATTGATGTGACTTTTGATTATGTGGTAATTTTTTATCTGGTAAATAAGTATGTTGTTTCCAATCATTTATTGTGGATAATTATTCTCTTATATAAGGAGATGTCTTGAAATGAGATATTTGTTGTGTCTTGTTCGTCAACTTTGTTAGATGACCATCACACTCTTTTGAGCCCTACATCGTTACTCTTATAGAAATTGATGACTTTAACTGGGGTGTTTTCTTCACTCTATATGTTAATTTCGTTAGATGACCATCAAGATGCTTTAACCTATTCAATATTAACCTTGTCTTGAAACTTGATCCCTCCAAAGCTATTGATTTTGTTAGATGGACATCAAGTTACTTCCATCCATTTATCGTGGATAAATATTCTCTAATAGAGGTAGATGTCTTCATATGGGATGTTTTTGTGTCATTTTTGTTAATTCTATTAAATGACGATCAGATTATGAACCATTCATCATTATCCTTATGTTGAAACATGATTACTCTGCCATCCCTGACCTATTCTAATGTATAGCCCATAGTTCATTAACCCATTTGTCATTTCTTTTAAGAGAAATTCCTTTTAAATTATTAGATTTATGTCACAATATCTCATTCCCAAAAATTTGTAAATGGTAAGAAGTCTTAATACTTTATTCATTAATAGATTTATCTTTCCAATAGAATTTGCATTTAGCATTATTTAAAAATTAAGTAACCTTTACAATTTCAAAAAAATAAAAATCCATCAACTTTATTAGATGGCTATCAAGATATTTTGAGCCCTTCATCATTACTCTTTTAGAAGTGGATGTCTTCAGGTGGGATGTTTATTTCACTCTATCTGTCAATTTTGTTAGATGACCATTTGGTTGCTTTACACTATTCATTATTAGCCTTGTCTTGAAACTTGATTCCTCCAGAGTCATTGATATTGTTAGATAAACAACAAGTTACTTCTAACCATTTATAATGGATAACTATTCTCTTATAGAAGTAGATCTCTTTGGATGAGATGTTTGTTGTGCCCTTTTTAAAAATTTTATTAGATGACTTCATACTATTTTTAACCATTCATCATTATCCTTGTCTTGAAACCAAAGTCCTTTGCTTGCCCATGGCTTGCCCCAACTTGTTCTTATGTATATCCCATAGTTCCTTAACTCATTTGGTATGGTTGAGTATCTACATTGCGTAGTTCTTCTATGTGTCACTACTAGTTATGAACATCATTGCTTGTTGTTCAACTCTTGAGTGCAATGACTCCAATTCTCTCAATTCCCATGATCATATTGCATTATACAAAAAGGGATTAGAATTGACCTCATCAAGTGATGGGAATTTGTCATTGTTGGACTTTGTGAACCGCATTAGCACATTGAGTAAAAATATTAATTGATCTCTACTAATTTAAATTTTGGTTATTCTGTTTCAACATAGGCCACAACAAATCTAATAGTTAGAATGCTAAGACTTGCAATGTTTAATTTTTAGGAATGAATGTTAAGAATGATGAATTCGTTAAAAGTAGAGGTAGAGGATATATATATATATATATATATATATATATATATATATATATATATAATGTTTATTAATAGGGAAGTTTTACCTATGCAATAACTTTAATTAACTTGAAGAAAAGGAAGTCCTTTTGTTAGAATAATCTTGTAGTTTAATAATATGAACATAGTGTTACACTAAAAAATGTCACCATGGCTATTTACAATTAGTATGGCTCTATCAACAGTCATGCTATCCTCCTGGGCAAGTCTTATGCCTCTGCTCTCCATGTCAAACTCCAAAAAGAGAGAAAGCCTTTGTAAATATGTTTATCTCTGGGTACGCAGATTCTCTCGGCCTTACCTGCGTATACGCACCTAATGTTCACAAAAACTGCGTACTTGTATGCTCTGTATGTAAAGGGGCAGGTGCGTACCCCTGTAAAGGTCAGAAGGCGTGAGTTTCATCTTTAAAAAGTTACTTGTGGTCACTTCTAGAGCATTCTAGAAGGTTGTTCGACGTGTATTGAACGCCTCCAGATGGTTCATGTACCCCTATGAAAGAGGAACTTATCCCATCAAGAGAGGAGCTATCCCATCCAAAGAGGGGATTATCCCATTGATGGTGGACCTGATTAACTTCCTCTTGAGCACTATAAATACAGGCATTGGGCCAGAAGGAGGGGAGGTTGAAAGCTAAACATTTCTAAGGGTAGATGCTACTGGAATTAGGACTCCCATTTAGAAGCTTGTGAGGAGAGATTGTCATCTTTGCTTGTTCTATTTGGAAGTGGGTGAGCTTTGTCAAAGTAAAGGAGAACTCTTGATGGACCCTGGGAGGGACTTGCACAACACCAAGGCTCAGGTTGTAATTGTTCCTTTTGTTTCCTATTAATGCAAATGAGTCCATTCTTCTCAATAACTTGTTATTTATGAGTTGTTTCATGTACTCCTTGGTCTATGTGTTAAATATGTTATATTTTATGAGATTATCAAGTGCTATTTAATCGTTTGATTGTTAGTGAATGCATGTTTCGAAGTGAAGGAGGAGCTCATCTGGATCAGCGAGGCTGGAATGCTACAACAGCGTTGGACTACAGGTAGGATCTAAACACTTGATTTCTCATATAGTAAATGCATGTTTAGAGAATGATTGCTCTTGTTTGTCTTGTTTGTCACTAGAGAGTCTTAGGCTCCTAGGGAGGTTGGTTGTGTCCGCACTATCGACTCTTTCCGCCTGACAAAATGGCAACTCCGCTGGGGAAGCCATTGATGTGAAAGTTTTTTCCTTTGTATGCAACTTTGATCTGAGAAAAGTCATTTATTTTCTGGTTTTTGGCTCTGTGACTTTGTATTTGGGTGGGTTAACTTAGGGTTAGATTGAATTTAGTTTTTCTTGGTTTTTCCAGTAGTACGCACCCTCTGAGTATTGCACAGTGCGTACCTGTACGCACTGTTGCTGTGTGCACAGAGCGGGCCCGCACCTGTCTTAACAGGTTGCCTGCGTACCCTGCTAAAAATTAAGAAATTTCCATTTTTTACATTTTTCCTCTTAGATTTTGATTTTTCTTAGTTTTTACTGCCCAGATCCATTAGTCTCCTGTCAAAGATCTTCACCTGAACTTGTTTCGATAGCATTGAGTGTTTTAGTGGATTTCATAGAAGTTTAAGCCCTAGGGTTTGATTTTTGAGTAGGTCCTGTAGTGACTTTGGCGGTAGAAGTTGTCAAGCCTTAGATCTCTCTGGTTTTGTCAGCCTTCTTAGGAGTCGGACCTGTCATAAAGTCTACCTGTGAGAGCATCTTACCTTTGAGTTGTCTCTTTGGCAAATTTCGAAGTGCTTGTTGATTGAGTATTGAATTCCATTTTACAAAAAGAACAAAAAGATTTGAGTTTTGTTTTGACTGGTCTTTTGATTCTGCATTAGTTGGTCCTTGGCTTGATTGTGGTCAAGTAAAACAACCTAGAATCATCTTTGTAGGCTTTTGCCTTGTTAGGTTTGCTTTAGAGTAAATTTCTTTTTGATTTGCTTGTGAGTCAATTTTTCATAGATTTTATAGATTTTGAGATTGATTTTCGTTAAAATAGATTTATATGCTTTATTAAATAAGAGAAAATACAAAAACATCTCCTTTGAAAAGTTTTGTTTCAAGTAGCTTTGAGGTATTTTGAAAGAAAAAGAATTTTTCGTGCACGTAAGGAGTGGTCATGTTTGTATGCTTGGAAAGATAAAGAGAATTGTTTTTTTTTTATTATCTTTACTAAGAAAGTTGTTTTCTATAAAATTTGCATTTTCCAACTCTCTTAGTTAGGAGTTTCATTGAAAGAGAAAAGTAGCGTAAATCATCTTAGGTGCATCTTTGTAGTGGTTTGAGTCGAGTCTACACACCATTGGTTTCATTTCCGCTACCTTTTGTCTTTAAGAAAACCATAAAATTAACGCTTAAAGTAAAATCAACTTAGTAACATTTATTTACTAGGGCTCTGAAACACCAATTTAGATCAGGCTAGTGTCTTGGAGTAGGAGAGTAATTAACTCTCCAAGACAACAAAACCAAACAAGTAGCTTATCTTGTGATAGAATAAATCCAATTGTCTCATTTGTACTCTGGGAAAGCTCCTCTTAAAGGAGAAGCACGAGCTCGTGTCCGAACCAGTGAGGGGATCAATCCTCCCTCGTTGGGAACGACGCCAGACACGCACGTATTACAAACGGTAAACCTCGGATTAACCATTGTTGAGGAGCCAGGGGTCACTTGTCGGTAAACCTTGGATTATTGTCAAGGAACTGGCAAGGGGATTGAGCTTGATACTCTGCCCTTGCGTGCTGTCGGAGTGTAGCCTGTTCCCCCAGGTGCATTTGTTGTGGTTGGTAACCTTAGTGACCATTATCTTTAGGATTCTACCGAGGTGACGGTGGAGGGAAGATCCCACTGTACCTGGAGCAGACGTCGGCTAGACTCACTTGGATTTTCCGGGGGGTTCACTTCACTCGAGACGGTTAAAGTGGAGGAACTTGTGCCGGTCTATTCATAAAGCAGGTTGCCGGGGTAACTGTTCCACCCGCCACTTCTGTACTGAATTCGGCGATGTTGGGTTTCATCTCCAACTAGCGTTTTCGGTCTGGAAGGCTACTGTTTGTGCTTGGTTTGACGCCCTAGATTCTTTAGGCGTGTGATTCAAATTTGTTTGGTTCTTTAGCGACTTTAGGTGGTTTGATTTGAGATTTTACTTTGTTTTCGTGTGTAGTAGTTAAAAGTTTTTAGCTGTGGCGGAATTACCGAGACAGTCCCGTAGACTTCGGGGCAAGTCACCTGAGATTGTTACCGGAATTGATTTGTTGAGGAAACTCCGTAGATCACGGGGTGGATCTCCTGAAGACGTCCCGGGTCAGTACGAAGGTTACCTTTTGGGCTTAAGAATGCCGGAGCCACTTTTCAACGGGCGATGTCTTACGCATTTCATGACATCAAGCACATTGTGCAACCGTACCTCGATGATTTGCTTGCTCATTCTTTACATCGAGCTGATCACCTTGTCCACTTACGAGCAATCTTTATGAGGTGTAGGCATTATCGTATTCGGTTGAATCCCCACAAGTGTGTATTCTGTATAGAAACGGGTCGATTGCTGGGATTTGTTGTTTCAAAAGCCGGCATTCGCGTCGATCCCTCGAAGGTCGAAGCTATCATCAAATTGCCTCCTCCTTCGAGTTTGCGCCAACTCCAAAGTTTGCAAGGGAAAGCAAACATTTTACGCCGATTCATTCCAAACTACGCCGAGGTCACTAAAGGTTTTACACGGTTGTTGAAACAGAACGCTCAATTCTTTTGGGACGAGATTGCCCAACAATCTTTTGATGCACTTAAGCACGCGTTGACCCATGCACCATTATTGCATCCTCCCAACTACAACCAGGACTACTTCTTATACCTCGCAGCTTCGCATTCCACTATTGGAATGGTGCTAGTCCAAGAAGATGAATTCAGAGCGGAACATGTGATATATTATCTTAGTAGGACATTAAACCCCACTGAGCTTTAATATTCGCATGTGGAGAAGTTGGCCCTGGCAGCCGTTCAAGCTGTCCAGCGTTTTCGTCACTACATTCTTCTCCGTAAAACTACCGTTATTTCGGATTGCAACCCTATGATTTATATTTTGATAAAACAACTGCTAGGGGGCAAGTACTCTAAATGGATCGTTATCCTGCAAGAGTTCGACTTGGACTTCGAGAAGTCCAAGTCTAAGAAATCCTTAGTTTTTGCGGAATTGATGTGTGATTTCTCGCATGCTGACACAAAAACTGTGGCAGAGGAGTCCATTGCGGACGAATCTTTGTTTCTTATCAGTACTTTAGATCCGTGGTACGGGGATATAATCATCTATCTCCAAACCCAAACCTTTCGGCCTGAAGCTTCAAAGTCGGAACGTCGAAAAATTCGGTTTCAATCCCAACAATATAGAATTATTGGAGATACACTTTATCGCCGGGGGGCAGACTTAGTTTTTCGACGTTGTTTAACTCACGAAGAGGCTGATAGGGTTTTGAATGATTTTCACTCTGAAGCATGTGGCGGTCATATGTCTGGGTATGCCACAGCTCAGAAGGTGTTGCGCGCTGGCTATTTCTGGCCGTCCATGTTTAAAGATTGTATCATTGCGGTCCGAAAGTGCCACAACTGTCAAGTGTTTGATCGCAAGATGCGCGCACCACCTGCTCCTCTCCATCCTATAATTGCCGTTGGTCCTTTCGCCAAATGGGGTATCGATTTTATTACTTGTAACCCTCACTTGGCCGGGGGGCATGCGTATATCATCCTCGCGGTTGATTATTTTACTAAATGGGCCGAGGCGATGCCTACATTCGACGCAAGCGGCAAAACAGCTGCAGTTTTCGTATTCAATCACATTATAACTAGGTTTGGTGTCCCACAAGCAATCATCACTGACCATGGGAGCCATTTTCGAAACATCATGATGACTGAGCTTACAAGCCAGCTTGGTTTGCGCCACGATAGCTCTACTCCTTATTATCCGCAAGCCAACGGTTTGGTTGAGTCTATCAACAAAGTTCTGGTTATCATGATCCGACGAATCATTGGTATTCATCGGTCGAATTGGCACAACATGTTATTTTCAGCGCTATGGGCATACCGAACTTCAGTGAAAACTTCAACAGGGTTCACTCCTTTCCAGCTAGTTTATGGCTTGGAAGCTGTGTTACCCATTGAATGCGAAATCCCATCACTTCAAATGGCTGTCGAATTACTCCCAGCTACTTCCGAAGAGGAGAAACGTTTATTATACTTAGCTCAATTAGATGAGACTCGACTTGACGTTGCATTGGCAATCGAGACTCATGCGAAGCGAATGAAAGCTCAGTATGATAGAAATGTGACCCCTTGAAGTTTTTCGGAGGGAGACCTAGTGCTATTATATGATCAAGCTAACGATAAGCTAGGTGCTAGAAAATTTGTTCCTATGTGGCATGGACCCTACATTGTAAAGCGAAAGCTAGCAAAAGGGGCCTATGAGCTGGTAGATTTTGATGGGGACTCTTTGGGTAAACCCAGAAATGGACTTTACCTAAAGAGGTATTATGCTTAAATGGTGGGTATGGAGAATTTTAGTTAGGTTAGGTTTTCTTTCTAGCTAGTATGTTTGTTAGTTTAGATAGTGTGCTTAGCTTAGAAAGTGTGTTTTTCGTCGTTATTCTGGCTTATCTTGGTTTTACTCTTGATATTGCAGATGTCGACGCCTCTCCAAATGTACATTGGATTTGCCGATGGTGCTTGTCGTAGTACACGGAATATCTCTTCCGCAGCTTGGGTTATCTATTCGCCCTCTGACGAGTTAGTTTCTATGCATGGGGTGAGCCTCGGTCAAACGACGAACAACATTGCAGAATACAGTGCAGTGGTTGAATTATTGTCTGAAGCTATTGGAATTCGACGTTTGATAGTGAGGTTAGATTCTGAACTCGTTGTATTACAGCTTAATAGAGTATATGCCATTAGAAATCCTGTGTTATTAAGGTTGTTTTTGACAGTGCGCCTCTTGGAACGTGAATTTGATTACATTGAATATCAGCATATTCCAAGGTCTTTAAATACATTAGCAGATGCAATTGCTTCTCGAATGTTGGACAGACATTTACGATAATCATGCAAGTAAATTTAAAAACATTTCATCACATATGTTAAACAAGATGAGCCGGTAATAATGATATATATATATATAGATAGGAGCGTGTCAAAAATATACATCGTCTTCGATCATAGGTTGAAAAAACACCTTATGATCGGCAAAAATGATAAGTACAAAAAACCAAAAATGTCATATTTGTCTACAAAAGTGACTAGCCAATCACTGGTGGTGCTCTCTATACGAGACCACTGCCCGCGCTACCCTACACAAGAACCTCCTAAAAGGTCCTGGGACTGCGACCACATAGCGCTGAAGTCGAATGGGAATGTCATCTATGGTGGTCTCTGGTATATCCACCGTCAGACGCTCTAGATCCTGTTCCAGCTCGGCTAAGGTCTTTGCGGCTGCATCCTGTGGGGCTAGTGCTGGTACAGCTGGTACTCTCCTCTCAAAAGCCCGGAGGTTGGCTGGACGCCGTGGACCTACATCTGCATTTTGAAAATTTGTGCTGTCAGTTTTGAGGCGATATATAAAAAAAAAAAAAATATACATAATTTAAAAACTTGTGAAAAATGAAATACCTCTGTCGTCCCACTGTTCTCCCTGTGGAAGGACCATGTCCGGATCATTCCGAAAATCCATTCTGGCATAAGGAAAGTCCTGAATAGAAAAGACCTGGCTCTCTAGCCAGCGAAAGTAACCATCAGGAAATCGAACAACTGCTGCTCCCTCGTCAGGATGCTGGGCCATTACCGCAACCCATCTCGTCAACTTAGGCTCCCGAGGAGCCCCAACTGGAACTGTAAGATGCTGAGGGATCAGCATTGGAACTCTCTCTAGGGCAAAGCTCACGACTAAAGGCCCGTATCCAAAGGTCTTCAGTTGTCCTCTCTTTGCCCTGGTTAGTTGGCCCTTCATATTGGCCAACACAGCATCGCACCAGTTGAAAATGGTGCCTTGGAAGCAATCTATAGCCATCCGCATTTGGGACCCGGTGGCATGGTGCAAAGCGGCCGCCCCGCAAAGTTTGGTAACAGTAAAGGCTATCACCATAAGTTCAGGTCGGGATATGTACTTGATTTCTATCCCCTTCTCCTGGTTTTGATTGTAGCCGGAGACTAGCAAGGGATTGGCCACCCGGCCTAGTCCCGAATAGAGAGATTTGCTCGCCCCTGTTAGGCAAGCCAGTGAGAAAATATATGTCGGAGGGCTCTATCTCGAGCTGGTGCTCTCTGATGTAGAAACATTGCTCCTGAATGTTCCACCTTTCAACCAGCCACTCAAGGAATGGCACCTGGCCCCTCATGCCAAGTATGGCCCAGTATTTGTACAGTCCACATGCTTTTAACGCATCAATGGAAGGTTGATGACCTATTGCGGCCAAATCAACATCCTCGTGTTCTCTTTCACGCCAATCAAGCATGGTGTGCACCCTGCACATCATAAAACATCTGTTAGAGTCCATAAAATTTTAAAATTTTGGTTCATTTTGGAGAAATGAGGGTTTCAAAATGCGTTTTGCGGGGTACGCACCCCGGCTTTTAGGAACAGAGCGTCTGGACGCAGCTTCCCTTAAGGCCGGGTGCGTACTCCTGGTATTTTCCCCATTGAGAAAATATCGGGGTACGCAGGTCAGCAGTGCATGACCTGCGTACCCCGAAGGGCGCATCTTGAAACCCCAAGACCCCCAAAAAATCAAATAAAAACTTAAAAATGAATTTTAAACGGATGGAAAGCAAGAGAATGATGTTGTAGAATACCTGATGAGACGGCGTTCGGTTCTGACGGTCGGATTCTCCGCAATATCCACAGGAAGTTTCTTGTCAAAAGCCTTTTTTTCAACCTCAACAGTAAAATGGTAAAAATGACATGGTAAAAGGTCTTTTTATAGGTTTTTTGGATGAATGAATGCTAAGTTTGTTTATTTTTCACCATGAAAGGACATTTTTCAATGTATTTTTACCCATCTTAAACAGGTATGAGTAATGTGTCGTTTTTGTGCAGGACAAAAGGACTTTAGAGTAAAATCATCATTTTTCATGAACCAAAACATCAGAGTCATCTTTTAAGCTCTTTTCTGACTCCTAAAACATGAAAAGATTGCCGAGCACTTCTTTTACACTCGTTAAAAGGAATTAAAAGACGGTCCCCTTATAGCTCTTTTCTGACCGTAAAAACAGGAAAAGATTGCCGGGTTTTTGTCGTTTCAAACTCGATATGGAAATAAAACGACGTGTCCTTGATCGCTTTTTACTTTTCAGGTCATAGACACTAATCATGAAAGTAATCCTTGGTCGCAAGATCAAGCGGTTCTCCCAGGTATTATTTTATACTTTTTCGGACTTGGGGGACACAAATTTACGAAAAAGTTCAACCTGGAGTCTTCTTAAGTTTTTCAGACTCTCTAAAATTGAAAAATGCCGAGTTTCTCCTATACTGGGCTCGTTAAAATTTCACAGTAAAGGGCCTATTCAATTACAAACAGGAACGAACCACTCCTTCCTAGGGTTCGAATCAAAACTAGGTTGGACTCATCCGAAGGATGAGCTTATAATCAAGCATATGTTATCCTCCTCAAGCTTGTTAAAAATAAAGAGGTACTTGCCAGAAATGGTGGGGGAAAAAAGAGAAGAATGAGCCTATTTGTTATCCTTTGTCTCAGAAGAAACCTTATTACCACTCTTGAACACGACACTTTTCATTCACCTGGGTTGGGAAATCCTTTACCTCACAGTTGATCAAACCACATTGAAAGTCTTCAGCCGGGTTCCGAGGATTAACTTTGAGTCATTCATCACCAAGCCATCTGTTGTGTCATTATGTGTTCAAGAGGTTTGCAAGAAAAACTTTCATTTGCAAAATACTTGTCATCCATTTGACCATCCGTGAATCAGTCCTTACAGCAACATTTCTTCAAATTGAACAATGATTTCGTGTTGTGGGCTTGCCTGCAACGGGTCGCTTTCTATCGACATCAGCACATTATCTAGAGAGATGACTTAGAAATCGTCAGTACCTTGAAGTCTGCATGCATCAATGGCAGGTTTCTCGCCTTTGACGTCAGTTTACATCATTGACTTTCGATCGAAGGATTCCGTGAAATGTTCGACATCAACTCATTCATTCACATCTCATGGATTGTACTGGGAACTTTGAGAACCATTGACATTACTGGTGGTCTCTCTCACACTTGTTAACAGTTTACATCATCGACTGGTAATCAAGTGGTTTCTACCATGTTCTACATCAACTCATTTATTCGCATGGCTAGAATCGTACCAATTCGGAAAGTAGAAATGAAGACCCTGGATCTAGTTTCCACCATCCAGGCTGCGAGGAGTTTTGTATTCATTATCTAGTAGACTAATCATAAACAGATGGCTGCGCCCATACTGTGTCTACAAAAGTCTATGATTATGATGTACTGCAAGATCATTCCTGTATCAGAGTAGTTAGTCTATTAGTTAAAGTTTTGATCTGAGTATGGGAATGCCTACCTCAGCGATGATATAATCTTATACATGTATTTTGTGTTGAAAATTGCAGGTTCTGACCAGGCTCTCCACGAGATAATCCTTGAAATGATAAAGCACTTCACCCTTCCTAGATAATACAAAACCCTAATCTACTACAGGCTTCGCACTTTAGGGGGCAATCTGTTACACTAAAAAATGTCACCATGGCTATTTACAGTTAGTATGGCTCTATCAACAGTCTTTCTATCCTCCTGGGCAAGTCTTATGCCTCTGCTCTCCATGTCAAACTCCAAAAAGAGAGAAAGTCTTTGTAAATATGTTTATCTCTGGGTACGCAGATTCTCTCGGCCTTACCTGCGTATACGCACCTAATGTTCACAAAAGCTGCGTACTTGTATGCTCTGTATGTAAATGGGCAGGTGCGTACCCCTGTAAAGGTCAGAAGGCACGAGTTTCATCTTTAAAAAGTTACTTGTGGTCACTTCTAGAGCATTCTAGAAGGTTGTTCGACGTGTATTGAGCGCCTCCAGATGGTTCATGTACCCCTATGAAAGAGGAACTTATCCCATCAAGAGAGGAGCTATCCCATCCAAAGAGGGGATTATCCCATTGATGGTGGACCTGATTAACTTCCTCTTGAGCACTATAAATATAGGCATTGGGCCAGAAGGAGGGGAGGTTGAAAGCTAAACATTTCTAAGGGTAGATGCTGCTGGAATTAGGACTCCCATTTAGAAGCTTGTGAGGAGAGATTGTCATCTTTGCTTGTTCTATTTGGAAGTGGGTGAGCTTTGTCAAAGTAAAGGAGAACTCTTGATGGACCTTGGGAGGGACTTGCACAACACCAAGGCTCAGGTTGTAATTGTTCCTTTTGTTTCCTATTAATGCAAATGAGTCCATTCTTCTCAATAACTTGTTATTTATGAGTTGTTTCATGTACTCCTTGGTCTATGTGTTAAATATGTTATATTTTATGAGATTATCAAGTGCTATTTAATCGTTTGATTGTTAGTGAATGCAAGTTTTGAAGTGAAGGAGGAGCTCATCCGGATCAGCGAGGCTGGACTGCTACAACAGCGTTGGACTACAGGTAGGATCTAAACACTTTATTTCTTGTATAGTAAATGCATGTTTAGAGAAGGATTGCTCTTGTTTGTCTTGTTTGTCACTAGAGAGTCTTAGGCTCCTAGGGAGGTTGGTTGTGTCCGCACTATCGACTATTTCCGCCTGACACATAGGCTAAATAAAGAGATAAATGGGATTATAGAGTCGAGGGTCCCTCAAATTTTATACCTATCTCTCAAGAATGTATATTTTGAAACCTTAGGAAGTAATGAACTAGTTAAATTGAAACTATCCCCAAAATGGCATAGTGCAATTAACATGAATTTGCACATTAAGCTTAAGAAATAATTGGCTAAAGACTTAGATTGTCCAAGTAACCATGGTCAATTTTGGTGTATCTATACTGAAGCAACAAAAACTACAGTTCCAAAGTAGTAGAACAAGAAGACCTCCACTGAAAAGGAGACGTGAGGCATCAAAAGATCCCATGCATTTGAGAGATTGAACTCATACAAAGAAGTGTCCTTGAAGGCGGAAGAGAATCAACTAGCAATTGTAACTGCCACTTGAAATCAAGGAGTATGGAAAAAAATTGAGGAAAAAATAGGAGGAAAGGGGTAGCTAAGTGCTTCACACATAGGCCTAAATTGGTTTTTTATTTGATGCTTTCTTTTATAGTTGCTTTCCTAGAAATCATCTGATAGGATGATATGATCAAATTCTTTTTAGCATCTGCAAAAATGTAATTTTGTTCTTTGAATAAATTTGTGAGTTTTCATCATAGGGAGTGATGAGCACCAGTATTGCAGCAAGGATGCTGCAACTCCTGAGGCTACTGACTTTACTTCATCAACCCGGGGTTCGTACAAACTTGGAGGTTACAGTGTTGTATACACAAATAGATGTAATTGGTTAGAACTCCTGTCACTACTTAGTTGGGGTGATAGACCACTAGGGTTTCTCAAACCAGCCTTCTATTGACTAGAAGAAGTCTGATTACCAACTGGAGAGGGGAAATTTACCCTAAATGAGAGAAAATAAATGCTGCCTAATTGCAAGAATGAAAGACTGAAAAAATGCTTGCAAAGTAACATGAAATCCTCTATCTACTTGTTAACACACTTTGCTTGCAAAAGAACCCTACTTTAACCCTACTTTAACCTTATTGGTCGCATGTGAGCTTTTAACTAATCTAAGCACGAAATTTGATCTAGACTGTACTAACTGCCGTGTGCATCTGAAAATATAAAAGAACTCCTTTTTTAATATTTTTTCTTTATAAATGTAAATACTATTTTTTCCTTGTTCTTTGGTATGGAAGAGAGGTGTGGAGGAAGAGGGGTACAATGGTTTTGATGACTTGGAGGTCAAGTAGGGGCCTAATCCTATCTTTAGTGATGTTTTTTCTCAATTCAGGCTCAAAACAGGTTGCTACAGGATTTCCTACAACATGTACTAGTTTTCCTACATGATCCCCTGTTTTACTACAGCAATAGGCCGAAAGCTTATGAAGTGGTATAGAAGGTGGAATGAAGCTTGGGAAAGGTGAATAAGGAGGGGATAAGGCATGGAAGTGGTAGACACTACTCAACACTCAAGCAAAGGCTTTAAGATGGTTGGATTTGCTCAATGGAAATGGAAAATTTTCCTTATAAAACAAGAATTCGAATTGAGACCTTAGTGACTTTTGGCAACATGGGTAGATATCACTTGGATGAGGCTAATGAGATGAGGTCTCCCTGCAATGTAGAAGCTTCCACAACAACACACATCATTGTTTGCATTTATACATAAATTCATCTATAAACAAGAAGGGTTTATTCAATAGAAGAAAACAGAGTTGTTACCATTTATTTGCTAAGTTCATGAATGGAAGTGCTTGAAATCAATACAAAAACATTGTGAAATCAGTACAAAACCTAAGAGATCAGAAATTCCAATTGCAACTTATCCTACGAAACTAAAAGATAATGACCTAATTATCAAGAAACCCTAGATTATGCAAAAAAGCAAGAATTCTGTTTTTTTTGGGCTGTATGGGAAGTGTTCCTCAAATCATGATCCTTGAAAGGGAGAAATGAGGTGGAAACCACTTGCTGACAGCCTTTTTGGAATATCTTCTTGTCACTACGATGCTACTGTTAGAACTATTCACAAATGGAAGCAAACTAATTAACCCTACCAATACTTGCAAATTAACAACACCAAAATCAGTTCAACAGCTAACTATGAGTATAATCTAAGCATACATCTACAAAAAGAGGAACCTCTACTACTAGGGTTGGGCCCTAACCCAAGAGCTTCATCCCTCTGAGTCAAATTAGTGTTGGATCAAGGGAATGCTTCTCATTTTCATTAAAATATAAAAAATACACAAGAGTGCTCAGTTACAATGCTTCAACTCGAAAATATTGCTTAGCTATCTTGAACAAAAAAATTTGAATCCTAATGAGACTCTAGGCCTCTTTATTTATACAATTGAATTTATCAACAACTTCCTTAAATTTAGTGAGGCTTGGCTCTGAATCTTGAGATCAACTGGTCTTCAACTGTCACTGGCTTGGCTGCCAATGATCCTCATGACTCGGCTACTTGCAACTCCGAGTTGATGAGATTTGATTGAGGAATCTTCGAGTGAGTGAGGAGTTAAGGAGGGAGATCCTATCTCCTAGAATCCCTCTTGCTTGTCTCATTCGAGTTCCTGCACTTTAATTAGCCAAAATTTGCTCCAAAACCTGCAATCAATGCACATTAGACCACTAGACATGACATCTCATCTTTACTCTTCTCATTAAGAAAAATATAATTAAAACACGTAAATAATTATGAGAAAAGTTGATTTTAGTAAGTTGGAGGTGCATTAAGGTCCATATAATTTACCCATTGATGAGCCTCATCATCACCCCCCTATTGAAAATGTTGCTCATCCTATGAGAAACTCAATATATGTCCGTGTCTTTCATTGCTTTAGTGGCCTCCTTGACATTTCAGGCTTCTACTGTAGTCTCCTCCTCTTGTGGATAAAACCTTGCATTCTTCTCTATCTCCTCCCATTGATTTCTTTCTTCTCCTTCCTTTCTCCCCTGTTACATACCTAAAAGCAATGGTTGACTGAGTTTCAATCCAATCAAGTTGACTTTGAGTCTCTGTAATGCTTGCTTATACATTGGGGTTCTTTCTAGTGCATCCCTCATTCTGTCATGAGAATGATATTCTCTGATCTTTAGGTTGTAGTGTTACACAAAAATATCGTCACCATGATTATTTGCAATCAGTATGGGTCCATCATCACTTGTACTGTCCTCCTAAGCAAGTCTAAGACCTCAACTCTTCAAATCAAGCTTTGGAAATGGGAGAAAGACATTAAAAATCAATGTAACTCTGGTTCCGCACTTTCTCTCATGGTCACCTACGGTCCCGCACCTTCTGTGTACAAAAGCTACGTACCTACCTGCTCTGTCCCTAATGGTGTAGATGCGGACCCCTGTGAAAGTCAAAAGGCACAAGTTTTATCTTAAAAAACTCACTTTGGGTTAATTCTAGAGTTTTCTAGAAGGAATTTTGACGTGGATTGTTCGCTCTGAGGTGGTTCATGCATCCCAAAAGAGAAGGAGCTAATCCCTTGACTAAAGGAGCTATCCCTTTGAAGGAGGGCTTTATCCCTTTGAAGGAGGACCTAGTAACTTCCCTCCATTGCACTATAAATGCAGGCATTGGGGTGAGGACTAAGGAGGTTAGAAGCTGAACATTTTGAGGGTAAATGCTGGTGAAATTAAGACTTCCTAGTTGAGCTTAAGAGGAGAGATCACATACCTTTTTGGCTTCATTGGGGAGTGAGTGAAACTTGTCAAAGTAGAGGAGACTTCTTGTTGGACCCTAGGAGGAGCTTGTACAGCGTCAAGGCAAAGGTTGTAAAGTTCTTCTTCTTTTGAATTAATACAATCAAACTCATTTTTCTCAACAAGTATCTTATGTTATTTGTTTCATGGACTCCTTGACTTTCATGTTAAATATGTTTTATGAAATTGGCTTTTCAGGTGCTATTTAATTTGTTTGCCTTGTTTGTGTTTGCAGATTCGCGAAAAGGAGCTCATTTGGATCAAAGGAGCAAGGGCATCCACAAGCTTGCGTTGGACCAAAGGTAGGCCCTAAAAACACTTGTTTGCTATTGTTTATCAAAGCATATTTAGAGAAAGATAGTGTCTGGTTGGTTTGCTTGTCATTAGGTCTTCTTTAGATTCTAGGAAGGTCTATCTTGTCCGCAAGATCGACTCATTCCGTGTGACAAAATGGCGACTCCACTAGGGACTTGATTGTTTTCCTTGTTTATACTTTGACCTGAGAAACTGTGTTTTTCGTTTCTGTTTTTGACTTGATGATTGTGGGATTGGGTAGATTTAGTTAATTTTGAGTTAGTTTTTCTTTTTCATAGTTTTGGGAGAGGTATGCACCCTCTGAGTTAAGCACGGTGCGTACCTGTATGCACTTTTGCTTTGTACATAGAGCGTGAACGCACCTGTGTAAACAGGCTACCTGCGTACCCTGTCAAAATCTTGAGAAATTTTAAATTTTTCTCTTTTTTATCAGTTTGGAATTTGTTTATAGGTTTTAGCCATTGCCCAGACCTGCTTATTCCCTGTCAAAAAACTTTCCTTGGTTTAATTTCATTAGTGTTAGGGTTTTAGGTGAAATTCCTAGGAATTTTGCTTGTTGGGCTTGTTTTTCAATTTGGTTGTGTAGTGGCTCTGAGCTTAGAAGCTGTAGGGACCTCAGATCACTTTGGTTTCTGCCAGCTTTCTTATGAGTCTAACCATTTATGAAATCTCCCCTTGTTGAGGAATCCGCTTTGAGTTTTCTCATTTCAAAATTTCGAAAAGCTTGTATTTAAAAGTTTGGATTTTCATTGTTAAAAAGAAAACGAAAGATTGGTTGTTTTTTGACTAATTGTGATTCTGCATAAATTAGTCCTTAGCCCACATTTAGCTAAGTAAAACATCCTCAAAAAGACTTTTAGTAGGCTTTGACTTCAAGTAGGTTTTTATAGTTTGTAGCTCTCAAAGTTAGTCATTTTCATTAGTTTTGAGTGTTTTATTTACAAAATATAAAAAAATCTCTTTTGAAAAAGTTTGTTTTTTGTAGTGATTGAGTGCTTTGAAAAGAAAAGGGAAATTTGTGTGAAATAGCTAGTTGTCTCGTTTTGAGTGCTTTGGAAAGGAAAAGCTCTTCTTTTAATTTGTTTAATTGAGAAAGATTTTTGTTTACAAAGTATTTGCATTCTCAAACTCTTTCTTAGTTTAGAAGTTCATCAAAGAGAAAAGATTGTTTAAATCATCTTAGGTGCATCTTTTTAGTGATTTCGAGTCGAGTCTTTACACCACAAGTTTCATCTCCGCCACCTCTTGACTTAAACAAACAACCACTAAAATTAACGCTTAAAGTAAAATTCACCTAGTAACATTTTTATTTCTAGGGCTCTGATACACCAACTTAGCTTAGCCTAGTGTCTTGGAGTAGGAGAGTAATTAACTCTCCAAGATAGTAAAAACAAACAAGTAGTTGTATCTTGTGGTAGGAAGAAATCCAATTGTTGCATTTATGCTCTGGAAAAGCTCCTCTTAAAGGAGAAGCACGAGATCATGTCCGAACCAGTGTGGGAATCAATCCTTCCTCATTGGGAACAACGCTAGATATTCACGTATTAAAAACAGTAAAACTCAGATTAACCATTGTCGAGGAGCCTGGGGTCACTTGTTGGTAAACCTTGGATTATGTCAAGGAGCCTTCAAGGGGATTGAGCTTGCTACTCTGCCCTTGCGTGCGTATCGGATCGTAGACTGTTCCCCCAGGTGTATTTGTCTCAGTTGGTAGCCTTAGTGACCATATTCTTTAGGATTCTTCCTAAGGTGATAGTGGTGGGAAGATCCCACTGTACCTGGAGCAGACGTCGGCTATACTCACTTGGATTTTCTGGGGGGTTCACTTCACTCAAGACGGTTAAGTGGAGGAACTTGGTCCAGTCTATTCATTAAGCAGGTTGTCGGGGTAACTGTTCCAACCGCCATTTCTGTACTGAATTCTGCGACATTGGATTTCATCACCAACTAGTGTTTTCAGTCTGGAAAGTTACTGTTTGTGTGTGTTTTATCTCTAGATTCTTTAGGCGTGTGATTCAAATTTGTTTGGTTCTTTAGAGGCTTTAGGTGGTTTTCATTGAGATTTTACTTTGTTTGCGTGTGAAGTAGTTAAAAGTTTTTAACTGTGGCTGAATTACCAAGACAGTCCCGTAGACTTCGGTGCCAGTCTCCTGAGTTTGTAACCATGGCTGATTTACTGAGGAAGTCCCGTAGACTTCGGGGCCAACCTCCTGAAGAAGTCTCGAGCTAGCTTGGAGGCTTGAAAGTCCTCGTAACTCCTAGTGGTAGTAAAGTTGGGTCACCTGAAGAAGGAGAGTCTTCATTGGTTGTACATCCTGATTACCAAACTTTAGTAACAGGTTATGATCCGCAATCGATTTCGGTTTCCGAACTTGCTGGTAGCTTTTCATCTACTAGTGATATAGGTGAAGAACCTGAGATATCTGAACCTGTTACTCCAACATCGGGGTTTGTCTCTCCAACTTCTAGTGGTCCTGATTCACCTAGGGTAGAAAGAGTAATTACCCAAGATCTTCCTTCTGGACTTATTGCTATTGAAGAACTTGCTCCAGAAGAAGAAGTAGGCATCCCTATCCCTGAAAATCAACCTGTTCTTGATCTAAGGGAGCGTGAATCAATTTTTTATAGTCCGCCTAGGAGTACTACTTGGTATCTTTCTTTGACTAATTATTTGGAAAACCCAGGGTTAAGTTTTTCACCACCTCGTGCTCCTTATCATCCTAGAGGTTTTTATACTCCCGTAAATATGTCAGGTCAGTCGTCCATGTTTACTCAATCGCCTGAATCTTTTTTGTACGGCGGTCCTTCTGTTCCCTCTGGGTATCAGTCACTTTCTGGTACTTTTTCGGGAGCATCTCCTCAACCCATTGAACAAGGGTTATTAACTGGAAGCAATGGTACAAAGCCATTGAGCGTAGAAGACATTCTTATGATGTCAGGTTCTATTCCCAATTCTCAACCTCAAGGTGGCCAGTTACCGCCTGGGGGGCAGCCTCAATTAACGCCTGGGGGGCAACCTCAAGGTACACAATTTGCATCTGGGGGGCAACCTCAAGGACAGTACGTACCTACGGTACAGTACGTTCCTCAAGGTCAACCCCAGACTCAATATGTAGCCCAAGGTCAACCCCAGTATCAATTTATACCTCAAGGTCAACCCCAGTATCAGTACGTGCCTCAAGGGTATCCACCCCAAGGTCAGTACTCGAACCAAGGTTTCCAACCACCCCAAGGTCAATCTTATGTTCAAGGAATGGGAAATGTACCTTTCAATTATCAATCCTACCCTCAACCCGTTATGGTCCTCAATATTCTCAACCTGTTATGGGTCAGTACCCCGGAATGAACATAGTGTGGGATCCATCGCAAACCCAACAGGTGTTGCAGCCAAGTGTACAGTTGTCATCTCAAACTGGGCAACCCTTAGTTTCTGGTACACCCCAGCAACCAGTCCAGTCTAATATTCAAACTTCTGTACCTTCGGTAGTTTCTCAGTCTGGGCCTACTACTCCTCGTACTCCATCTCAAACGACTGCTACAACTGCCGCAACATCTGTTCAATCTACCCCACCTACTTCTGGAGTATCGACAGCTCCGGTTTCTACTGTTCCTGTATCTACTCCTCAGACATCTTTACCACCGTCTGGATCCACGATTCAAACTACGGTTCAGATGCCTGTAGGACAACCTGGTTTAAGTACGGTTGTCACAAGTCAACCACAATTCACCTATCAACCGTACCAGGGACAGTACCAATTCGGTCCTGCTGTTCAGCAGCCAGTCTATCAGTATCAACCGTACCCTGGGTACACTTATCAACAACCTCAACAACCCTAGTACGGTCCGGTTAATCCTGGTTTTCCGGGAGGATACAATATCCCGAACGCGATTCCTATTCCTAGTTATCTTGGATATCCTCCTCCTGGGGCTGGTCTCATGACCCAGAGTTTTAGGGATCCTAATCGGCAGTTACCGTTTATCGCAACTTTGGACTTACCTGACTTGTCGCACCTAACGAACGATCCGATTAATTATCTTCCATTTTGGCCGCCAATGCCGAATAAGTTGCCCAGTGACATTCCCAAGTTCGAAGGTAAATTTGGAGAGGACCCGTCGAACCATGTGATGACTTACCACCTCTGGTGTGCGTCTAACTCCATCACAGATGATTCGATCCATCTTAGACTTTTCCAGCGCACTCTAATTGGTCTCGCAGCCAAGTGGTACATTGAGTTACCGCGAGGTACTTTTTATAATTTTAGTCAGTTAGCTACCTCGTTTTTAACTCATTTCCAGTTTCCAGTCCGATATGACAATGGCACGAAATTGTTAACTTCGCTAAAACAATCGACATCCACGTACATTTCAGATCATATTCATGAGTGGAGACGTCGACAACGTTTAGTGAAGGTATTTATTCCGCATCAAATCTTGGCTGAGTGGTTTGTAAAATCTTTGTTGTCAAGGATCACTGAAGATGTTGCTAAAGCCGGAGTTGTTATTGAGGAGCAAGTGATTGCTCAAGCATAGTACCTTGACTTGGTCTATACTCAGTCAGGTACGTTACACGAAAAGATCCCCGATCTTCCCAAGTCAAATCAAATCGCTGCAGCTCCTTCGGGATCTCATGCCGCTGACGGTATGATTGGTACGGTTAACACTAAAAGTAAGAAGAAGTCTTCCAAGAATTCTTCTCCTATCATAACCTTGCCTGATTCCCCGACAGGAGATTCTTCTGTAGAGGTTTCCGCTGATATTCATGTTGTAGAGTCATCTATGGCTAAATCAAAATCCGGTGGGAAGAAGAAAGGAAAGAAGAAGAATAAAACGGACAAAAATTCAAAGGAGAAACCTGAAAAGGCGGAATCTAATGATGAAAAGCGCAAACCTCGCTATCCATGTCTCATTTGTGACGAAGAACATTTTACAAGAGACTGCCCTCATCGTGCAGAGGTTGTGAAGATTGTCAAAGGTTCCCAAACTCCTGCTGTCTTGAAGGATCCATTTCCAAGTCAAGACAACAAGATGATAGGTTCTTCCTCGAGTGCCAATGAAGAACCCATATTGATGATGTCCCATGTTAGGATTGCGACTCGATCGCAAGATTATGGTAGTAAAAGTCCTGTTGATGGCAAAGAAGCAGAATCTTCTCATTCTAATCCATCAACCTCAGCTCCCGGTTCTGATCCACTACAGATCGAGAAACCTAATCCAGACTTAGTAATCAAACCGCCCGCTAAGGGTATACTTCGAAAGTCAGCTTTCAATCCACATGCGAGAGCGGCTCAGAACTATAACATTATTGAGGATTTAGCTGTTTCACCCTCGGTAATGTCGGCTTTGGAAGTGCTGCAATCATGCCCAGCATAGCGTAAATTACTTTTGTCGGCTATAGGAGCTGTTGATGTTCAGGACCCGAACCTAATAATTTTTGATCTAGAAAATAGTACACCGCGTTTGCCTCATCAAATGGCTTTCCAGATCCCAGTGATAGTAAAAAACAGGCCTATTCATCAGACTGTGATTGATGAGGGAGCCTCAACGTGTATTATGTCGATACAGTGTTGGAGGTCGCTTGGTTCTCCTTCACTAAATCAATCCCCGACAATTCTTAAGGCCTTTGATGGCTGTGGGTTTCATCCTTTTGGCATTCTACAGGATTTGCCTATAGGGGTTGAAGGAAAAATCGTTAATCTAGATGTGGAGGTGGTTGATGCCCCTCTAGATTACAACCTTCTATTGGGTCGAAGTTGGTCTTACGCTATGACAGCGGTCGTTTCATCGGTCTTCTGAGTAATAAAGTTTCCACATAATGGAAAGATCGTAACAATAGACCAGCTGGCTTACTTTTCATCCGATCCAGCCTCTTCGGAGAGTATTCAGCATGTCGGTAAAACGACTATCCCATATAAGGATGTTGGAGTAGGATTAGTTAAAGATGCCGGTTTACTGGGAACTTTTCCTTTTCCTCCAATCAACGCATCATCTTCATTTGCAACCATTCATATGATTACATCAGACACAATTTTTTATGACGATCCTTGGATCGTTCCTTCTGAATCTGAGATAGACTCATTTGGTAATTCCATGCCTTTGAGTCCATATGAAATTGCCTATGAAGTCGTGCAGTCTTTTGCCGACTCGTGTTCAACCGAAAATGACTTAATGAATGTGATCTGTGAGGAATCACTTTTCACATCAACCTCGGATTTAACTACGTTTTCTGAACTTGTTCATTTTGACGAGCAAATTCGTGAAATCCTATGTGTAGATGATTTACCATGGGAAGATCTCCATCACAGATCTTCGTTTTTACCTGAGGATGATCGTTTTGAAAATGATTTCTCATCAATTTTTACAACTGAATATGTCAAGGAACCTCAAAATCCAATGAAACATCTCGATTCAGAGTTAAATTTGGGAAACATCTCTCGAACTATTCCTATTGACATTTCGGTTAAGCCCGGAATTGTTGAGAACATTCATATAGGTGCCTCATGTACAGATGACGAAATTCAATTATATAAGGCCCTATTTCAAGAATTCCGCGACGTGTTTGCCTGGTCCTATGAGGAAATGCCAGGAATTGATCCCGCGATTGTTGTTCATGAGATCAAGACTTACCCGGACGCTAAACCCGTCCGGCAACGTTTGCGTCAGATTCACCCACGAAAAGCTGCTGCAATTAAAGCAGAAGTTGAAAAACTGTTGAAAGCAGGTTTCATTTATCCGATCCCGCTAACGGATTGGGTATCGAATATTGTTCCGGTTAACAAAAAACAGGGAACAATAAGAATATGCATCGACTATAGGGACATTAATCGAGCCTGTCCAAAGGACAATTACCCAACTCCCTATATCGATCAAATCATTGATGATTGTGCCGGCAGTGAAATATTTTCCTTTATGGACGGTTTTTCCGGATACAATCAAATCAACATTCTACCTGCCGATCAACCAAAAATGGCTTTCATTTGTCCATGGGGGACATTTGCTTATTGCAAGTTACCTTTTGGGCTTAAGAATGCCGGTGCAACTTTTCAACGGGCAATGTCTTATGTGTTTCATGACATCAAGCACATTGCGCAACCTTATCTCGATGACTTGCCTGCTCATTCATTACATCGAGCTAATCACCTCGTCCATTTACGAGCAATCTTTATGAGGTGTAGGCATTATCGTATTCGGTTGAACCCACACAAATGTGTCTTCTGTATAGAAACGGGTCGATTGCTGGGATTTGTAGTTTCGAAAGCCGGCATTCGCGTTGATCCCTCGAAGGTCGAAGCTATCATCAATTTGCCTCCTCCTTCGAGTCTTCGCCAACTCCAAAGTTTGCAGGGGAAAGCAAACTTTTTACGACGATTCATTCCTAACTACGCCGAGGTTACAAAGGGTTTTACCCGGTTGTTGAAACAGAACACTCCATTCTATTGGGATGAGATAGCTCAGAAATCTTTTGATGCACTCAAACACGCGTTGACCCATGCACCGTTGTTGCATCCTCCCAACTACAACCAGGATTACTTCTTGTATCTCGCCGCCTCCCATTCCACCATTGGAATGGTCTTAGTCCAGGAAGATGAATTCGGAACAGAACATGTGATATATTACCTTAGTCGAACGTTAAACCCAACTGAGCTAAAATACTCAGATGTGGAGAAATTGGCATTGGCAACCGCTCAAGCTGTCCAACGTTTTTGTCACTACATTCTACTATGCAAAACTACGGTAATTTCGGATTACAACCCTAGATCTACATTTTGACCAAGTAATTGCTAGGGGGCAAAGTACTCTAAATGGATCGTTATCCTGCAGGAGTTCGACTTGGAATTTGAGAAATCTAAGTCTAAGAAATCTTTAGTTTTTACGGAGTTAATGTGTGACTTCCCGCGTGCTGACACGGAAACTGTGGCAGAGGAGCCCATTGCGGACGAATCCTTGTTTCTAATCAACACTTTAGATCTGTGGTATGGGGATATCATCATTTATCTCCAGACCCAATCCTTTCGGCCCGAAATTTCACGGTTAGAACGTTGAAAGATTTGTTTCCAGTCCCAACAATTCAGGATTATTGGAGATACACTTTATCGCCGTGGGGCGGATTCTATTTTTCGACGTTGCTTAACTCACGAGGAAGCTGAAAGGGTTCTAAATGACTGTCACTCTGGAGCGTGTGGCAGTCATATGTCTGGGTATGCCACAACCCAAAAGATATTGCGTGCTGGCTACTTCTGGCGTCTTTGTTTAAAGATTGTATTACGGCGGTCCGAAAATGCCACAACTGCCAGATTTTTGATCGTAAGATGCGCGCTCCACCTGCTCCTCTCCAACCTATAATTGCCGTTGGTCCTTTTTCCAAATGGGGTATCGATTTTATTACATATAACCCTCACTCAGCCGGGGGGCATGCGTATATCATTCTTGCGGTAGATTATTTTACTAAGTGGGCCGAGGCGATGCCTACATTCGAGGCAGACGGCAAAACAACTGCAATTTTCATGTTCAATCATATAATTGCTAGGTTTGGTGTCCCACAAGCGATAATCACTGATCATGGGCGTCATTTTCGAAATGTTATGATGACCGAACTTATAGGCCAGCTTGGTTTACGTCACGATAGTTCAACCCCTTATTATCCACAAGCTAATGGTCTGGTTGAGTCCATCAACAAAGTTTTAGTTATCATGATCCGACGAATCATTGGGATTCATCGGTCGAATTGGCACAACATGCTATTTTCAGCGCTTTGGGCGTACCAAACTTCAGTAAAAACATCAACAAGGTTCACTCCTTTCCAACTAGTCTATGGTTTGGAAGCTGTGTTACCCATTGAATGCGAAATATCGTCACTGCAAATGGCCATCGAGTTACTTCCAGCTACTTCCGAAGAGGAAAAGCGTTTGTTATACTTAGCTCAATTAGATGAGAATCGACGTGATGCTGCATTGGCGATCGAGACTCACGCAAAATGTATGAAAGCTCAGTATGATCGAAATGTGACCCCTCGAAATTTTTCGGAAGGAGACCTAGTGTTATTGTATGATCAAGCTAATGATAAATTAGGCGCTGGAAAATTCGTTCCTATGTGGCATGGTCCCTATGTTGTCAAGCGAAAGCTAGCCAAAGGGGCTTATGAATTGGTAGACTTTGATGGGGACTCTTTGGGTAAACCCAGAAATGGCCTTTACTTGAAGAGGTACTATGCTTAAAAGAATGGGTATGGAGATTTTTAGTTAGGATAGTTTTTTCTTTCTAGCTGGTGTGTTTTAGTTTAAAAAGTGTGCTTAGCTTAGAGAGTGTTTTTTCGTCATTATTCCTGCTTATCTTGGTTTTACTCTTGATATTGCAGATGTCGATGCCTCTCCAAACATACATTGGATTTGCTGATGGTGCTTGTCGTAATACACGGAACATCTCTTCCGCAGCTTGGGTTATCTATTCACCTTCTGACGAGTTAATTTCTATGCATGGGGTAAGCCTCGGTCAAACAACAAACAACATTGCAGAGTATAGTGCAGTGATTGAGTTATTATCTGAATCTATTTCATTTGGGATTCGGAGTTTGACAGTGAGGTTAGATTCTGAACTCATTGTATTACAGCTTAACAGAGTGTATGCCATTAGAAATCCAGTGTTATTGAGATTATTTTTGAGAGTGCATCTCTTGGAACGTGAATTTGATTACATTGAATATCAGCATATTCCAAGGTCTTTAAATACATTAGAAGATGCAATTGCTTCTCGAATGTTAAATAGACATTTGCAATAATCATACATGTAAATTTAAAACCATTCCATAACATGATTTACAAGATAAGCCGGTAATAGTGATATATATATAGGAGTGTGTCAAAAAATACATCGTCCTCGATCATAGGTTGAAAAACACCTTATGATCGGCAAAAATGATAAGTACAAAAAACAAAAATGTCACATGTGCCCACAATAGGTGATCATCCTATCACTGGTGATGATCTCTATAAGAAACCACTGCCCGGGCCACCTTGCAAAGGAACCTCCTAAAAGGTCTCGGGACTCCAATCACATAGCGCTGAAGTCGACGAGGAATGTCATCTATAGTGGTCTCGGGAATATCTCCTGTCGAACGCTCGAGATGACCCTCCAACGCGGCCAAAACCTCTGCTGATTCGTCCTGCGGGGCAGGCACGGGTGCAACTGGTTACTTCCTATCGAAAGGCCGGAGAGCGGCTGGTCACTGTGGACCCACATCTGCATTTGAAACTTTTGCTATCAGTTTTGAGACGATGGAAAATAACAAAAAAATTAAAATAGGAAAAATGTTGAAAAGGATTTTACCTGAGTCATCCCACTGCTCTCTTGGTGGAAGAGCCATGTCTGGGTCACCACGAAAATCTATCCCAGCGTAAGGGAAATCCTGAATGGAAAAAACCTGGTTTTCCAGCCATTGGAAATACTCAGGTTTGAATCGAGCAACCTCTGTCCTCTCGTCCGGGTGATGGGCCATGACTGCGACCCATCGCATCAGTTTGGGCTCTCGAAGAAGCCCAGCTCCAACAGTAAGGTGCTGCGGGATCAGCATAGGAACCCTCTCCAGGCCAAAACTCACGACCAAAGCCCCATAACCAAAGGTCTTTAGTCGTCCGCTCTTGGCCCTGGTCAATTGGCCTTTCACATTGGCCAGCACAGCATCGCACCAGTTGAAGACGGTGCCTCGAAAGCAATCAACTGCCATACGCATCTGGGATCCGGTGGCAATATGTAATGCGGCAGCTCCACAAAGTCTGGTGACAGTAAACGCAATCACCATGAGTTCAGGACGGGATATGGTCTTTAAATCTATCCCTTTGTCTCTAGCCTGGCTGTTGTAGTACTCTAGCCGGAGACTATCGATGGACTGGCCACCTGGCCTAGTCCCGTGCAGAGTCAAGTCTTCGCCTCTCTTAGGCAAACCAGTCAAGAAATAAATATCCGCCGGCTCGATTTCGAGCTGGTGGCCGCCAATGAAGAAGCACTGGTCCTGTATGCTCCATCTGTCAACCAGCCACTGTAAGAAATCCACCTGAGCCCTCATGCCAGGAATGGCCCAGAATTTGTACAGTCCGCACGCCCTCAAAGCATCAAGTGAAGGCTGATGATTCCATGCGGCAACATCCACGTCCTCATGCTCTCGTTCATGCCAATCTAGCATGATGTACTCTCTGCATCAAGTATAAGGATAAATTAAATTGCTAGAAAATATTTTGTGTGGTCCATTTTTGAGAACTTTTGGGTTCAAAACCCTTGCGGCGGGGTACGCACCCTCCGAGTTAGACACAGTGCGTGGGACCGCACTTTGTCTACACGGAAGGTGCAGACCCCGAGCTTTTTCCCAATGGAGAAAAAGTCGGGGTCTGCGGGTCCGCAATGGTAAATCTGCGGACCCGCGCGCGTGGGTTTTGTGCCTAAAAACCCTCCCAAAAATGAAATGAAGGACTAAAACAAAAAATCAAACGGTTAAAAATGAAGAGTGGGATGATGTGGATTACCTGGAGAAGATGGCGTTCGATTCCGACGGTTGGATTTTCCGCAATCTTCACAGGAAGTTTTCTGAGCAAAAGCACTATTTTCTCACCCAAACTCAAACGGTAAAAATGAATTGACAAAGGCCCTTTTTATAAGTTTTTTGAGTAAATGAATTGCAAATTTGTTTATCTTTCACTTTAAAAAGGTGTTTTGCGACATTCTTATCCATTTCAAACACCTATGAGTAATGTTTGTGTTTTTGTGCAGAATAAAGGATTATTCAGGCGAAATCTATCATTTTCAACGAAAAAAAACAAGTAGAGTCATCTTTAAGCCCTTTTCTGACTCCTAAAACATGGAAAGATTGCCGAGCATTTCTTTGACACTCGTTAAAACGGAATTAAAAGACGGTCCACTTACAGCTCTTTTCCGACTGTAAAAACATGAAAAGATCGCCGGATTTTTGTCGTTTCAAATTCGATATTGGTTATAAAACGACGTGTCATTGATCGCTTTTTTACTTTTTCGGGTCAAGGGCACTAATAACAAAAAGTACTCCTTGGTCGTAAAAGATCAAGCGGTTCTCTCAAGTATTATTTTATACTTTTTCGGGCTTGGGAGACACAAATTTATGAAAAAGGTCAACCCTGGAGTCTTCTTAAGTTTTTTCAGACTCTCTAAAATTGAAAAACGCCGAGTTTCTCCTATACTGGACTCGTTAAAATTTCACAGTAAAGGACCTGTTCAATTACAAACAGGAATGAACCACTCCTTCTTAGGGTTCGAATTTAAACTAAGTTGGACTCATCCGAAGGATGAGCTTATAATCAAGCAAATGTTATCCTCCTCAAGCTTGTCAAAAATAAAGAGGTACTTGCTAGAAATGGTGGGGGAAAAGAGAGAAAAATGAGCCTGTTTGTCATACTTTGTAACCACTCTTGAACACGACACTTTCATTCACCTGGGTTGGGAAATCCTTTGCCTAATAGTTGGTCAAACCACATTGAAAGTCTTCAGCCGGTTTCTGGGTATTAACTTTTGGTCAATTGTCACCAAGCCATCTGTTGTGTCGTTATGTGTTCAAGAGGTCACTACCAATAAGCCATTCATCTGCAAAATATCTGTCATCCATCTTGACCATCCCTGAGTCAGTCCTTGCAACTAAATTTCTTCAACTTGATCTATGATTTCGTGTTGTGGGTTTGCCTATGACGGATCGCTTTCTATCGACATCAGCACATTATCTAGAAAGATGATCTAGAAATCGTCAGTACCTTGAGATCTGCATGCCTCAATGGCAGGTTTCTCGCCTTTGATGACATTTTGCATCATTGAATTTCGATCAAAGGATTCCGTGACATGTTCGACATCAACACATTTATTCGCATCTCATGGATTGTACTGGGTACTTTGAGAGCCATTGACATCACTGGTGGTTTCTCTCACACTTGTTAATGGTTTACATCATTGACTGGTAATCAAGTGGTTTCTACCATGTTCGACTTCAACACATTTATTCGCATGGATAGAATTGTACTATTTCGGGAAGTAGAAATGAAGACCCTGGATCTAGTTTCCACCATCCAGGCTGCAAGGAATTTTGTATTCATTATGTTGTGGACTATTCATAAACAGATGGCTGCGTCCATACTGTGTTCACACGAGTCTATACTTATGATGTTTTGCAAGATCATTCCTATATCAGAGCAGTAGATAGTTTTCTAGTTAGTTTTGATCTGAGTATGGGAATGCCTACCTCAGCGATGATATGATTTCATATATATATCTTGCATTGAATGTTTTTACAGGTTCCGTCCGGGCTCTCCACAAGATGATCCTCGAAATGATAAAGTACTTCACTCATCCTATATGATAAATGAAATCCTCATCTACTACAGACTTCGCACTTTAGGGGGCAATCTATTACACAAAAATATCATCACCATGATTATTTGCAGTCAGTATGGGTCCATCATCACTTGTACTGTCCTCCTAAGCAAGTCTAAGACCTCAGCTCTTCAAATCAAGCTTTGGAAATGGGAGAAAGACATTAAAAATCAATGTAACTCTGGTTCCGCACTTTCTCTCATGGTCACCTGCGGTCCCACACCTTCTGTGTACAAAAGCTGCGTACCTACCCGCTCTGTCCCTAATGGTGTAGGTGTGGACCCCTGTGAAAGTCAAAAGGCGCAAGTTTTATCTTAAAAAACTCACTTTGGGTTAATTCTAGAGTTTTCTAGAAGGAATTTTGACGTGGATTGTTCGCTCTGAGGTGGTTCATGCATCCCAAAAGAGAAGGAGCTAATCCCTTGACTAAAGGAGATATCCCTTTGAAGGAGGGCTTTATCCCTTTGAAGGAGGACCTAGTAACTTCCCTCCATTGCACTATAAATATAGGCATTGGGGTGAGGACTAAGGAGGTTAGAAGCTGAACATTTTGAGTGTAAATGTTGGTGAAATTAAGACTTCCTAGTTGAGCTTAAGAGGAGAGATCACATACCTTTTTGGCTTCATTGGGGAGTGAGTGAAACTTGTCAAAGTAGAGGAGACTTCTTGTTGGACCCTAGGAGGAGCTTGTACAGCGTCAAGGCAAAGGTTGTAAAGTTCTTCTTCTTTTGAATTAATACAATCAAACTCATTTTTCTCAACAAGTATCTTATGTTATTTGTTTCATGGACTCCTTGACTTTCATGTTAAATATGTTTTATGCAATTGGCTTTTCAGGTGCTATTTAATTTGTTTGCCTTGTTTGTGTTTGCAGATTCGCGAAAAGGAGCTCATTTGGATCAAAGGAGCGAGGGCATCCACAAGCTTGCGTTGGACCAAAGGTAGGCCCTAAAAACACTTGTTTGCTATTGTTTATCAAAGCATATTTAGAGAAAGATAGTGTCTGGTTGGTTTGCTTGTCATTAGGTCTTCTTTAGATTCTAGGAAGGTCTATCTTGTCCGCAAGATCGATTCATTATGTGTGACATGTAGGGTAAGGTGTTCCATCTCCTTTGGCAGGCTTGCTAGCTCTCATCCCCTAGAAATCTCAAAATGTATTCAAAATGAGTGACTACTTGTTCTTGTACAACAAGGTATCTTGGTGCAGGCTCGGGATCATTGGCAATGAGGTTGTGGGTGCTGATGACATCCATTGAGTTAGGCTATTCTGATATGATGAAAAGGGGTTTTTATTCTTCTCTTGCCAATACCCTTTTTATTTCTGTAGCTCTGGCTTCCTCATGATTCATCCAAGATGCCAAGGCCATTAGTTGTATGTCCCCTAGCTTTGGATTAGGGTCCCACACATTTAAATATGTCAAAGCCAAATTGTGTAGGTAGAATTTAGATATCTTTGTTCTATCCTCCAGGGTGCTTTGTTCATAGAGGCCAATGAACTTCCTGTAGTCTTGGAAAGGCATAGTTCCTCTTTGTGCTAGGGTTTTTATCTGAAACTGTAGCCATTGTTCTTTGAGGTATAAGGAATATGATTTTGTTGGCTTCTTGCATTGGATTGCCTCCATGGATAGACTTTCCATACTTGGCAATTTGCTTTCCTTTTCCTATAGTTGCTTTCTTAGCCATGTGTTCTTTTCCTCTAATTGAGATTTCACCATTTTTTCCTTGTCTCTTATGCTACTTAATTCTCTTCCCATTTCTTGCAACTTCTCTTCCATGTGTCCTACATCCTCCACCCATTTTGATTTAGCAATTTGCGTCCACAATTGTGTCCTTGCTCTTTCTTTTTCAAGTTAAAAGAATAGAGTAATGGAAAACTTTTGTGGGATCACCCTACCCCCTTCAATGAATCTGTAGTAGGAGCTAAGGTTTGGCTATGGGCTAGGCTCCTTCAGCTCCTAGGACTCCCCCGTTATTGTTTGTTAAGTAACCTCTTTTCCTTCCCTTTTCCCTTGCAGCCTTTTCTGATCTTTTTTCTGTGTTTCTTGTAGTTTTGACAGGGTTTCCTATAGGATTGTTTTTGCTTCTTGTAGTTTTGTCTATGTTTCCTATAGGAGACCTTTCCCTTTTTATGAAGGGGCCAGATGTTGTTTAACTTGTTTTGTTGAGGCTGGCCTAGTGACAGGTCTCCTAACATAGGTGATTGGTGACCTAGGAGAAGCTTGTTTTGATGTTTCTTCTTCTTTCTTCTTCTCTAGAGGGACTACTTCCTCTTGTTCTTTTAGTGAGTCCTCTATGATAATTAGAATCTTGGTAGGGGTTTTAGGTCCTCTTTTCTCCACTGCAATCCTAGGGGGAGTGTAGTTATCCTGCTAATACTCTCGGGGGTAATTGTTACTGACAAACCCCTCACTACAGCAGTGGCATTGGCTCTAGCTAGAGGTATGAGTGACATTGCAAATTCTCTAGCCACATCATCATTGTATCCCCTCAGTAGCTCAAATAACCCCATCCATTGATGCCTTGTAAATATTTCTATCACATGAGGATGTTGGTGTATTCTAGTTGTGCTTGTGGGCTCTCTTTTGTTGAAACCCCCTATCATATTTTTTTGGCAATTTTTTTTTTGTCTAAATGAGGTTTGGGTGGCTATAGTTTAAGAACTTTTGTAGGTGATGAGGGTTCGGAGTTTACCCTTCATTAACTTTCATAGAAATTTGTCTATCTCTATGCGTACTGCAAATACTTAAAAGAAATGAGGATTTCTTCCTTTTTTTCTCCCTACAAATGAAAAACACAGAAGGTATGGCACCTACCTTCCTTTGCTATGCTCTGGTGATGAGAATTATTGAATTGATGGCCCTCGGTGTCCACCTACAACACTGTGTGATAATTCTCCTTGTATCTTGTAGCTTTCCTGTAGTTTCCTATAGGTGCTCTTGTTTCCTGTAGGTGCTCACTGTAGGAAGGCCAAGAGTAAATTTTTCCTTTGATGACTCCTCGAGGTTACCTCTGCCTTCATATTGTCGAAATAACCAATACTTCGCATGGAGTCAGTGATTATTTCTATTTGTGGATGATTTTATTGAGTGATGTGCTAGTTGGCCGAGTACAAATACCTCTTTTTGGACCATTGGTCCCACTACAAGTTCATCATACCACCTTTCCTCGTAATCATCTCCCACTTCTATTCACCGTAACTTAACCACTTTTTCAATTCATTCCTTTTTTTTATGTGACCTTGCCATGTGTGCAGTTGACTAACCCTTTACTTTTAGTTATCAGAAGGAGGGTGGACAAGTTAATTGGACACCTTCACTTATAAAATCAACTTCCTACATATTCCTATAGTTTAATCATATTTGTACCTATGAGGGAGTATTAGTGAGATGACATACCTATTGGTCCTTTGCCTTGCTGATTCATTTTGGAGAGTGGTGTCAATTTGTTGTTATTGTCCTAGTTGCATATTCTCAACTATTTTTTTTCTTCTTTTACTAATAGTTTGTTTCTTTGATGATGTACAGGTGTTGGATTTTTTTGTTTCTGAGCTCTAGAGGAGCTTCCTTATTCCTGTAGTCATTGTGCTGACAGTGGGTTGGAATTGTTGTGGTCTTTTCTTATGGAATAGGCTACTACAGGATTTCCTACAAGATGTCCTGTAGCTGCCTTTTTCTTGAATTTCTGCATCTTTTCTCTGCTCTGAAGTTGAATGGGTATTGGAATGAGTGGAAGGTGTGGTTATGGAGTGGAAGGTGAGGTAGGTTGTTGTTGGCATGCCCCTTTTTGATGTTCTTTTCTCTTTTTTTCTTTTTCATATTTTCTAACTTGATTTTTTCTGATGGACACAGGGGTGACATGGTCATGAAGGGTGTTGGATGAGGTGTGGTGAAGTCAATGGATCTTTTCATATTCCAAAATAGGCCCATGTCACCATTTTTCCATTGGAATGCCCTTCTTATACTTTTTCAAGACCTCCTGTAATACCTACAGGAAACTCCTGTAGTAATTACAGGAAATCCTGTAGAAAACACAGAATTGCTTGGAATTGGAATCTGGAGTTGAGTATGGATGGAAGAACATGGGGATTATGGAGGAGATGAAATGGATGAAGGAAAACATAGTGCGTTGTAGGGCTTTTTGCACTCTGTATTCTGTGCTCATCATATTCTTGTAAACCTGCAAAAACAGAATTGTTATGAGTGGCAGGTGTAAGGTCCTTGCCATTATTTTTGTATGTTTTTTTTCTTTATTTTTTTTTTTTGAAAGACAACTAGGCTACCTCGAAGGATGTTTTCATCCTTGTTGCCTACCCTGGGCCCCTCAAAAGAGGTTTTCAACTAGAGAATTTTTTTTTTTTTAAATACTCTTAGGCTGCCTTCAAGAGGTTTTCAACCCAAAAGTCTCTTTATTTTTATTTTCATTTATTTTTATTTTTTAAGAACCTGGTGAGGTGGAAGCCGAGTCTCTTTCAATCACCATCACTGCCTTGTTGATGCTACTGATGAATTCCTACTTTGATAAGGGCTTTTTGTATACTTTTAACCTATACCCATTGACAAGCAAAGGGATACCTTCTGCATCGATGGTTCTTATTTGAACAGCGCCATTATCATGGCACTTTTCTATCACATATGGTCCCAAACATATGGTCATTAAGTTGCCTTTGAAATATTTGTATCGGGAGTCATACAACAAGGCCCAATTACCTTCTTGAAACAATTTGTCCTTGATATTCTTTCATGCCAGATTTTCCTTTGTACTTGAGTCACTTCTGTGTGCAGGAGGGCCTACATCCTAAATTCATATAACCCATTCAGTTGGAGAAATATTTCTTGTTGTGCCCTTGTGACATCTATATCCAATTATGTTGCCATCCTTAAGGTGTTGTGTTCAAATTCAATGGACAACAAGGCTTTCTTCCCATAGACCAGCTCATAACGAGTGAAGCCAGCGGTGGTCTTCTGAGTAGTATTGTAGGCCCAGGTGGCCTCCACCAATCTGTCTTCCCAATCCTTTCTGCTGCTGCTAATCACTTTGATTAGAATTCTTTCCAATGCTCGCTTGGTGACTTCTACTTGCCCATTATCTTGTGGTTGGTAAGGAGTGGAATTTCTGTGCTTGATCTTATGCTAGCTTAGCAGATTCTCAATCATGTGGGATGTAAATTGACTTCCTTGATCAATGACTAGCTCTCTAGGGTATCTAAACTTGTAAAACACATTCTTCCTCAAGAATTCAACCACTTTTTCTTCTGCAGCTACCTTGACATCTTTGGCTTCAACCCACTTTGTTAAGTAGTTGGTGCACATAATGATGTACTTCTTCTGTTTGGATGGAGGGTAAATAGGCCTGATGAAATCCATGCCCCACTTGTCAAATGGCTTGAAATTCACTTGAGGTTGCAGAGGAATTTTATCCTTAGGGTTAGGCTTCCCCATCCTTTAGAATTGATCACACTGGCTGGTATACCTTTTTACATCTTGGTGGAGAGTGGGCCAGTAATAGTTAGCTTGTAGTACCTTGAATGTTGTCATTTTGGCTGAAAAATGACCTCCACAAGGCCCATCATGACAGGCCAAAAGGATGTCAAAAACTTCCTCCTCCCTAACACATCTTCTCAAAATTTGATCTGGATCCATCTTGAAGAGACTACCTCGCAATCTAAGTGAATGGAGCACTTTTTCTTGTGATTCTACTCTTTTCATTGAAGGACAAATTTGGAGGGAACTGTGGAGATACTAAGTAGTTTTCTATGTTAGCAAACCATGGAGAGAGAACTGAAATGATGAATAAATGCTCATCTGGTAGCTGGTCATCAACCATTCCTTCCTCACCTGCAAGCAAAGTCAATCTGGATAAAAAAAACCTGTAACTGCATTCTCTCTTCTAGGCTTATCAATAATAGTTAGATCAAATTGTTGTAATAAAAGTAAACATCTAATAATCCGAGCATTTACATTAGGTTTTTTCATCAAATATTTAATGGAAACATGGTCGGTATGTACAAATGTCTGGTAACCAGTAATGTAATGCCTAAATTTATTCAATGAATGGACAACAACTAGGAGCTCTTTTTCAGTTACTGTGTAGTTTAACTCGGCTTTGGACAAATTCTTGTTGATGAAGTAAATGGCATAAGGTAGCTTGTCATCTATCTAGCCTAGAGATGCTCCTATAGCTTTGTGAGAGGCATCAGCATGAATGTGAAAAGGAAGAGCCTAATTTGGGCCTCAAAGAATAGGTGCAGTAGTCAACTTGTCCTTTAGGGTTTCTAGGTCCTCTTGGAAGCTTTCTAACCATAAAAATTTGGAGTCTTTGGCCAATAATCCAAATAATGGTGAGGCTACCTTGCTGAAGTCTTTTATAAATCTCCTATAATATTTGGCTAAACCTAAGAAACTTCTGACATCCCTTTTCTTCTACGGAGTAGGGACCCTTTTTATGATGGCTATTTTATTTGGGTCTACTTGCAGTCCTTCCTGGGATATTGAGTGACCTAGAACAGTCCCTATAGTCATTAAGAATTCACATTTTTTGGGACTAAGGGATAAGTTCATTTCAATGCATTTGTTTAACACCTTTCCTAGGTTAGAGAGAGCCTCCAGGAAATTGCACCCATAGGGGGTGAAATCATCCATATAAATTTCTATTGAATCATGGACTAGCTCTACAAATATGCTCAAGACTACTCTCTGGGAAGTGGTAGGGGCATTGCATAAACCAAAAGGAAGGACCCTACAAGAAAAAGTACCCCAAGGACAGGTGAAGGTGGTTTTATCTTGGTCCTCTAGGCTGATATGGATTTGATTGTAACCACTAAATCCATCCAGGAAAGAGAAGAACTTCTTCCCTGCAAGACCATATAATACTTGGTCAATGAACGTAGAGGGAAATGGTCCTTCTTTGTGGCTTTATTTAGCTCTTGGTAATCCACAAATATACTCCACTTTCCATTTTTCTTTGGAACCCGAACCAGAGGAGACACCCGCTCACTATCCAAGATGGGGTAAATGAATCCTGCATCCAACAACTTCTGCAATTCCTCTTTGACTATATCCTTGATGGCTGGATTCATTCTCCTCTGGGGTTGGCGGACTGGATTACAACCTTCCTTGATGTAAATGTGGTGAGTACACACTGAAGGGTGCACCCCTTCATTTCTTTGTAATTCCAAGCAAAGGCATCCAAATGCTCTCTTAACATGTTACATAACTTCTCTTCTTGGTGTACAAAGAGAGAGGGGTTGATTTTCAATGCTCTTTCAGGGCCGAACTATATTGTCTTGATATGAGTAGGGTTTGAGTGCGCTGAGCATAGATCAATCCAAGGGTGGTCTTTAGCTTCCTTTACTACGTCCTCCAGAGACATGGTGTTGGGAGATTGATTTTGGAGGATGTGTTCAATCAGGTCATCTTCATCAGGCTGTCCCCCTCCTATGGTAGTTTCAAGGGTATAGATTGGGCAAGAGTATACTTCATCTTCTTCCTCCTCTTCTAGCCATAAAGGTAAGTCATGTTCTAGGGATGGTTGAGTAGGAGGGTACAAGACCAATTGTTTGGAAAGATGCCTATTTTTTATGGTCATATTTCTAGCCTTGCAGCTTATGTTTGCATCAAAAGTGGCTAACCAAGGCCTCCTCAGGATGAGTGGATAACCATTGAATTTGGTCTTAGGCTGGAGAATTAAGAAGTCAGCAGGGTATTCCAAGGAATCAATGGAGAGCAACACATCCTCAACAATTCCCTCAGGAGCTACTTTGGATTAGTCTACAAGCTGCAAGACTGTTGTGGTCTTCCTTAATGATCCCTGGAGATTCATCTTAAGCATAGTATCCTTAATCATCATATTTATGGCAACCCCAATATCAATCAAGGTATGGGGAAAAATGGTGCCATCGATGTGTACATCTACTACATGACTCCTAGGATCTAGATAGTTTGGGAAAATTACCCACCCCAATAGTAAGTCGGACAACTGTCCAATGACATTAATGGTAGGGGTGTCTTTATTTTGCCTTCCTAGATGTTTGAAACACTTCTCTTTGATCAAAGTGTTGTAGATGGGGACATCTTTGATAGCTTGGAGACACGGGATTTTGACACATAGATTTTTCAACTCACCCAAAAGTTAAGTCTCTTTTGGGGTGTGCTGGATAGGATGGGTTAACCTTTCAGGAAAGGGGAGTGGATTCACTCTAGGTACACTCTCCTCTCTTTCCTCCTCACGTTCCCTGGGTGGAGATGGAGGTTGGTTATCCAAAAGCACTCTCCAAAACCTAAGGTTAATCTCATGAATTTCCACAACATATGCAGGGTAGGATGTTTCTCCACTATAGAACTGATGTGCCTGTCTATTGTTCGGGTTTGGGTTTGGTTGGGCAGGCATCTAAGGTTGTTTAGGTGGAGCAGGGTGTAGGAGTTGTGGTTGAGATGGAGGTGAAGGAAATAGAGTTGGAACTTGGTTGTATGGGGGCCTCCACCCCTGGGGTGGTACATTCCACTGAGGTTGTGGAGGAGTATATGGCTGAAATGGTTGGTTGGCCGATTGAAAATGATATTGAGGTGAAAAATGTTGGAAATAATATTGAGAGGGGGGTGAATCAGTATTATCAGATCTATAATTTTATTTCCCAAACATATTTATATACGATATTTCAGTGAAGTGAACTAGCGTGTACACACGACTGTACTTAAAGCAACCAGTGTATATGCACAGAACTTTTGATTTAGACAATTTATCATGTATTGAGCTTAAACCAGTATATCAAAGATTTATTAGAGAATGTAGTAAAAGCAAAATAAAGCATCACACATAAGAAACACACATGAACACCAAGATATAAGGTGGAAACCCAATATGGGTAAAAACCACCTGTTGATGTCATCTCTGTCTTCTTTTAATAATAAAAAAATCTGTTTACAATCTTGTACTGGTGCAGACTCATACCAATACGGAAGCACCCACCTACAAAAGGCTACAACCTTCTCTCGTTCTCCAGCTACTACTGGAAGGGAGCTACAACCCCCTAGCTCTTGTACTAGCCAATATGTTTACTAGTACGTAGGTGCCAGCCTACAGAAAACTCCATTCTTCCGCCAGGGACCACGTTTCATGAATTTTTAGACTGGATACTCCTGGAACACAACACCACAATCTGAAGGCCACGTTTCATCCAATTTTCATACTGGACCCATCAACAACATTGAAACTCAGAAAATCATAACTGCAATACAACCATCAAATACATCTGCATCAACTAATCACTGAAACTAAATCATCACTTTCTGAATCAACCACAACTAAATCAATCAATCACTGACAACTGAAGCAAATCACAATCAATCAATCTGATCATTCAGAACGTTGTCACTAGAATACAGTCACCAGAACACAAAGCAGAACCTAGAACTCTGCAATAGCAAACAGAAACAGCTGAAACTTTAAACATCTTGCTTCATAAGGTATATGCGCTTCCCTATGTCGAACCAGCTTGCATACTCACTTTTACCAAAGGGAACCAATGTATAAATATGCAAATTTCAATTTATTATGTATACGCTACTTTGATATGTTGAACTAGTGTGTATACACTCTTTTACTAAAGCGAACCTACGTACAGATCTGTAAATGCTAACTTAAAACATCACAACTATTCCAGACTTCAGTCATACCTAGATCATCACATTTACAGAATAAAACACGTGTCAGTATTCAGATCTAGACTGTTCAAGATCAAACCGCATAATGATAATACTTTTAAGCCTTTATGATCCTAGTCCATCAACCTTCATCAGCCATAAAGATGCCTCCTTAGATAAGATCAAGCAAACCATCAGAAGCTCATTAACCTGCATATATGATCCAACACCTCATAAGATATTCAAAATACTTGCACACCTGGCCTAATGATCTTCTCCTCCTTATATAGTTTTAGGCATTTCTCAATACCATGGACCAAAACTACTTAGGGCCAATACCTTGGACCAAATACCTCGAACCAATTACCTTGGGTCAAATATCTTGGACCAAGAAATACCTTGGACCAAAAACTTTGTTTTTCCAAGATATACATGTTTTTCCTTCTGTGAAAGTGTGTGTGAACGTATATGCTCCTTTTGTTCAGTAAACCTGTGTGTGTACGCATCTTGGACAAGGTGAACCTGCGTATACCTCTCTTTCTTCATTCTTTGTAGTCTGATCTATAATTATTTGTTGTTGACCTATTGCACTGTGAGCTTTCATCTGAGTGAGTTTTCATCAAGGACAATACCTGTATCATAATGCAAACAATCTCCCCCTTTGGACCTGATGGCAAAAACAACACCAATACACTCTCTCCCTTTGACATCAAGGGCAAAGGGCGGACCAAGATATTCTCTCCCCTATGTTGTTCATGCTGCCCTTGAGTACATGCTAAATTGTATGATTGAGCTCCCCTTTGTACATGTTGAGATGTACTGAAACCATCCATGCTCCCCCTGAGCACAAGCAGAGTCTACAAAAATATTCTCCAAAATAATAACATGACTCTATAACTCAACTATGTGAGTATGACCTTCATATCACCAATGACTCATACATACATCCATCTCCCAACCAAGTGGGGATATACAAAATTTGACTCATCCACCCAACCAAGTGGGATATACCAATTGTTTATACATGACAGAAATATAATTACATCATCCATCCCATGCAAAGTGGGGATACAAATTACATCATTTGTCCAATAGGACTCATTCAAATGTATGAGAAGACATATCACACCCTAGAATTTTACATGACTTAAGCAACAAAAGGTATAAATATCTGAAGTCATAGCTGGACTCAGCAACCATAATGCCAACAATGCAGAATGCGAGTGAAGGCTAATGCTCCCCCTGAACCTATGCTACCTGTGCATTGTTAACAAGTCAATGATCAAGGCATCTTTGTCAGTTCGATAAAAATTAATGAACAAAGCATATCAATAGACTGTAATCATAAACATCAGATAGAGCACCCATATTAGAGCCTGCCCCACTCTTTTTCTTGTCTAAAAAACATATACGCTCCTTGACCCATATAAACCCATGTGTGTATGCGACTATACTTCATGAAACACGCGTATAATAACCTTTCTCTGAAAAATTGGATTTAACAGTAGGAAGATGCAACAACTACTCCTAGCTTTTGTCTGAGATATTCAAATATTTCTCTAGGCAGTGGTTTAGTGAATATATCAACAACCTATTCTTTGGAGGGAACATACTCCAATTTAACCTTTTGTTCAAGCACTTGTTCACGTAGAAAATGATATTTGATGGGTATGTGCTTCGTCTTGGAGTGCATGACTGGATTCTTTGAAATACTGATGGCACTTGTATTATCACATAGAATGGAGATGGGTGGAGTACATGTGATCTGAATGTCTTGCAAGGTTTGCATCATCCAAAGTAGTTGTGTGCAGCAAGATGCAACAGCCACATATTTTGATTCAGCTGTAGATAAAGCAATTGAACTTTGTTTCTTGTTGAACCAGGACAATAACCTGGAACCTGAATAGAATTCACCACCACTAGTGATTTTTCTGTCATCAACACTTCCTGCCCAATCTGCATCTGTATATGCATGAAGTGTAAGATCTGCATCTCTAGGATACCATAAACCAAAGTCCTGAGTTCCTTGAAGATATTTGAAAATTATTTTGACTGCCTGAAGGTGTGATTCCTTTGGATTTACTTGGAATCTTCCAAATATTCCTACTGCATGAATGATGTTAGGTCGGGTACCTATTAAATAAAGTAGACTAGCAATCATGGATCTGTAAGTTGGTTGATGTACTGCTGCTGATTCATGATTTGAGCTGAGACTGCATCCTGTTACCATTGGGGTACACATAGGTTTAGAATCTTCCATTCCGTACCTTTTCAAGATCTATGTGAGATATTTGGTTTGTGAAAGAAAAATACCATCTTTATTTTGTTGAACCTGTAGACCAAGAAAATAGGTAAGTTCACCAAGCAAGGAAATTTCAAATTCTTGTTGCATTACTGAAGCAAAATTCTGACTCATGGATTCTTCATTGCTACCAAAAATGATTTTTTCCAACAGAAAAATCGTAATTTTATTAATTAAAACAAAATTACATGTTGCAGATGCTATGGCACATTCCATCAGCAGTTGTTGATTGCTGATCAAAGTTCATGAAAAATAAGAAAATAATGTACAAGTGGGGAAAAGTCATGCTTTTCGCCCTTTTTTCTTCTCAACCTTTCACCACTCCCCTTGAGTTGGTAATGTAGATACAAGTGCTAGTGAAGTGTTAGCCACAGGTTGGGGGTTGTCTTTATCAAAATCTGAGGTGTCTGATATGTGATGTCGTTTGGATCCGCTGGTGTCCATTGTTTCTGGTATCTTTACTGGCTGTGAGTCCATCAGATCTTATGGATTTAAATCCTCTGCTTCTGGTTCTTTATTCATCTGATTGTTCTCGTTGGGTATGCCATGTTCGACATCCTCTTCCTCCTCATCATCGAAGAGTGGTGGAGGAAATTGCCATCCCTTGGCTTGTTTCCTTGATTTCTTCTTCCTACGAATGTCTTTTTTGGCTTCTGGACACGTGTTTTGTAGATGACCTATTTGTTGGTAGGTTTTGCATCTAAATGTTGTATTTTCATAATCTCAGTCCTGTGTCCAGCAACTCTGTTTATGCTTCAGTTGGATTTGATCTGGTAAACCTCTGTTCAGATCTACTTCCACACAAATTCATGCGAATGTGTATATTCTTTCCTCCAGTATTTGGGTGTCCATTTTGATATAACGCCCGACGGTGTTACCGATCCCTACAAGGACTTGTTGATTCCAAAGATGTATTGGGAGGTTGTGCAGCTGAACCCAAACTGGCATCCTTGAAACAACCATTGTGTTTGCATCAAATTATAGAAACCATGGTGTGATGAAAAGACCCGTGGACCCCCAGAACCAAGGTCCTTCATGTATTATAATATCTCTAGCCTCTGTTGAAGGGAAGTTCACTATGAAGAACCCCTTGGAATAGAGATGTATTTCACATTGTGTAGTCCAGTTTGTGAAAATCCATTGAAATAGTTCAACAGGATTGGGCCAAAAACAGTTGAATCTACAAATTATAGCTTGATTTTCAAATATAGTACAGTGCTCATCTGTTTCTGGAATATCTATGTTTAATTTTGGGGTATGATTCAGTTGCTCCACAATATATGGCCTTGGTTCCATTCCTGCATGTTTTGGTGGTGCTACAGATGTATTTTTCCCTTGGAGAATGTTTTTGAAAGATAGTCCTCTGTTTTCATTCCCTTGATGTGTTTCTACAATTTTTGCTGAGTAACTCCCAATTCCTTCTCCCCTATAAGGATTTTTACTGTTATCTGCCATGCCACCTCTTAGTCTCAGATTGAGAATTATGGTTGACACAGGTGCAATTTTGTAGTCCATAAGATGCTTGGAGTCCTCGAGTGCTCTACCCCCATGTATCAAATTTTGTAAATGGTGGGATATCCCACTTGTTGGGAGATAAGGTTCTTCAGATGCTTCACACTATCAGTTCCATGTACCCAAATCAAATGTGTTTTTCCGACAGGGGTTTTGACAAAAACTTGGAAATAGAGGGTACTTACTAGAGCTTCGGGTTTTGTTTCCATCTGGGGGTAGCTTGTCCGAGCAGCAGCAGTTGCGCTTCACCTCAATGTGGGCTCTGTGTTCCCTAATAGGGATCTGGTGCCCTGTTCCCGTTGATCGTTTATCTGCAATAGCTCTGCTTTAAGTTGTTCCATCTTCAACCCCATGGACCTCTGTACAACCCCTCTTTCAACATCAGGTGATTTTGCTAGAAGGGCATCGAACATTTCCAGGGTTTGTTTCACAATGTCTCTGTCGATTTTGGCTATTTTCGTGTCCCAAGTTTGTATCTGTCCTCTATATTTGGGGGTTTTGTTGAAGAGACATTTTCTAGATCCCTTTGTTGTAAGGGTTTCTTGCTGTTCAGAAGACAAATTCAGGGTTGACTTGATGGGGGTTTCCAACGGCCTTGCGGATTGGAGTTCAAGGGTTGGATGAGAGGACTCTCGCTTAAACCTTGTGGGATTTGTGCAGATCTCTCGTAGAAGCCGCGCCGTCGCCATTGCTGCCTCAAATCCCGTTGCTCTTAAGACCCTAGAACCATGGTCTCTCCTCCACTGTGCGCTGCCCCATTGAGTTTGGTGTTTGTCGTTGGCTCCTCTGGCTCTCTCTTCATGGATGTAGTTAGCAAGCTAAATGTCCTTGGGCATGATGGTCGCCCTCTTCGCATGGATGGCGCACAGATTGGTGTCCTCGAACAGACCCACCAGATACACCTCTGCCGCCTCTTGCAACACCACCACTGCAGAAGACTGGAATCTTAGATTAGTATTGAAGTCCTATGCAATCTCCCTTACAAGACGCTGGAAAGGGAGCTTCCTTATAAGAAAATCGGTGCTCTTTTGATACTTTCGGATCTCCTAGAGAGCAACCGTGCTAGGCCTGAACCTATGTGGTTTTTTCACTCCACCCATTACCGATGCATACTTATGAGCTGCCTTCATTGCTAACTGCTTGCGGGGGGCTTTTCCCCTGGTTGATTTGGGGGCAGTCTGCTTTGTTCGAGCCATTGCTTCTCTGCTCTACTCTTCTTAGGGTACCTCAGCTCCATAGGTTGCAGATGCATTTGGTGGCAGCGAAGGCATGACAGAACCCCTGTTACAAAGAAAAACCATAGGAGATGTCGCCATGGAACCTATAGAGAGCGGCAACAAAAACCCCTAAAATTCTACTTGAGTTATTAGGTCTAATTCACCTTCCTAACGATTGCTACCAAAAATGATATCATCGACATAAACAACAATAACTAGCAATTTATCAGTTTCAATCTTTGTATATAAATTTCTATTTGTTGAACCTTTTGTAAAACCTTGTTGGTGTAGATATTTTTCAAGGCGGTAGTACCAGGTCCTTGGAGTCTGTTTCAGACCATAGAGAGACTTTTTGAGTCTGCGTACAAGTTTTGCATCATTTCCAAAAATGAATCCTTTTGGCTATTCAATATAAACTTCTTCTTCTAAATCTCCATTAAGGAAAGTAGATTTTACATCCATTTGGTATACTTTGAATTCTGAAAGCTAGAAAGAGCAAGAAACATCCTTATGGCTTCAAGTCTAGCAACAGGTGCAAATGTTTCTTCAAAATATATACCTTCTTGTTGAGCATACCCTTTACAAAAAAGTCTAGCCTTGTTTCAAATGACTTCTCCATTTTCATTCATTCAGCTTGTTTCTGAATATCCATTTAGTTCCTATAATATTTTTATCGTGAGGTCTAGGAACTAATTCCCAAGTATTATTCTTTTCCATTTGCTCAAGTTCTTCATTCATGGCCTTGACCCAACATTCATATTTGCATGCTTCATTTACATTTTGTGGTTCGGTGGAGGATAGTAATGCTAGATAGCTTGAGGTCTCTGTAATAGTTCTTCTTGTCTGTACACCTGCCTCTTTTTCCCCTAAAATTTGAGTTTCTAGATGATTTTTCTAAACATACCTGGACGAAGTCTTTTCTTCTACCATTGTCTCTTCTTCTGGTGCTTCATTGGTTTCTTCTTCAATATGATTTTGATTTGATTTGGGAAAATAATCCCCAGATTCTTCATTGTTATAATCTTCTATGTTTATTTGTTTTGGACTTTTTCATGCTTCATCAACTACAACATCAATACTTTCAACGATTTTCCCAAGTCTTTTATTATAACATTTATATCCTTTACTTCTGGAAGAGTAACCAAGAATAATACCTTCATCTGCTCTGAGCTCAAACTTACCAAGTTTTTCATTAGTACTTTTGATATAACATTTTCTTCCAAAAAATTTACAGTATTTTACAGTAGGAGTCTTACCATACCAAAGTTCATGTGGAGTTTGAGTGCTATTTATCCGAACATTTTCTTGGTTGAGAATAGTTACAGCAAGGAATGCAGCTTCACCCCAGAAAGTTGTAGGAGTTCCAGATTCATCTAGCATAGCTCGAGCCATTTGTTGAATAGTTTTGTTCATTCTTTCTACCACTCCATTTTGCTAAGGAGTCCTTGCGGTGGAGAATTGCCTTTTTATTCCATGTTGTTCACAAAAGTCAAAGAACTCATCCCAGGTAAATTCCACTCCTCGATCAAATCTGAGGCATTTGATTTTTCGATCTGATTCATTTTCAACCAAAGCTTTGAAGTTTTGGAACTTTTCAAATGCAATATCTTTATGCTTTAGAAGACCTATCCAACACATTCTGGAAAAATCATCAATGAACAAAATAAAGTATTCTTCTCCATGAGGTGACCTTTTCCTTGATGGTCCACATAAATAAGTATGGACAAGTCCAAGAGGCTTACTAGTTGACCCTTCTTTTTCCATGAAGTGAGCTCTGGTTTTCTTACCAATTTGACATGGTTTGCATATTATATTTTCATGGATGCTGATATCTGGAAGATCACGAACAACCTTGAATCTGCATGCTTTTCTTATTTGAGAAAATCTTAGATGTCCCAATCTTCTATGCCACAACCAATTTTCATCATTTTTTCTTATATAGCACTGTTGTTGTCCTCCCTTGAGTATGTATAAGTTGTTTGGAGTTCTTGTACCTTTGATCACGGTCTCTCCTGTGTCAAGTTCATGAACAACACATCCGTTTGATCGAAACACCACTTCATTTCTTTGATCACACATTTCACTAACACTCAATAGGTTATGCTTTAAACCGTCTACATACATAACATTTCCAACTTTAACCTTTTCTTTCAAGAAAATAGAACCTTTACCTTTTATGACAGCAGGGGTGTCATTTCCAAATGAGACATTCTTTTCTTTTTCTAAGGCATTATATGAGTGAAGTTTTTCTTTGTCACCTATCATGCGTTTGGAGCATCCACTGTCGATGTACCACTGATTTTCTTGTCCTTCTGCATACAAGGCTATACCACATCTTTCTGTTTGAGATTCTTTCCTTATCCATATCTTGGGATTTAATGGCATTTTCTTCTTTTGAGATGTTTGCCATATTTTGCTCTTGCATTCAGATTCTTCATGACCAAAGTTGTTACAGATTAAGCATTCTATTACATTTTCAAGAGGAGAAAAGTTATTATAGGAACTTCTCTTGATGCTTGTTACATTCCTGTGATTTTGTGTTTCTCTAGTCATGATCGTTTGTAAGCAATGTTTTGAGCAGCTTTGTGCCCAAAATTATGACATGAAAAACATTTCCCATTAAAGAAGTTCCTGCAATTATCGAATCTATTAACTTGGTGATTGTAGTTTCTATTGATGTTCATCTTTGGAGCAAATTGAGTATGATTTTCCTGGGGTTGGTTATGGCTTCTATTCATCCTTGGAGTAAAGTGAGTATGATTTACTTGGTGATCAACTTTATGCCTTTTCTGACGATTGACATATTGTTCACTGGTCTTTACTACATCAAGATAGCTTTTAGTGGAGGTTGACAGCTTCTGTGACTGAGATGCTTCTTCAGTATATCCAAGACCTGTCTTTATCAGAGGAGAACGCTGCAATTTGATAATTTCATTTAAATTTTCTGATCCTTTAGCAAAACTAAGATTGAGAGATATCTTTTTCTCAAGATCCTTTATTAGACCCACAATTTCACATTCTAGTTTTTCATTGTGTTTTTCTTTTTTAGCAAGTTGGTATGTCAAGGTATCTATAATCATATTCTTTTCTTCTAAACAGATTTTGAGTTTAGATATTTCTTCATGAACATCATCCTCTTCTAAAGCATCCCAAAAATTATCATCGTCATAAGCCATTAGAAGTCTATAATCATTACTATTTTCATCTTCATCACTATTTGATAAACCATCACTATCTTCATGAGTATAGTAACTCCTTTTATCTACAACTTGTTTTCTACTCCATTTTGCATATTCCTTTCCTTTTTCATATTTATCTTTATGAGGACATTTGGCAGCATAATGACCGACTCTGCCACAAGCAAAAAATTTGAAGGGTAGCTTACCTCTAAATCTTTTGGAACCTCATTGAAGCTTCTTGACAAAGTTTACCTCATCTTCTTCTTCTTAAATATGTCCTGATTCATTGTGTTCTTCCTTTCCTTTTGCTGAAGCTTTAAATGTGACTTCTCTCATATCTTATGGTCCTCCTCTTCTCATCTCAAAGGCAGTTAAGATTCTGTGAAGCTGTGTCATAGTGATAGTCTGTAGATCCTGTTTTTCTTCTATGGCAGACACTTTTGATTCAAATTTAGCAGACAAGGATCTCAAAACTTTCTCAACTAAGGTAACTTCCTTTATTTCTTCACCTAGATTCTTCATACAATTAACAACCTCATCTATACATAAGAAGTAACTAGCTATACTTTCATCATTGTGAATCTTAAGAGTTTCATACTGAATTTTGAGAGTTTGAAGCTTAGCACGTTTTACCTGAGAGTCTCCTTCGTAGCTCAGAACGATTTTGTCCCATATTTCTTTGGCTGATTTGAGTTGCATCACTTTGACAAACTCTGATTGTGATAGACTTCCCAATAAAGTATTGACATCTTTGGCTTTGGTTTCATATTTCTTTTTACCTTCTATATCTGTAGGAATTGCTATTGGAAATGTATATCCTCCTTCCACAATTTCCTAGACATCCATTCCAAGTGATTGTAGATAGGTTGTGGTTCTTATTTTCCAATAAACAAAGTTTCTCCCATCAAATATTGGCGGTCTGATGGATCCCAAGCTTTCTTGATTATTCATGTTGATGGATCTCCCTTCAAGCGATCAAGCTTCTTTTGAAGGACCTGCTTTGATACCAATTGCTGGAAATAACACTGAGAGGGGGGTGAATTAGTATTATCAGATCTATAATTTTATTTCCCAAATAGATTTATATACGCTACTTCAATGAAGTGAACTAGCGTGTACACGTGATTGTACTTAAAGCAACCAGCGTATATGTAGAGAACTTTTGATTTAGACAATTTATCATGTATTGAGATTAAACCAGTATATCAGAGATTTATTAGACAGTGCAATAAATGTAGAATAAAGCATCACACATAAGCAACACACATGAACACCAAGATATAAGGTGGAAACCCAATGTGGGTAAAAACCACCTGCTGCTGTCATCTTTGTCTTCTTTTAATAATAAGAAAATCTGTTTACAATCTTGTACTGGTGCAGACTCATACTAGTATGCAGGCACCCACCTACAGAAGGTTACAACCTTCTCTCGTTCTCTGGCTACTACTGGAAGGGAGCTACAACCCCCTAGCTCTTGTACTAGCCAATATGTTTACTAGTACGTAGGTGCCAACCTACAGAAAACTCCACTCTTCCACCAGGGACCATGTTTCATGAATTTTCAGACTGGATACTCCTGGAACACAACACCACAATCTGAAGGCCACGTTTCATCCAATTTTCATACTGGACCCATCAACAACATTGAAACTCAGAAAATCATAACTGCAATACAACCATCAAATACATCTGCATCAATCACTGAAAGTCAATCATCACTTTTTGAATCAACCACAACTGAATCAATCAATCAATCTGATCATTCAGAACATTGTCACCAGAATACAGTCACCAGAACACAAAGCAGAACCCAGAAATCTGCAACAACAAACAGAAACAGCTGAAACTTTAAACATCATGCTTCATAAGGTATACACTGCTTCCTTGTGTCGAACCAGCATGTATACACACTTTTACCAAAGGGAACCAGCGTACAGATCTGTAAATTTCAATTTATGATGTATATGCTACTTTGATATGTTGAACCAGTGTGTATACGCTCTTTTACTAAATCAAACTTGCGTACAGATATGTAAATGCTAACTTAAAACATCACAACTATTCCAGACTTCAGTCATACCCAGATCATCACATTTACAGAATAAAACACGTGTCAGTATTCAAATCTAGACTGTTCAAGATCAAACCGCATAATGATAATACTTTTAAGCCTTTATGATCTCAGTCCATCAACCTTCATCAGCCATAAAGATGCCTCCTTAGATTAGATCAATCAAACCATCATAAGCTCATTAACCTACATATATGATCCAACACCTCATAAGATATTCAAAATACTTGCACACCTGGCCTAATGATCTTCTCCTCCTTGTATAGTTTTAGGCCTTTCTCAATACCATGGACCAAAACTACTTAGGACCAATACCTTGGACCAAATACCTCGGACCAATTACCTTGGGTCAAATACCTTGAACCAAAAACTTTGTTTTTCCAAGATATACATGCTTTTCCTCTGTGAAAGTGCGTGTGTATGTATACATTCCTTCTGTTCAGTAAACCTGCGTGTATGCGCAGCTTGGACAAGGTGAACCTGCATATACCTATCTTTCTTCATTCTTTGTAGTCTAATATGTAATTCTTTGCTATTGACCTGTTGCACTGTGAACTTTCATCTGGGTGAGTTGCCATCAAAGACAATACCTGTATCATAATGTCAACACAAAAGACTAGGGAGAAGCTATAGATCGGGAAGGATTAGCAGGGGGCATCAAGGGGGAATGGATGTGTTTTGATTAGGGTTTTAATAAGAATAGGATGACCCTTGCATGCCCTATTGGTATGGTCGAGGTCCATGAGGCCTCCTTTGATTTATGTAGCAGAGTTGTTCAGTTACCCCTTCAGTTCCCTGACACACAACTTTTAATCTAGGCAGAGAAGGGAACTTGTCTATGGAGTGGTTTTCCTCACAGATAGAGCATATTTCTATAAGTTTCAATGGACATTCATTCCTGGGGTGCCTCCTTGTGCATCTAGGGTAGAATATGGCTAATGCTCTCTCTGCTTCATCCCGCTTCCTTTTGATCTGCATAGTATCCATTTGTAGAGCAAGGGTTTGCAACACTTCTCTCTTAAAGTCTTCCAACATGTTGCCAATTTCACTTTTTATGGATGTATTGGAAGAGGATGAACTGGCCATTGCTTGACTAGCCCTACCCTTATTTCTAGCTGCCATAGAGTGATTCTTGAAAACTGCCTTGATATCATCATAGGGTAACAAGTAGATGTCCCCTCTTGACAACAAGTTTAGGGTTTCTAGGAGATCTTCCCTGATCACCCTGAGAAGGACTAACTTAAGTGATTCAGGATCAAGGGTGCACCTGGACCTTCTGTAGCTGAGTTGGAATCTTTCCTCATAATCCTCTAAAGATTCATCATGTCCCAAGGTCATTCTAAAAATTTCCTCTTTCATATCTTTGGACCTGCAATAGTCCCTATAATTGTTGTTGAAGGCTTGTTGCATCTGAGCCCAAGTGGTGATACTATCCCCAGGTAAACCCATGAACCAGCGCAGGGCTACATCCTTGAGAGTGGATGGGAATAATTTCAACTTCTGATCATCAGAGGTGTAATCATAAGTTCTGCATATGATGACAAACTCAAACAAAAAAGTACTTGGATCTTCTGCGGTCAGGCCATGGAAGTGAGGAAGAGCAGAGGGGCTTATTTTTTTCATCTTAGCATCCCCATTAGTTTCTCTGATGGGAAAAGCACCCTCAACTCTTTCTCTGTCTCCCCTTTCATTTATATTTTCATCCATTGTGTCAGTTGGTGGAATGATTTCTTCTTCTTCCCCTATAGGCTCTTCAAAAATATCTGGTTGTTCGCCTAAGGGGTCCTTTAGCTCACAACCATCGAAGAAGAGAGAAGGTTGGCTATTTGAAGTCGTGGGGGTATTTGGCAGAAATTTTCCTAAGTTGTCTCTATTCCTAAATTGCTTGCATAATTGAAAGAAATTAGAACTAAATTGCAACTATTTTCTGAATGGAACTAATTGCAGAATGAAAGAGATAAGAAAAGGAAGAAATAAAGAAAAAATCACATATAATCAAACACCTCCCTGACAACGATGCCAAAGAGTGATGAGCACCAGTATTACAGTAAGGATGTTGCAACTCTTGGGGCTATCGACTTTACTTCATCAACCCGGGGTTTGTACAAACTTGGAGGTGACAGTGTTGTATACACAAATAGATGTAATTGGTCTACTCTTGTCACTGCTTAGCTGGGGTGATAGACCACTAGGGTTTCTCAAACCAAACTTCTATTGACTAGATGAAGTCTGATTACCAACCGGAGAGGGGAATTTTAACCTAAATGAGAGAATAGAAATGCTTCCTAATTGTAAGAATGAAAGACTAAAAAAATGCTTCCAAAGTAACATGAAATACTCTATCTACTTGTTAACACACTTTGCTTGCAAAAGAACACAACATTAACCTTACTTTAACCTTACTTGTCGCATGTGAGGTTTTAACTAATCTAAGCATGAAATCTGATCTAGACAATACTAACTGTTGTGTGCATGTGTAAATATAAAAGAACTCTTTTTTTTAATCTTTTTGCTTTATAAATGTAAATGCTAATCATTCCTTGTTATTTAGCAGGGAAGACATGTGTGGAGGAAGAGGGGTACAATGGTTTTGATGGCTTGGAGGTCAAGTAGGGGCCCAATCCTGGCTTTAGTGATTTTTTTTCTCAATTCAGGCTCAAAACAAGCTGCTACAGGATTTCCTACAGGATGTACTAGTTCTCCTACAAGATCCCTTGTTTTACTATAGGAATGGGCCGAAAGCTTAGGAAGTGGTCTAGAAGGTGGAATGGAGCTTGGGAAAGGTGAATAAGGAGGGAATAAGGCATGGAAGTGGTAGACACTACTCAAAACTCAAGCAAAGGCTTTAAGATGGTTGGATTTGCTCAATGGAAATGGAAAATTTTCCTTATAAAACAAGAATTCTAATTGAGACCTTAGTGAATTTTGGCAACATGGGTGGATATGGCTTGGATGAGGCTAATGAGATGAGGTCTCCCTACAATGTAGAAGATCCCACAACAACACACATGGGTTTGTTCAATAGAAGAAAACATAGTTGTTACCATTTATTTGCTAAGTTCATGAATGGAAGTGCTTGAAATCAATACAAAAGCGCTGTGAAATCAATACAAAAACTAAGAGATCAGAAATGCCAATTACAACATATCCTACGAAACTGAAAGATAGTGACCTAATTATCAAGAAACCCTACATTATGCAAAAAAGCAAGAATTCTGTTTTTTTGGGCTGTATGGGAAGTGTTCCTCAAATCACGATCCCGGAAAGGGAGAAATGAGGTGGAAACCACTTGCTGATAGCCTTTCTGGAATATCTTCTTGTCACTACAATGCTACTGTTAGAACTATTCACAAATGGAATCAAACTAATTAACCCTACCAATGCTTGAAAATTAACAACACCAAAATCAATTCAACAACTAACTATGAGTATAATCTAAGCATACATATACACAAAGAGGAATCTCTGCTACTAGGGTTGGGCCCTAACCCAAGAGCTTCAACCCTCTGAGTCAACTCAGTGTTGGATCAAGGGAATGCTTCTCATTTTCATTAAATTATAAAAAATACACAAGAGTGCTCAGTTACAATGCTTCAACTCAAAAATGCTGCTTAGCTATCTTAAAAAAAAAATATGAATCCTAATGAGGCTCTAGGCATCTTTATTTACACAGTTGAAGTTACCAACAACTTCCTTAAATTTAGGGAGGCTAGGCTCCGAATCTCGAGATCAACTGGTCTTCAACTCTCACTGACTTGGCTGCCAATGATCCTCATGACTCAGCTTCTTGCAACTCCGAGCTGATGAGATTTGATTGAAAAATATTTGAGTGAGTGAGGAGTTAAGGAGGGAGATCCTATCTCCTAGAATCCCTCTTTCTTGTCTCATTCGAGTTCCTGCACTTTAATTAGCCAAAATTTGCTCCAAAACCTGCAATCAATGCACATTAGACCACTAGACATGACATCTCATCTTTACTCTTCTCATTAAGAAAAATATAATTAAAACATGTAAAGAATTATGAGAAAAGTTGATTTTAGTAAGCTGGAGGTGCATTGATGTCCATATAATTTACCCATTGATGAGCCTCATCAGGGAGGTAACTCAATTGGTTATTGAAGTATTGTGTAATCTATGAAAACTGAGAGATCCAAAGTTCAATTCCCCACGGTTGTGACATGGATTACAAAAAGGAGGACATGAGTAAACCCACATATGTTTACTAGTAGTTAGGTGTTAGACGAGTTATTGGGTTCCTCTAGGATATAAAAAAAAAATTGAGATTTTTCTGCCCATGGGGCATAGAATAGATGGTGATGGGGTGTGTTGGTGAGTCACTTTGTGATGTGAAGGTCACCGGTTCAAAACCATGTGGGAAAAATTCCAGTCATGTTAAGGGTTGGTGTAGCCCAACCCGAGTGTGATCCCCAGGTGATTTTGATGGTTTAGATTCCCCTAGTTCATGGTTTCTCAAGCCAAATGTTAAGCTTGTAGTTGTCTCTAGAAGACACAGACAACTTGATGAACAAAAACAAATTGTGATTTTTCCTTGCAAAAAAAACCCCAACCCATCCTAGTAAACACTTAGAAAAATGTGAACCCTTAGAGTCTTAGAAAGCATTTAGAATTTATAAAGAGAAACCTAGGAAATTATTTTGTGTGTCACACAAGAAAAAAAAATTGTGCAACAAATGGTCTCAGTAAAAAATAAAATATTTTCATGCAATACAACATGCATCATGCAAAGAAAATAATTGTGTGATATAACAATTATCTTCCAACAAAGAAGGATGAAGACTTAATTTTTTCTTTGAAAATTTGGAGAAAAATACCTATTTCACCTTGGAAAAATATTATGGTGCAATGTATTGCACTGGAATATTTTTGTAGTGTGATAAATTATAGGAGAGAAATTTTTTTTCCATGATATGCCTTATCATAGCTTAGAAAAGTACTAGGATGTGTTGTATCATGCTTGAAGATTTTATGGGTGACACATTGTAAGATAAAAAGTTTTCTTTTGCACCACAAAGGCTTTGACATTTAGAGTTTCAAAGGAAAATTAGAAATTGTTTTAGGAAAACTTGAAGAAAATTGTTTATCACTCATAAGAAAAAAATCAAGTGACATTGCCTATATCTCACGAAAAAAGTTTTTTGTGCCATACAATAGTTTTTCTCTTTTCATTTTATTGCATTACAAGAAATATTAAAAAGTGTGACATATCATGCCAAATAAATTTTTGGTGTGATATGATTTAAGAGCTTTGAAGACTAATGGTATTTCATTACAAATATTGACATGTCATTGTATGGAAGATGATGCAACATTGTATGCAACATGTCATGTTGATGTGTAAAAGATGGTGTGTATTTGTATGAGTGTTGACATATCCTTGAATGAACAATGACATTATAGATCCCATGTGAAATGACTCTTAAGTTCACATGGTGGTCAAGGAAATATTCCTTTGATTGTTTTCAAAATATTTATTTCGGTTCCATTTATACTATTTATCTCAAAACTTTGATAAATTTTTTCCATAAGTTTGAAATATAAACTTGTATCGATAGTCTTAAGAATCTTCCATCAATACTTTGATAATTTATTTTCATGGGTGAATGATTGAAAGTTTCTAAATGGAACATGTGTTATCATTTTATTTATCACCCTTAAGATTGAGGAGATACCTTATTATAACTCACATCAATTTAGGGATGAGATACCCTGCTAATATCCCTAGATAGACACACTTTCATGCCCCATGTCTCCAATTCCTTAGCAAGAGGGAGATGCATAGCTCTATCTCACACAATAACAAAGTGATGGAGTGATCCTCATCATTTGTTTCCTTCACCAAGGGAATGATGAGGGGTAAATGTTGTGTATATTTTGGTTTCCCAAGATGATGAATTCAAACTAGGATAAGATGCCTTAGCATGGGGTCAATAATTGAATCCTTATCATCCTAAATTCTCTTATCAAACTTTGTAGGGACATAATCAGAGCTCCAACAATAACTTAAAGACTTTTTCACACAAGGAACTATATTTCTCTATGTTTTGTTTTATTTTGTTCAGGCTACAACACATATTTTTGTTGACAGATTCCACAAGTCCATATTCATGGATAATATTAGTTATTATTGTATCTACATGACATAGCCTTGATTTTTTCCTCACAAAAACCTATCTTACTCAATTTGCGACGGTGTAGCAATCCTTGTTGAGGCTGGCTATGTGCATCATTTTTGTTTTGCATGTTTTTACATGATTACTCTTAGGATCAAAATTGTAATTTTCATACATGTTTATGGATTGATACCTCCTTTTATTTTTTTGGGAGGAGTAGAAATCATCCTCGTTTTAATTTGGATGATGTTAAAATGTAAAGACTTTATTTTGATAGGTATCCCTTGATAGTTTCCTTAGTTTTCAATGTCGGGGTTTTATATGAACACACTCATGAAGTGTATATGCAGAATGTAAATTATCTCATTTTTTATCAATGAAATTACAGGGCTTTTTCTTCAAAAAAAGAACATCTCTTAGCCCTAGGTGTCCATATTCATCCTCCTAAATATATGGGAAACCTATATATTGAGAGCCTTCTAGGCGAGAGGCACATATATAGACACAAGTAAATACCCTTAAGCTAGTGTATTTCTCAGGATTACTTCCCTACATTATTATGGTGAGCTTGCTCATAACAAGCGAGTCAAGGAAGGTCAGCAATCTAGGGGATCAAAAATATGCTCAAAAAATAAAATTGCTCATATCCTCCTGAAATTGGCACCAAATTGTAGATCTCATTTTTCTGATTCCAATGATGCTTGAATTGCCTCAATCTGACATCGTATGAGGAATTTATTGTGTTATGAAGTTTTTGGCAAACATTAAAAAAGTCAACTTGTAGAGTTGACTGCATAGTGTACGAATGCCACGTGGAAGTCTGTATGCTAAAGTGGTGTTGACGTCAGCAGGATGACTATGTAGTATGGATCCAATCAAGACAAGACTTGTGGCTCAGTTATATAGAGGAAATTGGTGCGATTTGATTAGTTGGTGGTGGTTTGTTTTGGGCCAATCACGGAGTGACATGAGGCCCAATCACTGGGTGCCACGTGGCACTCCGGATGAGGTCAAAATTTGGTTATGGACCAAATGAGTATCTATGGGGATCAAACTCGCAACCTATCACCAAGTAACGAAACACATTACCGTTAAATCATGACTACCACTTATTAAACATAGTGGCAACAATTATATTTAATGTGATATGTGGTCGTCGTTAGGGAGAGGGTTGGGCCAGTGGATGCACCCGATCGGACCAACCCCAATTCTTATGGTTACATAATGTCTGTAGGCAAGGTGGAGAGGGCGGGGCACATGGCACTTGACCCACGCCTAGCCCGTGGTCTTATCACCTAATACAACTATCAACAGAGAATTTGGGAGGGGCGGATGCGTGGCACCCTTCCCACACCCAACCCACAGTCCTATTCAATATCAAACAATTAGGAGCAAGGTCGATGAGGCATGTGGCCCATGGTTCATGCCCCACAGTCATAATGATGCCACGTGGCAAACAGGAGGGCGGAGAATAGGGGCACGGATTTCAACTAATCATTCTACAAATTGCACCAAAATCGGTGGGATTTGTGGGTTGAATACACCACCTAGATTTGTGAAAAATTCTCCTTGAAATGTCGCTGAAACCAAATTTCATTCTAGTTTTGATAAAGGGACGAATTTTTAAAACAATTATCAAAGAAATGAAGAAGAAGGCCTAACTTGGCCATTTTTCGGCCATTTTGAGCCCAAGAAGAGCCTACACATGGTTTTCAAGTGTCGTGGACACAATGGTTGTGTTATTTTTCAATTTGAGAATTGTATGTTGATGTAATTTCAAATTTAAGCATATAATTTAAAGGGCCACCATTGGAAGCTGGACCCAGAGATGTAGCCCAGGAGGGGGGAACTTCTTCATCAAATTGTTGTTTTGTGATGCTGCTTGTTGCCTATTTTTCACTATTAAAATTAGCAAAATTTAACTTAGTTTGTGTTCTTTTTCAATATCGATCCATTTCCCATAAGAAAAAAAATATCTTGCAAAAATTTACATGAAGCCTTCAATTTTAATTTCAGGTCAGATTGGTATGAGAGTATGGTTGTTGTGAAGGTTTGGCAATTTTTGCAAGTTTTTTTCCTTGAATGATTACAAGGTTGAAATTGAGAAGAGGAGGAGTGCTTGAAGAAACAAAACCTCAAATTTGTTCAAGGAGGTCACAAACTCCACAAACTCCACCAGCCATGGCACATTAAGAAGGACATGAGTTGAGATCAAAGGATGAGAGAGATTTTAGAAAGGATTTCTATGATATGTCTGAGATGGTGAAAGTGTTGTACAATGAGAGGATAGTAAGGTTTAAAAGAAAAAGTTCTAATCATTCAAAAGGTAATGGTGGTGATGGGAGAAATCCTCCACCTCAACCACCTCCTTCACCTCCATCCTCACCTCCTTCTTCACCTCCTTCATCTCATAGACCCACTCCTCCTCCATTTCCAAATGGACATGATAAGTCTCCTTTGATTAAGCTTGATGTCAAGTTTGAATTTCCTATGTATAATGGGCAAGTAAATGCTGAAAATTTGGATAATTGAGTTTTTCAAATTGAAGTCTATTGCAAGATTCAAAAGATTGATTATGATGTCACAAATATCCAACTTGCTTCTCTCCACTTGGAAAGTGCAACCGTCATATGGTGGGAGGCCAGAACTCGAGAAGATTTGAAGAAAAGTGGAAAACAACTGCCATGATGAATACCATTGTTGGAAATTACATCCAGAAATGAGACCAAAGAAGTTCAATAACAATGGCAAACAAAATGTTGCTACTACAACTCAGGAAGATCAAGGATCTTATTCAGGTGATGAAACCAAAATCACATCCATGTGAATGAAATGTATAGATTCTAATGCAAGTACTAGTTCTTCTAGTAAGCCTATTGAATCTCAAAATGATAAAGAAAGAAGTGAGATTATCCATTTCAAGGTCATTACAAAACATACAAAAGTTGATACATTATTTGGTAGTGGATCCCAAGTCAATATTTTCTCTAAAGAGATTGTTTAGAAACTTAATCTAGAAACTACATCTCATACTAAACCTTACCCTTTGGGTTGGGTATGTGATGATGCCAAATTACAAGTGACAATAAAATGTAAACTCAAATTCACCATCACTTCTAACTTTATAGATGAGGTAGAGCTTGATGTTATACCACTTGATATTTGTGGAATTGTTTTAGGGATTACATTCTTGTATGACCAAAAGGCCATATGTTGTCGTCATGAGAACAAATATCATATTTTTAAAGATGGAGTTGAGTATATTGTTAGAACACATTGCAAGAATATGAACTTATCTCTTGTTAGTGTTGGACAAATGAAAAGGCTTGTAAATTCTAGTAAGAATTTTGTGTTGTAGATGATTAAAGATAAAGACATTGCATAATCTGAAGCTTTCACAAGATGTGATTCTAATTTCAAGCATGAATTGGTTGAAATTTTTAACATTTATGATGAGATGTTTTAGGAACCTGAAGGTTTATCTCAAAAAAGAGGAATCCAACATGACATTCACTTGTAGCGGGATGCACCATGTCCAAATATTGGCATGTATAGAATGTTAGTTTTGGAGAACGCAGAGATCAAGAAGCAAATTCAAGAATTGCTTGACAAAGGGGTAATGAGGCCTAGCACATATCCTTGTGGGTGTCCTATTGTCTTGGTTCCAAAGAAAGATGGTACATGGCACATGTGCGTGGATTTTCAAGCTTTGAACAAGATCACAGTAAAGAATCACTATCCTCTTCCTCGCATTGATGATTTCCTAAATTAGTTAAATGCTTTTTTTTACTTTACTAAGTTATATTTGAGAAGTAGTTATCATTAGATAAGGATTTTTGAAGATGATATGTGGAAAATTGATTTCAATACAAAACAAGGTTTGTTTGAATGGTTAGTTATGTCGTTTGGGCTTTGCAATGCACCTGCAACATTTATGAGAGTTATGAATGATCTGTTGTTACCATTCCTTGATTATTTTGTCATAGTCTACTTGGATGATATTCTGATTTGTAGTCAGACTTGTAAACAACATGTCAAGCATGTGAAACAAGTTTTAGACATCTTGAAAAAAGGAAAGTTGTATTTGAAGATGTCTAAATATGAATTTGGAAAAACTCTTTGGTTTATTTGGGTCATATTGTAGGAGGGGGTGAATTGAAGATTGATCTATCAAAAGTTGATGTTATTGTGAATTGGCCTAAACCAAATAATGTAATAGAAGTTAGGATCTTTTTGGGAGCAACCCAATATTAGAGAAAAAATATCACTAACTTCTCACTCATTGCAGCACCATTACATTCTTTGACAAGTGTTAAACAAGTCTTTTAGTGGGGAGGAAAGAAATAGAAAGCCTTTGACACTTTTAAAGAGAAAAGTAATACAACACCAGTTCTAGCACTTCTAGATCTTAAGCAACCATTTGAAATTCTAACCGATGCAAGCGAATATGCTATGGGAGAAGTTTTGATGCGGCATGGTAAGCCAATATGTTATCATTCTAAAACCTTTACCAATTCAATAATTGACTATCCAACTTATGATAAAGAGTTGTATGCTTTGGTACAAAGCGTGAAGAAATGAAAGAATTATTTGATGGGTAAAGAAACGATTATACATATTGACCATCAACCTTTGTAATATCTACAATTGCAAACCAAGCTAGAACAAGCTAGACATTTCACATGGATGGGATTCCTACAACAATTTCATTTGGTAATCAAGTATAAGAAAGGTATATACAACAAAGTTGCAGATATGTTATAAAGGCCTATTGTTAATGCATCTGTTATTTTTAAGCATAACTCAATAATGCGTGAAAGTTCTTCCAAAATGTATGGGTTCAGTTTGGGTTACCCACTTCTATTATTTCTAACTGAGATTCTCGATTTATTGGGAAGTTTTAGTCAAGTTAATGGGAACTCATGGACACAAAGTTGAAGAAAAGCACCACATTTCATCCACAAACCAATGGCTAGACAAAAGTCGTGAATAGAACAATAGTGCATCTCCTTCAAGGATATTGTGGTAAGCATCCTAAACTTTGGGATGAGCATTTGCATTACATCCAACATGCCTACAATCGTGCCAAGCATTCATCTACACAAGTATCTCCATTTGAAGTTTGTTTGGGTTATTTGCCAAAGTCTCCTTTGGATTTCATCTTTGGTAAAGATATTGCAGTAGATGGACATAGTGATGTGGACAAAGCCAAGCATTTCATTGAACAAATTTAGCTAGTGCATCAAAGGGTACAAGAACAACTAGAGAAAAACAAAGCCAAGTACAAAGCAAGACATGACAAGCATCGGGTTGATCATGATTTCCAAGTGGGAGATCAAATTTATTTATACATCAACAAGGAAATACTACAAGGTGAAGGTAAAAAAATCAAGCCAATCAGATATGGTCCTTTCAAAATCTTGGAGAATATTGGTAATAGTGCTTTCCAATTAGATTTTCCACCTTACATGAAAATTTATTCTGTTGTGAATGTGGAAAAATTGAGATTGTATGAGCCTCCAATGGTTTCCAATGGTATATGGAACTTAATATAACTCATATGGAATGAAGAGAAAAATATCTTTAAAGTGAAGGCAATGTTAGAAAGAAAAGATGGCTTCAATGCATCTGGTTGTACGGGGTTTGAGATAGGCACGGTGCTTTTATTCAAGTGATATGTTGTATGGGTAGATTAGTTGGAATAATCCAAGACTTGTTTAAAATCCAGTCTCTTTGATTTCATTTTGGAATCTTGGCCTCTGAAAGAGAAATAGGGAAATGCTTAAGAAAGTTGTTGAATCCTGCATTTCCTATTGCCCATCACCAGGTGGACCCCAGCATGATGTGGCAACACATGTGGCACCAGATGATAGAGATAGGTGGGAGATTAATGATGTGGCACCCTGAGGGGATGACATGTGGCACTTTGTTGACATGGTAAGGTGCCATGGCATGTAGGTGGTAGTAACATGGGAACTAGATTGATGGTATGATAGTAGGAGGATGGGAAATGTATCATCTAGATAGAAGTATAGGTGGGATCTAGGTGGAATCGGGTCGGAGTGACGTAGCAGTGATGTGGTTCTTGAAAATGCAACAAGAAAATATAGTTTTGACTTTTCCTTGGCTAAACTAGATTAAAATTTGAATTTCTATTTCAGTAGAATACTTGGAGGTAGTTAAATGAGGTGACATGGCTCTTATCACTCAGTTAACTCAGTAAATTCGAGTTGGGGAAGATTGAGTTTAGTTCTACATTATTGATTGCTAATTTGTAGCAATCTATATCAGTTAATTTGAGTTATTGTCTATTTAACTAGTTCTAACTGCTAGAAGAACTAATGGAGGTCAAGTTGTGGAAGTGGAACTTCAACCACACTCAGTGATCATCTAGTTAACTGATCAATCAACCCAAAATAAGTGTTTCATGAAGAGAACTTGAGTTACCCAGTTGAGATGGATATTCCAAGGCAGTGTACTATTAGTTGTAGCATATTCCCATGTGTACATGTGGTGCATGCAGTGAGAGATTGACCAATGGCTATTACGCAATTCCTTGGTGTGAAATTCCTAAAAAATAGGGGCAATTTCCCAAGGGAACAATGCATGGAAATAGGAACTTGGGAAAGCTTGAAATTGGCTAAGTGTTCGACCAGGTTCAATAAATTAGGAAGAGGGTAGGGTGTGCTCAGGCTTGAGCAAGAATTGTATTTCTTCTCTATTCTTTGAATAAAGAAATACATATAGTAAGGGGTTTTGAGCAGTTTCTTTCCCCTAGATGAATCTTTGTGCATGTGTGATGTTTCCTTTTGCATGTCTATGATTCTTGTTTTAGATGGTGAATTAACTTCCGCAAATTAGTAGAGTAGATTCAAGTCTTGTAATTTAGCAAATTTCATGAGAAATATTGAATCTACACATTAATTTCTACATGGTATCATAGATGGAATCACTATAGAGAAGATATTTCAAAGTTGTCATTGTAGGAGGTTTGAGGTTGCAGATCAGGTTGCAGGTTTTCTTCAGGACTAAGAAGATGTCTTTCAATGGACTAAGGCTTGAGTATGCCCTTGAGGGAATATTGAATTATGTTGCATGGAAGGACTACATGGAGGTAGTACTAGAGGATAACGGGTTAAATGAATTCATCGATAATGATATTATGAAACTAGCAGCAGTTGAACCTTGGAATCTAACAAATTTGAATAAGTGTGTTGCCAAGGCAAGGAGGATCATATTGGAGGGAGTGTGAGACCATATTATCTCTAATATCCATGGGAAAGTGACTCCATATGCAATGTGGCAAGTGCTGACAAATTTTCTCTAGAATAGTAGTGACCCCGGGAAATTGGCACTCAAGGACAAGCTTTGAAATATCAAGATGCAGAGGAATGAAACCATTCCATAGTACCTGAGGAGGTTCACACAATGTCATGATGAGCTTGTTCAAGTTGTTGTTACTGTAGCAGAGGATGATTTGATGAGCCTATCCCTTCTAGGCTTTCCCAAGAGCTGGCACAACTACCAAGGTTCTGTGAATGTGAGGGAGAAACTACCAAATTGGGAACGATTGTGGTCTGATTTGGTACAGGAGGAGATAAGGTGGAACACCAGAGACAAGGCCTCATCCAAGGGTGAGGATGAGGAGAATTGTGCCTTGGATAGAAATGAAAAGAAAGGAAAAGGGAGGAAATACCAATCCAAAGCAGATTCAAGTCAAGGTGGAAAGAAGAAAGACTTGTCCAGAATCAAGTTCTTTCAGTGTCATGAATTTGGGCACTATGCAACCAAGTGTCCACATAAGAAGGAAAGCAAGAAGACCGTAGGAGGAGCAATGGATGAAGCCTTGGATTTACAGTTCAAACTTGATTTACCCTCATTTCATGCATGACGAGCATAATGGTGGGTAGTGTGTGGTATTTGGATAGTGGTGCCTCGTTCCACATGATGGGGAACTAAGAAATTTTCAGTGACTTGGAGGAGAAGGATCCCCAGATTCACATCGAGATGGGAGATGATGGAAGGTATAATGTGACTGGTATTGGTATAGTTACTTTTCAGAGGGATTTTGTCTCCCCTCTCAAGCTCAAGGATGTGATGTTTGTAGCGGGTTTGAAGAAGAATCTAGTTTTCGTAGGTGTGTTGGAAGACCGTGGCTACGATGTGATATTCAGAAAAGGGAAGGATTTCCTGAGACACATCGCCACAAGACAAGTGAATAAGATTGAGGTTCGAGTGAAGAACCTCTACAAATTAGATGTGGAAGATTGTGAAACATTTAGCACAAAGGAAAAGAAGGTGCAAAGTCGAGATGTCGGTAAATTATGGCATAAAAGACTTGGCCATTTCAATCATGGTGCTTTGAAGATCATGTATCATATTTCTACAGGCCTCCCCAAAGGATCACTAGAGCAACGGGAAACATGCAAAGGGTGTACATTGTGGAAGTATAAAAATTCCACCTTCAATGATCAGGACAACAAGGCACATGCAGTCCTTGAAAGTATTCATTCTGATGTTTGTGGACCTTTCTCGACAACCTCCACTGCCAGTGACATGTATTATGTTATATTTGTAGATGATTTCTCATGAAAGTGTTGGATCTACTTCATGCAAAAGAAAGACCATACATTCTCCAAATTTGTTGAATTTAAAGCACTTGCTGAGAAATAAACTGGCAAGAAAGTGAAGGCTCTCAGGAGCAATAACAGAGGTGAGTACGAGTCGAATGAGTTTAAAAATTTTGTGGAAAGGAATGCATTCGATGGGAGTTGATAGCACCCTATAACCTACAATAGAATGGGGTGACTGAGAGGAAGAACACAAGTATTGCGAGAGAAGAAAGGACGATATTGCATGACCAAGGCCTACCCCTGCACTTATGGGATGAAGCATGCAACACAATGGTCTATTTGTAGAATAGGAGTCCTCACAGGATTCTTGGCATGAGTACACCAAAGGAAGCTTTTTCAGGTAAGAAACTAGATTTGTCACACTTCAATATCTTTGGATCATCAATTTACTGTCACGTTTCCAAGGAAGCATGGAAAAAGCTAGAGCTGACAATAGAGTTTGGCATATTTTTGGGGTACACAAAAACACCTCACAACTATCATGTGTACTTTCCACCCCTCAAGATGATAGTGGTGAGAAGGGATGTGAAAGTTGATGAGGAAAAGGCAATGATGTGTTCTCTTGAGAGGGAGCTTCAGTTGCATCCTGATCAAGATCTTTTGGCTCCAAAGGAAGAACCTTAGGAAGTTTTGGAGCATTCACAAGTAGAGGAGTAGAGAATGGAGACATCCACTCAAGAAGAGACATCCACAGAAGGAAGGAAGCAAACTAGGGAAGCTGTCATATTATTGCAGGATCCTAAAGAGAATGTGGTAGCACCCACATCGCAACGCAGGCAGAGGAGGTCAATAGATTGATGCAATGGCTACATGGCTCTAATGAGTGAACTTGTAGAGACCGAGGCATCCTAATTTGAGGTAGTTGTAGAGAAAACAATATGGGTTGATGTTATGGTAGAGGAATATGATTCCATTGTCAGAAACAATGTTTGGGAAGTTGTCCCAAGACCCACAGACAAATTAGTGGTTTGTTCGAGATTTGTTTACAAGGTAAAGCATGCAGCAGACGGAAGCACAGAGAAACACAAGGCCATATTTGTGGCCAAGGGGTTCTCTCAGGTTGAGGGAATTTATTATGAAGATATATTTTCTCCAGTATCAAGGTACTCATCTGTTAGGTCAGTTCTAGCACTGTTATCGCAAATGGGGTGGAAGATCCACCAGATGGATGTGAAGACAACATTCCTTAATGGAGTTATTGAGGAGAATGTGTATATTTAAAAGCTGGAGGGGTTTGAGACCTTTAGCAGAGAGTCACATTTGTGCATACTCAAGCGAGCATTTTATGGACTCAAGAAAACACCTCGTGCTTGGTGCACCAAGATCGATATCTATCTGACGGGTTTAGGCTTCACCAAAAGTGAAGCAAATGCAAATCTCTATTATATTTTGGTAGAAGGTAAATTATTGATTTTTTTTTATATGTTGATGACTTGATCCTTACTGATGTTGAGCAAATGATCATATCTTACATGGAGGAACTTGCAAGAGAGTTTGAGATGAAGGACATGGGCCTCATGCACTACTTCCTTGGATTGGAGTAGGGCAAGGTGATGGGGAATTGTTTGTATCTCAGGGAAAGTATTCCAATGAGATACTTTAGAGGTTTCGCATGGACAGGTGAAAACTCATGGAGACTCCTTTAGTAGGAAATTGGAGGAAAGAGGATGCTACTTCATGTGAAGTAATGGAGGCTACCATTTACAAGTAGCTTGTGGGTTCACTTATGTATTTGGTGAACACACGACCATACATGTGTTATGCAGTTTTTCATCTTAGTCAAGAAATGGTTAAGCCAACCAAATTCTATTGTAAGGAAATAAAGCATGTGTTGAGATACCTCAGAGGCACTACTTAATTTGGTCTTTGGTACATACGAACAGAGGGAGTGAAGTTGCAAGGCTTGACAGATGTCGATTGGGTGAGGAGTCCATCAGACAGGGAGAACAATTCATGAGGAATTTTCATTGTTGGGTCAACAAGGATTTATTGGTACACCAGGAAGTAGAGATTTGTGGTACTTAGCTCAACAGAAGCAGAGTACATGGCTGCAAGTCAAGCAACATGTGAGGGAATCTGGATGAGAAATATTTTTGTTGGGTTATTTGGTCAAATGATGGATCCTACTTTGATAATCATAGTTGTATCAAAATCTATGAGAATCTTGTATTTCATGATCAATCCAATCATATTGATATGCAATATCACCATCTATGGGATTATGTGTAGAAGTGGATTATGTTGTTGTGGTACATTTTGACATTGGAACAAGATGAAGATATTTTGACAAAGGATTTGTCAAGAGGAAAATTCAAGTTCCACAGGTAGAGGATAGGGGTGGTTGGTAATTCCTTTCTTGCTGAGAGGGAGTGTTGAAAATGCAGCGAGAAAATCTATTTTTTACTTTGCCTTGGTCAAACTAGATTAAAATTTGTATTTCTATTTCAATAGAATACTTGGAGGTAGTTAACTAAGGTGGCATGTCTCTTGTCACTCAGTTAACTTAGTAAATTTGTGTTGGGGAATCTTGAGTTCAATTCTACATGATTGATTTCTAATTTGTAGTAATCTATTTTAGTTAACTTGAGTTATTGTCAGTTTAACTAGTTCTAAATGTCGAAAGAACTAATGGAGGTCAAGTTGTGGAAGTGGAACTTCAACCACACTCAGTGATTATCTAGTTAATTGATAAATTAGCCCAAAATAATTTTTTCATGCAGAGAATTCGAGTTACCTAGTTGAGATGGAGATTCCAAGGAAGTGTACTATAAATTGTAGCATATTCACATGTGTATAGGTGGTGCATGTAGTCAAAGATTAACCTAAGGCTATTGTGCAATTCCTTGGTGTGAAATTCCTAAAAGAAAAGGGAAACTTCCCAAGGGAAAAACACAAGGAAATAGGAGCTTGGGAAGGCTTGAAATTGGCTAAATGTTGGGCCAGGTTCAGTAAGGCAGGCATAGGGATAAACTATACAATTGTAGGATGTGTTCAAGCTTGAGAAAGCATTGCATATTTTCTCTATTTTCTATTTAATGCAATATAGACAGTAAGGGGTTTTGAGCATTTTCTTTCCCTAGATAAATATTTGTGCATGTGTAATGTTTCCTTTTGAATTTATATGATCCTTGTTTTAAATGGTGAATTAACTTCTTAGATCAGTAGAGTAGCTTCAAGTCTTGTGATTTAGCAAATTTCAATAGAAATATTGATTCTACAAATTAATTTCTACAGTGGCATGACAAGTGGGTAGAATGATGACGTGGCAAAGAATGTGGTAGTGACATGGAAAATGACGTGGTATGGTTTGAGATTTGTGCCAAAAAACTGGTTTGACAAGGCTTTGCAACATTAAATAATTTCAACACTTTTGGTAATTTTGGCATCCAAAGTCAAAAGGCTATCCGAGCATCCATAGGTTGGATTGAGAAAATGTTTGGTAGAGGTAAAGAGATCTAGATCCTGGAGTACCAAATCAGGATCCATTACAAACCATAAGGTTTAATAGAGTTATACGATCATCTGGGTAGCTAGTGATGTAGCCTCATGGTGAATGGGAGAACGAACTAGATGTCATATCTATTGGGTCTGAGACTTAGTGCATATGTGTTATCTTCACATCTGTTCGTTTGGGGATATACTAGAGAAAGTAGGAAAATAACTAACTAGATTTCAGATTACACAAGATAAATTTGTATAAGATATAGATGTTAGATACTAGACTTTAAGGTTTATCCCCCAATCCATCATGCTATCATGTGGAGAAAGAACCAAAAGAAAAGGAGCTTAAGCACTCTAGCACCATTGACACATTTAAAGGTTGATAAGGCATTATGTGCTCATATAGTTAAGTGAGAATTTCCATTGGTAAAACCATTGACCTATACGCATGGTAAAGGAAGGATCTAAACCATAAATAGAAAAATACTCGATAATTGTAGAGGTTATTGATGGTGTGGTGAAGAAATAAAAGATTAACAAAAATATTAGATAATTAAAAAAAAAAAGAGATAATGAGAAGAGGGTAAAAATGTAATAATATATTAATTAATGTGTGAGAGGGGTAATGTGGGTATATGACAATGCATTTGCTAGAAATTGCAGTAGCTAGTACAAAGTTAAGAAAGAAAAGAACTAAACAAGTGAACAACGCTAATTTGGAATCAATGTTCTTGGTAGTTGGGTGCATACTAAATTTTGGGGATAGGTGTCTACAACACGTCGAAGCCTGCAATCTTAGAAAGGGGATATGCATCTCTACAAGTGGGTGCTTCCAAATTCTGTAACAGTGGGTGGGTACCTACAACGATCATTTAAAGAAAATAAGAACTATTTGTGGTTTTCTCCATTTATGGGTTTCCATATTAAATCTTTGACGTTCTATGTGTTAATTTAATTATGTGATGGTTTTTTTATTCATTCCGTAAACGAATAAGAAATAATAATTGAAGTGAACGTTTATTTTGGGCAACAAGAATATGACTGTAGAAATTATGTTGTAGATTTTCAACTACTCATGAAGTTTTAATCAAAATCATAAGACACAAACCTACTCTACTTCTTTGTGGAAAGTGATTCACAATCTAGAACAAAAGTTTAAGACATGATATAAGAAATAACACACATGCAAACAATATTTTTCTTGGGGAAAGAAATCTTCTAAAAACCCCAATGCATTCTTATATTAATATGATGAATAGAGATGTATTACAATTTCTTTGTTCAACTGAGCACAACCTACAAGTGAATAACCTATCTCTTTGCTCACTGAGAAACTCTGACCCATGCTTATTCAATTTCTTCCTCCGTGTGATCCCCTATTTCCTTGCGCAATTCCTTGAGAAATTAGGTCCCTATTTTTAGGAATTTCTCCAAAATGGATTGCACATTTCCTGAAGTTGATCATAAGAGTGCATGCAACACTTGTACACTCTGAAATAGTCTACAATTGATGTTACATTGCCTTGGAATCTTCACCTCAACTAGGTAACTCAAATTATTTCCTCACGCTAGATATTTTTGGGTTGATTGATCAATTGACTAAATGATCGTTGAGTTTGACTGAAGTCCCATTCACAACTGACCTTTCCTCTAACAGTTGGAACTAGTTTAACTAAAAACAACTTGAGATAACCGAATTTGATTGCTACAAATTAGCATCACACATGCTTAACTAAACTCTAACTCCTCCAACTCGATTTTACTAAGTAAACTAGATGACACAAGCCATGTCACACAAGTTATCTGCATCCAAGTTTACTGCTGATGTGGAAATTCAAATTTTCTTAATTTAATCAAGGAAAAATCAAATTGATAATTTTTTTTTGCATTTTTCAACACTCCCTCTCACCCAAAAAGAGATTATCAACCACCACTATCCTGCACCCATGGAACTCGAACTTCCATCTTGATAAGGCCTTTGTCAAAATTTTGTCATCTTGTTCCTCTATTGGAATGTACTGAAGCAACACCATCCGCCTCTGCACACAGTCCCGTAAATGGTGATACCAGATATCTATATGCTTGGATCGATCGTGAAATACATGATTCTTAGAGAGCTAGATGCAACCATGATGATCACAATATATCATAGCTGGATCCATCATCTGACCAAAAAATCCAACAAGTATCTTTTTCATCCATATCGCCTCACATGATGCTTGACTTGAAACCATGTATTCTACTTCTGTCGAGTTGGGAACCACAAATATTTACTTCCTGTTGTACTAGGAAACCATTGTGGACCCAACACTAAAATTCCACCTGATATACTATTTCGGTCTGATGGACTCCCCGCCCATTATGCATTTGTGAAGCCACACAACTTCACTCCCTTTCTCCATCTGTACCATAGTAAAAACTGGGTAGTACCTTTGAGGTATCGTAAAACATGTTTAGATGCCTTCCAAAATAATTTGGTTGGAAGCTTGGCTCAGCTGGTTGACTGCATAACACATATATGGTCATGTGTTCACAAGATACATCAATGAACCCACTAGCTTCCGATAAATGGTAGCATCCACTTCTTCACCTAAAGTGGCATCCTCCTTCCTCTAGTAGGTCGTTAGAGGTGTCTCCATGGGTTTGCAACTCTCCATGCAGAACTTCTATGGTATCTCATTTACATACTTTCCTTGAGAGGCAAATAGTTCCCGATCACGTTGTTATACTTCCAACCCGAAGAGGTAGTGCATGAGACCCATGTCCATTTCAAAATCCCTTGCAAGGTCCTCCTTGCAACATCTAATCAGCTGCTTATCACTAGTTAAAATCAAATCATTTGTTGGCATTATGATACTGGTATTGTCCTTGATGGCAACTCACTTAGATGAAAGATAACAGTATAGCAGGTAAACAGCAAAGAATTACAGATCAGTCTTCACAGGATGAAGAAAGAGAGGTATACGTAGGTTCACCATTCACCCCCACGTACACACACAGGTTCATTATGTACAAGTCGCGTATACGTACACACACACTTTCACAAAAGGAAAAGCATGTATACCTTGGAAAACTAAGTTTTTGGTCCGAAGTATTTGGTCCATGGTATTTTGATCGATGGTATTGGTCCAAGGTATCTGGTCCAAGGTATTGACCCTAGGTATTTGGTTCAAGGTATTGGTCCTAAGTGGTTTTGGTCCATGGTATTGAGAAAGGCCTAAAACTATAAAAGAAGGAGAATATCATTAGGCCAAGGGTGCAAGTATTGAATATTTGATGAAGTGTGAGATCTAGTATGCAAGTTATTGGGTTATGGTGCATTGCTGGATCTGAACCAAGGAAGAACCTTAGCAGATGATGAGGGATTAGATCTAATGATGGATCAAGATCTTAAGGCATAAAATGAACTATCATTATGTGTTTTTTCTCATGTATATTCTAGATATGAATACTGACGCATATATTATTCTGTAAATGATATGATCTGGGTATAATTGAAGTCTAGAATAGCTGCAGAATTATGAAAATATTTGCATATGTATATGCTGGTTGGATTTGAGAAAAGCGTGTAGACACGCAGGTTTGACACATGGAAGTAGTGTATACCTTATAAAATATGTTTTAGTTGCTTCTGTTTACTGTTGCAGAGTTCTGGGTTCTGGTTACTATATTCTGGTGACAGTGTTCTGAATGATCAGATTGATGGGTTGTCAAAGTGATTGATTGATTCGATTGTGGTTGGTTCAAAAGGTGATTGGTTGATGCAGATGTATTTGATGAATGAATTGCAGTTATGATGTTGTTGATGGACCCAGTCTGAAAATTTATGAAACGTTGTCCCTGGAGAAAGAGAGAAGGTCGTAGCCTTCTGTAGGTCGGCGCCTACATACCAACAAACATATCGGCTAGTACAAGAGCTAGGGGGTTGTAGCTCCCTTCCATTAGTAGCTGGAAAACAAGAGAAGGTTGCGGCCTTCTCCAGGTAGAAGCATGTGTACTGGTATAAGTCTGCACCTGTACAAAATTCTAAACAAAATTTTCTTATTATTAAAAGAAGACAGAGACGACAGCAGTAGGTGGTTTTTACCCACATTGGGTTTCCACCTTATATCTTGGTGTTCATGTGTGATTATTATGCTTTATTTTGCTTTTACTGCACTATCTAATTAATATCTGACATACTGGTTAAAGTTCAATACATGATAAATTGGGTAAATCAAAATTTCTTTGCATATACGCTGGTTGTTTTAATAACAGTCGTGTGTACATGCTGGTTCAATTAGCTAAAGTAGCGTATACAAATCTGCCTATGGAAATAAAAAATTATTGAGTTACTAATACTGATTCACCTCCCCCCCTTCTCAGTATTATTTCCAACAATTGGTATCAGAGCAGGTCCTTCTGAAGAAGCTTGATCGCTTGAAGGAAGATCCATCATCATGAGTAATCAAGAAAGCAGGGGATCCATCAGACCACCAATCTTTGATGGGAGAAACTTTGTTTATTGGAAGATAAGAACCACAGCCTACCTTCAATCTCTTGGAACAGATGTTTGGGAAATCGTGGAAGGAGGATATACATTTCCATCAACAATTCCTACAGATACGGTAGGTAAAAAGCAATATGAAACCAATGCCAAGGTTGTCAATACATTTTTGGGAAGTCTGTCACAATCAGAGTTTGTCAAAGTTATGCAGCTCAAATCAGCCAAAGAAATATGGGACAAAATCTTTATAAGCTACGAAGGAGACTCTCAGGTAAAACGTGCTAAACTGCAAACTCTCAGAATTCAATATGAAACTCTTAAGATGCACAAGATGAAATTATTGCTAGTTACTTCTTACGTATAGATGAGGTTGTTAATTGCATGAAAAATCTGGGTAAAGAGATAAAGGAAGTTACCATAGTTGAGAAAGTTTTAAGATCCTTGTCTGCTAAATTTGAATCAAAAGTATCTGCCATAGAAGAAAAACAGGATCTACAGACTATTACTATGACACAGCTTCACGAAATCTTAACTGTCTTTGAGATGAGAAAAGGAGGCCGATCAGATATGAGAGAAGCCGCATTTAAAGCTTCAGCAAAAGGAAAAGAAGAACTCAATGAATCAAGACATATTTCAGAAGAAGAAGATGAAGTAAACTTTATCAAGAAGCTTCAACGGGGTTCCAGAAGATTTAGAGGTAAACTACTTTTCAAATGTTTTGCCTGTGGTAGAGTCAGTCATTATGCTATCAAATGTCCTCATAAAGATAAATATGATAAAGGGGAGGAATTTGAAAAATGGAATGGAAAACAAAGTGTGAGTAAAAAAAACTACTATACTTATGAAGATAGTAATGGATTATCAAATAGTGATGAAGATGAAACTAGTAATGACTATAGACTTCTAATGGCTTATGAAGATGATAAATTTTTGGATGCTTTAGAAGAAGATGAACTTCATGAAGAAATTTCTAAACTCAAAATCTGTTTATAAGAAAAGAATATGATTATAGATACCTTAACATATCAACTTGCTGAAAGAGAAAAACACAATGAAAAACTAGAATGTGAAATTGTGGGTCTAAGAAAGGATCTTTAGAAAACAAAATCTCTCAATCTTAGATTTGCTAAAGGATCAGAAACCTTAAATGAAATTATCAAATTGCAGCATTCTCCTCTGATAAAGACAGGTCTTGGATATACTGAAGAAGCACCTCAATCACAGAAGCTGTCAACCTCCACTAAAAGCTATCTTGATGCAGCAAAGAATAGTGAATAGTATGATAATCGTCAGCAAAGGCATAAGGTAGATCACCAGGTAAATCAGGCTCAGTTTGCACCAAGGATAAACAGAATTCAAAACCAAACTCAGATAAATCATACTCAATTTGTTTCAAAGATGAATAGAAACTACAATCACCAGATCAATAGATTCGATAATCACAGGAACTTCTTCAATGGTCAATGTTTCTCATGTTAATTTTGGACACAAAGTTGCTCAATGTGTTGCTTACAAAACCATCATGACTAAAGAAGCATGAAATCAAAGGAATGTGACAGGGATCAAGAAAAGTTCCTATAATAACTTTTCTCTTCTTGAAAATGAAATAGAATGCTCAATCTGTAATAACTTTGGCCATGAAGAATCTGAATGCATGAGTAAATTTCGGCAAATATCTCAAAAGGAGAAAAATCCATTAAATCCCAAAATATGGAGAAAGAAATAACCGCAAACAGAAAGATGTGGTATAGCCTTGTATGTAGAAGGACAATAAAACCAGTGGTAAATCGACAATGGATGCTCAAAACACATGACATGTAACAAAGAAAAACTACACTCATATAATTCCTTAGAAAAGGAAAAGAATGTCTCATTTGGAAACAACACTCCTGCTGTCATAAAAGGTAAAGGCTCTATTTTCTTGAAAGAAAAAGTTAAAGCTGGGAATGTTATGTATGTTGATGGTCTAAAGCATAACCTATTGAGTGTGAGTCAAATGTGTGATCAAGGAAATGAAGTGGTGTTTCGATCAAATGGATGTGTTGTTCATGAGCTTGATACAGGAGAAACCGTGATCAAAGGTACAAGAACTCCAAACAACTTATACATAATCAAAGGAGGACAACAACAGTGCTATCTAAGAAAATGGATGAAAACTGGCTATGGCACAGAAGATTGGGACATATAAGCTTTTCTCAAATAAGAAAAGCATGCAGATTCCAGGTTGTTCGTGATCTTCCAGATATTAGCATTCCTGAAAATACTATATGCAAACCATATCAATTTGGTAAGCAAACCAAATCTCACTTTGTCAAAAAGGAAGGGTTAGCTAGTAAGCCTCTTGAACTTGTTCATACTGATTTATGTGGACCATCAAGGAAAAATTCACCTCGTGGCGAAGAATACTTTATATTGTTCATTGATGATTTTTCTAGAATGTGTTAGATAGGTCTTCTAAAGCATAAAGATGAAGCATTTGAAAAGTTCAAAGCCTTCAAAGCTTTGGTTGAAAATGAATCAGATCACAAAATCAAATTCCTCAGATCTGATTGAGGAGGGTAATTTACATCGGGTGAATTCTTTGAATTTTGTGAACAACATGGAATAAAAAGGTAGTTCTCCATTGCAAGGACTCCTTAGCGAAATGGAGTGGTAGAAAGGATGAACAGAATTGTTCAACAAATGGCTCGAGCTATGCTAGTTGAATCTGGAACTCCTGCAACCTTCTGGGGTGAAGTTGCATTCGCCACCTTCACTATTCTCAACCAAGTAAATGTTCGGGTAAATAGCACTCAAACTCCACATGAACTTTGGTTTGGTAAGACTCTTACTGTAAAATACTTCAAAGTTTTTGGAAGCAAATGTTACATCAAAAGGATTGATGAAAAACTGGGTAAGTTTGAACCCAGAGCAGATGAAGGTATTCTTCTTGGTTACTCTTCCTGAAGTAAAGGATATAGATATTATAATAAAAGACTTGGGAAAAGTATTGAAAGTATTGATGTTGTGGTTGATGAAGCATGCAAAAATCCAAAACAAATAAAAACCGAAGATTATGAAGAAGATGAAGATTATTTTCCCACATCAAATCACACTGATTCTGAAGAAGAAACCAATGAAGCACCAAAAGAAGAGATAATGGTAGAAGAAAAGACTCCATCCAGGTATGTTCAGAAAAATCATCCAGAAACTCAAATTTTAGGGGAAAAAGAGGCAGGTGTGTAGACAAGAAGAACTATTACAAAAGCCTCAAGCTATCTAGCATTACTATTTTCCACCGAACCTCAAAATGTAAATGAAGCATGCAAAGATGAATGTTGGGTCAAGGCCATGAATGAAGAACTTGAGAAAATTGAAAAGAATAATACTTCAGAATTAGTTCCTAGACCTCATGATAAGAATATCATAGGAACTAAATGGATATTCAAAAACAAGCTGAACAAAAATGGAGAAGTTATTAGAAACAAGGCTAGACTTGTTTGTAAAGGATATGCTCAACAAGAAGGTATATATTTTGAAGAAACTTTTGCACCTCTTGCTAGACTTGAGGTCATAAGGATGTTTCTTGCTCTTTCTAGTTTTCAGAAATTCAAATTATACCAAATGGATGTAAAATATGTGTTTCTTAATGGAGACTTAGAAGAAGAAGTCTATATTGAGCAACCAGAAGGATTCATTCTTGGAAATGATGCAAAAATTATATGCAGACTCAGAAAGGCTCTCTATGGTCTAAAACAAGCTCCAAGGGCCTGGTATTACCATCTTGACAAATATCTCCACCAACAGGGTTTTTCAAAGGGATCAGCAAATAACAATCTATATACAGAGATTGACACTGATAAATTGCTAATAATTATTGTCTATGTTGATGATATCATTTTCGGTAGCAATGAAGAATCCATGTGTCAAAATTTTGCCTCAGTAATGCAGCAAGAATATGAAATGACCTTGCTTGGTGAGCTTACCTATTTTCTTGGTCTACAAGTTCAACAAAATAAAGATGGTATTTTTCTTTCACAAACCAAATATCTCAAACAGATCTTGAAAAAGTACGACATGGAAGATTCTAAACTAGTATGTACCACAATGGTAACAGGATGTAGTCTCAGCTCAAATGATGAATCAACAGTAGTACATCAACCAACTTACAGATCCATGATTGGTAGTCTGCGTTATCTAACAGGTACCCGACCTGACATCATGCATGTAGTAGGAATAGTTGGCAGATTCCAAGCAAATCCAAAGGAATCACACCTTCAAGAAGTCAAAAGGTTTTCAAATATCTTCAAGGAACACAGAACTTTGGTTTATGGTATCCTAGAGATACAAATCTTACACTTTATGCATATACAGATGCAGATTGGGCATGAAGTGTTGATGACAGAAAAAGCACTAGTGGTGGTGCATTCTATATGGGTTCCAGGTTAGTTTCTTGGTTCAACAAGAAACAAAGTTCAATTGCATTATCTACAGCTGAAGCAGAATACGTGGTTGCTGCATCTTGCTGTACACAACTACTTTGGATGATGCAAACCTTGCAAGACATTTAGATTACATGTACTCCACCCATCTCCATTCTATGTGATAATACAAGTGCCCTTAGTATTTCAAAGAATCCAGTCATGCACTCCAAGACCAAGCACATACCCATCAAATATCATTTTCTATGTGAACAAGTGCTTGAACAAAAGGTCAAATTGGAGTATGTTCCCTCCAAAGAATAGGTTGCTGATATATTCACTAAACCACTGCCCAGAGAGACATTTGAATATCTCAGACAAAAGCTAGGAGTAGTTGCTGCATCATCCTGCTGTTAAATCCTATTTTTTTAGAGAAAGGTTGTTATACGCGAGTTTCATGAAGCATAGTTGTGTACATACGCGGATTTATTTGGTCATAGTCGCATATATGTTGGTTTGAAGAAAAGCAGTGGGCCAGACTCAGAAAAAAGGGGTTTTCTATGGTTCTGTCAATTATTTTCTCTGTTTGATGATGGTTACAATCTGTTGATAACATGTGGAAATATATTGGTCCTCATAAAGTTGTTGATAACTTGATGTATATCTGATTGATGATGATGTTTTGATATCTCTTACTGACATATGCAATGATCAGATCTGACAGTGAACAGGTGGAATAGGTTCAAGGGGAGAACATGGTTGCTGGTTTGGATGCTATTAACAGATGTTGTTGATGGTGCAGATCATATGATAGTTGCTGATGAATATCATGGTCTTTTTTAAGATATTTGGTCTCTGTTACATATATCATATATATCATTTAATGTAAAGGTCATGAAAATACCTAATTTGTAATCCCACTATGCATGGGATGGATGATGTAATATTTATTGTTTTTGTCATGTATAAACAATTGGTATATCCCCAATTGGTTGGGAGATGGATGTATATATGAGTCATTGGTGATAGGAAGGTCATTGGTTGGTTAGAAAATCTTTTTGCAGACTTTGCTTGTGATCAGTGGGAGCATGGACTCGATCATGGGAGCTCAATTAGTACAATTCAGCATATCAAAGATTTCAGCATGTACTTAGGGGGAGCATGACCCTTTTCCCTTGATGTCAAAGGGGGAGAGTGACTTGGTGTGGTTGTTGCCATCAAGTCCAAAGGGGGAAATCGTTGGCATTATGATACTGGTATTGTCCTTGATGGAAACTCACTTAGATGAAAGATCACAATATAGCAGGTAAACAACAAAGAATTACAGATCAGTCTTCACAGAATGAAGAAAGAGAGGTATACGCAGGTTCACCATTGACCAAGTTGCGTATACATGCAAGTTCACTATATACAAGTTGCGTATACGTACACATGCACTTTCACAAAAGGAAAAGCGCGTATGCATTGGAAAACTAAGTTTTTGGTCTGAAGTATTTGGTCCATGGTATTTTGATCCATGGTATTGGTCCAAGGTATCTAGGCCGAGGTATTGACCCTAGGTATTTGATCCAAGGTATTGGTCCTAAGTGGTTTTGGTCCATGGTATTGAGAAAGGCCTACAACTATAAAAGGAGGAGAAGATCATTAGGCCAAGGGTGAAAGTATCGAATATCTGATGAAGTGTGAGATCTAGTATGCAGGTTATTGGGTTATGGTGCATTGCTGGATCTAAACCAAGGATGAACCTTAGCAGATGATGAGGGATTAGATCTAATGATGGATTGGGATCTTAAGGTGTAAAATGAACTATCATTATGTGTTTTTGCTCATGTATATTCTAGATCTAAATATTGACACATATATTATTCTGTAAGTGATATGATCTGGGTATAATTGAAGTCTAGAATAGCTACAGAATTCTGAATTAATATTTGCAGATGTATACGCTAGTTGGCTTTGAGAAAAGCGTGTATACATGTAGGTTCAACACATGGAAGTATCGTATACCTTATAAAATATGTTTTAGTTGCTTCTGTTTGCTGTTGCAAAGTTCTAGGTTCTGGTTTGGGTTTTGGTTACTATATTCTGGTGACAGTATTCTGAATGATCAGATTGATGGGTTGTCAAAGTGATTGATTGATTTGGTTGTGGTTGGTTCAAAAGGTGATTGGTTGATGCAGATGTATTTGATCATTGAATTACAGTTATGATGTTGTTAATGGACCCAGGCTGAAGATTTATGAAATGTGGTTCCTGGAGGAAGAGAGAAGGTTGTAGCCTTCTGTAGGTCAGTGCCTACGTACTAGCAAACATGTTGGCTAGTACAAGATCTAGGGGGTTGTAGCTTCCTTCCAGTAGTAGCTGAAAAATGAGAGAAGGTTGTAGCCTTCTGTAGGTAGAAGCTTGCGTACTAGTATAAGTCTGCACCAATACAAAATTGTAAACAGAATTTTCTTATTATTAAAAGAAGATAGAGACGACAACAGCAGGTGGTTTTTACCCGCATTGGGTTTCCACCTTATATCTTGGTGTTCATGTGTGATGCTTATGCTTTATTCTACTTTTACTACATTGTCTAATTAATATCTGACATATTGGTTAAATTCAATACATGATAAATTGGGTAAATCAAAAATTCTTTGCATATACACTGGTTGCTTTAATAACAGTCGCGTGTACACGCTGGTTCAGTTAGCTAAAGTAGCATATACAAATCTAGTTATGGAAATGAAAAATTATTGAGTTACTAATACTGATTCACCCGGCCCCCTCTCAGTATCATTTCCAACATCATCAAAATATAAGAAAATAATAAGCAATTTACCTTCTACCAAGATATGATAGAGTTTTGCATTCACTTCAATTTTGGTGAATCCCAAACCGGTGAGATAATTATCGATCTTGGTGTACCAAGCATGTGGCGTTTGTTTGAGACCCTACAATACTCGCTTGAGTCTGCACACATCAGACTCTCTATCAAATGTATCAAAATTTTCTGGTTGCTTAATGTACATCTCCTCCTTAATAAATCCATTGAGGAATGTTGTTTTTACATCCACCTGGTGGATCTTCCACCCGATCTATGCAACTAGTGTAAGAATTAATCTAATAGATAAGTAACTTGCTATAGGAGAAAAGGTCTCCTCATAGTCGATTCCCTCAACTTGAGAGTATCCCTTGGCCACAAATCTAGCCTTGTACTTCTCTATGCTTCTGTTTGTTGCATGCTTGACCTTCAAGATCCATCTCAAACCCAAAACTGATTTATATTCTGGTATTGGGACCACTTCCCAAACACTATTCTTTACAATGGATTCATATTCCTCCACCATTGCATCAACCCATATAGGTTTCTCTATTGCTTCCTCGAAGGAGGATGGACCAGTCTCTATAAGTGATGGGCCTCATCATTGAGTAATCATATGGGCCTTAATTGGCCTTAATTCACCTCCTAGCTTAGTCAAACCAACTATTCTCACAACTTATTGCATACTTTTGATTATATTTTATTTATGAAATGAGTTATTGGATATTTGGCTTCGTGGTCTAATGTGCATGTAATGCAGGAATAAAGGATAAAAGCAAGGAAAAATGCAGGTATAAAGGATAAAAACAAGGAACTATGGCAAAGACATTGGTAAAACTAGAATGGGACAAGGGAGAGTAATTATAGGAGGTAAATCCTCCTCATTTAGTACCCCTCCATTCGAATATTCCTCCACCAGCTCAGAGTGCAAACAACCATCACTTTGAAGACTAGAAGACAGTTGGGCAAGTGAAAAGGACAGAAACCAGTTTTTCTTGAGTTAGAGGCCAAGCCTACCTAATGGGAAGGAAGTTGTTATAGAATTCCGATGTATAAATAGAGAGGTTTAGGACCTCAGTAGGATTCAGACTTCTATTGTAAAACTATGTTTTATTTCTGAGCTGCAAAGACTTATGACAGTCTTCTCTGTAATCCATGGTTTTTATAATAAGAATGAATTTTGTTTAAGCCAGCTCTGAGTTAACTCTAAGGGCTGAAGCTCTTGGGTTAGGGCCCGACCCGAGCAGCCAAAGCTCCTCTTTACTGTACATATATGCTAGCTTAGAGTTTTGTTCTATTTATTTGCTTAAGTAAGTTGCACTTTCATTACAACAATATAGCATAGATTATTCATGGTTTTCTTGTTCATTTGCTTCAGTAGCTGCAGTTGGTATAGTTTACTTCCATTTGTGCTTCTTCTTCTTTTTTTCTTTTCTTTTTTTTTTAATTTCAGTTACAGGTTAGCTAGGCGAAAAAGATCACTATCAGGTTGTGCCCAGGTGTCTCAACCTCATCCCCTCCCTCTGGGACCATGACTTGAGGAAGAGACCCTTCAGCAACCCCAAAAACACAGGTTTCTGGTTCTCGCATGAGCTATGGAGTTCGCTGTTTTATGCAGTTATTTGTTCAACCGCACTGGTTTTTTTGTTGTTTTCCTTTAAAAACCTCCTTCAACACATCCTTCATGCATCGCTTCCTCGCCATCCAATCTGCAACAAACCTTCACAATCACCGTCTGATTCATTAGTTTTCCCAACAACCACTTACTTTATGCGCTTTCAGTTCCCACCGTCAATTTTCCTCGCCTGATCCGACGACTGTCGCTTCACCTGATCGCCAACTAGCTTGGCCAATCTCTACCATTGATCAGAACCGCCTGATTTGACGGCTGTCACTTCACCCAATCGCCAACTAGCTTGGCCGATCTCCACCGTTGATCAACCCCACTTGATCCAACGGCTATTGCGCAATCTCGCGTAGATTAGTGCACGACCGTTATTCGCCCAAGAACACGCGAGAAAAGTGGTTTGCTCATGCTACATGTCGCATAGTTAGGCTAATCGCGTGAAAGTTCAAAATACAACTTACAGCCTGAAGGGCATGTGAGAAACTACTTACTGCCTTAGAAACCCGCTCCATCATTTCCGCACGTTTCCTTTTCCCGCGATATGATCTCCATCGTCCATCTCTTAACTTCATCTGCACTATGAGATCTCAGCCGTTCATCGCATGCATTCATCTTGTTCACCCATCTAGTCACTTAATCTACGTGATAAGATCTCAGCCATTCATCTGCTTTATTAACTTGTTCATCCATCCATTCACTTAAGCCTTCACGATACGATCTCCACTGTTCATCCTGTTCCTTTACCCCATTCATCCATTTATTTGCTTAAAGCCCGGCGATAAGATCTCCACCATCCATCTTCTGTTCGTTGATGGATCCAACAGTCCCTAGGTGCTACTGCATCCCTACGCCCTCCTTTCACTAATTTCGATCTCAGACTACTTTTTCTGCTTGAACACCGATTTAGCGTAGTTTCTTTGCTTGCACCTTAGGAGAGTTTGATGCTCTTTACTTCTACAACTTAGATGGCAACCTTAAGATTAGTGATTGTTTTAGAAATTATGTTTAGCATGGTTGTTTAATTGGTTAGTTAGGTTATGGTGTGGTTTATCATTACATGCTATTTTCTTCAATACTGTAGTAGAAGTAGCTCTCCCTTGGGATAGATTTGCTCTTCTTCCATCAAAGAATTGAGCTTCTTCTGACCCTATAGAAGCCTGACTTGGAACCCCTAGGGTCTCTTGCCATATGAGCAGTGACAACAGGCAGTACCTTCACTTTTACTTGTGCATATAGCACTATCACCTCCAAGTTTGAACAAATCCTGGGTTGATAAGTAAATTTGGTAGCCCTGGGAGTTGCAGCATTCTTGTTGCAATACCTAGGCTCATCACTTTTTGGCACCATTGTCGGGGAGGTGTCTAAGTAGAAATAATTATTGCTTTCTTCTATTTTCTAGTCTCCAACTTTCTTTTCTGCTACTTCTAGTCTTCAATTTTCTTCCATTAGTTTATTTCTGCAAAAGTAATCTAGCTTCCTTTCTTTCATTTGTCATTATCTACTTTCCTTTCCATTCTGCAAGTACTTTATAAATTTAAAGAAAATCTTACAAAAACCAACCCAAAAACATTTCCTTTCATGCCTCGTAGGAATAGGGACAATTCAAGGAAATTCTTGTCAAATACCCCCACTGCATCCAACAGTCAACCTTCTTTCTTCTTTAGTGACGGTGAATTGGAAGACCCTACTGAACCAATGGCTAAACACTGAAATGATAGAGGAAATAGAGAGAGAATTGAGGGTGCCTTCCCCATCAGGGAGACCAATGGGGACACTAAGATGAAGAATATAAGCCCCTCTGCTCTACCTCATTTCCATGGTCTGACCACAAAGGGCCATGACACTTTTCTATTTGAATTTTCTGTTATATACCGAACCTATGACTATACAGATGATGAGAAAAAGTTAAAACCATTTCCATCTACCCTCAAGGATGTAGCATTACGCTGGTTCATGGGTTTACCTAGAGATAGCATCACAACTTGGGCATAGATGCAACAAACTTTTAACAACAAATATAGGGACTACTGTAGGTCAAAGGATACTAAAGAAGAGATTTTCAGGATGACCATAGGCCAGGATGAATCCCTAGAACGCTATGAAGAAATATTCCAGCTCAGTTACAAAAGGGCTAGGTGCACACTTGACCCTGAGTCACTAAAGTTGGTCCTGCTTAGAGGAGTAAGGGAGGATATTCTGGATACCTTACATATGATAGGAGGAGGAGATGTCTACCAATTACCCTATGAGGATATTAAGACTATCTTTAGAAACCATTCTATGGCAGCCAAGAAAAAGGGTAGGGGTATTCAAAATATGGCCAGTACATCATCCTCCAATTTATCCATCAAGGGTGAAATTGGAAATATGCTAGAAGACTTCAAAAGTGATATGTTGCAAACCCTTGCCTTGCAATTGGACACCATGAACATCAAAAGGAAGCAAGAGGAAGCAGAGAGATCCTTGGCCATCTTTTGTCCTAGATGCACTAGGAGGCATCCTAGGAACAAATGTCCATTAAATTGTATTAGGATTTGCTCAGTTTGTGAAGAAAACCACTCCACAGAAAAGTGCCCTTCTTTACCTAGACTCAAAGCTATATATCAAGGAGCTGAAGGTGTCACTGAGCAGCTTCAACCAAAGGAGACCTCTTGGGCTTAGACCATATTAGCAGGGTATGAAAGGGTCATCCCATGCATATTACAACCCCAACCAAACCAAAACTATACCTTCTTGGGGACTCCATGCTCATCCTTCCTGGTCTACACCCCCTCCTTGGTCCTATGCATCTCCATATCAATACCAGCCAGCCAACCAGTCATTTCAACCTTATGTTTAGCCACAACATCAGTGGAATACCCCAAACCAGGGGTGGAGGCCCCAATTCAACAATGTTCCAGCCCTATTGCCTCCACCACCTACGCAACCACAACTCCTGCACTCTGCTCCACCTAAGCAACCCCAGATGCCTGCCCAGCCAAATCTGAACCCAAAAAATAGGCAGGCTCAACAAGCATACAGTGGAGAGACATAATAACCATCTTATGTTGTAGAAATCCAGGAGATCAACCTAAGATCTGGGAGAATTCTCCTTGATAACCAACCTCCCTCTCCACATGGGAAGGCTGAGGAAAAAAGAGAGGAAAGCAACCTTAAAGTAAATCCATCCTTTCCTAAGAGATTAACCCAACCACTCTAGCCTACCCTAGAAGAAACTGAACTTCTAGGAGAATTGAAAAATATATGTGTAAAGATCCCCCTTCTCCAAGCAATCAAAGATGCTCCCATTTACAATAAGTTGATTAAGGAGAAGTGCTTCAAGCATTTAGGAAGAAGAAAAAGGGATGCCCCTACCATTAATGCCATTGGGCAGTTGTCTGACTTAATGTTGGGGCAGGTAATATGTCCAAAATATTTGGACCTTGGAAGCCCTGTAGTAGTTGTGCACAGCAATGGCACCATTGTCCCACACACTCTAATTGATCTTGGGGTTGCAATTAATGTGATGACCAAGGACACCATGCTCAAGCTCAACCTCCAAGGGTCATTGAGGAATACCACAACAGTTTTGCAACTTGCAGACCATTCCACAGTGACCCCTGAGGGAATTGGGGAGGATGTGATGGTTTCCATTGACTCCTAGGAGTACCCTGTAGATTTCCTAGTTCTCTAGCCTAAGGCTAAGCTTACTGGTTACCCTCTCATCCTTGGGAGGCCATGGTTGGCCACAGCACATGCTTACATTAGTTGCAGAGCTGGGAATATGACCATCAAGAATGGGCACATGTCCAAACAGTTAGTCTTATACCCTCCTCCTCAACCTACCCTCGAGCATGATTTACCTTTATGGTTAGAGGAGGAGGAAGAAGATGAGGTTTATTCTGCCCAACTTTATGCTTTGGAAGCAACCATAGGAGGAGGGCAACAAGATGAGGATGACTTAATTGAACACTTGCTCCAAATTCCAACTCCTAGTTCATTACCATTGGAAGAGGAAGTAAGGGAAACCCAGAGAAATCATCCAATTGACTTATGCTTGGCCAATTCTAACCCACTCTGTGTCAAAACCATAGAATTTGGCATAGAGATAACTTTGAAAATTAACCCATCTCTTTTTTCTTTAGAAGAGGAAAAGCTATGCAACATGTTGAGAGAACACCTAGAGTCCTTCACTTGGAGTTATAAGGAAATGAAGGGAGTACACCCCTCGGTGTGTACTCACCACATATACATCAAAGAAGGTTTCAAGCCAGTCAGGCAACCATAAAGGAGGATGAATCCAACTCTTAAAGACATAGTCAAAGAAGAACTGCAAAAACTGCTATATGCATGATTCATTTACCCTATCTCAGACAGTGAGTGGGTCTCTCCTTTAGTGTTAGTTCCCAAGAAAAATGGTAAGTGGAGGATTTGTGTTGATTATAGGGAGTTGAACAAAGCTACAAAGAAGGACCATTTTCCCCTGCCCTTCATTGACCAAGTGCTAGATGGCCTGGCAAGGAAGAAGTTTTTTCCTTCCTAGATGGATTCAGTGGGTACAACCAAATCCAAATTTTCCTAGAAGACCAGGATAAGACCACATTCACCTTTCCTTGGGGTAATTTTTCCTATAGGGTCCTTCCTTTTGGCCTATGCAATGCTCCTGCCACTTTCCAGAGAGAAGTCTTAAGTATTTTTGTTGAATTAGTACATGATGTAGTAGAAATCTATATGGATGATTTTACACCTTATGGTTGTGATTTTCAAGAAGCCCCAACTAGCCTAGGCAAAGTATTACACAAATGCATTGAAATGAATCTGTCTCTTAGTCTAGAAAAATGTGAATTCTTAATGACTGAAGGGACTGTTCTAGGTCATTCAATATCTTAGCAAGGACCACAGGTGGACCCAAACAAAATAGAAATCATCCAAAGGGTCCCACCTCCACAAAAGCAAAGAGATTTCAGGAGTTTCTTAGGGCTAGCTGGATACTACTGAAGGTTCATAAAGGACTTCAGCAAGTTGGCGTCTCCTTTGTTTGGGTTGTTGGCCAAAGATTTTGAGTTTATATGGTCAAAGGGCTGTCAAGAGGCCTTAGACATTCTAAAGGATAATTTAACCACTGCACCAATCCTTAGAGGCCCAAACTGGGCCCTCCCTTTTCATATTCATGCTGATGCCTCACACAAAGCCATAGGAGCAGCCTTAGGTCAGGAAGAGGAGAAATTTCCCTATGCCATCTATTTTATCAGTAAGAACTTGTTAAAGGATGAGCTGAATTATACTATGATCGAAAAGGAACTCTTGGATATTGTGCATGCGTTAAACAAATTTAGGCATTACATTACAGGCTATCAAGCATTTGTGCATACTGATCATGCTACAATTAAATATGTAATGAACAAACCAGATGTGAATGCTAGAATTATAAGATGGTTGCTTTTATTATAACAGTTTGATCTAACTATTGTTGATAAACCTGGTAAGGAAAATGTTGTTGTTGACTTTCTATCTAGGATGAATCTGCCTGTAGGTGAAGAAAGAATGGTGGATGACCAGTTACCAGATGAGCATTTGTTTTATATTTTAGTCCTCTCCCCATGGTTCTCTGATATAGAAAACTATTTGGTATCAGCACAATTTCCACCAAACTTGCCCTCCAAATAAAAGAGCAAGATAGTCATAAAGAGCACCCCCTTCACTTGGATTGGGGGCAATCTATTCAAACTTGGCCTAGATCAAATCTTAAGAAGGTGTGTAAGGGAAGAGGAAGTCTTTGACATCCTTCTGACATGTCATGATGGGCCTTGTGGAGGTCACTTTACAGCAAAGAGGACAACATTCAAAGTGTTGCACGCAAGCTATTATTGGCCTACTCTTCATCAGGATGTTAAAAAGTACATTAGTCAGTGTGATTGGTGCCAAAGGATGGGAAAGCCTACTCCAAGAGATGAAATGCCCCTACAACCTCAAGTGACTTTCGAGCCATTTGACAAGCAGGGCATGGACTTCATTGGGCCTATCAACCCTCCTTCAAAGAAAAAACAACACATCATTGTGTGCACTGATTATTTGACTAAGTGGGCTGAAACCAAGGCAATTAAGGCAACAACAGAAGAGAAGGTGGCTGAGTTCCTAAGGGAGAATATATTCTACAAATTTGGGTACCCTAGAGAGCTAGTCATAGACCAAGGCAAGCAATTTACCTCCAGCATGATTGAAGAACTGCTCAACCATCACAAAATCAAGCATATGACCTCCACTCCTTATCATCCACAAGCTAATGGGCAAGTGGAGGTGACCAACAGGACACTGGAGAACATCTAAACCAAGGTAGTGAGCAGTAGTAGGAAGGATTGGGTAGAGAGACTAGTTGAGGCCACCTAGGCCTATAATACAACATGGAAGACCACCACTAGATTTACACCCTATGAGTAGGTCTATGGGAAAAAGGCTTTGCTATCCATTGAATTTGAATATAACACATTGAGGATGTGTTGTGGTCACCAACAACCCCCCTCTTTGTTTGATATTAGTAATAACATCAAGCAAAGGGGGACCCTTAACCAAAAAATCCAAAAAATATTTTTGTTTGAAAAATCTTTTGTATCAACTCCCTAAGAGCTATATCGCATCGCAAAGGAAAAAGGAGCGCTTTCCCAAAGCGCATAAACACACTAAGGAGGAGCGACGCGAGAACTCATCGCATCGCGTGCATCAAAAGCACTCAAAAGGGGAGAACCTAAAGAGCCGCCGACAGCCGATATGCGACGTCGCACGTCACAATGTCGCATGAGCAGCACAAAGTGACAAAGCGGAAAACCTTGCGACCTTGCGATATTGCGATATCCGATCTGCGACCATGCAAAGCTGCGACCTGCGATCTATGGTATGCGACAAATGAGACTATCAATTGCTGCGATGCCACCTATTTACCTCGCAATCTTCGATGCTGCAATGCAAATCGCAGAAGCCATTCGTCGCAGGCATTCCTCGGCATGATCTGTGAGCCTAAAATTAGGCGCGCACCTTACGGGAAATTAATGATTGTACGCCTGTGTATCCAAAGATGATTATGTTGCGTTTTTCGAAGAGTCAAGTCATAATGGGTGACATGATTATGCATTCATTAGAACTTAATTGCTTTCATGTCAATCTTTTCTTCTGTCTCTTTTCATTTACGTGAACTATAAGTCAGCAACTGATATAAATCTATATGCAGGAAACATCTAAGGAAAAGCACCAGAACTAGAAGAACAGAGAGGAGATGACTTCGCAGATGGATACCGCATACAGCAGGACCGTGGATCCCAGAGTATCACTCAACAAATGTTGATGGAAATAGGCTATCTAGGACTCAGAGTCAAAGGCGCACAAAAGCAAAGCGTTTATGAAAGATCCTGAGTCCCAAATTGGGTAAAGCAAAAAGAAAAACGCTTAAGGGGAAAGATGTCTCAGAAAAGCCTGGAACAAAGAATGGAAACAATTTTCAATTAAGAAAATCGTTCAGGAAACAAAATCCCTAGCTCATTAAGTCATTCGCACGGCCGGAAACCGAAATAGCAACAGCACAATCAGTTTGAAAGAAATCTGAGTTGTACTAAGTATACACGCCGTGAAGACACTCCTCCAGAAGAACACTTTCAAAAATATCTTCTAGTTTGTCAGAAAGAGGTGCCAGCTCTTGTTATTTCTAATTTTCAAGCTTGAACAAAAGGAAACGACAAGCAGCCGACTCTTTCACGGCGAACAGCGCATCGCTTACAGCACTAAGGAGAAGATACAGAAATGGTTAGAAATTAGATTCAGTTTTTAGAAATAAATTTGTTTTAGTAAAATGGCGGTCATTTGAAGCCGTTCCCTAAATTTGTGTAATTAAAATTAGCCAATTAGTAGTATTTAACCCTTCTCGTTGCATTGGAGAAGGGTCCGGAAATTTGTCAAAAAACTTGTCCTCAGAACATGCACTTTTGCACCCTCGGAGGGGGTTTTTGATGAATGGACGGATCAAGATTTATTTATGTTTGCATTTTAATACCTGCTACTGATGTTGCACTTCTGTACTCTTAGTAGGCATTAGAAATAAGTAGAAATAGATCATTATTGCTTCAAGTCTGTGAGTATAAAGTCAGTCATAAATGGTACTTTTATCTCTTGACGAGTTTCTGCTTTCATTCTTAGAGTAATATACAGCTGATGTTGTTTATATGTTAACGTGTGAATGAGTGGACTACCATTTGGCACTTTTGTACGGTGGAGTCATTGATTTATGCTTAATACATGAATAACTGATTATGCGATATGCTGTTCACAACCGTTTTGCTTAACTTTTTATGCAGGATGGTTCATCTTAATTGATTTATATTCTCATAATAGCTGAATAATCTTCATTACCAGTTATTGTGTGAAATCTTTCTAGATCGCATAATGGAAAAAGTTCTATCCCGGGTTAGCGTAGATTAGATGTGTTGTTTCTTGATAGATTAAAGTAGTATAAAATTCAGTCTCAGAGTTTAGAACTAGATTAGCTTAGAAGTAATTCCATATTTTCATTATCAAATTCTACACACACACACACATCACCAAACTCTACACACACACACCCCCATAGAACGGGAAGCTGGTCCCGTTATCCCCAGTCGGACCCGCTACACCAAACGGGCACGGAGCCGCCAACCAGGTTCCCGACCGGGTGGGTATCCCCCTTGTTGTTGACCCGATTTCAGGGCCCTCAACATATTTGGCGCTAGAAGGAGAGCACGAACTATGAATGGCACCTAAAGAAATATCAAAATACCATTCTGAGAGTAATACACCCTCATCAACTCCCTCGACTTCTCCAACACGGTTAAACCCGGAATTTGAAGTCGCTCGAGTATCTACCGCTGCTACATATTCGAATATATCAGACCAATCTATCATTGAACCCCCTGAAATTCGAACTTTGATTCGTAAACTCCAGGGATTCTCTATTTTTAACCAGAAGTCTGATAAATCTAAAAGCAGCGTGACTTCGCAGTACAACCCTGCTCATCCCCTTACCAGATCAAAGAGTGAAAAATTTGGCATACAACCAAGTGAACTCCCTCTCCCTACCAGGAAAAGAGCAAGGAAAACACCACCAGAGTCTGACAGCCAGACTCCTTCATCCACTTCGTCCATATCAACTCCCTCACCGCGAAGTCAACCACCCACTCTTTCATTCCAACTCACTCACCCATCTTCTACAAACCTTCCTCTTCAAACATCAAAGATCTTAATATCTTCATCTTCTCAGCATCAGGGATCGTCTACTGCACTTCCATTAACTAGCAGCTCAACGATGGCCCAGTCTCCATGGAACAATCCCGGGGCGGTTTTAATGCCTCCACCCCTGAGCCCTATACCGGACCATCCTGAGAAATGGCTGCCTAAATTCAATCCGGAAGCAGGAATGCTAGCCGAGGAACATATCAATAATTTAATGCTTTCTGTTAATCTCAACGGAGTCACTAACGAAGACGTTGTTGTCCAGCTTTTCCCTTATACAATGCAAGGAACAGCCGGGTCATGGTACTTTTCGTTACCTTCCGGATCCATCACAAGCTAGGACATTTTTCAAAGTCAGTTCCTCACCAAGTTTGGTGATGACAGATCCACGGTGACATTGATCAATGACCTATCTAATCTTAAGGCTGAGGCTAGAGAACCCATTAAAGATTTTAACTTAAGGTTCAATAAGATCCTCAACAAAATCCCCGCTGCCTCACAACCCAGAGAGGAAGTAAGATGTGAATGGTACATCACGGCTTTACCTCCAAACTTGGCTATCTTCATAGATAGGGCAAACAAGACCACCTTAGTTGACAACTTGACAGAAGCGTTAGCAGTGGAAAAATGCGTGGTAGCCCTAGAAAAGAGATCCGCTGTAGAAGAACGCAAATCTAAGAAGATCTCTTTCAAAGAAGACACCAAGAAGAAGCAAACGAAAGATCCTTTCGATTTGAAAGGATTACAAAAAGTGTTGAAAGCCATGTCAAATGAGATGATTGATATTAAGAAACAAGTAGCAGAGACTTCTTCGAAAAAGCCCTTTAGGACTTTTAAAAGAAATCCTCCCATGGAGGTAAGACCACCTAGTGTTGTCTCAAACGTTGAATCTGAAGAAGACGAAGAAGAAGAGAATACCACTGAAGGGCAGACTGATGAGGAAGAGGTCGTAGAACTACAAGGAATGTGGGACTTCATCCTCCCACAAGAAGAGGATCAGGAAGCATTTCCTGTTAGCACGAGAAGCAGAAATCAACTTGATCCTCCCCTAACTACCCCAAAACAAAAGGGTGCAAGCCTTGCAACAAAAGAAAAGGTCGCAACAAAAAAGACAACTGTTAAAGCGACCCAGATTAGCCCAGTCCAATCTAATCAAACGCCTCCATCAAGAACACTAATAGTGTCGGATGAAATGGAGTATAACATCATTGATGACATGAAGAAGACTAGGGCTAATATCACTCTGTACGAATTGAGTAAATTGAAACACCAACAGAAAATAATGATGAAAGAATTACATGTTGTGCCTACTACATCTTTACCTACAGCTGTAGCTTCTCACAATCTGGGAAGGCCTCCAACCAACACGATCAATAAAATTGATCCAAATGACATCGCCTTGATTGGAGGAAGATCAAGATCTCATACTCCTCCTTTTCTTCTCACATATGAAATCTTCAACAAAAACGTGCACAATTGCTTGGTCGATTCTGGTGCTTCAACGAATATTTTACCCAGATCAATATGTGCCAAATTGAATGTGCAACCTCAAAAATCCGCGGTACGTATAGTTCAGCTTGATCGATCCCAAGTCGAAGTGATTGGTGAACTCAATCAGGTGACCATAAGATTGTCGTCTAACCCAAAAGTGTGTCAGGTTATCGACATTCTAGTAGCTGATATCCCTGAGTTCTATGGTTTGATTCTTAGCAGGGATTGGTCGGAAAAGCTCCGCGGATATTTTTCAACCGATTGGTCGCACATGTGGTTACCATACAATGGTAAACCAAATCAGATAAAGGTTGAACGAGAATTGCACCAAAAATACATAGTGACAGAACTGGAAGGAGAAAATGAGGCCATAACGTACAATAGCAGCATTGTAGGAAATTACGCAATAGATTCTTTCCTAGGTAATTTCAATGCTCATATTTCACCATACTTAGAGAATTCAGTTTTATCCCAAGTTGAAAATTTCTCCCAAACTGATGACTCAAAATGTTTTAGTTTTTTAGATAATTCTGTAAATACATCTTTATTTTGGAAATTATATTTTGACGGATCTAAATCAAATGAGGGAGCAGGAGCAGGATGCGTTCTAATTAACCCAGATGGGAACAAGATTATGCTCACATGCAGACTTGAGTTCGATTGCACGAACAACACAGCGGAGTACGAAGCCTTGGTTCAAGGCCTATACAAAGCAATCAGATTAAACGTTAAGTATCTTCAAGTCTTTGGAGATTCGGAGATCGTCGTAAAATAGGTACGTAACACCATACATTGCCTGTCAAGTCATTTAAAGCATTATCAATCATTAGTTCAAGATCTCACTGCACATTTCGTAGCATTCAACATCTCGTCAATTCCAAGAATTCAAAACGCGAGCGCAGACCTGTTAGCTAACGTAGCCTCTAGACTTATCCCTTCTGAAGATTTTAGTCCTGATAGGTTTTCAATAGAATTAATCTTTAGACCATCCATCCCTGACAATATCACCAATTGGAGAGTGTTCAACGACGATCTTGACATCGTAAATTTCCTTACTTCTGAAGGATCCTACTCAAATCAGATAATCGACGAAGACCATCATGATCATCAAATACAACAAAATGGCTCCGAAAATGCTATACCGAAATCGGTGGTCAAGTTAGAAGATTTATATGATTTGAAAAGTCGGTTTAAAAGGTCCGCCAATGCTAAACTTTGCAGTTCTACCCTGAACTATGAATTAGTAAACCTAGGGACCGATTAGAAGCCACAAAACGTTAACCTAGGTCACGGCCTAGCCCCTGAAGAGAAATCAGCATATATCCGTCTTCTGAGACAATACAAAAACGTTTTTGCCTGGAATTACGATGAACTAAAAACATACAACACTTCTATAATTCAACATGTTATCCCTATGATTGACAATGAAAAACCTGTCCAGCAGAAGCTCAGAAAAATACACCCTAACCTAGAAAATTAGATAAAAACTGAGCTTAATAAGTTGTTGAGAGCCAGAATAATTTTCCCCGTAAGGCATTCAAAATGGGTATCCAATATGGTGCCCGTTAGGAAGAAAAATGGAGACATTAGAATCTGTATCGATTTCCGAAATCTCAACAAAGCCTGTCAGAAAGATAACTTTCCCCTCCCACCTATGGAGCAAATATTACAGGCGGTAGGAGGCTCAGAATTAATGTCATTCCTGGATGGATTTTCAGGATACAATCAAGTACTGGTGCATCCCGATGATCAGTTAAAGACTACGTTCCGAACCAAATGGGGCACCTATGCATATCAGAAGATGCCATTTGGTCTGATCAATGCCAGAGCTACCTTTCAGAGAGCCATGGACATCGCGTTTAAAGGGTTAGTCAATAAATTAGTGGTGATTTACTTGGATGATATAACAGTGTACTCCAAAAAACGAAACAACCATCTCAAAGATTTGAAGCAAATCTTTCAAAGATGCTTGAGGTATGGGATTTCGCTCAACCCAAAGAAATATTTCTTTGCATTAAGCGAAGGGAAATTGCTCGGATTCATAGTGTCGAAATCTGGTATTCACATAGAACCCGACAGAATCAAGGAAATTTCCGAAATATCCATACCTCATAACAAGAAATCCATGCAATCCTTCCTTGGACAGATCAATTTTGTCAAAAGATTTGTCCCGTATTTTTCACGTATTATTTCTCCCTTACAAAATATGATAAAAAAGAATTCAAATTTCAAATGGGGTCTAGATGAGCACGAAGCGTTCAACTTAATCAAACAAGCTATCATCAATGCTCCATCTTTGGCCACCCCAAATTTTTCGGAATCTTTTACCTTATACACTTTTGCCTCAGAGAAATCCTATGCCGCGATTTTGACCCAAGCAAATCAAGAGAAAGCGGAGGCTCCAATCGCATTCTTTAGCTCAAACTTACGAGGTGCTGAAATTAATTACTCAGACGTAGAGAAACAAGCATATGCTGTTTTCAAAGCGATCAAATATTTCAGACCTTTCTTGCTTAAAGCCCACACTAGAGTTGTAGTACCGTTTCCAGCGGTAAGAAACCTTTTAGTGCAGAAAGACGTGGGCGAAAAGAGAGCTAATTGGATTACTGCTTTACAAGAATATGATCTTGAGATCAAACCAGCAAACATCGTAAGAGGTCAAGGCTTCTGCAAGATGTTAGCCGGAGCATCACAAATCCCGGAGAACTCATCTGAAGAGGTACAAGCGTACGAGGTAAGCCTAAACGATGCAAAATCATCATATGCTGACACCATTTATTTTCTCAAGAACGGGTATGCTCCGTCACGTCTGGATCATACCAAGAAAAGAGCTCTGAGATTAAAAGCTAAACAATACCAGCTCATAAATGATGTCTTGTTTAAAAGGAATTACGATTCTGTGCTTCTTAGGTGTCTTGAGAAAACTGAAGCCGAAAAGGTTTTGCAGGAACTCCACGATGGACCAGCGGGCGGACACTATGTCGGAGATGCGACTGCGCATAAAATCTTGCGTGCAGGATATTATTGGCCCACGTTGTTCAAAGACTCATACAATCACGTAAGGAAATGCCAAGTCTGCCAGACTGCTGCAGGAAAACAAAGGAAACAGTCCATGCCGCTACAACCAGTCATCATCGACCAACCATTCATTCAATGGGGCTTGAACATAATAGGTGAGATCGTTCCTCACTCTTCTAAGCAGCATAAGTATATCCTTACGGCAACTGATTATTTTACCAAATGGGTAGAAGCAGTTCCTCTCAAGACAGTTCATTCTGAAAATATTATTGAATTCATAGATCAATTTATCATCACTAGGTTTGGATTGCCAACTACATTAATGTTTGATAACGCTTCATATTTTTCTGGAAATACTATGACTGAGTTTGCGCTTAAAAGAGGGTTCAAACTGAAATATTCTACCAACTACTATCCGCAAGGTAATGGATTGGCTGAATCAACAAACAAGAACCTAATCAGAATTATCAAAAGAACAGTTGACCAAAACCAAAGGAATTGGCACAAAGCGCTGGTAAATGCTTTAGGGGTTGATAGAATCACAAAGAAAGCTTCAATCGGCACTTCTCCCTTTAATTTAGTTTATGGGAGAGAAGTAGTTCTTCCGACTCACCTAGGCATTCCCTCTTTGTCTTTAGTGCAATATATCGATGAAGTATCTACTTCCTCTTTACAATTAAGACAAATGGAAATAATCAAACTAGAAGAACAAAGAGAACAAGCTAGGAAAACCCATTCCCATCACCAAGCGCTAATAAAATCTTCTTTTGACTAAAGCATCATAACCAGAAAAAACTTTCATATGGGTGATTTAGTTTTGAAATGGGATAAGGCTCATGAAGAAAAGGGCAAACATACGAAATTTCAGAAGCTGTGGCTTGGCCCTTTTCAGATTGTAGAAGTCGTAGGCCCGTCTACATTCGTGTTGCAGGATCTGGCAGGAAGGAGAGATTCTTTACCTGTCAATGGACTGATTCTTAGATTATATTTTCCATAGAAGAGAAATCTTCTAATTTTTGTAGGATAGATTTAGTTTTTAGTTTTTATTTTGTTTTGTTTTTCTCTTTTTATGAATAAAACCCGTTGTAAATGATCATTTAAAAAGGATTCATGAAAGAGCACGCCAATTCTCTATCAGATTTTGATTTCGCTTGTACAAATAGCAAATTTTTTTGAAAATCTGAATTTTATTATTGACAAATAGAGTTAACTTCACTTCGATTACGATACTCGTTTCGACTTCTGAAAAAACTTTGACAAAAGCAACCTCTGGTAAAAGAATTGTTTTGTATTAGCACCATGAAAGGTATCATCAATAATAAAATAAGCATTCTCTGCAAAGCTGTTGTTTTCAAAAACTCTATTATTGTTGTCCAGAGATTTCTTAAGGAAAAACAATGAATTCCTCCCTTCTAAAAGGAAATTACAGCATTCAGAGAAACAATCCAAACAAAACACTATATCTCAAAGAATAAGAGGTCTCATCACGAGCCGGCTTATCATGATCACAGATATTATAACTTGCTGACTTTGCCAATACTGTCTATCAAAACAGGGCAACGACTTAAGATTGTTGCAATCAAAAGACAAGAGGTCTCATCACGAGCCGGCTTGTTCAGCAAAAGTGTAAATCAGGTGAATGACTGTGTCATAATTTGGCCACCAAACCAAGACATTGTTCTTTAGAGAATTAAAAAAAGAAAAGTGTGTCAAAAAGGATTTTTCTCTAGAATGTTGCGAGTAACCTCAAGCAGGAAAAAGGATCATTGTTGGATAACGTGGTAACCCTGTCGAGGCTATGGACGCTTGCGGGCAGCAGAGGCTCTACCTACGACAAATGAGCATACTTTTAAGCCAGTACGCAGAGAAGACCTTATTTTATCTTTTATCAAGACCAAGTAATGTCTGATGCGAATGCAAGAAAAAACCTGAGGAAGCAAGAAATTGGGATATAAAAAGGGTTGAGACAAAATATCGTCGACAAGGTGAGGAGCAATCTACTCTATCTGTCCATAACAAAATTTAGACATATAAAAAATTTTGTTGTTTCGGAAGTGAACGGTCAATAGAAATGCAGAGATAACTGGTTCTTCACAGTGAATCGCCATTGTTGTGGTCACCAACAACCCCCCTCTTTGTTTGATATTAGTAATAACATCAAGCAAAGGGGGACCCTTAACCAAAAAATCCAAAAAATATTTTTTTTTGAAAAATATTTTGTATCAACTCCCTAAGAGCTATATCGCGTCGCAAAGGAAAAAGGAGCGCTTTCCCAAATCGCATAAACACACTAAGGAGGAGCGACACGAGAACTCATCGCATCGCGTGCATCAAAAGCGCTCAAAAGGGGAGAACCTAAAGAGCCGCCGACAGCCGATATGCGACGTCGCACGTCGCAATGTCGCATGAGCAGCACAAAGTGACAAAGCGGAAAACCTTGCGACCTTGCGATATTGCGATATACGATCTGCGACCATGCAAAGCTGCGACCTGCGATCTATGGTATGCGACAAATGAGACTATCAATCGCTGCGATGCCACCTATTTACCTCGCAATCTTCGATGCTGCGATGCAAATCGCAGAAGCCATTCGTCGTAGGCATTCCTCGGCATGATCTGTGAGCCTAAAATTAGGCGCGCACCTTACGGGAAATTAATGATTGTACGCCTGTGTATCCAAAGATGATTATGTTGCGTTTTTCGAAGAGTCAAGTCATAATGGGTGACATGATTATGCATTCATTAGAACTTAATTGCTTTCATGTCAATCTTTTCTTCTGTCTCTTTTCATTTACGTGAACTATAAGTCAGCAACTGATATAAATCTATATGCAGGAAACATCTAAGGAAAAGCGCCAGAACTAGGAGAACAGAGAGGAGATGACTTCGCAGATGGATACCGCATACAGCAGGACCGCGGATCCCAGAGTATCACTCAACAAATGTTGATGGAAATAGGCTATCTAGGACTCAGAGTCAAAGGCGCACAAAAGCAAAGCGTTTATGAAAGATCCTGAGTCCCAAATTGGGTAAAGCAAAAAGAAAAACGCTTAAGGGGAAAGACGTCTCAGAAAAGCCTGGAACAAAGAATGGAAACAAGTTTCAATTGAGAAAATTGTTCAGGCAACAAAATCCCTAGCTCATTGAGTCATTCGCACGGCCAGAAACCGAAATAGCAACAGCACAATCAGTTTGAAAGAAATCTGAGTTGTACTAAGTATACACGTCGTGAAGACACTCCTCCAGAAGAACACTTTCAAAAATATCTTCTAGTTTGTCAAAAAGAGGTGCCAGCTCTTGTTATTTCTAATTTTCAAGCTTGAACAAAAGGAAACGACAAGCAGCCGACTCTTTCACAGCGAACAGCGCATCGCTTACAGCACTAAGGAGAAGATACAGAAATGGTTAGAAATTAGATTCAGTTTTTAGAAATAAATTTGTTTTAGTAAAAGGGCGGTCATTTGAAGCCGTTCCCTAAATTTGTGTAATTAAAATTAGCCAGTTAGTAGTATTTAACCCTTCTCGTTGCATTGGAGAAGGGTCCGGAAATTTGTCAAAAAACTTGTCCTCAGAACATGCACTTTTGCACCCTCGGAGGGGGTTTTTGATGAATGGACGGATCAAGATTTATTTATGTTTGCATTTTAATACCTGCTACTGATGTTGCACTTCTGTACTCTTAGTAGGCATTAGAAGTAAGTAGAAATAGATCATTATTGCTTCAGGTATGTGAGTATAAAGTCAGTCATAAATGGTACTTTTATCTCTTGACGAGTTTCTGCTTGCATTCTTAGAGTAATATACAGCTGATGTTGTTTATATGTTAACGTGTGAATGAGTGGACTACCATTTGGCACTTTTGTACGGTGGAGTCATTGATTTATGCTTAATACATGAATAACTGATTATGCGATATGCTGTTCACAACCGTTTTGCTTAAATTTTTATGCAGGATGGTTCATATTAATTGATTTATATTCTCATAATAGCTGAATAATCTTCATTACCAGTTATTGTGTGAAATCTTTCTAGATCGCATAATGGAAAAAGTTCTATCCCGGGTTAGCGTAGATTAGATGTGTTGTTTCTTGATAGATTAAAGTCGTATAAAATTCAGTCTCAGAGTTTAGAACTAGATTAGCTTAGAAGTAATTCCATATTTTCATTATCAAATTCTACACACACACACACATCACCAAACTCTACACACACACACCCCCATAGAACGGGAAGCTGGTCCCGTTATCCCCAGTCGGACCCGCTACACCAAACGGTCACGGAGCCGCCAACCAGGTTCCCGACCGAGTGGGTATCCCCCTTGTTGTTGACCCGATTTCAGGGCCCTCAACATATTTGGCGCTAGAAGGAGAGCACGAACTATGAATGGCACCTAAAGAAATATCAAAATACCATTCTGAGAGTAATACACCCTCATCAACTCCCTCGACTTCTCCAACACGGTTAAACCCGGAATTTGAAGTCGCTCGAGTATCTACCGCTGCTACATATTCGAATATATCAGATCAATCTATCATTGAACCCCCTGAAATTCGAACTTTGATTCGTAAACTCCAGGGATTCTCTATTTTTAACCAGAAGTCTGATAAATCTAAAAGCAGCGTGACTTCGCAGTACAACCCTGCTCATCCCCTTACCAGATCAAAGAGTGAAAAATTTGGCATACAACCAAGTGAACTCCCTCTCCCTACCAGGAAAAGAGCAAGGAAAACACCACCAGAGTCTGACAGCCAGACTCCTTCATCCACTTCTTCCATATCAACTCCCTCACCGCGAAGTCAACCACCCACTCTTTCATTCCAACTCACTCACCCATCTTCTACAAACCTTCCTCTTCAAACATCAAAGATCTTAATATCTTCATCTTCTCAGCATCAGGGATCGTCTACTGCACTTCCATTAACTAGCAGCTCAACGATGGCCCAGTCTCCATGGAACAATCCTGGGGCGGTTTTAATGCCTCCACCCCTGAGCCCTATACCGGCCCATCCTGAGAAATGGCTGCCTAAATTCAATCTGGAAGCAGGAATGCTAGCCGAGGAACATATCAATAATTTCATGCTTTCTGTTAATCTCAACGGAGTCACTAACGAAGACGTTGTTTTCCGGCTTTTCGCTTATACAATGCAAGGAACAGCCGGGTCATGGTACTTTTCGTTACCTTCCGGATCCATCACAAGCTGGGACATTTTTCAAAGTCAGTTCCTCACCAAGTTTGGTGATGACAGATCCATGGTGACATTGATCAATGACCTATCTAATCTTAAGGCTGAGGCTAGAGAACCCATTAAAGAGTTTAACTTAAGGTTCAATAAGATCCTCAACAAAATCCCCGCTGCCTCACAACCCAGCGAGGAAGTAAGATGTGAATGGTACATCACGACTTTACCTCCAAACTTGGCTATCTTCGTAGATAGGGCAAACAAGACCACCTTAGTTGACAACTTGACAGAAGCGTTAGCAGTGGAAAAATGCGTGGTAGCCCTAGAAAAGAGATCCGCTGTAGAAGAACGCAAATCTAAGAAGATCTCTTTCAAAGAAGACACCAAGAAGAAGCAAACGAAAGATCCTTTTGATTTGAAAGGATTACAAAAAGTGTTGAAAGCCATGTCAAATGAGATGATTGATATTAAGAAACAAGTAGCAGAGACTTCTTCGAAAAAGCCCTTTAAGACTTTTAAAAGAAATCCTCCCATGGAGGTAAGACCACCTAGTGTTGTCTCAAACGTTGAATCTGAAGAAGACGAAGAAGAAGAGAATACCACTGAAGGGCAGACTGACGAGGAAGAGGTCGTAGAACTACAAGGAATGTGGGACTTCATCCTCCCACAAGAAGAGGATCAGGAAGCATTTCCTGTTAGCACGAGAAGCAGAAATCAACTTGATCCTCCCCTAACTACCCCAAAACAAATGGGCGCAAGCCTTGCAACAAAAGAAAAGGTTGAAACCAAAAAGACAACTGCTAAAGCGACCCAGATTAGCCCAGTCCAATCTAATCAAACGCCTCCATCAAGAACACTAATAGTGTCGGATGAAATGGAGTATAACATCATTGATGACATGAAGAAGAATAGGGCTAATATCACTCTGTACGAATTGAGTAAATTGAAACACCAGCAGAAAATAATGATGAAAGAATTACATGTTGTGCCTACTACATATTTACCTATAGCTGTAGCTTCTCACAATCTGGGAAGGCCTCCAACCAACACGATCAATAAAATTGATCCAAATGACATCGCCTTGATTGGAGGAAGATCAAGATCTCATACTCCTCCTTTTCTTCTCACATATGAAATCTTCAACAAAAACGTGCACAATTGCTTGGTCGATTCTGGTGCTTCAACGAATATTTTACCCAGATCAATATGTGCCAAATTGAATGTGCAACCTCAAAAATCCGCGGTACGTATAGTTCAGCTTGATCGATCCCAAGTCGAAGTGATTGGTGAACTCAATCAGGTGACCATAAGATTGTCGTCTAACCCAAAAGTGTGTCAGGTTATCGACATTCTAGTAGCTGATATCCCTGAGTTCTATGGTTTGATTCTTAGCAGGGATTGGTCGGAAAAGCTCCGTGGATATTTTTCAACCGATTGGTCGCACATGTGGTTACCATACAATGGTAAACCAAATCAGATAAAGGTTGAACGAGAATTGCACCAAAAATACATAGTGACAGAACTGGAAGGAGAAAATGAGGCCATAACGTACAATAGCAGCATTGTAGGCAATTACGCAATAGATTCTTTCCTAGGTAATTTCAATGCTCATATTTCACCATACTTAGAGAATTCAGTTTTATCCCAAGTTGAAAATTTCTCCCAAACTGATGACTCAAAATGTTTTAGTTTTTTAGATAATTCTGTAAATACATCTTTATTTTGGAAATTATATTTTGACGGATCTAAATCAAATGAGGGAGCAGGAGCAGGATGCGTTCTAATTAACCCAGACGGGAACAAGATTATGCTCACATGCAGACTTGAGTTCGATTGCACGAACAACACAGCGGAGTACGAAGCCTTGGTTCAAGGCCTATACAAAGCAATCGGATTAAACGTTAAGTATCTTCAAGTCTTTGGAGATTCGGAGATCGTCGTAAAACAGGTACGTAACACCATACATTGCCTGTCAAGTCATTTAAAGCATTATCAATCATTAGTTCAAGATCTCACTGCACATTTCGTAGCATTCAACATCTCGTCAATTCCAAGAATTCAAAACGCGAGCGCAGACCTGTTAGCTAACGTAGCCTCTAGACTTATCCCTTCTGAAGATTTTAGTCCTGATAGGTTTTCAATAGAACTAATCTTTAGACCATCCATCCCTGACAATATCACCAATTGGAGAGTGTTCAACGACGATCTTGACATCGTAAATTTCCTTACTTCTGAAGGATCCTACTCAAATCAGATAATCGACGAAGACCATCATGATCATCAAATACAACAAAATGGCTCTGACAATGCTATACCGAAATCGGTGGTCAAGTTAGAAGATTTATATGATTTGAAAAGTCGGTTTAAAAGGTCCGCCAATGCTAAACTTTGCAATTCTACCCTGAACTATGAATTAGTAAACCTAGGGACCGATCAGAAGCCACAAAACGTTAACCTAGGTCATGGCCTAGCCCCTGAAGAGAAATCAGCATATATCCGTCTTCTGAGACAATACAAAAACGTTTTTGCCTGGAATTACAATGAACTAAAAACATACAACACTTCTATCATTCAACATGTTATCCCTATGATTGACAATGAAAAACCTGTCCAACAGAAGCTCAGAAAAATACACCCTAACCTAGAAAATCAGATAAAAAATGAGCTTAATAAGTTGTTGAGAGCCAGAATAATTTTCCCCGTAAGGCATTCTAAATGGGTATCCAATATGGTGCCCGTTAGGAAGAAAAATGGAGACATTAGAATCTGTATCAATTTCCGAAATCTCAACAAAGCCTGTCAGAAAGATATTTTTCCCCTCCCACCTATGGAGCAAATATTATAGGCGGTAGCAGGCTCAGAATTAATGTCATTCCTGGATGGATTTTCAGGATACAATCAAGTACTGGTGCATCCCGATGATCAGTTAAAGACTATGTTCCGAACCAAATGGGGCACCTATGCATATCAGAAGATGCCATTTGGTCTGATCAATGCCAGAGCTACCTTTCAGAGAGCCATGGACATCGCTTTTAAAGGGTTAGTCAATAAATCAGTGGTGATTTACTTGGATGATATAATAGTGTACTCCAAAAAACGAAACAACCATCTCAGAGATTTGAAGCAAATCTTTCAAAGATGCTTGAGGTATGGGATTTCGCTCAACCCAAAGAAATCTTTCTTTGCATTAAGCGAAGGGAAATTGCTCGGATTCATAGTGTCGAAATCTGGTATTCACATAGAACCTGACAGAATCAAGGAAATTTCCGAAATATCCATACCTCATAACAAACAAGCCATGCAATCCTTCCTTGGACAGATCAATTTTGTCAAAAGATTTGTCCCAGATTTTTCACGTATTATTTCTCCCTTACAAAATATGATAAAAAAGAATTCAAATTTCGAATGGGGTCTAGATGAGCACGAAGCGTTCAACTTAATCAAACAAGCTATCATCAATGCTCCATCTTTGGCCACCCCAAATTTTTTGGAATCTTTTACCTTATACACTTTTGCCTCAGAGAAATCCTATGCCGCGATTTTGACCCAAGCAAATCTAGAGAAAGCGGAGGCTCCAATCGCATTCTTTAGCTCAAACTTACAAGGTGCTGAAGTTAATTACTCAGACGTAGAGAAACAAGCATATGCTGTTTTCAAAGTGATCAAATATTTCAGACCTTTCTTGCTTAAAGCCCACACTAGAGTTGTAGTACCGTTTCCAGCGGTAAGAAACCTTTTAGTGCAAAAAGACGTGGGCGAAAAGAGAGCTAATTGGATTACCGCTTTACAAGAATATGATCTTGAGATCAAACCAGCAAACATCGTAAGAGGTCAAGGCTTCTGCAAGATGTTAGCCGGAGCATCACAAATCCCGGAGAACTCATCTGAAGAGGTACAAGCGTACGAGGTAAGCCTAAACGATGCAAAATCATCATATGCTGACACCATTTATTTTCTCAAGAACGGGTATGCTCCGTCACGTCTGGATCATACCAAGAAAAGAGCTCTGAGATTAAAAGTTAAACAATACCAGCTCATAAATGATGTCTTGTTTAAAAGGAATTACGATTCTGTGCTTCTTAGGTGTCTTGAGAAAACTGAAGCCAAAAAGGTTTTGCAGGAACTCCACGATGGACCAGCGGGCGGACACTATGCCGGAGATGCGACTGCGCATAAAATCTTGCGTGCAGGATATTATTGGCCCACGCTGTTCAAAGACTCATACAATCACGTAAGGAAATGCCAAGTCTGCCAGACTGCTGCAGGAAAACAAAGGAAACCGTCCATGCCGCTACAACCAGTCATCATCGACCAACCATTCAGTTAATGGGGCTTGGACATAATAGGTGAGATCGTTCCTCACTCTTCTAAGCAGCATAAGTATATCCTTACGGCAACTGATTATTTTACCAAATGGGTAGAAGCAGTTCCTCTCAAGACAGTTCATTCTGAAAATATTATTGAATTCATAGATCAATTTATCATCACTAGATTTGGATTGCCAACAACATTAATGTTTGATAACGCTTCATATTTTTCTGGAAATACTATGACTGAGTTTGCGCTTAAAAGAGGGTTCAAACTGAAATATTCTGCCAACTACTATCCGCAAGGTAATGGATTGGCTGAATCAACAAACAAGAACCTAATCAGAATTATCAAAAGAACAGTTGACCAAAACCAAAGGAATTGGCACAAAGCGCTGGTAAATGCTTTATGGGCTGATAGAATCACAAAGAAAGCTTCAATCGGCACTTCTCCCTTTAATTTAGTTTATGGGAGAGAAGTAGTTCTTCCGACTCACCTAGTCATTCCCTCTTTGTCTTTAGTGCAATATATCGATGAAGTATCTACTTCCTCTTTACAATTAAGACAAATGGAAATAATCAAACTAGAAGAACAAAGAGAACAAGCTAGGAAAACCCATTCCCATCACCAAGCGCTAATAAAATCTTCTTTTGACTCAAGCATCATAACCAGAAAAAATTTCATATGGGTGATTTAGTTTTGAAATGGGATAAGGCTCATGAAGAAAAGGGCAAACATACGAAATTTCAGAAGTTGTGGCTTGGCCCTTTTCAGATTGTAGAAGTCGTAGGCCCGTCTACATTCGTGTTGCAGGATCTGGCAGGAAGGAGAGATTCTTTACCTGTCAATGGACTGATTCTTAAATTATATTTTCCATAGAAGAGAAATCTTCTAATTTTTGTAGGATAGATTTAGTTTTTAGTTTTTATTTTGTTTTGTTTTTCTCTTTTTATGAATAAAACCCGTTGTAAATGATCATTTAAAAAGGATTCATGAAAGAGCATGCCAATTCTCTATCAGATTTTGATTTCACTTGTACAAATAGCAAATTTTTTTGAAAATCTGAATTTTATTATTGACAAATAGAGTTAACTTCACTTCGATTATGATACTCGTTTCGACTTCTGAAAAAACTTTGACAAAAGCAACCTCTGGTAAAAGAATTGTTTTGTATCAGCACCATGAAAGGTATCATCAATAATAAAATAAGCATTCTCTGCAAAGCTGTTGTTTTCAAAAACTCTATTATTGTCGTCCAGAGATTTCTTAAGGAAAAACAATGAATTCCTCCCTGCTAAAAGGAAATTACAGCATTCAGATAAACAATCCAAACAAAACACTATATCTCAAAGAATAAGAGGTCTCATCACGAGCCGGCTTATCATGATCACAGATATTATAACTTGCTGACTTTGCCAATACTGTCTATCAAAACAGGGCAACGACTTAAGATTGTTGCAATCAAAAGACAAGAGGTCTCATCACGAGCCGGCTTGTTCAGCAAAAGTGTAAATCAGGTGAATGACTGTGTCATAATTTGGCCACCAAACCAAGACATTGTTCTTTAGAGAATTAAAAAAAGAAAAGTGTGTCAAAAAGGATTTTTCTCTAGAATGTTGCAAGTAACCTCAAGCAGGAAAAAGGATCATTGTTGGATAACGTGGTAACCCTGTCGAGGCTATGGACGCTTGCGAGTAGCAGAGGCTCTACCTACGACAAATGAGCATACTTTTAAGCCAGTACGCAGAGAAGACCTTATTTTATCTTTTATCAAGACCAAGTAATGTCTGATGCGAATGCAAGAAAAAACCTGAGGAAGCAAGAAATTGGGATATAAAAAGGGTTGAGACAAAATATCGTCGACAAGGTGAGGAGCAATCTACTCTATCTGTCCATAACAAAATTTAGACATATAAAAATTTTTGCTGTTTCGGAAGTGAACGGTCAATAGAAATGCAGAGATAACTGGTTCTTCACAGTGAATCGCCATTGTTGTGGTCACCAACAACCCCCCTCTTTGTTTGATATTAGTAACAACATCAAGCAAAGGGGGACCCTTAACCAAAAAATCCAAAAAATATTTTTTTTTGAAAAATCTTTTGTATCAACTCCCTAAGAGCTATATCGCGTCGCAAAGGAAAAAGGAGGGCTTTCCCAAAGCGCATAAACACACTAAGGAGGAGCGACGCGAGAACTCATCGCATCGCGTGCATCAAAAGCGCTCAAAAGCGGAGAACCTAAAGAGCCGCCGACAGCCGATATGCGACGTCGCACGTCGCAATGTCGCATGAGCAGCACAAAGTGACAAAGCGGAAAACCTTGCGACCTTGCGATATTGCGATATGCGATCTGCGACCATGCAAAGCTGCGACCTGCGATCTATGGTATGCGACAAATGAGACTATCAATCGCTGCGATGCCACCTATTTACCTCACAATCTTCGATGCTGCGATGCAAATCGCAGAAGCCATTCATCGCAGGCATTCCTCGGCATGATCTGTGAGCCTAAAATTAGGCGCGCACCTTACGGGAAATTAATGATTGTACGCCTGTGTATCCAAAGATGATTATGTTGCGTTTTTCGAAGAGTCAAGTCATAATGGGTGACATGATTATGCATTCATTAGAACTTAATTGCTTTCATGTCAATCTTTTCTTCTGTCTCTTTTCATTTACGTGAACTATAAGTCAGCAACTGATATAAATCTATATGCAGGAAACATCTAAGGAAAAGCGCCAGAACTAGAAGAACAGAGAGGAGATGACTTCGCAGATGGATACCACATACAGCAGGACCACGGATCCCAGAGTATCACTCAACAAATGTTGATGGAAATAGGCTATATAGGACTCAGAGTCAAAGGCGCACAAAAGCAAAGCGTTTATGAAAGATCCTGAGTCCCAAATTGGGTAAAGCAAAAAGAAAAACGCTTAAGGGGAAAGACATCTCAGAAAATCCTGGAACAAAGAATCGAAACAAGTTTCAATTGAGAAAATCATTCAGGCAACAAAATCCCTAGCTCATTGAGTCATTCGCACGTTCGGAAACCGAAATAGCAACAGCACAATCAGTTTGAAAGAAATCTGAGTTGTACTAAGTATACACGCCGTGAAGACACTCCTCCAGAAGAACACTTTCAAAAATATCTTCTAGTTTGTCAGAAAGAGGTGCCAGCTCTTGTTATTTCTAATTTTCAAGCTTGAACAAAAGGAAACGACAAGCAGCCGACTCTTTCACGGCGAACAGCGCATCGCTTACAGCACTAAGGAGAAGATACAGAAATGGTTAGAAATTAGATTCAGTTTTTAGAAATAAATTTGTTTTAGTAAAAGGGCGGTCATTTGAAGCAGTTCCCTAAATTTGTGTAATTAAAATTAGCCGGTTAGTAGTATTTAACCCTTCTCGTTCCATTGGAGAAGGGTCCGGAAATTTGTCAAAAAACTTGTCCTCAGAACATGCACTTTTGCACCCTCGGAGGGGGTTTTTGATGAATGGACGGATCAAGATTTATTTATGTTTACATTTTAATACCTGCTACTGATGTTGCACTTCTGTACTCTTAGTAGGCATTAGAAGTAAGTAGAAATAGATCATTATTGCTTCAGGTCTGTGAGTGTAAAGTCAGTCATAAATGGTACTTTTATCTCTTGACGAGTTTCTGCTTGCATTCTTAGAGTAATATACAGCTGATGTTGTTTATATGTTAACGTGTGAATGAGTGGACTACCATTTGGCACTTTTGTACGGTGGAGTCATTGATTTATGCTTAATACATGAATAATTGATTATGCGATATGCTGTTCACAACCGTTTTGCTTAACTTTTTATGCAGGATGGTTCATCTTAATTGATTTATATTCTCATAATAGCTGAATAATCTTCATTACCAGTTATTGTGTGAAATCTTTCTAGATCGCATAATGGAAAAAGTTCTATCCCGGGTTAGCGTAGATTAGATGTGTTGTTTCTTGATAGATTAAAGTAGTATAAAATTTAGTCTCAGAGTTTAGAACTAGATTAGCTTAGAATTAATTCCATATTTTCATTATCAAATTCTACACACACACACACATCACCAAACTCTACACACACACACCCCCATAGAACGGGAAGCTGGTCCCGTTATCCCCAGTCGGACCCGCTACACCAAACGGGCACAGAGCCGCCAACCAGGTTCCCGACCGGGTGGGTATCCCCCTTGTTGTTGACCCGATTTCAGGGCCCTCAACATATTTGGCGCTAGAAGGAGAGCACGAACTATGAATGACACCTAAAGAAATATCAAAATACCATTCTGAGAGTAATACACCCTCATCAACTCCCTCGACTTCTCCAACACGGTTAAACCCGGAATTTGAAGTCGCTCGAGTATCTACCGCTGCTACATATTCGAATATATCAGACCAATCTATCATTGAACCCCCTGAAATTCGAACTTTGATTCGTAAACTCCAGGGATTCTCTATTTTTAACCAGAAGTCTGATAAATCTAAAAGCAGCGTGACTTCGCAGTACAACCCTGCTCATCCCCTTACCAGATCAAAGAGTGAAAAATTTGGCATACAACCAAGTGAACTCCCTCTCCCTACCAGGAAAAGAGCAAGGAAAACACCACCAGAGTCTGACAGCCAGACTCCTTCATCCACTTCGTCCATATCAACTCCCTCACCGCGAAGTCAACCACCCACTCTTTCATTCCAACTCACTCACCCATCTTCTACAAACCTTCCTCTTCAAACATCAAAGATCTTAATATCTTCATCTTCTCAGCATCAGGGATCGTCTACTGCACTTCCATTAACTAGCAGCTCAACGATGGCCCAGTCTCCATGGAACAATCCTGGGGCGGTTTTAATGCCTCCACCCCTGAGCCCTATACCGGCCCATCCTGAGAAATGGCTGCCTAAATTCAATCCGGAAGAAGGAATGCTAGCCGAGGAACATATCAATAATTTCATGCTTTCTGTTAATCTCAACGGAGTCACTAACGAAGACGTCGTTGTCCGGCTTTTCCCTTATACAATGCAAGGAACAGCCAGGTCATGGTACTTTTCGTTACCTTCCGGATCCATCACAAGCTGGGACATTTTTCAAAGTCAGTTCCTCACCAAGTTTGGTGATGACAGATCCACAGTGACATTGATCAATGACCTATCTAATCTTAAGGCTGAGGCTAGAGAACCCATTAAAGATTTTAACTTAAGGTTCAATAAGATCCTCAACAAAATCCCCGCTGCCTCACAACCCAGCGAGGAAGTAAGATGTGAATGGTACATCACGTCTTTACCTCCAAACTTGGCTATCTTCGTAGATAGGGCAAACAAGACCACCTTAGTTGACAACTTGACAGAAGCGTTAGCAGTGGAAAAATGCGTGGTAGCCCTAGAAAAGAGATCCGCTGTAGAAGAACGCAAATCTAAGAAGATCTCTTTCAAAGAAGACACCAAGAAGAAGCAAACGAAAGATCCTTTCGATTTGAAAGGATTACAAAAAGTGTTGAAAGCCATGTCAAATGAGATGATTGATATTAAGAAACAAGTAGCAGAGACTTCTTCGTAAAAGCCCTTTAGGACTTTTAAAAGAAATCCTCCCATGGAGGTAAGACCACCTAGTGTTGTCTCAAACGTTGAATCTGAAGAAGACGAAGAAGAAGAGAATACCACTGAAGGGCAGACTGACGAGGAAGAGGTCGTAGAACTACAAGGAATGTGGGACTTCATCCTCCCACAAGAAGAGGATCAGGAAGCATTTCCTGTTAGCACGAGAAGCAGAAATCAACTTGATCCTCCCCTAACTACCCCAAAACAAAAGGGCGCAAGCCTTGCAACAAAAGAAAAGGTCTCAACAAAAAAGACAACTGCTAAAGCGACCCAGATTAGCCCAGTCCAATCTAATCAAATGCCTCCATCAAGAACACTAATAGTGTCGGATGAAATGGAGTATAACATCATTGATGACATGAAGAAGACTAGGGATAATATCACTCTGTACGAATTGAGTAAATTGAAACACCAGCAGAAAATAATGATGAAAGAATTACATGTTGTGCCTACTACATCTTTACCTATAGCTGTAGCTTCTCACAATCTGGGAAGGCCTCCAACCAACACGATCAATAAAATTGATCCAAATGACATCGCCTTGATTGGAGGAAGATCAAGATCTCATACTCCTCCTTTTCTTCTCACATATGAAATCTTCAACAAAAATGTGCACAATTGCTTGGTCGATTCTGGTGCTTCAACGAATATTTTACCCAGATCAATATGTGCCAAATTGAATGTGCAACCTCAAAAATCCGCGGTACGTATAGTTCAACTTGATCGATCCCAAGTCGAAGTGATTGGTGAACTCAATCAGGTGACCATAAGATTGTCGTCTAACCCAAAAGTGTGTCAGGTTATCGACATTCTAGTAGCTGATATCCCTGAGTTCTATGGTTTGATTCTTAGCAGGGATTGGTCAGAAAAGCTCCACGGATATTTTTCAACCGATTGGTCGCACATGTGGTTACCATACAATGGTAAACCAAATCAGATAAAGGTTGAACGAGAATTGCACCAAAAATACATAGTGACAGAACTGGAAGGAGAAAATGAGGCCATAACGTACAATAGCAGCATTGTAGGCAATTACGCAATAGATTCTTTCCTAGGTAATTTCAATGCTCATATTTCACCATACTTAGAGAATTCAGTTTTATCCCAAATTGAAATTTTCTCCCAAACTGATGACTCAAAATGTTATAGTTTTTTAGATAATTCTGTAAATACATCTTTATTTTGGAAATTATATTTTGACGGATCTAAATCAAATGAGGGAGCAGGAGCAGGATGCGTTCTAATTAACCCAGATGGGAACAAGATTATGCTCACATGCAGACTTGAGTTCGATTGCACGAACAACACAGCGGAGTACGAAGCCTTGGTTCAAGGCCTATACAAAGCAATCGGATTAAACGTTAAGTATCTTCAAGTCTTTGGAGATTCAGAGATCGTCGTAAAACAGGTACGTAACACCATACATTGCCTGTCAAGTCATTTAAAGCATTATCAATCATTAGTTCAAGATCTCACTGCACATTTCGTAGCATTCAACATCTCGTCAATTCCAAGAATTCAAAACGCGAGCGCAGACCTGTTAGCTAACGTAGCCTCTAGACTTATCCCTTCTGAAGATTTTAGTCCTGATAGGTTTTCAATAGAATTAATCTTTAGACCATCCATCCCTGACAATATCACCAATTGGAGAGTGTTCAACGACGATCTTGACATCGTAAATTTCCTTACTTCTGAAGGATCCTACTCAAATCAGATAATCGACGAAGACCATCATGATCATCAAATACGACAAAATGGCTCCGACAATGCTATACCGAAATCGGTGGTCAAGTTAGAAGATTTATATGATTTGAAAAGTCGGTTTAAAAGGTCCACCAATGCTAAACTTTGCAATTCTACCCTGAACTATGAATTAGTAAACCTAGGGTCCGATCAGAAGCCACAAAACGTTAACCTAGGTCACGGCCTGGCCCCTGAAGAGAAATCAGCATATATCCGTCTTCTGAGACAATACAAAAACGTTTTTGCCTGGAATTACGATTAACTAAAAACATACAATACTTCTATCATTCAACATGTTATCCCTATGATTGACAATGAAAAACCTGTCCAGCAGAAGCTCAGAAAAATACACCCTAACCTAGAAAATCAGATAAAAACTGAGCTTAATAAGTTGTTGAGAGCCAGAATAATTTTCCCCGTAAGGCATTCTAAATGGGTATCCAATATGGTGTCCGTTAGGAAGAAAAATGGAGACATTAGAATCTGTATCGATTTCCGAAATCTCAACAAAGCCTGTCAGAAAGATAACTTTCCCCTCCCACCTATGGAGCAAATATTACAGGCGGTAGCAGGCTCAGAATTAATGTCATTCCTGGATGGATTTTCAGGATACAATCAAGTACTGGTGCATCCCGATGATCAGTTAAAGACTACGTTCCGAACCAAATGGGGCACCTATGCATATCGGAAGATGCCATTTGGTCTGATCAATGCCAGAGCTACCTTTCAGAGAGCCATGGACATCGCGTTTAAAGGGTTAGTCAATAAATCAGTGGTGATTTACTTGGATGATATAACAGTGTACTCCAAAAAATGAAACAACCATCTCAAAGATTTGAAGCAAATCTTTCAAAGATGCTTGAGGTATGGGATTTCGCTCAACCCAAAGAAATCTTTCTTTGCATTAAGCGAAGGGAAATTGCTCGGATTCATAGTGTCGAATTCTGGTATTCACATAGAACCCGACAGAATCAAGGAAATTTCCGAAATATCCATACCTCATAACAAGAAAGCCATGCAATCCTTCCTTGGACAGATCAATTTTGTCAAAAGATTTGTCCTGGATTTTTCACGTATTATTTCTCCCTTGCAAAATATGATAAAAAAGAATTCAAATTTCAAATGGGGTCTAGATGAGCACGAAGCGTTCAACTTAATCAAACAAGCTATCATCAATGCTCCATCTTTGGCCACCCCAAATTTTTCGGAATCTTTTACCTTATACACTTTTGCCTCAGAGAAATCCTATGCCGCGATTTTGACCCAAGCAAATCAAGAGAAAGCGGAGGCTCCAATCGCATTCTTTAGCTCAAACTTACAAGGTGTTGAAATTAATTACTCAGACGTAGAGAAACAAGCATATGCTGTTTTCAAAGCGATCAAATATTTCAGACCTTTCTTGCTTAAAGCCCACACTAGAGTTGTAGTATCGTTTCCAGCGGTAAGAAACCTTTTAGTGCAGAAAGACATGGGCGAAAAGAGAGCTAATTGGATTACCGCTTTACAAGAATATGATCTTGAGATCAAACCAGCAAACATCGTAAGAGGTCAAGGCTTCTGCAAGATGTTAGCCGGAGCATCATAAATCCCGGAGAACTCATCTGAAGAGGTACAAGCGTACGAGGTAAGCCTAAACGATGCAAAATCATCATATGCTGACACCATTTATTTTCTCAAGAACGGGTATGCTCCGTCACGTCTGGATCATACCAAGAAAAGAGCTCTGAGATTAAAAGCTAAACAATACCAGCTCATAAATGATGTCTTGTTTAAAAGGAATTACGATTCTGTGCTTCTTAGGTGTCATGAGAAAACTGAAGCCGAAAAGGTTTTGCAGGAATTCCACGATGGACCAGCAGGCGGACACTATGCCAGAGATGCGACTGCGCATAAAATCTTGTGTGCAGGATATTATTGGCCCACGTTGTTCAAAGACTCATACAATCACGTAAGGAAATGCCAAGTCTGCCAGACTGCTGCAGGAAAACAAAGGAAACCGTCCATGCCGCTACAACCAGTCATCATCGACCAACCATTTAGTCAATGGGGCTTGGACATAATAGGTGAGATCGTTCCTCACTCTTCTAAGCAGCATAAGTATATCCTTACGGCAATTGATTATTTTACCAAATGGGTAGAAGCAGTTCCTCTCAAGACAGTTCATTCTGAAAATATTATTGAATTCATAGATCAATTTATCATCACTAGGTTTGGATTGCCAACAACATTAATGTTTGATAACGCTTCATATTTTTCTGGAAATACTATGACTGAGTTTGCGCTTAAAAGAGGGTTCAAACTGAAATATTCTGCCAACTACTATCCGCAAGGTAATGGATTGGCTGAATCAACAAACAAGAACCTAATCAGAATTATCAAAAGAACAGTTGACCAAAACCAAAGGAATTGGCACAAAGCGCTGGTAAATGCTTTATGGGCTGATAGAATCACAAAGAAAGCTTCAATCGGCACTTCTCCCTTTAATTTAGTTTATGGGAGAGAAGTAGTTCTTCCGACTCACCTAGTCATTCCCTCTTTGTCTTTAGTGCAATATATCGATGAAGTATCTACTTCCTCTTTACAATTAAGACAAATGGAAATAATCAAACTAGAAGAACAAAGAGAACAAGCTAGGAAAACCCATTCCCATCACCAAGCGCTAATAAAATCTTCTTTTGACTCAAGCATCATAACCAGAAAAAACTTTCAGATGGGTGATTTAGTTTTGAAATGGGATAAGGCTCATGAAGAAAAGGGAAAACATACGAAATTTCGGAAGCTGTGGCTTGGCCCTTTTCAGATTGTAGAAGTCGTAGGCCCGTCTACATTCGTGTTGCAGGATCTGGCAGGAAGGAGAGATTCTTTACCTGTCAATGGACTGATTCTTAAATTATATTTTCCATAGAAGAGAAATCTTCTAATTTTTGTAGGATAGATTTAGTTTTTAGTTTTTATTTTGTTTTGTTTTTCTCTTTTTATGAATAAAACCCGTTGTAAATGATCATTTAAAAAGGATTCATGAAAGAGCACACCAATTCTCTATCAGATTTTGATTTCGCTTGTACAAATAGCAAAATTTTTTGAAAATCTGAATTTTATTATTGACAAATAGAGTTAACTTCACTTCGATTACGATACTCATTTCGACTTCTGAAAAAACTTTGACAAAAGCAACCTCTGGTAAAAGAATTGTTTTGTATCAGCACCATGAAAGGTATCATCAATAATAAAATAAGCATTCTCTGCAAAGTTGTTGTTTTCAAAAACTCTATTATTGTCGTCCAGAGATTTCTTAAGGAAAAACAATGAATTCCTCCCTGCTAAAAGGAAATTACAGCATTCAGAGAAACAATCCAAACAAAACACTATATCTCAAAGAATAAGAGGTCTCATCACGAGCCGGCTTATCATGATCACAGATATTATAACTTGCTGACTTTGCCAATACTGTCTATCAAAACAGGGCAACGACTTAATATTGTTGCAATCAAAAGACAAGAGGTCTCATCACGAGCCGGCTTGTTCAGCAAAAGTGTAAATCAGGTGAATGACTGTGTCATAATTTGGCCACCAAACCAAGACATTGTTCTTTAGAGAATTAAAAAAAGAAAAGTTTGTTAAAAAGGATTTTTCTCTAGAATGTTGCGAGTAACCTCAAGCAGGAAAAAGGATCATTGTTGGATAACGTGGTAACCCTGTCGAGGCTATGGACGCTTGCGGGAAGCAGAGGCTCTACCTACGACAAATGAGCATACTTTTAAGCCAGTACGCAGAGAAGACCTTATTTTATCTTTTATCAAGACCAAGTAATGTCTGATGCGAATGCAAGAAAAAACCTGAGGAAGCAAGAAATTGGGATATAAAAAGGGTTGAGACAAAATATCGTCGACAAGGTGAGGAGCAATCTACTCTATCTGTCCATAACAAAATTTAGACATATAAAAATTTTTGTTGTTTCGGAAGTGAACGGTCAATAGAAATGCAGAGATAACTGGTTCTTCACAGTGAATCGCCATTGTTGTGGTCACCAACAACCCCACTCTTTGTTTGATATTAGTAATAACATCAAGCAAAGGGGGACCCTTAACCAAAAAATCCAAAAAATATTTTTTTTTGAAAAATCTTTTGTATCAACTCGCTAAGAGCTATATCGTGTCGCAAAGGAAAAAGGAGCGCTTTCCCAAAGCGCATAAACACACTAAGGAGGAGCGACGCGAGAACTCATCGCATCGCGTGCATCAAAAGCGCTCAAAAGGGGAGAACCTAAAGAGCCGCCGACAGCCGATATGCGACGTCGCACGTCGCAATGTCGCATGAGCAGCACAAAGTGACAAAGCGGAAAACCTTTTAACCTTGCGATATTGCGATATGCGATCTGCGACCATGCAAAGCTGCGACCTGCGATCTATGGTATGCGACAAATGAGACTATCAATCGCTGCGATGCCACCTATTTACCTCGCAATCTTCGATGCTACGATGCAAATCGCAGAAGCCATTCATCGCAGGCATTCCTCGGCATGATCTGTGAGCCTAAAATTAGGCGCGCACCTTACGGGAAATTAATGATTGTACGCCTGTGTATCCAAAGATGATTATGTTGCATTTTTCGAAGAGTCAAGTCATAATGGGTGACATGATTATGCATTCATTAGAACTTAATTACTTTCATGTCAATCTTTTCTTCTGTCTCTTTTCATTTACGTGAACTATAAGTCAGCAACTGATATAAATCCATATGCAGGAAACATCTAAGGAAAAGCGCCAGAACTAGAAGAACAGAGAGGAGATGACTTCGCAGATGGATACCGCATACAGCAGGACCGCGAATCCCAGAGTATCACTCAACAAATGTTGATGGAAATAGGCTATCTAGGACTTAGAGTCAAAGGCGCACAAAAGCAAAGCGTTTATGAAAGATCCTGAGTCCCAAATTGGGTAAAGCAAAAAGAAAAACGCTTAAGGGGAAAGACGTCTCAGAAAATCCTGGAACAAAGAATGGAAACAAGTTTCAATTGAGAAAATCGTTCAGGCAACAAAATCCCCAGCTCATTGAGTCATTCGCACGGCCGGAAACCGAAATAGCAACAGCACAATCAGTTTGAAAGAAATCTGAGTTGTACTAAGTATACACGCCGTGAAGACACTCCTCCAGAAGAACACTTTCAAAAATATCTTCTAGTTTGTCAGAAAGAGGTGCCAGCTCTTGTTATTTCTAATTTTCAAGCTTGAACAAAAGGAAACGACAAGCAGCCAACTCTTTCACGGCGAACAGCGCATCGCTTACAGCACTAAGGAGCAGATACAGAAATGGTTAGAAATTAGATTCAGTTTTTAGAAATAAATTTGTTTTAGTAAAAGGGCAATCATTTGAAGCCGTTCCCTAAATTTGTGTAATTAAAATTAGCCGGTTAGTAGTATTTAACCCTTCTCGTTGCATTGGAGAAGGGTCCGGAAATTTGTCAAAAAACTTGTCCTCAGAACATGCACTTTTGCACCCTCGGAGGGGGTTTTTGATGAATGGAGGGATCAAGATTTATTTATGTTTGCATTTTAATACCTGCTACTGATGTTGCACTTCTGTACTCTTAGTAGGCATTAGAAGTAAGTAGAAATAGATCATTATTGGTTCAGGTCTGTGAGTATAAAGTCAGTCATAAATGGTACTTTTATCTCTTGACGAGTTTCTGCTTGCATTCTTAGAGTAATATACAGCTGATGTTGTTTATATGTTAACGTGTGAATGAGTGGACTACCATTTGGCACTTTTGTATGGTGGAGTCATTGATTTATGCTTAATACATGAATAACTGATTATGCGATATGCTGTTCACAACCGTTTTGCTTAACTTTTTATGCAGGATGGTTCATCTTAATTGATTTATATTCTCAAAATAGTTGAATAATCTTCATTACCAGTTATTGTGTGAAATCTTTCTAGATCGCATAATGGAAAAAGTTCTATCCCGAGTTAGCGTAGATTAGATGTGTTGTTTCTTGATAGATTAAAGTAGTATAAAATTCAGTCTCAGAGTTTAGAACTAGATTAGCTTAGAAGTAATTCCATATTTTCATTATCAAATTCTACACACACACACATCACCAAACTCTACACACACACACCCCCATAGAACGGGAAGCTGGTCCCGTTATCCCCAGTCGGACCCGCTACACCAAAGGGGCACAGAGCCACCAACCAGGTTCCCGACCAGGTGGGTATCCCCCTTGTTGTTGACCCGATTTCAGGGCCCTCAACAGGATGGCAGCCCAACTAGATTTGGATCTCAATCATGCACGGAAAGAAAGGTTGTTACATTTGAATGGCTTGGATGAATTCAGAATGCATGCCCTCCTACATACAGATATAGTTTAGCTTCAAAGGAAGATCTGGCATGACAAACATATCAAGGAGAAGCAATTTCAAGAGGTAGACTGGGCATTTTTATATGATTCAAGGTATAGATACTTCAAGGGAAAGCTAAGGACAAGATGGCTCGGACCTTATGTGGTGGAAAGATGCCATGAAAATGGTTCAGTGCAAATCATAACTATTGACGAAGAAGCCATTCCATTGTTAGTTAATGGACACCGATTGAAAATGTACAAGAGGCCTTTATCAAAACAAGAGCTCATAGATAATATCAATAATATAGTGATGATGGTGGAGCAAGTTATATTCCCTCATCAGGACACTAAAAAAGCAAAAAAATAAGGATTCAAGTGAAAACTGTTAGCTCTGCTACATGTTGCTGATTTTTGAGGAGGAGGAATAAGCTCGGTCCTTGGTTGCTGGCTCAGAGATGGTCTACACTAGTTATCCTCGCTTTTCCCTATTCCCCCGCTTACTTCCTTTCACCCTGATTCCTCCGTTTTGTTCCTCTAAACTCTTCATAACCCATATTTCCTTAGCCCCGAGCACCGAGTTCAAACGGTCATATAAACACGATCATATGACAGCGCGCTATTCGCGGGCCCTTTCCCATCACATCAGTCATGATCCGTGCGACCGAGTTTCTGCCGTCCGATCATCTACCGCTTGATCGAACGGTCTCTGCCTTTTTCCCCGCACATTATACTCAGTTTGTTTCCCCCGCCGTCCGACCATCCGTCGCGTGATCCGATGAGGTTCACACCTCCCGATCGCGCAAGCTGCCCACTCATTAACCAGCAGGGAAAGTAGTTTTCCACCGGTCCCATCCACCACGTGTCGTGCGTTCAATGGTATCGCGCGACCGTTGTATGTTTACCGCCACCTCTGAAAAGCGGTGCGGGGAATACCACTTATCGCCATCCCACCCGCCCCCATGCGCTATCTCCCGTGCATCTTTACCGCCCGATCACCGTCAGATCTGTCTACCTCAGATCCGATGGCTCAAGACTGTCCGCCTCTCGTTTATGCCCGATTCCTCCTACCAACGATCTCAACCATTCATCTGCGCAATCCAACGGTCGATGATTGTTCCCGTCATGCTCATGCTTCCACCATGCGGTCTTCGTGCCCTTGACTGTTCTGTGCACCCGAAGGACAGAAGCGACCATCTATCAGTGTCTGGTGCATTACTACTTCAGCTACTGCATTCAGCACATTGTGTACCCGAGAGGGAGAAGGATGAGTATAACCAGTTCCCAGTACCTTTTGCAGCAAATCCTCAACCACCGCATTCAAGAGCAGAGTGGCCAAAGAATGAGAGGACAAGCCTCGAGCAGTTAAATGCATTTATCAGTTATGGAGCTTGTTTCATATTACACTCCACTTGTTCAAGGAGGATGGCCGAGCAGTAGAAATATTAAATCCATTCATTAAAATAGGCAGATTGTAGCAGAGACTCTATCAGAGAGTTAAGGTGGTTGGCGGTCCATTATGACCCCTCCATGCCTGGAACAACAGAATATCTTTGTAAACAAACTCTATATATACCCTAAACATAGATGTAATCAAGGTTGATGGTTGTAGTTTTGATGTAAGGTTCAACTTCTGGAGACTGTAACTACTGTGATACTTGCAGCGTCTGGTCTTCATTTTCAACTAATACAAGCTTCTTTTGCTGTTAATTGCTCACTTTCCATTTCTACTCTATTCTAGGTTGTGCCTGTTATGTATTTTTCATGTGCTCTTGATGTTTAGCATTTGAGGGGCTATCATCCCACCTCTGTGTTAGAATCTAGCATGTACCATTGAATGTGCTATGCAGGTTTCTATTTACTTAGTGCCAGAGATCTGTCATCATGTCTATGCATTAGGAAATAGATTTGCAAACCTCTTTACTAGTTGTAGCCGACCATCACATGGTCTTGTGCATCTGCTGGTGTGGTCATTATTCTCCATCTTCACCTATTCCTTAAACTTTGAGTGATTGGTGGTCTAAAGCCTTGTAGTCTTGGGGCGTTCACCCATGTCTGGGGTTAAGCATAGTAGAAGTAGTTATCTGGCTTGAATATGCATCATTCCTTCCATTCATCCATCTCCAACATTTTGTTGAGTTTGTAATTTTCCCGAGCATGTCTGCGATACAACCTAGGAGAGTTTCTTAGGGTGATAACATTAATTAGCACCGCTGTCGGGGAGAAGATTGAAGCTCAGCTTGCCTGGGAGAACGACACAGTTCCAGATTTTGATGATAGACAAGGTCTGGGCACATTTCTGGTTGTAATCATTTATCTGGCGACTCCACTAGAGGAAGACCAACCTTTGGCGACTCCACATTATAGTCCTGGCTTAGTTTGTGAGACACACTCGAAGAAATCCTCAGAAATCACTAGCTGTTCCAGTGCTTGACCCTAAGAATATCATTAAACCAAAGAAAACATCACACAAAGGGGCATCAGGATCAGGTAAGCCTAAGAAAACTTATGCATCTCTAAAAGATAAGTCTATAGTTGAGAATATACAATTTGAAGATATTGAGCCTAGTCTTGCTAGTGAGAAACTTCCTTTAGAGATTCATACAGCTCCTTGTTTAGCTAGTTCCCCTTTGAATCTCAGTCCAAAGAAAGCCTCCCATACAGTCCATAACATCCCTTTGTCTTTTTCATCCATTTCATTGTTTCATACTACTCAATCTGCCAGTGTCCTTCCACATACCCCAGTCATGGCAGGACAGCAAGCACCTACGAAGATGGAAAGAATTATTGCTGCTAGGTATGGACCCTTGGTCTTGCCTGCTCCTTTGAATGCCATGCCTGCTAGAGAGTATCAAAAATATATGCCTAAATTCACTGGTACAGAGGGAGTAACTGCTGAAGAACACCTTGAAGCTTTTTATAGTTATGCTGATAACCTAGATATAAGTGAAGATGATGTATGGATGAGAGTTTTTGTCTAGAGCCTTGATGGTGAGGCTAGGAAGTGGTTCAGAGAATTACCCCATGGGTCCATAACAGGCATTGAAGCATTGGATGATGCATTCCTAAAACAATGGGGAGACAGAAAAGACCTGCTCTACTACCATACAGAGTTTGGAAACCTAAAGAGGGAGAATGGGGAATCTTTGCCTGATTTTAATAAAAGATTTAACCGTATGTATAGTAAGATACTAGCTAAGGTAAAACCTACCCCCACCTCTGCCAAACTCACTTATGTCAATGCTTTTGACTCTAATTCATGCCTATTATTGAGAGAAAGAAGATGTGCCACTCTAGCCGACATGCAGGATGCAGCACTAGAGGTGGAATCCAATATTATGGCTGCATAAAAGCTTAAAAGTCATGCTAATAGAAGGAGGCAGAGAGGTGAGGCTTCTTCTTCCTCTGCTTCATCTTCAGAACCCAAATTAGACAAAATGACTAAGATGATAGAGTCATTGGCTGTTGAAATATCTAAGCTGAAGGTTGAGCAGAATTCAGGAAAGACAAGGCAGCAGAACACATTTGCTCCAAGAAATCCAAATCCATATAGAGAAGCACAGGAGCAGTTGCAGATTTTGAAAAAAGGTAGAGATACAAACGAAGACAAAAGGGTGAAGACCCTTTTTCAGAATATAGTCATGGAAGAAGAGCAATATGAAGAAGAGGATGAAGTCCATGGTTTGGAAAACAAGGGCAGTGCCCCTTTCCTAACCAGGGCTGCCTATGAAGAAGCATTATCCAAAGGCACTGCTCATTAGTTGGTTGTACCTGCAGAACAACAAGATCATTAGCAGAAGCAAGTAGTAGCAGATCCCTTCATCCTCAAAGAATTTGAGCCTGAAGCCAACCCATTTTCCAATGACTATGCAAATCTGCAAATTAGCCAGCCTACTATCATCCCCAGTCCAGTGATAAAAAAGGGAGAGGAAAGCTCCCCATCATTTTTTACCCCTCTGTCTGCTCAAGTGACAATCCCTCATAGTTGCCCACTAGGCACTGAGGCAGGCCATAACTCAATGCCCAAGGCTGATACTGATCATCTCAGTCTTGATATTCTGATGCCTGCCCAGGTGGCCTCCACACAGCTTGAAAGGGCAGCTTTCTAGATGATAGAGGAAGAGGGTGCACAATTTTGGGACTCCTCCTTGGATGAGGATTGTTCTAAGAAAAATGAAGGAGCAGATGATGTCTCTATGTCCCCCGCACAAGAATACATTGTTTCACCATTCATATTAGTTGTGCAGGCCACAAATGACACAGATAAGTACACAACAACCATGGTTATTCAGCAGGTGTACAAAGGCTCCCATGAAGAACATCCAAGGATGAGAGTATACGAGAAGGAGATGAAACTTGATCCATATCTACCAGATAAGGTCAATTGCCCTAAACTCTTTGAGGTAGAGGATCAAATCAACCCAATTTTGCTGATCTATGATGAACCGATCGAGAGGGGGAGAAACAGTTTTGATGGCCCAGCAAATGGCCAGTTTTTGAAGATTTATGTTGTTTAAGGTTCTCAGGCCTTAATGATTGTAAGCATGTTCTTTTACAGGTTTTTAGCGTAGACTTAATTTGACTCCATGTCCAATGGAATACTAGGCAATGCTTTAAAGCTGGTTTTGTGTGAAGGCATTGGTGTGTAGTTCTTGAGACCTCACAAGGAGGATCTCATCCCTAGAAGGAGCCAGTGTTAGCTCTGCTACATGTTGCTGATTTTCGAGGAGGAGGAATAAGCTCGGTCCTTGGTTGCTAGCTCAGAGATGGTCTACACTGGTTATCCTCGCCTTTCCCTATTCCCCCACTTACTTCCTTTCACCCTGCTTCCTCTGTTTTGTTCCTCTAAACTCTGCATAACCCATATTTCCTTAGCCCCGGGTGCCGAGTTCAAACAGTCATATAACCGCGATCATATGACAGTACGTTGTTCGCAGGCTCTTTCCCATCACATCAGTCAAGATCTGTGTGATCGAGTTTCCATCGTCCGATCATCTACCGCTTGATCGAACGGTCTCCACCTTTTTCCCCATGCATTAAACTCTGTTTGTTCCCCCGCTGTCCGACCATCCGTCGCGTGATCCAACGACGTTTGCACCTCCCGATTGTGCGAGCTGCCCACTCATTAACTAGCGGGGAAAGTGGTTTGCTGCCGGTCCCAGCCGCCACGTGTCGCACGTTCAATGGTATTGCGCACCCATTGTACGTTTACCGCCACCTCCGAAAAGCGATGCGGGGAATACCACTTACCGCCGTCCCACCCGCCCTTGCATGCTATCTCCCGTGCATCTTTGCCGCTCGATCACTGTCGGATCTGTCTGCCTGAGATCCGACGACTCACAACTGTCCGCCTCCCGTTTCTACCCGATTCCTCCCGCCAACGATCTTAGTCGTTCATCTGCGTGATCCAACAGCCGATGATTGTTCCCGTGATGCTCATGCTTCCGCCATGCGGTCTTCGCGCCCTTGATTGTTTTGTGCACCTGAAGGACAGAAGAGACCATCTATTAGTGTTTGGTGCATTACTACTTCAGCTACTACATTCAACACATTGTGTACCTGAGAGGGAGAAGGACGAGTATAACCAGTTCCTGATACCTTTTGCAGCAAATCCTCGACCACCGCATTCAAGAGCAGAGTGCCTGAAGAACGAGAGGACAAGCCTCGAGCAGTTAAATGCATTTATCAGTTATGGAGCTTGTTTCATATTACACTCCACTTGTTTAGGGAGGATGGCCGAGCAGCGGAAAGATCAAATCCATTCATTAAAACAGACAGATTGTAGCAGAGACTCTATCAGAGAGTTAAGGTGGTTGGTGGTCCATTATGACCCCTCCACGCCTAGAACAATAGAATATCTTTATAAATAAACTCTATATATACTCAGAACATAGATGTAATCAAGGTCGATGGTTGTAGTTTTGATATAAGGTTCAACTTCTGGAGACTGTAACTACTATGGTACTTGCAGCGTCTGGCCTTCATTTTCAGCTAATACAAGCTTCTTTTACTATTAATTTCTCACTTTCCATTTCTACTCTATTATAGGTTGTGCCTGTTATGTATTTTTCATGTGCTCTTGATGTTTAGCATTTGAGGGGCTGTCATCCCACCTTTGTGTTAGAATCTAGCATGTATCATTGAATGTGCTATGCAGGTTTCTGTTTACTTAGTGCCAGAGAGTTGTCATCATGTCTGTGCATTAGGAAATAGATTTGCAGATCTCTTTACTGGTTTCAGCCGGCCATCACATGGTCTTGTGCATCTGCTGGTGTGGTCAGTATTCTCCATCTTCACCTATTCCTTAAACTGTGAGTGATTGGTGGTCTAAAGCTTGTAGTCTGGGGGTGTTCACCCATGTTTGGGGTTAAGCATAGTAGAAGTGGTTATCTGGCTTGAATATGCATCATTCCTTCCATTCATCCATCTCCAACATTTTGTTGAGTTTGTAATGTTCCCGAGCATCTCCGAGATACAACCTAGGAGAGTTTCTTGGGGTGATAACAAAAACCTCCATGAGGCATCTGAGTCCCATCTTTGGGTTGAAAACCTTGTGAGGCAGCCTAAGGATGAGAAAAAAATGAAAAAGAGTAAGAAGATCCCTAGGTGAAAACCTTCCTTGAGGCGCCCAGGGTAGATATCTAGGGTGAAAACCTCTTTGAGGCAGCCTAGGTGTTTTTTCAAAAAAAAAAGCATAATTGTTACTTTCAGGTGGGTGAAAAAGACAAGCAAGGAGCAAAGAGAAGATCCAAAGGGAACTCTGCCTCACATATATTCATCTCCACTACTCCTTACCATGCATCCCTCCATCAATTCCATAATTTTTCACTTCATTGCTTCAATTCAGGTGAAGATTGTGTTTTCTACAGAATCACCTCAACCATTACCATCATCCATGCATCCACACACACTCATGCTCCCTCTATCCATTCATTAAAGCATCCTCACAGCACAGCCAACAATTTGATCAAGAAATTTTAAGGGAGACACCAAACATTGCCAAGTGGTCTAGGAGCTCCACAACAGCAACAACATTAAATCCAGGAGCTCCACAATAGCAGCGACATCAAATTCAGGAGCTCCACAGCAGCAACAACATCAGATCCAAGAGCTCGACAGCAGTAGCAACAACATCAGATCTTCAGTCACAGATACCTGCAAAAGCTAATAAACCATCAACAGACAACAGAGGAGGAAGAAGAATGACCATCAGCGACACCTTTGATCTTTGACAACTGCAACATGGAATCAAGACCACAGGTAAGTATCCCACTCACTCACTCATATGCATCATTTGATCAAAAGTTGTAAAGGTTAAGAGGTAGTTGGTTTATAAGTGAAAAGGTGGCAAAAAGGATCTAGTAAGTCAAAAGAGAATGCAAGAGTCCATAGATACAGTGTTGTTATGGCAACCATTTGAGATTTCTTGAAGAATTAAGATTTGGGGTAGAAACACCAGTTCACCAAAGACTCAGCATACCCTATTTCTTGATGCAATCACTCATAGACTCCAGCAGCAAAGTAAAGGAAGGAAATTCCCAGCAGTTAGTTCACCATGGGTTGATCAGGATCCTCATTAAGGATGCCCTCCAAAACCTCAGGATCCCCATAACATGGTTAGTCTTCAGAAAGTTACTAGCAGAGGATGAAATCAAAACCCTCACCTATGATGTTAATCCTTCTTTCAGTGAGGAGGAGGCAAAACAAGAAGAAGAAGATACAGAGCTAGATGGGGATGAGATGGGTGAAGAAGAAACTAATACAGAGGAACATGCTGAAAGAAGACAAGGAGGATGATGTTGAAACAAGAGGAGGAAACAAAGGAAGAAACTGATGGAGATGTGAAATAACAACAAAAGGAAGAAGATAAGAAAAACATAGAGGACAACTGCAGGAAAAGAAATACCAACTAGCATATATGGCCAGCCTCTCCTTGGAGGCCATCCAGAGTAGGATACCAGCTAAATCCTATGCTCTTTACCTCAGAGAACAATGGCTGCAATTTCAGATTGAAACACTAGCACAAAGGAGTACCATGCCATTTTAGGACTGCAGATAGTTTATTGATCTTTGTGATCAAAGTGCACTCGAGGATAGGGCCAAAATGGCTAAGTTTTACTTGCACAACATGGCCCTCACAGACATGAATATTTGATTCTAATGCAAATCTAGGAGATCTAAAATTAATGGCTTTGGCATCATGGACGAACCATGAGAAGTCAAGGGCTGCAGAGATAGAAAGAATATTGGCCAAAGAGAAAAATGAACATTCTTTCATTAGAGCTGAATAATCAAATCCCATGGCCCTAATCAACACCCATAATCTAATTGCAAATTATCCTTAGCTGGCACCTAGATATCTTGCTGCCCAAGAGCAAGCAATTTCACATTTTAAGGATATGTTTAAGCTGCTAAGAGATGATAATATGCATGCCTGCTAAAGGAGATGGGACACACTGCTACACAGCTTGAAGATCAAAGAATATCACTTCCCTCAAAGGTTGAGAGAGGCACTCAATAGGACACCTATGTATAAGCAATCAATGCAAAGGTTGAAGGTTAATTGAACAGGCTTAAAACTCGGTCCACAACTACTCCTAGGGATGCTAGAAGGGAGAAAAGAAGAAGAGGAAAATAGGCAGTGGGAAGAAGTAGAAAGGAAAGTAGGCTTCTATAAACAAGAAGAAGAGACCACAACAGAAGCGTGGGATGTCAGAGAGGCTACCAGAGCCATGAAGGACATGGACATTGATTAAGTTGCGCAGAGGATGAGAAACACTTTCAGTAGGGGGGTGATGATGAGCCTCATCATTGAGTAATTATATGGGCCTTAATTGGCCTTAATTCACCTCCTAGCTTAGTCAAACCAACTATTCTCACAACTTATTGCATACTTTTGATTATATTTTGTTCATGAAATGAGTTAGAGTTGGATATTTGGCTTTGTGGTCTAATGTGCATGTAATGTGGGAATAAAGGATAAAAGAAAGGAAAAATATAGGTATAAAGGATAAAAATAAGGAACTATGGCAAAGACCTTGGTAAAACTAGAATGGGACAAGTGAGAGTTATTATAGGAGGTAAATCCTCCTCATTTAATACACCTCCATTCGAATATTACTGCACCAACTCGGAGTGCAAACAACCATCACTTTGAAGGCTAGAAGACAACTGAGCAAGTGAAAAGGACATAAACCAGTTTTTCTTGAGTTAGAGGCCAAGCCTCCCTAATGGGAAGGAAGTTGTTAGAGACTTTCGATGTATAAATAGAGAGGTTTAGGACCTCAGTAGGATCTAGAATTGTATTGTAAAACTCTGTTTTATTTGTGAGCTACAAAGAATTGTGATAGTCTGCTCTGTAATCCATGGTTTTTATAATAAGAACGAGTTCTCTTTAAGACAGATCTGAGTTAACTCTGAGGGCTAAAGCTCTTGGGTTAGGGCCCGACCCGAGAAACCAAAGCTCCTCTTTACTATCCATATACGCTAGCATAGATTTTTGTTATATTTATTTGCTTAAGTAAGCTTTATGGTTTTCACTGTTTATTTGCTTAAGTAAGTTGCACTTTCATTACAACAATATAGCGTAGATTATTCATGGTTTTCCTATTCATTTACTTCAGTAGCTGCATTTTCTGTAGTTTACTTCCATTTGTGTTTTTTTTTTTTTTTTTTTTTTTTTTTTTTCAGTTATAGGTTAGCTAGGCGAAAAAGATCACTATCAGGTTGTGCACAGTTGTCTCGGCCTCATCTCCTCCCTCTGGGACCATGACTTGAGGAAGAGACCCTTTAGCAACCCCAAAAACACAGGTTTTTGGTTCTCGCATGAGCTATGGAGTTTGCTGTTTGATGCAGTTATTTGTTCACCCGCACTGGTTTTTCTATCGTTTTCCTTTAAAAACCTCCTTCAGCATGTTCTTCATGAATCGCTTCCTCGCCGTCCAATCCGCAACAAACCTTCACAATCACTGTCTGATCCATTAGTTTTCCCAACTGCCACTTACTTTATGCACTTTAAGTCCCCACTATCGATTTGCTCACCTGATCTGACGGTTGTTGCTTCACCCAATCGCCAACTAGCTTGGTCGATCTCCACTGTTGATCAGCCCCGCTTGATCTGACGACTGTCACTTCACCCGACCACCAACTAGTTTGACCGATCTCCACCATTGATTAGCCTCGCCTGATCCAACGACTATCACACAATCTCGCGCGGATTAGTGTACGACCATTATCCGCCCGAGAGCATGCGAGAAAAGTGGTTTTCTTGATCTCCGACTGCTTTTTCTGCTTGAAAATTGATTTAGCTTATTTTCTTTGCTTTCACCTTAGGATAGTTTGATGCTCTTTACTTCTGCAACTTGGATAGTAGCCTTAGGATTAGTGATTGTTTTAGCAATTATGCTTAGCATGGTTTTTTAATTAGTTAGTTAGGTTATGGTGTGGTTTATCATTACATGCTATTTTCTTCAATACTGCAGTAGAAGTAGCTCTCCCTTAGGATAGTTTTGCTCTTCTTCCATCAAAGAGTTAAGCTTCTTCTGACCCTATAGAAGTTTGGCTTGGAACCCTTAGGGTCTCTTGCCAGATGAGCAGTGACAACAGACAGCGCCTTCACTTTTACTTGTGTATATAGCACTGTCACCTCCAAGTTTATACGAACCTCGAGTTGATAAGAAAAGCTAGTAGCCCTGGGAGTTGCAGCATTCTTGTTGCAATACCTAGGCTCATCAATAAGCTCAGTCATTAGAGCCATGTAGCCAGTGTACCAATCGGGTGACCTTCTCTATCTACACTGATTTGAATGAGCACCCACATTCTCCCTCACATCCTGCACAAGTCTCTCAGCTTCCCTGGTTCCTTTCCTACCTTCTATAGATGGTTCTGCTTGAGTGGTTGTCTCCACTCTTTGCTTCTTAATTTGTGGATGCTCCACAACTTCCTGAGGTTCCTCCTTTGGAGCTAAAAGCTCCTCTTCTGGCGGGATCTTAAGCTCCATCTCAACAGAGAACCCCGTGGCTTTCTCCTCATCAAACTTTAGATCCCTTTGCACAACTGTCATTTTGAGGGAGGGAAAGTACACTCGATAGTTGTGTGGAGTTTTTGTGTAACCCAAAAATACCCCCAATTTTGTTATTTGTTCTAATTTCTTCCTTGATTATTTATAGACATGGCAATAAACAAAGGCTCCAAAAATCTTGAAGTGCGACACATCTGGTTTCCTCCCCGAGAAAGCCTCCTCAGGTGTAATCGTGCCAAAAATCTGATGAGGAATATAGTTATACAAATAGACTACTCTGTTGCATGCCTTAGACCACAAGTGAAAAGGTAGGCCTTGGTCATGCAAAATCACCCTCGGTGCTACCACAATGATATGATTCTTTCTCTCAGCCACCCCATTCTGATGTGGGTTGTGGGGTGCTGTCAACTCTCGTCGAATGCCTTCTTTTGCACAAAAAAAATTAAATTCATTCGACAAGTACTCACCTCCATTATCACTCCTGAGAGCCTTCACCATTTTTTCAGTGTATTTCTCAACCAGTGCCTTGAATTATACGAACTTGGAGAATGTCTCATCTTCCTTCCACATGAAGAAGATCCAACACTTTCGCGAGAAGTCATTAATACAAATGACAAAATATTTGTTTCTGGAAGTGGAGGCTGTTGAGAAAGGTCCACAAACATCAGAGTGGATACTTTCCAATATTTCATGTGCTTTGCTATCCCTATCATGGAATCTGGATTTTGTGTACTTCCCCAAAGTACATCCTTTGCATACATCTTGCTGCTCAAGTGCTCTTTTGGGGAGGCCTGTGGTTATTTGCTGCATAATATTTAAGGTGCCATGATGAAAATCACAAAGTCTGATGTGCCAAAGTTCACCGAGATTACGACTCTGCACTCTCTCTGCCTTAGTGCTTAATGCAACACAATCTTCCACATCTATCTTATACATGTTCTTCACACGAAGCCCGATCTTCTTCACTTGTCCCATGGCTATGTGTCTTAGGAATGCCTTTCCTTTGTTGAAGATCACATCATAACCATGGTCTTCCAAAATTGCAACAGAGACAAGATTTTTCTTTAGGCCTAGAACAAACTTGACATCCTTGAGCCTGAGGGGGGAGGCCGACTCCCTCTGAAAGGTGACTGTACCAATCCCAATCACGTTATACCTTCCATCATCCCCCATCTTGATGTGCATTTGTAAATCTTTTTCTTCCATGTCACTGAAAAAGTCTCTACACCCTGTCATGTGGAACGATGCACTTGAGTCCAAGTACCACAGGCTATCCATCATTGTGTTGGCCATGCATGCGATAAGGGTAAATTCAAGCTCGAACTTTGAAGCCAAGGCTTCACCTGCTGCTTCTCTTGAGGTATTCCTGCTTGCCTTTTTGTGTGGACACTTCATGGTATAGTGCCCGAATTCATGACAATGGAAGCATTTAATTTTGGACAAATATTTCTTCTTTCCCCCTTGATGAGATTATGGTTTGGATTGAGATTTCGTCCCTTTTCCCTTCTTTTCCTTTCTATCTAATGCAATTTTTTCTTCATCCTCGCCCTTGGATGAAGTCCCATCTTCGGTGTTCCACTTTATTTCCTCGATGTACCAAATCAAACCATAAGCACTCCGAACTTGGTAGTTTCTCCCTCCCATTCATTGAATCTTGATAGCTATGCCAACTCTTGGAAAGTCCCAGAAGGGCTAGGCTTACCAAGTCTTCTTCAGGAACATTAACACTGACCCTGTCACGTTCATCACGACATTGTGGGAACTTGCTCAGATACTGTGGAATAGTGTCATTCTTCTGCATCTTGATACTTCGAAGTTTATCCTTGGGTGCCAGTTTCCCTTGGTCACTATTATGCTCGAACAATTCTACCAATGGTTTCCACATTGAGAATGGAGTTTATTTTCCATGGAGATTTGAAACAATGTGATCTTGTACTCCCTCCAAGATTATTCTCCTCGCCTTGGCTACATATTTCTTCCAATGAGCAAGGTTTTTGGCATCAAATTCCTGTGGTTTTGCAACATCTGTCTTGATGTATTCTAGAAATCCATTGTCATCCAATATTGCCTCCATGTGATCCTTATATGCAACAAAATTAAATGTTCCTTCCAAGGAATACTCTAGCCTTAGTCCATTTAAGGCCATCTTCTCAACTCTGAAGAGATACTACTACATTAAACTCCAAATTCGAGCCTCCTGAGAAAGAACTTCGAAATTCTTGTTCTAATGAGAATCTTGCTTTGATACTGATGAGCCCCACATTTGGTAACATTTTGGGCTCATTTGGCCTAATTATCCTTGTTCAATCCTTCATTTTTCATAACTTATGCATTATTTTTCAGTATGTTTATGTCATTTGTATGAATAAGGGTAGTCACTCTTCCTAGGTGGCTAACACGTGCTCATTTTAGGTTTTTTGACATATGTTGGAGCAAAACCGAGCAGTCATGGGCTAGAAGATAGCCAAGCTTGGGTTGAGGATTCGTAGGGGGGTTGTCTATGGCATTAAATAGCCCCCCTCGGGATCTTCACCCCCAACTCCGAGCTCCAAAGGCCACCAAAACTGGATCTAGAAGGCAGCCAAGCAGATTTTGGAAGGAGCTGTTCACTCACAGTTTGGGCAGCCAAGTCCCATAGATTTAGGAGGCCAGCTAGGGCCTCGTGGTGTATAAATTTTAAGGCCTCAGCCTTCGTGAGGGACTTTTGGAAACTCTTGCATATTTTGCACTACAGTGCTGCTAGCTTTATTTTGTAGCCATTTTTGGCATAACTCTTGACTTATGATGATTTTTTGATAATGAGAAGCAGTCCAATTTTATATCAGCTTTGAGTTTTCTATAGGAGCCATAGCTCTCAGGGTTGGGCCCAACCTGAGAGCCTAGGGCCTCCTTCTTTGTATTGTTACCTTTTCTTTATGCATCGTGATTTTCCTTTTATGCATTTGAAACATGTTTCTGTTAAGCAGATTTAGTTGTGTTGGTTAAATAGGTCACTGGTTACGAATAGAATTGCTTCAGATGTCTAGAATAGATTGGCAGGATAATAACAGTTAAAGCTCCAAGAAAAGGGTCGAAAACACTCTCAGTTTCACCTCATCCTTATTGGATCAGGGGCTGGAATTGCAGAAACAGTGCTGCCCCAACAAAAACACTAGTTTGCTTGAGCATGCAATCCTTGGTGTAATGTTTTCATTTGTAGAAGTTAGTTATGCATTCAGATCTCTGAAATTTTTCTTTGCTTGAGTGATGTACGTGGTTCTCTTCATAAATAAAGCTGTTGTTCATTTGTTTCATTGACAGTTAGAGTAGATTAGCTAAGACTTTGATTGTGTGCAGGAGTTTGTTGATTCGATTAAGTGTACACCGTGCAGGGAATCTCTACCACTCTCTCATCCGCCTAAGCTTCGTCCAGGCCAGCTACTCCATCTCCTAGTTAGGTTCCTTGTCTTACAACTGCTCTTTTGCCCACGTGACCCTACCTTCTTGCTCCTCCATTGTCTTAGCCTTCTTCAAGCCAAGTCAGCCTTCTACACCCTCTCATCACTCCATCCATCAGTCCCTGGGTCATTTCAGGCCCCTGTCCTACCTCCCTATCCATTCATGCATCTTCCCTCACTCACCCATCCTCTAAAAACCACTTTATAAACTTCCTGTAGAAATTTTTGAACATCCTGTAGAAATCTCTAAACATCCTGTAGAACCCCTGCAGACTTCCTGTAGAAGCTCCCAAATGAGGTTTCTTGATAGCCAAACTTTGTGAAACTCTCCAAAAGAGTGTTAGGGACTCCTTAGACCCTCTCTGAACCTTCCCAACCTTTTCCAAGCATTTCTCCTCCTTGATCCACCCCTGCACAGCAAAAGGCCAGTTAAAAACACATGCATGATAATTCTGATAACTTAGTCAAAAATACAAAAAGATGTTTTCTTCAGATAGAGGTAGTCTAGACACATGAATTTTACCTTCATAGAAGTAATGGCATCTCTTTTAATAGTCTGCATCCTCTCCTTTGCATCAGTAGGACTAGCTGGTAGAATTAGGGTTTGCTAGGGTTTGCGTTACTTTTTGGCTTTCAGTTTCTTTCCGCAAGTAGATTAGCTTCCTTTGAGTTAGCTTCCATCCATCAGTTAAAAAGCTTCTTCTAAGAGCTCATAGAAGTTGGCTTAAGCCCCTAGCGGATTTGTGCCAGCTGACCAAGTGACAGCTGCGGCAAGAGATAGTACTTGTGCATACAGCACCGTCGCTTCCAAGTTTGTTACGAACTACCGGGTTGATAAAAATAAAGAAGGAAGTCCCAGGAGTTGCAGCATTATTGCTGCAATACTGGAGCCCACCATCTTTTTGGCGCCGTTGCCGGGGAAGTGTCAGAGTATTGGTGATTGTTGCTTTTCTTCTATTTTACTACTCTCGCCTTCTGCTAAATAGTTTATTTCATTTCCATTCTGCAATTTCATTTCCGAAAAATTAGAGTAGATATTTCTTGCTTTCATAGATTAGCATTTCAGTTCTGCAATTTCAATTCTGCAAGTGTAGATTAGCATTTCAATTCCGCAATTTCAATTCTACAAGCGTAGACTAGCATTTCATTCATGCAATTTCATTTGAGCAAGATAGATTAGTCCTTTCCTTGTTTCACTTCAATTCCGCATTTTCATTTTCGCAAGATAGTTAGTTGCAGTTCAATCTATTTCAGTGTTGTAGGTAGAAGTAGAAAAAGCAAAAATCAACCAAAAAGATTTCATTTCATGCCTTGTAAGAGTAGAGATAAGTTAGAAAAATGATTGCACAACACCCCCATTGCTTCACACAGCTAACATTCTCTCTTCTTGGATGGCTGTGATTAAAGAACCCTTAGGTGGACAGCAAGACACATTTGAAGAACCTCAAGGGAAGAAGGAGAAGAAACCATTCCTCTGGAGCAAATGGATACAAGCAGAAATGTTGGGAGCAGCACCTTGTCCAAAGATGAATTTGAAGATCAGATGGAAGATTTCAATAGTGATATGAGGCAGTTTCTTGCCATGCAATTGGATACCCTATGGATCCAAAAGAAGCAAGAGGAAGCCAAGAGGGCTTTGGCCATCTTTTGTCCCAGGTGCACTAGAAAGCATCCTAGGGACGAATGTTCAATGCACTTCCTAGAAGTGTGTTTCGTCTGTGAAGAATACCATCCTACGAATCAGTGCCCTTCCTTGCCTAGAATCAAAGCTGCATATCAGAGGGAAAAAGGGGCCACCGAATCACTCTACTATATGAACCAAAGGAGGCCACATGAACCTAGATCTTATCAGCGGGAATTGCAAGGGACATTCCAGACCTATTATGACCCCTATCAAGCCACTTTCATGCCTTCTTGGGGTCCCCCTTCTCATCCTTCCTGGTTCACACCTCCTCCTTGTTCCTTCATAGATCCATATTATGCCCAACCAGCTGCTCATTCGTTTCACTCTTATGCTCAGCCACAGCCTCAGTGGAATGCACCTCATCAGGGGTGGAGGCCCCAATACAACACTCCTCCCGCTTCTTTTCCTCCACCACCTGCTCGTCCACAACCATCACCTCCTGCTCCACCAAGGCAACCCCAAATGCCTGCCCAACCACAACCCCATCCACATCCATCTCAAATCTACGCCCCCACTCAGCTACCCATACCACCATTTCCAAACCTGTCCATTGGAGTAGCTCAACACAATTGCAATGCTGGGACACAACATGTCCAAATGACTCCTCTTGAGCTCAATGATCTTCACCATAGCTCAGGAAGAGTGTTGCAAAGCAGAGATTATGTTGACAACATTGAAGGACCAAACACAAAAGAAGATTCAAAAAAAGAGATCAAAGAACGCTGGGCTGCACTTGATGAAGAGAAGACATCAGAAGCAGAGATCAAGAAAGGTCCCTCATGGTTACCATCAAATCTTCCATGTATTCAAGAGAAAGATCATCAAACAGAGGGAGATGAGAAAGTCATGATAGAAGGTGACATGAAACATGATCCAAATCAGCAAAAGGACCAAGGATATCAGAGCTATATTGAGATATGGTTTCAGATCGTCACTAAGTTGCAGCGGTACTCTCTTCCTCAGCTATGTTTGATCCCTTCAAAGTTAGATCATTTTGTCTCTGAAATCTGGATAGCTATCAAAGCAAGCATTTCGAGCCTTCACATCATTTTGTCTCTAATCTCGATGTGCACCTGGCTCCATTGGAAGTATTCTTATACTTGAAAAGAATTTTGTTTTTCAAGTAGGGTAGGGTAGAAAAAAAAAAAAAAATGAAAATAAAAATCTAAGGTGAAAACCTCCTCGGAGGTGCCTTAGATTGGCTCATTGATTGAAAACCTCCATGAGGCGGTCAGCGGGTTGGAAAGAAGAGAAAATAAGAAGAGAATAAGATCCCTAGGTGAAAACCTCCCTTGGAGGCGCCCGGGGCAGGAAATTAGGGTGAAAACCTCCATGAGGCGCCCTAGTTGTTTTTCAAAAGAAAAAAGAAAAAGAGAAAGAGGCAGAAAAAGAAAAGTAGGCTTAATCTTTGGAAATTGTTGCAGGTTGCAGGGATTCAATGCAAAAAGAAGGCCTCTCAACTCAAGGACAAGGGTCCCTACCAAGCTACCAGGCAACCTCACAAACACTCCCTCCATAAACACTCATCTCTTCCAAGGTTTGGACGCAATCTGGTCATAGTTTAGCCTTCTACAGGAAGCTACAGGACTTTCTACAGGAAGTTCTGTATTTCTACAGGAAACATCCTGTAGAGCCTTTGGGCGAGCCAGGACCGATCATCAAGAAGCATTTGAAGCTTGAAGTCCGTTGAGGAGGCATGCAACCACTCTTTTCTTCCATCCTCCACTTGTTCCACCTCCTTTCACTACCATTGCTGCCATATGATCGAAATACCTGCACAGTCATACCAGAACTTTGGTTTCTCAGAAAAAAATATTTTTTAGTGGGAAATAAATCATGCAGAGGCTCAACGCTTTACCTGTCAAGGCAATCTCAAGACCCTGCACCTGTGAACGCGACTCAATCATTTCGACATGCACCCCAGGAGGAGAAATAGCTACAGGATGTCCTACAAGAATCATGTAGCAGCTGATCTAGCTAGAGCACATCCCATGGAGACACCAGCAGCTCATGAAGCCGGTGCATGTAACATTCACAGCCAGGAAACCGGGTCTCAAGGTCTCGTAACTAGCAGCAGCCAATGAAGAGGAGCTCCAGTGCCTGTGCACGAAGCAGCAACAAGCGGATCCATCATTCCTTGTCCTGAAGCCTGAGAAAAATCACGTCCACGGCCGCACAGGTAAGTGCCTAACCTTATTTTGTCAAATTACATAAGCATTACTCTAAATGTGCATGACTATGAGAATGAACGGATTGAACAAGTCGGGTAGCCATTCAACTGGCCACCACAACCAGTCCGACGACCTCATTGGATCCAAATGGCTTTGGTTATGTCGAAAAGACGGGAATTGGACACGTGGGAAGCGTCCAGTCGGAGAGAAGCGACAGTCTAACAGGAATGGCAGTGGTAGATACAAAGGGAAGGATTCGGCGGTCAGGAATACATGCAGCAGAATGATAGTGGTGACGTCGGCCAACGGGTCGATGGGGACAACTCACCCCCGTGCCATGAATTCTGCAGCAATTCAAATCAGCCGGCTGAATCACTTATAATGCACTGCAATCATTTATTCACAACCGTTTTGCAGCCGAGTACGCATCCTCAATTCTCTGAAGGCTGTTAACCCGAGTTCTCGGCCTGTTCCAACGCCCTGTTGCTACACAGAAGGTCCAGAACCACTAAAGCGTTCCCCAGAATCCGTGCACAACTCCTACATGAAGTTGCGCTACAGGAAGCCCAGCATTACAGAGGAATTTGGATTGTTCACGTCGAAGGTGGAAATTCTGGAATAAGGTAAGCATGAACATAATTCTCCCATGCAATTGATTCCAAAGGTGGTGAAGTCGACGTGTTAAAGGGGTAGGAAAGTGTGAATAAAAGTCTGTTCATGAATTTACAAGCCGTTTTCTTATCGCTGCATGAGAATTGTCGTCGTAGTATGTATGCGGGATTTTCTCCGGGGTTTTGAATTATAATTGAGCCACTGTCAAGGCTCACTGGTAGAAAGTTGTGAATTTTATATAACTGTGTGCATAACAGAGACATAGCTCTGCGCTCTGTCTAAGAAAATCCCGAAGCTCTACTTCTGTACACGAGCAAGCAAGCTCAGGACAACAAAACAAGTTTTTACCATGCCGAGAGGGTTCATTAGAAAAGAGCCTTCGGACTCCAATAAGTTACGAGAAACCCCTGAGGTGGTGGACTTGTTTTCCCGTGCACACTGGATGTCATTCTGTGACAAGCTTCAAGGTCACGATGACGAAGTTGTAGAAGAATTCCTAAGGTCCTTGAAGCCAAAGTCAAAGACATTGGCCGTTGTCAACTTTAGAGGATTGACCCTCAGACTCACCCCACAGCTCATTAGCAGAGTAACTGATCTACCTATGGGGGTACCCTGGGATAAGGAGGAGAGAAAACTGGGTCAGAAAGCTAAGAAGGAGTTCTTCTTGCCAAAGGAACAATTTTCAGAGGACAAGAACGGAGTTCGAAGAACTAGCCTACAACCGCTCTGGATAGAAGTTAGCCTCCAGATTATGAAGTATATTACGTGTGAGGGGCGATTTAGCATCGTGTATGGCTATCATTTCCGGTTGCTCACGAAACTCAGGCACCAAATGGACCTACCCTCAGAGAAAAAGTTGAGCATTCCTTACTTCCTCCTGCAATCCATGATTGAGTGTGCCACCAAACTGAGAGAGGGGACGCCAGACCAGCTAGCCCATCATGGGCTTATCAAGCTCCTCGTGGAAGATGCACTCCACACTTACACCGTCCCCCTCTCCTGGGAAAATTTTCGGAATCTGTCTAAGGATGATGACATCCGAATTTTGGCCGAGGAGCTCACTTCCTCCAGCAGCGAGGAGAAGGAGCACACTCAAGCAGAGAAGAAAGTTAAAGGACAAGAAACCCCGGGAAAAACACCAAAGAAAGAACAGAAGGGAACACAAGAGAAAAACCAAGCTACCAAAACAGGGGGTGATAAAACCACACCAACACCCAGGGAGAAAAGACTACAGAGCAGGGTGGAAAGGACTGAAAAAGTCCACGTCAGTGAGGGCACCTCTAAGGCAACCTCAGCCAAGTTAAAAGAAAAAGCACCCTCAGCCAAGCAGGCTAAAACGGTGCCGTTTGTTTCTACAGGAAGCCAGAAATCAGCCACTACAGGACTTTCTACAGGAAGTCCTGAAAAAGGGAAGCAGAAGGAGAAATCGGCCGAAATTCTTGCTAGGGAGGCAGCAGCTGTGCTGGCCGCCCTAAGTACCTCTCCCAAGCCAAAGGAAAAACGAAAGAGGGAGACTCCTCTGTATTTCAAAGCAAGAAGAAGTGTAAGAATTAAAACCGGCAGGCCCCAACCTCCATCCAAAGACCCAATTACCATTGAAGACACCCCTACCTCGCCAAAGGAGAAGTCCCCCTCCAAAGTATCAGTCACTTATGAGCGGGGGAGCCCGAAGACATCTACCTGGAGGGAGAGAATGGAAAGATTGGGTTCACAAGCCTCTCTACAGGATGCTGAAGCCGTCCTATAGGAAACATTAGCCAGGCTCAAGGAGACCGAAAGAATGGAAGGGGAGGTAGCAAAATCACCACAAAAGAAAGAAGAGGTAGAGCACATTATGGAACCTAGCCCCCAGCCCGGCTTGGGCTCTTATTATATCTTTTTGGAGGCCAGAAAAATCATTCAACAGAAATTCACAGTGCCGCTTTTCATTGCACTAGAGGAAGAAAGGGTGAGGACCCACACATGGATGAGAATAGCCAAGTCTAAAGGAGTAGCAGATATAGGCCCTTTGGAGGAACAACTCAAGGAGGCAAGAAGAGAATTGGCTATGGAAAAACATGTGGGAAACTGCCAGCGAGTATTTCTACAGGAAGAAAATGAGAAGCTCAAACTACAGCTACTAGGACAGAGGAAAGAAGGGGACACAGCACCAGAGGACACCACAACAGAACCCCAAGAAAAAGAAGGAATGCAAGCTGATCTTGAGGTACTAATCCAGCAACTACAGGAAAGAGAATTGTAGGCAAGCATAGAGATACAAGCTCTAAAATAGCAGGTGCAAGAAAAGGAGGCGCAACTGGCCTGCATGGCCAGTTGGGCAATGGACACTCTGCAATGTAGGCAGCCGGCCAAATCTTATGGCCTATACCTACGGGACCAGTGGCTGCAATTCCAAATTAATGCATTGGCACAGAGGGGTATCTCCCAAATCCAAAACCCCCAGCAGTTCACAAATTTATGTAACAGCAGTTCAACAGAGGACAAGGCCAAGCTATCAGAGTTCTACCTTCATAATTTGGCCCTTCCAAATGTAACCTCATGGGACCCCAACACAGTCGTGGGAGAGATGTAGCTGATGGCACTAACCTCATGGTTAAACCACGAAGAAAAGAGAGCGGCAGAGGTCAAAGATGTCATGAACCGAGAGCTACATGAACCACTGCTGATTAGAGCAGAGCCAGGGGACCCCACCGCATTGATATTAGCCCACCAGCACCTAGCAACCAACTCTCAGGCTTTATTAAAATACATGGATCGGCAGGCTCAGGCTATAGCACACTTTGAGGATATGGAGCGATTATTAGGGGACAATTGTGTTCATGCTTGCACCCATAGGTGGAACACACTGTCCCACAACCTCAAAATCAGGGAATATCACACTCCAACTAGAATGAGGGAGGCCTTGGCACGGGTGCCTCTCTACAAGAAGTCTATGCAAAACCTCCAGGCCAGCTGGATTGGCCTCAAGCTAAGTCCACCTTTGCTTTTGGGATTGTTAGAAAGAAGCACAGAAAAAGAAGAGCATAAGCAGTGGGAAGAGGTGGAAAGGAAGGCCGGATTCCATGACAGTGAGGAGGATACTACTTCAGAAGCCTGGGATGTGAGGGTGGTGATTAAAGCAATGAAAGACGAGGAGCTGGACAAGTTGCTCAGGGATGAGAAATCATTTTAGCAGGGGGGTGATGATGAGCCCCACATTTGGTAACATTTTGGGCTCATTTGGCCTAATTATCCTTGTTCAATCCTTCATTTTTCATAACTTATGCATTATTTTTCAGTATGTTTATGTCATTTGTACGAATAAGGGTAGTCACTCTTCCTAGGTGGCTAACACGTGCTCATTTCAGGTTTTTTGACATATGTTGGAGCAAAACCGAGCAGTCATGGGTTAGAAGATAGCCAAGCTTGGGTTGAGGATTCGTAGGGGGGTTGTCTATGGCATTAAATAGCCTCCCTAGGGATCTTCACCCCAACTCTGAGCTCCAAATGCCACCAAAACCGGATCTAGAAGGCAGCCAAGCAGATTTTGGAAGGAGTTGTTCACTCACAATTTGGGCAACCAAGTCCCATAGATTTAGGAGGCCAGCTAGGGCCTCGTGGTGTATAAATGTTAAGGCCTCAGCCTTCATGAGGGACTTTTGGAAACTCTTGCATATTTTACACTACAGTGCTGCTAGCTTTATTTTGTAGCCATTTTTGGCATAACTCTTGACTTATGATGATTTTTTCATAATGAAAAGCAGTCCGATTTTATATTAGCTCTGAGTTTTCTATAGGAGCCATAGCTCTCGGGGTTGGGCCCAACTGAGAGCCTAGGGCCTCCTTCTTTGTACTGTTACCTTTTCTTTATGCATCGTGATTTTCCTTTTATGCATTTGAAACGTGTTTCTATTAAGCAGATTTAGTTGTGTTGGTTAAATAGGTCACTGGTTACGAATAGAATTGCTTCAGATGTTTAGAATAGATTGGCAGGATAATAACAGTTAAAGCTCCAAGAAAAGGGTTGACAACACTCTCAGTTTCACCTCATCCTTATTGGATCAGGGGCTGGAATTGCAGAAACAGTGCTGCCCCAAAAAAAACGCTAGTTTGCTTGAGCATGCAATCCTTGGTGTAATGTTTTCATTTGTAGAAGTTAGTTATGCATTCAGATCTCTAAAATGTTTCTTTGCTTGAGTGATGTACATGGTTCTCTTCATAAATAAAGCTGTTGTTCATTTGTTTCATTGACAGTTAGAGTAGATTAGCTAAGACTTTGATTGTGTGCAGGACTTTGTTGATTCGATTAAGTGTACACTGTGTAGGGCATCTCTACCACTCTCTCATTCGCCTAAGCTTCGTCCAGGCCAGCTGCTCCATCTCCTAGTTAGGTTCCTCGTCTCACAACTGCTCTTCTGCCCACGTGACCCTACCTTCTTGCTCCTCCATTGTCTTAGCCTTCTTTAAGCCAAGTCAGCCTTCTACACCCTCTCATCACTCCATCCATCAGTCCCTGGGTCATTTCAGGCCCCTGTCCTACCTCCCTATCCATTCATGCATCTTCCCTCACTCACCCATCCTCTAAAAACCACTTTATAAACTTCCTGTAGAAATTTCTGAACATCCTGTAGAAATCTCTGAACATCCTGTAGAACCCCTGCAGACTTCCTGTAGAAGCTCCCAAATGAGGTTTCTTGATAGCCAAACTTTGTGAAACTCTCCGGAAGAGTGTTAGGGACTCCTTAGACCCTCTCTGAACCTTCCCAACCTTTTCCAAGCATTTCTCCTCCTTGATCCACCCCTGCACAGCAAAAAGCCAGTTAAAAACACATGCATGATAATTCTGATAACTTAGTCAAAAATACAAAAAGATGTTTTCTTCAGATAGAGGTAGTCTAGACACATGCATTTTACCTTCATAGAAGTAATGGCATCTCTTTTAATAGTCTGCATCCTCTCCTTTGCATCAGTAGGACTAGCTGGTAGAATTAGGGTTTGCTAGGGTTTGCGTTACTTTTTGGCTTTCAGTTTCTTTCAGCAAGTAGATTAGCTTCCTTTGAGTTAGCTTCCATCCATCAGTTAAAAAGCTTCTTCTAAGAGCTCATAGAAGTTGGCTTAAGCCCCTAGCGGACTTGTGCCAGCTGACCAAGTGACAGATGTGGCAAGAGCTAGTATTTGTGCATACAACACCGTCGCTTCCAAGTTTGTTACTAACTACTGGGTTGATAAAAGTAAAGAAGGAGTCCGAGGAGTTGCAGCATTATTGCTGCAATACTGGAGCCCACCAGATACCACATAGAAATTATGGTGTAGATTTGCAACTACTCATGAAATTTTAACCAAAATCACAAGACACAAACCTACTCTACTACTCTGCAGAAAGTAATTCACAATATAGAACAAAAATTTCAGACATGCAATAGGAAATAGCACACATTCACACAATATTTTTCTTGGGGAAAGAAATATGCTAAAAACCCCAATGGCTTCTTGCATCAATATGATCATGAATATAGATGTATTACAATTGCTTTTCTCAACTGAGCACAACTTGCAAGTGAATAACTGATCTCTCTACTCACTGAGAAGCTCTGACCCAAACTTAGTCAATTTCTGCCGCTGCTTGAGCCCCTACTTCCTTGTGCAATTCCTTGAGAAATTAGGCATCTATTATTTAGGAATTTCTCCAAAATGGATTGCACAATTCCTCAGGTTGATCATTAGGTTGCATGCAACACCTGTACACTCAGGAATAGTCTACAATTGATATTACATTGCCTTGGAATCTCCACCTCAACTGGGTAACTCGAGTTCTGTTCATGCACTAGCTATTTTGGGCTGATTGATCAGTGAATAGAATGATCACTGAGTTTGACTAAAGTCAGGCCACTGCACAACTGACCTTCCACTAGTTCCTCCAACAGTTGGAACTAGTTTAACTGAAAACAACTCGAGATATCTGACTTTGATTGCTACAAATTAGCAATCACACATGATTAATTGAACTCTAACTCCTCCAACTCAAATTTAGTAAGAAAATTATGTGACACAAGCCATGTCACATAAGCTAACTACATCCAAGTTGTCTACTGATGTGGAAATTCAAATTTTCTCAATTAAATCAAGGAAAAATCAAATTGAGAATTTCTTGCTACATTTTTCAACAATGACTAACCCCCTCCTCTTAGTATTTGAGATTTTGGGGACCACCTTCCACCACAATCCTCCTCTCTTGTGTTGTGTTGCCTTCTTAAAATCTAAATAAGTGCTTCTTGCTAAAAACCCTAAACAAATCCATAACCTAGGGCTTCACTTGTAACTCTTACATATTGTCTCTCTCAATGACTCCTCACAACATGTAGTCCTCTTAGGACATAAAGCCTATTTTTTGAAGTGTTGTCCAAGAATTGGCTAGTGCTCTCATTGAAGCCTTCACACTACAACCTAGAGCTTTTGTCTCCACTTTCATCCAAACTCTAGAATCTCATTATCTAAGGATGGTGGCTAGATGCATGGATATGTTTTGGATTCTTATATACATACCATGTAATACTGTACAATTTGTTCTTCCTATATTGCATCTCTCTCTCTCTCTCACCTAAATTCTTAAGGGCCACATTGGATGGTTTGAAACATCGACTAATAAAAAACTGATGTGATTAATCCAGAAAAGAACCGTGAAGGGCCCAACTCTTTCAAACACATAATAAGAAGATGAAAAATCCTAGGATCCAAAAGGAGATTACATTTTCAAAGGGGGAGGAGATGAAAAAGCCTAGGATCTAGAAGGAGATTACAAATCCAGAGCACGAGGCACAAATTTTCTATCTTAGCAAAATCTTCTCTGACCTCCCTTATAAGGAAAAGAGTCTAGTTGAGAAATGACCTTCCATAAGTAACTTTTTTTTTATGTTTACCAATGGCCCAAATTAAACTCCTCACTAGTGATAAATTAACAAAATGCAAGATATAGTGTGCCTCCACAAAAATTCTATTCAAATTTTATTATAGTTACTCATATACTAGACCAATTTCCACTATTTAATTGCAAATAGAACTTTTCTTCTCTAAAAGATTGAAAACAAATGTTCTTGCATTCCAAAAAAAATTACTTAACTAATTTTGAAAAACAATTTTGATGGGATAACACCTAAGTGGCCCTCCCAAAATTCCTCGCCTAGAAGTGATCTCTCAAAATTGCTTACCTAAAAAATCTAACCAGCACATAGTAAAAGAATTATTTTTTTTAAGCAAAGAATATTTATAAAAAAATTCAAATAAATATTTGTTTAATAATAATGATAAAGGTATCATTCAGAAATTGGATTTTGATTTGGCATTAAGCAATTCAAATATTAATAATGATGCATAAGCAAAAGACAGATAAAGAATATTATTATTTATAATGATTCATCGATAATAACCATTGCAATTTTGATTTTATATATATAGATGGCATGGTTGTATGTAGGTAACAAATAATCAGTCTCTCTAGGGCCATAAATGCAGGGGTTGTATATGCCTGCAGTTGAATAACTGACCTGCCAAAATCCAGTAATAAGCCTATGCAACCCATGCATGCATTTATGACTTATTGGCAAACTAATTATTTTCACCCTGCATGTAACACTGGATCTAGAAATTATTTTGCTTACATCCAGAAATTTAATAATGTCGTTTTTACTTCACCTGCCCATCACGTGCAACTAACAAGAAGGCGTACCTCCATGACACCTCCATGACAGCAGTGAGACAGACATTTTGGGCAAAAGTGACACATTTTTTTTTGGGAAAGCTACCTTGTAGATGTATTGTAAATAGATCCACCCAACCATAGAAAATAGAAGGCCAAATCTTACGTACAACCACCTAGATAGCTTTTTAACCAGGAGTGGTATGACTCAGCTCATAACCAACGATGGCAGTGATTGGTTATAGAATATTTAATGGCCAATATTCTTCCCATGGTTTCTTTTTAATATAGATAAAACAAAATATAAAATTTGAAAAGGAAATTTTCTTTTTCAGAATGAATGATAAAAAAAGGCTGTAAGAAATAATCTTCATACAATTGCAGGAAAGATGAAGTCCTGTCCAAATAAGAAGTTAGTGTATAGAGCTCTGTTGTGAATTATCCATTTGCCTCCTTCAAGGTCTTCCCCCTTTCTGTCGGTTTTACTGGGGAAAAGAATGATCTGTATGTTTTTTTTGTTTCTACTCTGGTAGATTAGAATATCCAATGGGTTTATTAGAATATCCATATCCAACGGGTGTATTAGAATATCCAATGGATATGGAGTTATAGAGTTATAGTCAATTTTATTTTTTTTGTCTGTTTTTTTTTCCCTGGTAGATTAGAACATCCAACTGGTGTCTTAGAATATCCAATGGATATGCAGTTATGCAGTTATAGTCAATTTTATTTTATGTTTATTTAATAAATGGAATTTGCAATTGGCATAAAAATGATTTTATTTTATATCTGTCACATAAATAGAATTGATAATCTTACTTTATATTTATTGGATAGATGAAATCTGTAATCAACGAATAAATAATTGTTATTTATAATTTTACTCATTTTTACATGAAAACCCTCTACACAACCCTACATACATTTTCTGCTCAATCCAATTTCCTATTAGCTGCGAGCTTTTGTTTGCTACCTGCTGTTCTATGACTATATTGCTGTCCATGCCATTTTTGCTTTCCTACCTGTAACCATTTGGCCTACTTTGAATTATATCTTGATTTCTTATTTTGAGTTGGACAAACTCTGAATTTAAACAAAGCTCCAAGATTGAGCATTTCCTGGAGGTCTGCACCAGCTACTAGTTGCATCCAAGGGTCCTCAACAGGGCTGAATAATTCTGTTTGATAGTCCAGTATAAGGAAGTTACTTGAAAAGTACCATTTCAGTAGAGCTCCATGTTTTGGCTGTTATTGATACAGTTGCATAGCCTTTGTATATGAACTGGTCAGCCATGGAATCGTTCACAGCTAAATATCCTACATATGCTTGCCATCCTTCAGAAATTGTTTCATATAGTTCTTTGTTCAACTGCTATATATGCTTTTGGCTTTATGGTATAAACCTTCGACTGTATCTTTTGGCTTTCAATGCAAAACTCCCGAACTTTTTCGCGACAATTATTTCAGCACTTAATATCTTACTTGGCCAATTAAGTATATTGTGCTATTTAGTTTAGAGGATTACTTCAAATGGTTGAATCTTTGTCATTAAAAGCAAGATTGCTATTTAGAAGTTATGTGTTCAATTCTCTCCGTGTCTTCAAGGTCAGGGTCTGTAACTAGTAGGACATGATCCTTTTGGGTGGATCAATGGAAGGTAATCATCAAGGTTACGGGTCCAATTCTCTCGGTACCCTCGGGATCAAGCTCCGTGGTTGAGCCAATAGGAAGTGATCCCTTCTTTTGGGTGGATCAATAGACGGGAGGTTATGAGTTCAATTCTCTCGGCACCCTTGGGATCAGGGTGGATCAATAGTAGGTAATCACCAAGGTTAGGGGTTCAATCATCTCGGCACCCTAGGGTTCAAGCTCTGTGGTTGAGTCAGTAGGAAGTGATCTCTTCTTTTGGTTGGATCAATAGCAAGTAATCACCGAGGCTAGGGGTTCAATTCTCTCAGCGGATCAATGGAAGGTAACCATCAAGGTTACGGGTCCAATTCTCTCTGCACCCTCGAGATCAAGCTCCGTGGTTGAGCCAATAGGAAGTGATCCCTTCTTTTGGGTGGATCAATAGACGGGAGGTTATGAGTTCAATTCTCTCAGCACCCTTGGGATCAGGGTGGATCAATAGTAGGTAATCACCAAGGTTAGGGGTTCAATCATCTCGGCACCCTAGGGTTCAAGCTCTGTGGTTGAGTCAGTAGGAAGTGATCCCTTCTTTTGGTTGGATCAATAGCAAGTAATCACCGAGGCTAGGGGTTCAATTCTCTCAGCACCCTCAGGATCAAGCTCTGTGGTTGAGCCAGTAAGAAGCGATCCCTTTGAGTGGTTAAGTAGGAAGTGATCCCTTTAAATGGATCAATAGTGGGTAATCACCCATTTCCAAAATACAAAACCACTCGGAAAAAAAAGTATATTGTGCCCTCTCCAATTCAAATTGATTCCTTACAAGCTGCACAAGGATCTGTAGTGGAATTAGAAATAGCAACAACAGTAGCATTTTCATATTTTGGGACAGAATGATTATCCGGCTTAAAGGTCTGTCCCAGTTTTTCGCTCTTTTAACAGGGCTGCAGTCAAATCCACAAAACCTCTCTAGTTCAAATCCATCCAGCACAATTCAGCAGAGTGATATATGATATGGGCAACGCTCAATACAACAATATGAATCTTTGTGCCAATCTGGAGGCTCTGGGGCAAAAATTGCAGTGTCCGGAAAGAGATCAATGCACATGTCTGTGGACAAGAGATGCCCAAATCAGGATTCATTGCAATCTCTTGGGGACAATAGGGAGGCCATCTCAAATTCTCAGAGTAATTCAGCCTCTGATGAAGCAAATGACCAGCACTGATAAGTGTGAGGAAGAAGAAAACGATGTTGTCTAACAGAGAATCTGCAGTGGTTCATCTGAGAGCAGAGAACGGGCAGATATTGGACAATTTCAACATTGTTTCACGGCATTATGTTCAGATTACAGAAGAGAATTGCCTTTCGAACTCAGAGGCGTTGGAGCTCAGTCACAAACTCGAGAGATTACACCAAACGGTAACTGTTCAATCTCATAATGTCTCATAATGTGATTAAAACTATTGAGTATCGAAGCAGGAAATTGGTACTGAAATTTGACATTCATCTAGCCAATGATATTCCAATATTTCTACTTTATTTTGCCTCAATTTATTGATAAATAAGTAATTCATTACATTCTGGTATTTCTATTTATTCCGCTTCATTTCACTTTCAAATAAATTAAACATGTATTAATTTTTGGTTCAAAATTATTGATACCCAAGAAAGATTCAATTGTACTAATTAAATATTATTTATTTATTTATTTATTTTTATAAATTTATTAATTTTAGATTTAAAAATATTTATGTAAGAAATATTATTAAATAAAAATATATATTTGAACCATATAATAAAATAAAGTTTAACTTCATAATAAATATAATTTATTTAATTATAAATATAATGAGGTGTAAATGAGTTAGTTTTTACAAGGTTTAGTTTTCATAAAGCTTTTAAGATTCAAATTTTATTAGGAAAAGTTAAGAATATGAATTATTTATAAAAGAAGATTGTAATACATAATAATTGATCCCAATATTTAAAATCAAATATAATAATTTTTAATTAAATATATATAAATTAAACAATTTTATTTTATGTTAATATTAATTATTTCTTTCCATAACCAAATAAAAAAATAAATAAAAATATTTTAATTAGACCATTAAATTGATAAATAATTATAAAATTATTTATCTAAATTTAAACTAATTACTATTAATTAATCTTTATTTTCTTTACCTGAAATGTTAATCACTCAAAAAACAATTTACCTGTGCCTTAATGGTTTAATAAAGAACAACAAACATTGCCACATGATAAATGTAGAGTTTGCCTAACTATTTTTACCCTATTCCGACATCTTGTTTTTAGGCCCAAAAACACATAATTTGTGGAATGGCACAAGCACTTTATAAGTTATCATGTCTCAATTTTACTCTAATTTACTTGTTCATCGATAGATCTGGTTTGGATTAGATTTTTAATGTGGAACATCTTCATGAAAAAATATGACATCTAATAAATATCAGAAGGTTGAGGTATAACAAATAAAAGAGGTAAAACATCATGAAACTTTTATAATATTTATTTTATTAGAGGTTTAGATATAACAGAGAAAAGAAGGTAAATATTATGAAGTATTTATAATATTTATATTAAACTTAGAGTTATTGTGTAAATTAAAAAATATTTTTTAATTTATTAGTATAGGTTGATCTTATTAAAAGTATGTTGTTTCTAATTATTTATTGTGGATAATTATTCTCTTATATAAGCAGATGTTTTAAAATCAGATATTTGTTTTGCCTTGTCCATCAACTTAGTTAGATAATTATTAGGCTCTTTTGAGCCCTACATCGTTACTCTTATAAAAATGGATGACGTCAATTGGGATGTTTTCTTCACTTTATGTGTTAATTTTGTTAGATGACCAGCAAGTTGCTTTAAACTATTCATTATTAGCCTTGTCTTGAAACTTGATTCCTCCAAAGCCATTGATCTTGTTAGATGGACATCAAGTTACTTCCAACCATTTATCGTGGATAACTATTCTCTAATAGAGACAGATGTCTTCATATGGGATGTTTTTGTGGCCTTTTTGTTAATTATATTAAATGACCATCAGACTACTTTGAACCATTCATCATTATCCTTGTCTTGAAGCATGATTACTCTACCTTCCCTAACCCATTCTGATGTATAGCCCATAGTTCATTAACCCATTTGTCATTTCTTTTGAGAGAAGTTCCTTTAAATTGTTAAATTTATGTCACAATATCTCATTCCCAAAAAGTTGTAAATGGTAAGAAGTCTTAATACTTTATTCATTAATAGATTTATCTTTCTAGTAGAATTTGCATTTAGCATTATTTAAAAATTAAGTAACCTTCACAATTTCAAAAAAAATAAAATCCATCAATTTTATTAGATGGCTATCAAGATATTTTGAGCCCTTCATCATTACTCTTTTAGAAGTGGATGTCTTTAGGTGGGATGTTTATTTCACTCTATCTTTCAATTTTTTTAGATGACCATTAGGTTTCTTTACACCATTCATTATTATCCTTGTCTTGAAACTTGATTCCTCCAGAGCCATTGATCTTGTTAGATAAACAACAAGTTACTTCTAACCATTTATAATGGATAACTATTCTCTTATAGAAGTAGATCTCTTTGGATGAGATGTTTGTTGTGCCCTTTTTTAAAATTTTACTAGATGACCATCATACTATTTTCAGCCATTCATCATTATCCTTGTCTTGAAACTGGAGTCCTTTGCTTGCCCATGGCCTGCCCCAACCTGTTCTTATGTATATCACATAGTTCATTAGCCCATTTAGTATGGTCGAGTATCTACACTGCGCAATTCTTCTATGTGTCACTATTAGTTATGAACAACATTGCTTGTTGTTCAACTCTCGAGTAAAATGACTCCATTTCTTTCAATTCCCATGATCACATTGCATTATACAAAAAGGGATTTGAATTGACCTCATCAAGTGACGAGAATTTGTTAATTTTGGACCTTTTGAACCTCATTAGCACCTTTATACACATTCGGTAAAAATATTAATTGATCTCTACTAATTTAAATGTTGGTTATTCTCTTTCAACATAGGCCACAACAAATATAATAGTTAGAATGCTAAGACTTACAATGTTTAATTGTTAGGAATGAAGGCTAAGAATGATGAATTCCTTAAAAGTGGAGGCAAATAATATATATGATGTTTATTAATAGGGGAGATTTCCCTATGCAATAACTTTAACTAACATGGAGAAAAGGAAGTCTTTTTGTTAGAATAATCTTGCTGTTTAATAATAATATGAGCATAGGCTAAATAAAGAGATAAATGGGATTAAAGAGTCTTGGGTGTTGAAAAGTGTAACTAGGTTCGGTCTTCATAATGACATGTAATTATGATTTTATGTAATGAGATGTAAATAAATTTGTTTCATGAGCAAGAGATTTTATTTTTAAGTCAAGACTCCCATTGAGAGTCTTTAGGAATTATTTGTTATCTAGTCATAAAAATGATAGATTCATTGGCATGTAATGAAGTCATATTACACTTTGTAAAAGGTCAATCTTATCTATGTAAAGTATCCTCCAAGACCTTGTCACTTATCCTCTTCAAGGCGGCCTACAACAATGGAAGAACATGCTAGAAGAAATCGGCATAACTACTTGTGATCATGTCGGCCTAAAGGACATGAAATGAAGTGTATATATAACCACACTTGGCCTCACTTAGAAGCAAGCAACTCGTCAAGCATTTGGTGTAGAAGTGCGAAGAAGAAGGCTACTAAACAGAAGTGCAAAAAAGTGATAAGGGGAGTTTTCTATGGGTAAGCAAAGGAGGATTGTTCTGGGCAAGTGAAGGAGGATTCTTCTGGGTCAGTGAAGTAGAGATTCTTCTAGGTTAGCGAAGTAAAGTTTCTTCTGGGATAGCAAAGGAAGGATTCTTCTGGCAGCGAAGAAAGGATTCTTCTGGGGTACTTGTTCTAGGTAACTGAGATAGAGATCTAGAGACCAAGATTCTCTAGAGGAAGTAAGTAAGATCATAAAGACCTAGTTTCTCTATAGGAAGTCGAGGAGAAGTCAATGTGAAGGATAGAGACCGAGTTTCTCTAGAAGAATCCGATGAGAGCAGTTCTAGATCAAGAAGAAAGGTTGAGAAAGGGAAGAGGCAGAGCATTAAGGTTAGTGACAAGGTTATTGAGATGATACTAGAGTCAAGGGTCTTTTTCATGGTCTTGGTACTCATCAATTGAATTTCTAGAAGAAGAATTTTGATCGAGTTTTCCTCTCAAGAGGTGAGAGGTTTTGGCCCTAGCTGACAAGCCTACATATTGTGTCACTTATCTTTTATTGTGGATATTGGTAATTGTCTTGATGAAAAGAACACAATGATAACATAAAGAAGAAAAGGATATAAGTTAAGAAGTAAACGTATATCACAAGCAATTATTAAGCAGATAAATATTTTAACTCTTTATGCCCTAGACTTCTCAACATGGTTTCAGAGCTTAGTTGTTGAAGTCAATAAGGGGCATTCAATCAAGAAGATATCAAGCAATGGAAGAAGAATCATAGCTTATTCAAGGGCTATCAAGGTCAAGCTCTTCAAAACTCTAGATCGAATAAATCTACACCAGTAAGAGTCTTGAAACCATCTTCAAGAAAGAAGGAAGACTAACTCATTCAAGGAGGATCGTTAATTGAGCTCTCTCTCATCAATCTCTCAAGAAGCAAATCATTTATCAACATCAATATTAAGGAGTAAGCAAGTATAAATTTCTCAAGTAAGTATATGACTATATCTGATAATAATAAAATGTCTTTTTGCAAGAAAAGCAATAAATTGGCTGGGGTTGCAAATTTCCTTGCATGGAAGAAAAGGACAAACTTGAATGTTATTAAGAATGAGGTCATGGATCACATCAAGGGATCAATAACCCAGTCTCCAAAAAAATATACTCAAGCACATGCTAGATTCATGAAGGGAGAAGTAAGAGTCCAAAGGATTCTTATAGAATCTATAAAAGACTCTCTAATCCCATATGTATCAAAGTTGGAGACTGCAAAAGCTATATATGACAAATTGGTAGAGTTGTTTTCTATAAGTATTGCAGGAGAATTAATCTCATTGAGGCAAGAACTCTAAAAACTAAAGATGTCCAAGGAAGATGGAATAACCTCATACTTCATGAGGATATCAAAAATTCAAGATCAACTATAAGAGCTAGGAGAAGTCATGTCTCATAGAGAGATGACCATAGTGGTATTGAATGCACTATCGGAATAATGGGGTAACTTCACTTAACATTTATATGGGAATAAAGGGACTACATCATTTCAAGGTCTATGGTCACTTTGTAAGATCAAAGAAACCAGACTAAATTCAAAGGTTGATGTTGGACCAAATGAGAAAAATTAAGCATTGCTGCTATCGTAAGAAGAAAAGGGAAATTTGGAAAGTTTGGCCCTCAAAAGAAAAAGAAGAACATGGCTAAGGTAAAATTCTATGGGTGTCAGGAACTTGGGCAATATAGAAGAGATTGTTCGAAATGTAATAAGGACAAGAGGGATAGGGAAGAAGTTCACATTACTGAGGAAGTGAAAGAACCTGAGACAAAGAAGCTTAAGAAGGAAGAAGTAAAATATATCTACTATGACTGAGATGATATTCTTCACTAAAAGGTACTTTTGGCTTGTAATTTATAGATAGGATGCAGTCTAAATAAAATAGGATGCATCAGATTAGAAAATAGCATTGTGATAGAAACATTAGAAGTAAGAGCTCTTGACATGAGAAGCATAAATAATGTCTGGAATAAATTCTATTTATTACAAAGAATAAGGGCTCTTGGAAAGTTCATTGAAATGTCAAGTGATACATATAAAAATAATTAGAGGTCATCATTGACTGAGATCATCATACAATGGTCAAAAAGGAAATATCTGCTACGTGAGGATATGCAAGACCCTCAAGTTTCTCTGATAGAATCCTTATCAAAGGATTCATCGATCTAGAAAGATAAAAAATGTTTCATCAGAAATTCCAACCCATGGGATTCAGGGATCATGGTATGATGACATAACAATGAATCAGGGGTAAAGGATAAAGTTCTTTCGTTCAAATGAACCTACTACAAGAATTCTAGATGACTGAAAGGAAATATGAGGTACGTATGCTTACATATGTTATTATGAAAGTCATGTCATACGGTCTCAGAAAATATGGATATTTCCATTTTGGGAAACATGATCAAAAGAAGAAAGGATCTCCTCCTACGAAAGATTGCAGCAAAGAAAAATTCACACTAGATGAAATAAACATAATATGTTCTCATATGAATCATGAAGGAGCTGACTACAATTAAGGAACTCTGATTGAAATCTCCTAGGAATGAAGTCTGTGAAAAGAAAGGAAGATATTGTGAAAATATGCAAAAAAGGTAGAAGGCATTCAACACTCGAGGCCAAGAATAGTTGACTAGAATATATCCTAGAAAGATATGAAGACTCTGATAAGAGTCGGAAAAAGATGGAGACCCTTGATAATGAATATCTTTAGGAGATGTGTCAATCTGCATACAGGATGCTGATACCTACAGGAGGATATCATGATGAAAGACCATCAAAAAGGTAATTTTGATTTAATTATTCATTTCTTATTTTTGAACTAATATTTGGATGGGCTTATGTAGGACTGCCAAAGAGAAATCTGTAGTTAATTTCCAAGAGGACCATATAGAAGGATGTAAGATCCTTCTGGAAAATATGGAATGAAATAATGCAGAATGACATGAAGCAAAGTCAGATAGAAAATATATGGATCACTTTATGATGAAATGAGGACATGAATAACCCATGGATGAAAGTGATGGATGGTCTGTGACCTATGAAGAAGTCCTCGAAAGATGAAGACTCCATGGCGAAGAATAAATTCATGACATCAAAGGAAGGAGCTCTTCAAGCAGCTGGTTGTTCTATGATCTCCACATGAGGAGATTTTGTAGGTCCCTAGTTAAGAGGGAGCCTGAAAAGAAGTTTCTTACTTGGAATAAACTTGGAAATTCCTAAGCCTAGAGGGAGCTTAGGTTTATTCATTTTGTAGGAATGAGTATATTCCTTTATTGGAATATGTCCTCCCTATTTGAGAGGGAGAGATAGACACATCATTCTGGTCTTCACCTGAGAAGACAGAATGGAGGGTTGGGTAATCATTTGGCTTCCGATACTCTTTGAGGATGAGAGATGGCATCGAATAAAAGAGTAGTCATGGAGGACTGATATTATTTGAGGGTTGGGGATTCAAAGATAGTAATAGTACTCATGGAACACACCCTGAGTACCCAGGTAGGGGATGTTCCGAGAGAGACAATGATGAGAGTGTCTATAAATAGCCAGCATTGAGCCTAGATCTTGTGGAGAGATGGAGTTGTTAGTCAAGGCATTTCTATGTAACAATGCTAGTTTATATGATGCTATACAAATGAGTTACCAATTCGAATTCTTATTATGAGAAATTCTTTAGATTGAGCATGTCCTAGTACCATTATGAATACCTCCCCATTTAAGAGGGTGTTTTGAAAAATGTAACTATGTTCGGTCTTAATAATGACATGTAATTATGATTTTATGTAATGAGATGTAAAGAAGAAAAATAAATTTATTGTATTGCTTGCTTCATGGGTTTCATGAGCAAGAGATTTTATTTTGAGTCAAGACTCCCATTAAGAGTCTTTGGGAATTATATGTCATCTAGTCATAAAAATGATAGAGTCATTGTCATGTAATGAAGTCATGCTATACTCTGTAAAAGTTTAATCTTTTCTATGTAAAGTATCCTCCAATACCTTGTCACTTATCCTCTTCAAGTCTCTGCCTACAACAATGGAAAAACATGCTAGAAGAAGTCAGCCGAACTACTTGTGATCATGTCATCCTAAAGGAAATGAGATGAAGTGTATATATAACCATACTCAGCCTCACTTAGAAGCAAGAAACTCGTCAAGCATTCAGTGAAGAAGTGCGAAGAAGAAGGCTACTAAACAAAAGTGCAAAAAAGTGATAAGGAGAGTTTTCTCTAGGCAAGTGAAGGAGGATTCTTCAGGGCAAGCGAAGGAGGATTATTCTGGGTTAGCGAAGGAGAGATTCTTCTGGGTCAGTGAAGGAGATGTTCTTCTAGGTTAGTGAAGGAGAGATTCTTTTGGGTCAACAACATAAAGTTTCTTCTAGGATAACGAAGGAAGGATTCTTTTAGCGTCAAAAAAAGGATTCTTCTGGGGTACTTGTTATGGGTAACCGAGATAGAGCTCTAGAGCCCGATATTCTCTAGAGGAAGCCAGTAATATCATAGAGACTGAGTTTCTCTATAGGAAGTTGAGGAGAAGCCTGTGTGAAGGATAGAGACCGAGTTTCTCTAGAAGGAGCCGAGGAGAGTAGTTCGAGATCAAGAATAAAGTTCTAGAAAGGGAAGAGGCAAAGCATCAAGGTTAGTGACAATGTTCTTGGGACGATACTAGAGTGAAGGGTCTTTGTCATGGTCTTGGTACTCATCAATTGAATATCTAGAAGAATAATTTTGATCGGGTTTTCCTCTCAAGAGGTGAGAGGTTTTGGCCTTGGCTGAAAATCTTACATACTGTGTCACTTGTCTTTTATTGTGCATATTGGTAATTGTCTTGATGAAAAGAACACAATAATAACACAACGAAAAAATATTATAAGCTAAGAAGTAAAAGTATATCATATGCAATTATCAAGCAGAGAAATATTTTAACTCTTCATGCCCTAGATTTCTCAACATTGGGTCCCTCAATTTTTATACCTACCTCTCGAGAATGTGTAGTTTGAAACATTAGGAAGTAATGAACGTGTTAAATTGAAACTAGCCCCAAAATTCCATAGTGTAATTAACATGAATTTTCACATTAAGCTTAAGGAACAATTGGCTAAAGACTTAGATCGACAAGGTAACCATGGTCAATTTTGGTGCATATCCTGAAGAATACTTTTATGTTATACAATTTGTATCACATAAGATAAATTAATGTTGTGATACAATGTGTATCACATGGAAAAATTATTCCACATGATAGGTGTTTGTTACCAAGGATAAAAGACTTGAGAATTAGTTAATTTTTGGGAAACCTTAGGGAGTTTTCACATATGATATGAATTTTTTTCTTATGATACAATGTATTGCACCAACATATTTTTTTAGTATGATATATTACAAGAAAATACAATCTTAAATTGTGTTAAAGGATGAAGATGAACAATTTTGTAAGGAAAGATTTTCTAGAAGATCTTATACATCACATGGAAAAAAAAATCTTTCAATGTAATGAAGGGAAAAGGTGAATGACATCACAAGGAAAGATTTTTTTGAAGATATGATATGTCACATTATTAAAACTTTTCATTGACACACCAATAAAAGGAAAATATTAGGATGCAACAAGTAAGGGAGGAAGAGAGGATTAAATCTTAAAAAGATATATAAAATTTTGAGGAAAATAAAATAAAAGTAAGAATAATATTGTCTAATAACCCTAAGAATTCCTTTGGACATGGCCTTTAGATTTTGAAAACATGGCATTTAGATGATGTATCTATCTTCAAACATGAAATCTATAAAATACATGCCCATAGACAAAGACATATTTAAAACGGAAATAATAAATAGTCCCAATAGCCAAATGGATGGTAGTTCTTAGAGAAACATCTCTCAAAAGAAGAGGACAAAGAAAAAATGGAAAATGTGGATGATCGGAATCCAAAAGGAATATTAGTGGAAAAAATATTTGAGAAAGCAACAATAATGGTTAAATCTCGAATGATACTGAAGCAACAAAAACTACAGTTCTAGAGCAACATAATGAGAAGACCCCCATTGAAAAGGAGACGAGAGGAATCAAAAGATCCCATGCGTTTGAGAGTTTTGACTCAGACAAAGAAGTCTCCTTGAAGGCAGAAGAGAATCAACTAGCAATTGTAGCTACCACTTACAATTAAGGAGTATGGAAAAAAATTGAGAAAAAAAGGAGGAGAAGGGTAGCTAAGGGCTTCGCACATAGGCCCAAATTATTTTTTTATTTGACATTTTCTTTTATAGTTGCTTTCCTAGGAATCAACTGATAGGATGATATGATTGAATTCCTTTTAGCATCTCCAAAAATGTAATTTTTTTCTTGGAATAAAATTGTGAATTTTTGTCCCAAGGGGGTAGCTCAATTGGTGATCAAAGTAATGTGAAATTTGTGAAAATTGAGAGTTGCATGGTTCAATTTCCCCTAGTTGTGACTTGGTTGACGAAGAGGAGGATAGGCATAAACCCCCAGATGTTTACTAGTAGTTACATGTCATTCGGGTTGTTGGGTTCATCTAGGATACAAAAAAAATTGTGATTTTTCTGCCCATGGGGCATATAATAGACGATGATGGGGTCTATTGTTAAGTCACTCTGTGATGTGAAGGTTACTAGTTTGAAACTCTATGGGAAAAAATACAGTCATGTTAAGGGAGGATGTGGCCCAGGATGGGTGTGATCCCCAGGTGATTTTGATGGCTTAGATTCCCATGGTTCACGATTTCTCAAGCCAAAGGTTAAGCCTGTAGTCATCTTTAGAGGACACAGACAACTTGATGAACAAAAAAAATTGTGATTTTCCTTGAAAAAAAATTATAACCCTTCCTAGTAAACATTTAGAAAAATGTGACCTCTTAGAGTCATAGAAATCATTTAGAATTTATAAAGATAAACCTAGGCTGTTATTTTGTGTGTCACACAAGAAAAAAAATTGTGCAACGAAAGGTCTCAACACAAAATAAAATATTTCCATGCAATACAACATGTATCATGCAAAGAAAATAATTGTGTGATATAAAATTTATCTTCCAACAAAGGAGGAAGACTTAGATTTTTTCTTTGAAAATTTGGAGAAAATTACCTATTTCACCTTGGAAAAATTTTGGGGTGCAATGTATTGCACTGGAATATTTTTTTAGTGTGATACATTATAGGAGATAAATTTTTCTTGCCATGATATGCCTTATCATAGCTTAGAAAAGTACTAGGATTTGTTGTATCATGCTTGAAGATTTTGTGGGTGAAACATTGTAAGAGAAGAAGTTTTCTTTTGCACTGTGAAGGATTTGACATTTAGAGTTTCAAAGGAAAATTAGAAATTGTTTTAGGAAAACTTGAAGAAAATTGTGTATCACACATAAGAAAAAATCAAGTGATATTGTGTGTATATCATGAAAATGTTTTGTGTGCCATACAACAATTTTTCCCTTTTTTATTGAATTACAAGAAATTTTCATTTTATTGCATTACAAGAAATATTAAAGAGTGTGACATATCATGCCAAAATAATTTATGGTGCGATATGATATAAGAGCTTCGAAGACCAATGATATTTCCTTACAAATATTAGCATGTCCTTGTTTGGAAGATGAGGCAATATTGTATGCAACATGGCATGTTGTTGTATAAAAGACGGTGTGTATTCACAGGAATTTTGAGATATCCTTTAATTAATAATGACATTATAGAGCCCATGTGAAATGTCGCTTAAGTTCATTTGGTGGTCAAGGAAATATTCCTTTGATGGTTTTAAAAATATTTATTTTGGTTCCATTTATACTCTTTATCTCAAAACTTTGACAATTTTTTTCCATGAGTGTGAAATCTAAACTTGTATCAATTGTCTTAAGAATCTTCCATCAATACTTTGATAATTTCTTTTCATGGGTGAATGATTGAAAGTTTCTCAATGGAACTTGTGTTATAATTTTATTTATTACCCATAGGATTGAGGAGATACCTTACCATAACTCACATCAATTCAGGGGTGAGATAACCCTCTAATATCCTTGGATAGACACACTTTCATGCCCCATCTTTCCAATTCCTTAGCAAGAGGGAGATGCATCGCTCTTATTAGCTTTGCTATATTCTACAACATTCAATGGATAAAAGCAGGTTGGTTGTGTGTTTTGTGCTTGAAGAAAGCTCACATTAGGCCATTCCTTGCTTTCCCTTCATTCTCCTTATTCTTCCTTAACCCCGTCATTTCTATTTTTTCTCCCAAAACCTTGTGTAAGCCCCTTTTCGGCCAAGCCCCTCAGCGCTAAGGTTTAACCCATATAACCGTGCACCTTCGCAAAAAGCACTACCCGCGAGGTCCTCCCTTGTCACATCAGTCAAAACACATGCTTTTAACACCCCACCGTCCGATCGTTTACCATGAGATCTGACGGTATTCGCGCCTCCCACTCCTGTAAACTGCACGCACGTTAGCCAACGGGGAAAGTGGTTTGCCACCGGTCCCATCTGCCACGCGTCACAATTATATTAGATCGCGAGCCCATATACGGATACCGCCCACCTTCGAAAGCGATGCGATATATACCACTTACCGCCCGTCATACCTTCCCCGCGCGTTAACCCCCATGCACCTTTACCACGTGATAACCGTTGGATCTACCACGTCCAGATCTAATGGCTCACGGCCACCTGATTCCTCCTGCAAAACCATCTCCACCGTTGATCTACGTGATCCGAGGGCTAATCCTGCTCCGCTAACCAGATCATTTACCCGCCATGTAGTATACGCGTCCATAACCATTCTGTATGTTATCACTAAATAAATTTCAAAGAAAAGGGGTAAGGTAAGGAAGAATTGGTCTTGGTCACTTTCGTGTTCCTTTCATGCATAAGAAGCACTTGGCAAGCTCAGGGTCAGCATACATCAGAGTTCTCCATTTCGATTCAAGCAAGGCAGTTAGCACTCAAGAAGAAGAATGTAGTTTGAGGAAGTCAAAAAAGAAATTGATGTCTACCAACCTTGAGATTTCCCAATTCAAGGAAAGGGAAAGGAAACATGGAATTGAAAATGCAAATTGAAGATCTTAAGACACAACTAAGCCAACATGAAGGACATTCTTAACTAATAAAAATCACACAGCAAGTAACGTTATATCCCAAATTTTTGATGATTTACCTTGTTGCGGTTTTTCCTCAGTTTTGAATAGCTTCAGGACAGTTGAAAGGAACATTTCCAATTAAAAGAGGCTCAAGACAGTTAGATGTTGGTATTAAAACTGTGTTTTGTGATTACATAGCAGTTTCGTAGCGTGCTACGAAACTGCTGAAAATGACGCATAATGCACAACAGTTTCGTAGCGCGCTACGAAACTGTTGTAGCTACATAATTAACATTAGTCGACCAATTTGGAGTAATCAAGGGGAATTTTTTTTGAAAGGGGAGTTCAAAAATGGATCATTTACAATGTGCAATCAACCGGCAAAGGTAAAACAAGTGGAGGAAAAGATATGAACTATAAGTTTTTGTCATACAAATGATCACCGCTAGTATTGTCCACGACATTTCAAATGGCTTTGAAGAAGTTTTGTCTCCATACGAGTATATGGGAAGGGTCTACAACACATCAAGAATGTGGCACTCCAACACACTTTTGTGTAATCAAAGAAGAACATCATGGTTAATTGGTCTCAAATATCCTTGAGGAAACCAAAAGCAGGAAAATAGGGGCAGTTTCCTACTTTGCAGGAGCAGTAAAGGAGATAAGACATTAAGGGCCAGCAAGGAACTTTAAACATCGATCAAAGTTAAACTGAAGGGAACCACCTGTTAGAGAACAAGTTTTTATTGTAATAAATGCTATTATCAGCATGATGTGGAGTTAGACTCCTAATTGTCTTAGGTTTCTAAAACTTCTAGTTAGCAGTTGTTGTATTTAATAGTTAGTTAAAGTTTGAATAGGTGTCATGGCAAGCAGAATTCGAGTTCCCCTCATGCTAGAGGAGGAATCTCAGCTTTGTAAAGAATTCTATATATAGGAGAAAGAGCAATGTACTTAGGGTTGGAAAGTTATTGAGAAAAGCTCTGATATTTGGCTTTATGTAAAGACTCTGTTTTGGTATATAGTAATTTGGCTTTTCTTCTCAGGAATCAGAAGGAATTTGATGCTTGGAATGGCTTGTATTGTTCTGTTCCTATTATATTCAGTGGTATGAATGTGTGATTACTTAGAAATCACTAACAATGCTCTAATTTCCTTCATGCATTCGTAAACTGTGTTGGTCCTTTGTATTTCTGGTGTTTTCTACATGCATTGAGTTCTAAATGCCCTAACTTCTATGTAGAGCTAACCTTACTGTTAATACTAAAGCATATCTGACTCCATAAGCCCAATGGATACTTTCTAATTGTGTTTCCACCACTTACATTTTTATCTTTGTTTCAAAAGAGTTATCCATCTTAATCATAATAAAAAATCATTAATCCTTTGAGAGAGCCCTCTCAAGTTGGGGAGGCTAAGCCTCAGCCTAAAGTAGGTTTGAAATAGTTACTTAAGGTCTTCCTGGTCAGTAGCCTTCCAGGGTCTAATTTTGAGATAACATTTTGGTGCGTCTGCCGGGAGTCTGAAGATTAATCATTCCCGAAATCAAGAAGCTGAACTTCTGAAGGTAGCAGGAGCTCAGAAATATTTCGAGGTTGCAAAACTACCTTGGCGACTCCATTGTTGAAGAATTCGAAATTCATAGATTCATGGTGATTCCACTGGAGTTATGAAGAACTCAGATGCTACCATTCTTATTTCAAGGTATGCATGCATAAATTTTTCAGGAATTCATGGTTTCCCAAATCATTTTCCCAAGGATACATATTTTCTAAGGAATGGTCCAAAATTCAATGGAGAAGATTTGAGTTTAACTTTGAAGCATATATCAGATTTCTGTGATTTTACTGAGCTTCTTAGAGTCAAACATGAGGATGTTTGCATTATGTTGTTCTATGATTCATTTCAAGGGAAATGTAAACAATGGATTGAAAGCTTTCCTGCCAAATCTATTAAGTCATTTGAAGACTTTTGGCTTATGTTTTTGGAGGAATGGATAGATAGATCAGATTTGGTGGCAAACTCTCCTTCAATTCAAGGTTTCAAACAATGGAATGATGCTCATATTAATGAAGAAATAGATGAAAATTTTTCTTTGTCCTTGTCTTCTTATCTAAAATCATTTGAGTGCAAGACAGAAGATAAGATGAAATTTTTGGATGAAGTTGCTAAGGACATTAAGAAAGACATTGAAGGTTTAAAAGGTCAAATTCAATCATATAGTCTTCATAATTATGATCATTCTTTTCAAAAGATTTCTATGGCAGAACACAAGGAGAGGGTGCTACTTCCTTTCTCTTTCATGATTGAGGAAGAATACACTGTTATTGAAAATCAGTTTGCACAACCTGAGAGTTATGAGAATCATCAAGCTGATTATGTATTCTGGGATCCTATAGCTAAATACATGGAAGAGTTTTACTCTCCAGTATTTCATTTTCATTTGCATTATGAAGATCAGGTACATTATGAGTTGATTTGGTCATCTCACTATCATGGTTATTTTGAGGTCGAATGTAATCAAGAGCCTCCAATATCAGAAAAGACAATTGATTGGCTTTATTGGAAATATCATGTTGCTTGAGCTACAAGTGGAGATTGCAGCTGATAGGGTAGGTAGGAAAATGCAAATAAGCTCAAGGTTGACTGAGCATTTTTTCAATAGATATAGACTTCTTTCTCCTACAGTGATCATCAAGCTTAAGCCCGAGGTGAAGGCCCAAGAAAATTAAAGGAGATGTTTGTCAAATAAATTTTTGTTTATCATAAGAGGATAAGGCACTGGAACTGCAGGTTCTTAGTGTACCACAAGGGCACACTATCCCAAGTGGAGCCACTGTTATCACTAAACAAATTTCAAAGAAAAGGGGTAAGGTAAGGAAGAATTGGTCTTGGTCACTTTCGTGTTCCTTTCATGCATAAGAAGCACTTGGCAAGCTCAGGGTCAACATACATCAGAGTTCTCCATTTCAATTCAAGCAAGGCATTTAGCACTCAAGAAGAAGAATGTAGCTTTGAGGAAGTCAAAAAAGAAATTGATGTCTACCAACCTTGAGATTTCCCAATTCAAGGAAAGGGCAAGGAAACATGCAATTGAAAAGGAAAATTGAAGATCTTAAGACACAACTAAGCCAACATGAAGGGCATTCTTAACTAATAAAAATCACACAGCAAGTAACGTTATATCCCAAATTTTTGATGATTTACCTTGTTGCAGTTTTTCCTCAGTTTTGAATAGCTTTAGGACAGTTGAAAGGAACATTTCAAATTAAAATAGGCTCAAGACAATCAGATGTTGGTTATAAAACTGTGTTTTGTGATTACACAGCAGTTTTGTAGCGTGCTACGAAACTGCTGAAAATGACGCATAATCCACAACAGTTTCGTAGTGCACTACGAAACTGTTGTAGCTACATAATTAACATCAGTCGAAGAATTTTGAGTAATCAAGGGGAATTTTTTTTGAAAGGGGAGTTCAAAAAAAATCATTTACAATGTGCAAGCAACCAGCAAAGGTAAAACAAGCGGAGGAAAAGATATATGAACTATAAGTTTTTGTCATACAAATGATCACCGCTAGTATTGTCCACGACATTTCAACGGCTATGAAGAATTTTTGTCTCCATACGAGTATATGGGAAGGGTCTACAACACATCAAGAACGTGGCACTCCAACACACTTTTGTGTAATCAAAGAAGAAAATCATGGTTAATTGGTCTCAAATATCCTTGAGGAAACCAAAAGCAGGAAAACAAGGGCAGTTTCCTACTTTGCAGGAGCAGTAAAGGAGATAAGACATTAAGGGCCAGCAAGGAACTTTAAACATCCATCAAAGTTAAACTGAAGGGAACCACCTGTCAGAGAACGAGTTTTTATTGTAATAAATGCTATTATCAACATGATGTGGAGTTAGACTCCTAATTGTCTTAGGTTTCTAAAACTTCTAGTTAGCAGTTGTTGTATTTAATAGTTAGTTAAAGTTTGAATAGGTGTCATGGCAAGCAGAATTCGAGTTCCCCTCATGCTGGAGGAGGAATCTCAGCTTTGTAAAGAATTCTATATATAGGAGAAAGAGCAATGTACTTAGGGTTGGAAATTTATTGAGAAAAGCTCTGATATTTGGCTTTATGTAAAGACTCTGTTTTGAGTAATACAGTACTTTGGCTTTGCTTTTCAGGAATCAGAAGGAATTTGATGCTTGGAATGGCTTGTATTGTTCTATTCCTATAATATTCAGTGGTATGAATGTGTAATTACTTAGAAATCACTAACAGTGCTCTAATTTCCTTCATGCATTCGTAAACTATGTTGGTCCTTTGTATTTCTGGTGTTTTCTACATGCATTGAGTTCTAAATGCCCTGACTTCTATGTAGAGCTAACCTTACTATTAATACTGAAGCATATCTAACTCCATAAGCCCAATGGATACTTTCTAATTGTGTTTCCACCACTTACATTTTTATCTTTGTTTCATAAGAGTTAGCCATCTTAATCATAATAAAAAATCATTAATCCTTTGAGAGAGCCCTCTTAGGTTGGGGAGGCTAAGCATCAGCCTAAAGTAGGTTTGAAATAGTTACTTAAGGTCTTCCTGGTCAGCAGCCTTCCAGGGTCTAATTTTGAGATAACATTGTACACCTGAAGGATGAAGTGATCAGCTACCCAGTACCCTGTGCAATTATTCTACAACAACTGCAATTAACAAGGAAGAATGGCCGAGAAGAAAAGGACAACCTCGAGCAGTTAAAGCATTCATCAGTTATGGAACTTCTTCTGTACAACACTCCACCTGTTCAGGAAGGACAACCGAGCACTAGAGAATGTCAAATTCACTCATTGAAGCAGCAGATTGTATCAGAGACCCGTATTAGATAGTTAATGTGGTTGGTGGTCCATTATGACCCCTCCACGCATAGAGCAACAAAGAAATTTTGTAATCAAACTCTATATATACCCAAAAAGACAATGTAATGAGGTTGATGGTTGTAGTTTTGATGTAAGGTTCAACTTCTGGAGACTGTAACTACTGTGATACCTGCAATGTCTGGTCTTCATTTTCAGTTAATACAAGCTTCTTTTGCTGTTAATTGCTCACTTTCCATCTCTACTCTGTTCTACTGTGCCTGTTATGTATTTTTCATGTGCTCTTGATGTTTAGCATTAGAGGGGCTATCATCCCACCTCTGTGTTAAGATCTAATATGTATCAGTGAATGTGCTATGCAGGTTTCTGTTTCCTTAGTGCCAGAGAGATGTCATCCTGTCTGTGCATTAGCAAATAGATTTGCAGACCTCTTTACTGGTTGTAGACGACCATCACATGGTCTTGTGCATCTGCTGGTGTGGTCAGTATTCTCCATGTTCACTTAATCCTCAAATTGTGAGTAATTGGTGGTCTAAAGCCTTGTAGTCTGGGGGTGTTCACCCATGTCTAGGGTTAAGCATAGTAGAAGTGGTTATCTGGCTTGAATATGCATCATGCCTTCCATTAATCCATTTCCAACATTTTGTTGAGTTTGTAATGTTCCTGAGAATCTCTGAGATACAACCTAGGAGAGTTTCTTGGGGTGATAACATTAATTGGAACTGTTGCCAGGGAGAGGAGATTGAAGCTCAGTTTCCATGGGAGACGACACAGTTCCAGATTTTGATGATAGACAAGGTCTAGGCACATTTCTGGTTGTAGTCATCTATCTGGAAACTCCACTGGAGGAAGACCAACCTTTGGCGACTCCACATTGTAGTTCTGGCTCAGTTTGTGAGGCATACTCGAAGGAATCCTCAGAAATCACTAGCTGATCCAGTGCTTGAGCCTGAGAATATTGTCAAGTTGAAGAAAATATCACAGAAAGGAGCATCAGGATCAAGTAAGCCTAAGAAAACTTATGCATCTCTGAAAGATAAGGCTATAGTTGAGAATACACAATTTGAAGATATTGAGCCTAGTGTTGCTACTGAGAAACTTCCTTCAGAGATTCATACATCTCCTTGTTCATTCAGTTCCCCTTTGAATCTCAGTCCAAAGAAAGCTTCCCATACAGTCCATAGCGTCCCTTTGTCTCTGTCATCCATTTCATTATTTCATACTGCTCAATCTGCTAGTATCCTTCCACATATCCCAGTCATGGCAGGACAACAAGCACCCATGAAGATAGAAAGAATTGTAGCTGCCAGGTATGGACCTCTAGTTTTGCCTATTCCCTTGAATTCCATGCCTACTGGAGAGTATAAAAAATATATGCCTAAATTCACTGGTACAGAGGGAGTAACAACAAAAGAACACCTTGATGCTTTTTATAGTTACACTGATAACTTAGATATAAGTGAAAATGATGTGTGGATGAGAGTTTTTGTATAGAGCCTTGATGGTGAAGCTAGGAAGTGGTTCAGAGAATTGCCCCATATATCCATAACAGAGATTGAAGCATTTGATGATGCATTTTTGAAGCAATGGGGAGACAGAAAAGATCTGCTCTACTACCATACTAAGTTTGGTAACCTAAAGAGGGAAAATGGGGAATCATTGCTTGATTTTAATAAAAGATTCAATCATATGTATAGTAAGATACCAGCTGAGGTAAAGCCTACCCCCACCTCTACAAAAATCACTTATGCCAATGCTTTTGACTCTAATTTCTGCCTATTGTTGAGAGAAAGAAGATGTGCCACTCTAGTTGACATGCAGGATGCAACACTAGAGGTGGAATCCAATATTATGGCTGGAGAAAAGCTAAAAAGTCATGCTGATAGAAGGAGGCAGAGAGGTGAGGCTTCTTTTTCCTCTTCTTCATCTTTAGAATCCAAATTAGACAAAATGACTAAGATGATAGAGTCATTAGCTGCTGAAATATCTAAGCTGAAGGTTGAGCAGAATTCAGGAAAGACGAGGCAGCAGAACACATTTGTTCCAAGAAATTCAAATCCATTCAGAAGAGAAAATGAACAGTTACAAATAATTCAGAGGGGAAAAGAACCAAATGAAGAACAGAAAGTTAAAGCTCCCTTCCAAAATGTAGTCATGGAGGAGGAACAATTTGAAGATGAGGATGAAATTCACTGCATGGAAGATAAAGGCAGTGCTGCATTTTTGACATTGGCTGCATATGAAGAATAACTGCTGCAGGACCAAATAAGTCAAGAATGGGACAGAGAGGATGTTCTACAAACTAAGGAGAAGCAAAGATACAATCTGAGGTCACATGCAAAAAATGTCAAGGAGAATCCTGCCCAAAGAGCTGCTGTCCAGACAGAGTCACAAAATATCAGACAGAGAAGACCAGCAGCTGATCCAGTCATCCTTAAAGCACCAATTCAAGAGGTAAGAGGTTCTGACAAGCTACCTTCCTCTTTCAACTTAGAGTCAGAAGTCCAGAAGTTAAAAATATCTGTTCCTCTGGTAGAGTTGGTAAAGAGTGAAGTGTTTAGAAAGCCTATCCTTGAAGTTCTTGAGCTGGAAACCACACAAACCTCCACTCACTCTATAAATTTGCAAGATGATAATCCTACTGTTGTGCTTAGCCCCATGATTGAACCTGCTGATAATAATTCTCCATCTTTTTATGTCTCCTTGACCATTCATGACAAAATCCTCCACAATTGCTTGCTAGACACAGGGGCAACCACAATTTGATGCCTAAAGCTATTATGAAAGAGTTAGGCCTTGACATCACTAGACCATATCATGATTTATTTTCTTTTGATTCAAGGAAAGTAAGATGCCTAGGATTGATCAAAGACCTGGCCATTACTCTAACTCAGCTACCCATGAAGAGTATGATGATGGATATTGTGGTAGCAGATGTCCCTCCTAAGTTTGGCATGTTGTTGTCTAGAGCATGGATTAAGAGACTAGGTGGGACATTACAGAATGATCTATCTTATGCCCCTATCCCAGTCTTTGGAGGAGAAAGTAGGAGATTGTACAGAGAATCTCAGCTGGCATATATCATCAGTGACGAGAAGAATTCTACTAATCATCCCATATATGCTGTGGACACTGATTTTGGAGCATGTATCCTCCAAATATAAGAATCCTAGAAGGCCTCAATACAGATCAGGAAACCAGTAGACCAGGCCGAGAAACAGCAAGGAAGTTAGGTTTGGGAAATGTTTTTTGATGGAGCATGTTCCAGGGAGACTGCAGGAGCAAGGGTGGTGCTGATATTTCCAGAGCAAGAAAGCACAAATCTATCTTTCAAGCTAGCTTTTCAAGTCACAAACAATATAGCAGAGTATGAGGATCTGCTATTGGACCTTAATGTAGCAAAAGACAGAGGAATGAGGAACATAAAGGTGTTTGGAGATGCTGATTTGATCATTCAGCAAGTAAATAAAACATTTCAGGCAAAGCACCCAAGGCTGAAAGCATACAGAGATGAGGTATGGAGACTCAAAGATTCCTTTGATAATTTCTGTATTTCATATATCCCTAGAGCCAAAAATCAGCTTGCTGATTCCCTTGTTGTTTCTAATAGTCTGTTTATTCCTCCCATGCCTCCCAGACTAGTTTATGAAGTGCAAATGAAATACATACCATCCTTGCCTGACAATGTCCAGCATTGGAAAGTTTTTGATGATGATGAGGAATTGAGTAGGTTCTTGCAAGTCATTGATGAATTCTCAGAAATGAAAATTGACCAAGAGAATGAAGCCTTGGAAGAAAACCCCCAATCCCAACTTAGAAACAAAATTGGCAAAGATAGCATTGTCCAGTTTCCCAACAATCATATACCTAAGGGTTTAATTCCTTTAGAAAGACTGTTTGACCAGAATGATGTGCCTTACAAGGCTGCCCAAAAAGAAGACGAATTTGTAGTCTGTAAGCATAATATAGGGAGTCCAGGTCAGCCTAGATACATAAATCTGTCTTCCCATCTATCTGCTGACCAAAATGCTAAATACTGCAATCTAATGAAGCAATTTGCTGATGTGTTTGCTTGGGAATATAGTGACCTGAAAACCTATAATAAAATGATTATTCAGCATAAAATCCCTCTGGAGAAAGACACCATACCTTTCAAATAGAAACTGAGACCAATAAATCCTATGCTTCTTCCTCTGATTGAAAAAGAAATTAAAAAGTTGATGGCTGCCAAAATCATAGTCCCTCTTAGATATTCCAAGTGGGTAGCCAACCTAGTAGTGGTGAGGAAGAAAAGTGGAGAAATCAGACTCTATTTTGATTTCAGAAACTTAAACAAATGCTCTAAGAAAGACAATTATCCCCTACCCAAGATGGAGCATTTGCTGCATAAGGTCTTAGGAACCAAAGTAATGTCTTTCTTGGATGGTTTTTCAGGGTTTAATCAGATTGTTGTGCATCTAGATGACCAAGAGAAGATTGCATTCACCACTTCTTGGGGGACTTTTATGTATGCTAAGATGCCTTTTGGATTGATGAATGCTAGAGCTACCTTTCAGAGAGCTATGGATATAGCATTTGTGGGAGAGAAGGATAAATTCCTTATCTACCTTGATGACATAATAGTATACTCCAGCAGCCATAAAGATCATCTGCAAAATTTAGAGAAAGTGTTCCTGAAGTGTAGAAGGTTTGGGATTTCAATCAATCCTAAAAAGTCACAATTTGCTTTAGAAGAAGGCAAGCTGTTAGAACATGTTGTTTCTATTGCAGGTGTCTGAATTGACCCAGAAAGAGTAAAAGAAATACAGACCCTGTCTATCCCGAGATCAAAGAAAGATATCCAGTCCTTTCTGGGCAAAATAAATTTTGTGAGGAGATTTATCCCAAATTTTGCAGAGATGATGAAGCATATTACCTCCATGTTGAAGAAAGGGTCAGAGATAAAATGTACTAATGCAGCAAGAAAATCATTCGATTCCATTACAAAAGCCATTATGGAAGCTCCCACTCTAAGCAGTCTAGATTACAGCAAGGAGTTCCATATATTTTCATTTTCCTCTGAAGACACCCTTGCAACAGTTTTATTGCAAGCAGATGAAGAAGGCTCAGAGCATCTGGTGGAATTTTTCAGCAAGACATTAAGGGATGCTGAGTTGAGGTATGATATTATTGAAAAACAAGCATATGCTCTTATCAAATCCTTGAAAGCTTTCAGAGTTTACATTCTGCATTCCAAGATAATTGCATATGTACCCTCTGTTGCAATAAGAGATGTCTTAACACAACCTGATGTTGATGGAAGGAGGGCTAAATGGATTGCAAAGATGATTGAATTTAACATAGAACTGAAGCCCACCAAGCTGGTCAGAGGTCAGGGTCTTGCCAAGTTATTGGCTAAAGAAAATTGCAGATCATTGGACATTGATTTCCTATGCACAATTGCAGAAATTGGTCAGATAGATGAGGAAGAGGAAGCAGCTGAACCAGAGAGAAAGCAACCAGTGTCAGAAAATCTAGCTTCTTCTTATTGGTATTATGCAATAATTAATTTCTTGCTGAAGCTAGAAATTCCTCCAGGCCTTACTCAAAGTCAAGTCAGAACTATAAAGCTTAGGGCAGCTAAATACTGCATTAATGAAAATCTGCTTTATTGGAGGGATCCATCTGGAATGCTTTTGAGGTGTCTGGACAAAGAACAGTCAATAGAAGTTATGTAGTAGTTTCATTCCAGCATGTGTGGAGGACACCATTATTGGAAGACTACAGCCCATAAGATCCTCAGAGCTGGGTACTATTGGCCCACCTTATTTTCTGATGTGTTTTCATTTGTTAAATCTTATGACAGGTGCCAAATATTTGAAGGAAAGCAGTAATTGAAGTCCTTGCCCTTAAAACGAATACATGCAAAAGGACCTTTTCAGTAGTGGGGCTTGGATTTCATTGGCACAGATGGATATTAGTAGCCACTGATTATTTTACTAAGTGGATTGAAGCAATCCCTACCAGGAAGGCTGATCATAAGGTGGTCATGAAGTTTTTAATTGAAAATATCTTTACCAGGTTTGGTTGTCCACATAAATTAGTCACAGATAATGCAGCAGCCTTCAGAGCAAAAGAATTGGTGGATATGTGCAATTCAATGGGTGTTAAACTAGTTCATTCCACCTCATATTATCCCCAAAGCAATGGCCTGGCAGAATCCTCTAATAAACTCTTGATAAGGATAATTAAGAAGCTGTTAGAGGACAACAAGAAGAATTTGGATTCTAAGCTCAAGTATGCATTGTGGGCTGACTGAGTGACCATTAAGAAATCCACAGGGAATTCTCCATTCAAGCTGGTATATGGCACTGAAGCTGTATTCCCAATTCAGTTAACTCTCCCTGTGGCAAAGTTCCTGCAAGATGAAGATAATGAGGAAGAATACATGGCAAAAAGGATCACTGATTTAGTAGAGGTACATCAGATTAGAGAACAGTTGGTTGAAAAGGCCGCAACACATCAGAAAAATATCAAGGATGCTTTTGATAGGAAGACAAAGATAGATAATTTTCAAGTTGGAGACTTGGTTCTAAAGTGGGATGCACTAAAGGATAAGAAAGGCAACCATGGGAAGTTTGATGCTTTCTGGACAGGGCCTTTTATCATTGCTCGAATTCAAGGGAACAACACCTTTATACTGAAAATTATGGGAGGAGAGGTAGTTTTTGATGGCCCAGTTAATGGGCGTTTTTTGAAAGTTTATGTGATTTAAGGTCTTTAGCCTTAAAAGTTGTAAATATTTTGTTTTATCAGTTGTAGTGTAGGATCAGCTAGAATCCATGCCCAATGGAACACTACGAATTTTGTTAATGTGTTTTTCATTAGGAAGGCATTGATCTGCAAGTTCTTGAGACCTCACAGGGAGGATCTCATCCCTAGAAGGAGCCAGTGTTAGCTCTGCTGTATTCTACAACATTCGATGGATAAAAGCAGGTTGGCTGTGTGTTTTGTGCTTGAAGAAAGCTCACATCAGGCCATTCCTTGCTTTCCCTTCATTCTCCTTATTCTCCCTTAACCCCGTCATTTATGTTTTTTCTCCCAAAACCTTGTGTAAGCCCCTTTTCGGCCAAGCCCCTCAGCGCTAAGGTTTAACCCGTATAACCGCGCGCCTTCGCAAAAAGTGCTACCCACGAGGTCCTCCCCTGTCACATCAGTCAAATCACGTGCTTTTAACACCCCGCCGTTTGATCGTTTACCATGAGATTCGATGGCATTCGTTAGCCAGTGGGGAAAGTGGTTTGCCACCGGTCCCATCCGCCACACATCGCAGTTATACTAGATCGCAAGCCCATATACGGATATCGCCCACCTCCCAAAGCGGTGCGATATATACCACTTACCACCCGTCGTACCTTCCCTATGCGTTAACCCCCATGCACCTTTCCCGCGTGATAACTGTTGAATCTGCCACGTCTAGATCTAATAGCTCATGGCCACCCGCTCTCGCTGCTGCCTAATTCCTCCTACAAAACCATCTCCACGATCTGCGCGATTCGACGGCTGATCCTGCTCCACTGACCAGATCATTTACCCACCATGCAGTCTTCACATCCATAACCATTCTATACACCCAAAGGATGAAACGATCAGCTACCTAGTACCCTGTGCAATTATTCTACAACAGCTACAATTAACAAGGAAGAATGGCTGAGAAGAAAAGGATAGCCTCGAGCAGTTAAAGCATTTATCAGTTATGGAAGTTCTTCTGTACAACACTCCACCTGTTTAGGAAGGACAACTGAGCACCAGAGAATGTCAAATTCACTCATTGAAGCAGCAGATTGTATCAGAGACCCATATTAGATAGTTAATGTGGTTGGTGGTCCATTATGACCCCTCCACGCATAGAGCAGCAGAGCAATTTTGTAATCAAACTCTATATATACCCAAAAAGAAAATGTAATGAGGTTGATGGTTGTAGTTTTGATGTAAGGTTCAACTTCTGGAGACTGTAACTACTGTGATACCTGCAGCGTTTGGTCTTCATTTTCAGCTAATACAAGCTTCTTTTGTTGTTAATTGCTCACTTTCCTTCTCTACTATGTTCTAGGTTGTGCCTGTTATGTATTTTTCATGTGCTCTTGATGTTTAGCATTAGAGGGGCTATCATCCCACCTCTGTGTTAAGATCTAGTATGTATCAGTGAATGTGCTATGCAAGTTTTTGTTTCCTTAGTGCCAGAGAGCTGTCATCCTATCTGTGCATTAGAAAATAGATTTTCAGACCTCTTTATTGGTTGCAGCCGGCCATCACATGGTCTTGTGCATCTGCTGGTGTGGTTAGTATTCTCCATGTTCACTTAATCCTCAAACTGTGAATAATTGGTGGTATAAATCCTTGTAGTCTGGGGGTGCTCACCCATGTCTGGGGTTAAGCATAGTAGAAGTGGTTATCTGGCTTGAATATGCATCATGCCTTCCATTCATCCATTTCCAACATTTTTTTGAGTTTGTAATGTTCCCGAGCATCTCTGAGATACAACCTAGGAGAGTTTCTTGGGGTGATAACAGCTCTATCGTACACAATAACAAAGTGTTTGAGCGATCCACATCACTTGTTTCCTTTAACAAGGGAATGATGACAAGTTAAAGCTATGTATATTTTGTTTTCCCAAGATGATGAATTCAAACTAGGATAAGATGGCTTAGCATGGGGTCAATAACTGAATCCTTATCATCCTAAATTCTCTTGTCCAACTTTGTAGGTACATAATAAGAGCTCCAACAACAACTTAAGGACATTTTCACACAAGGAACTATAATTCTCTATGTTTTGTTTTCTTTTGTTCTAGCTACAACATGTATTTTTGTTGACATATTCCACATGTCCATATTCATGGGAAATATTATTTATTATTGTATCAACATGATATAACCTTTGATTTTTTTCCTGACAAAAAGATATCTTACTCAATTTGCAACAACGTAGAAATCCTTCTTGAGGCTAGCTATGTGCATCATTTTTGTTTTGCATTTTTTTACATGATTACTGTTAGGATCAAAATTGTAATTTTTATACATTTTTATGGACTGATACCTCTTTTTCCTATTTTGGGAGGAGTAGAAAGCGTCCTCGTTTGAATTTGGATGATGTTAAAATGTAAATAATTTCTTTTGACATGTATCCCCTGATAGTTTCATTAATGTTCAATGTCAGGGTTTTATATGAATACACTCATGAAGTGTATATGTAGAATCTAAATTCACTTACTTATTATGAATGAAATTACATGTCTTTTTCTTCAAGAAAAAAAACTTCTCTTAGCCCTAGGTGTCCATATTCATCATCTTAGATATATGGGAAACCTATATATTGAGATCCTTCTATGGGAGAGGCACATATATGGACACAATTTAATACCCTTAAGCTAGTATATTCCTTAGGAGTATTTCCCTGCATTATTATGGTCAGCTTAATCATAGCAAGCGAGTCAAGGAGGGTAAGTGATCCAGGGGATCAAAAATATACTAAAAAATCAAAGTTCTCAAATTCTCCCCAAGTTGGTACCAAATCGTAGATATCATTGTTATGATTCTAACAATGCTTGAATGACCTCAATCCGACATCATATGAGGAAGTTATTACATTATGAAGTTTTTGGCAAATAGTAAAAAAGTCAACGTGCAGGGTTGACTGGGTAGTGTACGGATGCCATGTGCTAGTCTATACGTTGATGTGGTGTTGATGTCAGTAGGATGAATGTGTAGTACAAAGCTAATCAGGACAGGACATGTGCCTCGGTCGTACAGAGGCAATTGGAGCGATTTGATTGGTTGGTGGTGACTTGTTTTCGGCTTGTTGTAACGACTACAACCACCCACCAAAATTTTTCCTTTTCTTGTGTTGGAGCCTCCCTACCAACCTTACACAACACTTTGTCTTGCTTCGTCAAGTACTCAAGCTTCAAGTGTTTTCCTCGCACAAAGGTAGTCTGTCGATCACAATTGATCCATTCCCCTCATAGGCTGCTCACCCAAACTTGGTCCAGCTGCAGGCTAAGAAACTTCTCCTTGAAAATTGCTCATTTCTGGAGGGCAACCAACCTTCCCTCCAGGAATTGTGCCATCCTCTCTTATAACCTGCTGGGCTCCAGGATTGCAGAATCCTTCCAGGCAAACCTCCCAGCAATATTTGCACAAGTCTTCCTAGCAAAAAGTTGTTTAACCTAGGATCTGTACAAATTTGGGCAGCAATCAATTGCTTTGACCAGAAATTGTGCAAATCTCTGGGAAGCCAGCCCAACTCCCAGCCAGAAATGTGCATTTTTCTCCAGCAGTCGAGCAGTCTCTTGCATGTGCAGTTGATTTGACCGGTTCCCTCTAGGATTGAGAAAAACAGACTTACATGCATGGGCTGCTTTTCCCAAGGCAACATGCAAAGACATCCCTTGTTTCAGGGATCTATGTTTAGTAGTTGGAGGTTACATGCAAGGAGCAATTCCGAAACCTTGCACCAAGTGTCACTTCCCCTAGATTTGTGGCATGTGCGTCACAACCTCGATGTTATGAAAACTCATCAACCAGACACTGCAGAGTTCATTCCTCACATCAACCTTGCAGCTTTGACATGCCACATCACAACTAGGAGTAGTCGGCACATTGAACTTAGTTGTTTTGGGGTAAACTCGCTTCCCATGCCTTGTGCTGCATTTCTATGGCTTTTTGTGTTTTCACTTGTGCGAGTACTGTTTGCTTGATTTCTTTGAACACTTGTTGTCGTGTACATATATAATAGCTTGTCATAGCTTTGTTTTAGTTTTTGTTTCTATATCACTGCTGTCGCATGCATGAAACTGTTTTGCACGGACGTTCACCCAACCGGTGAATTGCCTCAACCACATGCATGTTGATTTATTTGCTGAATATTTCATTCATGTTTTGCATGCATTGTTAATCACTTCTGCTATCACTTAGTGTCACCATGCATTCACTGACTTACTTGCTTTCAGTTGCCCGTAAGCGAGTCAAGCCAACCTTGGTCCGGACTCTACCTTCAACAAGGCTGCATTACGCAATCTAGGGAAGGAAAGCTCACCTTCCTCTCCAGATTTCCCCATTCCTACCCAACACTAGCCTCTAAGACTGTTTTGCACATTTCTGGAGGATAGTGGCTACTTGGCCAAAGAAATTGTGCAAATCTGTCCCTGGGCCAACAATCATTCCCAAATAGAATTGCGCATTGCACAATCCTAACAGTCAACAGACAGAATGGACTGTGCATTGCATAGTTCCAATAGTTAGTCAGTCTCCCAATAGCCCAGACTATGCCTTGTGCAACCTTGGAATTCGGTCTCCCGACCTCCCAGCCGAAATTGCACAACCTTCATGATCATTCACCCAGGTGTGTTGCAAGTCAGTTATCATGTTCATTTTGGTTTTCAGCTGATAGATTGCTTTCCATGAGTGTTTCCATGTCTCCAAGTATCACAGGTGTTCATATGCCTCTTAGCAATACAGGTACAATGGTTTCCAAGAGGGAATAGACGAAGACACCGTTTAGAGCACACTTGGGGATGCAGTCAATCAAGTGTCTGTGGACAGGCCTACCCATGAAGACATCAAGTTGTTTGTAGACAAGGACATCAAGATATGACAGTAGCAACATCACAACGAGCAACATCATGAACAACAACTGAAGACAACATACAAAATGCAAGAATTCAAGTGGAGGATTGTTGATAACACGGAGGTGGAACAAGGTCGCAAGCTCACGCAGGTCCATTGATGATGAAAGAAACTTTGGAGACTCCGGCTATGGAGTGAAGGTGTGACATGAAGATCATGTAAAGGCAGAAGATGCAACAAAGAAGGAGTTGCATGTGCTGAAGCAGCAACTCAAGAAGAACATGAAGCTGTACATACAGACGATGAGTTGGAGTAGGATCAGGAACAATAGTGGGCGCAACGTGCGATCACGGATGAAACTGCACCTGAACAAGTTAAAGATCCATCCCAGCAGCTAATACGAAGCAAACATGGTGAGCATTGTGGTTGATCGCATGTAAGGGATTCAGTAGCATACGTGTCATTGTGTGCACACATGCAATCCAACCCATTCAACACACTCCCCAAGGTGAAGACAAGAAGCAAGTCCAACTGGAGCCGAACGGGTACTTCGACAAGTTGATGCGCATGACCACTAGCACACACTTGAACATTAGCATGGAAACTATGCATTAGTGTGTTGCTACTTCAGCTGCACCCAAGAAGACCATGCACATGTTAGAAAACGAGTTGGATGAAGGGGCCAAACCAATGCATCAGTTGCAACTAAAGAAAGAGTTCGCTTCAGCAAGATGTCACCATGAGGTGTGTGCACACCATCATGAACAACCAAGCTTTGCATCATCTCACCAGCTTCACCATCACAAGCATGTCAACGAGTTCGTCTCACCACAATGGACCAAGTGTTAGTGATGTCTTGCAAGGCTTGCTCAAGCCATGTTGTCTCACATGAGTACATGTGCATTGTAATGTTGATTCATGTCAAGTGTAAGTCAAGTGTCAATAGTTGTATGTAACAGTCATAAAGTAGGTGAAGAGTCATAAGGGTAGTTGAATTGTCACAAAGGGGAATGTCAAGGGTCACCATACCCTTTGCTATAAATAGTTCCTCATAACTCATTGTATAGGATTTTGGTCAACCAAGCTTCTACTAGTACTATCTTGAAGAAGGCTTGGACAATATTGTAATGCGCCTTGGCTTCTCCACTACATGAAGCTAGTACATCTCTTTGGAGGAGCAAGCAGATGTGGCTGTAAAGTTCCACTGTTGGGGCTAGCAGGTTGACATGGATGTATTGTATGATTGTGACTTACACTTCTTTATATAATAAGAGCCAACACATTTTCATGCATATGTTGTTATTGTAGTTGGATTGCTCCAGTTGCTTTAATGATATATGTTGTTTAACTTACGTACTTGTGTATGAACTAATTCACATGCAGTTATATGAATATTTTTGTTAATGTGTTTGCATATGTTGTTAATGCTATCATCATCCATGTCGACTGCTCTGTCGGACATCAGACAAACCTTTCATTTGAACCTTGCTATAACAACCATCGCACTCATCTCAGATTGATCCATGAGTGTTGTGCGTGTTATCTTACCTTGTATGATGTGACTGTCACATCTGAGTGGATTGCTCTACCGGAAGCTATGCATGTCCTTTGTGTTGTGTGTTCCTAGCTGAGTTGGGACTGATCCCTTTCAACTTGGAACTCACCTTCACCTCCTTCCCCCTTTGAAGTGTTGGAACCTCTCATACACCTTCCTTGACTCACTGCGTCAGTCACACCCTTACTACTGATAGAGTTATCTTACTTGCTTCTATGCGACATCGCGGTTAAGGAATTACCTTACAACCCATTGCTGGGACTCCTACACCAAACGATCTGAGGTCTAATTGGGACTTCTTACCGGGGAGATCCCCTTGACATGTTGGCAGGCCAATCATGGAGTGACATGTGGCCCAATCACAGGGTGCCACATGGCACTCTGGATGAGGCCAAAATTTGGTTATGGACTAGATGAGCCTCCATGGGGATTGAACTTGTGGCCTATCACCAGCTAATAAAATAGCTTACAATTATACCACGAGTACCACTTATTATACATAGTGGCAACAATTATATTTAATGTGATATGTGGGCTTCATTTGGGGGAGGGTTGGGCTAGTGGGTGCGCTCGACCAGCCCAGACCCAAGTCTTATGGTTACACCATGTCCATGGGAAAGGTGGAGAAGGCAGGGCATGTGGCACCTGGCCCATGCCCAAATTGTGGTCTTATCACCTGATACAACCATCGGTAGAGAATTTGGCAGGGGCGGGTGCATGGCACCCTTCCAGTGCCCAACCCAGAGTCTTATTCAATATCAAACGACTAGGAGTGGGGCCGACAAGGCATGTGTCCCATGGCCTACACCCCACGATCATATTAATGCCACGTGACTGATTGGAGGGTGGATAATAGGGGCGCGAAGTTCAACTAATCGTTATACAAGTTGCACCAAAATCGGTGGAATTTGTGGGCCGAACACACCACCTAGATTTGCGAAAATTTTGCCTTGCAATGCCACCAAAACTGAATTTCATAGCTAGTTTTTATAGGGGGACGAATTTGTATAACAATTAGTAGAGAAGTGAAGGAGGAGGCCTAACTTGGCCATTTTCAGCCATTTTGAGACCATGAAGAGCCTACACAGGGGTTTTTGGTTGTTTTGGACAAAATGGCAATGTTATTTTGCAATTTGAGAATTATATTTTGATGTAATTCAATATTTTAGCATATAATTTAAAGGGACACCATTGGAAGCTGGACCTAGAGATGTAGCCCAGGAGGGGTAAACTCCGTCATCAAATTGTTGTTTTGTGATGTTGCTTGTTGTCTATTTTGCACTGTTAAAATTTGCAAAATTTAACTTAGTTTGTGTGCTTTTGCAATATCTATCCATTACCCATAAGAAATAAACTAGCTTGAAAACCTTTACATGAAGTCTTCAATTTTAATTGAAGATCAGATTGGTATCAGAGCATGGTTGTTGTGAAGGTTTGATAGTTTTTTCAAGTGTTTTTCTTGAATGATTATAAGGTATAAATTGAGAAGAGAAGAAGGAGTGCTTGAAGAACCAAACCCTCAAATTGGTTCAAGGAGGTCAAAGACTCCACAAAATCCATAGCCATGAAAAATTAACAAGGACATGATCTGATGTCTGAGGATGAGAGAGATTTTAGAAATGATTTATATGATATGTCTGAGATGGTGAAAGTGTTGTACAATGAGAGGATAACAAGGTTTCAAGGAGAAAGTTCTAATCATCCAAAAGGTAATGGTAGTGATGGGAGCAAGCCTCGAAATCCACCTCCTCCTTCACCTCCATCTACACCTCCATCCTCACCTCCTCCATCTCCAAAAGGACATGCTAAGTCTCCTTTGATTAAGATTGATGTCAAGTTTGAATTTCCTATGTACAATGGGGAAGTAAATGCTGAAAAGTTGGATAATTGGGTTCATAAAATTGAAGTCTATTGTAGGATTCAAAATATTGATGATGATGTCACAAAGATACAACTTACTTTTGCTCACTTGGAAAGTGCAACCCCCATTTGGTGGGAGGCCATAACTCAAAATGATTTGAAGAAAAGTGGTAAAATGATCTCTTCTTGGAATGATTTATAGATACATTAAGAAGACAATTTTATCCATTCTCTTATATGCAAAAACAAATTATGGATTGGAAAAATTTTAGACAAGCTAAAGGTCAGAGTTTCCAAAGTGACACACATGAATTTAGAAGAAGAGCTTTAATCTTGGGTGTTGAATTGTCTTCACAAGATACTCTTCTTAAATACATAGGTGGATTACATAGTTATTTGAGGCATACTACACTTATGTTTAATCCCACCAATCTAGATGAAGTATGTGTTCAGGCAACTCATTTAGAATCAAGAGGAAAGAATGTTCCTCAAGAGACTAGCAAGAAACCTTCCAAATCTAGAGACAAAGGAAAGGGGACATTTAAAGGAAAAGGAAAAAATAATTTTACTATTAAGAAAGAGGGAGAGAAACGTACTTGTCAAAATTGTTCAAAAGAAAGCCATGATGAAGATCATTGTTGGAAATTACATCCCATAGAAGTTCAATAACAAGGGGAAACAAAATACTGCTACTACAACTCAACAAGATCTAGGATCCGATTCATGTGATGGAACCAAAATCACAACCATTTGAATGAAAGGTATAGCTTCTAATGCAAGTACTAGTTCTTCTAGTAAGCCTATTGAATATCAAAATGATAAATAAAGAAGCGAGCTTTTTCATATCAGGGTCATTACAAACATACAAAAGTTGACACATTATTTGATAGTGGATCCCAAGACAATCTTATCTCTGAAGTAATTGGAAAGAAACTTAATCTAGAAACTAAACCTCATACTAAACCTTACCCTTTGGGTTGGGTATCTGATGATGCCAAATTATAAGTGACAGTAAAATGTAAACTCAAATTCGTCATCACTGCTAACTTTATAGATGAGGTAGAGCTTGATGTTGTACAACTTGATATTTGTGGGATTGTTTTAGGTAGTCCATACTTGTATGACTGAAAAGACATATTCTATCACCGTGAGAACAAATATAATTTTTTTAAATATGGATTTGAGTATATTATAGAACATCATAAGAAGATGAACTTATCTCTTGTTAGTGTTGGACAAATGAAAAGGCTTGTAAATGCTAGTGAGAATTTTGTGTTGTTGATAATTAAAGCTAAAGATACTATAGAATTTGAAGCTTTCATAGGATGTGATTCTAAAATCAAGCACGAATTGGTTTAATTTTTTAACACTTTTGAAAAGATGTTTAAGGAACTTGAAGGATTACCTCCAAAAAGAGGAATCCAACATGAGATTCACTTGCAGCAGGATGCACCACTTCCAAATATTGGCATGTATATAAGAATGTCAGTTTTGGAGAATGCAAAGATCAAGAAGTAAATTCAAGAGTTGCTTGAAAAATTTGGTCTAGCACATCTCCTTGTGGGTATCATATTGTCTTGGTTCCAAAGAAATATGGTACATGGCGCATGTGTGTGGATTTTCGAGCTTTGAACAAGATCACAGTAAAGAATCACTATCCTCTTCAATGCAATGATGATTTGCTAGATCAGTTAAAGGAATTTTTTTAATTTACTAAGTTATATTTGGGAAGTAGTTATCATCAGATAAGGATTGTTGAAGATGATATTTGGAAATCTGCTTTCAAAAAAAATAATGTTTGTTTGAATGGTTAGTTATGTCGTTTGGGCTTTGCAATGCACCTGCAACATTCATGAGAGTTATGAATGATGTGTTGCTACCATTTCTTTATTATTTTGTCATAGTATACTTAGATGATATTCTAATTTTCAGTAATACTCATGAATAACATGTCAAGCATGTGAAACAAGTTTTAGATATCTTGAAAAAGGAAAAGTTGTATTTGAAGATGTCTAAATGTGAATTTGAGAAAACCTCTTTGGTTTATTTGGGTCATATTGTAGGAGGGGGTGAATTGAAGATTGACCCCTCAAAAGTTGATGTTATTATGAATTGGCCTAAACCCAACAATGTAATAGAAGTTACAATATTTTTGGGAGAAACCCAATATTGGAGAAAATTTATCTCTAACTTCTCACTCATTGCAACACCATTACATGCTTTAACAGTGTGAAACAGGTCTTTCAGTGGGGAGGCAAGCAATAGAAAGCCTTTGACACTTTCAAAAGATAAAATTATTACAACACCAGTTCTAGCACTTCTAAATATTAAGCATCCACTTGAAATTCAAACCAATACAAGCAAATATGCTATGGGAGAAGTTTTGATGCAACATGGTAAGCCAATATGTTATCATTCTAAAACCCTTACCAATTCAATAATTGACTATCCAACTTATGATAAAGAGTTATATGCTTTGGTACAAAGTACAAAGAAATGGAAGCATTATTTGATAGGTAAAGAAATGATTATATATACTAATCATCAACCTTTGCAATATTTACAATCGCAAACCAGGGTACAACAAGCTAGACATTTAAGGTGCATGGGATTCCTACAACAATTTCATTTGGTAATCAGGTATAAGAAAGGTATATACAACAAAGTTGTAGATATGTTATCAAGGCCTATTGTTAATGCATATGTTACTTTTAACCATAAGTCAATCATGCAGGAAAGCTATATTGAACAATATGCTCAAGATGAATATTTTAAAGATGTTTATGCAACTTTGAGTCAAGGAAATCATGTTGAAGAGTTGGATTATCATGTTCATAACAAGTTGTTGTATCATCTTGGCAAGTTATGTGTTCCACATGGTGAAAGAGTCAATGTCATAAGGGAAGCCCACACTTCTCTTATTGCTGGCCACTTTGGTGTAGGCAAAACAATTGCTCAAATTCATAGGTATTGTTATTAGCCTCGCATGAATGAAATTATTTCAAGATATGTGAAAGGATGTTCCATGTGTGATACTAGAAAGCCAAGCCATATGAAATTGGGTTTTTATACTCCACTTCCTATTCCTTCTCATCCTTGGGAAAGTATTTCTATGGATTTTGTTGGGGGACTACTAATGTCTAGGAAATGTCATGATTATCTATATGTTGTTGTGAATCATTTCAGCAAAATGTGTGTGTTGAAGCCCTGCAAGAAACACACTATAGTTTAACATACCGTAAATATGCTTTTCCAAAATGTATGGGTCCACTTTGGGTTACCCACTTATATTATTTCTGATTGAGATTCTCGATTTGTCTGGAAGTTTTGGTCAAGTTTAGGGGAACTCATGGACACAAAGTTGAAGTAAAGCACCACATTTCATCCACAAACTGATGGCCAGACAAAAGTAGTGAATAGGACAATAGTGCATCACCTTCAAGGATATTGTGGTAAGCATCCTAAACTTTTGGATGAGCATTTGCATGACATCCAACATGCCTACAATTGTGCCAAGCATTCATCTACACAAGTATCTCCATTTTAAGCTTGTTTGGGTTATTTTCCAAAGTCTCCTTTGGATTTCATCTTTGGTCAGGATATTGCAATAGATGGACATAGTGATGTGGATAAAGCAAAGAATTTCATTGAACAAATTCAACTAGTGCATCAAAGGGTATAACAACAACTAGAGAAAAGAAAAGCCAAGTACACAGAAAGATACAAAACCCATCGAGTTGATCATGATTTCCAAGTGGTTGGTTGTACATCAAAAAGGAAAGACTATAAGGTGAAGGTAAAAGGGTCAAGCCAATCAGATATGGTCCTTTCAAAATCTTGGATAAGATTGGTAGCAATGCTTTCTGATTAGATTTTCCACCTTACAAGCGAGTTTATTTTGCTGTGAATGTGGAAAACTAGAGATTGTATGTGCCTCCAATGGTTGATGATAAAGAAGAGAATGTTTGGATTCCATCTACAGAATATTTTTCTCCTGAATATTTAAATGAGTCGCAGGAAGTCTCAATTATTGACATGAGAATAAGGACTTCATGTAGAGGCAACGTGGAGTATCTTTGAGTGGGGCTCAAAGGTACCAATACAAGTAAAGCAAGGTGGATTGAGAATGAGAAGGTGAGGGAGTTGTACCCTAACTTACTTGTTGAGTAAAAAATACTTTTGGTGGTCTAAAAGCTTCCAGTGGGGAGGACTAATTCCAAGGGATAAAAAATGTGCTCAAAAATCAAAGTGCTCAAATTCTCCCAAAATTGGTGCCAAATCATAGATATTGTTATTTTGATTCCAAGGACACTTGAATCACCTCAATCCAATATCGTATGAGGAAGTTATCGCAATATGAAGTTTTTGTAAAACAATGAAAAGGTCAACTAGCAAGGTTGACTGGGCAATGTATAAATGCCACATGGAAGTTCATACATTGATGTGGTGCTAACATCTACAAGATTATTATCAAGTATGGATCCAATCAGGACATGACACATGGCTTAGTCATACATAGGCAATTGGCATGATTTGATTAGTTGGTGGTGATTTGTTTTGCGCCAATCATGGACTGACACGTGGTCCAATCACAGGGTGACACATGGTACTCCAGATGAGGCCAAACTTTGGTTATGGATTGGATGAGCCTTTGTGGGGATCAAACTCGTGACCTATAATTAGCTAATATGATGCCTTAACGTTATACCATGAGTACCACTTATTAAACATAGTGGTGGTAATTATATTTAATGTGATATGTGGGTGCCGTTCGGGAGAGGGTCAGGCTAGGGGACACACTCGAATGGCCCAGCCCCAAGTATTATGGTTACACCATGTCTATGGGTAAGGTGGAGAGGGTGGGGTGTATGGCACCTAGCCGACAACCAAACCCATGGTCTTATCACCTAATACAATCGTCGGTGGAAAATTCAGGAGGGGAAGTAGCATGACACCCTGCTTGTAGTCCTATTCAATATCAAACGACCAAGAGTGGGGCTGGTGGAGTGCGTGGCCCATGGCCTACGTCCCATGGTCATATTAACGCTATGTGAACAACCAGAGGGCAAAGAATAGGGGCGTGGAGTTCAACTATTCGTTCTATAAATTGCACCAAAATTGGCGGGATTTGTGGGCCAAACGTGCCATCTGGGTTTGCAAAATTTTTTCCTTGCAAATTTCATTTCCAATTTTGACATAGGGATGACTTTTCAGAACAATTAGTAGAGAAATGAAGAAGGAGGCCTAACTTGGCCATTTTTCAACCTTTTTTAGCCCAAGAAGAGCCTACACAGGGTGTTTTAGATACAATGACGATGTTATTTTTGCAATTTTAGCATTGTGTGTTGATGTAATTTCAAATTTGAACATATAATTTAAAGGGCCACCATTGGAATTGGACCGGAAGATGTAGCCCAGGAGGGGTGAACTCCGTTATCAAATTGTTGTTTTATGATGTTGCGTGTTGTCTATTTTTAACTGTTAAAATCTGCAAAATTTAACTTAGTTTGTGTGATTTTGCAATATCGATCCATTTCCCATAAGACATAAACTAGCTTTCAAATCTTTACATGAAAACTTTAATTTTAATTTTAGATAAGTAAGAAACAAACGTAGCTAGGAGGGAAATGGTGTACACCAAGGTATAATTGTGACTAGTTTCCATCTATATTGATGTAAGGTGCATTATATTCCCCCCCATGATTCTATATTATTTGTTTATGCTTTATAATTGAATTTGATTATACTTGGATGTTATAATTAGATTATTGATTTTACACTAACAACTCTTCATTTGGAGACAAGGAGATTTTCTTTTGGTGGTGATGGTGTGTACGCAATGGGAACAAGATCTATAGATATGGAGCATTGTCTTCCATGGTTGGTATAGTAAAAAACTGTACCAATTGGAAAATGGTGAAGCTATGTCCATTTTTGACCTCTTTATTTCATGATTATGAAGATACTTGTGTAGAAGATCTAGGAGAAACCATAAGTAGTGTACCTCCATTTTTTGGTAAATCAACGAGAAAGATCTATGGAGCAATAACTCCTTTGTTAATAGGAAATTATATACAAATAGAATTGGTGAACATATTAAGGAGAGATCATTGATTTCTTCTTATTTGGGAATTCACTAGTGATTGATATCATTTTGGTTTCTTTTCTAGATTAGATCCATGGTTTTTTGTTTATATCTAAACTTGAAAATTTTAAAAATCTGACTCACAAATCCCATCATTGTATCTCTATGTTGACATAGTATTTTCTTTGTAGCTATTTCCCTTTATCCACTACAATGGAACCATTTTGAAGTTTCTATCACTTATTGCTCACCCAAATAGGGTGATGATGTCCATAGGGTGACTTCTTGGTTGATATATGGGCCTTTATTTACCTTATTGAGCTTGCATTTGACTTGCTTGATAGTCTATAAGGATATGTACCCCTTGTATTAGAATCATAATGCTTATTCATCATCAAATGTAATTAATTTGAGTGAATTTGGGCCTTTTTGTCTTGCTTGAATTGGCTTGTTTGTCTTGGATGCTTGAGTGCTTAGTTTGATGATAGGTGATCCAAATAGTATCTCATGTGTCAGAAACTTGATATTATTATTTGATTTGTACTTTTTTTATTACTTATTTGATAAAATTTAAGGAAAATCAAGTGTAGTTTCTAGATATTGTCACTTTTTGTTTGAGTGTGTTTCTTAGTTGTAACATTCAGGGATTGGTGTTGGCATTATGATGCATGTGTTGTCCTTGATGGAAACTCACTTGTAAAAAAACAAGTATATGGTAACTAGATGAATCCATAGGTCATTTCAGAGGTGACAGAGTGATGGAATAGAATAACAGAATGATGGGACAAAGGTTTACAAATCAGAATTAGAAGTTTGATAAAGGTGAACATTTGAAGATCTATACGCAGGTTCATCAAGGCCAAGTCGTGTATACATGAAGGTACAAAGAATAAAAGTCGTGTACATGCTGGCGCACTAATTCAAGAATACCAAGGGTCCTTACCATGGTATTAGCCCACAATATTGAGTGCATTAACGGTTACTTGATCCCATCCAAGATTACCACTTACACTACTATAGTTTTGACTCATGGTATTGGCTAAGGATCTAACTATATAAGGAGGTGAAGATAAAAGTGCTAAGTGTGCATGAAAAATGGTTTTTGATGAATACTTCAATCTAAAGTATATTTTCATTGTAATGGCCGTAGTTGACACATAGATCTGAAATAATTATGCACCGATGAATACAATGATGGATCAAGATCATGAGACCTGAAATGACTTATTGACGCATGATTTTATCTTTGAATATTATGATCTGGGTCTTTTTGATGTCTCGAAGAGCTGCACAATTTTAGGTCAAAATTTGTAGATCTGTACGGAGGTTGGTCTTAGTTAAGTCACGTATACACGCAGGTTCATTTCTTAAAAGTCGCGTACATAAAGGAAGGGTTTCTGTTAAAAAATGACCGATCAACCTGATTAGTGTTGTTGTATCTCTCTTGTCAGTCAATGATGTCCTCATGTTGATATCGGTTGAGTGATAATGTCTGAAGTAGAACTAATTGAATGATGAAGTTGAATTTGGTTACATGTTGATTGGTTGAAAAGATTAATGATGCTGCTAACTGTATGAGGGTTCTATAAGCTAACAAAATATTTCAGAATAACTTTGGTCAACCCTGTGTCTGATTCAAAATTACAAGTTTTTAGTATAATGAGATCTGTACGTAGGTTGCTCTACAGAAAAGCGCGTATACCCGCGGGTTGCCTTAAGTGAAGTAGCGTATACATGTTGGAATATGAATGATTAGGGTTGTAGTTGATTCTATTTGTTGATGTAGTATTCTGAGTTCAGTTATGTGTTTTGGTTACAGTGATCTCACTGTTCTGTTTGAATTAAGTTGGTGTTTGCTTTAGCTGATCTACAAGTTGTGATGTATTAAAGCAGGTGGATCCAGTGTGAAAATTTATGAAATGTGATACACGGATGTTGCTGAAGGTTGGAGCCTTCAGTGAGGAAGTTGAAGCTTCCTGCCAGTAGTAGCTGGTAATAAGATTAGAGGGTTGGAGCTCCCTTCTAGTAGGATCTAGAGAACGAGCGAAGGTTGTAGCCTTCAGCAGGTGGGTGCCTACGAAATGGCATGAGTTTTCTCCAATTGATATGATTTAGAATATTAGTTTGCAGTGCTAAGATCTTCCTCAGATTATAAACAAAACTCTTTCATTTTGCTTAAGGATTCATCAATTCTTGCAAGTAAAATGAAGAGTTTTTATGTTAATTTTATGAGGAATTTAAGATAAACCAGAAACTGAACAACAACATAAACATGTACAGAACATCATAAAAAAAAACATTACAACAACCACATGATAAAGGAGTTCACCCCTCTTGGGCTACATCTCCTTGGTCCAACTTCCAATGGCTCGTGCCTCTCTATTATGCTCAGAAATGTAAAAAAAATGTGTTTATAATGCTCAAATGCTTATGAAGCCTGCTCCAATGAGTCCATAATACTAAAAGATGGTTATCTAGCCTCTCTTTTCATCCAGTTTGGTGGAAAACTGAAGACGTTATGACTTCTCCTAGTTCTCCCAATATTCGTTCCACAAATTGCTCCATTTCTGGCATGATCCTACAAATTAGCCCCAAAAACACTCTAACTGGGTGGAAATTTCATCGCTTGGCGGGCCATAATCTAGCGGCATGGACTATCCATCGCAAATTGCAATCGGCATAGAAACCCTGCGGTCTTATGGTCTTGTGAACACGATGGGTGATGGGTGATTGCGTTTTGACGGACCCGACGGGAGTATTAACCGGAACCGATAAACATCTTGCATCCGGGGACTTATCGCATTTTGCAATTCAGTGGATAACCGAGGTTTTGTATATGTAGAACTTTGCACCGTTGCAATTTGCGATTGTGATATCGCATCACAACCCGGTACCTGCCGGGGGCCGATTTTGTAACACTGACCCTTCGCCAATTTTCGATTACAATCCATCGCATCGTGCCTCCGACTGATTCTTGAAAACCCTCCCGCCTGCCTTATTGCATCACACCCTTCCCTGATTGAGGGTCGATTTTTAACACCAACCTACTTGTGATTGTGATCTATGACATGTTGGGGTTGATGACAGCTTTCCACTTGGTGCCTCCTCATTCGCTGAAGGACCTTGCCACATCATCCAATCTTGCCATGTGAGCAAGTCAAACCTAAACTTTTTCTTGCTTGAACTTCTGCATACGAGCTCAGATTTGAGTGTCATTCACATCATTGGAATTAGAATGATGAGATATTCAATCTGAAGCTAAGTTTATCAACATTCCGACACTTTGATTTTTGAGCCTAATTTTAAGCACCTGATCACTCCTCCCCACTAGAATTCTTTTGGACCCCAAAAGATCACTTTCAATTGCTCAATAGGTGAGGGTACAATTCCCTCATATTTCCAATCTTGATCCACTGATCATTGAATTGGAAATTGTGATATGTAGGATATTTGTCATGCCTTGCTGTGTACTTGCCTTTGTCTTTTTCAAGTTGTTCTTGCACTGTTTGATGTACCATTTGGAGTCGTTCAACGGACTCTTTGTCTTTGTCCATGTTACTATCAGTAGCAACATCCTTCTTACCAAGATGATACAATACATTATGATGCAAATGGTAAACAAATTCCTCCAGTTGATTCCTTTGACTCAAGCTTGAATGTACATCTTGAAAGTATTTCTTTTTTCTGAACATAACTTTCATGTAAAACAAAATGATGCTTGAGGAAAGTATTTATACAAACTATAGGCCTAGAAAGTACATCAACAATCTTTTTGCTTATACCTTTTGACCGAGTGGAATAGTAGAAGAAAACCCATCCAATGGAAGTGCCTTTGTTGCTGCAACTTAAACACTTTATCATTGAAAATTTCTGAATGAAAAGAAATGGGCTTACCACATTGCAAAAAGACTATGCCCATGGCATAGTCACATACAACAACCTAATAATTAAATGACTGTCTCAAGTCTAGAAGAGAAAGTACTAGAATTGTACTAATCTTTTGTTTTAAAACATCAAATTCCTCTTGTTGTTTGCCTCCCCACTGGAAAACCTTTTGCACAACTACCAACGGATTCAAATGATCTAAAATATAATGAAAATTAACAAGATTTCTCCTCCAATATTGGGCTTCTCCCAAAAAACCTCTTATCCAAATGATTATCTTGATCCCGCCTGCTAAATTGTGAGCAGAGCAAAGGCATTTGCAGCTTCACGAGGATGTATGATTCTTTCACCTGTGTCTACAGGAATGGAGTTAATACCACCACAGACTGTTATGACATCAATCTTGGAGAGGTCTAACTTCATCTCACCTTCTCCACTTCCCACACAGATTACCAAAAATCCTTTGGGAACCTGAACATGGTTGGAAGAACCAATTTCACGGCTTAGATACATCAAAGAAGTTTTATCCAACATATACTTTGACATCTTCAGAAACAAATGTTCTTGACATATGACAACAAGTATTTTTTTCTCACACATGACATGTTCATAATGAAATTTTTTGAAAATGAAAATGTCATCCAAATAGACTACCCTCTCTAGAAATGGCTTCAACACATCTTTCTTCATATGCGTAAAAGTAGTAGGAGCATGGAAAAGACCGAAAAGCATAACAAGCCATTCAAACAAACCTTGCCTAGTTTTGAATGTCATCTTCCCTATATCTCCTTCAACAACTCTACTTTGATGAAAACCACTTCTTGAATCCCATTCAAGGAAATGCTTACCATTCTTCTCAGGTGCCAAAACAAGAGGTGCACCACACAATAAAGGAGTAGGACGAATGATGCTTTTATTCAACAATCCCTGGATTTGCATCTTAATTTCTACGCTTTCCATCACTGACATCCTGTACATACCAATGTTAGGAAGAAGATACTTTTTCTGCAACTGTAACTCAGGTTGGATACCCCTCTTAGGAAGTAATCCCTTTGATTCCTGAAACATTTCATCAGATTGGTTAACAACATCAACCATATCAGTTTTCAAATTTAAATTACAAGCATCAAATGCTTCATAATCAATATCAGTCTCGGGTTTGATCATGAGAAGCACACAATTCTTGCTCGAATTCACCAGTCTTCTCATCTGCCCTGCATTAACAATCGAAAGATTTGTTTTCTTGTTGTGAGCTCTCATAATATATTCTACTCTATTTTTGAATATGTGATATTTGTTTTCATGTTGATGGAAAATAGCTTTTCTGTCATAAAGGTACAGGCTACCCAAAACGATGCCACATATATCTAACGACACAACGTCAAGCTTCGCTTCATCTATGAAATTTGCAGTATTAGCAAATCTCAGTTTACACTTTCTAGTAACCTGCAATTGCGCATCGTCACATACCCATCCAAATGGATACGGTTTATTATGTAGAACAATTTCTAGATTTAAACTCTTGACAATGTTTTCTAAGATAAGATTGGCTTGAGAGCCGCTATCAAACAACGTATCAATATTGTTATGTTTCGATATCACCCTTATGTGAAACAATTCTATTGTCCTCTTTTCATTTGGAGTTTCATTATGTGAGTTTGAAGAAATAGTGTTGGCAATTGATTCCTTTCCTTGAAACCCAATGGCTGTGATTTTTGTTTCATCACCCGATTCGGATCCCAAATCCTCTTCTTGAGTGATTGAAACTGTCTTTTATTTTCCTTTGTTGTTGAATTTCTTTGGTTTCATTTCGGGATGAAGCTTTCAATAGTGAGCTTCATCGCGACCCTCTCTAGAACAATGTTTACAGATTGTTTTCTCTCCTTCCTTTTTAATGGATACATTTTTATTTCCCTTGAAACCCTTTCCTTTCTCTTTACCCTTAAACATATTTTTACTACCTTCTTCTGGGGTGTTTTTCCTTCTTGCCTCAAGATGTGTGGCTTGCACACACACATCATCTAGATTATTGGGATTAAACATTAAGATAGTATGCCTAAGGTAACTGTGTGAACCCCCTATGTTCTTCAGCAAAGTGTCCTGTGATTGAAAGTCTACACCTAACATCAGAGACCTTTTTCTGAATTCTTGGGTGTAATATTGCACATTTTAAACTTTAAGCTATCTAAAGTTCTGCCAATTCATGATGGCTTTTTGCATATAAGCTAGAGGGTAGAATTGTCTTTTAATTGCAACAATGAAATAATTCCAAGAAATTGAGATCTTACCGTGTTTTTTAATCTCCTCTTGGGTCTTTGATTCCCACCATACTAGTGCTGCACCCTCCATTCTCAAGGAAGCTAACCGAATCTTTATGTCATCCTCTTGAAGGTTTTGAATCCTGCAATAGGCCTCCAACTAACGAATCTAATTATCAAGCTTCTTTGCATTCACTTCACCATTATACATGGGCAACTCGAATTTAACATCAAGTTTTAAAAAAGGTGATTTACCAGTTCCTTTTGAAGAATGATGATGAGTATGAGTAAGGGTTGTATTAGTGGAAGAGTGTGAAGATGCTTGTGAAGAAGAAGATGAAGAAGATGGTGGAGAGGTTGGAGCTTTGTCTCCATTCCCATAACCTCCTTTTCCATTACCTCTTCCTGAAGAGCCTTCTCCATTGGGAGGTTTGAAACTTTCTCCTTTGCAACCTATTATTCCTCTCTTCATAGAGGACCTTCACCATCTTTTTCATATCAAAGAAAGCCTTTCTGAAGGTCTTCTAATATTTTGTCATGTTTGTAGGTTCTCCTTCATGAGACATGATATCTGGAGTCTCAACTGCAACTTGAGGCTAAACTGGTGTTGGAGATTGTGGCAACCTCGCTCTTCTTCCCATTGACCCAACTTCAGGGCTTCCAACCATCTTTCCTTCACCTCTTTTGAGTTTTAACCTTGTAAGCATGACATAAATTTGCAAACAATTAAATCCTTCTTTCACAAAGAAAACTTAGTGCTCTGATACCAAATTGATTCGATTTAGAGTATTAGTTTGTAGTGCTAAGATATTTCTCTGATTATTAACAAAATGCTTTCATTGTGCTTAAGGATTCATCAATTCTTGCAAGTAAAATGAAGAGTTTTAATGTTAATTTTATGAGAAATTTAACATAAAACAGAAACTGAACAACAACATAAGCATGTAAAGAACACCATCAAAAACACATTACAACAAGCACATGATAAAGGAGTTCACCCCTCTTGGGCTACGTCTCCTTGGTCCAGCTTCCAATGGCTTGGGCCTCTCTATTATGCTCAAAAATGTAAAATTTTGTGTTTACAATGCTCAAATGCTTCTGAAACTTCCTCCAATGAGTCCATAATAATAAAAAATGGTTATCTAGCCTCTTTCTTCATCAAATTTGATGGAAAACGGAAGAGGTTATGACTTCTCCTAGTTCTCCCATTATTTGTTCCACAAATTGCTCCATTTTCGGCATGATCCTATAAATTAGCTGTAATAGATATGACCTGCAAATATATGAAAATAGAAATATGCCTAGAAATAACAAGAGAGAAATAGATAAACTTCATATCTTTATTAATATCAAACCCTTAAGGTAGGGTAACACCATACAACACTCCTTAAGGAAGGAGAACACTCCACAAGCCATATGCTTTCCAATACAATAATCCTTGACATCTCAATGGGGAGTCTCTAGCCTCTCTATATAGGCTTAATACATACAACACCATGGGTCTCTCAATATGATATATCTAATACAATGGACTTATCACATTATTGCTAGCTACTTGTGGTCCCTTACATGATGCAGGATTAACCAATTTATTTATTAACTATGGCCCATCACATTATTACATTATTCCCTTGGGTACCTCCCTCTATACCTGATAATATCCCCTCTAGGTATACTACATTCCACCCCCCTTAAACATGTTCTGTCTGCGAAACATAAGAAGAACACAAATAATAAGATATACTCAAAGAGTAGTCCACTGGTACCATTTACGTGCATCTAGCCTTCCCAGAGACAGGTGATTACTCGATCTATTCGGTGCCTTGCTCGCTTGAGATGGGAGTTGATCGTGGAGGTTATTCTGTGTTAGTGTGATGTGGGTGGATTTTCGTACTTCTTCATCTGTCATGTAGGGGTTGTTGTCCTTGTTGTTGATTCATTGCCATCTTGTTGGTTGTTTTCTTGCTAGGTGATGTGGGTAGTGATATGTTGAAGTTGTAATCAATGGTGTATCTTTCTTTAATTCACCACCTAATGGGGCCTGATTGGTATCTGGTACATGCTGTGGTGCCTGTGTTGTTTGTTATCTTCCAATATTACTTCAACCATAGATTCCTCATCTGATGTGTCAGTACCTGGAACATCTTCTACTTCAACCTCCTTGATCAAAATATCCTGTAATGTAATTTTCTTCTTTTTATACGAGAGCTTCAGGGATTTCCTCTGCACATTAATATTGATAGTACCAACATATTCCATCCAAGGGTATCCCAAAACAACATCCACATTAGCCATATCTAAAGCATAAAAATCAGAATGCAATACATGCTTGTCCATAGAAATCTTCAAATCTTTATAAAATTGCACCTCCTGATTATTAACCTGTGTGTGCTCCATTTGTTTGGCTGGGACTTGCAATCTTTTAGCCAAATGAACATTAATAAAATTATACTTTCAACTAGGATTGATAGACATAATGATCTTCTCCTTCTGAATACATCCATGAACATGTATTAAGGAGATATCATCAGAAAGTAATCCTTTCCGTGTTTCATTCTCTTGTTTTCTAGCATGAGACCATTTTTCTAAAAGGGATTTTTCAAATTCTTCATCGGCAAGGCTTAAAAACTTTGTGTGGTCTAGTGATCTCTGCCATTTGGTAGCCTCATCTATAAAATTAATCCATGCTAAAGGTTTCCAAAATTGCTGAAAGGTTGCCTTATTCCTTTTTATGAATTCTTCAATAGTAAGACCATCATCTTTTCCTATAAAAATCAGCTCAGTAGAAGTCATGAAGTAGAATGAAGAAAGTTTTTTTACCTACTTTACGAGGCAAATTTAAAATGGCCACAACTTGGTCAATATGGTTCAGAGTCCTTATTATAGCATGTTTTTGGAAATGGAACAGTCATTTTGTATCTTTTTTTGCGATAAAAATGCTGATCTAGGCACTCTGGAATTTCAGATTCATGTTGAAACTGTCCCAGTCACAAAAAATGATGAAAATAGGAGCTGATTTTAAATCAATGAGATCTCCCTCATCTGAACCCTGATCGACTGATTTTTTCTTTTAGTTTGGGTAATTTTTCAAGAGGATCTCAGATATGCAATTATTTGCTCAAAATTCCCCCACAAAAACTGCAAAAATTAACTGGAGATCCGTCGTCCATGAATTTTCATTAGAAAAATTTCTACAACACAACTAATTTTTAAATCCGCGATATCTCCCTCATCCAGACTCTGATTCGGTTGATTTTTTTTTTGAATATGGGTATTTTTTCACAAAGAATCCATATCTACAATTTGTTTCTGCAAATTGTTTACTAGAAGTTTTAGATCTGATATGCAAACTCGCCGCCCGAAAAATTCCTGCAAAAAAAAAAAATCTCTCTGCTTTGCCCAAGAAAGTGCTCTGATACCACTTGTAATAGATATGAACTGCAAATATATGAAAATAGAAATATGCCCAGAAATAACAAAAGAGAAATAGATAAACTTCCGATCTTTATTAATATCAAACCCTTAAGGTACGGTAACACCATACAATCACTCCTTAAGGAAGGAGAACACTCCACAAGCCATATGCTTGCCAATACAATAATCCTTGACATCTCAATGGGGAGTCTCTAGCCTCTATATAGGATTAATACACACAATACCATGGGTCATTACCATGGGTCTCTCAATACCATATATTTAATACAATGGGCTTATCACATTATTGTTAACTACTTGTGGTCCCTTACATGATGCGGGATTAACCACTTTATTTATTAACTATGGTCCATCACATTATTACATTATTCCCTTGGGTACCTCCCTCTTTACCCCATAATACCCCCCTAGGTATACTCCCCAAAAACGCTCTAACTAGGCGAAAATTTCACCATGCGGTGGGCCATAATCTATCGGCACCTACTGTCCATTGCAATGAACAATTGGTGTAAAAAATCGAAGGTCTTATAGTCTTGTGAACACGGTGGGCGATGACTGATTGCAATTTGGCAGACTTGACAAGAGTATTAATCGGAACCGATAAACATCTTGCATCCTGAGACTTATTCAGTTTCGTAATTCGGTGGATAACTAGGGTTTTGTATATGCAGAACTTTGCACTGTTACGATTTGCGATTGCAATATTGCATTGCAACTAGATACCTATCGGGGGCCGATTCTGTAACATTGAGCCTTCATTGATCTGCGATTGTGATCCATCGCATTGTGCCTCCGACTGATTCTTGAAAAACTTCCCACCTGCCTTATTGCATCGCACCCTTCCCTGCCCGGGGGTCGATTTTTAACGCCAACTTGCTTGCAATTACGATTTATGACATGCGGGGACTAATGGTGGCTTTCCTCTTGGTACCTCCTCATTCACTTAAGGACCTTACCACATCATCCATTCCTGCCATGTGAGTAAGTCAAACCTAAACTTTGACTTGCTCTAACTTCTGCGTATGATATTGGATTTGAGTGTCATTCACATTGTTGGAATTAGAATGAAGAACTCTTTGATTTGAAGCTAAGTTTATCAAGATTCTGACACTTTGGATTTTGAGCCTAATTTTGAGCACCTAATCACTCCAGTACAAGAATGTAAGAAATTTTTGACATTAATAAGTTTGAAGACTGAGACAACAACAAAGGTGGTTTTCTCCCACACTAGGTTTCCACCTTAAATCATGGTGTTCATGTGTGTTTCTTATGTGTGATACTTTATTCTATTCTTACTACACCTACTTATTTCTTATCAAATGCCTGATAAATCTCTTACATTCTGGTTTAAGTTTAATAGATAAATAATATGATGTTTTACAAGTTTACTATGTATACACTATTTTATTTTATAGCAGTCACGTACATATGTGAGTTAGGTTCAGTAAAGTTGCGTACATATTTCAGAAAATAAAATTATTATTGTGAGTTTTTAAAACACTGATTTAGGTCCCCCTCTCAGTATTTTTCCCAACAATTGGTCTCAGAGTAGGTCCTTCAAAAGAGGTTTGATTGCTTGAAGGAAGATCTACCAATATGAGCAATCAAGATGGAATGACATCTATTAGACCACCACTCTTCAACGAAAATAATTTAATATATTGGAAGACAAGAACCAGATCCTATCTTCATTCCCTTAGAGAAGATGTTTGGGAAATTGTGGAAGGAGGTTACCATTCTCTAGCCACAGTTCCCACAAATGCAGCAGAAAAGAAGACGTATGAAACCAATGCCAAAGTTGTCAATGCATTATTGGAAAGTTTGACATAATCAAAATTTGTCAAAGTTATGCAGTTAAATACAATAAAATAAATATGGGACAAAATCATTCAAATATATGAAGGTGATACCAAGTTAAAAAGTGCTAAACTCCAAACTCTCATAATTCAATATGAAATTCTCAGAATTCAATATGAAACTCTCGGAATGCATAATGATGAAAGTATTGCTAGTTTCTTTCTACGAACATATGAGATTGTAAATCACATGAAAAATCTAGGTGAAGAAATAAGGGACACCACTTTAGTAGAGAAAATCTTAAGATCTCTAACTCCTAAATTCAAGTCAAAAGTGTCTACCATTGAAGAGAAGTAGGATCTATAGAATCATACTGTTGTTCAACTTCATGGGATCTTGATTGCTTTTGAAATGAGGAAAGGAGGTCCCTCAAAAGTCAGACAAGCCACATTTAAAGCATCTGCAAAAGGAAAAGAAAAAGAAGAACAAAAGGTATCAAGATATATATCAGAAGAAGATGAGGTGAACTTTGTAAAGGAACTTCGACTGGACACCGAAAGGTTCAGAGGTAAGATTCCCTTCAAATGTTTTGATTGTGGTAGAGTTGGTCATTATGCTGCTAAATGTCCTCATAAAGGCAACCATGACAAAGTGAAAGATACTACAAAAGGTAATAGGAGATTGTTTGACAATAGAAGAAATTATTATCCTCATGAAGATAGTGATGGCTTTTCAAATAGTGAAGAAGGAGAATCTAATCAAGATCTTAAATTACTCATGGCTTTTGAGAAAAATACTAATGAATCTAATGATAAATTTGTGGATTCTTTAGAGGAAAAATATTTCTTTGAAGAAATTACTCAATCTAAAATTTTCTTGGAAGAAAACAAATTAGCCATAGATACATTGAAGCATCAACTCATAGAAAAGGAAAAACACAATGATAAGTTAGAATGTGAAGTAGTAAGTCTAAGAAAGGAACTTGAGAAAATAAAAACTCTGAATCTTAGATTTGCTAAAAGACCTGAAACCTTAGATGAAATTATCAAGGTAAAATTCTCTCCTCTTATGAAGACAAGTCTTGGATACATTGGAGAAACATCTCAAATAGAAAAATCTTCAGCCACCACCAGAATCTATCTAAATGCAGCAAAAACCAGTCATCAAAGATTCAATCCTCAGCAAAAGAATAAAGGCCTACCACAGGTAAATCGTGTTCACTCTAATCCAAGGATGAACAACAACAAAAGCACCAGTCAAAAGTTAAACAACACCAGAATATTCTATGATAACGAAAATTTCTTCTTTAATGGACAATGTTTCTCATGTCATAATTTTGGTCATAAGGTTTCTCAATGTGTTGCATACAAAACCACCATGAATAGAGAAGCAAGAAAACAAAGGAATGAGATAGGAGTCAAGAATAACAATTTTAATAACTTCTCACCTCTTAAAGATGAAATTGAATGCTCATTTTGCAATAACTTTGGACATGAAGAATTTGAATGCAGGAGAAAATGAGAAGATATTAACAAATTCTAAGGTATGGAAAAGGAAGGAGTTATAGTCTAAACGCTGTGGCATAGCATTGTTTGCAGAAGGACAAGAAAATCAATGGTACATTGATAGCAGATGCTCAAAACACATGATAAGTGATAACAATAAAATTATTTCATACAATGCTTTAGAGAAAGAAAAGAATGCCACTTTTGGAAATGACTCACCTATTGTCATTAAGGGTAAAGGTTCTATTTTTCTAAAAGAAAAGGTTAAATATGGTAATGTTATGTATGTTTATGGATTAAAGCATAACCTGTTGAGTGCTAGCCAAGTGTGAGACCAAGGAAATGAGGTGGTATTTCGATCAAAAGAATGCATGGTTTGTGAACTTGACACAAGAAAGACCATAATAAAAGGAAAAAGAACCTCGAGCAATTTGTATATATTGAAAGGTGGCCAAGAACAATGGTACCTAGGCAAGGTAGAGGAAAAATGGTTATGGAAGAGAAGGTTGGGACATCTAAGCTTCTCTCAAATACGAAAATCAAGTAGGCTCGAATTTGTTCGTTATCTACCCAACATCACCGTACTAGAAAGTACCATATGTAAGTCATGTCAATTCGGTAAGCAAACCAGAGTACAATTCAATGTCATAGAAGGACCATCAAGTAAGCCTCTTGAACTTATACATACTGATTTTTGTGGACCAGTAAGGAAAAAGTCACCTCATGGAGAACAATACTATATCCTATTCATTGATGACTTTTCTAGAATGTGCTGGATAGGTTTATTGAAACACAAATATGAAGCATTTGATAAATTTAAAGTCTTCAAAGCATTAGTTGAAAATGAATTAGATCCAAAAATCAAATGTCTCAGATCTAACCGAGGAGGAGAATACATATCATATGAATTCTTTGATTTCTGTGAACAACATGGCATAAAAAGACAATTTTTTGTAGTTAATACTCCTTAACAAAATGGGGTCACAGAAAGAATGAATAGAAATGTTTAACAAATGGCTTGTGCTATGCTTGATGAATCTGGAACTCCTGACACCTTCTAGGGTGAGGTTGCACATACCGTAATAAATATTCTCAATAAGGCTCATGTTCATGTGAATAGTGATAAAACTCCTTTTGAAATTTAGTATGGTAAGCCTCCCACTGTAAATCATTTTAGAGTTTTTGGAAGCAAATGTTTCATAAAAAATAATGATGAAAAACTTGGTAAGTTTGAAGCTAGAGAAAATGAAGGAATACTTCTTGGTTACTCATTTAGAAGCAAAGAATACAAATGTTACAATAAGAGACTTTGGAAAATTGTTGAATGCATTGAGGTTGTGATTGATGAAGCATGCATAGATCCCAAAAAGGTAACATCAACAAAAGAGGATGATGATGAACAATTTCCCACATCAAATCTCAATGATATAGAAGAAGAAACTAATGTAGCCCCAGAAGAAGACACATCAGACAAAGAAAAGGCTCCACCCAGGTATGTTCAAAAGAATCATCTAGAAACTCAAATTCTAGGAGAAAAGGAATCTGGGGTACAAACAAGAAGAACCCTTGTAGGATCTCCTAGTTATCTAGCTTTATTATCCACCATTGAACGACACAATGTAAATCAAGCTAGTAAAGATGTATGTTTGGTTAATGACATGGATGAAGAACTTGATCAAATTGAGAAGAACGATACTTGGGAATTGGTTCCAAGGCCTCATGATAAAAATGTTATTGGGAATGTTATCACCTAGATTGAGCTTCAGGCTGAAGGAAGGCAATTCTAGGGTAACCACAAACCACGCTTAGCTAAGTAGCTAGCCCTACTAGGCCGGGAGAGGGCTCTCTCCGTAAGGATCTCAACCAAGATGACTGGATTAGGTAAAGTATATTAGGCTAGGTATAGTAGCACGAAGTTTTGAATGGATTTTGAAATGGTTTTGCCTGATCAGGAGGAGCTAGATAGTTTAGGGCTAGGGAATTAGGTCAGAATTGCAGGGTGTTCAATGGGGCAAGGTAGGCATAAGGTTTAGCACTCTAGGGATTGTTAGGGTGAGTGGTTTAAGACCGGTGAGAAGTTAAGAAGAGCATGTGAAAACCATGGATCCTTCATAGACTGTAGAAAACATGAAATGGTGAATGTTTTCCCAAAGTAGAGAACTGATGCAATGAATTCTACTTATCAACTTGAAAGCATTCACTTAGAAGAAATGAAATGATTAATGAAGTACCAAAAACACATTAACATATCATCACAAAAGAAGAAACTGTAATAAGACTCCATACCACATGGATCCCATAAAAATTGCAGCAATTCTTATTAATCTCCTGCTAAGCTGCTACAAAATGATGTACAATCAAGGTCTGAGCATCCAGTTGAGTCCAAACCTTTACAATGAGAAAGAAGAAGAAGATATAGACATAAATTCAACCTCCTCCCATCCTCAGGGGTCGAATGCCTAAGATGAGGAGCTAATCTAACCAACATTGAACAAGAAACAGGATTATAGGCATCTTAACAACTTGCCTCTAAAAGTGAAAACTGATTCATTTGAGCTCAAATTGACTTTTAAAGCAATGAATCTACCCTCTAGTACTAATTACCTATCATATTTACATGAAAATTAATCATTTACAAAGGTAAAACATCCTCCATGAGAGAGAATCCATGAACACAGTCAAAAACTAGAAAAATAGGCATCCTGTGCAAAATCTACCCTACGCGCAGCGCCATTGGCCCAACACGTAGCGCCACTTTCAGGTCCCTTTTGGAGGCCTTCCCAGCATCCAAATTGAGCTCATGATAGCTCATTGGAAATGTATTCAAGTATAATTTCCAAAACACCTATCATTTCTACATTTGAAGCTCATTTGACCCCTCAAAACATGATTCTCCCAAGACTGATTCTGTGTGTCCAAAAAGTGGCAGAAAGGTCATTTTTAGGGTGTTGTTTGACCTTTTGGTAGACCAGTTCTGCCCCAAAAACTTAGAAAATCCATAGGATGCATGTCCTCATCGTTCTAAATCAAAAAATGAAAACCATTTCTCCATTGGCTTCCCCTAGGAAAAGCACAGCACTGGTGGCGCTGCGCGTTTAGGCAGTTTTCCTGTGTGTAAAATTTCAAACTTTGCAAGTGACAAAAATTCTTCCAAACTTGTCCAAAATTGGTGAGAAGCACCATCATCAAGTGTCCTGATAAGCCAAAGAAGCTTCAGCAAGCAACCTAAGCCTATCCTCCTCCTTTTTACCTTTCAAAGCCCGCCTTAGCCTAGCTTTCATCTTCTTGACCCTCGTGTTGCAAATCTTGTTTCGGGTCCTGTAATGGTAGGCCATGTGTCTGATCATATGATTGTCTCTATTGGCATTCTGCAAAAACTTCTCAAGGTGAAAATTGACTCTCTCAAGCCAAGTCTCTCTATCATCTTCAATCTCCTTCTCAATAGGAGTCAAAGTGACCTGTGCCACTTTGTCACTTTGTCGTTTTACCTTGAGAAGTTCCAGCTCCATGAGGACCTGCTTGTCACTCAACTGCTTGTTTTCTTGTTCCAAATATGTGATGCCATACTTGGCCCTCTCCAAATTGTCCATCAGTGCTTGGACTTCAGCCTCCTTTTCTTGTATGATGATGTCCTTTATTATGTCTTCATCTTGAGCCTCCAAGTCAAGATTTAAATTTATCATGCCATGATGGGTATAACACTTCTCCGGCTCATCATGCTCTATCAAGTCGAAGTCTCTTTCCTGATCATCATCAAAATTCTCCTCTGGCATCTTTTCCTTCCCTTTGTGCAGCTGCTGCACCTGTACCTATTGTGCTAATGAAGAAGGCAAAGCCCCTTCCACATCTTGTGGAGCTAGCATTTTCCTATGGGCTAATGAAGAAGGCAAGGTCCCTTCCACATCCCGTGTAGCAAACACTTGCCTATCAGCTGCAAACAATCTCCTTATGCCCCTCTGATATGTAATGAAGGTCCTGGGCACCTCAGTAGCACTAGTCTCTTTGGCCTCCTCATCTGTGCTCACCAGAGCACTCCTAGAAGGCCCCCCTGCTTCTTGAGACACTAGTAGAGGAATTTGAGGACCCCTAAAGATGTCATGAGCAATAAATGTCTCCCAAGAGATGTTGAGGAGACTGAGATGATGAAGCACAATCATCTTGATCAGGGAATAATGATAGAGACTACTCATCTGCTGAGGGTATGGCTTCTTCTGGACAAAATGAGCCATCTTCTCAATATTCTTGAACAAGAAATAAGGGAGGTTTAACATCCTCACCCTGCTAAAATGCATGAGGAGCCTGATGTGATAGGTGTATAGCCTAGAAAATCTGCCCTCACAAGTGAAATATTTCATGATGATTTTCATCATGGGGACATACATTTCTTCAAGAAATCTCAAAGGAAAAAGTCTCTTCACCTCATTTCTGTACCGGGGTTTGATATAAGGCTCATAATAATGTTCATCCAGGTCTTGGGCCTTGTACCACTTCTCCCCTACATTCATAATCCTGGTTGCATCTGAAATGATGGAGGGTGAGATGGTGAATGTTACCCCAACAAGAGTCACCTTGTTGTCCTGAAGATGAGCTACAAAAAGTCTAGTGAGCTCAGGGTGGTGTTGAACTCTCTCTACCTACTCATAGAACTCATAGCAGCCAAGATATCTGAAACATGTGACAACCAACTGAGAGGCCTACAATTCTCTAAGGTTTGATGGCTCTTCTCTGATAATTCTGCCTCCCTTGTGTGGTTTTCTCTGATGCCTAGCTCTATCTGCTGAGGTGTCACTGCCTGTGTTTTCCTCCTCCTCATAGTCTCAGTCCTCTTTGTCCATGTTTGCAAGGCTTGAGGTTGTATGAAGGGAATGAGTGAAAGTGTTTTAGGAGTGAGGGGATGGGAGATGACCTAATGGGCTAGAAAATGAATGAGGGAGTAGGAATCATAAAAATGAGAGGGAGGGCTTGGTTTGTTTGAGAAATTTCCCTTGGGGAAGAGGAATAAAGGGATAGGGATGATATGGAATAGGGATATAGGGATAAAGGGATAAAGGGATAGGGAAAGAGTTTAGAGTTGTAGTGACAGGTGATAGGAGGAACAATGGGGGTTTAGGGTTTTAGGCATAACTAGGGGCAAATTTAGGGTTTCATATTTACCATGGGGGATGATGTTTAAAAGTTTGAAATGCAAACCAAAACTGTAGTGAGGGAGGTCAACTTACTTGCAATGAAGGTAAGAGAGAGAAATTTTGAAGTTTCTTGAAGTTTTGAGGGCTTTCTGGCCCTTCTGCTCAACACGCAGCGCCGATGCATAGACACACAGCGCCACCCTAGAAGGGCAGTGCAGTGTAAATTTACACTGGGAAATTTGCCAGATGCACAACGCCGGGCCTAGACGTGCAATGCTAAAGTCTCAATGCGCAACGCCAACCCTGCCTACCTAAAATGTGCAGTGCCTGTCTGCCTACATGCAGCGCCACTCTCTAGAAGCACAACGCCAACTCTCCTTTGCACAAAACTCACTCAACCTTTCCTCTTCTTCTAACATTTTGACTCCTTGCTTGCCAAATGAGAATAATGAACTTGAAAATGAAATGTGAGGCTTTATATAGGAGTAAATTTTGATTTTTCACTTGAAAAACCCACTTTCTAATGTTTCTTGATCTTCTTCAAAACTCTGTTTTTAATGCCTTTCCTTCTTTGCTTCTTTTCAGGTGGATAATGCTCAACTTGAACTGATTTTTGTAGTGTTTCTTCGTCTTGCAACATGGAGAGATGCTTTGGTGCAGCTGGGATCATTTATTACATAAAGTGACTTAAAATTACATAAGAAATACAAGTAAACTCAAAATACTCTGTTTTCACCTCAAAAACATGTTTTTGAGGTGAAAATTACATTAAGTTACAAGATAATGATATAGTAAATATGAACTACAAGCCATCATGGTTGAATTATTTATCATCCTCATACCCTTGCTGACCTTTATTTACATTTTAAAATTAGGCTCTTGACCTTGGAAATGAAACCCTAAGACCTAATGAAAACATACCCTAAGACCTAATGAAAACCCTAATGAAAACATGCCCTATGACCAAATGAAATCATGATTGCAAATTGACCATGAAACCATAACTGAAGACAACTTGAAGAAGGGTCAACAAGTATACTCTATGAGGGAGAAATTTAGATTTTGTGAAGAGAAGACAACCATCAGTGGATCAGTTTGACATGACCTACTGAAATGATGTAAAAATTTCAGTATGGGACCCCTAAAATGAAAATGCAAAGAGAAAATTTGATCCCTAATTGAAGTATGCAGATACTGACACTAACATTGGCCTTATTGGGGATGGAAAATCCTTGGAGGTGTCAATAACACCATAGACCAAGCGCCTCATCCATTGGGAAATACGGTCAAACAAACAAAAAAAATGAAAATTGACTCAATACAAACTGAAAACTGATTGACTCACAACCAACTCTAAACTTGACTATAAACCAAACTAACCAAACTTGACACAAATAATTCAAACTTTATAGCCTTCACTTCGGGCCCCAAGCCCAAATGACAGTGTACTTGAAGCCTTGCAAGGAAAAGCAAATTGGTATATACAATGAAGGTGAAGTAACTTCAGGGAACAACCTCAAAAGTAGTAGTGCTTCAGGAGCCTACCATTCACTGGCCCTCCTGAACATTCCTGACCATCCATTTCCTTCAACAAAAATGCATTTTGTCCTTGATAAGCTGAGATTTTATACGGTCCTTTCCATAAATTGTCAAACTTACCATGCTTTCCCTTTTCCTCATTCCGTGCATCCCACCGCAACACTACATCTTCCAGCTAAAACTTTTTTGCTTTGGTTTTGCGGTCATAAATTTTCTTTATCTTCTCTTGCAACCGGAAAGTGTTTTGGGAAACCTCTTCCCTTGTTTACTAAAGGTGAATCATTTGATTAATTCTATGCTGAATATCATCTTCTTCACTGCCAGCTTCCCGTAATAATCTCATGACCGGGACTGCAAGTGATGTAGGAAATACTGTATCAGTACCATAAACCAATTCAAAAGGTGACATACCTATTGATTTCTTGTTGCTTACTCTGTCAGCCCATAAGGAATTAACAAGCTTTCGATGCCAATTCTTCTTGTTTGCCTCCAACATTTTCTTGATAATGTTCACCAAGGATTTATTTGATGACTCAGCCAATCTATTGCCCTGCAGGTAGTATGCCGTGGAATGACCCAATGTAATGTTGTACTTGTTGCAAAACTCGACCATATTCTTGGACTTAAATGTTGCTACATTATCTGTTATAATCTTGTGAGGGCAACCAAAATGAGACAAGATATTAGATTCTAAAAATTGGATAATTATTATGTCCATGGCTTGCCTTGTCGGTATGGCCTCAATCCACTTGGTGAAGTAATTGATAGCTATCAAAATCCATCTGTGTTGTGCTGATGATGTAGGATGGATTTCCCCTATGAAATCAAGTCCCCACTGTTGGAAAGGTGCATTTACTTCAACTGGATTCAAAGGAAGAGGAAGCAACTTCCTTTTTCCTTGAAAAACTCGGCATTCATGGTAGCCCATCACTGTCTTATATAAATCTGAAAACAAAGTTGGCCAATAATATCTTGCTCTCAACACTTTGTTAGCTGTTGTTTTCCAAAACAAATGACCACCATAATCACCTCTACGAAAATCATTCATTACATGTTGAGCTTCATCTTCAACCAAACAATTAAGAAGAACTCCTCTCGGATCTTTCCAATAGAGAGCACTATTTAAAATGCAGAATTTTGTAAACTTTAGTTTTAGTGACCTACCTTTACTTCTTGACATTCTAGGAGGTGGTGAAAGATGCTGAAGAACATAAACTATATCAGCATACCAAGGTGATTTGAGAAACATTTCTAATACTTGAATGAGCAAGCCACCATCTTCGTCCTCTAACATTGCTGCGATAAGATTTATGTCTAGAGCATGCAGATTTGATTCAGCCATCAATTTTTCCAAGCCTTGTCCTTTGATCAGTTTGGTAGGTTTAATATCAAGATCATACTCCAACATTGCTTCTATCCACTTACCTCTTCTTCCCTCCGGATCAGTTTGCATGAGAACATCCTTGACTGCTATGTTAGGAACATATGTTATAGTATGTGAATGCAGAATATATACTCTAAAATCCTCCAATGCCTTTATAAGAGCCAACGCTTGTTTTTCAATGATATTGTAATGCAAGGCAACATCTCAAATAGTCCTACTAAAAAATGCAATGGGTTGCTCCACCTGATCCCTCTTTTGCATCAATACCATAGCCATGGTGTGCTCGGATGTAAATGAAAATATAATAAAATCATGAGTATAATCAGGACTAATCAAGACTGGGGATGTAGTCAAAGAAAACTTTACCAAATTGAATGATTGCATGGCATCTTCATTCCATTTCACAATGTTGTCCTTCTTCAACATATTAGTTATTTCACGTAAATGCTCAACCAAATTTGGTATAAATTTGCATAAGAAATTCATCTTACCATTGAAAGCCTGAATCTCCTTTTTGTTGTGCGGAAAGTCTATATGCTGGATTGCCTCCACCCTTGAAGGATCAATGTGAATACCATCTTTAGAAATTATATGACCAAGAAGCTTACCCTCGTCCATGGAAAAATGACTCTTTTTTCGAGTTTAGAGAAATCTCGAACTTCCTACATTTCTGAAAGACAATCCTTAAGTGGTGCAAATGTTCATCATCAAAACCAGAAAATACTGTCAAATCATCTAAATAAACTACCAAGAAAACATCCTTCTCATTAGAAAAAGCTATGTCCATCGCCTGCTGAAAAGTGGCTCCGGCATTCTTCAACCCAAATGGTATTTTGACATACTGAAAAGTTCCCCATGGTGTTGTGAAGGCAGTTTTGTCTTGGTCTTTTTCATGCACCAAGATTTGATTATAACCTGAGTAACCATCTAGTAGTGACATCTGTGATGCTCCAAATACTCTTTGCAGAATATGGTCCATCTTAGGAAGAGGGTAATTATCCTTTAAGGATACTTTGTTGAGGTTCTGGAAATCTATGCATAACCTTATTTCTCAGGTCTTCTTTCGTACTGGGACCAAATTTGAAATCCAATCAGAAAATCTAATTGGAACAATGATGCCAACCTTAAACAATCTATTTACCTCTTTCTCGATGGATGGAAGTAGCTTTGGATTGATTCTTCTCAACTTCTGTCTAAAAGGTTTTTGATCCGGCGTGATAGGAATAGTATGCTGAATGATATCCTTGTCAGACACTTTCAAATCTGAATAATTGCAATTAAAAACATTAGAAAATTCAGAAAGTAATCTAACATACTTAGCCTTTACTTCGGGAGACAATGCTTTTGATAACTTTACAAGCTTGGGATGGTCAACTGTTCCAAGATTACATCTTCAACTCATTTGTTCGTAGGAACCAAGCTTGGTTTTCTTGCCACATCATCCTGATCAAAAAGCTCCTCTAAAGGTATGAGACCTCTAGGAATAATATTATCCTTCAGCTGTAAAACCTCCATCTGATTTACCTCAATGTCTTGTTCATCAGAATCAAAAACATCATCAACAGAAGCATTCTTAAACTTTCCTTCATTCTGCAAAAAGGCATTAATTTTATTATCACCCCAAAACACTTGCCAATACCTTAAATTATCAGGAACATCAGGCCTATGTTTGACATGAATTTGCTAGAATTCATTGGAATCTTCAAATTGCTAGCTACAGTGGCGAGTGAATCTGCAATGATGTTTTGAGTCCGGGGTACTACTGTCAAGGTATATTCAGGAAACATTCTCAAAATATCCAAAACTGAATTTCTATAGGCTCTCATTCGTGGATGTTTGGCATGATATTCTCCCTTTACTTGTTTAATCACCAGCTCTGAATCACCATAAATAGAAATCCTTTTTGCATCGAGTTTCTTCAAAATTTTAAGACCTGTAATCAGAGCCTCATACTTCGCTTCATTATTAGAGCAATCAAAAGCTAACTTGTAAGAACATACTCTAACATTACTTAGGACTTCGGCAAGCTAGAAAGCAGGGCTTCGAATCCGAATTCCAATACCAGCATTGTCCTTACCCACAGTGCCATCGAAGTCCATGCTTCAAAGGCCGGCTTCATCTTCTAGATGTTGAAATTTTGTTTCTTTCTCAACCTTACCTTTGCTGATTACTTCATTTTTTTGCTCTTCACTGACCTTTTGCTGTTGTGTAGGTTGCTCAAAAGAACTTGCTATTTTTTCTTTTTCTTGATTAAGAACTGCTATAAAATTCTCAGAAATTTCTGGTACATCATCTACTTCTACAAGCTAAATATCTACATCATTCAATCCACTATCGGAGTATAAAAAAAGGACTCTAAATCAGTATGTACAGCATTTATTAGATGATTCACAGGCTTCTCTTTACTAATGATCATATACTTCATTTTCTTTTCCCGATACAACTTCCTCAATTGACTGAAAACAGGGATGGTAGCATAAGAGAAGTCAAGTTGTAAAGTGCCTTTGAGTTTAGCACCCCATGATCTAGATAAGAGCATACCAAATCGAGGTGGTATATCAACAACTACCACATCCATCAAGACATTTTTGGCTGGGATTTGATCTAAAGAAACCACCAAATCTTTGATGAGACCAATGCAACGAACTCTACCAGAGTCAAAGGAGTATAAATCATGATATTTCTGGGTGATATCCAGGCCCAAATTTTCCATAATGGCTTTAGGCATCAAATTGTGGGAAGCTCCGGAATCTAACATAACATTATGGAGGATATACTCACGCAATCTAAGACTTGAATAAAAGGGAGGGACTTCGCTATCTTTAGGCTGACCTTCTATGGCTGGACCAAAAATGAGCTCAAGGTGATCATCCTCGACATTCACCATGTTTGGCAAAGGATCTATTTGCAATATTCTAGCTACATGGTGTTTATAATTGCTATTCTTAACAAGCTTAGTCAAAGGAATGGACACTTTTAATTTAGCAATTTCACTTTCTAAATTAAAGGATGAAACCTTTCCTACCTATTTGACACCAATGTCCTTCTTATCTGCTTGCTCTTTCACTGCACCATCTTTTTGCTGATTGTTCATCTCATTTGCAGTGATACTTGTTGATGGTACTTTGCTGGGATTCGGATCAGCAAGCTCTTTCACTTTCTTTTGAGTGTTTGAGGAATCATTCTTGGATTGCACATATTTTCTTTTCTGAATGGGATTGACAGGTACATCTCTACTCCTTAAAGAATACTGCCTTTGCTGTGCAGTCAAAGCATTCATATATCCACGCTGATAATCATCAGATTCAACCTCCAAAACCACATAATTTGTTAAGATGTAATCCTCATCCCTTTGAATGTCTGGAACTTTTGCATATTCTTCATCTTTGGTCAGAAATATAGGCATACCATCAGTAGTGAGAAAGTGATTTGTTTCAATTACCAGATCTTCGTCATCTTCTTCTTCCATTCCTTGAACATAATTCTACTGTAAGGGGGTTCTGATCTATTGTTGTTGTGCTAGTTGCTCTGGTGCCTTTTGTTCTCGCTGCTTGATTTGGAATTGGGGTTGCTGATATCCTCTAAAATTTGGATTCCGGATTGGTGGTTCAGTTCTATCTATGATGGTTAACTGGTCAACCATCCTCTCCACTGTTCGAATCAATGTATCCATATTTACATCTGAAGTAGATGCTTCTTCTTTTATGGTCACTCTTTTCTTGGATCTCATTCTTGCTCTTTTGGCTAGCAAGTTTGCTTCTACACTCACAACATTCTTTTTCATGTCTTCGAGTGTGGTAGGATCATGTTCTTGCAACTGATATGCCATATCAGCATTGAAACTGTATGGAAACTTGAGCAAATCCAATCCCTTTGGTGGTTTAATGTTGGCAGGAATAGCATTGTATACTGCTTTAAACCTCACACAATAGTCTTGCACACTCTCGCCGACATTTCTTTTTATGTTCTCATATTTGGACAAAATATGAAGTGGATTCTTTTTCACCTCCCACCGATCCAGGAACTGCCTATGGAGAATTGGTAAAGTGGTGATAGAAGCTGCGGGTAAAGCTCTGAACCATTTTTGAACTTCACCTCCAAAGCTTTGTACAAATAATCTCATCGTCACATCTCCAATCTCTACTTCATGGTGGTCAAAGAAATCATTTATTTTATCAACATGTTGCTGAGCTGTAATGGTTTGAGTGGCATCAAAGAAAGGTATTTTGGTTTGATAATCAGTGGGCATGGCACCAAGATTCTGAGGTAAAACAAGGGGTGCACACCAGGTAGCCATAACTCGAGATGGATTTAAAGCAAGGATTGGGCTACTAGGAGTTGATGCAGTAGTTGATGGAGAACTAGGAGTAATAGGTGATTGATGGGGAATGGTAGGTTGATAGGGAAGTGAAGGTATAAATTGAGGTAGGGAATTAATTTGAGAGGTTGAAGGGAATAATGATGAACTAAGGGTAGTGGACACCGGTTCAAAAAGCTCAGGGATCTTAGCAGTAGTGCGGGATGATTGAGGGGAATTTAGAATATACTCATCAATTGACCAGTTCCCCTTTTGGACTTCGAGATCTATAATAAACTCTGGATCTAGAACTATGTCATCAAGTGCACTTTTAGACCTGGTTCTGAATAGGGAAAGGTCAAACGACAGATCAAATGGGAGGTCTTCTAAAAAAAACCACTCATCAGGGCAGGAATCTACTTTTATTGAGGGTGTGGGACTGACTGAACTTTCTTGTCTTTTGAGTCTTCTCAAAATCAGATTGGGATTATCCACTACTGGGGTAGGGTTTGGATCTAGATTGGCCCTAGTGTACTTTCTTGAAGCCAGTGTGCTCAAATTTCGAAGTTTTATATATTGCTTTACAACTTTCCAATTCAGCCTAGTAAATTCTAAAACTCATCATCCATAATCTTAAGAATTCAAATGAAAGATACTACCAGGGTGATTAGTCTTTCGCTCCCTCATATGGTCTCCACTATGTTATCACCTGGATTGAACCTCAGGCTAAAGGAAGGTAATCCCAAGGTAACCAAAAACCATGCTTAGCCAAGTAGCTAGCCCTACTAGGCGGGAGAGGGCTCTCTCCGTAAGGATCTTAGCCAAGATGTCTAGATCAAGTAAAGGATATTAGGCTAGGTATAGTAGCACAAATTTTTGATTGGATTTTGAAAGGGTTTTGCCGAATCAGGAGGAGTTGGACAGTTTAGGGCTAGGGAATTAGGTCAGAATTGTACGGTGTTCAATGGGGCAAGGTAGGCATAAGGTTTAGCACTCTAGGGATTGTTGGAGTGAGTGGTTTATGATTGGTGAGAAGCTAAGAAGAGCATGTGAAAACCATGGATCCTTCCTAGACTGCTGAAAACATGAAATGGTGAATGTTTTCCCAAAGCAGAGCACTGATGCAATGAATTCTACCTATCAACTTGAAAGCATTCACTTAGAAGAAATGAAATGATTAATGTACACAAAACACATTAACATATGATCGCAAAAGAGGAAACTGTACTAAAACTCCATACCACATGGATCCCATACAAATAGCTGCAATTCTTATTAATCTCTTGCTAAATTGCTACAAAATGATGTATAATCAAGGTCTGAGCATCCAACTGAGTCCAAACCTTTACAATGAGAAAGAAGAAGAAGATATAGACATGAATTCAACCTCCTCCCATCCTCTGGGGTCGAATCCCTAAGATGAGGAGCTAATCTAACCAACACTGAACAAGAAACAAGAATATAGGCATCTTAACAACTTGCCTCTAAAAGTGAAAAACTAATTCATTTGAGCTCAAATTGACTTTTAAAGCAATGAATCTACCCTATAGTACTAATTACCTATCATTTTACATGTGAAGTCATAATTTACAAAGGTAAAACATCCTCCATGAGAGAGAATCCAAGAACATAGTAAAAAACTGGAAAAATAGGCATCCTGTGCAAAATCTTCCCTACGCGTAGCGCCACTAGCCCAATGCGCAGCGCTACTTTCAGGTCCCTTTTGGAGGCCTTCCTGACAACCAAGTTGAGCTCATGATAGCTCATTGGAAAGGTATTCAAGTCTACTTTCCAAAAAATCCTATAATTTATGCATTTGAAGCTCATTTAACCCCTCAAAACTGGATTCTCCCAATACTGCTTCTGTGTGTCCAAAAAGTGGCAAAAAGGTCATTTTTAGGGTGTTTTTTGACCTTTTGGTGGACCACTTCTGCCCCAAAAACTTAGAAACTCCATAGGGTTCATGTCCTCATGGCTATGAATCCAAAAATTCAAACCATTTCTCCATTGGGTGCCCCTAGGAAAAGCGCAATGCCGGTGGTGCTATGCATTTAGCCAGTTTTCCTATGTGTAAAATTTTAAAAATTGCAAGTGACAAAAATTCTTCCAAACTTGCCCAAAATTGGTGAGAAGCACCATCATCAAGTGTCCTAATGAGCTAATGAAGCTTCAGCAAGAAACCTAAGCCTATCCTCCTCCTTTTTACCTTTCAAAGCCTACCTTAGCCTAGCTTTCATCTCCTTGACCCTCATGTTGCAAATCTTGTTTCGAGTCCTGTAATGGTAGGCCATGTGTCTGATCATCTGATTGTCTCTATTGGACTTCTGCAATAGATTCTTAAGGTGCAAATTGACTCTCCCAAGCCAAGTATCTCTATCATCTTCAATCTCCTTCTCAATAGGAGTCAAAGTGACCTGTGCCTCTTTGTCACTTTGTCGTTTTACCTTGAGAAGTTCCAGCTCCATGAGGACCTTCTTGTCACTCAATTACTTGTTTTATTGTTCCAAATATGTGATGACATACTTGGCCCTTTCAAAATTGTCCATCAGTGCTTGGACTTGAGCCTCCTTTTCTTGTATGATGATGTCCTTTATTGTGTCTTCATCCTGAGCCTCCAAGTCAATTATTTCCATGCCATGATGAGTATAACAATGCTCTAACTCATCATGCTCTATCAAGTCAAAGTCTCTTTCCTCCTCATCATCAAAATTCTCCTCTGGCATCTTTTCCTTCCGTTTGTCCAGCTGCTACACCTGTACCTATTATGCTGATGAAGAAGGCAAAGCCCCTTCCAAATCTTGTGGAGCTAGCATTTTCCTATGGGTTGATGAAGAAGGAAAGGTCCCTTCCACATCTCGTGGAGAAAACACTTTCGTATCGGCTGCAAACAATCTCCTTGTGCCCCTATGATATGTCATGAAGGTCCTGGGCACCTCAGTAGCACTAGTCTCTTTGGCCTCCTCATTTGTTCTCACTTGATCACTACTAGAAGGCCCCCGTACTTCTTGAGACACTGGTGGAGGAATTTGAGGACCCCTAAAGATGTCATGAGCAATAAATGTCTCCCAAGATATGTTGAGGAGACTGAAATGATGAAGCACAATCATCTTGATCAGGGAATAATGATAGAGACTACTCGTCCACTGAGGGTATGGCTTCTTCTAGACAAAATGAGCCATCTTATAAATATTCTTGAACAAGAAATAAGGGAGGTTTAACATCCTCACCCTGGTAAAATGCATGAGGAGCCTGATGTCATAGGTGTACAGCCTGGAAAATCTGCCCTCAAAGTGAAATATTTCATGATGATTTTCATCATGGGGACATACTTGTCTTCAAGAAATCTAAAAGGAAAAAGTCTCTTCACCTCATTTTTGTACTGCGGTTTCATATAAGGCTCATAATAGTGTTCATCCAGGTCTTGGGCCTTGTACCACTTCTCCCTTACATTCGAAATCCTGGTTGCATCTGAAATGATAGAGGGTGAGACGGTGATTTTACCCCAGCAAGAGTCACCTTGTTGTCCTGAAGATGAGATACACAAAGTTTGGTGAGCTTAGGGTGGTGTTGAACTCTCTCTACCTACTCACAGAACTCATAGCAGCCAAGATATCTGAAACATGTGACAGCCAACTGAGAGGCCTGCAATTCTCTAAGGTTTGATGGCTCTTCTCTGATAATTCTGCCTCCCTTGTGTGGTTTTCTCTGATGCCTAGCTCTATCTGCTGAAGTGTCATTGCCTGTGTTTTCCTCCTCCTCATAGTCTGGATCCTCTCTATCCATGTTTTCAAGGCTTGAGGTTGTATGAAGGGAATGAGTGAAAGTGTTTTAGGAGTGAGGGGATGGGAGATGACCTAATGGGCTAGAAAATGAATAAGGGAGTAGGAATCATAAAAATGAGAGGGAGGGCTTTTTTTTGTTTGAGAAATTGCCCTTGGGGAAGAGGAATAAAGGAATAGGGATGATATGGAATAGGGATATAGGGATAAAGGGATAAAGGGATAGGGAAAAAGGGATAGGGAAAGTGTTTAGAGTTGTAGTGACAGGTGATAAGAGGAACAATGGGGGTTTAGGGTTTTGGGCATAACTAGGGGCAAATTTAGGGTTTCATATTTACCATGGGGGATGATGTTTAAAAGTTTGAAATTCAAACCAAAACTGTAGTGAGGGAGGTCAAATTACTTGCAATGAAGGTAAGAGAGAGCAATTTTTAAGTTTCTTGAAGTTTTGAGGGCTTACTGGCCCTTCTGCTCAACCTGCAGTGTTGGTGCACAGACGTGTAGCGCCACCCTAGAAGCACAACATAGTGTAAATTTACACTGGGAAATTTTCTAGACATGAAACGCCAACCCTGCCTGCCTAAAATGCGGAGCGCCAGTCTGCCTACGCGTAGTGCCACTCCATCACTGCTCAAGACGTGCTGCGCCACTCTCCAGAAGCGCAATGCCAACTCTCCTTTGCACAAAAATCACTCAACCTTTCCTTTTCTTCTCACTTTTTGACTCCTTGCTTACCAAATGAGAATAATGAACTTGAAAATGAAATGTGAGGCCTTATATAGGAGTAAATATTGATTTTTCACTTGAAAAACCCACTTTCTAATGTTTCTTGATCTTCTTCAAAACTCTGTTTTTAATGCGTTTTCTTCTTTGCTTCTTTTCAAGTGGATAATGCTCAACTTGAACTAATTTTTGCAGTGTTTCTTTGTCTTGCATCAAGGAGAGATTCTTTGGTGCAACTGGGATCATTTATTACATCAAGTGACTTAAAATTATGGAAGAAATACAAATAAACTCAAAATACTCTGTTTTAGGTGAAAATTACATTAAGTTACAAGATAATGATATAGTAACTATGACCTACAAGCCATCATGCTTGAATTATTTATCATCCTCATACCCTTGCTGACCTTTATTTACATTTTAAAATTAGGCTCTTGACCTTGGAAATGAAACCCTAAGACCTAATGAAAACATACCCTAAGACCTAATGAAAACCCTAATGAAAACATGCCGTATGACCAAATGAAAGCATGATTGCAAATTGACCATGAAACCATAACTGAAGACATCCTGAAGAAGGGTCAACAAGTATACTCTATGAGGGAGAAATTTAGATTTTCTAAAGAGAAGACAACCATCAGTGGATCAGTTTGACATGACCTAATGAAATGATGTAAAAATTTCAGTATGGGACCCCTAAAATGAAAATGCAAAGAGCAAATTTGATCCCTGATGGAAGTATGCAGATACTGACACTAACAGGGACAAAATGGATATTCAAAAATAAGTTGAATGAAAATGGAGAGGTTATTAGGAACAAAGATAGACTTATTTGTAAAGGTTATGCTCAACAAGAAGGTATAGACTTTGAAGAAACATTTGCACTAGTAGCAAGACTTGAAGCCATAAGAATGTTTCTTGCATTATCAAGTTTTCGACATTTCAAAGTTTATCAAATGGATGTAAAATTTACTTTCCTTAATGGAGATATAGAAGAAGAAGTATATATTGAACAAGCAGAAGGATTCATTTTGGGGAATATTGGGAAAAACATATTGATGGGTATCACTAGTGATTAATTATTGGCTATTAAATTTGGAAAAGGCATTGGCAAAGGCAAAGTAGAAATAATTGGCATTTTATTTATGAAAATAAAGGAGAATAGGAGAAGAGGAAGGTGAAGAGACACATATTTGCATGAGAGAGAAATTGAAGGAAAAACGAAGGAAACATGAAGAAAATAAAGGCCTCAATGATAAAATGGATTCTGAGGTTGAGTTTAAAACCTTTTGTCAGTTAAGTTTTGGAGCTCTAATTCATTCTCTCATACTCTTGTACACTTAGAGTATTCTTGGAGCATTATTGGAGCACTTTGGAAAACATTAGATTTGGAGAGAGAAGGCAAATGAAAGTAAAAAAGTGCAAGGGAAGAGTTGGATCAGCAGCTACAACTGGATCTCTTTGCAAGTAAAAAGTTGCATGTGTGATTTCCTTATTGATTTTTGGATGCTTGGTAATATGCATATGATTTTTCTAGTTATGTGCTATCATTGGAATGGATGTTTTCCTAGAGTGACAATGGTTTTAGCCTTTCATTTCCATTTCCTAGATAACCATGGTGTTGTGGTTTTTCCCACTTGATTGTTTTTCTGATTGGTGCTCATGTTCCTTATGGCTGTGGGTTAGAATAAATGCTTTGGAAGCCTTGGAACAACTTGGGTTGAGTTACTAGTCCTGGATACTAGGTTGGGACAAATGCTTTGGAGCCCTTGGTGGGTTGAGTTACTAGTCATAGGAGCTAGGTTTCAAAAATTCTTTGGATCCTTAGAAGGCTGTAGGTTGAGATACTAGTTCCTCGAGCCCTAGACAACTTGGGTGGGGACCGATCTAGTTGGTGTTAGTGATAACTGACCGTGGAGGTGGAATTGGCATTGTGGTTGAGGGTTGAGGAGGTTTGGCCTCTACAAGCCTTGGTTGGTTCTGTCTTGGTTTATTCCATGAGATCCCACATTCATGCTTGGAATATGGCATAGGGGAATTGGCTAAAAGAGAGATTTTGTTCATCCCAATCTATGGTTGGGTGGTATGTGGAAGTCCTTGACTTGGTTGGTATTTTCATATATTAATAAGAGTTATTTTTCTATTGTGATTCATGTATACTTGTGGTGGTTATGTTGGTTATATTATGGTTTAGTTGCCATGGTTCCTATGTTGGTTAATTGTTTGTTATTTTTTGGTTACACGATGTATGATATCGATGGCTCTTGTCATGAATTGTTAGTTATTCATTGGTTAATAAATGTATAGACTAATAAGTGTTGTTGCAGCTATGTGGAGAAGGCATAGATCCTTCTTGGTGTTTCTCATATGAATGTCAAACTAATATGATAAGATATGCATTCATGACCTGTATCTTACATGCTTTCCATGTGTTTGACGAAATGTCTATTGTGTTCTAGGCAATCTAGGTCAAGTTTTTGAATTTAGATTGAATGGTTAGTGTTATTGTCATGTTAATTACAATTCTAGAAATTCTCAGGAAATTTTGGGTAGTGGTATGGAGGCTAGCCTAAAAATTTGGCATAGATCCTGGGACCACACTCTCTAACCTGGGCAAGTTAGGTCACAATTGCATGGAGGCAGTGTTGTGCATGCGGAAGGAGGTCTATAACCACACCCAAGCCTTGTCATGCATGAGGTTGGGGGTTAATTTTGTGGAAAAGTAGTGCCAACTTAGGGAATGGTCACTGGGGATGGTTCTTTGGCGCCTAAGTATTCATGTAGCCTTGAGGAATGTTTTGAGTTTTCAGTTTGTCAGCCCCACTTCCATAACTGGAGCTTGGAGGTCAGATCATGTCATAGTAACTCTTCATCTCATGTTTACCTTGGAAGGTCGGTGAAATTGGGTAAATGTAGGATGAGGCTTTACATTATGGTATCAGAGTGAGTTTCCATTCTCTTTGGGTAATATATGATACCACAGGGTGGCATCTAAGCTTTTAGGTTCAAACAATTGGACTGGATGGGCTAGGTGTGATGGTCACTATTGTGGTCTTATGTCATTATGAATTTGATGTTGATACAATTGATATGTTGATTTTATTATATATACATATGTTTTGCTAATCTAGATTGATTGTGCAGATGAGATAACATCCCCTTGTTAGAGTCGGTCTGGTCAGCCCTCCGTCAGAGATCAACACTCTTTGTGCATTTCAAGTTTAGGTGTCCCTCTCCATTCACTCAGCTGCATTTCGCTAGGGACATGCTATGATCTGACGGAGAAAGTCATGCTAGTCATTTTTCCTCATCTCTGGCACCTGCTGGCTCAGGTCTTTGTCCATAACCATCAAAGCCCATGACAGTCCAAGTCTGGTCCTATTACAGGACAAAGTAATTTTTTATTGTTTGGTCTAGGAATTCATCAGTTTGGTCTCTGAAAACATGTCCAGAACAAGCCATGCAGGCCAGAGGGAGACCTTATACAACTATGGTTCCGAAAGCTTCATCACCACCTGAAGAGACATCGACTCTTCTTCAAAACTCTGTTTTGAAGAAAAGTCAAACAAGGTCAACTATGACAAAATTTTCCAAAAAATGCACAAGTTTATCTTTTAGATGCAGTCATGGTTTCATGGCCAAATGCCAAGTCACACAGTCCCCGCAAAGAAATGTCGAAAATTTCATCATGAGAGCCAAAATTTCAAAGAAAAATGAAAATTATGGTGTTTTAAAGTCAATGAAAAAAGTGCAAAACACAAACATTAAAAAGTGGGCTTTCAAAGAAGAAAAAATCAAACCCATTTCTCCCAAGCCTATATATACTTGTTTTTACCCAAAGCAAAGCCATTGTGCCATTGAAGGCTTGGAGAGAAATCCCAAAGGTGAGAGAGCGAAATAGTGAAGAGTTTGAGTGAGTGAGAGGTGGTGTTGGAAGGCACAACGCATACACCAGGGAGTGCGGCGCACACAGAGGGCGCGACGCACTGGCAGCCAGCGCACAGTGCTAAATCAACAAGGGTGCGGCGCACTCAGGGCATGCGGTGCACTGGGCTTGGTGTGCGACGCACACAACCAGGGAGCTCAAAACACTTGCAAATTTGTTTTATATCCCGGTTGAAGGCTAGCAAGCAAGCGATTTTCAGAGCATCTATCAGTTTCATTGGATCCAGAGGGCAGCATAAAACTCAGGGTACAAGCAGCAGTAATGGCATCAGAAAATTCATCAGAGTATGAGGAAGGGACCCACAGTGACACATATTTGGAAGAGAGGACCCATAGGAGACATCACCGGAGTGGCAGGCATCTTAGAGATGAGCCAAGCACCCTCATTGAGCTGCAGGCGTGCCCACTTGCCATGTCTTGTTTTCAGCACTTGGCATGTTATGAGTTTTGTCAAAGGGTGGCAAATGTCAAAGTCCATCATGAGTTGGTCCGCCTCTTTGCACTTCATCTACATGGAGGCCAATCTGTCCTGGCTAGGGTCACTTTCACATTGACACCGGAAACCATATTAGTGGCAACAGGAATACCGAACATTGGAGAACAGTGGCATAAGAAAAATAAGGTGGAGAGGCATCACTATGAGCCTTACATCAAGATCAGCTGCTTGAGCCAGCTCACCAGAGTTTTCCCATTCAGATTTTTGAGGGATGAGTATGCCCCACTCATGAGATTGATCATGAAGTATTTCAGTTGCGAGGGGAGGTTTTCTCGCCTTTATGCCTATCACATCCGCTTGCTCATGCACTTCACCAGGGTGCGGATGATGAGCCTCCCATTTTTCATCTGCAACAACATTGAGAAGATGAAGAACTTCATGCAGCGCAGGACCCCATGACAGCAGCTAAATAGTGTCTATCATTTTGCTCTCATCCAGATTTTGGTGGACCATCAGTTGGGATTACAGGGTATTGCTTGGGAGGACTTCATCTCCCGTGACTTCTTCAGCACTCCACCAGTGATATCAAAGGCAGAACATGAGGTGGGAGGTCCTTCACATCAGTTTGAGCATGAGACGGGAAGTCCCTCACATCAGTTTGAGCACCATGAGACTGCCACCATGCCAATATACATCACATACCAGAAGGGCAGTAGACCGTTGTTTGCAGCAGCAAAGCGAGTGTTATCTCCACCCGGGGTGGAAGGGGCCTCGCTTCCGACATCAGCACCATAGGAGCAGGGTAAGGGCAAGGAACCAGTGCAGGAGGAAGGGCCATCAGGTGAGCATGAGACCGAGTTTGTTCTCCTCCAGGATGATGAGATAGATGCAGAACCTACGAATGCTGAGCTAGGAGAGATCATTCAGGAGCAGCAATTAGTGGTTGAGAGCTTATCCCTAGACTTGGAAAGGGCCAAGTGGAACATGTAGTATCTGGAGCAGAGGAACAAGCAACTTGAGGATCAGCTAGTTGAGATAGAGTTGCAAATGATCAAGGAAAACTGGTGACACATCCTGGCAGCACAAGGCAGACCTATGGATCAAAGAGACGAGGACCGGGAGTATGTGCTATAGAAAGTGAACATTCACTTGGAGCAGTGGTTGGATAAAGCAAATAGGGAGAAATACATGCTGAGGCAAATGACTCATTACTACCAGGCCCGAAACATGAGCTCCAAAGCAATAATCAGGAGCCTAAAGGAAAAATTGAGCAAAGCGACAATGGAGGCAAAGGAGGCAAAGGAGCAAGATTGGCTTCGAATCTTGGCTGAGGCTTCCTTAGCACAACAAAGCACTTCATAAGGAACCTCCAGCCCAAATTTCAAAAAATTTGGGAAAATTTTGGTCACAGGAAAATTTTTTGGGCACAAAACATGAAATTCCTCCCTGTGCGCCACGCCACTGGCACGACGCTAAAAATATAGCACTCTAATCGAGGAACAGCTTACATATTTGTATTCAACATCGAAAAATACTACTACTGGTGTCTGGGCAAGAAATTTTGACAAGTATTGGGTCTCCTAAAGGTCAAAAAACACCCAAAAATGGCCTCTCTGCCACTTTTTTGACACACAGAAAGCAGTCTTGGGAGAATGAAGATTTAGAGGGAAAAGGAGCACCAAATTGGGAAATTCCAGTGGGGTTAGAAAGTAGATAGGACAGGCTTTCCAACAAGCCCACTTGGGCACATGTTGGACACCTGCAAGTACCCCAAAACAGGCTCCAAAGTGGCGCGACGCACAGAGAATTTGGCGTGATGCACAGGGGAAAAAACTGCCAATTTGCTCCCGTTTCGTGAAATTTCGGGTCACGAATTCTCCAAGTGGGCCCGGTCATCTACACTTTGGTTTTTTGGCACTAAAGGCAGCATTTAAAGAGTTTTATCTCTAGATGGGCATCTATCCAAGTGGCAAAAGAATGCAAAGGGTCACCCCAGCCAAATGTCATTCTTGAGAGCGCTGCACCTGTAGCTGATGGTTGGATCTCCATCTCCTTTTCGTAATGATTTGAGTAACTTACCAACCCCTGGGCATTCTATCTCTTCCTCACACATTCTATATATTGTATGCAAGTTATTTTCAAAGGGTTGGCTGGCTTATAACTTCTGGGAGACTGTGGGAAAGAAACTTTGTTTCTTCACTGTGTATATTTTACAGAGAATTAATGAAAGGAAACAGCTCTGTTTCATGAGATTCTTGTGGTTGTGAGTTTGGAAAATGTGTTCTTATGTTTCATATGTATCTTGTTATGTTTCATAATTCATTTCACGTTTCATTTCAGTGAAATTTTCTAAGTGAAATTAGGTAGAATTCAATTTATATTGCTCTGCCTATGGGAAAATTTCATGTGCAGTGTTATTCTTCTGTTGAAAAGGATTCATGAGACTATGCACTTTTCACTTTCTTCAAAAATCTTTCCATTTCGTGTTACCTTAAACCAAAATTTCTGCTCTTTCCACCTACCTTGCCTCACGGAATAATCTGTGTCTTCATTTTCAATTCTCTATTCTTTGCTGAGCGCCAGTCCCATATACATCCCAGAAGCTCGGTCACTTCATAAAACCTTTTCCAAAATCCCTATTCACTTACTAGCCTAAGGTAAACAGTGTATTGTAAGTCATCTCGGACCGTTTTCGATCATATATTCACTGAGCGTGACTTGAAGAGATCCCTCTCTAGCTCTGGTAGGGCTAGCTACCAGACTGAGCGTGGTTTGTGGTTACCCTAATTTTTGCCTTCCTTCAGCCTAAGGCAGATTTAGGTGCTAACATAGTGGCGACCATACTGGGGAGGTTAAAATCAAATCCCCTTGTTTCATGAGAATTCTAGGCTTTCGGATGATGAGCTTAGGATTGGAAAGGCTGAGTAAGTTGGTTGTGTCTCGTAATTTTTCTTAATAGCACGCTGGCTTCGAGATGATATACCAGAGCAAATCCAGACTCGGACTCTCCTCATATTTACGAAAATCCCAATTTGATCCCAAGACTCCTCTTTCAAGAAAGCACCATAGCTCCCGTGTTCAAATCCCTTTCATGTCTCGACAATTTTGAGTATCTTGAAGAGCTTGAGTTTGACAAACGATTTGAAATATCACTGTTTGAGTCTAAATCCGAAAGGGCTGTTGATTACACTGTCCCCAATCCGCAATTTCTTGTAGACCTTGAAACAGAGAGAGCTAATCAATTAATTGATAATTACATTGCCACATAGCCCCAAACTCCAAGTGCAAGCCCCTTGCAAACTGTGCACACTCCTCCAACACCTCCAAGGCCAAATCCACTGAGAATGATGGCTACCCGTTTCACACCCCTTGTTCTGCCCCAAGTCCTAGATGACATGCCAAATGATTATCAAAGTAAAATCCCATTTTTTGATGGCACTCCTAACAGTATTACAGCTTAGTAGCATGTAGACAAAATGGCAAACTTCTATGAACTCCATGAGATCGATGCGGAGAACGTGGCAATGAGGCTCTTTGTACAAACATTTGCAGGTGATGTGAGGAAATGGTTCAAAGGTTTGACATCTGCAAGTATCACTACCTTGGCAGAACTACAAAGACAGTTTTTGAACCAGTGGGAAGTGAAAAACAATCCCCTTCAAATTCTGGCCGAGTATGAACAAATCAAGCGGAATGCCGGTGAGTCGGTCCAAGATTATTGTGTTAGATTTAATGCAGTCTACAACGAAATTCCAGACCATCTAAAGCCACCTGTGGGACTAGCGATGATGAAGTTTCCGGATGGTTTTGATGCTGACATGGCATACCAATTAAGAGAGAGAGAACCGGCTACAATGGAAGACATGCAGAAAATTGCGGTCAGCGTTGAGGAAAATCTGCTGTCCAAAAGAGCAAGAGTGAAAGCAGAGAAGAAAACCACGGTGAAAGAAGAATCTTCTTCAATGGATCAGCTTCTCAAAAAGGTAGAGAAGATGCTTGAGAGAGTAAAACTTGACAAGCCAGAGCCACAAGTTAGGAATCCTAACTTTCGTGGCCAACAACAGCCACAATATAGGATAAGGCAAAGAGATTAGCGAATTCAAGGGTAGACAGCACAACAGCCGGTACAAACACCTTTGCAGCAGAATTTTGTGCATGGACCAGAGTCAGATGAGGACGGGAATGTAATAGGCGAGGAAAACCATCTCTTTACTCCAGATGAGCTGCCTACTTACATCACCGAAGAAGAAGAATGTGTAGTAAATTCAGCTACACACCAAGACACCGATTTTATTCTAGCTAACGAAACCGTGTTGGAAGAAGAGTCAGAAGAATATCAAAGGGGGTATATGAATGCTTTGTCCATAGAACAGCAGCGATATTCCCTTAGAAACAGAAATGTACCGGCCAAACCAATTCAGAAAAAGAAGGAGGGTGAAACAACAAAGAATGATCCATCAGATACACAAAGAAAGGGAAAGGAGGCAGTTGTTCCGAAGAGAAGCAAATCGAAATCAGCAAAACAATCACAGCAACCAGCCACCTCAAAAGAGAAGGAAAGGAAAGAGATCCCAGTCAAAGAGGTAGAAAGAACTCCCGCCTTTAGCCTAGAGAATGAGATTTCTAAGCTAAAAGTATCCATCCCCTTGACAGAGATAATGAAGAACAACAGTTATAGAGGTTAGATTTCTAAAATGTTGAATTTGGACCCAATGTCCGACATGGTAAATGTAGAAGATGATCAGCCTGAAATGATTTTTGGGCCAGCAACAAATGATGAGTCTCCCGATAGCGATGTGCCGCCCTTCTATATCAGTTTACGATTGCATGACTTTGTGCTACACAACGCCATGTTCGATTCCGGAGCTTCTCATAATCTCATGCCCAAGGCTATCATGGATAAGCTTGGTCTGGACATCACCCGCCAATATCATGATCTCTATTCATTTGATTCCAGTAGAGTAAGGTGCATAGGGCTCATCAAAGACTTAGTTGTGAGTTTGGATCAACTCCCTATGAAAAATGTTTTGATGGATGTAGTGGTAGCAGACATTCCTCCAAGGTTTGGCATGCTTCTTTCCAGATCTTGGGTAGCGAAATTGAAGGGGACACTACAGCTCCATTTCTCCTATACAACAATCTCAGTGTTTGGACAAATGAGGAAGTTATATCGGGAACAAAAGATGAAATATATGATCACTAGCAAGGAGAAACCGATAAATCATCCTATTAATTATGTACATACAGATTTAGAGTCTTTTGTTTTGTTTTCAGATAGTTTAAATGAAATAGATAGTTAGATAGTAGAAGTAGATGAAATTCTGGAGATAACAGAAAAGTTCAAAGAAATCTTGAAGAAAGAAGGACAAGAAAACCAGCAAAAGATTGGGAAATCAGCTGAAAATGATGGACAACAAGCAGACAAGGCACAACAAATAGATTTCCAGCACTTACAAGAAGAGGAAGAAGGCTTGTGTACCATGGATTTTGATGGAGCAGTAGGGAATGATGGCACCAGTATTGGTATTTGGGTACGCAGTCCTTTCTCCGCCCCAAACAAAGTGCCTAGCAGCGTGAGAGTTTTCTCTTACAAGCTAGCCTTTGAATGTTCAAATAATGAAGCTGAATATGAAGCTCTGATTGCTGGCCTAAAGATTCTTAGAAAGCTGAACGAAAAGAGGATTTCGGTATATGGCAACTCTGAGTTGGTGATAAAACAGGTCAGAGGTGAGTATCAAGCAAAACATCCTAGGATGCGGGCCTATCATAATGCAGTTTTAGACATCTTGAAGCTATTTTCTGAATACACTTTGAAATGTGTGCCCCATATACAAAATAGTATTGTTGATGCTCTTGCCAAGGCAGTGAGGAGCTTGAAGATCCCCATGAACTCCAAGAATAAATTTGAAATCCATGTCAAGCACCATTCAACCATTCCAGACAATCAGCGACATTGGCAAGTGTTCGAAGATGATGAGGAGATTAAGGATTTTCTGCTCAACAAAGGCAAGCTCAAAGAGACCTCAATTGATGTGGAAAACGATGAGGGTAAAGGGAATGGTACAGATGAAGTGCAAATCAATCAAATGGACGTATTACAGCTGAAGAATAACATCATTCCTAAAGGCTTGATACCCCTAGAGGAAATTTTTGATCAGGATGATGTAGCCCACAAGCCAACATTGCAGCCAACGGAGAAAGGTGTGGAAGAAGTCAACATTGGTACAGCTGCCAATCCAGAGTTGGTAAAATTGTCCAAAGCCTTACCGCCAAAGATCAAGGACAAATACATCAGTTTGATGGCTTCATTTGCAGATGTATTCTCTTGGGATTATTCTGATTTAAATACCTATGATACAAAGATCATTCAGCACACAATACCCATCAAGCCCAATAAAAAACCATTTAGACAAAAGCTGAGAAGGATCAATCCAAAGTTGCTGCCATCTATCGAAAATGAGGTAAATAGGTTGTATAAGTCAGGTATCATTGTGCCTATCAGATTTTCAGATTGGATATCTAACTTAGTACCTGTACGCAAGAAGACCGGTGAGATCCGCCTATGCATCGATTTCAGAAATCTAAACAAGGTCTCATTGAAGGACAACTATCCGCTGCCCAAGATGGACCATATACTTCAGTGAGTAGTGGGGGCATCTCGTATGTCGCTGCTTGATGGTTATTTTGGATATAACCAAATTTCAGTCCAGGAAGATGATAGAGACAAGACAACATTCACCACTCCATGGGGAACCTTTCACTATGCCAAAATGCCATTTGGTTTAAAGAATGCAGGTGCCACATTTCAGCGTGAAATGGACTTGGCGTTTGCAAATGAGAAGGATGTGTTTTTGGTGGTATACTTGGATGACTTGATGGTGTTTTCAAAATATGATGAAGAGCACATGCACCACCTAAAAATCGTCTTTCAAAAGCGCAGGAAATATGGCATATCGCTGAATCCTAAGAAGAGCTTGTTCGCCATGGAGGAAGGCAAATTACTTGGGCATATCATTTCAAAGGATGGCATCCATATAGACCCAGCACATGTGCAAGCCATTCAGCAAATCGATCTGCCGAGGAACAAAAAGGAGATACAGTCATTCAATGGTAAGATGAATTTTCTGCATCGCTTTGTGCCTAATCTTGCCAAACACTTAAAAGAAATGACCAACATGCTTAAGAAGGACAGCCAGGTGAAATGGACGGATGAGGTGGTGAAATCTTTCAACTTGGTCAAATTGGCCCTTTCTTCAGCTCCAGTTCTAGTAAGCCCGGACTACACTCAAGATTTCATATTGTTTTCATTTGCTTCTGAGCACACTATGGCAGTGGTATTATTGCAGAAGAGGGATGATCATGAAAGACCCATTGCATTCTTCAGCAGGGCTATGAGGGATGCAACTTTGAAGTACAACATCATTGAGAAGCAAGCCCTGGCATTGGTAAAGGCATTGAAGGATTTCCGAGTGTATATCCTACATTCTCACATTCTGGCCTATATTCCTAATACTGCTGTGAAAGATGTTTTAGTGCAGACCGATCTGGAAGGGAGAAGAGGCAAATGGATTGCAGCCTTGCTAGAATACGATGTGGAGATAAAGCCTACAAAGCTGGTCAAAGGGCAGGGGTTGGCGAAGCTAATGGCTGAATCAAACTTGCATGCATTGGACATAAATCTGATCGCTGCCATGTCCAAGGAGAATGAGGAAGGAACTTCAATTCAGGTATCCGAAATGTTTGCTTTGTCCCCATGGTATACTGATATAATATATGTGCTGAAAAATCTATCACCACCGCCCGACATGACTAGAAATAAAGCGAGAACACTCAAATTGAAGGCTGCCAAGTTTTGTATTTTGAATTCCGCACTGTATTGGAAAGATCCCGGTGGAATTTTGTTAAATTGTCTGGTGGAAGAGGAGGCAAAGAAAGTCATGGAGGATTTCCATGGAGGAGAGTGCGGAGGTCATCTTTTTTGGAAGTCAACAGCAAACAAAATTTTGAGAGCGGGGTACTACTGGCCTACTTTGTTTTTTGATGTGCATAAGATGGTCAAGCGCTGTCATATGTGTCAAATTTTCGAAGGAAAACAGAAATTACAACCTTTGCCACTTAAGCCTATCGAAGTGAGCGCTCCATTCCAGCAGTGGGGGTTGGATTTCATTGGGGAAATTCATCCCGCCTCTTCCGGACAGCATAGGTGGATCCTTACAGCAACAGACTATTTCACAAAATGGATTGAGGCAGCCCCTACCAGACAAGTGACGGATACGGTAATCATCTCATTTCTCGAAAATAACATCTTATCTCACTTTGGTTGTCTAAACAAAATAATCACTTATAATGCAGTAGCTTTCAAATCGAAAAGGATGGTGGAATTTTGTCACAAATATCACATAGTTTTGGGTCATTCAACTGCCTATCATCTGCAAGGCAATGGATTGGCAGAATCTTCGAATAAATATTTGATCAACATCATCAAGAAGATGTTGGAAATAAATAAGAAGAGCTGGAACAAGAGGCTGGTCCATGCGCTTTGGGCAGATCGGATCAGTCAGAAAAAGTCTATTGGTATGTCACCGTTTCAGCTTGTTTATGGAGTGGACACAGTATTCCCCGCTTCTCTTGCTGCCCCAGTGGTCAGACTTCTTCAGGAGGTTGGCAGTGAGGAAGATTCTATGCAGAGAAGGCTGAATCAAATGATCCACTTGCAGCAAACAAGAGAAGAAATTTTCAAAAACACATCCAAGTTACAGGAGAAGATAAATAAAATCTATGACAGAAAAGCAAAAGCGGATAAATTTCAGTTGGATGATTGGTGCTAAAGTGGGATGCAAGGAAGGAAGAGAAAGGCAAGCATGGAAAGTTCGAAAATCTGTGGAAAGGCCCTTTCAAGATCGCAACATATAGGGGGCAAAATGCCTTTCTTCTGAAGGAGATGAACGAGGAAGACTGTCCTGGAGGGCCGATCAATGGTCCGCTGCTCAAGCGGTACCATTGTTGATCTATTAATGATGCTTCCACTGTCATTGTAAATACCATTTTTATTTCAGTTTGGTTTCAGTATGTAAAGTCAGTTTTTGAGTTATTCCAATTGTCAAGTTTGAGTCAATTTCTTGGTTATTCCAGTTGTATAAATAAGTCAAAGTCCTGTGTTGCTTATCAAAATGATGACTCCATAGCCCAATGGACAAAAGGCACTGTCTAGCTCCTCCAGAGATCTGCTATTCTTGGCACCTCCAAGGAGCTACCATCCCCCATTGGAGCCAATGTTAGAGTCGGTCTGGTCAGCCCTCTGTCAGAGATCAACACTCTTTGTGCATTTCAAGTTTAGGTGTCCTGCTCCATTCACTCAGCTGCATTTCGCTAGGGACATGCTATGATCTGACGGAGAAAGTCATGCTAGTCATTTTTCCTCATCTCTGGCACCTGTTGGCTCAGGTCTTTGTCCATAACCATCAAAGCCCATGACAGTCCAAGTCTGGTCCTATTACAGGACAAAGTCATTTTTTATTTTTTGGTCTAGGAATTCATCAGTTTGGTCTCTGAAAACATGTCCAGAACAAGCCATGCAAGCCAGAGGGAGACCTTATACAGCTATGGTTCCGAAAGCTTCATCACCACCTGAAGAGACATCGACTCTTCTTCAAAACTCTGTTTTGAAGAAAAGTCAAACAAGGTCAACTATGACAAAATTTTCCAAAAAATGCACAAGTTTATCTTTTAGATGCAGTCATGGTTTCATGGCCAAATGACCAGTCACATAGTCCTCGCAAAGAAATGTCTAAAATTTCATCATGAGAGCCAAAATTTCAAAGAAAAATGAAAATCAGGGTGTTTTAAAGTCAATGAAAAAAGTGCAAAACACAAACATTAGAAAGTTGGTTTTCAAAGACGAAAAAATCAAATCCATTTCTCCCAAGCCTATATATACTTGTTTTTGCCCAAAACAAAGCCATTGTGCCATTGAAAGACTTGGAGAGAAATCCCAAAGGTGAGAGAGCAAAATAGTGAAGAGTTTGAGTGAGTGAGAGGTGGTGTTGGAAGGCGCGGCGCATACACCAGGGAGCACGGCGCACACAGAGGGCGCGATGCACTGGCAGCCAGCCCATAGTGCTAAATCAAGAAGGGCGTGATGCACTCAGGGCACACGACGCACTGGGCTTGGCGCGTGATGCACATAGCCAGGGAGCTCAAAACACTTGCAAATTTGTTTTATATCCCGGTTGAAGGCTAGCAAGCAAGAGATTTTCAGAGCATCTATCAGTTTCATTGGATCCAGAGGGCAACATAAAACTTAGGGTACAAGCAGCAGTAATGGCATCAGAAAATTCATCAGAGTATGAGGAAGGGACCCACAGTGACACATCTTCGGAAGAGAGGAGCCATAGGAGACATCACCGGAGTGGCAGGCATCTTAGAGATGAGCCAAGCACCCTCACTGAGCTGTAGGCATGCCCACTTGCCATGTCTTGGTTTCAGCACTTGGCATGTTATGAGTTTTGTCAAAGGGTGGCAAATGTTAGAGTCCATCATGAGTTGGCTCACCTCTTTTCACTTCATCTACAGGGAGGCCAATCTGTCCTGGCTGGGGTCACTTTCACATTGACACCGAAAACCATATCAGTGGCAACAGGAATACCGAACATTGGAGAACAATGGCATAAGAAAAAGAAGGTGGAGAGGCATCACTATGAGCCTTACATCAAGAACAGCTGCTTGAGCCAGCTCACCAGAGTTTTCCCATTCATATTTTTGAGGGATGAGTATGCCCCACTCATGAGATTGATCATGAAGTATTTTAGTTGCGAGGGGAGGTTTTCTCGCCTTTATGCCTATCACATCCGCTTGCTCATGCACTTCACCAGGGTGCGGATGATGAGCCTCCCAGTTTTCATCTGCAACAACATTGAGAAGATGAAGAACTTCATGCAACGCAAGACCCCACGACAGCAGCTAAACAATGTCTATCATTTTGCTCTCATCCGGATTTTGGTGGACCATCAGTTGGGATTACAGGGTATTTCTTGGGAGGACTTCATCTCCCGTGACTTCTTCAGCGCTCCACCAATGATATCAGAGGCAGAACATGAGGTGGGAGGTCCTTCACATCAGTTTGAGCATGAGATGGGAAGTCCTTCACATCAGTTTGAGCACCATGAGACTGCCACCATGCTAGTATACATCACATACCAGAAGGGCAGTAGACCGTTGTTTGCAGCAGCAAAGCGAGTGTTATCTCCACTCGGGGTGGAAGGGGCCTCGCTTCCGACATCAGCACCACAGGAGCAGGGTAAGGGCAAGGAGCCAGTGCAGGAGGAAGGGCCATCAGGTGAGCATGAGATTGAGTTTGTTTTCCTCCAGGATGATGAGACAGATGCAGAACCTACGAATGCTGAGCTGGGAGAGATCATTCAGGAGCAGCAATCAGTGATTGAGAGCTTATCCTTGGACTTGGAAAGGGCCAAGTGGAACGTGCAGTATTTGGAGTAGAGGAACAAGCAACTTGAGGATCGGCTAGCTAAGATAGAGTTGCAAATGATCAAGGAAAACCGACGACACATCCTGGCAGCACAAGGCAGACCTATGGAGCAAAGAGACGAGGACCGGGAGTATGTGCTAGAGAAAGTGAACATTCACTTGGAGCAGCAGTTGTATAAAGCAAACAGGGAGAAAGACATTCTAAGGTGCATGACTCATCACTACTAGTCCCAAAACATGAGCTCCAAAGCAAGAATCAGGAGCCTAAAGGCAAAATTGAGCAAAGCGACAAAGGAGGAAAAGGAGCAAGATCGGCTTCGAATCTTGGCTGAGGCTTCCTTGTCATAGTAAAGCACTTCATAGGGAACCTCCAGCCCAAATTTCAAAAAATTTGGGCAAATTTTGGTCACAGGAAAATTTTTTGGGCACAAAACAAGAAATTCCTCCTTGTGCGCCGCACCACTGGCACGACACTAAAAATCTAGGACTCTAATCGAGGAACGACTTACATATTTGGATTCATCATTGAAAAATACTACTACTGGTGTCCGGGAAAGAAATTTTGACAAGTTTTGGGTCTCCTAAAGGTCAAAAAACACCCAAAAATGGCCTCTCTGCCACTTTTTTGACACACAGAAAGCATTCTTGGGAGAATGAAGATTTGGAGGGGAAAATGAACACAAAATTGGGAAATTCCAGTGGGGTTAGAAAGTAGACAGGATAGGGTTTCCAACAAGCCCACTTGGGTACATTTTGGACACCTACAAGTACCCCAAAACAGGCTCCAAAGTGGTGCGATGCACAGAGAATTTGGCGCGATGGACAGGGGAAAAAACTGCCAATTTGCTCCCGTTTCGCGAAATTTCGGGTCACGACTTCTCCAAGTGGGCCCAATCATCTACACTTCGGTTTTTTGGCACCAAAGGTGGCATTTAAAATTTTTTCTCTCCAGATGGGCATCTATCCAAGTGGCAAAAGAATGCAAAGGGTCACCCCAGCCAAATGTCATGCTTGAGAGCGCTGCACCTGTAGCTGATGGTTGGCTCTCTATCTCCTTTTCGTAATGATTTGAGTAACTTACCAACCCCTGGGCGTTCTATCTCTTCCTCACACATTCTATATATTGTATGCAAGTTATTTGCAAAGGGTTGGCTGGCTTATAACTTCTGGGAGACTGTGGGAAAGAAACTTTGTTTCTTCACTGTGTATTTTTTACAGAGAATTAATGAAAGACAGTGGCTCTGTTTCATGAGATTCTTGTGGTTGTGAGTGTGGCAAATGTGTTCTTATGTTTCATATGTATCTTTTTATGTTTCATAATTCATTTCACGTTTCATTTCAGTGAAATTTTCTAAGTGAGATTAGGTAGAATTCAATTTATATTGCTCTGCCTGTGGGAAAATTTCATGTGCAGTGTTATTCTTCTGTTGAAAAGGATTCATGTGACTATGCCCTTTTCACTTTCCTCAGCAATCTTTCCATTCCGCGTTACCTTAAACCGAAATTTCTGCTCTTTCCGCCTACCTTGCCTCATGGAATAATCTGTGCCTTCATTTTCAATTCTCTATTCTTTGCTGAGCGCCAGTCCCATATACATCCCAGAAGCTCGGTCACTTCATAAAACCTTTTCCAAAATCCCTATTCACTTACTAGCCTAAGGTAAACAGTGTATTGTAAGTCATCTCAGACCATTTTCGATCATATATTTACTGAGCGTGACTCAGAGAGAGCCCTCTCTAGCTCTGGTAGGGCTAGCTACCAGACTAAGCGTGGTTTGTGGTTACCCTAATTTTTGCCTTCCTTTAGCCTAAGGAAGATTTAGGTGCTAACACCCCTGAAATTCTATGAGGTATGTTTGATAATGTTTATATTTGGTTCATCTGATATGGTATGTTTGTAGGAAGAAGATGATCAGAGATGACAAGAAAAATGGTGGATTACAGTTCACATGATTCCCATTATAGATCAATTGAGTAGAATGGAGATGATTACTCTCCTGACATAGTTGATACCTTGAGAAGCTTGAAGGCAGAGATCAGAAGTTGTAAGGCAGATAATGACAAGATAATTCAGTCATAGGAAAGACTTTCTAGTGCATAGGAAAATCAAGTAGAGGTAAATGCATTGATCTTTCAGAGTTTGTCAAATTTGAAGAGACATGGAAAACCACATATCAGTTATGGAAAACAGGAAAGGACAAATGGGGCATATGGTAGCAGGTCTCATGGAGGACATATGTTAGACAGGGATGACATAGTTAAAGGTGATACATGGATGGATACACCTGACAATAGAGTTAGTGGTTATGGGTTCTACTTTAGTTTTGGATCAGAGAGATAGCATGGCCATCATCGTTATCATCCCTATAGGAGGAGTGAGAAAGAGTACTTCTTGGATGAGTTCAAGAAAGCCAAACCTCCTACCTTTGATGGATAGCTAAAGAAACCGAAGATGCAGAAGCATGGTTTCTTGGGATGAATAAGTTATTTGAGTTGCATGATTATACAAAGAATATAAAAGTCAGGATAGTCATTTTTAGTATCAAGGGGAAAGTAGGCATCTGGTAGGAAGATGTGAAGCATGTACGAAGCATCAAGACAGAGGAGTTAAGTTGGTATGAGTTCAAAAGACTCTTCAGAAATAAGTACTTGTTAGAGAGATATTACGCTTGAAAGGCTAAGGAGTTCTACAAGTTGAAGATGGGATCTATGAAAAATGAAGAGTATACAACTAAGTTTCTAGAGCTATTGAGGTATGTACCATATTTGAAGGATGAGAAGACAAAGGTTCAAATATTTGCTAGTGTACTTCCATTAGCATTTAAAGACTAGATTGAGTATGATGAGCCTCCGATATTGGAGGAAGTAATTAGGAATTTGAAACATTGTTATGAGCAATATAAGCATAAGTCTAAGCCTAAGTAGGGTTGGAAAGGTAATTAAAAGACTAAAGGAAAGTGGGATAGGAAGCGAGTAAGACTTGAGGATGTAGGTAGAAAGGAGAATGCAATGTTGTACAAGAAATTCAATGCAGTTGATAGAGGATAGGGATTTGAATATGAGGAGAAGAAAAAGGGTGAGGGCAGGAAGACTTTGTAGTGTTGGACTTGTGGAAAGGATCATCGCAAGAGAGATTGTCCACAAAATTAGGGTGGAAAAACCCCATATTGATAGTGCTCTGGAAGCACATATAGTTGGGGATGTTGGACAAAGTATTCCTTAGATTTATGCAACATTGGATAGTAGTCAGACTAATTATCAAGCATCTATTATTGAGATGGAAGGTAAGATTTGTGATCAAGTTGTTTCTATTTTGATTGACCCTAGATCTAACTATAGTTATACCAGTGTTGACTTGGTGGATATGTGTTGCTTGGATAAAGAAGTGCATGCGAAGTCTTTTTTGGTGCATTTGGCTACTGGTACCAAGAAAAGAGTCCATCATTGGGTGATATCTTTTTCATTTGTGTTGAAAAATATGTCTACATTAGCACATCTAAATGTGCTTCTGTTGGGATCATACATTATGATGTTATATATGGATTGGTTGTACATTCACTTTACCAAGGTATATTTTTATAATAAGGCTATTGCCTGTTTGGATGATGATGGAGATAATAGAATCATGTAGGGTGGGAAGAAGCCTACATAAGTGAAAATGGTTACAGCTATGCAGACAAAGCATATTAGCAGGAAAGGGTGTGTATTGTTTGTAGTTCACATTTCTAATGACAAAGGAAAGGATGTTGAGGATGATGACGTCTTGAATATGTATATGGTTTTGCAACAATTTCATGATGTATTACCTGTTAGTGTTAGTCTTTGCAACCTTCCTCCAGTGATCAAACTTGCTCTTACAAAGTGATTTTAAGGTTTCAAGGTCAAATTTTGTCATTTCAATGAGTTTGCAAGTAAAATTTGGTCACTAGGTATTAGGTCTAGGGTTTGCTTTCACTCCTTTCAAAGTTGTCCAAATGTCAGTCTATGTCACTATTCAGCTGATTCTACCATCATTTAGAGGGTTTTCATCATCATGTCAAGTTCCAATGGGTCATTTTACATCTTGTACATGCTTCAGTTGCGCCTAGGTAAGGTCATTTCCCTCTCCTAGGGTTTTGAAGCTAATTTCTCTTGGATGGTCAAATCATTAGCAAAATTGTATCCAGATGTTCGTACACCTTCCCCTATCCTTAGTGTACCTTATTAAACACTTCCCATCACTGAGATCCCCCAAATTCCTCGTTTTCGCACAAACCCTAGTTTCTTGCTACAAACCCTATTTTCTAGGCTAGGCCTGTGTTTTTCCCTTTTGGACCCCTTCCCCTCACTCAATTTCTGATATTACAATTTCCCCTACTTCCTAACATCCATCCCTACTTCCCAAAATTTCCTCAAGAATTTATAAGCTCCCTATCCCCTTCATTTCGCTTCATTTCGACAAATCTCTTGTTTTACACATCGAGGTAGGTTTTACTCAAATGATGTTTATGAGCAATAAAAGATGAATTTTTGAAAAATGAGAGAGGTTTTTGTCCATAACAGGCCAAGGAATAGAAACCTCCTTCACTATTTACATAGGTGTCATGGTTTTAGGAGAAATATCAAAAATACAGTCGCCTCGGGAGAATTGATGCACCTCTAAAGTGACCTTGGGAAAATAAAGTTTTCGCCTAGCTTGGTTGGTCAAATGACTTTCTTGATGAGTAAAATGATAATGCGACACAAATATATTTCCAATGAGCTATCATGAGCTCAATTTGGAGTTGAGGAAGGCATTCAAAAGTTGACTGCAACAACACTCTGCCTTGAGGCAGCCTCATTTGGCACATTTTGACCAGTCTTGGGAGATTTGATTTTTGATAGGGACAATGAAATAAAAATTGAAAAATTCTAGTTTATTTGGAAATTATACTCAAATACCTTTCCAACGAGCTATCCTGCACCTAATTTGGACACCGGGAAGGCCTCCAAAAGTCACTTGGAAAATGGTGCGGCGCACTGGGCTAAAAAGCCTGAAATTCACTCAAAAAACTCTCCCAAATTGCAAACTTTGCTCAATATTCTTGTGTTCAAGTAAGTTAACATTTCTCCCATGACCAATTAATAAGTTACCTTGGTGTTTATGGTGTTTTAGTGAGAAAATTTTCAAACCCTACCTCGCAATTTTTCCTCAAAAACAATTGCTTAGGGTTTGTAGTTTGATCTTTTGTTGTCAAGTCCACTTCATCACTCCCTCCCTGATTTATTTTCCAATTTCATAAACCCATTCCCTAACCCCATATCCCTAATTCTCATTAATCGCTATATCCATAATTCTCATTATCGAAAACCCTCGCTACATGTTCCTAAATCCTAATTACTATCCTGAAATCTAAAAACTATCCCTAAACCCTTCTATTCCCCAAATTCCAATTGGAAATATTCCTAAAACCCCTCTTACCCTCTCCCTCCACAGTCCCACCTATCACTTTCCTCTTGGTGGCAAAGGTCAAGGAACACCATAAAATCACTTATTTTGCATCAAGACAGTTCAAGGCAGCTCCAAGACATTTCATCCACTAGTAGAGATGGCATTTGAGCATTCATCTGACTATGAAGTGGAAACCCAAAGTGACTCACCCTTGGAAGAACAAGCACCCTGGAGGCCTCATAGAGGTGGAAAAAACATAAAGAAAAATCGCCAAGCTGCCTAAAGAAGGAGGGTGGAGTTCACTTCGCTTGAGCAAGAAATCAACGCTGATCGAGAGTCTTGGCTTGAGAGAGTCAACATCCACTTATAGAGACTGTTGGACAAGGCCGATAAGGATCATGCATTTCTAAGACACATGGCTTTCCACTACATGGCACGAAATAAGGTGTGCAAGGCCCGAATCAGGAATTTTAAGGCAAAATTGAGGAAGGCAATAAGGAAGCAAAAGAGGCAAAGGGAGCTTGATCGTCTTCAGATACTGGTTGAAGCCTCTTTAGCCCAGCATAACACTTAATGAAGAAGTTCCAACCCAAATTTCAAGAAATTTGGGGCATTTTTGACATTTTGGAAATTTTTTGTACAAAAAACAGGGGTTTTCTCCCTATGCACCACGCCACGTGGCGCGCGCTTATGATAGGAAGCTCCAAATGGAAAAAAATTTATATTTTTGGATTTTGCATGAAAAATTATGACTGTTGGTGCATGGCCAAGAAGTTTGGGCAAGTTTTGAGTCCTCAGGAGGTCAAAAACACTCAAAAAATGACCTCACTACCCCTATTTTGACACACAGGAAGCAGTCTTGGGAGATTGAAGGTTTGAAGGGGCAAATGGGCAAAAAATTTAGAAATTCCACTTGGGTTGGAAAGTAGACAGGTAGGGATTTCTAACAAGCACACTTGGGATGAATTTGGACTTCAGGAAGTGCCTCAAACTCAGTCTCAAAGTGGCGCGATGCACAGAGAAATTGGCGCGGCGCACAAAGGTTTTTTCTCAATTTTTCACCTTCCAGCTCAGAAATTCGGCCAGTTTGACTAGTTTTTCTTTGTGATGTAATTTTTGATATATCTTGATGTAATTGGATGAAAATGATGTAATTTTGGCACTTATTTACTTGTTCTAGAGGATTCATTCACTAAAAAGTGAACATTTAATGAATGAATCAGTTTCCTACCTTATAGAGGCAAGTTGTTTTGACTGCCTAGATTTTAGTGCTTTTTTTAGAATTGGTTGAAACAACTCCTAGAATGATGAGCTCGACCCCTAGAGGCAAAGAAATAGGTTTGGATTGCCTATATTATGTAATTTCTAAGTCATTTTCAGGGTTGGACACATGGGATTGCTAAGCACTTCATTGTACATTCTATCTCTGCAATTTTGGCAAAGGAAAGACCAGGGTTTTGCAACACTGTTTGGGATCCATGTGGCTTTATGTTTTTATGGTGTGATTATCTAAGTAATTGTAAGTTCATTAATGTTATGTGTATCATTTTCATCTCTTTTCTTCTGAATTTGAACAAATGAGTGATTAAGGTAGAATCCATTAGTTGCTATGCTCTGCCTTTGAATTTGTTTAAATTTCCATGTTTTCATCTGTTTAAGGAGAATCCTTGAGAATCTTTTTCTCTCCTTAGCTCCTCACCAGTCTGATCTATTCATTCACTCACCTTAAAGAATCAAAACGATTTCCTTCCTTGCCCCAATCAGAACTCTGCAGAAACTGTGCCTCATCCTCGAGCCCAATTTTCCTTTCCCTGTTTCCAGCACAAAACCCCCAAAAACTCAAATCAAAACCTTGTATTTCATACCTAGCCTAAGATTTGCTTTTATTTTAGTCATCTCGAGCCCCATCGCTTGTCTTTTGCCGAGATCAACCCGGAGAGAGCCCTCTCCTGTCCTCGTAGGGCTAGCTACGAGGCTGAGTGTGGTTTGATGTGGACCTAGAACCTTGTCTTTTCAGCCTGAGACAAATCTAGGCTCTAACATTACCAGTAGAGATTTTAGAGTTACTGCCTCATAGTGAAGTTGACTATTCTATTGAGTTGATGTTGGGCACAACACTAACATCAAGGCATGTTACAAGATGAGAACTCCGAAATTAGTGGAATTGAAGTTGCAACTTAAGGAAATGATTGATAAGAGATAAATTAGGCCAAGTGTGTTGCCTTGAGGTGCACTAATATTTTTTGTGAAGGATAAGGATGGTCTCTAAGGTTATGTATTGATTACACATAGTTGAACAATGTGACTAATAAGAACATGTATCATTTGTCGTGAATTGATGACTTGTTTGATCAGTTGAAGGGAGCAACAATGTTCTCAAATATTGAATTGAGATAAGGATATAATCAAGTACACATCAAATAATAGGACATCTATAAAACCACATTTAGTACCAAGTATGGGTATTATGAGTTTTTAGTAGTTCCTTTTAGTCTTATTAATTCTCTAACTACTTTCATGTGTTTGATGAATAGCATGTTGCATTATTATCTGGACAAGTTTGTGATAGTATTCATTGATGACATCTTGATATACTCTATGAATGAGGAAAAATATGCAAAACGCCTAGAAACAATGTTAACATTTTTGAGAGAGAATCAGTTGTATGCCAGGCTTAGTAAGTGTAGTTTCTTTCAGATGTTAGTTTATTACTTGGGACATGTTGTTTCCAAGGAAGGTATAACAATTGACCCAGAAAAGATAAAAGTTATCATGGAGTGGGAAAATCCTAGAAATTTGGATGAGGTCAGATCATTCATGGGACTAATAGGTTATTATAGGAGGTTCATTAGGAACTTCTCACAAATTTCCTATTCTATTACATCTTTGCAATGAAAAGGGAAGAAGTTTAAATGGTCCGAGAAGTGTGCAACTAGTTTTGAGCAATTGAATAATTTTCTTAAAAATGTCCAATATTGAATATTGTAGATCCAGATAAAGAGTTCATGGTATGTACATGTGCCTGCAAGAGAGGAATTGGAACAAAGCAATCAAGCTAGTTAAAGTGAAGTGGAAGCACTTTGGGCTCAATGAAGCTACATGGGAGATGGATGATCACATGAAGGATATGTATCCTTCATTATTTGATGGATTGAGAAAATGATTGTTTGGTATTTGTATATGTATATATGGATGTTTTTGTAGATGTCACAATGAGTTGTGTTATAAATCTCAAATAAGTAGCATGATTGTCATGTTTGTTGTGTTGGTCATGGTTTGCAGGATGTCATTGTAAATATTGCATCTAGCTATGTTATAAATATCCATGGTTAGTATGTTTTTTTCTCAACGGTTTGTTGGTCATAGGTGTCATAGAACATCAAGGACAGTGTTGCCCCAAGGGAGAGGGGTTTTTATCAACCCCTGGTTGATTTTTCCATGTAAATAAAAAATATAAGACCAAGTTCATGGGACCCGTATTCCAAGTTGAATGTTGGGAAAAACATAGTGATGGGTATCATTGGTGATTAATTAATGGATATGGAAATTGGAAAAAGAAGAGTGGAAATAATTGGCATTTTATTTATGAAAATAAAGGAAAATAAGAGAAAAGGAAGGAGAAGAGACATAGATTTTCATGAGATGGAAATTGAAGGAAAAATGAAGAAAATAGAGGCCTCAATGATAAGAAGGATTTTGAGGATCAATTCATAACCTTTTGTTAGTTTAGTTTTGGAGCTCTTATTTATTCTCTCATTCTCTCATACTCTTGCACACTTAGAGTATTCTTGGAGCAATTTGGAATACATTTGATTTAGAGGAAGAAGGAAATGGAAAGCAAGAAAGTGTAAGGGAATATTTGGATCAACAACTATAGATAGATTTATTTGTAGGTAAGAGGTTGCATGTGTGATTTTCTTGTTGATTTATGGATGCTTGGTATATGCATGTGATTTTCTGGTAATGTATTATCATTGCAATGGAGATTTTTCTAGAGTGACAATTGCCATTTCCTGGATAATCATCGTGTTGTGGGTTTTTCTATTGGGTTGTGTTATATTCTTTCCACGACTAGCCCACGTAGTTAACCGGGGGGTTAGAAGGGGGGCAGAACCCCCCCTTCGTTGCGCCAATTGCGTAGCGGGGGGAATCATAGGGGGTTTGAGGGGTGTAGGTAACCCCACTCTATGGGGTCTGGGGCAACGCCCTAGAATATTTTGTTTTTGGACCCTATATTAGGTTGGGTGGACCTGCCTATGGCTTTGTGCATGATTTTTTTGCACATGGTTTTGGATGCGACGGTTTTTGGTCCATGGTCTTGGATGCAATGGTTTTTGGTCCATGGTAATGGATGCTTTGGCATGTATAAATATGTATTGTAACATTGAAAGGAACATAATGAAAAATCAAGCTGGTAGTCTCGATTTCGGGATCCAGGGGAAATCTATGTGTATATGTGTTTTATGTGTTATGCTCTTGCATTGTTTATTTTCTGTGTTTTAGAATTCGTATGCAAGTAGTTTCTGTACGGGGTTAAAACCTACATTTGGTATTAGAGTTGTTTTGGCTTCAAGGGGATGCCTTTGTTTCTAAGAGGTTTCGCTCTAGCCTATGGTAGACCCTGTTCAGTGGGAGATCTGCGAGATCGATTCTGGTGGTGAAAGAAGATGGTGAGAAGTGGAAAGATAGAAATTGAGAAATTTAATGGCCAGAGTTTTGAGTAGTGGAAACTCAAGATGGAGGATCTGTTGGTGGATAAAGATTAGTGGATCGCAGTAGATCCGTGTACTAAACCAACAGGAGTGTCCGATGAAGAATGAAAGAAGTTAGATTGGAAGACAAAGAGCACAATACGATTGTGTGTCTCAGATTCAGTATTGCTGAATGTATCAGGGGAAGCTACAGCAAAGGATTTGTAGGACAAGTTATGGACTTTGTACCAATCTAAGTCTCTAGTGAATAAAATTTTCCCATGGAAAAAGCTGTATAACTTGAGGATGAAAGATGGAGACTCAGTGACAAAGCATCTGAACGCATTTAATACTGTGGTAAGTCAGTTATTATCTGTTGATATTAAGATTTTAGATGAAGATAAGTGCATCAATTTGTTGTGTTCTCTATTAGATTTGTGGGATAGTCTGGTTATTGCAATAGGTAGCAATACAATTTCCTTGCAGTTTGATGAAATAGTCTCATCCTTGCTGATGGAGGAGATGAGGTGGAAAAATATGGAGAGCTAGAATGGTGATGCCTTGTCTGTACGAGGACGGTCCCGAATAGAAACAAAAATAAGTCATCGAGTGGGAGATCTAAATCTCCAGGAAAACCTGTAAAGGTGGTGTGCTGGAAATGCGAAAAGGAAGGGCACTAGAAAAGGGACTATAAATCTAAAGCTCATGATAAAGGAAAGGGATCTGATGATGCTCCTTCTGTAGAGGTGAAAACCACCTCATATGAAGGTGGGGATGTGTACTTGGCTTCTTCAAGTACACATGTAGATCATGAGGAATGGTTGATTAATTTAGGTGCATCCTTTCACTTCACTCCACATAGAGAGTGGGTCCGCGAGTATGAGAAATATGATGGTGGTGATGTCTTCTTGGGGGATGACAGGAAGGCTAGAATCGTTGGTCACAGAAAAGTAAAGTTTAAGTCACAAGGTGGAAGGGTTAGAACACTTCCAGGCGTTCTGCATATTCCTGCATTAGCCAGAAATCTGATTTCTGTAAGCAAGCTGGATGATGCAGGTGTAAACACAGTGTTCGAGAAGGATGCCTACAAGATGGTTCGGGGGGCACTGGTATTGATGCGGGGAGTTCAAATTGGAATTTTGTACAAGCTGCAAGGTAGCACTATTGTTGATGGGTGCAACAGCTCTGTGGTTCCTGAAAGTGGAGCATAAAATATAGTGGTCTCTGGAGAGAAGACCATGCTGTGGCACCAAAGGCTTGGACATATTGGAGAGAAGGGCCTTCAAATACTTCATGGTAAAGGTATGGTAGAAGGTATGAGTAACAGCTCTCTGGAATTTGATTTCTGTGAAAATTGTGTATATGGGAAGCAAAATTGGGTGAGTTTCCCCTCTAGTCGTAAGAGGGCGAAACAAATATTAGAACTTGTGCACAGTGATGTGTTTGGACCTGTGAAGGTTCCATCACTAGGTAAGTCTGTGTACTATGTATCATTTATAGATGACTTCTCAAGGAATACATGGATATATTTCCTTAAGAAGAAATTTTAAGTCTTTGATAGGTTTAAAGAATTTAAGACTCTAGTGGAAAACCGAACAGAGAAGAAGATAAAGGTGTTGAGGATAGATAACAGTGGAGAGTTTTGCAGTACGAAATTTGAAGAATTCTGTAAGAAGTGTGGTATAGCATGGCAGAAGACTACTCCATACACACCTAAGCAAAATGGAGTTGCAGAAAGAATGAACAAGACGTTGATGGAAAGGGCAAGAAGCATGCTCAGTGGTGCTGGGTTAGGACAGGAATTCTGGGCAGAGGCGGTGGAGACAGCATGTTCCCTGGTCAACAGATCACCTTCATCAACATTGGAGGATAAGACTCCACAAGAGATATGGACTGGTAAGAAACCCTCTCTTTCACATTTGAGGGTATTTGGATGTGATGCATATGTACACGTTCCAAAGGAGAAACGAACCAAGTTGGATAGTAAATTTGAAAAGTGCATCTTTATTAGGTATAAGGATGGTTTAAAGGGTTATAAGCTTTGGAACCCACTAACAAGGAAGGTTGTGTACAACTGAGATGTGGTGTTCAGAGAGGTAAAAGATGTTATTAAACATGAAGTCCAACCAAAGGAACCTAAGAAGATAGAGTTTAAGCTTAAGGAGGAAGAATCAGACTCTACAACAAAGGAGGAATCAGAAGATGAAGAGCCACAAACTGTGGGTGTGAGAAGATCAGTTCAAGAAAGAAGGCAGCCAGAAATGTATAGTCCATCTACATTCTATTCAAATTTTGCTTTATCTATTACTCATGAGGATCCCAGAATTGTGAGGGAAGCAGTAGATTTAGAGGATGGAAAACTCTAGAAAGAGGCCATGGTTGATGAAATAGCATCTTTGCACAAAAATGAGGCTTGGGATCTGGTGGAGTTACTGGTTGGAAGGAAACCCATTGGCAGCAAATGGGTGTTCAAGAAGAAGACAAATGTAGAAGGAAAGGTGGAGAAATACAAAGCTTGGTTGGTAGCAAAAGGTTATTCCCAGGTGCCGAGAATTGATTTTGGTGATATTTTTTCTCCTGTTGCCAAGGTAACTTCTATTAGATTACTTTTATCTATTGTTGTTGCTTTTGATTTTGAGGTAGAATAGATGGATGTGAAGACAACATTTCTTCACAGTGATCTGGAAGAGGAGATCTACATGAAGCAACCTGAAGGCTTTGCGGTGAAGGGTAAGAAAGAACTGGTATGCAAGTTAAAGAAGTCTCTATATGGGTTAAAACAATCACCAAGGATGTGGTATCAGAAATTTGATACATTTATACGGGGACTTGGCTTCACCAGAAGCAAAGCAGATCACTATGTGTATTTTAAATTAATTGGTGATTGTATTATTTATCTGGTCTTGTATGTGGATGATATGTTGCTGGTTGGAAATGGCAAAGAAATTATCCAGGATTTGAAGACCCATTTGTGCTCCAAATTCGACATGAAAGATCTTGGTGCTGCAAACTATATTTTGGGCATGGAAATTAAAAGAGATTGGATAAAGAGGAAGCTCTGGTTAAACCAGAGGAAGTATTTCAAGACAATATTGCAGATGTCTAATATGCAGGATAGTAAACTGGTGAAGGTTCCTATTCCTGTAGGTGTAAAGCTATCTGCTGAACAGTGTCCCAAGACACAAGAAGAGGAAGAGGACATGTCCCGTGTTTCATATGCAAGTGCAGTCGGTAGCCTAATGTATGCGATGGTCTGTACTAGACCATACATTGCACATGCAATGGGAGTATTGAGTAGGTTTATGTCAAAACCAAGGAAGGAGCACTGGACATCAGTGAAGCGGGTTTTTAGGTATTTGCGTGGCACTAGTGATTATGGTTTGTGCTACCAAGGAAGACCAGGATTTGACAGAGTGTTGGATATTCGTGGCTTTGTTGATGCAGACTGGGCTGGAGATCTGGATCAGAGAAGATCTACAAGTGGATTTGTGTTTAACCTATTGGAGGTGCAGTGAGTTGGATGAGTAAGAAACCATCTGTAGTGGCACTATCAACTACAGAGGCATAATACATGGCAGCCACTCATGCAAGCAAGGAAGCAGTTTGGTTGCAGAGATTGTGTTCAAGTATGGGGTTAGTATAGGGAGCTATAAGGATAGACTGTGACAACCAAAGTGCAATTTTCTTGGCGAAGAACCCTGCATATCATTCAAAGACAAAGCACATTGATGTTCAATATCACTTTGTGAGGGATATGATAGAAGACAAAAACGTGTTTTTGGTAAAGGTGGAAACTTTGAAAAATACTGCAGATGCATTGACAAAATCTGTGAGCTATGAGAAGTTCTCTTGGTGTAGAGAAACAATGGGCATTGCAGGGCTGGATAAATGACTACGCTCTCTTGTGGCCCCCTGTGGAAAGAAAAAAACAAGTGGGAGAATGTTGGGTTGCGTTATATTCTTTCCACGACTAGCCCACGTAGTTAACTGGGTGGTTAGAAGGGGGCAGAGCCCCCCCTTTGTTGCGCCAATTGTGTAGTGGGGGGAGTCACAGGGGGTTTGAGGGGCGCAGGTAACCCCACTCTATGGGGTCCAGGGCAGCAGCTCAGAATATTTTGTTTTTGGACCCTATATTAGGTTGGGCAAACCTACCTATGGTTTTGTGCATGATTTTTCACACATGGTTTTCGATGCGATGGTTTTCGGTCCATGGTTTTGGACGCGATGGTTTTCGGTCCATGGTAATGGATGCTTCGGCATGTATAAATATGTATTGTAACATTGAAAGGAACGTAATGAAAAATCAAGCTGGTAGTCCCAGTTTTGGGATCCAGGGGAAAATCTCTGTGTATATGTGTTATGCTCTCACATTGTTTATTTTCTGTGTTTCAGAATTCGTATGCAGGTAATTTCTGTACGGGGCTAAAACCTACATTTTCCACTTGATTATTTTTTTGATTGGTGTTCATGTTCCTTATGGATGTGGGTTGGAAAATATGCTTTGGAAGCCATGAAATAACTTGGGTTGAGTTACTAGTCCTAAATCCTAGGTTGTGACAAATGATCTAGAGCCCCTGGTGGGTTGAGTTACTAGTCCCTGTAGTTGGGTTGGAAAGACACTCTGGAGCCCTGGAAGGTTGTTGGTTGAGTTTCTATTCCCGGAGCTCAGGAAATATTAGGTGGAGACTGATTTGGTTGGTGTTAGTGATGTTCTGTCGTGGAGGTGGACTCATTGTGGTTGAGGGTTGAGGTGGTTTGGCCTCTGGAATCCCTGGTTGGTTTTTTCTTGGTTTATTCCATGAGATCCCAAGTTCATGCTTGGAATATTGTGTGGGGTTGATGGACTAAAATAGATATTTGGTTAAACCTAATCTATGGCTGGGTGGTATATGGAAGTCCCTAACTTGGTTGGTATTTTCATATATAATAAGAACTACTCTTCTACTATGATTCATGTATACTTGTAGTGATTATGCTGGTGATATTATGGCTGAGTTTCCATGGTTCCTATGTTGGTTAATTGTTGGTTATTTGTTGGTTACATGATGTATGATATCTATGACTCTTGTCATGAATTGTTAGTTATTGATTGGGTAATGAATGCATGGAATAATAAGTTCTATTGCAGCTATGTGGATAGGGCCTAGATCCTTCTTGGTGATTCTTAAATGAATCTCAGACTAATATTTTCAGATATGCATTCATGACCTGTAGCTTAAATGTTTTCCATGTGTTTGACAAAATGTCTAGTGTGTTCTAGGAAATTTAGGTCAAGTTTCTAAATTGAGATTGAATTTTTAGCTTTGTTTGCATGTTAATTATGATCCTAGCAAGTCTTAGAAAATTCTCAGTAGTGGTATGGAGGTTGGCTTGTAAAGGTGGCATAGATCCTAGGACTGCACCCTATGACCTGGGCAAGTTGGATCATAACTGCATGGAGGTAGTGTTGTGTATGCGGTTGTAGGCCTATAACCACACCCAGGCCTTATCATGCACATGATTAGGGGTTAATATTGTGGAAAAGAAATGCCAACTTAGGGAATGGTAACTAGGGGTTGTCCTTTGGCCCTTGAGTTTTCTTGTAGCCTTAAGGGATGTTGTGAGTTGTCAGTTTTTCAGCCCCACTTCCATAGCTAGAGATTGGAGGTCGGGTCATGTCATAGTAACTCTTCATATCATGTTTACCTTTGTAGGGACTAGCAACTCAAACCACCAAGGGCTTTAAAGAATTTGTCCCAACCTAGGCTCCAGAACTAGTAACTCAACCCAAGTTGCTCCAGGTCTTCCAAAGCATTTGTTCCAACCCATAGCCATAAGGAATATGAGCACCAATAAAAAAAAAATCAAGTGGAAAAACCCACAACACCATGGTTATCCAGGAAATAGAAAGGAAAGGCTAAAACCATTGTCACTCTATGAAAATATCCATGCCAATGATAGTTATAACCAGAAAATCACATGCATATACCAAGCATCCAGAAATCAACAAGGAAATTACACATGTAACCTGTTACCTAGAAATAAATCCAGCTATAGTTGTTGATCCAACTATTCCCTTACACTTTCTTTCTCCAAATCCAATTTATTCCAAAGTGCTCCAATAATGCTCCAAGAATACTCTAAGTGTGCAAGAGTACTACAAAATGAGAGAATAAATGAGAGCTCCAAAACTGAAATGAAAAAAGGCCGTGAACTAATCCTCGGAAGCCTTTTTATCATTGAGGCCTCTATTTTCTTCATTTTTCCTTCAATTTTCCTCTCATGCAAATTTATGTCTCTTCAAATTCCTTTTCTCTTATTTTCCTTTATTTTCATAAATTAAATGACAATTATTGCCACTTTGCCTTTGCCAATTTCCATAGCCATTAATTAATCACCAGTGATACCCATCACTATGTTTTTCCCAACATTCAACTTGGAATACATGTCCCATGACCTTGGTCTTATATTTTTTATTTACATGGAAAAATCAACTAGGGGTTGTTACAAACACCACCCCCCCCACCCCCCCCCCCCCCCCCCCCCTAGGGAAACACCGTCCTTGGTGTTCTATGACACCTATGACCAACAAACTGCTGAAAACAAAACATACTTCCCATGGAGATTTATAACACTGCTCGATGCAATATTTACAATGACATCCTGCAAACCATGACCAACATAACAAACATGAAAATCATATTATTTATTGAATTTTTATAACACAAATCAATGTGACATCTACAACAACATCCATGTATACATATACAAATACCAAAAAATCATTTAATCAAACCAGCAAATAATAAAGGATACATAGCCTGCATCTGATCATCCACCTTGTTGCATTTAATTATGCAAGGATATATTTCTCTGTTATATCATGTCCAATTGAGATCACCATACAACAAAAGAGAATGACTAAGACAATCTAATAATGATCCCCAATCTAGATGGCTATGCATGCAAGACCGATGCAATTTCTAATGCTACAAAGTATGAGCAAGTACCTTGCCTCCTCATAGGTTGATGAAGGGTTTTGGGCCTGATGCAAAATCCTTGCGCTCCAATCAAGCGATCTATTTCATTCCTACACACAAAAGCAACCAAACAAAGATGAAAATTGATCTTTTGCATAAGATCGTCAACTCAAAACATCTAGAAATAACACATATAAAATACTGCAAAAATGATATAAGGGGAAGGAATATAGATTTGTATTAAGCATATAAATGAAATTACATCAAATGCATACCTTCTAGAAAAGGATATCCTTTCCTCAAGCTTGTACTATGGTCTCCACTCCCAATACAATAGAGCTCTCATGCTATAGTTTGGATAATCTCCCCTTTCCCCCTTCCCTCTTGGTGAGATTATAAAGGCTCATTCTATCCTCCAAGAGAATGTATCTAGACACCTAAGGGTTTGAGAAGTTACAAAACTTCTATAATAATGGACCCCTAGCCAACTCATACACAAGTGGGTCAAGTTGATCTCCTTGGGAATGATAGGCTCTAGAAATATTTTCCACAAATATGAGCTTTTTTTCAATTATCTCAATTATGAAATAATTATTATCTCATAATTATAATATTTTGGCAAATTAATTATGAGAAATAACTCAATCATGTAATTCATAGGATAAATCTCACATAAGTAAAATAAAAAGTGAAAAGGGATACATTTTAGCCAAACAACTGAGGTAAGTTGATATTGGGTTTCTCTCACTATAATGGAGTGCAAAATAGGGTTATAATAGATGCCCCCTAATGCATGAGGTCAAAAGAGAAATTGATGGCTGAAATTCATTACAATAATACTGAATTCTGAAAATAGGAGGAAGAAGCCAGGAATACGAAGCCTGATTAGAGGAACTCAAGTGTTGAAGTCTCAAATCTGCTGATAACATCCCCGAGGCGGGCATACCCATGCTTGGTCATAAGAAGATACTGAACATGGCCACCATAAAATACATTGAGGATCCATGACATGAAATGATAGAACATGTCCATGTAGTCATACATAGTGGATCCATGTGACTCAACAGAGAGAGCATAACCACTAACAAATACAATCGTGGATCTATGTGACTCAACAGATAGAGCATAACCACTAGAAAATACAATGTCAATCTATGACATAGTATACATCAGTAGGAAATTCGACACATGACAGACAGAGAAGTGTCCTAGATAGCCCTCAAAGTACAAAAATGATACATAACTCCAACGAGTGAGATGTCCCTAAACCAGGGTCTTCAACATAAATCTGATGGTATGAATATACATCATGCGAATAGATGAGATGACGTCAAGCATGGTAGAAACTTCTTGATTACCAACCAATGAGGTAAACTAGTAACAGACGTGGGGGAATCCACCTATGAGGAAAATGGACCGCAAGGTACCTAGTACAGTCCACTAAGTGTGAATAGATGAGATGATGTTGAACACTTGTGAACTCAATAAATTAGGAGCCAATGATGTAAACCCACCATTAATCAAGAGGAATCCTGCTATTGAGGTATGCAAGCTCCAAGGTACTACCCATTCCTAGATCAAGCTCTTGGATAATGTAACAACCCTAGTGAAAATTTCATGTAATAAAAGTTAATAAAGGAAAAATAAGACAACGAGTAAGGGACACGTATTCCCAGATGAATGTTGGAAAATATATCCTAGTGGGCATCACTGGATGCGTGTTTTGGCTAAGGAAATTGGCAAAGGCTAAGGTAAAGGCATTAAAAGGAAAAAAGGCATTTTGGCACATTTTTTTATGAAAACAAAGGAAATTAGGAGAAAAGTAAGGTGAAAGGTCACAGGTTGCATGTGAGGAGGAAATTGAAGGAAAATAATGGAAAATGAAGAAATTAGAGGCCTCATGCATAAAAAGGCTTCTGAGGATCAGTTCATGGCTTTTGTGAAGTTCAAGTTTCGAGCTCTCTCATTATTCTCTCTCTCTCTCTCACTCTCTTGGTCACTTATAGTTTTCTTGGAGCACTCTAGTTTGGAGCAAAGGAAAGGGAAAGAAAGGAAAGGAAAGGAAAAGAAAGCAAGGATCAAGGAAAGGAAAGAAGGATCAAGCAGCTTCAACAAGAATACTTGTAGGTAACCTTTTGCATGTGTGATTTCCTAGCTGGTTTGGACATGCATGGCATTGCATGTTGGTGTATGGTTTTCTTTTTTTTGGTGGCATGGTCTTGCCGAGTTATGAAGGTGGATTTTAGCCTAGACTAGCCTTTTTTTGGATGCCATGGTATGTTGGGATGTTTATTTTGATTTTGGAACTTTGGAATTGCTGGATGAATTTTAGAATCTGGGGTGGAGGTGGTCTCAAGGTTCATTCCCAAAGATCTAGGAATCCCTTGACCGGTTTTGGCGAGATACATGATAAAGTGTGAGGGAGAAGTCTCGGTTTAGGGCCTAGTGATCTGTGTTTGCATTGCAGTAAATCCTAAGAGACAAGGAGATGGAAAATTCCTCAAGGATAGTGATGGATTATGGATGGCATTCTAAGTTTTGTGCGGTTGTGATCGGAGAACCGGTTTTGGTGTGATCATGGTTGGATGAGGGAGGAGGTGTTTAACCTCTATATTCCCTTGGTTGTTCTATGAGATCCGACATTCATGCTTGGAATATGGCATGGGGGTGACTAGCTGAAATAGAGATTTGGCTCAGCCATGTCTATGGTTGGGTGGTACTTGGAAGTCCCGAACCTGGTCGGATTTGCCTATGATTAATAAAAGCTAAGTTCTCTTACTTTTTCACTGATTTATATGTGGATTTAATGGTTGTAATATATGTAATATTTATATAGTTTTATGTTGGTTATAATCATGGTTGAATGAGTGGTTCATGTCATGGTTATTTGATATATTTACTTGTAACTGGTAATTGGATGGATGCAAGACCTAATTGATGATGTAATAACTCAATGGAGAAGGAGGTGATCCTTCTAGTTATGTTTCATAAGTTGTTTTAGTCATTTGTGCTCCGGTTTGTATCCTAGACCTATAGGTTGCATTGATGCCAAGTGTTTGATAGAATGTCAGTCCCAGTTGGGGGTTCTTAGGGCTAGTCCTGAGGGTGATTTTTGATTGATCAACATTTTTATAATTTTTTTAATGAATTGTGGAAGTTACAACAAGTTATGGGTAGAGGCTAGGATTCTGGGCTAGAAAAGTGGCTTAAATCCCAGGGTTGCTGGCACAAAACTAGCAATTTTGGTCCATAGTCGCTGGCAGGCAAGCCTGTGAAAGCGACCTTCGGTTTTTATCTGTTCCCTTGTCCATAGCATGAGAGCAACTATTTCCTAAGAGCTAGAAAATAGCAGTGGGATCCAGGGACAAGATGTCTGAGTGGGTGACTTGTCTCCTGAGGGTTCTGTTGATGATGTTGGATGACTATATGTGATTTTCCATTGATTCCACTTCCTTAAGGTGACATAGGAGGTAAAATATAATTATAGTAGCATCTCTCCTCATGTGCCCTAGCTGGCATGGTTACTTTGGGTATACCTGGGAGGGGGTGTAACAGATAATGAGTTGAAGTCAACAGGAGAAGATCCATTGAAGGAGGGCCTTGATGTATCCCCCATCAATTGACATGGAATAGACTAGGATGATGTGATGTATGTATGGAATCATGTAGCAATGAAGTACAAGTGACATAGGGATGGTCGACTCAAAAAGGTCAACAGGTTACTGCAAATGGCCGACATAGGTTGCGACTTCCCTTGAACACATAGCGGCATGACACAAGAGTGACTTGGCATCATGATGAATGAGCACCTTGTGATTACATGCAAAAATGTAGGAGGCATCCAAACACATTCCATATGACTAGAAGAGTAACCATTCGAAGGAGTAAAGAGACTCATATGGATGGTATGGCTCCTAGGCAAGCTAAAACTCAATTGTGAGATAATGAAATAGACAGGTGCCATGTTCAAGGGTGATGCAATTGATGTTGCCATTTCGATGTTTAATGGAAAAAGATGTTCCCTCCCTTATATTTTTATAAGTTCCTTTTTCGTAAAGTTACCCCTCAAGCCCGAAAAAGAGATAAAAGTATACAAAGGGGAACTTCCTAGCCATAGTAGACTAGGTTATTCCTTTTTCGTAACTAGTCTATCCATGTCTGAAAAATGGTTAAACTTATACTGGGTAGACCAAAGTTTAGGTACTTTAACAAGAGTGAAGTAGACAAGTTCACTCAGCAATATTTTCTAAATTAAGGAGTCTAAAAAGAGCTTAAAGGAAGCTCCTCTTGGAGGAATGAGTGGTATAGAGGATAGAAACTAGTTCTGGTAAGGATGGAACTGATTATGACATATAGAGGACAAGAGGCTGGCTAATAGGACCACTTGTCACAAAGCTTCCTACAAGAAAGGGTAAACACCAAGTGAAAGAGGACGATAGGCCAAGCAGATGATGGTGATGGAAGAGAAAACCAAGGCTCATCATGCAAAAGTAGGTTGATAAAATGTGGAAATCACAAGGGATAAAAATGGTGGAATCCTCCTGGGGTATAGCTAGAAATATGATGAAGAAGACATGTGGCTCAAATTCTAGGTCATTGTGGGTAATAAGGAAGAATTTTGAAAAGGAGTAAAAAATGACTGCATGGACACCATCTTGGAAAAAAGGTGCTAACTAGGATATCCATGACTAGGTAAGCTCTACCACCACACAACGACGTGCATAAAACAGAATGGCTAAAGTCACAACTTGACGGGGTTGGACCTAAGGCATAATGATGGAACTAACAGTCAATAATGCAACGGTGATGGTGATATATGACCCACCCTTATATGTCAGTTTAAGAGAAACACACCTATGACCCACCCTTATATATTTTTTATTTTTTTAATGTTATAATTTTTTTAGATTTTTTAGTATAAATAAGGCATGACGAATACTCGTATCACACACCAAACCAAAAAAGGGATAAAGAATCACACTCCTATTTACAATATGTACAAGTGCAATGTAGTCCAGTAGGTCAAACTAAAATGTGCCCACAGCCCAGAACAGGCCAAGGGTTTCTATATGCAAACTCATGGAAGGTGAGGGGACCATATGGCTCACTAATGTGGGGCCATGCCAAAGGAAATAAAAATTCCCAACACTGAAAGGTTGACCATGCCAAGGATAGTCTAACATAGTCTCATTTTCAAAACTAACCTGAGGACATAAGGGAGGATCTAGACATAAAGGAGGTACAAGATGCTTGTCGACAAGTGGTGAGCGAAATTCATTGGCAAGTTCAGTAATAGAATCCCAAGACTTGAATCTATCCATGGGTATAATTTCCAAGGAAGGTTGAGGAGATGCCCCATGGGTCGATTCAAGATTGATGTTTCCAAGCTCTGTTTGGTCCAAATCGGGAAGACTAGAGGCATAAAGAGGCATAACCGCCCTAGGATTATCAATGGATAGATCCATGACCTCCAAGTTGACTAGCCGAGGAGGCTTGTCATCAAGGGAGCCATGTGGAACAAGTAGAGGGGCATCCCATTTGGGAAAAAGGAACTGATCATATTCCATATTGGGATGGAGTTTCTAACTAGTATCAAGAGGTACTGACGGGACTACCAGTGTGGAAATCTCTCCCAGCGCAACAAGTGGAAAATGATGCTCACTAGTTTGATCAACTTCCATAAGAGTAGGTGACACCACCCAAGGATCAAGAGGTCTATGGGGTCCACAGGTGCTAGAAGAGATCATATGGTAGTGAGCAGTGGTAGGAGTAGGAGTGTTGGGTGGAGGGAGTTGAGTAAAAACCCCCATAAGAGTTGAACTTTTAAAGAGTCCAGATCCAAACTCTAAAATTGACAAGGGTGATCTCCCATGAGTGGTACATAATTCACTATGGTGGAAATTTGGGCTAACAACACACAATAGTCAAGCTAATCAATAGCGACAATTTTTCCTTCATGAGGAAAGAAAAGGAAATGGAAAATAGATGAGATGACTATGGTCATCACATAAAACCAACTAGGACTGCAAAGTAGGTTGTAATCTAATGAGGTGTCGACAACTTCGACATCAACATATACATTTTTCCCTCCTAACTCAATGGAAAAATTTGGAAGAACCCCCTTAGGTACAAAGTTAGGTCCATCAAAAGCTTAGAGAGTCAAGTTGGATTTGTCAAGCACCAGAGAGCCAAGAGCCTTCCAGTAGGATACATACATAACACATGTGGAAGAGCCTTCATTCACCAAAGTGTGATGAATATTCCGATGGAAAATATGCACAATGATTTGAAAAGCATTCTAATGGGAAAGGCAAGGAGCGGCTTTGTCGACGTTAAAAGTGATGAGACTAGAGTCAAACAGGTAAACTCCACTAATGGTAGACATAAAGTCTTTGTGCTGTTGAGGATAGATTTGCAAGACCTCCAAAGAAGACATGGCACAAGGAGATTGGGAAACATCTTCAACAATACTGTAATTCTGAGCAGCCTTGGAAGAAGGATTACGTGTCGTATTCTGGAGGACACCCTTGGGAGGGGGATAAATAGGTTCCATAGACTTATCTAGAGTGAGATGTCTAGTGGAAGGTAGTGAAGCTGATGAGTCCTTAGAGGGAGAACTCGGCTCAGAAATATCATAAGATATGGCTCGTGTAGTCACGTTAACATCTTCCTTGCACATGAAGATGAATGAACTATGAGGAGGATGGGAAGATGACCCCTCATTTCCCCCTACAAAGGTCGAGGAGGTTGAGAAACCATCTATTGCTAGTGTTGTGTAGGGAACGAATGAGTCAAAACAATAGGCCATTGAGTAAACGGTGGTGAAAGATTCCTATGGACTTCATCCTTTCGAGGGCATTCGTGAGTAAGGTGGCCACCTTGACAAATTTTATAGGGGAACTTGACTTTACAACGACATTCACTAGTGCCTCCTTTGTGACTCTGAGAGTTGGGTTGGGACTCCAAAGAATTTTGGTTCTTTTTTTAATTCCTCTTATTATTCTTTTTTCACCTTGATTGCTGGTTGTTCTTTGGGTGAGTCGACTTCACTGTGAGAACATCAGTGGACTACTCAAGAGGGGGTGTTTTAGCAGAGCTAGACGCACTTGCTGGGGCTTGATATGTAACAATTAGTTGCCCAAGTTGGGCAGAAAGTTGGCTCATGGTATCAGAAATAGACCCAATCATGACATCGGCATGTGGGCCAGGAACAGGTTTGGGAGGGTCAATAGAAGGCCTATGGGCATTAGGAAACACTTTTTAGAGCATACCTGATTGTGAATATATAAGATTGAACTATTGGGCAACTAAAATGGCTTTTTCATAAGTAACAACTTGAAAAATAGACACTCGAAACATAAACACATCCTTGGCAACCTGAGGTCAGAGAGATCGAATGAACCATTTATGTAGTATCTCATTAGGTAACTTGGTTCTCACCAACCTCTTTTGATGATGCCACTCATGAATATGATTAGAAATTAACGTGGCATCATCTTGTTTGAAATTAGACAAGAGGTTAGAGTCGATGTCATACCGAGCAAGTAATTGGAAGTGTGTTAAAAATGTTTGAGCTAGGGAGACAAAGTCACCATAGGATGAAATATCTAACTCGATGTACCACTTTGCAACATACTCAGTAAATGTACGTTGGAATAAAAAAAGTTTAATCAAATCATCCACAAAAGAATTCCATAAGCACCACAAATGATAAATGGTAATGTGCGTTGATGGATTCTATGCAAGCTTTCTTTCAAATTTAGGAATATCGAATGGTAATTTGGCGGGCATGGGTGAACACTAGGGATCATGATGGATGGGGTCATTTGTCAATTTTTCTAAATCCAGTAAATCAACAAAAGATAAAAATGGTTTGTGAGCTTGACTAAATGGGTCATAGGTAGGGGAAGCCCCTCACCAACCATGTGGTCCCCCCATATAAGGTGTGGAATGATGCACTTGCTGGTGAAGAAAAGGGTTCACCCCATAATAGGGCTTTTGTAGGCCAACATGAATGGTAAATGGATGTTGCCCCTCGGGGTAAGTACCTCCAAAGAGAAAAAGACCGCCAAAAGCATGGCTACTAATGGGGTTGTACCCAGGGATAGAAGAAGGACCACTTTGTGAAGTAGGATCGACATAAGGGGTATAACCCGTGTGAGAAATGGTACTAGCTGTGGGGTTTCCCCCAAGTAAACTAGCCCCTCTAGTAAAATTACTCATAGGTGGCACCCCTCCAAAGAGCGAACTGTACCAAGTTTGTGACATACTAGTAGCAGTGTTTCCCCTAGGCTAACCTAGAACAACTGGTGATCTCCCCCACTTATTACTAGAAGTAACCATGCCTAACTGAGGAACATGAATAGTTGGTCGAGTAAAGTGCAGTGCAAATATTCCTAAACATACCGAATGACTATGCTAACGCACCATGGTCAGCATAGGAGATGGTGTGGGCATGGAAATGTTTGAGAAATTTGTGGGAGTTATAAAAGAAACTAGTGGAATTCCCCAAGAAGAAGTGAGAGGTGTGGATGAAGGAGTGGGTATAACCATGCTAAGAGGTGGGAATGATGTCATGGAAGCTAATACTCCTAATGTAGAAAGTAAGGATGTCTCAGACTCTGCCATAGGATAAATATTCGATGAAAAAGGCATGAAAGTATATGCTGGTGTAGAACCATTGGGGTTCAGCCACAACAACTTAGGTCCCAATAGATCAGTGAAAGGTGGGTTGGCAAGAGAAGAAGAATCATCTGCCAAAGCCTCAATAGAAACTAGATCAATGCTAGAAGGACTAGGTATAGAGTCCATGACTATGTGTTGGTCTAAGTCTTGAGCACAAACCGACACTCTTTGTGCAGGAGTAACAAGTCCACCTTGCTCAGGAGGTAAACCATGAAGACGACGAGACCGTCGATGAACAAATTCAACCAAGGTGGAAACTTATACTTTAAATACAATTATGTTAGTGAAAACACCCTAAGGCCAAAACTACTAACTCAGACCAAACAAAACACACTAGAAACGTCCTAGAAGATAGCACACACAAACTAAAATATAAAGAAGCTGATGGTGGAACAATTATACTAGCAACCTACTTCCTAGCCCTTTTAGCTGAAAACTCAGACCAAGTGCCCTCACAAGATGTGGAAAACCCCCGAGAGGATAGAGAGAGTATGACTAATATATGTCCCAGGTACAAATAAGATGACCCCAACCCTGCACCTATGTATGAGCCTTAAGAAGATAGGCCACTATGGTCACCACCTACAATAACACAATCTTGGGGGGCAGTCGCAAGACAAATCCACACGCAAGGGCAAGACCCTTAACTCCAAAAAGGAGCTAGGACTGAAACCCCCTTGAGAGTTACCTCCCAATTGGTCCCTAAGTGATAATGACACTTTTTGTATGCATGCAAATTTCGCTATATCATGCCACCTGAAACTAAGCGAAATGGGTCATGTCACCCTTCCTTGCCCAAGTGTGATCTCATGCTTAACCCTCTTGTAAGAATGGCTTCCAATATTACACTACTGCAAATGGATTTAACTCCCTACCACAAGATGCTAAGTTTATTTTGTAGTATTGGAGCAGTTAACTCACACTCCTATCTCCAAGTCCCTAGCCTAGGCTAGTGTTGGTGTACTACTAGTAAAAATAAAAGACGAATCTAGTTAATTTTATTATTGCGTTGATTTTATTGGCTGCTTTTTACACAAGACGGATGCGACGTGAAACTAAGATGTTGTGAATGACTCTTAATTAGTCACCCTAAAGCAGCTATATGCAAATTTCAATTTTCACTTTGATGAATGCTAACTATGGGAAGGTACGAGCCTTCTAACACACTAATGCCTAATTTAATGCACCTCTTCACTAAATATTTTTAAATGAAAATTATCCGAATATGTTGTGAATTAATGAACCAAAACAAACCAAGAAGGAAAACCAAAGAAACCGAAAAGAAACTAAAGAAAAAATTCCAAAGCAAGAATCCAAAGCACTCAAAAAGTGTCACATCTAGGAAAACAAATTCCAATCAAACAAACACACTCAAATCGATCAAATCGAAAGCCAAAAGTGAAAGAAAAAAAGGCAATGTCAACAAGCTAGGGCTGTAGGACAATGGCTCAACCAAGACAAATGTTATACAAAGGCCACAACCAAAACCTTGAGTCAGAAAGGCCTAAACAAGATCAAATGAGGGTGATACAAAACAATCAAAACATGCTCAAGATAAATTTTCTCGATAAGAACTACACAACCAATAAGAACACCACAAAATGTGACAAAAATGACCCAAAGAGGAAAGAAAATGCTCAACAAGAGGAAACAAAACTGAGCGAAAGCGAAAAAGTCTGAAAATGTAATGTAGATCAAGTCTAAACATTCACTGAAAATAGCTAATCAAATCTGAAAATGAGATATAGAGGCGAAAATCAAGCCTCATCCCAAAGAATCCAAGAAAATTTCAAGAACTATTTGAAAGGATAAGAGCAATGAAAGACCTTGGATAAACTAATAAAAATAGATTAGATCAGACACACGCAACAGCTGATCAGCAAAACCAAACCATGGATTACCCAATGAAAGAAAAAAATGAAAAGTGACCGATCTAAGGAAATTAAGCAAACAACAACAGATGTGGACTAGATCCAATAGATGAATAGGAGGCCTAGACTGAGCAAGAACAAAGGTAAAAAGTTAAAAAATGAATAGTGTATTTTCAAGGGCTAAAAGCCTGGACATTGGCATAACACATAGATCAGAGCATCCATGGACGCTCTGAGGAGAATTGCAAGACAACATCCAAACATTTTCAGATGCTTGGATGACCCTCTATGAGAGCACCAAGGGAAAAAAATTGACTAGTGAACTTCAATCACCCATAAAATCCTCATACGAAGTCCATTTTTAGTGATTTGTTTTTTTTTTAAGACGAAATTCTGAGAGCAATCTAGATATGTGGTCAATTCTTCTCTCATAGAAAAAAAAACTCTAGATCTAAGATAAGCTTGGATCTGAAGCAATTAAAATCAATGGAGATCAAAATGAATAAAAAAAATATATAGAGAACTCAATGGGAACAAAATAAAACCAGGAAAAAAAAGAAGAAGAGGAGATCTAAAAACAAAGAGGCAAAAGAAAAATGATCTCATTGAAAGCACCAATTCTGTTACATTTAATTATGCACAGAGCTATTGCTTCATGATCTCATGCCCAATTGAGATCACCAGACAACAAAAGAGAATGGATAAGAAAATATAATAATGATCCCCAATCCAGATGGTCATGCATGCAGGATTGATGCAATTTCTAATGCCACAAAGTATGAGCAAGTACCTTGCCTCCTCGCAAGTTGGTGAAGGGTTTTGGGCTTGATGTAGAATCATTGCACTCCAATCAAGTGACCACTTTCATCCACTCCTGATCCAAATACTACACAAAAGCACAACCAAACTGAGACGACAAGTGATCTTCCACATAATATCGTCAGCTCAAAACATCTAGAAATCACACATATAAATTACTGCAAAACTGATATAAGGGGAAGGAACATAGATTTGTATTAACCATATAAATGAAAGTACATCAAATGTATACCTTATAGAAAATTAAATCCTCTCCTCAAGCTTGTAGTATGGTCTCCTCTCCCAATACATCATAGCTCTCATGCTATAGTTTGGATAGTCTCCCCTTTTCCCCCTTCCCTCTTGGTGAGATTATAAAGGCTCATTCTATCCTCCATGAGAATGTTTCTAGAGACCTAGGGGCTTGAGAAGTTAGGAAACTTCTATAATAATGGACCCCTAGTCAACTCATACACAAGTGGGTCAAGTTGATATCCTTGGGAAAGATAGACTCTAGAAATATTTTCCACAAATATGAATTATCTCAATTATGAAATAATTATTATCTCATAATTATAATATTCTGGCAAATTAATTATGAGAAATAACTCAATCATGTAATTCATGGGATAAATCTCACATAAGTAAAAGAAAAGGTGAAAATGGATATATTTTAGCCAAACAACTGAGGTAAGTTGATATTGGGTTTCTCTAACTATAATGGAGTGGCAAATATGGTTATAACACATCTCCCATGTAGCTTCATTGTGCCCAAAATGATTCCACTGCACTTTAACTAGCTTGATTTCTTAAGGGCCTACCAAGGTAAACATGAGGCGAAGAGTTACTATAACATGGCCTGATCCAGGTGGATATTGGTGGCCACTCACCAAATCCACTTGGACCCCCACCATTGTTTCTTCCAGCTTTTCAGTTTCCTTAATTGTAGCACAGTTTACTATTTTAGTAGTTTTTTGGCACCTGAACTTCCGGAGTCGTTTTAAGGCCCTAAATGGCATTTTTTGGGAAAATTGGGAGCAACATGGGTCCGTGGACCGATGTTTCTCTTCCCAAAGTTGGAGTCCTCGGATAGATCTTTCTATCGAGATATTTTGTACGTCAAACAAAGATCGTATGCCAAAGTTATGGCCTCGAGAAGTTGATGTACCAATTTACCCAAATGGGGCCCACAGTTTGGTGTTTCATCTTCTGGGGTTAGGTTTTTGGATGTTTAGGGTTTTCCATTGTTTCTCAACAATAAATAGGCCTTTGAACCTCATTGTAACATAGTTCAAAGGCATGTAGCCGCTGCATCTCTTCTCAGAGATAAGCTACCATCACCCTAGCTAGTTTATTTCCATTTATGTTTGTAAGCATATTTTAGTATTTTACATTAATGAAATGAAGTATTATTTCCACTACATCTCTTTGTTTATGGTTATCTCTATAAGTTGTTGCATTCCTATTTAAATCTGCATTAGTGGTATCAGAGGGTCTACTTTTTCTCTATTTTTCTTTGCATGTCCCTAATGAGGTCGGGATATAAGGAGTTAGGGCTTGAACTGGTCGATCCTTTGCGAGGCCAACCTCGCAAATCCCGACGGCCTCCCATGGCGGATGAAAATAAAGATGAGAGGGTAGGAGATCTTATCAAAATCTTGCTTAAAGAAGCCCTTGAGTGACCAAGGAATGCGATGATGGACAGCTTTGCCCAGATCATTCAGCGGCTACCCAGGGGCGATGCATTGGCTTCTAACAGCTACTCTGGAAATGCCACACCATTTAAGGTACAATTTAATTTTGAAATCCCCATATTCGAGGGTCAGATAGATGCAGATGTCGTCGATAAATGGTTAAATCTAATAAAGGGTTATTTTTCTGTTCATGAATTTTCCAGTCGGGAAAAGATTATTTTTACTCTTCTCAAAGCAGTCCCCCACGTCAAGGATTGGTGGGAAACCTACTGCAAGCAGAAGGATGAAAGTACAGGCTCACTATTTTCAGCTGCACCCACTTGGAATTCATTCCAAGATGCCATCAAGGAGGAGTACTACCCTGTCGGAAGCTATGAGGATCAATACATAAAGTGGACTATGCTGCGGCAGGGAAGGGACCAAGACGTGCCGTAGTTTACCAATATTTTCCATATCCTTCACACAAAGTTGGGTATCAAACATTCATAGTAGCATTTGATACTCAAATACCATGGCTGCCTGCACAAGTACATCTAGGAAGAAATAGAATTCCTGAACATCTCCTTGCTCGGCACGGCATACCGATATGTCGTCAAGGTTGAGCAAAAGTTTAAACAGAAGAAGAGAGACTTGGATTTGCAAATCTGAAGCAAGGGAAAGGTGTCCCCAAACTGCAAAACAAAGGACAAAGCTAAGGTGGGGTGGCCCAAGACAACCCACCAAAGTTGCAAGCAAAGAACAACACCGCGAAGCCGAGAAAGGACACGGGAAAGTGGTGTGAGTTCCATAAGAGCTCCACTCACAACACAAGTGAGTGTTGGGCCAAGCAGTCATTGGTGGCCAAGCTAAAGGTTTCAGAATCAGATGCATGTTCCAACTTTGAGTCAGAACCTGACAAGGGGAATGACAGAGGGAAGCAGATTATTGATGCGGAGCCCAATGCCACCGTTGCCACCATGAAGATCCAAAAGGAGGAACCTGAAGATCCAGAGGAGGAGGAGTGTCTCTTCCACTCCCAGATGTTGGTAAAGGGCTCCCCACTACAGTTCATTGTCGACAGCGGGAGCCAAAAGAACCCCATTTTGGCAGAGGTAGTGAAGCGGTTGGGCTTACTGACCACAACACATCCACAACCGTACACCATCGGGTGGCTTCACCAAGGACGGGATCTTCACATGAGCCAGCATTATTGCCTTACATACGACATAAAGCCCTTCATGGATGAAGTATTGTGTGACATTGCTCCCCTTGAAGTTTGTGATGTATTATTAGGGCAACCATACTTGTGGAAGCAACATGCTATGTATGAATCAAGGCCCCGTGTTGTTATTGTTACTTTGGGAAATAAGTTGTACAAGATACTGGAGGTAGCACCACCTACCGCCATCTCTTTGGTTACTGCAAAACAATGTAGTAAGCTCATTTTCAAAACCGGGAAATTTGTTTTCCTGATGATATGCCCTCAAGGAAAGAAGAATACGGTGGCCACGACCTCCAGACAGGGCCCCTCCGCACGACAACTACAAATGGACAAGGTCGTGGAGGAGTACGAGGACATCTTCACCTCCCTCGTAGGGGTTACTCTGCAATATCAGATCAAGCACTCCATCAATATGACCCTAGGTGCGTCACTGCCAAATGGACCAATCTATCGATGCTTTGTTATGGAGAATGATGAAATCAAGAGGCAAATTTAGGAGTTGCTATAGAAAGGTCACATCCGTTCAAGTTCATCGCCCTGTGGGAGCTCGATCGTGTTGGTATAGAAGAAGGATGGGACTTGGAGAATCTGTATTGACTATCGGGTGCTGAACAAGATCACTGTCTGTAATAGGTACCCGATCCCACAGATTGATGACCTTCTGGACCAACTGAAGGGGGAAAAATATTTCAGCAAGATTGATTTGAAGTCAGGATATCACCAAGTACCAATCGAACCCTCTGATGTGTGGAAGACTGCCTTCAAATCCAAGGAGGGCCTTTTCAAATGGTTGGTTATGCCTTTCGGATTGATGAATGCTCTTACAACCTTTATGAGGCTAATGGATGACATCTTGCGGCCATTCACCAACTCATGTGTAGTGGTATACTTGGGTGACATCCTGATCTTCAGCTAGAGCTGGGAAGAGCACCTCCAACACATCTGACAGGTTCTCCAAACACTGCGGCAACACAAGTTATGTGCCAATTTGGAGCAATGCACTTTCGGCATGACCCAGGTTCAATATCTAGGATACATTATTGATGAATAGGGGGTGCATGTGGATCCAACCAAGATCTAAGTCATTCAGGGTTGGCCATCTCCAACTACTCTGACAGAGCTCCGCAACTTTCTAGGTCTTGCTAACTTCTACCGCAGGTTCGTGTTGGGATTTTCTCATATCACTTGGCCCTTGAGTCAAGTCACCAAGGGAGGAGCGAAAGAAAAGTTATTTTGGTCTGAATCTCAACAGAAGGCATTCACAGAGTTGAAAGATTGCCTCTGCTCGGCACTACTGCTCGCATTACAAAAATTGCAACAACCATTTGAGGTCGAGACAGATGCCTCTGAATATTCTATTGGGGCAGTCCTTACTCAACACAAGCATCCAGTGGCATATCACAATGAGAGACTTTCAGACACAATCCAGAAGTATCCCACTTATGACAAAGAGATGTATTCCATTATGCAGGCCTGCTGATAATGAAAGCATTACATTTTGGGGAAGGAAATGGTCATCCACATAGACCACTGACCCCTGCAGTTCATACAGATCCAAGGGAAATTGCAAAATGATCGCCATCAGAAGTGGTCCACATACCTACAACAGTTCCATTTGAATATCAAGTATAAGAAGGGCAGCACCAATAATGTTTCAGATTGCCTCAGTTGACCACCAATCATGGCATTAACCACTATGCTCAACTCTTGTGGGCACGAGACTTATGATTGGCCACTTCTCTACAAAAGTGACCTAGAATTCAGCCACACATACCAGACACTCTTGGAGGGTCAGCATGTTCTAGATTTTCACCTCCAGGATGCCCTGTTATTGCACTTGGGTCACCTTTTTGTTCCTTCAAGCGAGCGTGCCAAGACGATTTGGGAAGCACAATACAGTCGGGCTGCTGGGCATTTAGGGGTCGAGAAAATGGTGGTAGTACTGTAGAAGTATTTCTATTAGTTGAATCTTCGATAGGATGTCGGGAAGTACATCAGATCATGCACTGCTTGCACCATTGCCAAACTGACCATCAAGAAGAAAGGCCTCTATACCCCGCTGCCTACCCCTAGTCGACCTTGGGAATCCATCTCCATGGATTACATGTTAGGCCTTCCTTCCACTAAGCATGGAAACTACTGTGTTTTTATGGTCGTCGACAGGTTCTCGAAGATGCCCATTATGGCGGCCTGCAAGAAGAATATCACAACAGAAGCCACTGCTAAACTTTTCTTTGAACGAGTGTGGGTACACTTTGGGATCCCATAGTCTATCATCTCAGATCAGGATAGTAGGTTCCTTAGTACATTTTGGTCCAGTCTCTGGCCGATGCTGGACACCAAACTCACTAAGTCCACAATCTTCCATCCTCAAACTGATGGCTAGACAGAGGTTTTCAACAGGATGATCATACACATTCTGTGCATGTACAACTCAAAGAATCCACGCACATGGGATGAGAGCCTCCTCTATGTTCAACACAACTACAACTAGGCTCTCTATAGCTTGACTGGCCACAGCACTTTCCAGGTGGGCTTGGGATTCCAACCACTATGTCCCATTGATGTGGCCATGCCATTTGCAGCTACTCACGCAGATTCGGCTCGTGTCCAGTCCAAAACTAATAAGGAAAATATCTTCATGGAGAACATCCAACATATTCGCCAGTAGGTCCATGAAATTCTGGAGAAATCAAATGCCAAGTACTTGTAGCGACATGATCAACATCGGGTGCCACACAAGTTTCAGGTGGGTGACAAAGTCTGGTTGCATTTGCAAAAAGAATGCCTTACTGGAGCCTATCGGAAACTCAAATCACTCAAATATGGTCCTTACACCATTACCAAGGCTATGGGAGACAATGCATTTGAGGTCAACATTCCCCCATTCCTTGGCCCACACCCAGTGTTCAAAGTGGACCGCCTTCGGCCATACTTTCCACCATTACTAAACACATTCGACATTGCAGAACAGCTCACACCCATAGAGTTAAATCTATATTGCATGGAAGAAGATGCAACTGATCGAATCATGGACACATAGATCAAGCACACTTGCCAATAGAATATCCAAATGTATCGAGTTGTCAAAGTAGGCCAACTCCTTCGCCAGGGCAAGTGGCTCACCAGGGACCAAGTTTAGCAGAAGTTTCCTCATCACATGGAGGAACTCAACGCAATGGGGACCATTGCTTCCTAAGGGGTAAGGAATGATCTAGGTGGATATTGGTGGCCACCTGCCAAGTCCACTTGGACCCCCACCATTTTTTCTTTCATCTTTTCAGTTTCCTTAATTGTAGCACAATTTACTATTTTTAGCAGTTTTTCGGGTCGTGAACTTCCGGAGCCGTTTTGAGGCCCTAAATGAAATTTTTTTGGGAAATCCGGGAGCAACATGGGACCATGGACCAATGTTTCTCTTCCCAAAGTTGGAGTTCTCAGATAGATCTTTCTAACGAGATGTTGTGCGCGTCAAATGGAGATCGTATGCCAAAGTTATGACCCCGGGAAGTTGATATACCAATTTACCCAAACGGGGCCCACATTTTGGCGTTTCATCTTCTAGGGTTAGGTTTTTGGATGTTTAGGGCTTTCCATTGCTTCTCAACAATAAATAGGCCTTCAAGGCTCATTGTAACACAGTTTAGAGGCATGTAGCCACCGCATCTCTTCTCAGAGATAAGCTACCATCGCCCTAACTGGTTTATTTCCATTTATGTTTGTAAGCATATTTCAGTATTTTACATTAGTGAAATGAAGTATTATTTCTGCTACATCTCTGTGTTTATGGTTATCTCTATAATTTGTTGCGTTCTTGTTTAAATTCGGATCATGGCCAAACCTCCAATCTCCAGTTATGGAAGTGAGGATGATAAACTAACAACTCACAACATCCCATAGGGCTACAAGAAAACTCAAGGGAAAAAGAACCACCCTCAGTTACCATTCCCTAAGTTGGCACTACTTTTCCACAAAATTAATCGCTAATTGCATTCATGACAAGGCCTGAGTGCAGTTATATGCCTCCATGCGGTTATGAACCAAATTTCCTAGGTCAGAGGGTACAGTCCTAAGATCTATGCCAACTTTATAAGCAAACCTCGAGATCACTGCCCAGAATTGCCTGAGACTTTTTAGAATCATAATTAACATGAAAACAAAGCTAAACATTCAATCTCAATTTAAAAACTTGACCTAGATTTCCTACAACACATTAGACATTTTGTCAAACACATGGAAAACATGTAAGCTATATGCCATGAATACATATCTAAGAATATTAGTCTAAGATTCATTTGAGAATCACAAAGAAGGATTTATGCCCTCTCCACATAGCTACAACAACACTTATTATTCCATACTTTCATTAACCAATCAATAACTAACAATTCATGACAAGAGCCATAGATATCATACATCATGTAACCAAAAAATAACCAACAATTAACTAGCATAGGAACCATGGAAACAAAACCATAATATCACCAACAGAATCACTAAAAGTACACATGAATCATAGTAGAAGACGAGTTCTTATTAATATATGAAAATACCAACCAAGTCAGGGACTTCCACGTACCACCCCACCATAGATTGGGCTAAACCAAATCTCTCTTTCAGTCAATCAACCCCACACAATATTCCACGCATGAATGTGGGATCTCATGGAATAAACCAAGAAAAAAAAAACTAGGGAATCCAAAGGCAAAACCACCTACACCCTCAACCATAGTGATTCCACCTCCATGGTCAGAGATCACTAACACCAACCAGATTAGTCCCCACCCAAGATTTCTATGGCTCTAAGAACTAGTAACTCAACCCATAACCTTCCAAGGCTTAAAAGAATTTGTCCAACTCGACTTCAGGGACTACTAACTCAACCCATCAGGGGATATTGATCATTTGTCCCAACCTAGGCTCTAGGGCTAGTAACTCAACCAAAGTTGTTCCAGGGCTTCTAAAGCATTTGTTCCAACCCAAAACCATAAGGAACATGACAACACCATGGTTATCCAGGAAATGACAAGGAAAGGATAAAGCCATTATCACTCTAGGAAAATCTCCATGTCAATGACAATACATAACCAGAAAGTCACATGCATATACTAAGCATCTAGAAATCAACAACGAAATGACACATGAAAACTGTTACCTACAAAGCAATCTAGCTATAGTTGTTGATCCAACTATTCTCTTACAATTTCTTGCTTTCAGTTTCCTTCTTTCTCCAAATCCAACGTATTCCAAATTTCTCTAAGAATACTCTAAGTGTGCAAGAGTATGAGAGAATGAGAGAATAAATGAGAGCTCCAAAACAGAATTGACAAAAGATTGTGAACTAATCCTCAGAAGACTTTTTATGATTGAGGCCTCTATTTTCTTCATTTTTCCTTCAATTTACCTCTCATGCAAATATATGTCTCTTCACCTTCCTTTTCTCTTATTTTCCTTTATTTTCATAAATAAAATTCCAATTATTTTCACTTTGTCTTTACCAATTTCCATAGCCATTAATTAATCACCAGTGATACCCATCACTATGTTTTTCCCAAAATTCAACTTGGAATACATGTCCCATGACCTTGGTCTTATATTTTATATTTACATGGAAAGATCAACCAGGGGTTGTTACAAACCCCTCACCCTTGGGGAAACATCGTCCTTGGTGTTCTATGACACCTATGACCAACAAATTTCTGAAAACAAAACATACTTCCCATGGAGCTTTATAACACACCTCAATGCAATATTTACAATGACATCCTGCAAACCATGACCAACATAAAAAACATGACATTCATACTCATTGGAGCTTTATAACACAACCCATTGTGACATGTACAACAAAATCCATATATACATATAAAAATACCAAAAAATCATTTGTTCAAACCAACAAATAATGAAGGATACATAGCCTGCGTCTAATCATCCATCTCCCATGTAGCTTCACCTAGCCCAAAGTGCTCCCACTACAGTTTAACTAGCTTGATTTCTTTGTTATAGAGCATAAGTTATTTCCTCTGCAATATGCATTGTGGTTCTGGCTAGAATTCTCCCTCTGGTTCCATCTACAATATAGACGAGTCAATCACATGATCAACATCTTGTACATACTTATTAAGCAATGAAATATGGAAAAAATCATGGAATTTCACTATTAGAGGTAGTCCAAGTCAGTAGGCCACTGGTCCAATCCTCTCTAGGATCTTGAAAGGCTTGCAATACCGAGGTGCCAACTTGGCACATGAGCCAATCCTCAAGGAGCTCCTATTGGGCTTGATGCATAAGTACACATGATCCCTAACCTAAAAATCCTTAAATAACCTATGCTGATTTGCATAACTCTTCTACATGTCTTGTGCTACCTTTAAATTCCTCTTGATAACTTGCATCTCCTATTCCATCTCTTCCAACAAATCCAATCCAATCAATACCTTGTTTTCTAGATCACTCCAACTGATAGAAGTATTACAACTCCACCCATAAAGTGTCTCAAATGGAATCATCTTCAAGGATTCTTGGTACCCATTATTATAAGAAAATTCAACTAGTGGAAGACACTCTTCCCATACATCGTTAAAATTTCCTCAAGAATCCTATTGACCCTCTTTGTTTGTACATTTGTCTGTGGATTATAAGTTGTATTGAAAGACAAATATGTCCCCAAACCTACAAACAACTCTTTCCCAAACCTGGAAGTGGACTTGGCATCTCTACCTGATATTATCTTCCTAGGAACACCATGTAATCTCTCTATCTCCTTGATGAAAATATGAGCTACCTCGCTATCTATATTCATAGACTTAACTGTAATGAAATGTGCTATCTTACTTAACCTATAAACCACAACCATGATGGATTCATACTATCTGTATTTCCTCGATATAATTGTAATGAACTCCATGGAAATGACCTCCAATTTCCACTCTATAATCTGAATCAGTTATAATAAACCACCTGTATGCTTACACTCTGCTTTTAGCTACTGACAATCCAAACATCTCGCAACAAAAATAACCACCTATTTCTTTAAGTTGATAGGATTTCTTAACTACTTTTAATGTCTTCTGATATCCCGAGTGAATTGAATATGATATAATATGAAACTCCATCAAGAGAATCTTCCTGAGCTCACTATCATCTAGTACATAAATCTTGTTCTTGAATCTGACCAAGCCATATACCGTGAGATAATACTCCTCATCCCTGTCACCTTCACCCTGCTTCTATAACCTATGCCTCAATTTTTGATACATGTCAACATGTTTTCCTGCCTACAAGATACACTTCTGCAAGTCTATCCCATAAGATCCACTCATGTTGATGCACACATAGAAGGAGAATCCAACCATCACATTAATTTCTAGAGAGATCAGAAATCTTCGAGCCACCAAACACCCAAGTTGTACATGTACAAATTTGATGGCTCTAAACCTTTAGTATGGGAGGTAAATATGGGACAACATTTATTCCTTAATAATATATGGAAGGATGGAACTAAACTACATGTGGGAACCGTTTACTTGGACCAAGAGAGATGGCAGTGGTAGTAGTGGCATCAGAAATGTTATCCCGAGAGGCCAACGTGGAACATGTTCTCAAAGTCCCTTTGTGACTACTTTGATCGGGAATCTCACTTTTTGGGTTGTCTCACTAAGCTCAGTTAAACAGGTACAGTAAAGGACTATATTGTAGGTTTTGAAAAATTGGCCATTAGAACTGACAAACTAGGAGATGAATTTTACTTGGAATGTTTCATCAGTGGCCTAAAGGAATCCATCTAAGCCCATGTTCAAATGCATCACCTAGCTACTTGGTTGGACACATGACACAAGGATTTAGATGTAGAAGTCGCCTTAAATGCCTAGTTATTTCATCCCAATTTTGTCGCAAAGGCACATCCCACCAAGGATACGGGCCCCACCCAAACACTTAAGGTTCAAAAGGTGTCACTCGAAGAAATGGTTGAAATAAGGAAACATGGACTCTACTAATACTATGATGAAAAGTACTCCCCAGGACATAAATGCAAGGAACCAGAATTATTTCAAATTGATGCTACTGAAAACAACTTAGTTGATGAAGTTCCATCCACTAAAGTACATGAGGAGGAAGTGGGTGAACCCAAAACCAACCTAGACAATGATATCACAGAGAATCCAGATGAGACTGTTATATCACTAGATGCCTTGGCTGGAATTTCTTCGCCCCAGACTCTCAAATATGAGATTTTATTAAGCATTGACCAATAGTGGTGTTGATTGATAGTGGAAACACTCATAAATATTTCCATAAGAGGGTACAAAAATTTGTTCATTGTTTTGTACGAGTGATATCTAATTTCCAAGTCCTTATCACTCATGGGGACCATGAAATGTGAAGGGCACTGTGAAAATATTAAGCTTTAGATGGGGTATTTTCACCTCAAAACCCACATGTTTTCCCTTGAAATGGGTGGTTTCGACATTGTCCTTGGCTCTAAATGGCTTTGCACGCTAGGCCCTATAACAATGTATTTCTAGGAGTTACATATGAACATTAAGCAGAATGACCACACTCATACATTGAGGGGACTCCAGGAAGGTGCTCCTACTATCATCAACTCGCATCGAATGGAGAAGGTTTAAAAATGGGGCCATCAATGGGTAGTAGCTGAATTTAATGCCATCTAGGCCATATGCAACAAGTATTAGATTGCCACAAGTGGGTCTTTGACAAAACTATGGAGCTCCCACCCTCTAGGAGTGAACATGATCATAGAATCCCTTTGGTATCAGGTGACCAACCACCGAATGTCTGTCGATATTGATATCCTTTTGCACAAAATAATGAAATTGAAAAAATCATCAAGGAACTTGTTGAAACCAGTGTTATTCATCCCAACACCTTTCCTTATTCATCTCTAGTGGTCATGGTTCTAAAGAAAGATGGAGAATGGCACATGTATCTCGACTTTAGAGCCCTTAACAAACTTACTATCAAGGAAAAATTTCCTATCCCAGTAGTTGATGATATTCTTGATGAACTGCATGGTGTTAAATATTTTAGCAAGCTATACCTCTGCTCGGGATATCACCAAATACACACGAAGGAAGTTGACATTCCGAAGACAACCTTTTGAACTCATTAAGGTTATTATAAATTCTTGGTCATGCCATTTCGTCTCTGTAATGTTCCATCCACTTTCCAGAGCCTCATGAACCACCTTCTGAAACCATATCTCAGAAAATTAATCCTGGTCTTTTTCGATGACATTCTCATCTACAACATAACATGAGACAAACACTTTCAAGATGTTGACGAGATATTGAAATTTCTCCAAGATCACAAATCATTTTTCAAATTATCTAAGTCCTCCTTTGGCATGGAAGAAATAGAGTATTTGGGACACATTGTGGGTCATGACAAGGTGAGGTTTGATTTGAAAAATATTCAGGAAATGCAAGATTGGCCCCAACTAAAAACCTTGAAGATTTTGTGGGATTCTTTGGTCTCACATGCTATTATCACAAATTTATATGCAATTATGGATGCATTTCCATACCCCTCACTAATCTTCTGAAGAAAAAATCATTTCTCTGGATTGATGCAGATTAGTAGGCCTTCTTGGCCCTCAAATAGGCCATGTGCTCCAATCTAATATTGGCCTTACTAGACGTCACCGTATATTTTGTGATTGAATGTGATGCTTTAGGTATAGGCCATGGAAAAATATTAATGTAGGAAGGTAGACCATTGGCTTTCATCAGTCAACAAATCAGTCGCAAACATATAGGCCAATCTACATAGGAGAACGAAATGATGACCATACTACATGCAATAGTCACTTGGATACCATACTTATTGGTGCGACGTTTCCAAATTCGCACTGATCATCATAGCCTAAAATATTTTCTATAGAAACGTCTTTTGTTGCCACAAAAAAATAAATGTCTTGCAAAAATGTTGGGATATGATTATGAGATAATTTACAGGAAGGGGCGTGACAATGTAGTGGTTGATGCCTTATCACGCCAATTTGAGGATGAGGGCACCCTTTTATTACTATCTCTACCCATACCATATTAGATTGACAAAGACCCACCATGAATGGTTCTCCCAGCCCTCTCTGTCCTAGCTCATTAATAACTTAAGAGAAGATCCCAATGCATTAGAAGACTACTCTTGGAAGGATGAGGTTATTCACTACAAGTATTAGGTAGTGTTATCCTTGACATCCACCCTCAAAAACTACATCTTGGAAGACTTGCACTCCCCTCCAATTGCAGGACATTCAGGATTTCAAAAGACTTATGCACAAGCATGTTTCTGTTTCTTTTGGACCGGAATGAAGAACGACATTCTTAATTTTGTAGTTGAATGCAATTTATGCCAGTGCAACAAAGGGGAAACAATCAAGCTACCACAAAACTTACAACCATTTCCACTCCCTTATTTAGTTTATATGAATGTTTCCATGGATTTCATTACATGCCTCCCAAAGTCATGAAAAAAATAAGTCATCATGGTAGTTGTTGATAGACTTTCCAAATATGCTCATTTTTGTGCTCTACCACACCCATTTACCCCAACATTGGTGGCTCAAGTTTCCATGGACCAAATATTCAAACTACATGTCATGCCAACTTCCATAGTGTCTGATCAAGACCTCACTTTCACCAATAAATTTTGGCAAGAAATTTTCAAGCACCAAGGCACGTAAATACAACTAAGTACAACTTATCATCCCCAAATATATGGTTAAACAAAATAAATAAACAAATGTTTGGATACCTATCAGTGGTGCTTCACTTTAGATAAGCATCATCAATGGGTACAATGGATGCCTTTAGATGAATGATGGTATAATACTAACTATCATGAAGCTACCAAGATGACACCATATGAGGCATTGTATGGCCAACTCCCACTTTCACTAGCTTCTAATATCCCTGAATGTTCCAAAGTATAGGTAGTTGATCAGCTCCTATACAACCATGCTGCCATGCTTGCTTATCTCAAAGATAATCTAAATCAAGCTCAGAACAGAATGAAGCAACATTCCAACCAACATTGTTTCGAGAAGTCATTTCAAGTAGGTGACTAGGTGTTCATGTGAATCCAACTGTATAAGCAGACCTCTCTCAAAGAAAAGGGTTGGTAGAAACTAGCACCAAAATTCTATGGGCCTTATCAAGTACTTTAGCATATAGGAGCAATTGCTTACAAACTAGCCTTGCCAACTACAAAAATCTACTTGGTCTTCCATGTATCATGCCTCAAGAAAGTTGTGAGGAACAATTGTAGGGTTCAAATAAGTTTGCCATAATTAGATGAGGAAGGCTCACTTTGGTTCCAACTAGAACAGGTCCTCAATACTCGTGAAAGACATCCTCATGGCTGCACAATTAAGGAATTCCTCATCAAGTGGAAAGACACCTCTATAGAAGATGTGACATGGGAATCAACCACTATTCTTTAGTAGTTTCTACAACTTCAGCCTTGAGGACGAGGCTGCTATTGAGGGGGAGGGCATGTTAGGGTCCAACCCTAACCCCTTATTTGTGTAAGAAGCCCAAACGGGCCTAGTCAGAGTCATAATTAGTTAGTTGAGTCAATAAATCCCGTAAGAAGTTATTCGCATTAATAATAATTGTAAGTGGTTGACTCGCATTATAGAAAAGGGACCAAAGTTATAAATGGGCCACAGTTAATAAATAAAGTGTTTAACCCGTGTTATGCAATTGACCACTAGTAGTTAGGGTTTTGGATGTCATTAAGCTATAAATAGTCTTAGATAGTAAGGGAAGAATCATTGAGTCTTATTGTAATTGAGCTCTACTTTATTGGAGGTTTCCTCCTTGAAGAGGCAAGTTAACATTGTATTTTTCTTAATAAAATATCTTTGAAGCTTGTCTCATTTCATGTGATATTTCTGAGTTTCGGGCTATATGGTTTCATCTTTCTGGTATTATGGTTTTCTCGCAAGTCAAGTGCATAATAGAAGTAAATAAATAAAAATTTAACTTTACATTTAATGTGAAATTTTGATTATTTATTTATATAATTGAAATAATAAATTTTCTTTTGTTTAAATATGTAGTTTAGGCCCCATGACGATGATGTTCCTGATGAGTAAGAGTTGTGGTCACCCCCAAACTTTGAGTTCACAAGAAGAAAGTATGTGAAGAAAATGAACAAACAACTTTTTGAGTTGATTTGCAGTAGGGATCATTATCCTGCGACTGAGGCTAGGATCAAGCAATTGCGAGAAGATATTGAGACATACAAGGTAATAACCATATTTTAAAGTGAGTTTTTTCTATGTCATAAATCTAATTCTAAAAGTTTGTTTTTTAAATTTTACATTATTTAATCGAAGAGGTATTTTCTTTCCTATGTAGTGTTATTTGGAAGAAATTTTCCACCCACATTAGTTAGATGACCCTCAACTCAGTGTTGGTGCTAGTGGAAATCATGAGACACAACATGAGCAATTGACCAACACTAGCACCTCGCATACATCGACTCCTAGTATTGACACTGCCTCCACACCATTGGCTTAGACCCATGAGCACATGACCCCTAAGTTAAACATGCAACCAAGCTCTAGATCAGGTGGTGATGGAGGTGACCCTAGTACTGACGACATTATGGGTTCATTTTCTGGAGCATCACGTGTTAAGAGCACAAGGAAAATTACATGCACATTTTTGGTGAATGACGAAGGACTTCTAAAAAAAATACCAAAAATTCCTGGGGATTTTTTATGTTTTAATTGTTTCATGTTTTCTATTTAAAACATAAGCCATCTATATTATTATTTTTAAATTAATGATTGTATATTTTTTCATGTAGGTAACAACTTGTTTTATACAAAATGGATGAAAATGTGTTAGATATTTTTGGGCCCACCACACACGAAAGGTGGAATTGCCAAAATTCCAACCTTAAAAAAAGGTTTTGGACTACCTTGAAGATCTATTTGGGGTAGATACTGTCAATAAAACCAAGGTCGCCATCACAATCAGAAAATAATTAAAGTATTTACAAGACCAACAGAGGAAAAACTTGATAGATAACCTTAGGTATGAGTGCCCTCACATAATTCCTGAGATGGAATGGAAGTGTCTGATCACGGACGCAAAGTGGAATCAAATTATTATGTAGTGGATCTATAATTTAAAATTTTAATATAATAAGTTTTCCAAAATGAGTAATTATAAAATCACTTAGCTCACTACTTTGAATATAGAGATTCACCATTGGTTGTGATAAAATTATAATGACAAACTATTTTGGAGAATAAGGATAATACTAAAACATAATTTTAATATCATCCTTGTAATATAATTTTTTCAAATTTAATGAAATATGTGTCAAATGAGAAAAGACGGGAAAACACTACTTGGTCAAGCAAGGTATAAATCACATCTTGAATTCAATACTTTTTACTTAGCTTTGAATAAAATTGCAATATATAACATACTTGAAATTTTTCATAGGCTCCTCAACACTTCAAAGGAAACCAAGGAAAGGCTTGAGAATCATGGGCAACACAAAATGGGCCTTGGCGACTATTTGAATCTACACGCATGAATTGTAAGTACCTAAAACTTATTAGCAATATTATCTATTATATCACCTTCCAATATTCTAGTAATTACACTTGCAAATACCAAAATCAATACTTTTATGCAATGTAGGTTGATGCATTTGGAATAGAGGTCATGAAGGAGACCTCCAGATTGGTTTCAAGTTCATATTTAAAGGCGCAATCGAACACCAAAAAAGCATGGGACAAACCCCAAAATCTCTTTTGAAGGATAGGGTGAATAAAAATCAATCCACATTAACCTTTCATCATCTATAAAATGCAATCATGTTGGATATACATCTATTGTGTTGCTTTTCTTTAATTATCAGGGGAGTAGTACAAATATAGACGATCCCATGACTACGAAGCATCAATCCTCTAATTGTGCAAGCTAGGCTGAACAATTTGGTTCTGCTCAGGAACCACATGACAATGGGGTGCAACCCCAAGACATTGCATTGATAGATGAGGTCCATAGCGGTAATAGGTTATATATTAATCATATACTTAATAATTTCATACTTATAAGGTATGTACTTCTAATTTTTTTTACTTATTCATTTATGATTACCCACTTATAATTTTTGTGGTTTGATTGGTATAGCATGCCGTACAAGAGGATCCTCAACTAAAAGAGGACCATGAGGTAGTCATTGCAATGGTGTCAACTAGTGCACAAGGTAAATAATTGCATTGCAACGATATTTTTTATTATTAAAAAACTACTTCAATGATATTCAATAACTAGCCATATAAATTTAATATTTTTTGTGGGCAATGCTCCCCCACAACATCTCGACTCCATGAGAACATCACGACTAGGGGTGTAATGCGTCAGAGGAGCCAACTAAAATAATCATCATAATAGCCATGCCTAGAAGATGAAATTGTAGAAATGGATGAAATACTCAAGAATTTTGTAGGTCGTAATATGAAGTGGATTTTTTTTTTGATGATGTAAAATGTTATAATGTATTGTATAAGACATATTGTTGTATAATATTTTTTACGTATAAAAAGACATATTAATATATAAATATTTTTGAATGAGTTCTTGCACACTTTTTTGTAATTTTGTTAGAAAAATATGAAATATACTTGCTTAGAAGTCGCTAGAGGATGAATGTCAAAAAATATGTTTCTTTCTGTATTTTATGTTTTGCTAGTGTGTATGCATGAATATTAATGTGTTTCTATCAAATGTTTTATAGTAGATAGATTGGGTGATGGGGAATGCAGAGTGATGTGAGGGGGATGGGGGGAGGGGCCATAAGATCTTCCATCTTCACATGGTTGGCCCTATTTAGTAGATAATAGTTTAGGATTTAGATAGCCTTGGAGAGAACCTCCATCATTTCATCAAAGGAACAACTAAGTTAATGTTGATTTCGTTGTTGCTCCATCAAATAGAGGAATGTTTGCTCCAAGAAGACTACTCCAATAAATTATTTTTGAAACCAAGAGGATTTCATTGAGGTATTTATGAGCCTCAATCTTGTCTATTTTTTATTTAGTCATAAAAAAGTTTCGTAATTTATTTTTTTATTTTGCTTTCTTTATCTATCTTTAACACATTTTATGTTGATTGGAGGTATTCTTATTCTAGAAATATTTTGTCCACAAATATAACATGGTTGGAAGACAAGTGGATGAATTTATCCTCTTGAGTAGCCATTCCCTATTAGGTGTGCACCCTACCTTTTGCAAATTTTTATAAAATATATCCAAATATGTAGTATAATGTGTGATTGTGCTATTGTTATTCATATGTTTTATATTTTGTTAATATTTCTTGTCTTGCACAAGTTTATCAATCTCTTTAAATCTTCAAGCACTGGATCTTATTGTTGAAATTCGAATGCAAGATAGAATTTCTTATCATGATAATTAGTTGTGACATATATGTACATGTTTTTCTCTTAGTATTCATTTCGTTTAGATAAGTCATAAAACAATTATACATTAATAATTTAGCCATTTAGATAGAGATCATAGTGTACAATAAATCAGACACAAAAGACACTAGAAATTAGGTTAGAGGCTAAGGCAAAACCCAACAATCCTTTTCTTATAGAATATTTCATCAAAAATAGAAATCCAAGTCATATACAAAATAAAAACTATAATCATGACAACTAATTCCTCTAATACCAAGTCAACCCTCCACCAATAGCCCAAAAAAGTCTTCCATATTCCTATCCTTAGATGTCATGCCTCTAACCTCCTCCAATCTACCCTATTTACTAAGAACTCACATCATTGTATTGTAGGTCAAAAACCTGGTCTAATTTGCATTCACTAACATCTCATAAAACACTTTTAGAGTAGCTATTTCCATGGTCAACTTTTCCAAAACCTTGAATAATGTGTGATACCCTTCACAATTCAGTTTAAAAGGCATCTTATGGATTTTATTGAGTGTCTCCATGAACTTATATTGATGGCCAAAAATGACTTCATCAACATTGGGGAAATCACCCGATCAGAGCCCCAAATCATATTCTTATCCATTTAATATGTGATTCCAACTAGTTGTGAATTAGGCCCAGTGACCTATAGAAAGGATGCTCCAACATATGGAGACTTAGAAAATGTAAACGATATAGAAAATAAATGAGAAAGGATCGATGATATTTGATAAAATAGAAACCTAAACCAAAATGTAATATAAATTAATAATTACTTAATACCTCAGGTGTTGATATATTGCAATGAAAAAGAGAGATAACACATAACATGAAAATATGGATCTTCAAATTATATTGTTGATTTGAATAATTTAAAAGGAAATTAATTAAATTAAAATGTTAATTGAATTAATTATTAAGCACATTCAGATGAATTTTTTTTAAACTTATACTCATAAGAAATAGAAAGAAATACATCAAAAGTTGATTTGTAGTAGGGATCATAGTCCTGCGAATGAGGCTAGGATCAAGCAATTGAGAGAAGATCTTGAGACATATAAGGTGATAACCGTATTTTAAAGTGAGTTTTTTTTTATACTTCTTTTGAAATGTTGATGGAAAAAATTGTACACATCAACATTTAGGATACCACCCAGTTAGAGTCCCAAATTAGGCTCTTTTTCATTTGGAATAGTGGTTCTGACTGGTTATGAACTAGGCTTAGTTATCTGTAGAAAGGTTGATCCAATGGATGTAGACTTAGGAAATGTGAAAGGTTTATAGAAAGACTGAGATGTGTTACACTAAAAAATGTCACCTTGACTACTTACAGTTAGTATGGCTCCAATCAACAAGTCATGCTACCCTCTTAGGCAAGTCTCATGCCTCTGTTATCCATCTCAAACTCAAAGAAGAGAGAAAGTCTTGTAAAAATCATGTTTATCTCTGGGGTCGCAGGTTCTCTCTAGCCTTACCTGCGGGGACGCTGATCATGTTCACAAAATATGCGTCCATGGACGCTCTGTATGTTAAGGGACAGGTGCGTCCCTCTGTAAAAGGCAAAATGCGCGAGTTTTATCTTGAAAAAGTTACTTGTGGTTACTTCTAGAACATTCTAGAGGTCGGTTTGATGAAATGGATGCGCCTCCAGTTGGTTCATGTATCTCTATTAAGGGGGAACCTATCCCATCAATAAGGGAGCTATCCCACCCATAGAGGGGGATGATCCCATTGATAGTGGACCTGAATAACCTCTTTACAGCACTATAAATGAAGGCATTGAGCCAGAAGGAGAGGAGGTTGGAGCTATACATTTTCTTTGGGTAAATGCTGCAGGATTTAGGTCTTCCATTAGAGCCTTTGTGAGGAGAGATTGTCTTCACTTGATTCTACTTGGGAGAGGGTGAGCTTTGTCAAAGTAGAGGAAAACCCTTGATGGACCCTGGGAGGAACTTGCACAACACCAAGGCCAGGTTGTAAGAGTTTCTTTGTTTCGTTATTAATACAAACTGGTTTATTTTTCTCAATAGCTTATGTTAATGAGTTATTTCATGTGTTCCTTGGTCTGCATGTTGAATATATGTTTTATTATATGAAATGCAAGTGCTTGGTAATTGTTTGATTGTTTGTGGTTGCAGGAATTGACTTGAAGGAGGAGCTCATCCGGATCGTCAAGAACGGACTTCAACAACAGCGTTTTGGAATAAGGTAAGCCTAAACACTTGTAGTTTTCATGTTGTAAAAGGTGTATTTAGAGAAAGATCACTCCATTTTGTCTTGTTTGTCATTAGAATGTCTTAGACTTCTAGGAAGGTCAGTCGTGTCCGCACCCTTGACAGATTCCGTGTGACAAATTGGCGACTCCACTGGGGTATCTACCATGCTTACATCTGGAGTATCGGCAGCTCCGGTTTCTACTGTCCCTGTAACCGTTCCTCAGACATCTGTACCGTTGTCTGGACCCACGATTCAAACCACAGTCCAGATGCCTGCAGGTCAACCTGGTACAAGTACGGTTGTTACTACTCAACCTCAATTTGTTCAACCTCCGTACCAGGGACAGTATCAACCTGGTCAAGCTGCCCAACAACCGGTTTACCAGTATCAACCGTATCCTGGGTACAATTATCAACCACCTCAACAACCCCAGTACGGTCCGGTTAATCCTGGTTTTCCAGGAGGATATAATATCCCCAATGCGAATCCTGTTCCTAGTTATCCTGGATATCCTCCTCCTGGGGCTGGTATTGTGACTCAGAGTTTCCGAGATCCTAACCGGCAGTTACCATTTATTGCGACTTTAGATTTACCCGACTTGACGCGCCTAACGAACGATCCAATTCAATATCTTCCGTTCTGGCCGCCAATGCCAAATAAGTTGCCCAGCGATATACCTAAGTTCGAAGGTAAGTCTGGAGAGGATCCGTCTAATCACGTGATGACTTACCACCTCTGGTGTGCATCAAATTCCATCTCAGATGATTCTATCCGCTTACGTCTTTTCCAGCGTACACTCATTGGTCTCGCAGCCAAGTGGTACATTGAGTTGCCACGGGCTTCTTTTTACAACTTTAGCCAGTTAGCTACTTCATTCTTAACTCATTTTCAGTTACCAGTCAGATACGATAATGGTACGGAATTATTAACTTCGCTAAAACAATCGACATCCACGTACATTTCTGATCACATCCATGAGTGGAGACGTCGAAGGAGATTAGTGAAAGTTTTTATCCCGGACCAAATTTTAGCTGAATGGTTTGTAAAATCATTATTACCAAGAATTACTGAAGATGTAGCTAAGGCCGGCGTAGTTACTGAGGAGCAAGTCATTGCTCAGGCACAGTACCTTGACTTAGTTTATACTCAGTCGGGTACTTTACACGAGAAAATACCGGATCTTCCCAAGTCAAACCAAATCGCTGCTGCTCCTTCGGGATCTCATGCCGCTGATGGTATGATCGGTATCGTGACTACGAAGAGTAAGAAGAAGTCTTCCAAGACCTCCAATACTCCAATTATCACTTTGCCTGATTCTCCGACAGGAGAGTCTTCTCCTCCTGAACTTACCGCCGACATTCACGCTGTAGAGTCATCTACGGCCAAATCTAAAAACGGTGGAAAGAAGAAAGGAAAGAAGAAGGCTAAAGCAGACAAGGCTCCAAAGGAGAAAACGGAAAAGTCGGAAACTAATGACGAAAAGCGCAAACCTCGTTATCCTTGTCTCATTTGTGAAGAAGATCATTTTACGAGAGACTGCCCTCATCGGGCCGAGGTAGTGAAAATAGTTAAAGGTTCTCCGACTCCTGCTGTGTTAAAGAATCCATTCCCCGAGCAGGAAAATAAGATGATAGGTTCTTCTTCGAATGCCAGTGAAGAACCCATTTTGATGATGTCTCATGTCAGGATTGCGACTCGATCGCAAGATTATGGTAGTAAGGCTCCTATTGATGGTAAAGAAGCAGAATCTTCTAACTCTAACCCATCAACCTCAGCTCCTGGTTCCGATCCACTACAGATCGAAAAACCTAACCCAGACTTAGTGATTAAGCCGCCCGCCAAGGGTGTACTTCGACGGTCCGCTTTCAATCCACATGCGAGAGCAGCCCAGAATTACAACATTGTTGAAGATTTAGCTGTTTCACCTTCAGCAATGTCGGCACTCGAAGTGCTGCAATCATGTCCAGCGCAACGAAAATTGCTTTTGTCGGCTATTGGAGCTGTCGATGTTCAGGACCCGAACCTAATGATCTTTGATCTAGAAAGTAGTACACCGCGTCTCCCCCATCAAATGGCTTTCCAAATTCCAGTGATAGTCAAAAACAGGCCTATTCATCGGACTGTGATTGATGAGGGAGCTTCTACGTGTATTATGTCGATTCAATGTTGGAGATCGCTTGGTTCTCCTTCATTGAACCAATCCCCCACCATCCTTAAGGCCTTTGATGGCCGTGGGTTCCGTCCGTTTGGTATTCTACAGGAATTGCCTATAGGGGTCGAAGGTAAAACCGTTAGTCTGGATGTGGAAGTGGTTGATGCCCCTCTAGACTACAACCTTCTTTTGGGTCGAAGTTGGTCATATGCTATGACAGCGGTCGTTTCATCGGTCTTCAGAGTCATTAAGTTTCCACATAACGGTAAGATCGTGACTATTGATCAGCTGACATACTTTTCATCCGACCCAACCTCTTCAGAAACTATCCAGCATGTTGGCAAAACGACAATCCCTTATAGGGACATTGGTGTAGGTTTAGTTAAAGATTCCGGTTTACTGGGAACTTTTCCTCTCCCTCCACTCAATGCAGACCCTTCATTCGCAACAATTCATATGATCACGTCAGAAAACATTATTTATGATGATCCTTGGTATGTTCCCTCTGACTCTGAGCTAGACTCACTCGGTAATGTTATGCCGTTGAGTCCGTATGAGATTGCTTATGAAGCTCTTATGTCTTTTACCGACTTTCATTCAACCGACCAAATGAATGTGGTCAGTGAAGAGTCACTTTTCACCTCACCCTTAGAACGGATAACGTTTCCCGAAGAAGTGTCATCTGACGAACAACTTCGCGAAATCCTCAGTGTAGATGATCTACCATGGGACGATCTCCATCACAGATCTTCGTTTTTACCTAAGGGTGATGTCTTTGAAAATGATTTTTCATCTATCTTTACCGCTGAATATGTCAAAGACGCTCAGGATCCAACGAAACATTCTGATTCAGAGCTGAATTTAGGGAATATTTCTCGTACTATTCCCATTGACATTTCAGTGAAGCCCGGAATCAAGGAGAACATTCATATAGGTGCCGCATGTACTGACGAAGAAATTGAAACTTACAAGGCCCTATTCCAAGAATTCCGCGACGTGTTTGCCTGGTCCTACGAAGAAATGCCAGGAATCGATCCTGCCATTGTTGTTCATGAAATCAAAACCTACCCGGATGCTAAACCCATTCGGCAACGGTTGCGTCAGATTCACCCTCGAAAAGCAGCGGCAATCAAAGCCGAAGTCGAAAAGCTGTTGAAAGCAGGTTTCATTTATCCGATCCCGTTAACGGACTGGGTATCGAATATTGTTCCCGTCAATAAAAAACAAGGAACAATAAGAATCTGTATCGATTATAGGGATATCAATCGAGCTTGTCCAAAAGACAACTATCCTACGCCTTATATCGATCAAATTATTGATGATTGTGCCGGAAGTGAGATGTTTTCCTTCATGGATGGTTTCTCGGGTTATAATCAAATCAATATTCTACCTGCCGATCAACCAAAAACGGCATTCATTTGTCCATGGGGGACATTTGCTTATTGCAAATTACCTTTTGGCCTTAAGAATGCCGGTGCTACTTTTCAACGGGCCATGTCTTATGCGTTTCATGACATCAAGCACATTGTGCAACCCTATCTCGATGATTTGCCTGCTCATTCTTTACACCGAGCTGATCACCTTGTCCACCTACGAGCAATCTTTATGAGGTGTAGGCATTATCGAATTCGGTTGAATCCCCACAAGTGTGTTTTCTGTATAGAAACAGGTCGATTGCTGGGATTTGTTGTTTCCAAAACCGGCATTCGCGTCGATCCCTCGAAAGTCGAGGCTATCATCCAATTGTCTCCTCCTTCGAGTTTGCGCCAACTCCAAAGCTTGCAAGGGAAAGCAAACTTTTTACGCCGATTCATCCCTAACTACGCCGAGGTCACTAAAGGTTTTACACGGTTGTTGAAACAGAATGTACAATTCTTTTGGGATGAGATTGCTCAACAATCTTTTGATGCACTGAAACACGCGTTGACCCATGCACCGTTATTGCATCCTCCCAACTACAACCAGGACTACTTCTTATACCTCGCGGCTTCGCATTCCACCATTGGAATGGTGTTAGTTCAAGAAGATGAATTCAACGCAGAGCATGTGATATATTACCTTAGCAGAACCTTAAATCCAACTGAGTTAAAATATTCACATGTGGAGAAATTGGCCCTGGCAGCCGTTCAAGCTGTCCAGCGTTTTCGTCACTACATTCTTCTCCGCAAAACTACTGTTATTTCAGATTGCAACCCTATGATTTATATCTTGACAAAACAACTGCTAGGGGGCAAGTACTCTAAATGGATCGTCATCCTGCAAGAGTTCGACTTGGAGTTTGAGAAGTCCAAGTCTAAGAAATCTTTAGTCTTTGCGGAATTGATGTGTGATTTCCCGAGTGCTGACACAGAGACTGTGGCAGAGGAGTCCATTGCGGACGAATCTTTGTTTCTTATTAGCACTGTAGATCCGTGGTATGGGGATATAATCATCTATCTCCAAACCCAAACCTTTCGGCCTGAAACTTCCAAGGAAAACCGTCGAAAAATTCGGTTTCAATCCCAGCAATACAGAATTATTGGAGATACACTTTATCGCCTGGGGGCAGACTTAGTTTTTCGACGTTGTTTAACTCACGATGAGGCTGAGAGAGTTTTGAATGATTGTCACTCTGGAGCATGTGGCGGTCATATGTCTGGGTATGCCACAGCTCAGAAGGTGTTGCGCGCTGGCTATTTCTGGCCGTCTATGTTTAAAGATTGTATCCTTGCCGTCAGAAAATGCCACAACTGTCAAGTGTTTGATCGCAAGATGCGCGCTCCACCTGCTCCTCTCCACCCTATAATTGCCGCTGGTCCATTCGCCAGATGGGGCATTGACTTTATTACTTGTAACCCTCACTCGGCCGGGGGGCATGCGTATATCATCCTTGCGGTTGATTATTTTACTAAGTGGGCCGAGGCGATGCCTACATTCGACGCAAGCGGCAAGACAGCTGCACTTTTCGTATTCAATCATATCATAACTAGGTTTGGTGTCCCACAAGCAATCATTACGGACCATGGAAGCCATTTTCGAAATGTCATGATGACTGAACTTACAAGCCAGCTTGGTTTGCGCCACGATAGCTCTACACCTTATTATCCGCAAGCCAACGGTTTGGTTGAGTCAATCAACAAAGTTCTAGTCGTCATGATTCGACGGATCATTGGTATCCATCGAACGAATTGGCATAACATGTTATTTTCGGCACTATGGGCATATCGAACTTCAGTGAAAAATTCAACAGGTTTCACCCCTTTTCAGCTAGTTTATGGCTTAGAAGCTGTGTTACCTATTGAGTGCGAAATCCCATCACTTCAAATGGCTGTCGAATTACTTCCAGCTACTTCCGAAGAGGAGAAACGGTTGTTATACTTAGCTAAATTAGATGAGACTCGACGTGACGCTACTTTAGCTATCGAGACTCACGCGAAACGAATGAAAGCTCAGTACGATAAAAATGTAACCCCTCGAAGTTTTTCGGAAGGAGACCTAGTACTATTATATGATCAAGCGAACGATAAGCTAGGTGCTGGAAAATTCGTTCCCATGTGGCATGGGCCCTACATTGTAAAGCGAAAGCTAGCAAAAGGGGCTTATGAGTTAGTTGATTTTGATGGGGACTCTTTGGGCAAACCCAGAAATGGACTTTACCTAAAGAGGTATTATGCTTAAAATGGTGGATGGAGAAATTTTTAGATAGGTTAGATTTCCTTTCTAGCTAGCAAGTGTGTTAGTTTAGTCAGTGTGCTTAGCTTAGCAAGTGTGTTTTTCCGTCATTATTTTGGCTCATCTTGGTTTTACTCTTGATATTGTAGATGTCGACGCCTCTCCAAACATACATTGGATTTGCTGATGGTGCTTGTCGTAGTACACGGAATATCTCTTCCGCAGCTTGGGTTATCTATTCGCCCTCTGACGAGTTAGTTTCTATGCATGGGGTAAGCCTCGGTCAAACAACGAATAACATTGCAGAATACAGTGCAGTGGTTGAATTATTATCCGAATCTATTTCGTTTGGAATTCGACGTTTGATAGTGAGGTTAGATTCTGAACTTGTTGTATTACAGCTTAATAGAGTTTATGCCATTAGAAATCCTGTGTTATTAAGGTTGTTTTTGAGAGTGCGTCTCTTGGAACGTGAATTTGATTACATTGAATATCAACATATTCCAAGGTCTTTGAATACATTAGCAGATGCAATTGCTTCTCAAGTGTTGGACAGACATTTATAATAATCATGCAAGTAAATTTAAAGACATTTCATCATACATGTTAAACAAGATAAGCCGATAATAGTGATATATAGATATAGATAGAAGTGTGTCCAAAAATATATACATCGTCTTCGACCATAGGTTTAACACACCTTATGATCGGCAAAATGATAGTGCAAAAAAGTCAAAAATGTCACATGTGACTACAAAAGTGACTAGTCAATCACTGGTGGTGCTCTCTGTACGACACCACTGCGCGGGCTATCTTGCGCAGAAATCTCCTAAACGGTCCAGGGACTGCAACCACGAAGCGCTGAAGCCTCATTGGAATGTCATCCATAGTAGTCTCAGGTATATCTGCCGTGAGACGCTCTAGATCATGCTCCAAATCGGCTAGTACTTCTGCTGTCGCATCCTGTAAGGCCGGTGCCGGTGCAGCTGGATGTCGTCTGTCGTAAGGACGGAGATTGGCTGGACGCTGTGGTCCAACATCTGCATTTTTAAAATTTTACTGTTACTTTGAGACGATATATATGAAAAATAAAAAATACATAATTAGAAAACTTGTGAAAATGAAAGTACCTCTGTCATCCCATTGTTCTCCCTGTGGAAGAACCATGTCCGGATCACCTCTGAAATCCATTCCGGCATATGGAAAGTCTTGTATCACAAAAAGCTGGCCCTCTAGCCAGTCAAAGTAACTGTCAGAGAATCGAACCACTGCAGCACCCTCGTCAGGATGCCGGGCCATCACCGCTACCCATCGAATAAGCTTTGGCTCCCGAGGACCCAAGACATCAACAGTGAGTTGCTGAGGGATCAGCATAGGAACTCTCTCCAAGGCAAAGCTCACGACTAGAGGCCCATATCCAAAAGTCTTTAGTCGTCCGTTCTTTGCCTTGGTTAGTTGGCTCTTCATATGAGCCGACACAGCTTCGCACCAGTTGAAGATGGTGCCTTGGTAACAGTCAACTGCCATCCGCATTTGGGATCCGGAAGCAATGTGCAAGGCGGCCGCGCCACAAATCCTAGTGACCGTAAATGCAATAACTCTAAGTTCCGCCAGAGCGATGTGCTTTATCTCTACACCTTTTTTATGGTGAGTCCCTGGTCTGCACCACTCCTCGCGGAGATCATCAAGGGATTGGCCACCCGGCCTGGTCCCCGCAAGGTTGAGTTGCTCACCTCTGTTTGGCAAGCCAGTGAGAAAGTATACATCCGAGGGCTCTATCTCGAGCTGGTGCCCTCCAATGTAAAAACATTGATCTTGAACGTTCCATCGCTCAACTAGCCATTCCAAAAATCTTACCTGGCCCCTCATGCCCGGTATGGTCCAATATTTGTACAATCCACATGTTCGTAAGGCATCCAGAGAAGGTTGGTGGTTAATCGCAGCTTCATCGTCTTCTACGTGCTCTCTCTCTCTCCAGTCCAACATGTTTTGGCCCCTGCACATCAAAAGAGTCAATTAGAAATTAATTTGAGAAAATTTGGTGGTTTTTTGAGAGAGTTAGGGTTTTAAAATGCGCCCTTTGCGGAAGACGCACCCCGGCTTTTTAGCACAGGGCGTCCGGACGCAGCTCGCCTGAAGGCGGACCGCGTCCCCAGACCTTTTTCCCGTGTGAGAAAAAGTCGGGGGACGCGGCCCACCCGAAGGGCACCTGCGTCCGCCGAGAGGCGCATTTTGAACCCAAAACCCCCCCAAAAAATGAAACAGAGACCAAAAACAAAAAACTAAACGGATAAAAATGAAGAGTGGGATGTGTAAAATACCTCGGTGAAGCGGCGTTCGATTCCGACGGTCAGATTTTCCGCAGCAACCACGGGAAGTTTCTTGTCAAAAGCTCCTTTTTCAACCTCAACAGTGAAACGGTAAAAATGACATGGTAAAAGGTCTTTTTATAGGTTTTTTGGATGAATTAGTTCATTTTTTACCATGAAAAGATGTTTTCAAATGTATTTTTGCCTATTTTAAACAGGTATGAGTAATGTGTTGCTTTTGTGCAGGACGAAGGGATTTCAAGGGAAATTATAATTTTTCACAAACAAAATTTCAGAGTCATCTTTTAAGCCCTTTTCTGACTCCTAAAACATGAAAAGATCGCCGAGTGTTTCTTTTTCACTCGTTAAAACGGAATTAAAAGACGGTCCCCTTTTAGCTCTTTTCTGACCGTAAAATCAGGAAAAGATTGCCGGGTTTTTGTCGTTTCAAACTCGATAAGGAAATAAAACGACGTGTCTTTGATCGCTTTTTACTTTTCAGATCAACGATTCTATTATGAAAGTACTCCTTGGTCGCAAGATCAAGCGGTTCCCCCAGGTATTATTTTATACTTTTTCGGGCTTGAGGGACACAAATATACGAAAAAGTTCAACGTGGAGTTTCCTTAAGTTTTTCAGACTCTCTAAAAATGAAAAACGCCGAGTTTCTCCTATACTGGGCTCGTTAAACTTTTACAGTAAAGGACCTGTTCAATTACAAACAGGAACGAACCACTCCTTCCTAGGGTTCGCATTTAAACTAGGTTGGACTCGTCCGAAGGATGAGCTTATAATCAAGCATATGTTATCCTCCTCAAGCTTGTTAAAAATAAAGAGGTACTTACCAGAAATGGTGGGGGAAAAAAGAGAAGAATGAACCTATTTGTCACCTTTTGCCTCAGAAGAAACTTTATTACCGCTCTTGAACACGACACTTTTCATTCACCTGGGTTGGGAAATCTTTTACCTCACAGTTGACTAAAACACTTTGAAAATCTTTAACCGGGTTCAGGGATCAACTTTGAGTTATTCGTCACCAAACCATCTGTTGTGTCGTTATGTGTTCAAGAGGTCTGCAAGCAAAACTTTCATCTGCAAAATACTTGTCATCCATTGACCATCCCTGAGTCAGTCCTTACAGCAACATTTCTTCAACTTGAACAATGATTTCGTGTTGCAGGCTTGCCTGCAACGGGTCGCTTTCTATCGACATCGACACATTATCTAGAAAGATGACTTAGGAATCGACAGTACCTTGAAGTCTGCATGCATCAATGGCAGGTTTCTCGCCTTTGACGTCAGTTTACATCATTGACTTTCGATCAAAGGATTCCGTGAAGTGTTCGACATCAAAACATCTATTCACATTTCACGGGTTGTGCTTGGTACTTTGAGGACCATTGACATTACTGGTGGTTTCTCTCACGCTTGCTAACAGTTTACATCATTGACTGGTAATCAAGTGGTTTCTACCATGTTCGACATCGAATCATTTAATCACATGGCTAGAATCGTACCAATTCGGGAAGTAGAAGTGAAGACCCTGGATCTAGTTTCTACCATCCAGGCTGCGAGGAGTTTTGTATTCATTATCTATGTAGACTAATCATAAACAGATGGCTGCGTCCATACTGTGTTTACAAAAGTCTATAAAAATGATGTACTGCAAGATCATTCCTATATCAGAATAGTTAGTCCATTAGTTAAAGTTTTGAATCTGAGTATGGGAATGCCTACCTCAGTGATGATATAATCTTATCCATGTATTTTGTGTTGAAAATTGCAGGTTCCAACCAGGCCATCCACAAGGCAATCCTTGAAATGATAAAGCGCTTCACCCTTCCTAGAATTACAAAACCCTATTCTATTCCAGGCTTCGCACTTTAGGGGGCAATCTGTTACACTAAAAAATGTCACCTTGACTACTTACAGTTAGTATGGCTCCAATCAACAAGTCATGCTACCCTCTTAGGCAAGTCTCATGCCTCTGTTATCCATCTCAAACTCAAAGAAGAGAGAAAGTCTTGTAAAAATCATGTTTATCTCTGGGGTCGCAGGTTCTCTCTAGCCTTACCTGCGGGGACGCTGATCATGTTCACAAAATATGCGTCCATGGACGCTCTGTATGTTAAGGGACAGGTGCGTCCCTCTGTAAAAGGCAAAATGCGCGAGTTTTATCTTGAAAAAGTTACTTGTGGTTACTTCTAGAACATTCTAGAGGTCGGTTTGATGAAATGGATGCGCCTCCAGTTGGTTCATGTATCTCTATTAAGGGGGAACCTATCCCATCAATAAGGGAGCTATCCCACCCATAGAGGGGGATGATCCCATTGATAGTGGACCTGAATAACCTCTTTACAGCACTATAAATGAAGGCATTGAGCCAGAAGGAGAGGAGGTTGGAGCTATACATTTTCTTTGGGTAAATGCTGCAGGATTTAGGTCTTCCATTAGAGCCTTTGTGAGGAGAGATTGTCTTCACTTGATTCTACTTGGGAGAGGGTGAGCTTTGTCAAAGTAGAGGAAAACCCTTGATGGACCCTGGGAGGAACTTGCACAACACCAAGGCCAGGTTGTAAGAGTTTCTTTGTTTCGTTATTAATACAAACTGGTTTATTTTTCTCAATAGCTTATGTTAATGAGTTATTTCATGTGTTCCTTGGTCTGCATGTTGAATATATGTTTTATTATATGAAATGCAAGTGCTTGGTAATTGTTTGATTGTTTGTGGTTGCAGGAATTGACTTGAAGGAGGAGCTCATCCGGATCGTCAAGAACGGACTTCAACAACAGCGTTTTGGAATAAGGTAAGCCTAAACACTTGTAGTTTTCATGTTGTAAAAGGTGTATTTAGAGAAAGATCACTCCATTTTGTCTTGTTTGTCATTAGAATGTCTTAGACTTCTAGGAAGGTCAGTCGTGTCCGCACCCTTGACAGATTCCGTGTGACAAGATGGGATAAGAAATGACTAATAAAATAATATATATAAACATAAACAAAAATATAATATAAACTAATTCCTACTTAATGACCCGTATCGATATATTGCATTGAATATAATAATAATGAATAACATGAAAATGTAGATCTCCAAATTATATCATTGGGTATAATAGTTAAAAAATAATTAGTTCAATTAAATAGTTAATTTAATTAATTATAAGCACATTCACATAACGTTTTCATAAAACTATACTCATAATCAACAAAAGAAATACATCAGAAGTGATAAAATTTCATTCGATAATCATGAGCACAAGTAATAGAACATAAGATAAAATTCCATATATAGATCAAAGTAAAAAATATGATAAAATTACCACTTCTTCTCTCTCCATACATCTTGGAATCAAAATATGGGTTCAAATTATATTAAAGAAAGAGTTGTGTACAAAAGTGTAATAGAGTGTTCCTTGCAAAAATTCAAAACCCCTTAACCTGAGCTTAGGAGGCTCTTAAATAATTTTCAAAATAATAGAGATAATAATTAAATCTTCGTTATTCTCTCAACCAAAGTGAAACAACATAGAATAAAATATCTATTAGTTACAAATTAAAATTAAAAATATCAACTTGATTGAGTTGTTGTATATGAGGAGCCAATAGGCACTTATCATTGACGATGAACTTCTAGAAGTGGTGAAAACTCAAGAGGAGAATGAGGATTGATCATTTGACATAAGAAAATGTGATCTTGTAAAGGTGGCAACAACTAAGTTTCTTTTTCAATAAAAATCTTGGTTACTTGCAAGTAACCATGTGGTTTAATAAAAGAACGCCGATTTAATTCAAAATCCACTTTTACTAACTCCTCGATTCTTTTACTACATTTTCCCCTATTGTTCAACCACATTTGTTGTAATATAAATGCCATTGGAAAAACATCCTCTTCATCTCTTGGTAACAAATTTTCTTCCATGAGTGATTGGGTGATAGATTGAATGATTGAACTTAAAAAGTCTTGAGCATCATTAACAAATATCCTGACCAAACACATTTTGTCTTTCCATGCATGAAGAGCTATGGATTTTAACATCTTAGTGATCCTCAACAAGTTGGGATAGAATCTATTAGAATCTACCTTCCGTTATAAGAGTTCAATAATTTTATGTTTGAAATCATTATATTGAATCTCAAATATCAACGATTTCATCGACCAATGCATCAACAAGCTTCTTTTGATCCTATATCAGGCGTAGCTTGCTGTAAAGAAGTTGTTGCTAATGTTGAAGTTGAAAGTTTAGCTCAATGGCTTCATGTTTGAATTTAGCAAGGCTAAAAGGACTTTCTTAGGCTTGTTTCACCTTCTACTGCAATTGATTTATTTTATCATCCCTTTGCTTAATTTCAGAGTTGTGCTGACTTTTGACCAAGGAAACTTGTGCTTGCAACTATGACTGGAAATTTGAAACCCCATGTTCTAATTTCTAATTTCTCTCCTCTTTTTATTTTATAAATTATTTAAATAGAGTTTCTTTATCTTTAGTGGTTAAAGCATAGGCTCCTGCATATTGGGATTATTCTTCAAATTCCACATGAGTAGTGGTTGATGCATCTTTCCAAAGAATTTCTAATGAAGTAGCTTGCAATGAAATTGCTTGTTGTAGAATCCTGTGTATCAACAACTTTCCTCTTTTTTCTACTTTTCTTTAAAATAGATTTATATTGAGGACTATAGAATAATTCAATAGGTGGAATTTCCTCATCATTCAATTGGATTTCCATGGTTGGATGTGATGGAATTGTTTCTACATTGAGACGAGTACTGATAGGTATTCTTGAAATAACAATAGACTATGCAAGGGAAAACTTTGAAGTATTTGGAGAAACAATAACTGTTTGATGCATAATATTACCAATTTTATATGATTCAGGAGTCATTGTTTCTTTCCCTGAATGTATCAGTGTCTATCTCTCCATAAAAATTTTCCATTCTTTGGAAATTTAATTAATAAATGGATTCACTGAAGAGGTCTGATCTTGTGAATATGAAGAATAAATTTGAATGGGAGTAGTAATTTGAGCTATAAGTTGTGTGGAAGAAATAACATTATTTTCAATGATACCATCACCTTAAGTTAAGTTGAGTCAATGGAGTGGTAGGGTTGACCTCTAGGTTTCTCTAAATACAAGGAAATGCTAGAAGTCATTTGGAGATAATTTCTCTGCTTTATTGCAAACTAAAATATAAGAAGAATATCCACAAAAAAAAATCGTCATACTTGTTGATTTCATTGACATAACTTTTAATATGTGCCTCTTTAGCTAAATTTTCCACTACTTTAGAAGGGTCATGAGGCTTGGAAGGAATAGTAGTAAGCTTCAATTCGTGCAGAGCCTGAATTTCCTTCTTAGCATGCTGATAATTATAGAGAGTGAATAGACCAACTTGTAAAGGTAAGGGTGACCAAAGATTCTTGGAAGTTTCTTGAGCTCAAGAGTTACACCAATCCTGATAGTTTGATAAGAAATTTCTCTAGATAATAGATTGTCCGAGACATAATGGGGTAAAAAACGTGGGAAACCATTGCTTCCCCAAACCCTAATGTAAGTAATAATATCTTCAACATAATAACTCCCAATTATGGTCAAACAATCCATGACAGTTGGAAACATAATTGGAAGCTTAGAAATGATAATACTTTGATATAAAGGAATCATGATGAGGTGAAAAATGTAGTAGAAATGATCAAAATTATTTTCCTCCCAAATTATACTATGATAAACATGGATGGGAAGAGGATAGACAAGTGTCCACTTCCAACCCATGCATGGGAAGTCCAAACAAAAACAAATGACATCCATCAAATAAGCATAGATGAAGTTGAGAGTGGTCATATTTTTAGAGAAAAAATGGAGAATATGCTTATCCAAGTTATTAGACAGGATTTGGGCCAAATTAAGAACATAACCATCAACAACTTTGTTAATGAGAGGGAACTAGTTTACAGGAAATTGTGAGATATTTTGTGAGGAAAAGAATCATGAAAGCATGGAAACAATAAAAAAATAAGTAGAGGCTAAAGAATGGATGGCATATAAGCCAGAGGATCCCTCTTTAAACTTATTTGGGTATTTTTTTCATTCCTTTATCAATTTGGAAAGTGATTCTTGTTTACCCACACATTCCTTTTTAACAAAATTATCCACAAATTGAGAACTGTACACTATTTTTGGTTTGATAATGATGCATACTCTAAATTTGTTCAACCTTGAGATAACTAATAGTTATTGATGAAAATGGTTTATGGGGTCCTTCATTTTATCAATTTTCTTGAGGTTTCTCAATCCTAGGACCTGTGGTTATGGTCCATAGTCAAACCTCAATTCTCGATTCACTGTCTCATCTTTCTCAAGATCATTCTATGGAACAAATGGAAATCAGTATGCAAGGGAATGACATGAATCTTCCTACAAGAATCTAGAAACCAAATAATCCAACCAACAACTAATTTATGCCCAACCAACTCAACAACTCCAATTCCTCCATGATATCATTTAAAGGCTAGATCACTAGTGATCTTGTCCATGATCAATGGTGAACATTCTTATTGAGAGAGTGTAATGTTTTCTTACTATTCCAAATAAAATAGGGCTCCTCATATTCACGTATATTCAAATCTACGAATCTACACTAGAATGATGCATAGAGTAATAAAAGAAATCAAAATTATAACAATATACCAAACAACACATAATCCTCATTAAAATTGAGCTCAATTGGTTACATAATATGACTCATTCGGGCTTGGTTACTCTTCAGCCATGTTTACATGTGGTTGGCTTTTCCCATATATGCTACATATTTACATTAAATAATTGGAATTTCAACTTCCAGATCCACAAAATCTACACTAAATCCACATCTCTTTTTCTAAAAATAAACAATCTTATAACTAAGCATATTTACTCGTATCAAATACTTCTTTCATAATTTTGAACAAGTATTTATGAGGATTTCATCCTCTTTCAATTCTCATTCTAAAAGCTAGATTTTGTTGTTTTCTATAATTATTATAATGATTTGGATCATATTAGATCCACAATTTTCTCCATATTCAATTAATTGTTCCCTTAATTATCTCAATGTCAAGATTGAATAAAGATTTCATGCCAACAAAGTAAAAACCACGTCCTCCACCATCATTTCCTCCTTCTAGAAGCTTGTATATTTGATTTCAAATTGGGGGATGTCGATGCTTCTACATCAACTATCAAGGTAAAAAAAAATTATGAACTCCTAGTTATATTCTTTCTTCCTGCTCTTCTTGTAATAACTATATCTTGTGAACTGCAACAAAACCTATGCAGTATCAGGTGTTCCCTTCTTGCTATATGACACCTCACTGAGCTTCTCTCCTATGGGCTCAGCATTTTGGAATATTTCTAGTTCTCTTATCCAGAACCATTTGAGCACTCCATACTCTAGGTTGCTCCAAATATTCTCACCTCTCTCTACTACTACCTGCATAAAAATCTTCAACAAACTTGCACCTCCTTCTACTGCTCCCCAAATCTTCACATCCTTCGCTTATTCCTCAACTTTGCATGAAGTATTTTCTCCTGCTCTGATGCCACTTGATGAAAATGGCTTATGGGATGATGTTTATTTATCCTGGGACCTGTGGTTATGGGCCACAATCAAACCTCAATTCTCGATTCACTGTCTCATCTCTCTCATGATCATTCTATGGAACAAATGGTCAATCATTGTATGCAATGGAATGACATGAATCTTCCCACTAGAAGCTTGAAGCTCAATAATACAACCAACAACTAATTTACGTCCATCCAACTCAACAACTCTAGGTTCCTCCATGATATTGTTTAAAGGATAGATCACCATTGATCCTGTCCATGATCAATGATGAACTTTCTTGTTGAGAGAGTGTAATTTTTTCTTACGATTCCAGATAAAATATGGTTCCTCATATTCATGCATATTCAAATCTATGTGTCTACACTAGAATCATGCATAGAGTAATAAAAGAAATCAGATTTATAACAATATACCAAAAAACACATAATCCTCATTAAAATAAAGCTCGACTAGTTACATAATATGACTCGTTCGGGCCTCGCTATTGTCGAGCCATAAAAAGGGTATTTTTCACCTCTAATTACCTCACATTAACTTGTCAATCTAGCAATGATTTTTTGTTTCAAAGAGTGTACTCACTTTGAGGTTGTCATTTGTCAGAGTAATGCTAGTAGTACAATGCTCAAAATACAAGAGTAAACGGATGCTTAAAACAAGATCTACTTACAGCAAAGCACTTTAAAACCTAAATCATGCATTCAGAAAACTAAGCAATTTAACAGTCAAGGGTCTAGTAACAGTAACTCATCCCTCTGTAAACTGATGTAACTGAAGATAAACAGATCATCAACCTGGGAACTAGACAACAGATGTCAACGCTCGCTACAGTTTCAGATCGTTCTGCACACCAAAGCAATGAGAACGCAAATAACAGGAAATGGAACAACAACTAGGAAATGGAACAGCAACTAAGAAATGTAACAACAACTAGAAAATGTAACGGCAACTGATTCTTATAAACAGAAACACTTTAATCTACAGGAATAAGTGCAGCAATCGTATCCTACAGAAATCAGATAGCAATCTTTACTCTAGGAATAGATCGGACAACAAATGGAAATATAATGACAACCAATTACCAATGAAATATAGAATAGCACTTGGAACCAAATGTAAATGCATAATAAACTAAGATAGATAACACACACAGCACACCTTAGTATTGAGAAAAATAGTAATCTGATTTCGGTACTACAAATATCAATCTTAGTTATAAAGAATAACGATTGTAATTCATAATGGAACAACAATGTCAATTGAACAACAATCGTAATTAAGCATAAACCATAGATGAATACAGTAATAACAACTTAAGAATATTACAGCCTGGTTACTCTGCAATTGAACAGCAATAGCATTTTGTAAAGACCGGCAATGTTATATTAATGATTAAAGGAACATCAATGCATTATAAAATCCGAATGAACAATATGACACTCCTGTTACAGAGAACGATATTGTAAATATAATAGAGTTGTGATATAAAATAACAAAACACACTAGATTACCGATCAAAGCTGATAATGAAAACCACACACGAACTAAAGATAATGGTACAGGAGCAAGTGTTCTACCAGGGCCGGGCCCTTAGCCTCCAGGGAGACACCGCTTGAAATTACTCCAGGATCAAAGATGGAACAACAACCATATTTATATTAAAGCATTAAAACAGAATTACAGCGAATCACTTCTCAACGAGAGTCGATGATCAAAGTTTCAATTACAGAGAAAAGTTACATAGAAAAATAACATCAGATCCCCCTCGGGCTAGCATTGTTGCCCCTTTTTATAACAGCTAAAGCGGAGATATCAAGGATGCAAAAATAGTTAAGGCAGTGAGCCCTCAAGATCAAAGGATCCTGAGGGATTCACCAAACTGTTAATTCCCAGTTATCCGTTTGTTTTCTTGCACCGAGTCGATATCTCCTTTTCCTTTCCTTGGCTAATATGTTTTAATTTAGATCGCCTTGTTTTCATATGGTTCCCCACCAAAGGGACAACAATTAACTTGGCCCTGTCTTTTTCTTTAAAATGGAAATCTTTCGTTTTTCCTTTTTCCTGCATAAGAAATAGCAATTATTAGTGTTTTCATTTTGTGTATAAATCCTATAGATTTTGTCATGATTTCTTATTATCTACCTAGTTCATGATGCAAAGAGGTTACGAGTTCTAAAGAAAAGATGACAAAATAATCAATAAAAACATACCTTCTTCAGTACTCCACACACCCCCCTGCTTACCCTTTTTCATGCCCTCATGAAAACATTGTAGTTGACATGTAAGGCAGTGAGAGAGTAGGCTGGAGATGGGATCTCATGTGGTGGTCTACAACCATGATGCCTAACTAGGTGTTCAAAAAGATGGCTTGTCTGACCCTCAGGCATCTCATATAGGGCTTGGTATCCAGGTGCAGGGTGCCAAATAATCGGACTCCAAAACCTATATCCTAACCAAGATGGCCCTGCCCTCAAGATAATTTCACCATAGAGGTTCAAGCGATTGGCAACTAATTTAAAGTTCTCATAATTAAATGGTTCCCTGAGTTGGATGTTCGGATTAGAGGTCTGATATCGAAATTTAGCAGCTGCATTGGCAAGGTCCTTAATGGTGAAGAAGTATTCTATCCCTTGCCGATTGATTGCTGTATGAATGGGTCCTAATGCTTCAATCACGCTCGGAGTCCTCATGAGACTCCTGTGTTTATTCCATAATGGTAATGGATCTCTAGGCTCATCTCTTACCCATAAGTCTAATCCGTTTTCTTGTCTTTGGAAGGCATTATAGGCTTTAAGCCATTTAATTTGATTTGCTCAAAATGAAACAAATGCCTGCAGTTGGATATCCCCAACGAAAGGGCCGAGGTTCTACTCTGTCTCTTGATCTAACATGAAGTTATGCAGATAGAATTCACACAGTAGTCTTTGGACCTTTACTCCATAGTGCTTACAACAATTTATAAAATCATGAATAGTATTAATTTGGATAGGGGCTCTTGCTTTGACAGCCTTAATTTTCAATTTCAAATATAATTTCATTAAAAACAAGGCATAATTCTTAGCAGGGGCTCTACATGCTAGGACGTCAATGTATAAAGAGCATAAGTTATCCATCTGCTTGATAACTACATCTAACCTATGAGTTACCTTTGCGACTTTCTCTTCTTCCTTTCGCCATCCTTCAAAAGCTTGGCTTTCAGATAGATTGACGTTCCTTAGCTGTTGTTGTAATTCTTCATACTTTTCTCGAGAAACCATTTGTTCTGTGAGTTTTTCTACTACTTTCTAAGCTTGCATCAAACCCTCTCGTAGGGTTACTGTCGTCAGATCACTGTCCCACGTAGTAGTGGCAAGTGGAAGATTTACTTGAATATTTTTATTGCGTCGCCTTGTGTTTATAGTCTGCATTCCTTCAGAGGACTGTGCCTCTGTCTGAAATTATTTGTCACAGGCAGATATATCGTCTGTTTGCACTTCAACATGGGAAACAATGGAATTCTGTTCCTTTTTCTTTTGAATGGCAATCTGCACTTCAACAGGGTTTTGAATGGTAGACTGTTCTTCAACAGTGTTTTGAACAGCAGTCTGTTCTTCATCAGGGTTTTGAACAGCAGGCTGGATGTGGGTCCTCCGAACCTTTTTCTTGTGGGGTCTCACCGGAGTGGTTGCATGTCTTACCCCTGAAGTCCTTTTTTCTCTCTTTCTCATTTTCAAAACCTTGATTTGTTGTCGAAGTCGTGCCATCACATTCAACAATATTTGCTGTTCTTTTCGTAATCGTTTAATTTCTTTTATTTCCTTAGAAAGAACAGTTGTATGTTTACTCGGGCCTGGACTGTTATCTTGGCCAATTCCCTGGTTTTCTTCTTGGGGTGCTCCTTCGCTGTTTTGTTCAGGTTGCTCAGGAGTAAAAACCCTAGCTGGCTCTGTTATTTCCTAGGTGACTTCTTTTTCCACCCCTTCTTCTTCCTGGAATTCTTTCGGTGTAGTCTGGCTAGGAACAAATTGTTCCTCCTCTATATCACTTTTCTCTCCTCTCATACCTTCATCATGAACATGATGATTCTCTTCTTCTACTTCCTTGTCGTGTAATTCTTTGGGTGCATCCTTGTCCTGAGCAGAATGTTCTTTTGGTTCTTCTTCAATATGGAGGCCTAGCGGGCTGAGAGGTTGGGCATATTTGCCCATATTGGCCAGAATTTTGGCCAATTCATCCTCTTGCAATGGGTTTTGCATTGGGCTATCTTCGCGTTGCTCTATTTCTTCCTCCTCCTGCACAGGCTGCTCGACCTCTTCCTCCATTTCTCCTTCCTCATTTCCTTCCAGTCCTTTCTCATTCTCTTCTCCTTCCAATTGTGGGGGTTTCTCATCCCCTGAATCGTCTATCTCCACTGGTTGGCTAGTATCCCCTTGGAAATTTTCCAACCTCCCTCTAATCCGTGCCAATCTAACTGATTTTCTCCATTTCAATGGTCTATCTGGTGTATTGGTTGCATGCTTACATTTTGGGGCCGGCATAGTCAGTCCCCCTTCTATCATGGCAATTAGCTCTTCCCAGCTACTCTATTGCTGAGTAAGACTGTGGCTAACTATTAACTGTATCAGCCCATGGTGACTTACCACCCATTCTACATGTTGTGATTTCCTCATGCTTCAAGCGACATCATGAAGTAATGAATTTAAAAATGCAGGTAAGTTCATAGAGCATTTTTGCTTTAATATAGCTAAGAGTTTAAGGTGTCGTGGTCTTACCACGTCTTTCCTGCCTTCACAGGTGATGTAGCTCTGGATGATCTTCGCCAATTCTGCCCACGACTCGCCCAGTGCTGCTAGTAGGACTCCCTCTCCTTTGATTTTCAAGTTCTGGCCTTCATCTTGGAATATCTTCATGATCTTGCGCAGTCTCTCCTTCTTTAGAGTCCACACAAGTCTAGTGGTTGGTAGTCTCGAGACCTCTGCAATTACGTCGTCGACGACTGCTATGTGTCTCCCCCTTACTGTGGAGTGATATTCTTGCAAGTTCTGCAGGAATTCTATTGCTATGGTCTCATTGGATTCCTGTAAATGATTAAGATAAACTAGCCATCCTGCCCTTGCCAGGATTTCCCATGTAGCATCAGAAACTGTCAATACCTGTGGTTCTCTCCGAATTGATCTTCCTCCCATGCTTAAGCTCACTATAAAAATGTAGAGATGACAATGGAACAGCAGGCTGTTCAAACTGTTAGAAATACAGAGAAAATAATGAAACAGCAAGGCACGTTCAAATCCTGGGTAACTTACTAATTGCTACAGAGCATAATACAGAAATGGCTTAGGAACAACAAGCCATGTAGATTGAAAACAATATACCGTTGAGCCTTGCTATTTCCAAGTAAACGGTTTTCCGAATAATAGTCTGACACATATACTAGTAAATTATGAGGTCACCTAACTCCCCCCTGCAATGCGATAGGCCGCCCTCGGCCGTCAAATGAGGGAGCGGCGTGCCAACTTGCCATAGTACAGAGTCATAAAGGAACAACGTATAGTGAAATGCCATGTTTTACAAAAGGAGCAGATTTCCGAAATCGAGGTATAGTAAGATCACTTAACAGAAATGAGCAATTTCTTGGGGAAGCTGCTCAGCCTACAACTGGACCAAGTCCGAGTGAACATCCTATGAGGGGAATGCATCAAGCTATGATTGACAGGTTGCCTTTGTGCAAGAAAAACATTGAAGCTTGTGTACCTGATGAAGCAAGACAAGGTGTTGTGAAAGGTTGGTATGGAAGCTCCAAAACAAAGCTAAGGAAAATTTTTGGAGGGTGGTTATAGCTGCTACAACACTTGGCGACACACTAGTAGAAATCTAGCTCCTTGAATGGACCTTGTTCATGAAAAGCAAGTCTAACACCTCCGGAAGTATTGTTCAGTTCTCAACTCATCTTGGTTTCACACTAACTTGATTGTGAGATGTAGCATCTATCAAAATCTTGGTCAATTGACACACATTCCAAGCCAAGGCAACACAATTGTTTTGATTGGGGTTGAGGGGTATATTGGTGCACAAGTAGTATAGTCGTCAAAGTCTTAGTTTCATTTCTGGTGTTGCTCCGCTGCCAGCATGCCTAGACAGTACCTCGGCCGAGTCACATAAGAACACAAGCATGGCTTTGCTGCCAGCGAGCCTGGTCAATACCCCGGCAGAGTTACTTGCATCACCTCCCTATGCAGGAATCCTTTCTCTTCTTTCACCTTATTCATTTTTCATTTTTCATTTTTCTTACTCTTAATTGTTTCATTTTTCAGTTTTTTTCAACTGTGCATAACACTTATTCATTTCAGAGGCAGAGGAGGGATCCCAACTTATTGAGAGAAAAAGGAGGTTTTTCCATCAAAGAAGTAGTTTATTGTACCTTTGACGTGCCTATTAAGGTTTTCCCCCTCACCTTACTCTACTTGACTGAGCTAACAAGGGTTAACCCAAAAACAACGACTAGAGAAGGTGACACTAGTTAGCGTGCAAGCATTGTTTTTTCACCAAGGTTCACTTCGAACAGTACGTATTTTCCTTCGATGTATCACGGAATAAAAGTAACAATTTCTTCATGCATAGGCAAGTGGACAGATAACCAAGTAATGATAGTTGTACAGACCCTCTTGTATTTTACCTAGCTTGTTTCAAGAGTCATACATGGTTTCATGCAAAACTAACCTACGAACGAAACAAGTGAACTAACAAACAACAAAGAAAAGCAAGAGCAAAAGCAAAAGCGAAAGCAAAGCAAGTAAACAAACAAGTAGGCAAGCAAACAAACAAACAAAGCATGTAAGCAAACAAGCATGCAAGCAAACTGATTGAAAGCAAACACTACTCCTACTCCTACACTAACGATGCATGGGCCTGATCACATGAAGTGATATTTTCAATGCAGCCACCGACGCATTGGTTGACCCATGTTGGTGAAGGCTTGGTCCGAACAACCCAGTTGTACAAACTAGCAAGAAAGAGAGATATAACAATGAAGACAACCACACTTCATGTTTCAAAGTGCCCACAGGACATAAGTGAGTACAAGTGCATGACAGGTAGTCCGTTAACTTATCATATTGTTGTATGACACTGTGTGCAACTTTGAAGCATAAGCACACTCTTGATAGTGACATGCAAGAAAACGAAAGAAACAAAGATAAATTGCTTCGTGAACAAGTGCTCGTAATGTAAGATTCCTCCAATGCATGAGCGATGGGATCATGCAATTCAAGTGGAGGAAGTATGATCTATGCATGAGATTTATCTTCAATGCATACAGATGAGTGATGAGGAGCCTTGGGTGATTGAACAGTTTCATGATCGGAAGTGAGACTAACCCCAAGAGGGTAAGGGCCTGACATAACCATCAGCTCGAGCTGAAGTTCCTCAACAGTCTTGGGTGTTTCAACTTCATCAATAGATAGATTATCATAAATCGGTGACTTTGAAAGATCAACTACAATAGAGTCATGATCATGATCAAATATGGGAGTGAATGGATCACGACCACCACGATCAGAAAAATCAATGATTTCATCGGCATCCTCATGATCAGATGAATCAAATAGAGGGGTAGATGAAAAGCAAACAAACTCATCCTAGGAGTTGGGTTGGTTTCTGGGCAGAGCAGCTGACTACTGCCCAGATTTGCGCAAATTTTGGGTTGAGCAGCCCTACTGGGGAAAATTGCACAATTTTCACTATGAGTGTTGACTAGCAGAATTGTGCAATTCTAGAGCCCAGTAGGCTGCCAGATAGGATTGCGCAATTTCTAGAGGGAAGGTTGGTTTCCCTCTAGAAATGCACAATTTCTTGGGGGAGCTACTCAGCTTGCAGTTGGAGCAAGTCTGCGTGAACAACCTATGAGGGGAATGCATCAAGCTGTGATTGAAAGGCTGCCTTTGTGCAAGAAAAACATTGAATCTTGTGTACCTGATGAAGTAAGACAAGGTGCTGTGAAAGGTTGGTAGGGAGGCTCCAAAAAAATCTAAGGAAAAATTTTAGAGGCTGGTTGTAGCCGCTACAACATACAGCTACTGTTGAAATTCCTGCAACAAATACTGTTCCTGAGACTCATGATAAAACTATTGTTGATGATATTTCTGATAAAACTATCATTGCTAAGGATATGGAAATTATCCCGGCATTTCATACTTTTGAGATAGTGCTAAAGATCAAATAAATTCCCCCTTTGGATGTATTTTATAGTGAGATTTTATCATCCACTTCACCACAAACACCTTCATTTTATCCAATCAATCCTCCTATTCATACCTTCCATTCTCAATTAATTGGTGCTAGTTCAAGCAACACTAGCACAGGGGCTACTCCCTCCACATAGTCAACCTCTTCTACTATAAAAAACCCTTCTATTCAAGTCCCCATTATGGAAAATAGACCTTGGACCAATCCAGGTGCATTAACATGCCTGCACCCCTTCATCCTTTACCTAGACATCTAGAAAGATGGTTACCCAAGTTCAATCCAAATGAAGGGATTCCAGTTGAAGAGAAATTACATAATTATTTGTTATACATAAATCTAAATGGTGTTTCTGAAGAAGATTGTGTGTGTAGGATTTTTCCCTATATGTTCGTAGGATAAGTAGGATCCTGGTATTTTTCTTTACCATCAGATTCAATAGAAGATTGGAATATGTTCCAAGAGCAATTTCTAAGTAAGTTTGGTGATGATAGAACCAAAGCTACTTTAATCAATGATCTTTCCAATCTCAAAACAAATCAAGGAGAAATAATCAAGGATTTCAATTCTAGGTTCAATAAATTGCTTAACAAAATTCTAGAAACTTCACAACCTCGTGAAGATGTTCAAATAGAATGGTATATATTTTCACTTCCCTCTAATATTGCAATATTTGTAGATAGAGCTAACAAAATCACTCTAAGTGACAACATGAAAGAGGCTTTATCTATTGAAAAAAGGATTTTAGCCTTAGAGAAGAAAACAATTATTGAAGAGAGAAAATCAAAGAAAGTAAATTTCAAAGAAGAAACCAAAAAGAAACCATCCAAAGATCCTTTTGATTTAGAAGGATTTCAAAATTTCCTCAAAACAATGTCAAATGAAATGGTCGAAATTAAAAAACAAGTCTCAGATATATTTTAGACCGTTTAAGAAAACTCAACCTTCATCGTCTCAACCACGTAATATTATATCTAATGTTGAATCAGATCAAGAGGAAGGCGAAGAGTCAGCTTTATCTATAGAAGAATTTGAAGAAGAATAATTAGTAGAAGCAAATGGATTATGGGATTTTATTCTTACTATATCAGATAATGAGGAGGAAGGAGAAGCTTTGCCAGTAGAAACTAGGAGTAGAAAATATGTTGATTCACCATCATCAAATCAAAAATAGAAATCAACAACTTCTATTAATAAAGATAAAAACACTACCAAGGAGCCTCCTCCTAAATCTTCTGAATCCATTCCATCTTCTTCTATATTCCCCTTCTACATCTAAAACTCTTGTTATTTCTTATAAAGATGTAGAATATAATATTGTGGAAGATATGAAGAAAGTTAAAGCTAATATTTCCATGTATGAGGTAAGCAAGCTCAAGAAACAATAGAAATTATTGCTAAAGGAATTAAAGTTGTTCCTGCATATCCTTTGCCAATTACTAAAGCCTCACTGGGAAAGAACGCCACGCAGTAGCTCTCTAAATAAAATTGATGCTTCCGACGCAATTCTAATTGGAGATAGGTCCAACTCCCATACCCCGCATTTTCTTTTTTCCTTTGAAATTTTAACAATAATGTTCACAATTGTTTAATAGATGCAGGTGCTTCTTCAAATATTATGCCATATTCAATTTGTCTCAAGTTGAACATTACGCCTGAAAAGTTGGTTTTCCAAATTGTGAAATTAGATAGAACAAAGGTTAAGGTATTGTGAGAATTAAATTATGTTTTAATAAGATTATCCTCGAATTCAAAGGTATGATAAATTATCGATATTTTGATTGCTGATATTCCTGAATTTTTTGGTCTTATTTTTAGTAGAGACTGGTCAGAGAAATTGCACTATTATTTTTCCAAAGGTTGGTCACGTATATGGCCTCCTTACAACGATCAACCAAATGATATAGAGTGGATAGAGAAAAGCATATGTAATACACAGTTATTGATCTACATGAGGGAAATGAGCCTGTTGTTTTCTCCAAAAATATCCTTGGACATTATTCTTCAGAATCTTTCTTTGGAATTTTACTGCTCCAATATCTCCTTTTTTAGCAAATTTTGTTTTATCTCAAGTTGAAATTTTTTCACAAACAGACTTTACTAAATGTATTAATATTGTAGAATCACCTATAATAAAGCAAGATTCTTTATTTTGGACACTTTATTTTGACGGTTCTAAATCTAATAATGGTGCAGGTGTTGGATGTATTTTGGTAAGCCCTAATGGTGAAAAAGCTATGTTGGCATGTAGATTAGAGTTTGATTGTACTAACAATATAGAAGAATATGAAGCGTTAGTACAAGGATTGCATAAAGCCATAAGTCTCAATGTCGAATACCTTCAAGTCTTTGATGATTCATAAATAGTTATAAAACAAGTAAGAAATAATATTCATTGTGTTTCTAATCATCTCATACATTATTAATCCTTAATTCAAAGTCTAACTTCACATTTCATTGCATTTAATATTTCTCCAATACCCAGGCTATAGAATGCCAGTGCTTATCTTTTTGCTAATGTTACATCTAAATTGATTCCACCTGAAGATTGTAGTCTAGATAGATTTTCTATAGAGTTGATTTTTCGGCCTTACATTTCGGATAATGTCACCAACTGGCTAGTATTCAATGATGATGAAGATATCCTTGACTTTGTAACATCTAAAGAGTCTTATTTTGATCAAGTAATTGATGAACATGAACATGACAAACAATTGAATAAATCAGTTGAAGAAAATGCCCTACCAAAGCCTGTAGTTAAACTTGAGGATCTTTATGACTTAAAAGACATATTCAAAAAGGTCAGCAATTGCAAACTTCAAAGTTCAACTTTGAGATTTGAACTTGTTAACCTAGGATCAGATAGTAATCTTTAAAAAATTAACTTAGGTCTTGGGCTCTCAAGACGAGAAAGAAATTCATTTATTCATTTGTTAAAGAAATACAAAGACATCTTTGCTTGGAATTATCAAGATCTCAAAACATACGATACTTCTATCATTCAACACATTATCCCTATGATACTTGATGTCAAACCCATTCAACAAAAACTTAGAAATATTCATCCAAATATGGAAAATCAAATAAAAAATGAGTGGAATAAACTCTTAAAATCAAAAATCATCTTTCCAGTTAGACATTCCAGATGGGTTTCTAATCTTATACCAGTTAGGAAAAAGAATGGTGATATCCGCATTTGTATTGATTTTAGGAATTTAAATAAGGCATGTCAAAAGGATAATTTTCCCCTCCCATCGATGGAATAGGTTCTACAAACAGTTGCTTGTTCTGAACTAATGTCTTCTCTTGATGGATTCTCAGGATACAATCAAATACTTGTTCATCCAGATGATAGATTAAAGACTACATTCAGAACTAAATGGGGAATATATGCATACCAAAACATGTATTTTGGATTGATGAATGCAGGAGCTACATTCCAAAGAGAAATGGATATTGCTTTCAAAGGTTTAAATAATAAAAATTTTGTGGTATATTTGGATGATATTACCATATATTCAAAGAAAAGAAGTAATCATTTGCATGATTTAAAGAAAATCTTCGTAAGGTGCAGACGGTATGGAATTTCTTTAAACCCCATAAAATCATTTTTTGCTCTTAGTGAAGGTAAACTCCTTGGTTTTATTATATCTAAAAATGGAATTTGTATCGATCCAGAAAAAATCAATACAATCTCAGAAATTCCACTACCACATACTAAAAAATCAATGCAATCTCTTCTTGGCCAAATCATTTTTGTCAAGAGATTTATCCTTGAATTTTCAAAAATCATCATACCATTACAAAATATCATCAAGAAAATTCACTTTTTTAAATGGGGAGACAATGAAAGAGAGGCATTCAAATTAATCAAACAAGTTGTGATTAATGCTCCCTATTTATCAACTCCTAATTTTTATGATCAAATCATTTTAATACACTTTTTCCTTGAAACTATCATATGCAGCAGTCTTAACACAACCAAACTAACAAAACATTGAAGGTCCCATTTCTTTTTTCAGCTCAAATTTTCAAGGAGCATAATTAAATTCTTCTGGAGTGGAAAAACAAGCCTTGGCAATTTACAAATCCATCAAATATTTCAGACCCTTTCTCTTAGAAACTCATGTTAAAATCAGTGTGCCTTTCTCTGCACTTAGGCAATTACTTATTCAAAGAGAGTTAGGAGAAAAAAGGGCTAACTAGGTTACTGCACTCCAAGAATATGACCTCGAAATTAAACCCGCTAAAATTGTAAGAGGTTAAGGGTTTTGCATATTCATTACGGGAATGAATGATACGCCAACTAACGAAACCAGAGGTAATATTTATCAAGTGGTAGAGTCATTTACTGTTGTTACAGTGACTTAATATTTTATTTTAAAAATGGGTATGCTCCATCTGAGCTTTATTTTAAAAGAAAGAGTGCCTTGAGATCAAAAGCTAATCAATACCAACTCATCAATGATGTTTTGTTTAGAAGAAATTATGATTCTTTTTTGTTAAGATGTTTGGAGAAATCTGAATTAGAAAAGGTCTTACAAGAACTTGATGATGGGTCGGTTGGTGGAAATTACCGTGGAGATACAACTGCTCATAAGATCCTCCATGTTGGATATTACTGGCCAATATTGTTCAAAGACACTCACATGTATGTAAGAAAATGTAAAAATTGTCAAATTGTTTCAAGAGGACATAAGAAAGCATCTATGCCTTTACAACCTCTCAATATTGAACAACCCTTAGAGTAATGGGGACTGGACATAATAGGTGAGATCATTCCTCATTCTTCCAAATAGCATAAATACATTTTGACTGCAACATATGATTTTACAAAATGGGTAGAGGCAATACCTTTGAAGTTAGACAATTCTTAGAGCATTACTGATTTCATTGATCAATTTATCATTACCAGGCTTGGTCTTCCTTATTGTTGGCTTAATGGGGCCTGACCTAGGTTCAGAAATGTTTAGCTAAACAAATCTCGACACTACCGGCACTTTCAGAAACAGTCCGCAGAGCGCAGACTGAAGTCTCACCCGAGGTAGTATCCGCACCCTAGGGATGTCTTGATGTGGTCTAGGTTTGTGCAGAGCGATCCAACACGTAGTGTTGTTTCTGCATAGATGCCTTCTTCAGAGAAACTACCTTAGTCAAGTGTGAGTGCAATTTACCCTTTTCTATGCTTAATATTATTATAGATCTTTCGTTACTTACGAAGGTATAGCTCTTTCAGTTATTATTTAACATAACTAGACATGTGCGTAATCATAAATCAGGAACAGATGCATAAACCAAAATCTAGAACAGATACACGATAGTTCAAAATCAACTTATCTTTATTAATGCCTTTATCTGGTTACAATCAACTTCCTGCTTTGTGCACATAGCTGCAAGGATCTAAGCACACAATTGCGAACTCTACCAGGCCTCCGCACACACAGCTGCAGAGCCTCTATCACCTATTACAACCCAAACTAGCACTTACAGACTCAGATCTACTATCACTTTCAGACACCCATATTACTTCTATTACCAAAAAAATTGCCTCTTACACTTTGAGCCTTGCTCTTATTTATACATTCCCATGGTCCACGGACCATGGGTAGGCTGACACATTCTAGATTGATTTATAATATTTTAGGGTGGACTACCCTTAGACTTGACCCATTAAAATTCGCGCTCTGCGCACTTTGCAGAGCTTTTACAATAAAATACCCAAAACTGTGGGCTTCAAGCCCCAAAAACATTACACGGGGGATCTTCTGCCCAACAGGCCCCCAACACAATCATCGCGACTCGTCCCAAGTCACTTGGCTGGTGCAGTAATCTTTGCATGAAGTTCATCTAGTAATCTTTGCTTTTCGTTTAGGTCTGTAGTACATTCCTCTATTTTCTATTGTATTCATTGTACGCGCATCTCCGATGTTTCGTCAGCAGGCGCAAATCCTTACCTGAGTGCATATATAGCCTGCATGTGTGCTAGCTTTCCCTCGATCTTGGCAGTGACCGTGAATGCTTCCTCGAGCCAAGGTTGGATGCATTTTTTAAGCACAACTTCCTTCTGGCACGTGGCATCCACTTAGGCTTTTAGAGCCTAGGCCTCCTTCATCTTAGCCAACCGCTGAGTAAGGGTGACCGTCTGCGTTGTCCCCCTGATGTTGTCATAAGCCTTCTGCAACTCCCGTGCTTCTGTCTCTATTCGTTGGAGCGTTGGGTCTTCCTGTAGTGAACTAAGAGTGACAAGTGACTGGTCTAGCAAGCCAGTGCATTCGTGTATGGCGCGCTCTATTGTTTCCAACCCTGCTTGAATGGCCTGGTATCACTGCTTGCGGACCTTCGGCAGTGTAGAGGATTGTGCCTTTAACTTTAGTTCTGTGATCTGTAAGTCAAGGTCCAATTGGATCCTCGTGGCTTCCTCCTTTGCCTCACAGAATCCACTGGCCAATTTATGGATCCAGATGCCTACTGGTAAGTCCAGTGCAATATCGAGCTTGGGAGCATGGTGACATGCTTCCTCGAGTATTTTTTCCCACTGCTGGATCTGTGCTACTGCTTTGTCGCATTGAAGGCTCAGTTGCTTGATGTTGATTCATTGTTCACTGAGCATCTATACTACATGTCCTTCCCTAGCACAGAGCTCTTTCATCGCTCCATCCTGCAACTGATATAGTATTTCTCGTGGGAGGGCAGTCAAGTTTAATCCAAGTCCCTTGAGCCAGCCTATTGCGGCTCTATCCTCTGCATTGTCTGTCGTCAGTTCTCCCTCTAGTAGCGCGACAGTGTTAGCCATTTTAGCCTGCAGCAATTGCTCGGGTGCTGATGTACCTATAGCTCCATAAGTGACTACCCTTCCTTGCTATGGAGGTCGTACCTGAAGTTCCTACAATTGCATTCTGAGTGCCCCCAACACAGCCTATTGCTCTGTCATTGCCTCTTGGAGCACCTCCCAGGTGACTTCGTGAACTGTATCCCCAATGTCGTATAGGTCACCCTCAGTTAGTGTGATAGGCTCCCCATCCAACTTGGACGCCTTGGTCTTCTTTCGAGGCCCTATTCGTTCTGTCGTGTGTAGTCGATTTAAGGGCATAGAGGTGGCGCTTGGGTCCGCGCCTTCTGTCGTATTATCTGCCTTCTGCCCCGCAGTTAAGTTCGGGCCTCCTTCGTCCTATGTCAGAGCGCCCCCTACTGCTGCTGACATTTCCACGACACCCTTTGTTGCCTCCCGAGATGCCCATACTTCCTCGACTAGCTATTTGTTTTGCTTTTGTTGTGCGAGACTCTTGACAACAGCCTTTTGTTTTTGAATCTCCGTCTCATCGCACGCCACAAAATCTGGTGCACGTCATTTTGGTAGCCACATATCAAGTACCACAAACACAACGTCATCTATTATTATGAAGGGGAGTGTGGTCCACTTCTACTCTGGATCCTTCCGAGCCATGACATACACATGGTGGATATCTGCTTTAAATTCTATGAAGCTCTTGACACTGTTGTAGACCATGGCAGACAGGCATGGCCATTTAGTGATCCACACTCGTATGCTTGCCTCCATTATTATCTAGAAGATATAGGTTTCGCGGATTCATGTGGCATCCTTTGTCGCCCATAGCGATGCGTATTTTGATGCCTCTGGCTAGTCTTGGTCAAGGGGAGGAAACTGACTATCTTCCAGCAACTCGCGTGTAACCAATAGTATGGATAAGAGAAACCACGTGTAGTGGAAGGTCTTACCCTATTCTTGGGCCTCCCTGCAGTTTGTCAGGAACTCATCGCGAAGGAACTGCACCCAATTGAACTGTACCCCATCTGCACATTACTTGGCTAGTGCAATGACCATTTTTGGTAGCTCGTTGCCCCTACATTTTCTCATCACCTTTCTTGCCAATAACTGGGTGGCGACACAGACTCCTTTGTTCTGAATACTAGTAATAACGTACCCCCTCTACTTTTTCTCCAACTTATACTTCTTTTCCATGGCCTCTGCAAGCGTCAAGTCTCCACTTGTGCCAGCTATTTCTGTGGGGTCCCTTCCTACACAGGGAAGCCGAGAAATCCGATGAATGAGCTCTGTCGTGATAGGAATGGACTCATCCAACCATAAGTACCCATCATGCACTAAACAAAGCAGATGGCTGATGACAAATATAGTGATCATTGCCCGATGAAAGTGCGGAATCGATAGGAGGTGGAGTAGTCCGACCTCCTCCACCCCACTCAGCCATGTCCACGGCTGCAGCATTGTAACGACCCCTTCCGTGCTTAGTTCCATGAGCTCACTAGTTTCTAAATGGGGAAATTTCTTGTTGTCCGTAAGGTCCCAGTCTTCAAATTTCATAGAGGGAATGCGGCCCATAGTCGTTCCTTCAAACAGAACCTCTTTAGGGAGGGATGGGTTGTTAAACATGCTGGTAATGGCATCCAAATATTTAGGTACTTTTACCCTCCCTTTCCGGGGAGGGACATACTTGGGCAGTTTTGCTATGGTCCATACTGGCTAGATGTCTTCATCTGTCTCTTCTTCTGGTTCCATTTCTTCAACAAAGGTTTGAGGATCATCCTCCTCATCGTCACTCTCAATATTAACTGTTTTTCCCTTTTATTCCATCGACAATTTACTGAAATGCAGGTTTCGTGGAGACACACAGACCGGTCCTGCTACCTGCGGGTCCTTCTTGGGCCTCAGCATCTATGGTTATTTAGGGATTTCTGGTGCATCCCCTCCCGGTGGTGTAGGATTCTGTGGGGTTCCCTTGGTGGTTGACATGAGTCTGATTAGGTACTCATGTGTATCCTTCGGCAAGGCTTCAAACCACAAACACTCTCTTATAACCTCCTCATTCATCAGATGTATGCCCGCTTGATAATGCAATAACTATATGCCAAGGGTTTCTTGATAGGGGGGCATCCTTGATTTATAGGTCCATTGTAATTCCAACTCAACCCTCCCCTCATTTACTGGCTCATTAATGATATACTAGCGGCAGATCATTTCGAATCGATTTCTGACCTTATGTCTTAAATGTCTGTCAGCCACTCTTTTTGTCTTAACTCGTACATCTTGTCATGAACAGTGACACCAACAGTCACTTCCTTGTTTATCCACGTAGTAGCGTAGCCCATTCTGTGCAACCGTGATCTGTGGGACATACCGACCCTGCGTGTACTCTCATTGTTGCGCAGCTTCCTAACAGACTGTTTTATAGTCTCGCACTCACTTTCAACTGTTTCGAGCATTGAGACTGTCCCCTCTTCAATTAGTCAGGTGGTCTCACCCTCTTGGTGCACTATTAGCACGTTCTAGTGAACATCCCTTGCCACGGTTTCTATCATCACCGCTATGCGCGTTGTTGGATGCGGCACATTCTCCTAATTTCTCTCGAGAGTGAGGCATGACCTTAACCACAATATTCGGCCAATTACCTTACAGTCACATTCCTTCAATCCATCCTTAGGTTTGCGCATATCCAGCTGCAACTTTCTAGGTATGTCATTCAGAAATTCCTCCTTTAGTTCTTTTTCCCACTGTTTAATCTCTACGTCCATCATCATATTCTGCCTTCTGAGAAGTACCTTGTTTTTATCTAATTCGCAAATTTGCTCATTTCATTGCCGAATGGCTTCCTGAATTCATTCATACTCCTATTCTCCTAATTGTATGAGCCCTGCAGCCCAGACTTCATGCGCTGTGCTCTTCTCTGATATTACTACATCCATGGTCTTCTGTGGAGGTGTTTCAGAGACCTCAATTTTGGTACCATTTTGTAGTTTTGGATTCATGGCCATGTTTGTTCAAGGTGCTAGATGTGCCCATCTTACCCATGGGATGCACAGAGCCTCCTTTTTATATTGTATCCGTTGACCCTTATTCGTGACTTCGCGTTTTTCGGTGAACACTCCCTCCTTCGCACTTGGTATTGTGAGCCGTCATTACATCCTGTTAAATCATGTTCTTGTAATATTGTTGCATGTTTGAATGGTGCGTTCTGGTATGGTACTTTCAATTTTGTTTAAGGATTCATCCAATCTCGTTATCCCCTCATCTGTTAGCATTTCCCCTGCTTTGGTTGTCACGTGTCGTAGTGAGTGAATCATCAGGTTGAAATTCAGTGTGGTTACTTCATGCAACCTGTTCCACCAATGTTCTATTTCTTCATCGGAATCTAACATACAGGAACTATCGCGCTCCCATGAGATTCTCCCATCTTCGGTCGGGTTTACCTTGTCCTGATCTTGCACTATTATCTAGTAAATGTAGTCTAGCTCATCGTCGTTGTCATCTTTGCGCACGGGTTCAGTGTAGCGCTTTCCTTCGACAGGATGTAGTGGAACTACCACACGTAGGGACTTTTTCTCGAAAATCATTTCCCACTTCTTTAGGTTGATGACTCCATTCATATCCGTTGCCTAGTCTATTCCTAGTAATGCGGGGTAAGGGTTACTGTCATCTACAATCTCTATTACCTCAAAATCTGTCTGTGCACTCACACCTTCGATATCCACTGTTACTCCTGTCAATCTTCCCATGGGCAAGATCTTTTGTTGGTTCACCATCCGTAATTGAATAGGAGACCACTGTAATGTTGGCCTGCCCATGCGTTCCCAAGTCTATTTTGGTAATACATTCACGTCCGAACCCAGGTCTAATATTACTTGATCCATCTCATATTCACCAATTTTCGCTATCAGCCACATTTCTCGTCCAGTGCGTAGAGCATTCTTCCCCATTTTTCGAACTACGCATGGCTCCCCTGACCCTGCGCACCTACCAATCAGCTCTTGTAGTCCTTTAACCACCTTATTGTCATGCAACAGTTTCATACATGTCTCTAAAAAGGTAGTAAGCATAGACGGATCCATTCCCAATTCTGGTTGATCCTTACTACCTGACGTAGAGACCTCTGCGAAGCTCTTCTTAGCTTCCATAAACGTTTCTTTCGTGCAGTCTAAGTCAAACTTAGGTTCCTTTGCAGGAGCCTTATGTACCCAGGTATCCTCTTCAGGCTTCTTCCCCTTATCTTCCCCCGTGGTCGCACCACTTCTGAGCATCATGTTTACATTGGGATCCTCTTCGTGCAGTTCAGACCTCATCATTTGGATATTTTGCGTCGGAGTGGGCTGCAGCACCCCTTTTTCATGCGTTTGTGTGATTAGCATCGGACAATCTATCATTTCATGATCAAACTGTTCACAGTATGGGAAAAATAGTCTCGTCGGGTTGGTACAATCATGAGTGTAGTGCCCAGGTCCTCCGTAATTGTAACAAATTAGCTATCCGCAGCCCCTCCCAGGCCCCATTCCCCCACAACCTTGACCTCGCCTGTCACGATGCCGAAGACAATGGTAGTCTTTCAACTGCTCTTGGTGAGGTGCGGCACCACCGAACACTTTCTTTTCACCAATACTTATGTTCATGGACTACGCCTAACCACTTGTCCTACTTATTTTGTGTTTCTCAACCAAGTAATTATTATGTTTCCTTTATACCAATGAACACCCATACACATTCATTATCATTAGAAATTATACAAGAGAACACAATTGCACAGTATAAAGGGAGGGGCAACTCCCTGAACAATGAGTTTGCCCGAATAATATATTATACAATCTTTCAATGTTACAAAGCTTTACAAGTATACTTGGGAAACACCAAGTTTCATACTTAGCCAAATTTACAATTTCTCACACCTCTGTGTGATCAGCAAGATTCTTTGCCCAATTCAGTGTTGGCATTATGATGCATGTATTGTACTTGATGGCAACCCACTCGTAAAAGAACAACTCACTTATATATATCTAGATGAATCTACAGAAGAGATATCAGATATGATAGAATACATGGGATGCAGGACAGCTCAAAGGAATCAGATGACAGTTCTCCGTATGACAAGTTAGCTTTGCCATCAAGTCCAAAGGGGGAGATTGTTGGCATTATGACACAGGTTTGGCACAGATTTGGCTCGATGACATAAGTGTTGTCCTTGATGGCAACTCACTCAAATTGCAGATCACTGTTCAGACTCTCAGAATGGTAGAAAATGAGATACGCGCAGGTTCCTTTTCACAAAGCCACGTACCTACACAGGTGCACCGATCAAAAGGTGCGTACATATACACAGGTGTACCAAACAAAAAGTGTGTACGTACAGTACATGCACTTTCATGCAGAGAAAAGCACGCACATGTGGGAAATCTTATGGTTGGTCCATGGTATTTAGTCCGACATTTTTGAACCTATGGTTTTGATCCGTGGTTTTGTATCTAAAGTATTGAACGCAGGTATTGGGTCTCTAGTATTGGATCTCTATGGTTTTGGACCATGGTTTGAGTAAGGCCTAGACTATAAAAAGGAAAGGAGATCATTTAGCTTGGATGGATTGATGCGTTGAATATCTTGAGAAGAGCAAGATCTGAAATACTGGTGATCGGTTGGTGAGTTATAGCTGGACCTGAATCAAGGAGGAACCTGAGCATTACAAGATGGTTAAGATCTACTGATGGGTCGAGATCTCTTTGGCGCTTGATTAGATCTATAAATCTGATAATCTGGGTATAATTGAAGTCTGATTAAGAAAAGGGATAAAATATCATTTATAGTTCTATACCCGCAGGTCCGACACAGTGGAGGCGCGTATACCCGCAGGTTTGACAAAGCGGAGGCGCGGATGTATGCGGGTTTGACACAGCGCAGGCGCGTATTCCGTAGGTTCGACACAGGGGAGGCGCGTATACCCACAAGTTTGACACAGCGCAGGTGCGTATTCCACAGGTTCGACATAGCAGAGGCACGGATACCCATAGGTTCAACACAGGGGAGGCACAGATACCCACAAGTGAAGCAAGATAATACTGCGTATACACGCAGGTTCGCTTTGACATATCTGCGTATGTACGCAGGTTTCTATTGGTGAAGTAGCGTACCTTTCTTGAAATATGTTTTAGCTGGTTCTGTTTGTTACTACAGTGTTCTAGGTTCTGAACTGGTGTCTGTGTACTAGTACTGTGTTCTGAGAAGTTATTGATTAATTCAGTATTTGTACAAAGGAGACCAGTTGTTGCAGATCTATTTGATATTTGATTGATATTCATGGATCCAGTCTCAAAATTTATGAAACGTGGTCCCTGGAAGAAAAGAGAAGGTTGTAGCCTTCTGTAGGTCGACACCTACGTACTAGTACATCAGCTAGTACAAGAGAAAAGGGGGTGGTAGCTCCCTTCCAGTAGTAGTTGGAAAACGAGTGAAGCTTGGAGCATTCAGTAGGCCGACACCTACATACTAGTAAATGGATCGGCTAGTATAAGAGCTAAGGGGTTTGTAGCTCCCTTCCAGGAGAGTCTGGAGAACGAGAGAAGGTTGTAGCCTTATGCAGGTAGAAGCCTGTGTACTAGTATAAGACTGCACCAGTACAGAACTATTGTAAAAAGAAGTTTCTTATTAAAAAGAAGATTGAGACGACTTGCAGCAGGTGGTTTTCACCCACATTGGGTTTCCACCTTACATCATGGTGTTCATGTGTGCTTCTTGTGTGTGATGATCTGTTCTATTTTACTGCTCTTGTTTACTGTTCATATGGTTAATAATGTTCTGATGCACTCATTAAGGATCAACTAACTAAATCATAATTTTACTGGATATACACTTGTTGCATTACACACAGTTGCGTATACACGCGGTTTGCCTTAAATGAAGTAACGTATATGAATCTTAATATGGAAATGAAAGAGTTATATTGATTTGATAATACTGATTCACCCCCCCCCTCTCAATATTATTTCCAACAGTTAGGCGGGCGCGCCCTCACACGAGCTACCTACCAACTTCACAACCGAACCTTGTGCCGACGGGTGAGTGACCTCACCTGAGTCACCCTTCGTTTACTTTCACACGGTGGGTGGGCGACCTCACCCGAGTCCCCTTTCTTCCACCTCCGTGTTTGCCTTCACATGACGGGCGGGCGTTCACCCGAGCTACCCAAGAACCCATGTCAACCGAGTGCCCAGTGCCTTCACTCATGCACCAGCACCTCTCGCCTTCATTCAAGACTTGTGCTGCCTAAACGAGCTGCCCAAGAGTTGGGTGCATACGACCTGCGCCTTTCTCTTCTTGCTATGGCCCTTTACTTTGCACTTCTTCATAGAAGACTTGAGTGACTTGCTTGCTGTCCAAATGAAACTTCATCGCATGTTTTATATACGGTGCGTTGAGCAAGTCTCGGCTGCCTAAGCCGACTTGCCAACACCCTCACATATCGTTTGTTGCTTGCCTTTGTGTTGGTCGGCCAACACTTCTACGCACCATCCACAACAATACATGAGGTCGGCTCGTGGGTTGAGCCTTCACTCCCCATGCCTATAAATCCTCCTTCGCTCTATCCTTCTTCGCGCATTATAACATGTCATTTTTCCATTCAACCACTCGTTCACCAAGTCGAGCTATCGCACTTCATGCCGGTGGGCATGCCAAGGAACCGTAGGTCTTTACATCCTCCTCCACCTAAAATCATTGTCGTCCTTGACAACATCCCATCCTAGTAGCCATCCACCAAGATTATCATCAACAACTGTCTCATCCTCGGTCCATGATATCAAGTCCTCCACATATCGCAAACATCCCTGCAACATATGTATAACTCCCATCTCCATCATGTGTTGTCCTATCCTATGAACTGTCCTCCTTGTCTGGCTGATGCTAACATCTCTCCGTGCACTTCTGAACCCCATGTTTGAACTAGTTGGGTAGCTAATCCAACTGTCACCCTCAAGCCATGAGAGTGAACATCCTTATGCCTTCACCAGTTTATCTCGGATTCTGCCACATCCTGGACTCACCAAGAATCTCACCCATGCTCATGTCCATGGAAACTCCATCCCATCTGCAACATGTCATGATGCTTGATGCCAAGACATCCCTGCACCATCTGTCATACCTGCTCAACATGTTTTAAGGACTCACTACCATGAGCAGCTAATAATGAGCCCCATCTTCTATGTCACCTAAGAAGATGAAGAGGGAGTAGAGCCTGAAGGCTCACCCTCACTAATAATCTCAAGCCATCTGTCAGGATTCTCTATCTCCATCCTCTGTAGATATGCAACCCGATCCTCCTCTCGGACATTCGGCCTCACGTAAGCCTCCTCATCAACACCATCATCCTCAACCGCTTCTAGCCTCCTTGACAAATCCAAGATACTATCAGGCGGTGTCCTGATGACCAATGACTGCTCGGTAAGCTTTACCTCCACAATAGACAACCGCTTACTCATGTCTTCCATGCGCTTCTCATCCTCCATCTGCATCACTACCAACTTACAATCAGGCTTTGTCACTCCAATGGTTGGAACACCAATGGGTACATCTTCCCTTCCATCATAAATGTACAGCTTCTTCAAATGTGGAACTATCATAGCATCAAATTGTTTCAAGAATTCCATCCCTAGTACAACTTCATAGTCATCAATCCGCACTATAGTGAAGTCAAATTTCCCAGTCCACTCACCTAGTGTTGTGTCCACTCTTTCAGCTACACCAAGAACCGAATCAGGAGGAGAATTCACCATCTTCATTTGTGCCTTGACTGGTACAAATTTTAGCCCAATTCTTCTTGCAACATCTTCACTCATGAAGTTATGAGTAGCTCCACTATCCACCATAGTGAGTACCTCCATACCTCCAATCTTCATCTGAACATACTCCAAACTATTCCTTTCAGGACCTCTTTGAGAGACCACTTATGTAGCAGCAACAACACCAAGAATCTGCATCATCCCCACAGAAGGTTCTTCTTTCTTCGCATTAGATTGTGCAATAGCGGCCACTTTCGGTCTAGAAGGGAAATTGTTCACCATATGTGGTTTAGAACAAATCCAACACTTCAATGGCTTCTTCATCTTCTCATCTGACTTCGAAGCTTCATCTTTCTTCTTCTCTTTCGGCTTATCGGACTTCTTCTTCCTCTCATCAGAAGTCTCATCATAATGCTCCACCAACCTGTCCACAACAGCAAAAGCTTCTTCAAGTGTTTTAATCTTCTGCCTCTTCACTTCATTGTGTGCCCAAGGTTTCAATCCAATAATGAAGTTGAACACCTTGTCCCTCTCCGCCATGTCAGGAAGTTCCAGAACTACACTTGCAAACTCCCACTGATATGTCTATAGGTTCCCTATCTGCTTTATGAATTTAACCTTCATCCTTGCTTCCCACGTTTCATCCTAAGGACTGAAATGAGCCTACAAAGCTTTCTTCATATCATCCCAAAAAGTAATGTCATCATCACTGCCATTGGCAATCTGATCCATCCATCTTCTCCACCACATCTTAGCATCTTTTTCAGGAATTGAGTAGCCACTTTCACCTTTGTCTCATCATCGGATAGACCCAAGCGTTCCATGTATTGCTCCATATCCTAGAGAAAGTTACCAAGAGTCTTCGCACTTCTTGTACCATCATAATATTCTGGTTCCTTAACTTTCACATGAGACACTCCTCCACCTGAGTTATGTCTCACGGCCTTCTTCAACACCGCGATCTCATCATTTGCACCATCAAGAGATTTCTGCAAGTTCACGATCTCTGCCAGACCCTTGTCCCTTGCTTCTCCAATCTCCTTGACTTCATTCTCAAGTTGTGTACACTTAAGCTCAGTGTACTCATGCCGAGTCCAGAGTTCATCAAACTCTTCCCTCAACTGCACATGATCCTCTAGCTCTTTCACGACTAGATCCATCTTTGTAGTCCAGTAAGATTCCAATGTCTACACTCTCTCTAGTATTTTGTTTATCCAAGCCTCAGTCGCAATGTGGCTAGATTCACTCGATCTCACACGAGATTCATCTGCCATTTCTGCTTCCTTTTTCCTTCTTTGTGATCGAGTATCGACCATACAACAGCTTCACCAAGTTGCCTGCAACCTGAACCAGCCCTTGTTCCACTTGTATGTGAAACAACTTCCTTCACCTACAAGTACCTACTTCACTGTCACCAGCTTCCAAGCTTCTTCAACCCTAAATACCACTTGTCAAGCTCTTCACCTGTCACTTTGTCATGAGAAACCTTTCTTTAATACCACCTATCACGACGTTGGAGACGACGGTAGTCTTTCAACCGCTCTTGGCGAGGTGCGGCACCACCAAGCACTTTCTTTCCACCAATACTTATGTTCATGGACTACGCCTAACCACTTGTCCTACTTAGTTTATGTTTCTCAACCAAGTAATTATTATGTTTCCTTTATACCAATGAACACCCATACACATTCATTATCATCAGCAATTATACAAGAGAACACAATTGCACAGGATAAAGGAGGAGCAACTCCCTGAACAATGAGTCTGCCCAAATAATATATTATACAATCTTTTAATGTTACAAAGCTTTACAAGTATACTTGGGAAACACCAAGTTTCATACTTAGCCAAATTTACAATTTCTCACACCTCCGTGTGATAACCAAGATTCTTTGCCCAAGTCAGGCAGGTGCACCCTCACACGAGTTGCCTACCAACTTCACAACCGAACCTTGTGCCAACGGGCGGGCGATCTCACCCGAGTCACCCTTCGTTTACTTCCGCATAGTGGGTGGATGACCTCACTCGAGTCCCCTTTCTTCCACCTCCGCATTTTCCTTCACATGACGGGCAGGCGCTTACTCGAGCTACCCAAGAACCCGTGTCAACTGGGCGCCCGACGCCTTCACCCGTGCACCGGCACCTCTCGCCTTCGTTCAAGACTCATGCTGCCTAAACGAGCTGCCCAAGAGTTGGGCGCATATGACCTGCGCCTTTCTCTTCTTGCTGCGGCCCTTTACTTCGCACTTCCTCGTAGAAGACTTGAGCGACTTGCTTGCTGTCCAAATGAAACTTCATCGCATGTTTTATATACAGTGCGTTGAGCAAGTCTCGGCTGCCCAAGCCGACTTGCCAACACCCTCACATATCGTTTGTTGCTTGCCTTTGTGTTGGTTGGCTAACACTTCTACGCACCATCCAAAACAATACATGAGGTCGGCCCGTGGATTGAGCCTTCGCTCCCCATGCCTATAAATCCTCCTTTGCTCTATCCTTCTACGCACATTATAACATGTCACCTTGCACGTTGGTTGTAGAGTTGCATTTTTCCATTCAACCGCTCGTTCACCAAGTTGAGCTGTTGCACTTCATGCTAGTGGGCAGGCTAAGGAACCGCAGGTCCTTACATCGCCCTTGGAAGCCACCCTGTGCTATTGCTGCAGCTGGATCGAGGCCTCGCATTTCTATCTACAATCAATAAGTTGGGGTCTTATCCATAATTAGTTCATAGCTTCAACATGTTTGCTCATCATGACCCACTGTGTCTGGGTATATTTCTACAATAGGTGATAGTTGTCTGTTGCGTGCTTTCCTCCCCCCTGACAAATCACACACCAAAGAGTGGCGAACACACTCAGTCCTGCTTGCGCCTCTGATCTCAACGGCATCGGTCCCCCTCCTGCCAAATAGTTCGCCAATACAGGACAGTGATCCTTATCGTGACCCTGGCCTTTACATTTTATACACCACACTTCTTCACTCGCCATTGGCTGGGGCGCTCTATCCTACTTCAGACTCTACATCTCTAAGCATAGGTTTTGTAGTTGCACGTGGATTTGTTGGACTCCCAACCCCGGAACCTATATCAGTGTTTCGTGCAACCTCATCGCCATTTCCAATGCCTTTGCCTAGGTTGAGAGCTTCTATTGTGATAGTGTCGTCTTCAGGTGTGGTGTCAAAGATGCTAAAAACCACGTGTGGTGTTGTGCATCCATCAGTGTCATATTAGCCTCACGTATCATACTTTTCAGCCTTTGATCTATGTCCCAAGGGGTTTCACTTGGAAGCATCACGATCTCCTTGAATCCTATAATCGACTGCGTCTCCGATTTCAGTCAACTAAACTCTCTGTTCAATGCCATCTGAATTTATCCTATTCCGACATTCGGGTGATCATTTGAGTGCTTGATATACCAAGTCCGCGCGCGGTCCTGCAGTGCACTTACCAATGTGGCCTTCTTAATGTTATCATCTGTAACCCCGTGCGCTTCTCACACTACTCTTACTATGAACCAAAACTAATCGGGATCTTCGTTTCCTACTCCTCTGAATATAGGCAACTTGATCGCACTCGCCATGCTAAACTGTTGGTTTTGTGGAGGCAGAGTGGGCGAGGTTGGAGGCGAAGAAGGTGAGGGTAGTGGTGGCATTAACGGAGATGATAACTGCAGAATGCACTGCCAGATCAAACTGACCGCACTCCTCAAAGAAACCCAAGCATGCTCTTCCCCACTTGCTCACAATGGTGAAATTAAAGGACTAGTTCCTAACCCTTCGATCCCTTTGAAGATCCTTCTGCTTCGCGTCATTCCACTCATTAATGTATGCGCATCACCCGTTGTTCATATAACATCATCTTAATCCAAGGATTCAAAGACTTGAAGTACTTACCTCATGGTCCTTTCAGAAAGTGCCTTTCGGCTTCATTGTAGCTGACACTCATGTCTATCACAAATTTAGTGATAAACCCTCCTATTATCCAATCCAGCCAATGATCTACGACCCGCGCAATCTTATCTTCAGATGCCTCTAGCCTAGGCACTAACTTCGAAGTCCACACTATCAGCTGATCAAGCTTGCACCTCCCTTGGCTATCTGCTAGCCTCATTATCGAAGCATATAGTTCCGAAGAGAATGTCGCGAAGAAGACCTCATGGATTTCTGTATATATAAAACAATCCAACCACCCTTTCTTAGATATCTGCAGAGTTTTGTTTTCTTGTATCATGAACTCATGTAGCTTCTGATCCAACCAATCTTCAAGTTCTTTCTTTGTAGGGTTCCAACGTCCCAACATCAGACATCCCTTAGGCAGATCCTGGTCCCGGTAATGGAACCATTTGTTGGCTTAATGGGGCCTGACCCAGGTTTAGAAATGTTTAGCCAAACAAATCTCGACACTACTGGCCCTTTCAGCAACAGTCCACGGAGGGTGGACTAAAGTCTCACCTGAGATAGTATGGGAGGGTGTTGGAACTAGGTTTTCGCACCCTAGGGATGTCTTGATGTGGCCTGGGTTTGCGCGGAGCGATCCTACACGCTGTGTTGCTTCTGTTTAGCTTCCTTCTTTGGAGAAACTACCTTAGTCAAGTGCGAGTGCAATTTACCCTTTTTTGTGCTTAATATTATTATAGATCTTTCATTACTTACAAAGGTATAGCTCTTTCAGTTATTATTTAATGCAAATAGACATGCGCGTAATCATAAATCAGGAACAGATGCATAAACCAGAATCTAGAACAGATACACGATAGTTCAAAATCAACTTATCTTTATTAATGCCTTTATCCGGTTACAATCAACTTCCTGCCCTGCGCACACAGCTATAGGGATCTGTGCACACAGCTGCAGACTCTACCAGGCCTCCGCACACACAGCTACGGAGCCTCTATCACTTATTACAACCCAAACTAGCACTTACAGACTCAGATCTACTATCACTTTCAGACACCTATATTACTTCTATTATCAAAAAAGATACCTCTTACACTTAGAGCCTTGCTCTTATTTATACATTCCCATGGTCCGTGGACCATGGGCAGGCCGACACATTCTGGATTAACTTATGATATTTTAGGGCAGACTACCCTTAAACTTGACCCATTACAATTCGCACTCTGCACACTTCGCGAAGCTTTTACAATATAATACCCAAAATTGTGGGCTTCAAGCCCCAAAACCATGACGCGGGGGGTCTGCTGCCCAACACTTATGCACTTATTTTTTACAATGCTTCTTATTTTTTGGGAAATGCAATGACTGAATTTGCCTTGAAAAGAGGATTTAAGCCTAATTATTTTGCAAATTGTTACCCTCAAGGGAATGGTTTAGCGGAATCCACTAATAAAAATCTTATTAGAATTATCAAACGAACTATCAAAATCAAAAGACATGGCATAAAGCTTTAACATTTGCCTTATGGGCTGATAGAATAACTAAGAAGACCTTAATAGGTACTTCTCCTTTTCATCTAGTATATGGAAAGGAAGTTATCCCCCCCACCCCCACATTTAGTTATCCCTTCATTGGCCCTAGTACAATACATTGAAGAAAAGCCTTCTTCCGCTATACAATTACAAATGTCTCAAATCCTTAAATTGGAGGAAGAAGGAAATAAACCCAAATAGGTCCATGCCCACCATCAATAGTTGGTCAAAGCTTCATTTGATACAAATTCAGTCAAAGATAAAAATTTTGAAATTGGAGACTTGGTTTTGAAATGAGATAAAGTGCAAGAGGATAAAGGAAAACATACCAAATATCAAAAACTTTGGCTTGGTCCCTTTCATATTTTTGAGAAGATAGGTCCATTAACTATTATCTTGCAAGACTTGCAAGGGAAGAAATAAATTCTTCCCGTCAATGGACTTATTCTCAAAAAAAAAAAATCTTAGAAAGAACATTTTTTCTCTTGTATCATATGTAAAAAAACATTATATTCAAGTTAGTTTTTAGATGTTAAGTAGTACACTTTTGAAGTATACATTGGAAGATTCTCTTTATTATTCAGATTTTGTCTTATTCAAGAGATAATTTTGAAAGAAAACAGTAATTGAAATCTAGTATTGCATCTATTTTAAAACTTTGAAATGAAATAACTATTTAATTGTGAAATCTTTTGGCTGAAAACTCTTAAAAAATTTTATTTGTTTTAAAATCAGTCTCGAAAAGTTATTTTTATAAAACCAAAGATTATTATGCACCTCTATCATATTTAACTCAAATGGTCATCCAAAATTTTTGAGTAAATGAAACCTCCCCATCCATTAAATTTCTAAACTTTAGAGTGTAATTCAAAAATATAAAAAAGTTGAAAGTTAAGTGGTCTCATCATGAGCGTGCTTATCATGTTCATAGGAAACTAATAACATTGACATTATCACTATTGGAAACCACACCAAGATGATGGCTTATAGTCACAAGAGGTCTCATTACAAGACGACTTGTTCAATTTTATTATAAATTTTGAATGACATTAGTGTCATCTGGCCATAAAACCAAGATAATGGCTTTCAAGGAAAAAAAAAAAAAGAAGTAAAAAAAGAAGAAGGAGATTTATTACCTCTAAAAAGGTTATTATTATATGGATGGAATATCGATTCATTTTGGTTAAATGGTAACCCTATCGAGGCTATGAATGCCTGCTGACAGCAGTGGCTCTACCAATGATAAATAAGTTTATTCAATATGCTAAGCTCCTAATACTTCTTACTTTACATTTCCAACTTATTAGTAACTGATTTACGCAATCAAGATTTTTATCTATAATAAGACCTGAGAAACTTTACGATAAAATAAGTTACTTCACTTCAAAGCTATATATATCAATTTATATTTCAATTATTTTCAACTTTCTAAAGAAATTTATTGATAAAGATTAAGATCTCATTATTATTACATAGATAATTGTTTCGACCAGTGTGTCAGCAATTGTTGTGGTACTCAACAGCATCCATTATTTCTGGATTTATAATAGGAAATAATGAGGACCCTTTTAAATTTTTAAAAATAAATCCTTTCTTGTTAGATTTAAGACTTTTGTGATCCATAATGTAGAAGAAAGTCTTTTGGATTAATCACATTGATAGGAAAATCCTTTCTTGTTTCCATAAAATAGGATTTTTCATTATTTTTCCCTTATAGATCAAACATGAGAGTCTTTAAAAAATAGATATATTGCTAAAATAAAACCTTCTAGGACTAGGAGTCTTTCCTTTGTTTTAAGCAAATAAATACAAATCTTAGAAAGCCCGTTTTATTTAATTTCCATTAAGAAACCTTTAAAAACTATTCCTGAAATGTTTCAAAACGCCATATCAATGAATAAAGGAAATATCATTAAAACCCAACCCACTAAGGCTACACGTGAGTAGTTATCGACATATCCGCATCAGTGAGTTCCAAGTTTACACCATCTCAATCTCACTGATAATGAAATGTCGATCGAAACTTTCCCGATCACAAAATTCCATTGAGAAATTGTTTCAGGTGGAAGCACCCTAGGGCTTTGGGTCAGAACCCCAATAGAGCAGTAGCAAACTACAACAAGAAACACTCATACAGCTCAGGCAAAATGCTTATATAATCAAACTACGTAAGAGCGACTGTACCCGGATTTCCTTGTTCGAGTAGGTCCTGCAGGGTTCAGACCCTCTGCAACTCCCGATGTTCTTCAAACCTAAAAATCATTCATATCGAACATACATAGTAGTATAGAAGTAAATCATATTCATGAAATTGACTTTATATCATATAAACAAATGATTGATCATACATCAAAACATCATTCATATATGAATTAAAACATAATTTGATGCATAAACATAGTTAATTTCGGAAATAAGACAACATTTCTTTTATTGCAATAAGCCATAAATTACATGGAGAGAATTCACTTGAGTCTTCTTCTCCTTGCTCCAAGTAGAACCGTCCTCTGAATTCGCCCTATCCCAGCCTTCAACAATATTCTTCCATAACCAACACCATGATATCTCAAGCAAAAGAGAGAATATCTATAATCAAGGAAACAAGGGTTTCTTGAAGCTTGGGGAAGTGCATGAGGCACAGGGATTCATCAAACTCAGTCAAGGATAATCTCAGTATAATAACTCTATCTCTTCTCCTCCTTTAAGGCCTTCCCATAGAAGTCTATTTATGCTTCTCCCAATTAGTTTTTTAGCTGGGAAATAGTTGGGAAATAGTTAGGCCATGGGCAATAAGAGGTAATCAACAGGTAAAACCCATGAAATCCACCCATAACTAAGGAAATTTATTTTTTTAAGTGTTTTAATACATATATGCAAGTTGGGTATTGACTGACCCGCATGTACATGCTTTTAGCTCAGGGAAAAGTAGTGTACAATGAATAAAACACTGTTTTTTATATATTTGGACCAAGTGTGGAAGAAGGGGTTGCCCTAGGCCATAAATGAAGCATCACAAATACGAAGAGTGCTAAATGGTGCTATAATAGATGCCCCCTAATATATGAGGTCATAAGGGGTACACGATGGCTGAAATGTATTAAGTGTATGGAAAGAATCATGCGTATGGAAAGAATCATGCCGAGACTGAGAAGGACTTCACCAGAATTCAGTCTGCCAAGCCATCAAAAGAGATCAAAAAGAAATTGTTGCCTGAGGGAGGCATATCGATGCTCAGAGAAAGAAAAGTATGTCCGCATATCAAGTACAACCAGATCCAATATGTATACAAGTATAAAGAAACTAAAAGTACATAATGGATCATCTAATCGTGATCGAAAAAGTACATGTCTGAATATCACATATAAGAAGATGATCAATGATGCTGAAGGATGAAACTAATCACTGATGTCAAAAACCGATCCCAATAGTACCAAATGAACATGATGGAATAAAATGATACCACATCGCAACTCGGATGCTAGCATATAAGATGTCGCTGTGAAGAACTACAACATATAACGTGGATGGTGTCAACTAGCAGCAATAGGAGCAACTGACAAGTGAACCAAAAGATGTTGATGCAACCTGAGGTCTTCACCGACCACCGCAGTACATTTCTACACAATGGGAATGAATGATCTGAGGATGACCACGTGAGAAATAATTTGATTACCGACCATTGATGTATACCTTAACAAACGCGAGACTACTCACTGATAATGATAATGAGAGTCAAGGTACCTAGTACAATATAACAAGTGCGAATGAATGAGCCGAAGTCGAACACTTGAAAGAATCCGTCAATGAGGAGACAATGATGGTTTCCCACTATCGATAGCAATGGAATCTGCCATTGATGACTGCAAACCCCGAGGTACTGCCAAATGGACTCTAGATATTTGTCCTAGAGAAAATGAGTTGTAGTCGATAGGAAAAGATCTACTAGAAGTAAGGCATTAAGGCATCCTTCATCAATATAGCGTGAGTGTAACTTGTAGGCCAATAATGTGGAAGGAATCGGACGAAAAAGATGTAGTAACCAACCGAAGCATGTTTCCAGTGTACACAAGATGTAGCTAGCACACGATAGAAACCCTCTAAACAAACCAATAATGAAAGTTGACACAGAGGTGAGGAATCCACCAATAGGATTAAATGGAAACCAAGGCATTGCACAAATCCCAATGTGTGATAATGAAAGATGATGTTGAACACAAGGGAAACCACTCAGTCAAAGACCCATGATATTGATCGATGTTGAGCACAAGGTGACCTATCAATAATGAAAATAGTGCCAAGGTGCAGCTCTAGGCCTGCCCTCAGAGCAATATGTCATAGTCGATAAGGACAAGACCCGCCAGCAATAAGTCAATGGGGACCTTCTCAAACCGACACAAGCAAAGGACCAATATATTTGATGTGATGACAAACATGACACTGAAAACCAAGGATGGCTGACTAAAAAATAGGTCAAGATACAACGCAGAGAGGCCAACTCAGCTTTTACTGCCCTTGAACAAAAGCACGACTCAATGATGACTATATGGCAGCATATGATAACTCTGTATAATTTTGTCATGCAAGAGCCATAAGCAAACCCTCCATATGATTGGAATAGGTAACCAATCGGAGGAGTACTGACTCAATAACAAGGTTAAGGCTCACCTAAGTCAAACTAAATCCCACCCAAATGGAGGAGAGACTTTCTTTTGAGTGCTTTCTTCAAGGGCGACACGACTAACTCTAACTACCAATAAAATATGGAAATTTTGTCCCATTCATGCTCTTTTTGGAATATATAATTTTTTTGTCTTTTTATTTAAGCTGGAAAAAGAATAAAAGAATGCTATAGTACAGTGGAAAGAATGAGTGTCAGAGAAACAGATGATCTAGTTCCTAGGAGGGGAACATTCCTATGCTCAATGCAGGGAGGCGAAACTGGTCAAGGACACTCAAAGGGATGTTCTTTCCATGGGTAAAAGGATGCGTCAAGTTGCAGAAGCTAAGTGATTGCATGGTTGATTTTGTAGAATACATGGTTAGATAAGTGGCTTAAACACGAGTCCAAGTGAAGCTGGCTCAAGGCCAAAAGGTGCAAATAGTCAAAATGCAATGCAGCAGTACAAATCAACACAAAGGAGCCTCTAGGGTATAAAGCCAAAAATTAGCGTGGAAGAAAGAAGAATGTGTCTTCAATGCATAAGTCATGGCGGGACTAAAGAGGACTCCTGAGCCTACTCAATATAGCAGCATGGGCAACCAATGTCAATGAGGTTCTAACTAAGATGCCCATGTAAAGGATGGCTCTACCATCGCATCATGAATTAAAAATCGATGAGTGAAAATGGTTTGCTAACGAAGATACGACGGGGTCAACCCTATGGCTAATGTATCGCTGAATGGAAGCTAGTATGAAAGATGCAGCGGAAAATGGTTTTTCCTAACCAAAATTCCAGTGAGTGAACGATACCTACCATGACGGGTCAGCGGTCATGGGACCGAACTAACATTTCGAAGAAGTCTCCAAGTAATCCTCAAATCATACTTGTAATGTTTTATGATAGTTTTTAGAAGTTTTCTCAAAGTTTTGACCGTGGGAACTATGCCAAAAAATCCAACTCTGCATACACGCAGGTTGGATGTGATCAACCCGCGTATACGACGACCCTACATGCGACTTTTTGTAAAGGGAACTCTCGTGTACGCGAGTTAAAGTTTTAACATAAAAACTAACAGTTGAAACTTCAATTTTTTGCTGGATGACTATCAGTTGGAGGGAAAGAGAGCATACCACTACAGATAATGAGGTAATGAATGACCAAAATGCACTAGACGCTCTGAGAGGCTGTGGCTTATTGAAATTCTTCAAAATGCCAAATATGAAAGCCAATACCCACTTGCTAGAACTTTTGATCCATTATTGGAGCACAGAGGATGATGCTTTCATGATAGACCATATGCCCCTACGGATTGAGATTGAAGATATCTATTTTATTACTGGTCTCTCCCGAAGAGGGGAGGTTGTGCATTCGACAAGCAAGATGAGAAATAGTCTTTTGGTGGAAGACTATGTCCATATATATTGTCCTGGGCATCCAAAGAAGATTGGAAGTCAAATTCCAATCAAACATGTGGAAATTTTAACTCTGAGGATTTTGTTATTTACCATTGCACGGGTAAATGGGTCATCTTTCTTGCATTAGGCGTATCGAGTATCTATGAGCCTGGAAGTGGAATGTCTTACCACGGTATTTGACTGGTGCACGCCTCTTCTGACTAGCATGAAGAGCCAATTGACCTCTATACAGAAGGGCCAGATGAAGAATTTTGGATATGGAACCATCTTGTGTTCATTATTCTTCGAGAAGGTACCTGGGCTACGTCCCAAAGTACCAGTGTCCATCAACAGCCCTAAAGATCCACGAGTGGGTAGATGGGTGAACTTGATGAAACGTCTTGGAGGCGGGGACATGCCTAGAATGAATTTTGATGATGAGTTTTTCACCTGGTGGGATCAATATATCATCGCAATCGACGACTACCCATATGTCGATATGGATTTTCGAGGAGATCCAGACTTAGTGTTACCACCAAATGCGGCATGGGAAGACATAGGTAACAATTTTTATTTTTTTTTGTGAATTTTTAAGATTTTTTTTTTTTTTTGGATTTTTTATATGAAATGAACTTAGAAAAAATATTTTTGATGAGACAAAATAACCATGTTCCATATGTGGGTCCAGTGAGACTAGATGGATTTTCGAGGCACAGGCGTCACGAAAGAGGGGTCAAAGAGGCAACAACTGAGACAGAGAGAGTCCTTTATGCTATTTAGAGAAACTTGGTGAGACTAACTCACCAGGTACCTATGATAGTCGAAGAGGATCTACCTAAGGAGATGCAGTGCCGTGTGGTAGGGTACCACGGGATTGCGTCCGGATACTTTGGTGTGTAGCCAATGTTGTGGTTAACTTTTTAGTTGCTCATCCTGAGCCGAGGCGATATATAGATATATGTATGACTGGACATGATTATGGGCATGAACCCAAATTTTGAGGGCATCTTGTCCCAACTTTGCATATTATTTTTTGAACACTCTATCTATATACAGATGATTTTATGATATATATATATATATATATATATATATATATATATATATATACAGATTCGATTTTTGATGTTATTTAATTTGATGAATGATTAATATGCCAATATAATGCTTGATTAGCAATAGAGTATGCTAATGAATTCTTAGATCGTGGAATGTGAACATATGTGATATAAATAAATGATCATTGCAACACTCTCACTCTAAAAAATTGGTGATATAAATAAGGATCATGAACCCAATAAGTGTTATTTAATTGCGACACCACTAGTTGTGAGTCTAGATAAACTACCAACGAATCAATCCCATAAGATATTGCTTCGGATAGTAAATTAAGAATGACAGTATATTCGGCAATGTTGTTCAAAGCAGGGCCAATACATACTCCCCTCGACACCATCAACTGGCCAGATGGATAATAAATCACCCAAGCCACGGAAGCAAGATTCCAAGTGTGCCAACTTGCACCATCAACAAATCCGAAATATATCGAATCATCCATCAATACCTGCTAAAGAAGATCAAAAATGTTAATATCACAAAATTCCAAACAAATATGTACAAAGATACAATATATACAAACAAGAAATTGCTCAGCCGAAGCCTAAGCAAAATACTTCTTAAGGTAGAGCCCATTTCTGGGCTCCGCCAGCTTGTTCCCTTCAAAATCAATTAATTCATAAGCCTCTTTTCCCAAAACTCACTTGACTATAAAGGGATCATACAACATAGATTTGAATTTGCCTGCCCCCAGGGCGCCTTTGTCTTGGTAAAAGACTAAGACAAGGTCGCCTTCAGAAAAAACCCAAGGACAGACAACTTTATCATATTGAGTTTTAATCCTCTTCTTATGGGCTTCATTTATTATGGCTGCATCTTGATGCTGCTCATCAAGATGTTCCAAATGAATGATGCGTTCTTCAAGACTAGATTTCTCTGGAAGAAGTTCTATAGCTAGCTTAAGGGACAGAATTTCACATTCGATAGGGAAAATAGATTCCAACCCGTAAACTAGTTGAAAAGGAGTAAAACCAATGGAAGTCTTAACTGAGGTTCAATATGCCCCGAGTGTTTGGGTACAACATGATGTGCCAATTGGATCAATTTTTATCAATTGTCCTTTGCAGGATAGTCTTAAGGGACTTATTCACGGCTTCCACTTGCCCATTGGCCTGAGGATAATATGGAGGCAAATGCTCCTGCCGGAAGCCTAACTTGAGAGCCAATTCAGTCATTAGTTGATTTTGGAAGTGACTACCATGGTCAGTGACAATCTCTCTTGGGATACCAAATAGTGAAATAACCGGGTTGAAGAGAAATAAGGTTGTTGTTTCACTATCATTTTTGTAAGTAGGCATGGCCTCAGCCCACTTCGTAAAGTAGTCTACGGCCACAATCATGTACTTGTGATTCGCTACTGAAGGTGGATTACAAGTAGTAAAATCAATGCCCCACTTCATAAATGGACCGATAGTGATAACAGGAAAAAGTGGAGCTAGATGCACGCGCATTTTCTGAGTATAAATTTGACAAGGATGGCAACGTTTGACCGCTTCAATATAGTATTTTAAAATTGAAGGCCAAAAGTAGCCCGCACGCAAAATTTTCTGGGTTGTTGGAAGCCCTGATAGATGACCACCACAAGCTCCACTATCGCAATCATTAAGTACAAACTCAAATTCTTCCAAAGTTAAGCACCACCTAAGATTGAGTCAACCCCCCTGCGATATAATGTATCACCAATAATAACATAGTTTTTGGCAAGGTGACGTAACTTTCAACGCTCATCTTTGGAGAAAGTAGGTGGAAACTTTGAAGTCTGGAGATATATAATGATATCTCTGTACCAAGGATCTTGTGAAGAAATGAGGAACAAATATTCGTCGGGAAAATTTTCCTCATAAACAATAGCTTCCTCACAAAGCAGCTTCGAAATCAATTCTGCAAAAACTAATGACTTCTTAGATTTAGCTGACAAGAATTTGAGATCGAAATCTTGCAAAATAACTATCCATCGATTATACTTGCCTCCAATCACTCGCCTACTGAGGACAAACTGAAAAGGATTGACAGTCGCTAAGACGAACGTTTTGCGCAACAGAATGTAATGACGAAGCCGTTGGGCAACATGGACAGCCACCAAGTCCAATTTCTCGATGGTAGAATAGCGTAGCTAAGGTCCTACTAAGCCTGGACTTAAGTAGTAGATTACATGCTCATTGAGAGCATCATCCTCCTGAACCAGAACCATACCCATGGTTGATTTTGCTACAACGAGATACAAAAGGAAATCTCTGCCATAATTTGGTGAACTCAATAATGGAGCAGAGGTTAGTGCTTTTTTCAAAGCATCAAAAGGTCATTGCATGAAGTCGTCCCATAAAAATGGAACTGCTTTCTTAAGCAAATGCATAAATCCTTTGGTAATCTCGGCATAATTTGCTATAAATCTCCTCAAGAAATTTTCCTTTCCTTGGAGACTTTGAAGTTGACGAATGGAAGACGGGGGAGGCAACTGAATTATTGCCTCAAACTTGAAAGGATCTACACAAATCCCTTCAGTCGATACGATGAATCCTAACAACCAACCGGATGTGACTGCGAAAACACACTTATTTGGATTCAACCAGATTTTATAAAAATGACATCTCTCAAAGACTAACTGAAGGTGGCTAGGATGATCTATTCTCTTGCGAGAACGAGCAGCTAAGTCATCCAAGTATGCTTCGATAACATGTTTGATGTCATGGAAAGCATAAGACATGGCCCGCTGAAAAGTATCCCCTGCATTTTTAAGACCAAAAGGCATCTTATTGTATGCAAATGTGCCCCAGGGACAAATAAAGGTTGTCTTGTGTTGATCCTCTAGATGGATAGTAATTTGATTGTAACCAGAGAATCCATCCATGAACGAAAAAAATTCATTCCCCACACATTCATCAACAATTTGATCAATGAAAGGTGTGGGGTAATTGTCTTTTCGACAAGCTTTATTTAAATCCCTAAAGTCGATACATACTCGGATCATTCCTTGCTTTTTATCTCCCGGGACTGGGTTGGAAACCCACTCAGTTAGAGGAATGGGGTATATGAAACCCGCCTTAAGTAGCTTTTCAACTTCAGCTTTAATAGCTGCTACTTTCTGTGGATTGACCTGTAGAATCTTTTGACGAATCGGTTTGGCGTTTTCGTATGTCTTGATCTCATGCTAGACTATAGATGGATCAATTCCAGGAATTTCCTCATAAGACCAAGCGAACACATCTCAAAACTCTTTAAAGAGATCGGTGTAGATTTGAATTTCTTCAGAGGAACAATCAGCTCCAATGAAGACATTTTCTATTACGTTAGGATTCCTAGAGATGTTTACAGGTATAGTTCGTGAGATAACTAACATGTTACCTTTGGCAGAAAATTGTGTTGGAGCCAAAGGGTTTGAAATTGTACAAACATCACTAGTAGACAGATTGGACAAACTAGATTCAACTTCACGTAATGGTGGGAGAAAGATGAATGATGATGTAATTCCTCCCATGGTTGATCCACTCCCATCATTGCTTCCAAAATTTCTTCTTCAAATGGTAACACTGTATCCAAGCAATCTAGAGCTGAAGAAGAATCGAGGGTCCAAGCCGGAGCCACATCACCATCTAACTCCTCTTGTGAAAAAGGAGTGGGATGGTTGTCTGCAGAGTTAATGATAGATTGATAACTAAGTTCTGCTACAGACATGGGAAATGCCATTCCACCTACCTGCCCTCCATCTAATGTGGTGGTAGATGAAGGTAAGGGCCAAGGGTCTGAAAAATAATGAGTTTGAAAGAACTCTTTCCGAGAAGGTCCCTTAGAGGATGAAATTGCATTAATTCTAGTTGTAGGAGGAGGGAGGTCAAAAATACCCATCAACAAAGAGTACATCCCAACTCCTAAATTCTCAGTAGGTTGACGAGGATTGTCCACTAATGGAATGGTAGGATGCAAAGTTGTGTGGGAGTCACCTAGAGAATAGTATAACTGATAAATTCTAACAATCCTCCCCTCATGAGGAAAACATAGGATGCAGAATAATGATGAAACAATGGCATCCATCTCGTAAATCCAATTCGTGCCTAAGAGGAGGTTATAATCCAAGTTTGCATCAATGATTTCTACCTCAATATTTACGACCTTTCCCCCAACACAGATAGGAAAGGCTGGGATAATCCCATGCAGCCTATGAGAATGTCCATCAAATGTCGTCAAAAGAGTGGGCAAAGGAACAACTGAAGGTGATCCAATGGCCTTCCAACATGACATAGACATCACTCATGTGGAAGCTCCCTCATCTATAACTTTCTGAAAAGTATTGGTTTTTTGGTATGTGGATTTTATCTGGAAAGCCATATGGTGAGGAAGTCTTTTTTGACATTCATCATATCAAAAGTGAGCACTAAAGAATTATTTGGATCTACTGTGCTAATGGTCGAAAGAAAAGCACTTCTCTGAGTAGGGCACGACTGGAGTACCTCCAATGCAGACATAACACAAGGACTTTGAGCTAGATCTTCTACAATCAAGTAGTTCTAGGCTGCCCTAGCATTAGGGTTAATAGTCGAGCGCTTTGCAAAACCTTTCGGTATCCGAGGTATAGACTCAATAGAGGGTCACTTAATATGAAGTGGCTTTGTGGCTTCTGGAATAGATTTAGCCTTAGATGTTTCTAATTCACCATAATAACGTTCTCGCATAGTGACGTCGATATGAGAGCTCATCATATAAACATTTGAGGAATTTTCCCCTTCCTGGTTTCACCCTGTGGAGGTACCAGCGTTTTAATTCATGCCAGCAAGTAATTGCTGCCCTTGGGGAAAAGGGTTAGTCAAAACAACTTGGGAGCTAGCAGACCCTTGTTGCACTAATAAGCACTTAGAATCTTGCATCTTAGGGTAGAGGTGAGTCAAAGGATCTCCATTGCATAACTTGCATGGAAATTTTACCTTTTTCTTATACTCTTTCCTACCCTCTCCAGCACCATTATCTGGTTTGTTTGCATTTCCTTTCCCTTCCTGGTTCTTCTTCTTACCTCGTCCCTTCATCTTCCCATCGTATTGTTGATTTCCTTTGGGGTTAGAGTTCTGGACAACATTTATAGAGGTAGGTTGGGAAGGTGTAGGTGTAGACGGTGCTTCCTGGTTAGGAGAAGTAGTTTGTAGAGACAACTGCTGTAATTGATTCAAAAGGTTTATCGTGTTAACATCAATCGATCTAACTATACCATCGGCATGGGAGCCTGGTTTTGGTTTGGCTAAATTGACCATAGATCTAGGAGCATCAGGTATAATTTTTTGAAGAGTCCCAAACTGAGAATATATCAGTTCCAATTGCTAGGCTCAAAAACTAGCCTGCTCTTCCAAATAAACCCCTGAAAGAGACACGTCCTTTGAGATCTCAAGTTGTAATGATTTGAGAAACCATTTGATAAGGAACTCTGGTGGGATTTCAGCTTTGATAATCCTTTTCCTCCTCCTCCATTCCTAGATGTGATCCGAAATGTGAGTTGCGATGTCTTGCTGAAAGTTAGCGAGAAGTTCAATTCCGGCTTCATATCGGAAAAACAACTTAAAATGGTTCAAAAATATATTAGCCAAATTGCAAAAAGAAGTAAAGGTGCCCCCTTGCAACTCTATATACCATTTGGCCACATTTCTGGTTAGGGTGCACTGAAATAACCTCAACCTGATCGAATCATCTGTCAGGGAGTTGGATGAGCACCATAAGTGAAATGTGGTTACGTGGTCTTCCGGATCTTCACCACTCTTTCCTTCAAATTTTGGGATATCTGAGGGAAGTTTAGTTGGGACTGTAGGCCAAGCCAAATTGTACCGAATTAGATCATTTGTCAATTTAGTTAAGTTTGGCAAGTTCAGCGTGTCCAGAAAAGGAAGTCGTGGTAGGCCTTGGGAATTCCATCCAGAGCAGGCAGGGTTCCCAAAGGTATGAAAAGAATGACTTGGATTTTGAAAAACACCAGGTTGCCCGAAGTAACTCATAGATACTACTAAACCAAGAGGTGCTCCTTGTGGTCCAACAAAATTAGAAGTTTGACCAACTCTTGCTGAAAATCCTATGTAACTAGTGAAGTTACCCCCTAATGAAGTATTGAAAGGACTGACAGCCCCTGATAAGGATTCCATGCGTTACAAAAGGGTGGAAAATTCTGAAATGGATTAACTGAAAAATATGACACATTCCCTTGTTGGCCAAAATATTGATTCCCAGCTCCTATCCCACTAATCGCAGGTTTTGTCCAACTCTGGAAGGGGTTACTACCTTGACTTGTAAAAGAAAAAGGCATTGACCCTATTGTCAGATTGGAATGTGGTATATGACCACTTCCAAATGGGAAACCCTAAAAAGAAGCCGATGCAATCATCATAGATTTAGAGGCGGTCAATGGTATGTTCAAGGGAACTAAAGGAATCCCGTGAGACGGCATCCCATAAGGGAAAAATCCAAAACTGGATGTAGTAGCCTGACAACTTCCACTCGTTGATGGAATGGTAGTAGACCCAAATATAATCGTGCTGGGAGTAATAGAAGGGATGGAAATAGTTCCTCCTCCTTGTACATATATGGGAGTCTGCATGCTCGCAACACTCATCGTAGATGCCATGCTTCCAGCAGTGATCATCGAAGGAATAAATGTATGTAAACCTGGGCTCGAAGGCCTACAGGTCAGAATTTCGATGTACAATAGAACGCTTGGATGATTTGGAGGAAGGGGAGAAGTCAAAGCCGCAACTAACTCTAAAATATCTTCAACGTCAATATTATCTTCTGACTGAAACAACACTCGAGAAAGAACTAGTGTGTTCCTCTCTAACTCTCTACTGGTGCCAAGTCTATCTTGTGAATCAATGACCCCAAGCGGAGGATCAATCTCCGATGCACTTGCTACCACTGGTTGAAAACCACTGGCAGAATCGCTCCTACACCTTCTAGGAGAAGGCTCAAGACTCGTAGGTGATAGCCCACGAAGTCTCCTAGACCATCGAGATGGTCAGTCAGCCACTTTGAATTATTTAAAAGATCTACTTAAAGACTCAAAAATTATAAAGCTAGGCCAACTAGGAGCAAAGAACACTCACTAAAAAGTCCCTAAAGATATCAGCAATCAAACAACTCTCTTTAGATTTTAACCCCGTATATAAATTCCCTGCATACGTATTCTAAAACACAGAAAATAAACAATGCAAGAGCATAACACATAAAACACATATACAAAGAGATTTTCCCATGGATCCCAAAACCGGGACTACTAGATTGGTTTTTAATTATGTTCCTTTGAATGTTATAATACATATTTATACATGCCGAAGCATCCAGTACCATGGACTAAAAACCATCGCATCCAAAACCATGGACCGAAAACCATCACGTCCAAAAACATGGACCGAAAACCATGCACAAAACCATAGGTGGGTCTGCCCAACCTAACATAGGTTCCAAAACCAAAATTTTCTAGGGCACTACCCCGGACCCCATAGAGTGGGGTTACCTGCACCCCTCAAACCCCCTGTGACCCCGCTACACAATCAAAGCAATGAACGGGAGGCTCTGCCTCCCCTCTAACCCCCCGGTTAACTACGTGGGCTAGTCGTGGAAAGAATATAACACAACCCAACATTCTCCCACTTGTTGTTTTCTTTCCATAGGGAGCCACAAGAGAGCTTAGGCATTTATCCAACCCTACAATGCCCATTGTTTCTCTAAACCAAGAGAACTTCTCAGAGCTCATAGATTTTGTCAATGCATCTGGAGTATTCTCCAAAGTGTCCACCTTTACGAGCAACACCTTTTTGTCTTCTATCATATCCCTCACAAAGTGATACTGAACATCAATGTGCTTTGTCTTTGAATGATATGCAGGGTTCTTTGCCAAGAAAATTTCACTTTGGCTATCACAGTCTATCCTTATAACTCCCTGTACTAACCCCATACTTGAACATAATCTCTGCAACAAAACTGCTTCCTTGCTTGCATAAATGGCTACCATGTATTCTGCCTCTGTAGTTGATAGTGCCACTATAGATTGTTTCTTACTCATCCAACTGACTGCACCTCCAAATAGGTTAAACACATACCCACTTGTAGATCTTCTCTGATCCAGATCTCCAGCCCAGTCTGCATCAACAAAGCCACGAATATCCAACACTCTGTCCAATCCTAGTCTTCCTTGGTAGCACAAACCATAATCACTAGTGCCACGCAAATAAAAGAAAACCCGCTTCACTTTTGTCTAGTGCTCCTTCCCTAGTTTTGACATAAACCTGCTCAATAATCCCACTGCATGTGCAATGTCCGATCTACTACATACCATTGCGTACATTAGGCCACCGACTGCACTTGCATATGGAACACGGGACATGTCCTCTTCCTCTTCTTGTCTCTTGGGACACTGTTCAGTAGATAACTTTACACCTACAAGAATAGGAACCTTCACTGGTTTACTATCCTGCGTATTAAACCTCTACAATATTGTCTCAACATAATTCCTCTGGTTTAACTAGAGCTTCCTCTTTTCCCAGTCTCTTTTAATTTCCATGCCCAAAATATAGTTTGCAGCACCAAGATCTTTCATGTCGAATTTGGAGGACAATTGGGTCTTCAAATCCTGGATAATTTCTTTGTCATTTCCAATCAGCAACATATCATCCACATACAAGACCAGATAAATAACATGGTCACCAATTAATTTAAAATACACACAGTGATCTACTTTTCTTCTGGTGAAGTAAAGTCCCCGTATAAATGTATCAATTTTCTAATACCACATCCTTAGTGACTGTTTTAACCCATACAGAGACTTCTTTAACTTGCATACCCTTTCTTTCTTACCCTTCACCACAAAGCCCTTAGGTTGCTTCATGTAAATCTCCTCTTCTAGATCCCTGTGAAGAAATGTTGTCTTCACATCCATCTGTTCTACCTCAAAATCAAAATCAGTAGCAACAGATAAAAGTAATCTAATAGAAGCTACCTTGGTAACAGGAGAAAAAATATCACCAAAATCAATTCCCGGCACTTGGGAATAACCTTTTGCTACCAACCGAGCTTTGTATTTCTCCACCTTTCCTTATGCATTTGTCTTCTTCTTGAACACCCATTTTCTACCATTAGGTTTCCTTCCAGTCAGCAACTCCACCAGATCCCAAGCCTCATTTTTGTGTAAAGATGTCATTTCATCAACCATGGCCTCTTTCCAGAGTTTTCCATCCTCTGAATCTACTGCTTCCTTCACAGTTCTGGGATCATCATCAGTAGTAGATAAAGCAAAATTTGAATAGAAAGCAGATGGACTATACCTTTTTGGCTACCTTCTTTCTCGAACTAATCTTCTCACAACCAAAGTTTGTGGCTCTTAATCTTCTGATTCCTCCTCTATTGTAGAGTCTGATTCTTCCTCATTTAGCTCAAACTCTATCTTCTCAGGTTCCTTTGGTTGGACTTCATGTTTAATAACATCTTTCACCTCTCTAAACACCACATATCAGTTGTACACAACCTTCCTTGTTACTAGGTTCCAAAGCTTATAACCCTTTAAACCATCCTTATACCCAATAAAGATGCACTCTTCAGATTTACTATCCAACTTGGTTCTTTTCTCCTTTGGAACATGTACATATGCATCACATCCAAATACCCTCAGATGTGAAAGAGAGGGTTTCTTGCCAGTCCATACCTCTTGTGGAGTTTTATCCTCCAACACTGATGAAGGTGATCTATTGACCAGGTAACATGTCATCTCCACTGCCTCTACCCAGAAATCCTGTCCTAACCTAGCACCACTGAGCATGCTTCTTGCCCTTTCCATCAATGTCTTGTTCATTCTTTTTGCAACTCCATTTTGCTGAGGTGTCTATGGAGTAGTCTTTTGCCGTGCTATTCCACACTTCTTACAAAATTCTTCAAATTACTTACTACAAAACTCTCCACCGTTCTCTGTCCTTAGCACCTTTATCTTCTTCTCTGTCTGGTTTTCCACCAGAGCCTTGAATTCTTTAAACCTGTCAAAGACTTCAGATTTCTTCTTAAGGAAATATATCCATGTATTCCTTGAGAAGTCATCTATAAATGATACATAGTACACAGACTTACCTAGTGATTGGAACTTTCATAGGTCCAAACACATCACTATGCACAAGCTCTAACATATGTTTCACCCTCTTACCACCAGAGGGGAAACTCTCCCGATTCTACTTCCCATATACCAATTTTCACAGAAATCAAAATACAGAGAGCTATTACTCATACCTTCTACCATACCTTTACCATGGAGTATTTGAAGGCTCCTCTCCAATATGTCCAAGCCTTTGATGCCATAGCATGGTCTTCTCTCCAGAGACCACTAGATTTTCTGCTCCACTTTCAGGAACCACAGATCTATTGTACCCATCAACAACTGTGCTACCTTGTAGCTTGTACAGAGTTCCAATATGAACTCCTTGCATCAATACCAGTGCTCCCCGAACCATCTTGCAGGTATGCTTCTCGAACGCTGTTTTTACACCTGCATCATCCAACTTGCTTACAAAAAATAGATTTCTATCCAATGCAGGAATATGCAGAACACCCAGAAGTGTTCTAACCCTTCCACCTTGCAACTTCAACTTTACTTTCCACGACCAACAATTCTAGCCTTCCTATCATCCCCTAAGAAGACATCACCACCATCGTATTTCTCATACTCGCAGAACCACTCTCTATGGGGATTGAAGTGAAAGGATGCACCTGAGTCAATCAACTATGACTCATGATGTACATGTGTACTTGAAGAAGCCAAGTACACATCCCCGCCTTCATCTGAGGTGGTTTTCACCTCTGCAGAAGGAGCATCATCAGATCCCTTTCCTTTATCAGGAGCTTTAGATTTATAGTCCCTTTTGTAGTACCCTTCCTTTCTGCATTTCCAACACACCACCTTTATAGGTTTTCCTAGAGATTTAGATCTCCCTCTAGATTTAGATCTCTCACTCGATGACTTATTTTTGTTTCTGTTCTGGGACCATCCTCATACAGACAAGGCATCACCATTCTGGTTCTCCATGTTTTTCTTTCTCATCTCCTCCGTCAGCAAGGATGAGACTATTTCATCAAACTACAAGGCAGTTTCATTGCTACCTATTGCAATAACCAGACTATCCCACGAATCTGGTAGAGAACACAACAAACTGATGCGCTTATCTTCATCTGAAATTTTAATATAAACAGATGCTAACTGACTTACCACAGTATTAAACGCGTTCATATGCTCTGTCATCGAGTCTCCATCTTTCATCCTCAGGTTATATAGCTTTTTCCACAGGAACAGTTTATTCACCAGAGACTTAGATTGGTACAAAGTCCCTAACTTGTCCCACAAAGCCTTCGTCGTAGCTTCCCCTGATACATTCAACAATACAGAATTTGAGACACATAATCATATTGTGCTCTTTGCCTTCTGATCCATCTTCTCCCATTCTTCATCGGACACTCTCGTTGGTTTAGTACCTGGATCTACCACTATCCACTGATCTTTATCCACCAACAAATCCTCCTTCTTGATTTTCCACAAATTAAAACTCTAACCATTAAATTTCTCGATCTCTATCTTTCTAGTGCTTGCCATCTTCTTTCACTACCAGAATCAATCTCGCAGATCTCCCACTAAACAGGGTCTACCACAGGTCCGAGCGAAACCCCTCAGCAATAAAGGCGTCCCCTTGAAGCCAAAAAAGCTCTGATACCAAATGTAGGTTTTAACCCCGTATAGAAATAACCTACATACGTATTCTAAAACACAGAAAATAAGCAATGCAAGAGCATAACACATAAAACACATATACACAAAGATTTTCCCCTGGATCCCAAAAGCAGGACTACCAGCTTGATTTTTCATTATGTTTCTTTCAATGTTATAATACATATTTATACATGCCGAAGCATCAAATACCATGGACCAAAAACCATCGTGTCCAAAACCATGGACCGAAAACCATCGCGTCCAAAAACATGTGCGAAAATCATGCACAAAACCATAGGTGGGTCTGCCCAACATAAGGTTCCAAAACCAAAATTTTCAGGGCGCTGCCCTGGACCCCATAGAGTGGGGTTACCTACACCCTTCAAACCCCCTATGAACCCCCCGCCACACAATCGGCGCAACGAACGAGGGGCTCCGCCCGCCACCCCCCCCCCCCCCCCCCCCTTCTAACCCCTTGGTTAACTACATGGGCTAGTCGTGGAAAGAATATAACACAACCCAACACTCTTGAGTATTTCCGCTCCGAGTGATTAGGACCGGACACCGAAATACAAGAAAGTTAATAACAAGGGTCTTCCGAAAATAGACTGGGGTAATTATGCCCCAGGCCTACTAGCGAAGGTATTAGAGGTAGTTACGCTGACCTCCAGACAACAACCTTTGCCGGTGCAAGCCCCCAAGCTTTGCAAGGGTGCCCTCCAGAAGTACTGCTAAATGTGATACAATGCCAACCTCAGGTACCATGGGATTCCCCTCTGCAACTACCTGTGTATTCCCTATGATAGGAAACTATGGTCACCAACTCGTATCAGAAGCCGGGTGGAGCAGTCATGAGGTAGGATCCAAAAAGTAAGAGACCGGGTATCTCTCGTCCTTATCTTCACTCACCCTCGTGCTTTACTCCCAGTTACGAAGCTTTCCTGATCTTCCTAACGGTATTGGATTTCGCTCATTAATTAAACTTCTATTTTTTGTAATTTTGAGCAGCCTTGGAGAGTTTACTCTCCTCTCACCTAATCCAAGGCCCTAATAAACCTAAACTTGTTGGTGTATTCTAATGACAATACAAAATTTCTAGTTTATTTTAATTAATCACTTGATTTTAATGTTTATTCTTTAAGTCAAGGGTATAGATGGGAATGAAACCAATGATGTGTGTATGATGCAACAGAAATCAATGAAAAACTAACTACGTGAATGCAATCATTTTTCTTCGATGAAAAGAGATCTCTATATGGGTTCTACAAAACTTCTAAAAAGAAAAGTACTTTTTCTCTTCTTTTCTTGAAACACACTTCACACACCCAAAAAACTAAAAGACTATGAATGCTTTAACAATGCAAACTACCCTAATGCAAGATATAATGGAGATGCAAGATCCTAAATCACTCAAAAAGCAAAAGCAATTGTTTATAACTAACAATGAGCCAACTAAAGTACTGAAGAGGATACAAATTTTGAACACAAAATTCTCTCCAAACAAGAAGGACAAATTGTAAAAGATTGCAATTTGCTTTCAACAACAAAAAGAAACCAAAAACCAAACTTGGCAAAAGAAAAACAAAAACAAAGTTTTTTGAGATCTTTTCTTTTTAAAGAAACAACCAAAAACAACTTTTTGAAATCACCCAAAATTCTACTAAAACTCAAAGATCAAAAAGAGAGCACGAGGAGTCTTTGCAAGTTACAAACTCGAAAATGAATGAAAACTTGAACAAAAAGACTTCAACTTGTACTAAACGATCCAAACAGTAGCAAAGAGCATGACAAACTGACCAAGAAGCCAGGAAAGAAATACTTCGAAATTTGTCAAAAAGACTTTCAAAAAGCAAGAAAATCTATGAGGCCACAAAACGAAGGAAAGCAAAGAAATTAGATTCAAAATCCGAACTTGACATTGAAACTGAAAGCAATCTCATGTTCTGGAGAACCAGAACAATCAAGAACTTTTGAACAAAGTCTTGTTTGCCAAAACACCAATTACCAACTCGCTCAAAAAGCAAACCTAGGCCAAATCTTTTCAATGAGGAAGAGACTTCAAAATAGTAAGCTTGCAGAATAATTAAATTCTTCAGACAGAAACTGACCACATAGAGACTAAAAATACTAGACAACAAATCTATCTGAGCAGAGAGATTTGAAAAACAATGCAAAAATTTGCATACGCGACTATGTTCAAACACAGAAGCGTGCACACGCACTTCTGACAAAGGAAACTCGTGTATATGCTAGTTCACTTTACAGAAACAAGCATGTATACACTACTGTAAGCAAAGTAAAAAGTGTATACAAAGCTTTGCAAGAAAAGATAAAAAACAAATTCTGATCCAAAAGATCATACTTAAAGCCTGAGACTCTAATGGAACGAATAAGACTGTAAAAGCAAGCAAACCAAAGACTAAGACCTGATTGGTAATGAACAACCCAAACTAGGAATAACAAGATTGTTATTCCCAATGGAGTCGCCAATTTTGTTTCGGGTGGAAGCACCCTAGGGCCTTGGGTTAGAACCCCAACAGACCAGTATTAAACTACAACAAGAAACACTCATACAGCTCAGGAAAAATGCTTATATAATCAAACTACGTAAGAGCGACCATACCTAGATTTCCTTCGTTCGAGTAGGTCCCGCAAGGTTCAGACCCTTTGCAACTCCCAATGTTCTTCAAACCTGAAAATCATTCAATTCGAACATACATAACAGTATAGAAGTAAAGCATATTCACGAAATTGAGTTTATATCATATAAACAAATGATTGATCATACATCAAAACATCATTCATATATGAATTAAAACATAATTTGATGCATAAACATAATTAATTTTGGAAACAAGACAACATTTCTTTTATTGCAGTAAGCTATAAATAACTTGGAGAGAATTCACTTGAGTCTTCTTCTTCTGGCTCCAAGTGGAACCGTCCTCTAGATTCGTCCTATCCTAGCCTTCAACAATCTTCTTCCATAATCAACACCATGATATCTCAAGGAAAAGGGAGAATATCTATAATCAAGGAAACTAGGGTTTCGTGAAGCTTGGGGAAGTGCATGAGGCATAGGGATTCATCAGACTCAGTTAGGGATAATCTCAATATAATAACTCTATCTCTTCTCCTCCTTTAAGGCCTTCCCATAGAAGTCTATTTATACTTCTCCCAATTAGTCTTTTAGTTGGGAAACAGTTAGGCCATGGGCAGTAGGAGGTAATCAACAGGTAAAACCCGTGAACTTTGCCCATAATTAAGGAAATTTATTTTTCTTAAGTGTTTTAATACATATACGTGGGTTGGGTATTGACTGACCCATGTGTACACGCTTTTAGCTCAGGGAAAAGTAGCGTACAAGGAATAAAACACTATTTTTTTATATATTTGGACCAAGTCTGGAAGGAGAGATTTCCCTAGGCCATAAACCAAGCATCACAAATACCAAGAGTGGTAAATGGTGCTATAACACAAACACCGATTGTGATATGCCAATTGCGATATTTCACTTCGTCAAATAACGATATCGCATTCTGTCAATTGACAGACACCGATATTGCATTTTGTTTACTCCCGACCTTCGAATATAGCATATCCCTCATTTCTATTTGAGATCATCCCAACGTAATATTGAGAAATCACAAAATTGCAAGTTATGCTTGTATTATCTAAACAACGAAATGTCGATAGTACTAATCTCTGATATAATGACAAGTGTCAACATCACGTGAACAAAAGTTCATAAATTAATGGCCACTTTGTTGGTTCATGCTTTCAATGTTTTCAAATGATTTGTAATAATTTCATATTGTGTAGAAGGATTTCTTCATTAAAACTTGCATTCAATTGATAAGACTCTTCGCATTTTATGAATTCTTGCTGCTCATCTTGGCTTACTTTTTATAGGTAAAATCCAATAAACAACAGTTATAGGAGATGTCAAGGATAATCAAAGTAAAGAGAAAATCTGTAATTTAGCCTCAAACAATTTTACCTCCTGAAGAAATTCCTGAGATGGTGCCATTGTTTACAAATACTATATGCACTCTAGATGCAGGGTCCTCCTCCTCGGAGGTCATACATAAACTATTCGAAGATGAAAGCCCAAGAGTAGTAGAGAAATAGATTGTTATTGTTGATGCTCAATCCCCAGATGTTAGCACTTCATGGAATGATGTGGCTAATTTGTTTCTACATAGAATTTTTGCTCATCCTAAGATTCTACCTTATACAGACATGGTAAGATGGGTCATGGACCATCTAGATATCACAGATAGAGTCTTTCTAACTTCAAAGAAGACCATTATTGGATTTTTCAAAGCTAAAGATTTAAGGAAAATGTATCATGTACCACTACCACGGAAGAAGTACGATACTCAATTTGTTCATAATTTCATGCAAGAGAATCCAAACCAAACAAACCTTATCAGAGAATGGAGAAGAGACCTAAGAAAACACAAGTGGGAAGATAGGGGTATGTATTCATTAGCCTCTATTGCTGGCCCTTTCTCTGACATTATTGTTATGATGTGTCGTCTCTATGATTACCCCAATACACAAAAATTCTCTAAGGAATCGGTGCCACTAATAGAAGTCATTGCGGACGGCTATATAATGGATTGGGTGAACATTTTATCCAATAATTTGACAACCCAAATCCGCAATTATAGGCAAAAGTCCAATGTTCTTGAGATAAATGCTCCTCCTTTCTTCATGAGTGCCTATATCATGGACACCATATCCTTGGAAATTATTCTTCGGAATCTTTCTTTGGAAGTCTTATTGCTCCAACATCTCCTTTTTTAGCAAATTTTGTTTTATCTCAAGTTGAGTTTTTTTCACAAACAAACTTTACTAAATGTATTAATATTGTAGATTCACCTGTAATAAAGCAAGATTCTTTATTTTGGACACTTTATTTTGATGGTTCTAAATCTAATGATGGTGCAGGTGCTAGATGTATTTTGGTAAGTCCTAATGGTGAAAAAACTATGTTGGCATGTAGATTAGAGTTTGATTGTACTAATAATATAGAAGAATTTGAAGCGTTAGTACAAGGGTTGCATAAAGAGTCTTTGGTGATTAAGAAATAATTATAAAACAAGTAAGAAACAATATCCATTAAGTTTCTAATCATCTCAGACATTATTAATCCTTAATTCAAAGTCCGACTTCACATTTCATTGCATTTAATATTTCTCCAATACCCAGGCTACAGAATGCCAATGCTGATCTTTTAGCTAATGCTACATCTAAATTGATTCCACCTGAAGATTTTAGTCTAGATAGATTTTCTATAGAGTTTATTTTTCGGCCTTCCATTTCAGATAATGTCACCAACTGGCAAGTATTCAATGATGATGAAGATATCCTTGACTTTTTAACATCTGAAGAGTCTTATTTTGATCAAGTAATTGATGAACATGAACATGACAAACAATTGAATAAATCAGCTGAACAAAATGCCCTGCCAAAGCCTGTAGTTAAACTTGAGGATCTTTATGACTTAAAAGACAGATTCAAAAAAGTCAGCAATTGCAAACTTCAAAGTTCAACTTTGAGATTTGAACTTGTTAACCTAGGATCAGATAGTAATCCTAAAAAAATTAACTTAGGTCTTGGGCTCTCAACACAAGAAAGAAATTCATTTATTCATTTGTTAAAGAAATACAAAGATGTCATTGCTTGGAATTATCAAGATCTCAAAACATACAATACTTCTATCATTCAACACATTCTCCCTATGATACCTGATGTCAAACCCATTCAACAAAAACTTAGAAAGATTCATCCAAATCTGGAAAAGAAAAAAAAAATGAGTTGAATAAACTCTTAAAGTAAAAAATCATATTTCTAGTTAGACATTCCATATGGGTTTCTAATCATGTACCAGTTAGGAAAAAGAATGGTATATCCACATTTGTATTGATTTTAGGAATTTAAATAAGGCATGTCAAAAGGATAATTTTCCCCTCCCACCGACGGAACAGGTTCTACAAACAATTGCTAGTTCCGAACTAATGTCTTCTCTTGATGGATTCTCAGGATACAATCAAATACTTGTTCATCCAGATGATAGATTAAAGACTACGTTCAAAACAAAATGGGGAACATATGCATACCAAAACATGTCTTTTGGATTGATGAATGTAGGAGCTACATTTCGGAGAGCAATGGATATTACTTTCAAAGGTTTAAGTAATAAAACTGTTGTGGTATATATGGATGATATTACCATATATTCAAAGAAAAGAAGTAATCGTTTTCACGATTTAAATAAAATCTTCGAAAGGTGTAGAAGGCACCCCATAAAATCACTTTTTGCTCTTAGTGAAGGTAAACTCCTTGGTTTTATTATATCTAAAATTGGAATTTGTATCAATCCAGAAAGAATCAAGACAATCTCAGAAATTCCAATACTACATACTAAAAAATCAATGCAATCTTTTCTTGGCCAAATCATTTTTGTCAAGAGATTTTTCCCTGAATTTTCAAAACTTGTCATACCATTACAAAATATCATCAAGAAAATTCAATTTTTAAATGGGGAGACAATGAAAGAGAGGCATTCAAATTAATCAAACAAGTTGTGATTGATGCTCCCTCTCTATCAACTCCTAATTTTTATGATCAAGTCATTTTATACACTTTTTCCTCAGAACTATCATATGAAGCAGTCTTAACAGAACCAAACTAACAAAACATTGAAGGTCCCATTTCTTTTTTCAGCTCAAATTTTCAAGGAGCAGAATTAAATTATTCTGGAGTGGAAAAACAAGCCTTTTCAATTTACAAATCCATCAAATATTTCAGACCCTTTCTCTTAGAAACTCATGTTAAAATTGTTGTGCCTTTCTCTGCACTTAGGCAATTACTTATTCAAAGAGAGTTAGGAGAAAAAAGGGATAACTAGGTTACCGCACTCCAAGAATATGACCTTGAAATTAAACCCACTAAAATTGTAAGAGGTTAAGGGTTTTGTAGATTCATTGTGGGAATGAATGATACGCCAACTAACGAAACCAAAGATAATATTTATCAAGTGGTAGAGTCATTTCCTGTTGATACTCAATCTCAATACAGTGACTTAATATTTTATTTAAAAAATGGGTATGCTCCATCTGAGCTTGATTTTAAAAGAAAAAGTGCCTAGAGATCAAAAGCTAATCAATACCAAATCATCAATGATGTTTTATTTATAAGAAATTATGATTCTATTTTTTTAAGATGTTTGGAAAAATCTGAAGTAGAAAAGGTCTTACAAGAACTTCATGATGGGTCGGCTGGTGGACATTACAATGGAGATACAACTGCTTATAATATCCTCCATGTTGGATATTACTGGCCAATATTGTTCAAAGACACTCACATGTATGTAAGAAAACATATAATTTTTCAAAATGCTTCAAGAGGACAGAAGAAAACATCTATGCCTTTGCAACCTCTCAATATTGAACAACCCTTTGAGCAATGGGGAATGGACATAATAGGTGAGATTGTTCCTCATTCTTCCAAATAGCATAAATACATTTTGACTGCAACATATGATTTTACAAAATGGGTAGAGGAAATACCTTTGAAGTTAGCTAATTCTGAGATCATTACTGATTTCATTGATCAATTTACTTACTAGGTTTGGTCTTCCTTATGCTCTTATTTTTTATAGTGCTTCTTATTTTTTTGGAAAATGACTGAATTTGCCTTGAAAAGAGGACTAAGCTTAAGTATTTTGCAAATTATTACCCTCAAGGGAATGGTTTAGCGGAGTCCACTAATAAAAATCTTATTAGAATTATCAAACGAACTATCGACCAAAATCAAAAGACATGGCATAAATCTTTAACATTTTCCTTATGGGTTGATAGAATAACTGAGAAGACCTTAGTAGGTACTTCTCCTTTGCATCTAGTATATGGAAAAGAAGTTATTTCCCCCCAATTTAGTTATCCCTTCATTGGCCCTAGTATAATACATTGAAGAAAAGCCTTCTTCCGCTATACAATTACGAATGTCTCAAATCCTTAAATTGGAGGAAGAAATAAACAAAGCCAAATAGGTCCATGCCCACCATCAACAGTTGGTCAAAGCTTCATTTAATACAAATTCAGTCAAAGATGAATTTTTTGAAATTGGAGACTTGGTTTTGAGGATAAAGGAAAACATACCAAATATCAAAAAATTTGGCTTGGTCCCTTTCATAGTTTTGATAAGATAGGTCCATCAACTTTTATCTTGCAAGACTTGCAAGGGAAGAAATAAATTCTTCCCGTCAATGGACTTATTCTCAAAAAAAAAAAAAAAAAAAAAATCTTAGAAAGAACATTTTTTCTCTTATATCATATGTAAAAAAACATTATATTCAAGTTAGTTTTTAGATGTTAAGTAGTACACTTTTGAAGTATACATTGGAATATTCTCTTTATTATTCAGATTTTTTCTTGTTCAAGAGATAATTTGGAAAGAAAATAGAAATTGAAATCTAGTATTGCATCTATTTTAAAACTTTGAAATGAAATAACTATTTAATTGTGAAATATTTTGGTTGAAAACTCTTAAAAAAATCTCTTTGTTTTAAAATTAGTCTCGAAAAGTTAGTTTTATAAAAGTAAATATTATTATGCAGCCCTAGCATATTTAACTCAAATGGTCATCCAAAAATTTTAAGGAGTAAATGTAACCTCCCCATCCATTAATTTTAAATTTTTTAGAGTGTAATTCAAAAAAAAAAAAAAAAAAGTTAAAAGTTAAGAGGTCTCATCATGAGCTTGCTTATCATGTTCATAGGAAACTGATAACATTGACATTATCACTATTGGAAACCACACCAATATGATGGCTTATAGTCACAAGACTATAAGACAAGAGGTCTCATTACGAGACAGCTTGTTCAATTTTATTATAACTTTTGAATGACATTATCGTCATTTGGCCACCAAACCAGGATAATGGCTTTCACGGAAAAAAAAATAAAAATAAAAAATAAAAAAAGAGATTTATTACCTCTGAAAAGGTTATTATTATATGGATGGGATATCGGTTTGTTTTGGTTAAATGGTAACCCTATCGAGGCTATGAATGCCTGCTGGTAGTAGTGGCTATACCAATGACAAATAAGTTTATTCAATACACAAAGCTCCTAATACTTCTTACTTTACTTTTCCAACTTATTAGTAACCAATTTACGCAATCAATATTTTTATCTATAATAAGCCCTGAGAAGCTTTACGATAAAATAAGTTACTTCACTTCAGATCTATCTATATCAATCTAGATTTCGATCATTTTCAACTTTCTAAAGAAATTTATTGATAAAGATTAAGATCTCATTATTATTACAGAGATAATTGTTTCGACTAGTGTGTCGCCAATTGTTGTGGTACTCAACAACACCCATTATTTCTAGATTTATAATAGGAAATAATGGGGAGCCTTTTAAATTTTAAAAAAATCCTTTCTTGTTTCCATAGAATAGGATTTTTCATTATTTTTCCCTTATAGATCAAACATGAAAGTCTTTAAAAAATAGATATATTGCTAAAATAAAACCTTTTAGGACTAGGAGTCTTTCCTTTGTTTATAGCAAATAAATACAAATCTTCGAAAGCCTGTTTGATTTAATTTCCATTAAGAAACCTTTAAAAACTATTCCCAAAATGTTTCTAAAGGCCATATCAATGAATAAAGGAAATATCATTAAAACCCAACCCACTAAGGCTACACGTGAGTAGTTATCGACATATCAATGTCAGCGAGTTGCAAGATTACACCATCGCAATCTCACTGATAATAAAATGTCGATCGCAACTTTCCTGATCACAAATTCTCTGATTGCATTTCTCCTGATCACAAAATGCCATTGACAAACACCGATTGTCATATGCCAATTGTGATATTGTACTTCGTCAAATAACGATATTGCATTCTGTCAATTGACAGACACCGATATTGCATTTTGTTTACTCTCGGCCTTCCGATATCACATATCCCTCATTTCTATTTGAGATCATACCAACATAATAATGAGAAATCACAAAATTGCAAGTTATGCTTGTATTATCTAAACAATGAAATGTCGATAGTACTAATCTCCGATATAATGACAAGTCTCAACATCACGTGAACAAAAGTTCATAAATCAATGGCCACTTTTTTGGTTCATGCTTTCGAGGTTTTCAAATGATTTGTAATAATTTCATATTGTGTAGAAGGATTTCTTCATTAAAACTTGTATTCAATTGATAAGACTCTTCACATTTTATGAATTCTTGCTGCTCATCTTAGCTTATTTTTTATAGGTAAAATCTGATAAACAATAGTTACAGGAGATGTCAAGGATAATCAAAGTAAAGAGAAAATATGTAATTTAGCCTCAAGAAGTTTTACCTCCTGAAGAAATTCCTGAGATGGTGTCATTGTTTATAGATACTACATGCACTCTAGATGTAGGGTCCTCCTCCTGGGAGGTCATGTACAAACTATTCGAAGATGAAAGCCCAAGAGTAGTAGAGAAACAGAGCGTTATTTTTTATGCTCAATCCCCAAATCTTGACACTACATGGAATGACGTGGCTAATTTGTTTCTGACTTCAAAGAAGACCATGATTGGATTTTTCAGAGCTAAAGATTTAAGGAAAATGTATCATGTACCATTGCCACAGAATACGTACAATACTCAATTTGTTCATAATTTCATGCAAGAGAATCCAAACCCAATAAACCTTATCAAAGAATGGAGAAGAGACCTAAGCAAACACAATTGGGAAGATAGGGGTATGTATTCGTTAGCCTATATTGTTGGCCCTTTCTCTCACATTGTTGTTATGATGTGTCGTCTCTAAGATTACCCCAATACACAAAAATTCTCTAAGGAATTAGTGCCATTAATAGAAGTCATTGCAGACGGCTATATTATGGATTGGGTGAACATTTTATCCAATAATTTGACCACCCAAATCCACAATTACAGGCAGAAGCGCAATGTTATTGAGATAAATGCTCCTCCTTTCTTCATGAGTGCCTATATCATGGACAACATTTTCTTTTCTTATGATTTCCAGTACCCTACCCCTATACATGTTTCTCTTGATATCTCGCAGGAAACCAAATACCATGCTCATCTCTATAAAATTTGTCATGAAATTATCCTCCCTATCCACCAAGAGGCCTATGGTAGCAAAGCACCTAGACTCACCTGTAAAGCTAATAAGGACTTAAAACCAATAGGAAAGTGGTTTGGGGAGGAAACATTTACCTACATTCGAGTTTTTGGCAGCATTACACATCCTCATCTTTTACCCCTTTTTGTTCCAGATAATTTATTAGCCAAAGAAATTTCCTATCAGACAGTGGGTCATGGTTTAACTAAAACGCTTAAAGAAGCTAAGAAAACCATTTGACCACCTTTTCCTATTTCCTGTGGTACTTAAACGTTGGAAAATTTCAAGCATGCTCAGCTTGAACTTGACCTAATTAAAGCCTTTAGTTTCCCTACCATTCCAAACAAGCAATATGACCCCAATGGTGTTGCTAAAGATGTGATGGCGCAAGGAAGAATCAAACAATTTTCAAATGAGTCTGATTATTTTGATGATTTATTTGAGATGATCCTAGATTATTCTATAGTTGAAAGAATGGTGGTAGAACATTTTTCTTCTGAAGAATTGATTAAGTTTAATCAATATCGTAATCGTAGAAGAGCTCATCTGCCGAAAATTTTGCGAAGACAGTCTTGAGAAAATCCCGAGGTTGAAAATAAATCAAACTCCTCCTCAAAGTATCCAATCATTTCTCAAGTCTCAGAAATAGCTACAACAGTTGTTGAATAGGAAATAAAGGTCAAAGAAGAAAATAAATTGCATAAAGTATGGGAGGATTTTAATCATTTTTTTTACCGAAGAGACTCAAGATGTGGATACTTCAGTTAATGGAAGAGCAAAGAAAAATTCAGAAAACAAGGGGACAATCTCGTTTATTGTCAAGGTTTCTAATACATCTATTGTTGAAATTTCGGCAATAAATATTGTTCCTGAGACTCCTAAGAAAACTATTGTTGATTATATTTCTGATAAAACTTTTGTTGCTGAGGATATGGAAATTATCTTGGCATTTCCTACTTCTAAGATAGCGTTGAAGATCAAAGAAATTCCCCCTTTGGATGTATTTTATAGTCCCAAGCATAAAGAAGTAATGAGATGATCAAGGGAAAAGAGAAATCTAGATCAATAATAAGCATCAATATTAAGTGACACTCATTTTCAAGTTCTCTAGAAGGGAACTCAGTCATCTTGTGATGAAGAACTGAATAGTCTTTCACAATTCACAGGAGCTTATGCTAGTGCCATTATTGACAAGGCAGTAGAAACACAAATGCTTTTAAAAGAAAAATACTAGAGGATTTTGCTGAGGTGTCTATCTAATGCAATGACCCAACTCCTTCCAGTGCTCAATGATGCAGTATTCATGGGGCAGATGCGTATGCAGCCAATTCATCCCCCCACAGCTAAATCCAATGACGGATATATGTGGACTCAGAGAACAGATGCAGAATCAGCCTAGAGCACAATCATGAGTTTCTTGCTGTAATAGATGCTATCTTTAGCTTTGATTTATTTTTAGCTTAATTTGTTAAAGTTTTTGGATATTTTTATTTAGTTTACTATTTTTGTAATATTAATAGGCTATTTAAACCCCTTTCATGCATTTAGAATGGGGTTCTGAATTTTTGAAAGATAACTTTGAACTTGCACTATTGTTTAAATCAAAATTTATCTTATTGAGAAGTAGAGCCTGAAGCTATATTTTTTCTTAGCATAGTGATGATGTATTGGGTACTATTATCTTTATATTATTGCTATGTTTCATTGAAATAGATAGTAAATTTCTTATAGATTATTTCATTATATAAATTCTTTGAATACAGTCATACATTGTCACTATCGATGTGCATGATTGTATCTTGTGTGGTTATATATGAGATAAGGAGTTCTTATATGTGATTGAGTTTTAATCAACTAAATTAGTTAACTATTTAATTAATTTAGTTATCTTATTGTTTTCTTTTCATTAAGCATTTAATGATCGATATTGTTGCATGCTTTATGAAATCTTTCTATGAATTGCATATATAGAAATCTTATTCCCGAGAAGTAATTAGGATAAGTTTAATTACGATAAGTTTAATTAGTTAAGCAAAGTATTTCTTTTGAATCATTCCATTAGTCTCATTTTGTTCCATATTATTCTATTATATCTCTTTAAAACGGGAAATTGGTCCCTTTATCCCTAGTCAGACCCACCATTTTCAATAGAGAAGGAGTTGCCTTAAGCTCCCGACCAGGTTATATTCCCTGATGTTGAGGCACAGATATTCCAGCCTTCAACAAAACTGTAACGAGAAAAATACTTCACTAAGTTGAATTTAAAGTCTCTTTATCACTAGGTTTGATTCAAAGAAGAAGATACCTAGAAGATTGCCTTCAAAAACAAGCAAGGTTTTTTTAAGTGGTTAGTCATGCCAATTTTCCTGTGTAATGCATTAGCTACATTTATGGGATTAATAAATGATGTACTACACCCTTTTATAGATTCATTTGTTATTGTCTATTTGGATGATTTACTAGTATACAGTGCTACCTGGAGGAGCACATTTCACATTTGGCACAAGTGCTGGAGACATTAAAGAAGCACTAGTTGCTACCAAATCTTAAGAAGTGTGAGTTTGCACAACAGTCTTTGGTGTCCCTGGGTATGTGATAAGCGGAGGAGAGATTAAGATAGATCCTAACAATATGGAGGCCATCATGAAAAGGGTGATGCCTACTAATATTTCTGAGGCCAATAGTTTCGTTAGGGTTGCACAATACCTTAGGAAATTCATAGCCTCATTTTCAGTAGTAGCAGCACTGCTCCACACCATAACAACAAGTGACAAGAGTTTCTAGTGGGGAAAGGGCCAATGGAGGGATTTCAAGGAGCTAAAGAAGAATATTAGTCTGGAACTAATTCTAGCAATAACAAACTTGCAACGACCTTTTGAAGTGGAGACAAATGTGAGAGGGTATGTTATGGGAGTGGTATTGATGCACAGAGGAAGGCTTATATGCTACCAATCTTAAGTATCTCATTGGAAAATTCTCAACTACCCTACCTATGACAAGGATCTCTATTCCCTAGTGCAAGCTATGAAGAAGTGGAAGCACTATCTTATGGGAAAGGAGATAGTAATCCACACAAATCACAAGCCACTATAGTACATGCATGCCTAGAGTAAGCTACAACAGACCAAGCATTAGAAGTGGATGGGGTTTCTACAACAGTTTCATTTGGTGATCAACTATAAGAAAGGAAATACAAACAAGTTGGTTGATATTCTCTCAAGGCCACCCACATTAAAGATCATATTTTTGGGAACTTTTTTGCACATGGATCCATTCACCCATGATGCATACAAAGAGGCATATTTAGAGGATGAGAACTTCAAGGAGGTGTTTCAGTAGTTGCAAAGATAGAGTCATGTGCACGATGATGACAATATCATTGGCTACCATCACCAAGATGGGTTACTCTACAGGTTAGATAAGCTATGTGTTCCTAAAGGTGAGTGATTGTAGCTGATAAGAGAAGGTCACACCTCTAAGGTTACAGGGAACTTTGGTGTAGGGAAGACAATGGCCAAGTTTCATAGGTGTGTATTGGCTCAAGATATAAGAATAGGTAGCTAGGTTAATAAGAGGATGCATACTTTGCTGTACCAACAAGCCTAGCAACAGAAAATGGGTTTTATATCATCCCTTACCTGTACCCACTCATCCTTGGGAAAGCATCTCCATGGAGCTTGTGGGAAGTTTACTAACAACTAGGAAGGGACATGACTACCTATTCATGTTAGTTGATAGGTTCAGCAAGATGTTTGTTTTGATGCCCTGTAAAAAGATCATCAGTGGGAAAGAAGTAGTAAACTTGTCCTTTGGACAGTTCTAGGTGCACTTTTGGATACCAAGGAGCATCATTTCCGATAGGGATACAAGATTTCTTAGTGCATTCTGGATGAAATTATGGGAGAAGATGGAAACGAAGTTTAAGAGATCTACAATGAAGGATAGGTAGACATAAGTAGTAAATAGGTTTTGGGTGCAACTTCTAAGGGGATACAACCTGAAGCATCTGAAGAAATGGGATGAAAATATGGTATATATGCAACATTCTTGCAACAAATCATTCCACACTTCTATGGGAAATTCACCATTTAAAACCTATTTTGGATATTTTTCTCCTTTGCACATTGCATATGGACACTAAGGAGGAGTGAGGGAAGATCTTACACGAGACACCTTGAGGAATGAAAAATTTATAAAGAAGACCAGGTATATCCATATACAGGTACAAGGGACATTATAAAATTCATAGGAGAAGTATAAGTCCAGGCATGATTAGCATAGGATAGAGAAATAATTTAAGGTGGGAGACAAAGTATGGCTACAATTGAACAAGGAGAGGTTACAGAGGCCTAGTAAGAAAATCAATGATTTGAGGTATGGTCCCTTTGAGATATTGGAAAAGGTGGGTGATAATTCCTATCGACTTAGTTTACCACCATATATGTGCATCTACTTAGTTGTGAATGCAGATAATTTGAAACTCTATGAGCCTTCCATAATAGATCAGGAAGAGGAACAAATCCTACCTTCTATGAAGGATTTGGCACCAAATTCTTAGGCAGAGTTGACAAAAGATACAATTTTGTAGAAGAGGTGCAAAACTACAAGACAGGGGCTTCATGACTTTTGGCAGGTTAGGTTGAAAGGACTACTTCCAGGCAAAGCTAATTGGTACACCAAAGAGAAGGTGGAGGAAATATTTCCTCACCTCATTCAGTAGAAGATTTTGGGGACCAAAATCCTCCCAAAATGGGGAGGATTGATCCATATTGGATCATTATAATTTTTTTCATCCATGTTTATGCTTTCAAAGTGGAAAAAATGGGGGAATCATCTCATGGGACTCTTTTTACCAGCAGGACCTAGTTTGGAAAAACAGGTGAAGCCTTCCGGAAGTGTTTTGAGGCATCAAAAGACGTTTTTTGGAGGTAAAAATGTGTCAGTTTATCAAGGCACCTTTTTTCCTATTATACACACAGAGACCATTCTAACGATACAATAATCATGTCAATCATAGTATGTATGTGAAAGTTATGTCACTCAAAAGTTGACCTTCTTGTTTTCACCAACATAATTTGAGAGGATGCCATGTCAACCCCCATTATTCATGAAAAAGGGGCTAGCCACATGATTACGATGTAGAAGAATCTATATAGTTACTTTGTTTAAGAGTTGAGATAGTCAAACCTAACCACTAGTAGTCTATTGGGATCTGTTATAAGCATGCCACTAGGAGGAAAAGGGATTCCATTCTTTTGAGTGCATTTGTTCCATACTTGAGCAAAACTAACCAAGATGGATATGAGGTAGAGAACATAGAGAGGATTTGTGCACTATAGCAGACCAAGGGCCACAACCCATACTTCTTTGTATTCGCAGCCCTATTTCCATTAAGAGAAAGAGAGCAGAGTGGCCTCACTTTCTAGCAGGGTTTTTCTCCTAAAAGGGTTTGCCAGTGTATCTTGTGTCATATGTGTGTGTGAGATTTTATTTTTTTGTTCTCTATTTTATGCATAATTTTAAATTGCATGCATGCAATATTTATAGTAAAATTTTTAGATCCAAATATCTAATAAAACTGTAATAGTGTAGAATTTTAGATTTTAATATAATTTTATTAGATATGTTGTGAAGAATAGTCCAATGGAATATCCATGACAGTTTACAGATCATACAACTATTATTTGTTTACTAAATTCTCTTATTTGGACATGACTCAATTAAAATATGGAGAAGTATTTGGAACATAATTTTGTTGTATTGAGAAGCTACAGGCATGGAAGTTAGTCCTTCCAAGTCAATTATGTTAACAAATGGAGTTCTTGAAAGCATAATTTAAAATTTAAAATTTTTTCATCCTTTCTAATTTTTCCCTTTGAATGAGGGAATAAAATATATTGGTTATCATTTAAAGTCTAAAAATTATCAAATTATATATTTTCTTTGGATGGTAAAGAAAGTGGAATGTTAGATCAATCACTGGTGCAACCGATGGCTCTCTTTAGGAGGTTGATTGATCCTAGTGAAATTAGTTTTGGAAGCAATCCCAGCCTATTGGTTCACCCTAGCTAGTGTACCAAGGACAATTTTAAACATAATTAGAATTTTATGTTTCCATTTTATTTGGAAAGGAATAAAAAGAAAGGGATGTATTTAGCAAGTTGGAAACAAATTTCCATCCCAAAGAAATTAGGAGGATGGGGGCTCAAAAACATTTTCATTTTGGCAAAGGAGCTAGCTACCAAAAGTCTTTGGAGGAAGATGTTTGATGTTGGCCTATGAGGAACTTTGATGCGATACAAGTATTGGAAGAATAAAAATGCTAAAGAATGGATTCAATTAGAGATGAAGTCATGGTAGTGAGGGTCAAATATTTGGAAGGTGTTGGTGCGAGTGCTTGGGAGAATTAAAAAAGGTCTTGTTTGGTAGGTAGGAGATGGAACAAAAGTAAACTTAAGCAAGGATCCATGGATACTAGGTGATGGCCTCATAAGCATCTCCTTGAATCTAGTAGTGGCGTTAAAGTAGAGATGAATTTCTTTACTCTTTGAAGCGGTTGATCCTAATGCCAATGAGATGTCCTTAACACCTTGAAAAATCAGCTATTGCTCTGGGCCTCTCAGAGAATCTAGCATGGGAATGGACACATTTTTTATTGTCACTTCCCTAAAATGGAATTAGACTTAGTAGAGACCCATAAAAACTCATGTAAAAAATGAAGAATGCAAAGTGGTGACGATGAAACTAGCTTATGAAATGATGGTGCACAAGAAGTAGAGTTCGACCCTTTTCAATGGCATAAAGTTGTTTGGAAGTGGAATTTTCCTTTAAATATAGGCCTATTTCTATGGTTTGGCATAGGATCCTCACATAGGATAATATTTAGAGGTGAGGATGGGAAGGGATTATAAGATGCCCACTCTATTGTGATAATCAAGAGTTAGTGACACACCTATTTGTGGATTATGGTTTTTCACAGATGATGTGAAGAACGATCATGTTTTTGGAGGCCTATGTGGGGATGTAGTCAGGTAGGTCATTAGGGGAATGCCTCATAGAGTAGACAAAACCCCAGCCTTGGAGAATTTTTCCAAGATTTCAAGTTTGGTCCTTTGGCATATTTGGTTACACTAGAATATAACCATATCTAATAGTCATGTCCCAAATATACAATAGGTGGTGCACAAAACAAAACAAAAAGATGAAGGAACTCAACATAGAAGGTATAAATAAGAGTAACATAATTCTAATTGGGTCCAGGATAGATACTTCAAAGGCTTGAGTCTTCTTTGATGGAGCTAAAAATTCATATCAGTGCTATATGCAGAGTAGGAGTTGCATTTCACTTGAACAACCATCACACTTTCCTTCTTAGCCTGTGGCTAGGTTTGTAACTAATAATAAAGAAAAATTAACTGGGATTTGGCTCATCCTTAACTTTGCAATATCTAGGCAGATGAAGTGCTTACAAATCTTTGGTGATGATTGAGTGGTTATTGATTGGTTCTTGGGGATCGTTACATTTCATATCTTAGCCCTAAATCCTTGGCAATAAAGAATTCACAATTACAAGAATTGTTTGAGGAGCTAGAGGCATCACATATCTACTAGGAACACAACGTTGATGCTGAAAGAAGATCAAAGGAAGCATTACTCCAAATTGTAAGACATTTACTGATTACAGAAAAAGTTGTTGATGTCCTTAGGGTTAAAGCCAAAAACATTTTCTGAAATTAAAGTTGTTGAAATTGTTGGAACCTTGCCTATTCTTAAGTTTCACTGTTTTAGGTTCATGTTATAGCTCTGGATAGACTTGTCCACAAGATTGTAATTGAACAATATTTTATATACTTTAATTTTAATAAAATAAAATGTATACCATCTTTTCCGTGGGAAAAATAAATATAAAATGTTATTAAATAAAATAATTTTGTAAAAAAATATTTATTAACATTAAAAATTATTTAATTTAATATAAGTACAATTAATTTAACAATAAATATAAAATTAAAATATATTTTAATTTAACTAAATTTCAATTAAATTCAAATTACATTATTTAAATAAATAAAAATATAAATGATGATGATGATGGTTAACGTCCATTGAGACCAAACTTTGGTCTATCGGACCTAAAGAAACGAATTATTTAGTTTGATTTAAGATTTTATTCCTATGCTCAAAAAGCTTGGAGAGAAGCCTCCCGAGCTCACTGTAATTTTGACAACGTAAAAGGCTAGGAAGGTCAGTATTGCAACAAATATTTTGAAACTGAGATCTAATGTGGTTGTACGCGGGGCAGTCTAAGAGGAAGTGATTTTCATCCCTGATGTTCGTATTCTCATAGAGATGGCAAAACCTTTCCATCCATGGTGTTTTAGGAACTACCCAACGACCCATTTCACTATGGAGCTCATGAGAGTTCGTTCTAATCTTAGCTATATTAATTTTATTCTTTGAGCTAGTTAAAATAGAGAGACACTTTTGATCTTCTAGGGTGGGGTTGATGACCTCCTTATAATATCTTAATTTTCTTTTAGCTGCTAAATCTTTCTCGCGCCACATTTTTTCTTTGAACTTAGAAGTAACAATATTTTTAATGTTATTAATGTTTTGCAATGCAACATTCTTGTCGATCTCCCAATGGTTTAACTAGGCCCTGGTGTCTTTATACCAACCTCGTTTGAGCCTTAGGTGGTTTTGGCTGGAATTTAAAGCTAGCTTAGGAAGTCTATGGTCTCCTATGTTATTGAGTTTGTGCTTGTACAACAGAAGCCTGGTCATAGCTAGGCTCTTGATAGGGAAAGACCCACTTCTATAAGGAGAATAGGATAGGGTGTGTTGCTTTTAATTTTGAGGCTATACATTATAAAACGCTTTTGGATTTGCTCAATATTTCTCCAGGATTCTCTAGAGATGCTACAACCCCAAACCTCACATCCATATAAGATAACTGGAGTGACTAAAGTTTCAAAGAGGAGCTTCTTTCTATCCCACATTACAAGGTTTTCCGTTTTACAATTATTTTCAAGACCAAAATAAGCTTTCCATCCCCCATTAATCCTTTTCTCAATGCTATAGTTCCAGTTGAGCTTGTGATGAATATCAATTCCTAGGTACTTGTAGGAAGATACTTTCTCCAAGTTAATATTTTCATACATAAAATTACCGTAAGTGTCCTTCTTGGATTTGATAATCATAAATTTTGTTTTGTCAGTGTTAACAGTCATACCCATGGTAGAGCAGAAATTCTTAAGAAGTATAAGTTTCTTATCAAGATCAGATGGGCACCTTGCGAGAAGAACAATATCGTCAGCGTAGAGAAGAAGGATGATGACTATCCTAGCTAAGATCATGCTAGCACATGTTGCTTCCTCTAAACAACCTTCTAGCTTGTCGATGTAAATGCCAAATAGGGTAGGAGAGAGGGGGAAACCTTGTTTAACTGCAAAATTACACTTAATATCTTTTGACCACCCCTCATTGCTCTTTAACTTGGCAATTACATTCTTGTATAACCTTATAGCAATAGCTCTCAACTCAAAAGGAACCTTTAGCTCTTCTAATCTGTTCCAAAGGTTGTTTCTAGGAATCGTATCGAAAGCCTTTATAAAGTCCACAAAGCAACAAAAGAGATTAGATTTATCATTGCAGCATTCCTTCACAATGATCCTAAGCATAACGAGGTGGTGTGTTGTTGAGTGTTGCTTTCTAAAATCCGCTTGGCCTTTAGCCTGCTTACCTTCAATTTCAAGCCATATGCTCAACTTCCTTTCCAAAATAATACCATACAACTTGGCTAGGAGAGGGATGATCATAATTGTCTGATAATTAGAGGGGTTATTTGTATCCCCACTTTTAAAAATAGGGATAATGAGCCTTTGAGTCCATGGTTTAGGGAGCCCTTGCTTTACCACTTGATTGAAAAGCTTGTGAATGTGGGGGATGAGGACAGGACCTCCAATTTTTAAGATTTCCACCTGGTAACCTTCAATGTCCTTAGCTTTCCCATTAGCCAAGCGATTAACCCCAAAATCAATGTCTTCTAATGAGAAAACTTCTTTCATTGTGAGCATGGTTTCAAAGTTATCCATGACATTTAGAGATTCATAAAGCTTTTTAAGATAAGAATTCCAGCCGTCTAAAGCAATTTTATTATTATCTTTAGTTTTTCTAGTTAGAATCTGCCTCCAAAATTTCTTAGGAGCTACCTTAGAGAGGTGTAAGAGATTCTCTTGTCTTTTACAAATATACTGCCTTTCTTTCCTTTTAGTTAGGGCTTTGTATACTTTTATCTTGCCAATTTTAAGAGATTCATCAACAACTTCCTTAATTGCTCTCCTCGCACTTTTACAATCTTTGTCATACCATGGGTTGGTTTTGCTATTTCTTTTATTACTTGAAACTTCAATTGAGAACTTGTTAATAGAATATGAGAGGGTTGTAGTAAAATTATGATAGAGATCTTCTATGTTGTCTATACTAGATAAAGGAAGCAAATTAGTTTTTAATTCATTTAGAAAGAGATCTTTTTTATTTCTATCAAAGATTAACTTCTTTTGGCTATAAGGATTATCTTCTATGGGATCTCTATGCATGACAAAATTGAGAGTTATAAGTAAAGGCCTATGATCAGAGTCAGGCTCGTGGTCATTTAAGATGTCTAAACTTGTTATTTCGTTGTATAGAGGGAGATCGGAGATAACATAGTCTACCACGCTGCTACCAAGCCCATGGATGTTGGTCATCTAGCTATAATTGGGACACTTCTTTAGACCGTTGCAAATTATGAGATCCTGAGCACTACAGAGCTTGACTAGCTCCGACCTAAACAAATTATCCCCGAGGTCTTCAGAGTTCCTTTTGTACCGGCTAGCCAGAGGAAGGTCTTCGTCTAACCAAAGAGGATTAGGGTTGGAATGATTGCTTAGAAGAATAGCTTGGTTGCTTGAAGTTCGAGCATTAAAGTCACCCATTAAAAGTATATTGCCTTCATTCCTTAAGCTAGAAATATCATTCTCTAAACCATTGTAAAGACTATTTTTATCTAGGTTATTTTTCTTATGGAAGTTAGAATTGATGGGGGGAAAATAACATATTGCTATGTAGGTCCTTTTATCATAAATGTCATTGATTTATATCCAACTATATTGTTTGTAAGGGTCGTTTTTATAAATCCTAGCATGGGGAGATATGTTCTTCTTAATTTAACAAGCTATACCCCCAATGCCTCTACGGGAGGATCGCTTATTCCAGGTAGACCATAATGTAAAGCCATCTATGTTAGGGACCTTAAACTCTTCGTTCTCCCAAGTTTCAACAAGCAAAATAATATCAACATCATTCGAGATCCAACTTAGCTTGGGGCCTTTGTTCCATGGAAAGGCCCGACAATTCCAAGAAAGAGTCAGGAGCATGTTGAACTGCTATTTATTATTATCTTTTTGGTTTCTATCTTGAATAATGGCTTTTCTATTTCTGATTATTGCCCATTTTCCTTCCTTCCTAACTTCCTTTACCTTTTCAACCTCCTCTCTCAATTCTACTTAATCTTCTGGAACGAAATATAAAATTAATGTAAACCATCTCAATAACATTTATATTTAATATTATTTAAAAACTAATTATATCATATTTACGAATAAAAATATTTTTAAAAAATAATCTTATCTTAAATTAAATTAACATATTAAAAAAATTATATAAATATATTTATTTATTCGTTCTTTTTGTTTGTTAAACAATGTTTAACTTATAATTTGAATAGCTACGAGTCAGAAACATAAAACTAAAACTGTTAAAATCACTTTAAAAATATTTATTTATTTATTTATTTTAAACTTTAAATAATTTTTTATTTTATTTAAAATTATTTACATGAGTTAAGCATTTTAATAAAGTAATAAAAAGCATTTAGATAATCTCATTTCTATGTTAAAATCAACTAAAAGTTATTTATTTATTTATTTTAAATTAAATAAATTTTAAATACATGTGGAGAGAATATTAATAAAACAATAAAAAACATTCATAAAATTTACATAATCTCATTTCTATTTAATACGTAAAACTCTACTCAGTTCAACATTTTTTATATGATATTGTGGGTATTCTAATGTAATAATGGAAAACACTCGCACCATCCCGTTAAGGACAGGCACACTTCTTCATATGTCAAGCGCTGGTAAGGTTCTGCGCGTTGTATTGAATTAAATCACATGCTCCACTGCTTGTGCAGGCCCCTGTCAATTTTTTTGAGTTTCAGTCTTGCGATCATACTTCTCAGGTGGAGTGTTTCACGCGTTCGCTGGGCCCCTGATCCTAATCCTACACTCTAAATAATTATTTTTATTTAATATTAACAATTTTAATAAGTTAAAATATATTATGGTTTTGAGAAAACAATTGAGATTGAAAAAAGGTCAAGCAATCAAAATAGAGATGATCGCTGGAAAATTAGTAGTTGTTGATCCCTGCTCTCTCTTCCTAGCTGTTTCTCCCCCCTCCCCGCTCCTTGTGGCATTCTTCTCTATAGAGCCTTCCTATCTTCCCCCTTCTCTAATCATGGGTCTCCCTTTTTATTGTCCTTAATTTTTATGTTTTAGATTTTGATATTTAAAACATTTTTATTTGTTATATATATATATATATATATAATGTTGGGTCAATGTGCTGGGTTCAATGGGTATGTGATTGATGCATCCTCATCAGGTTAGTAACTATCTATCCCCATGGATTCGTCAAGGCTTGCTTTAGTTCGACCAGCTCTCGGTTTTATATATATATATATATATATATATATGAAAGTTGCTTAAGATTAACTAACAAATTTAAAACAAACTTTTTCCTTTCTTTCTCCTCTTTGGTTAGTTAAGTGTGGGAAATTGTGTTGCATATCCTAGGTCCATTATTCAACTATCTTAATAAGTTATCAATTTAATGGATTATTCTTATTATAATCTCTAGATACTTTTAGGTTTATAGTTTAGGTTGACTTTGATAGTTTTATTAATAAGATCTAATAACAAGTTTAACAATAGTTAGTTGTTATAGAAATATTAACTTACAATTAACTATGTTTATTTAACATTAACCCATTTTAAATCAAATAAAATTAAAACTAACTTACAATTAATTAACTAGATACTTAATTATATAATTCTAAAATAACATCAAATATCTAATTATAATAAATAAATAAATAAATAAATAATATATATATATATATATATATATATATATATATATATATATATAATTTTGATTCATATTAGTTAAATTCGTTACCTTATATTAAACTAAAGTTTAATTAACTATTAATTACATATGAGTTTAATATTAACTTTTTTTTCCACTGACCCGGATGCGGGTGACAGGACGGGTGGCAGTGAGGAGCCACATGCCAGCCATGTGCTACCTCGAGCATAAACTTAGAATTCAATGCGTCTCTCGCCACCGAGGAATAAGAGCTCAGGTGAGAGCGAAGGTCATTCAATGCAACGTCCGGTTAATTGGTGCGACTGCAAATTGCAGTTATGGAGAACAGGTCTCGAGGGAATGTTGAGGATATTAAGAAGGGTGATGGAATGGAGCAGGTTCATACTCAGCGCTGGGATCACGAAGTTCAGGTTCCTGCTTGCAGTCTTGTTATCCAGGCTACAGCTCTTGCTGTTAAGGCCTGCCTCCAAGGCGTTGAGGGCTGTCTCAAGCCCGGAAAATCTGTTGGTTGCTGTCTCTGTTCTGTTGAGTGTTGTCCCAGGTCTGCTGGGAGCGGCTTCAATTCTGTTGGGGTCCGTCTCAAGTTGGGAAGGTATTCTATTGCTACACTGCTTCAAGCCACAGGTACTCCTGCAAAGATGGTTAGACCCCGGCAAAGATTGCTCAGTCGACGAGGTTATGCTCGGGGAGGGTCTTCTCGTCCTCCAGTCACAGAGCCCCATCTCCAATGTTGTCGCTGTCACTGCCACAGAAGGTGGTGGGCTCCAGTATTATAGCAATAATGCTACAACTCCTGGAACTCCCTTCTTTAATTTTATCAACCCGGTAGTTCGTAACAAACTTGGAAGCGACGGTGCTGTATGCACAAGTACTAGCTCTTGCCGTAGCTGTCACTTGGTCAGCTGGCACAAGTCCGCTAGGGGCTCAAGCCAACCTCTATGAGCTCTTAGAAGAAGCTTTTTAACTGATGGACGAAAGCTAACTCAAAGGAAGCTAATCTACTTGCGGAAAGAAACTGAAAGCCAAAAAGAAACACAAACCCTAGCAAACCCTAATTCTACCAGCTAGTCCTACCGATGCAAAGGAGAGCATGAAAACTACCGAAAGAGATGCCATTACTTCTAAGAAGGTAAAATGCATGTGTTTAAGTTATCACTATCTGAAGAAAACATCTTTTTGTATTTTTGTTTAAGTTATTAGAATTATCATGCATGTGCTTTTAACTGGCTTTTCACTGTGCACGGGTGGATCAAGGAGGAGAAATGCTTGGAAAAGGTTGGGAAGACTCGGAGAGGGTCTAAGGGATCCCTATCATCCTTTCAGAGAGTTTCAAAAAGTCCGGATGCCATGCAACCGTGTTTATGAACTTCTACAGGAAGTCTGCAGGGGTTTCTACAGGAAGTTCTGTAATTCTTCTACAGGACGTTTCGTGATTGGGTTTTTGACTGATAGGTGAGTGGGAGAGAATGCATGAATGGGTAGGGAGGTAGGGTAGGGGCCTGGAATGTCCCAATGACTGAGGGATGAGGTGATGAGAGGGTGTGGAAGTCTAGCTTGCATCAAAGAATGTTTAGGCAATGGAAAGGCAAGAAGGTAGGGTTACGTGGCAAAAGAGCAGATGGGAGATGAGGAAACAGACTTGGTGATGGAGGAGCTGATCTGGACGAGGCTCAGATGAACGAGGAGGTGATGAAGGTGCCCTGCATAGTGTTTACCTGATCAAACCAACTACGTCTTGCATACAATCAAAATATTAGATGATCTATCTAACAGTTTAATGAGGTCAGTGAACGGCAACCTTATTCATGACAAGAATCACGTACAGCATGTGAACAAAACATTATCAAAGAGAAATAAATGCATGACTAACTCCTACCAATCCATCCTAAACATAAAAAGCTACTTCAACCATCAACAACAACCTAAGTAACAAAGCACGAATTAAATCTAAAGAGCAGACTTTATTTTAAGAATGCAGCGAACACACATAAAGATAAACAAGGGAGGTACTGGGCGCTTGAGATGGGCCCAACCCCAAGAGCTACAGCCTCCCAAGAGAGATCTAGAGCTGGTGCAAAGCTGGATTCATCTTTATTAATCAAGAATGAAGAGTTACATCAAAACTATCCACAAGGAGAGCTTGAGAATGAGTTGAAAGCAAAGCTAATCTATTGCCTACAAATCGAATTACAAAATGACTACAACAAGCCTATGAAATGACTAAATACTAGCTACTATCTACTGGCTAACTAGCTAACATCCACTGGCTAACCAAAATGAGGCCCTAAGCCTTCTTATTTATACAAATTGAGGGCCCAACAGTCCTCCTAAACTTTAGGGACTCGGCTGCCCAAAACTTGGAGTTAATAGCATTCCTACTTGACTTGCTTGGCTGCCCTTGTGCTGATTGATTCGGTGGCCCTTGAACTCCGAGCTGATGGTGGAGAATTCGAGGTAAGGGCCCATAAATGAAGGGGACACCTTCCTACAAATCCTCTCCCTTGTCTTCCCACGAATTTGGCTGCCAAGTGCTCATTAAGACCTTCAATTTTGTCTCCAAATTGACCAAAAATGCTACACAAAGCACCCATTAGACTTGTTGGCATAATGACTAACCAAATTCACTCTACTAACATAAATATAATAAAAAACATGCAATAAACTAATGAGAATGGTGGATTAAGTCAAATTAGGAGGTTGAATGAGCCCAAATAATTGTTCATTTTTGGGGCTCATCATCATCCCCCTACTGAAAGTGTTGCTCATCCTCTGAGCAACCAATCTCTCTCCTCATCTTTGATGGCCCTGGTGGCTTCTTTGGCTAACATCTTGGCTGATTCCTCCTTTGGCTTCCCTCTTTTCAAACTTCCTGTAGAAACAGTTCGCTGGCTTCCTGTAGAAACAGTCTGCTAACTTCCTGTAGAACCAATTTTCTCTGACTTTGCTTGCTTGGCTGGGGGTGCCTTCTCCTTGAACTGTGCTGCTGCCTGAAAGCTGACGAATCCAACACAAATGGCAAGTCTAATGTATTACAAAAGCACACAAGTACAATGAACTGCCCGAGAATAGATATTGCATGCCAAAGCTGGATGGGAAAAAGTGTTTCCAGGCCTTTAACTGAATCAAATGGCATTCTTAATCTTGGATTTGAACTCTGCTAAGAATTGATAACAGAAGCAGAACAGAACATAAGATAGATCAAGGGCAGAGAAAATATGACTTGCTCACATATCACTGCTATGAATCAACATTTCCCTTCAATCTGAAATTGCTTCAAAATAGGCCAAAAATGAGAATTCCCAAGTTTTGTTTCAAGCTGCTGTATAACCAGGAGTAGAGCAAAACTTCATACCGAATCACACTTTTAAGAATTCTTTCACATGGAATAATCTGGCTATTGCAAAAGACCTTGTGAACCCCTTGGAAAGTATTGAAATAAACAAATCTAACCAGAACAACACCAGAACTCTCCAGTTTGTTTCATGGTAGATTCACTTCATGCAAAATCACTGTTTTTCCATTAGTTAACTTTAATTCAAATTTATGTTCCTAACATGACAATACTTTCCGACTGCGGCAGCTTTCTCTTCTTCATTTGAAGATGTTGAAATAAGTTTTGCTAAACATTTCATATATTTTTCTCCAATATGTTCTGCTAATTTTCTTTTATCTCCATCTTGAGACAAGATAAACAACAGTTTCACAGCATAAGCTCGCATTTCAGAGTATGTAGCTTCACAAAAAGGGAAGCAATACTTGAATTGCTCCTCCCTCTCTTAAATTTGTCCTTGCCTCAAGAGCCGCTGGTACACAACAAATGGCATGGAATGCTCGAACAATGCTTCCATGTATTGAAGGTGGTGTCAAATTTATTAAAGATAATAGCTGGTATATGATCTCATCAGATTCCGATAATGCAGCTGTTGTGTCATTTGTTCTTTGGGGCAATGCTGTAGACATAGCAAGGTTTGCATAGGTATTAGCAGCTTTTTCTCTCAAAGCCAATACAGTTGACAGTGGTGTGCATAGAAGGTCCAAGATGGGTCGGACCACCCCATCTTTGATCATTTGTAAAGCATTCTCAGGTAAACTTGAAAGATTCTGAAGTGCCCCAATGGCTGCTAATTTTGACTTCAAATTAGCATTTGAAATCATTTCAAGAAGTGGAAATACAACTCCCTCTTTGAGCAATGCAGCGTTGTTTTGATCTGTTAAACCTATCTCTGACAACTTACTTGCCATAACAATTTTCATTGTGTCAGACCCTTCTCTCAGGTTCTGTATCAAAGGCTTGAAATAGTTCGCCTGTGCCATTTGCACTACATTATGCTCACTGTATGGGAGATTCTCCAGAACTTCGTTTGCATCCTTAGCAGCTTTAGGATTGCCACTATTTGACATTGTTACAAGGAGGAGGATACAACCTTGTACCTTGCCAATCTGTTCACACACAGCCATATCCTTTGAAAGCTCTAAAAGCAATTCCACGGCCTTCATACCCTCTGCAATATCACGTGCAAGTGAACGAACAATAAAATCAATAGCATGATCCACCTCAGCTATTTTCACCTTTCTTCAAGCTCCAAACTTGATGAAGAAAAACTCAGGCTTCTCTGCTCTGGAAGACTCTGCTGTATTTTCCTGTAAAACATCTCCCTGTAGAATGCTAGCCGGATGTCGTAGGATGTCTCTGCGCCTCTGCACGATCTTGGTATGCGGAAGAATTTTGAAGAGGCCAAAAAAAAATCAGCGAAGGATGATAGGTTAAGCTGATTGTGGAAGCAGAGGATGTATACTTCAGTTTAACATGATGCAAGTGCAAGTTGACTAACAGTTTATGAATTTCAGCTGAGCGCTCATTAATTTCTGCGTGATTGTTTTGGAGTGAGGTGGCAAAGACGTGTGCTGGCCCATGCAACTGTTGTGCTATCATGAATTGCAGTGATTAACTGTGTGTTCTCTGCCTGTAATCTCATCCATCAGTTGCACTGGAGTTTAGACTACCCACACTATCCGTGTTTTTTAAATTTCACGTGCATGACTGACCCATGCATGCTGCGTGACTTTCTCGTGAGTGCTAGAGAACTGGGTGTCTTGCTACATTCATGGCTTAATTTCACCATTCCATTCGTTCATGCAATGCTTAGACTAGATTCATGCAATAGATGAACAAGGTTTAGTCACGTACCTGAAGTCAAACGGCTGCTTGTGAAGCTTTTTGCTGCTGCATGCTCATGTTCTGCTGCTGCATGCTTGGATCCTTTGGTTGCATGAGGGCTTGGCTGATGATTTTTGATTGCTTTTCCTTGTGCAGGTGTCCTCTGACCAGATCTAAGCTGCATGCATTTGTTTCCACGTTCAAATCTGCACCTTCAAGCTGCTGCTGCTGCAATGTCACAGAACCAGAACTTGTTTTCGCCATTTCTCCCAAACGGTAAAGCGGATCGATCTGAAACTTGCTGAGAATGTTTCTATCATCATGATGCACCTCCCATAGAAAAATCGTGATCAATGGATGCACGGATTTCGAGAAAAATGGAAAATGGCTGAAGATTTCAGAGATCGATTTCTCGGAAATCGTGCATCAGAATCGGCTGAAACTGCTTGGGTAGGCTACTATCACCCATGTGCATCTCCCCATGAAACAGGTTTTAAAACGGAAGCACGGATATGGAGAAAATGCAAAAATGGCTGATGGTGATGGAGGCTGATTTCTTGGAAACCGTGCACCGGAACGACATGAAACTGCTCAGGCATGTTTTCATCACCCTTGTACAATTCCCCATAAAACGGTTTGTCAAATGGATGCATGGTTTTCAAGTTATGGCAAAAACAAATTTTGTTCTAGGTATTTTTGCTTCAAGGCCTTTTGCAAGTGTTTGCATGGAAGGAAAAACTGAGCTTGGGCTGTGATGCAGGTATGGAGATGATGGAGGAGGAGTTGGAAGATTGCATGAGGACTTCTGAACCCTTGAGGAAGCTACCATGTTCGCCAAACAACTTTTTGAAATCCATGTCTAGTTTCCCATAATTTCTATAGGAAGTTCTTGTAGAAGCACAATGAGAAGCGCAATGAGGTGGAAAAAATGATGGAGAAAGGCAAGGGATGGACACACGAGTGCTTGTAGGCCTAATCAACAGATTCCCACCATCAGATTCCATTTTAGACTTGAATTTGGTTCGTCCAAAGGTTCTACAGGATGTTTCCTGTAGAAATACAGAGCTTCCTGTAGAAGGCACAAGAAAAATTCCTTTAACCTTGATTTGAGTGCTCCTCCTGTCATGAAACGTCCTTCTTGCAACCTGCAATTAGCCAATGGAATTAGTTTTCTTTTTCTTTTTCTTTTTCTCTTTTGTTTTTTTTTTTTTTGAAAAACAACTAGGGCGCCTCATGGAGGTTTTCACCCTAATTGCCTGCCTTGGGCGCCTCCAAGGGAGGTTTTCACCCAAAGATCTTATTGCCTTTTTATTTTCTCTTCTTTCCAACCCATTGACCGCCTCATGGAGGTTTTCAATCAATGAGCCAATCTAAGGCGCCTCTGAGGAGGTTTTCACCTTAGATTTTTATTTTTTAATCTTATTTTCATTTTTTCTCTTTTTTCTTTTTTTTTCTACCCTACCCTACTTGAAAAACAAAATAATTTTCAAGTATAATAATACTTCCAATGGAGCCATGTGCACATCAAGATTAGAGAAAAAATGATGTGGAGGCTCGAAATGCATGCTTGGATAGGTATCCAGATCTCAGAGACCAAATGATCTAACTTTGAAGGGATCAAACATAGCTGAGGAAGAGAGTACCACTGCAACTTAGTGACTGTTTGGAACCATGCCTCAATATAGCTTTGATATCCTTGGTCCTTTTGCTGATCTGGATCATTCTTCATGTCACCTTCTATCATGACCTTCTCATCTTCCTCTTTTTGCTGATCTTTCTCTTGAGTACATGGAGGATTTGATGGTAACCATGAAGGAACTCTCTCGATCTCTGATTTTGATCTCTTCTCTTCATCAAGTGCAGCCCATGGTTCTTTGATCTCCTCTTTGGAATCTTCTTTTTCCTTTGGTCCTTCAAGGTTGTCAATATAATCTCTGTTTTGTAACACTCTTCCTGAGCTTTGGTGAACATCATTGAACTCAAAAGGAGTTATTTGCACATGTTGTGCCTCAGCTTTGCAATTGGGTTGAGCTACTCCATTGTATGGCTTTGGGAATGGTACGGGTAGTTGAGTGGAGGTGTGAAATTGAGATGGAGATGGATGGCATTGTGGTTGGGTAGGCATTTGGGGTTGCCTTGGTGGAGGAGGAGGCGATGGTTGTGGATGAGCAGGTGATGGAGGAAAATGAGCGGGGTGAGAGTTGTACTGGGGCCTCCACTCCTGATAAGGTGCATTCCACTGAGGCTGTGGCTGAGCATAAGAGTGAAATGAATGAGCAACTGGTTGGGCATAATATGGATCTGGGAAGGAACAAGGAGGAGGTGTGAACCAAGAAGGATGAGCAGGGGGACCCCAAGAAGGCATGAAAGTGGCTTGATAGGGGTCATAATAGGTCTCGGATGTCCCTTGCAGTTCCTGCTGGTAAGATCTAGGTCCATGCGGCCTCCTTTGGTTCATATAATGGAGTGGTTCAGTGGCTCCTTTGGCTCTCTAATATGCAACTTTAAGTCCAAGCAAGGAAGGGCACTGATTTGTAGGATGGTATTCTTCACAGATGAAACACACTTCTAGGGAGTGCATTGGACATTCGTTCCTAGGATGCTTTCTAGTGCACCTAGGACAAAAGATGACCAAAGCCCTCTTGGCTTCCTCTTGCTTCTTTTGGATCCTCAAGGTATCCAGTTGCATGGCAAGAAACTGCCTCATATCACTCTTGAAATCTTCGATCTGATTTTCAAATTCGTCTTTGGACAAGGGACTGCTCCCAACATTTCTGCTTGTAGCCATTTGCTCCAAAGGAATGGTTTCTTCTTCTTCTCCCCTAGAGGTTCTTCAGTTATGTCTTGATGTCCACCCAGGGGTTCTTCTTAGTCACAGCCATCGAAGAAGAGAGAAGGTTGGCTGTGTGAAGCAAAGGGGGGTGTTGTGCAAATATTTTTCTAACTTATCTCTACTCCTACCAGGCATGAAAGGAAATCTTTTTGGTTGACTTTTGCTTTTTTCTACTTCTACCTGCAAAACTGAAATAGATTGAACTGCAACTAACTATCTTGCTAAAATTAAAATGCGGAATTGAAACGAAAGCAGGAAAGGACTAATCTATTTTGCTCAAATGAAATTGCAGGAATGAAATGCTAGTCTACGCTTGCGGAATTGAAATGCTAATCTATGCTTGCAGAAATGAAATTGCGGAATTGAAATGCTAATCTATGAAAGCGGGAAATCTAATCTACTTTTGCATAAATGAAATTGCATAATGGAAATGAAATAAACTACTTAGCAGAAGATTGTAGTGGAAAATAGAAGAAAAGCGACAATCACCAATACTTTGACGCTTCCCCGGCAACGGCGCCAAAAAGATGGTGGGCTCCAGTATTGTAGCAATAATGCTACAACTCCTGGAACTCCCTTCTTTAATTTTATCAACCCGGTAGTTCGTAACAAACTTGGAAGCGACGGTGCTGTATGCACAAGTACTAGCTCTTACCGCAGCTGTCACTTGGTCAGCTGGCACAAGTCCGCTAGGGGCTCAAGCCAACTTCTATGAGCTCTTAGAAGAAGCTTTTTAACTGATGGACGAAAGCTAACTCAAAGGAAGTTAATCTACTTGCGGAAAGAAACTGAAAGCCAAAAAGAAACACAAACCCTAGCAAACCCTAATTCTACCAGCTAGTCCTACCGATGCAAAGGAGAGCATGAAAACTACCGAAAGAGATGCCATTACTTCTAAGAAGGTAAAATGCATGTTTTTAAGTTATCACTATCTGAAGAAAACATCTTTTTGTATTTTTGTTTAAGTTATTAGAATTATCATGCATGTGCTTTTAACTGGCTTTTCACTGTGCACGGGTGGATCAAGGAGGAGAAATGCTTGGAAAAGGTTGGGAAGACTCGGAGAGGGTCTAAGGGATCCCTATCATCCTTTCAGAGAGTTTCACAAAGTCAGGATGCCATGCAACCGTGTTTATGAACTTCTACAGGAAGTCTGCAGGGGTTTCTACAGGAAGTTCTGTAATTCTTCTACAGGACGTTTCGTGATTGGGTTTTTGACTGATAGGTGAGTGGGAGAGAATGCATGAATGGGTAGGGAGGTAGGGTAGGGGCCTGGAATGTCCCAATGACTGAGGGATGAGGTGATGAGAGGGTGTGGAAGTCTAGCTTGCATCAAAGAAGGTTTAGGCAATGGAAAGGCAAGAAGGTAGGGTTACGTGGCAAAAGAGCAGATGGGAGATGAGGAAACAGACTTGGTGATGGAGGAGCTGATCTGGACGAGGCTCAGATGAACGAGGAGGTGATGAAGGTGCCCTACATAGTGTTTACCTGATCAAACCAACTACGTCTTGCATACAATCAAAATATTAGATGATCTATCTAACAGTTTAATGAGGTCAGTGAACAGCGACCTTATTCATGACAAGAATCACGTACAGCATGTGAACAAAACATTATCAAAGAGATATAAACGCATGACTAACTCCTACCAATCCATCCTAAACATAAAAATCTACTTCAACCATCAACAACAACCTAAGTAACAAAGCACGAATTAAATCTAAAGAGCAGACTTTATTTTAAGAATGCAGCGAACACACATAAAGATAAACAAGGGAGGTACTGGGCGCTTGAGATGGGCCCAACCCCAAGAGCTACAACCTCCCAAGAGAGATCTAGAGCTGGTGCAAAGCTGGATTCATCTTTATTAAACAAGAATGAAGAGTTACATCAAAACTGTCCACAAGGAGAGCTTGAGAATGAGCTGAAAGCAAAGCTAATCTATTGCCTACAAATCGAATTACAAAATGACTACAACAAGCCTATGAAATGACTAACTACTAGCTACTATCTACTGGCTAACTAGCCAACATCCACTGGCTAACCAAAATCAGGCCCTAAGCCTTCTTATTTATACAAATTGAGGGCCCAACAGTCCTCCTAAACTTTAGGGACTCGGCTGCCCAAAACTTGGAGTTAATAGCAGTCCTACTTGACTTGCTTGGCTGCCCTTGTGCTGATTGATTCGGTGGCCCTTGAACTCCGAGCTGATGGTGGAGAATTCGAGTTAAGGGCCCATAAATGAAGGCGACACCTTCCTACAAATCCTCTCCCTTGTCTTCCCACGAATTTGGTTGCCAAGTGCTCATTAAGACCTTCAATTTTGTCTCCAAATTGACCAAAAAGGCTACACAAAGCACCCATTAGACTTGTTGTCATAATGACTAACCAAATTCACTCTATTAACATAAATATAATAAAAAACATGCAATAAACTAATGAGAATGGTGGATTAAGTCAAATTAGGAGGTTGAATGAGCCCAAATAATTGTCCATTTTTGGGGCTCATCAGAAGGGCAGAGGCCAATTCCCTCCAGGCGAGCCAATTCATGGACGCTAGCAGTCCAAGCTCTGAACCGGACCCTCTTCCTGCGTTTGGCTCCGCCATCTTCACTTTCGGCAGCTCGATGGACAAACCTCGCATTAATGCACACATTTCGGTTTTATTCATCGAGGAAACTCAGGATGGTGAAGGTGGTTCACGCAGTAAGGAGAAGCTCCCAGGTGAAAGCTTGGAAGACGACGAGGAGAGACCAGCAGGGGCTCCCGAGCAAACTCCTAATTGCCCTCAGGCTCAGGAGGGGTCGACTTCCAAGGAGAATAATGTTGAAGACTGGAACTCCTTCCCCACTGCAGAAGAACGAGAGAATTATGGATGGTGCAGAATTGTCGAGGAGAAGCCGGAGGAATAACCTCCACTGGTTCAATCTATCGTCCTCCATAATTGTTTAGGTCCTGTTTCGGTTTTATGTCTATGTTTATGTCTCTCTGGTTTATGTTTATGTCTATGTCTGCTCTGGCTATGTTTGTATGGACCGTAAGGGATGTGGCTATAAGTCTTTTGATGCCCCTGTGAGGGATGCATTTTTTTTCTCCCGTGCCCCTGCGTGGGATGATTTTGTATGGTCTGGATACACTGTCGTGTTACGATGTACTGTGAAGGTAGTTCTGTCTGGTCGCGTTGCCCCTGCGAGGGCTGGTCTTGTGCTAAGAAATCCTGGTCCAAAGAGCCACAGTCGGCCTTGGGCAATCTGACTCTATGTTTGTAATGTTTTCTTGTATATAATAGAATAGAATAGATTTACCGAGAAAAAAAAAAAAATTCCACTGGGGGTTTAATATTAACCTTTTTAAATTGAATAAAATTAAAACTAATTTACATCTAAGTTACGTAACATTCAATTAAATAACTCTATCTATATAACTTTTATATAAGTTTAATATCTGTAATTTTGATTCATTTTGATTTATATAGAATAGTTATTAAACTAATTCTTAAATCAACTAACTTAGTATTTATTTATATAACCTTTATATAAGTCTAATTAATTCCTATATTCACATTACCTTATTTAAATAGGCATATTACCAACTCACTAATTATTTAACCGATTTTGTTTTCCTATCCCAGTCCAGTTAGCTATTTTCCAGTCAAATATAGCCGTTAGCCAGTCTGATTGCCCAGGTCAATATAGCCGTTGCCTGGTCAAATTTAGCTGTTGGATGTTCTGCTCTATCTATTTATCATGCAGCCAGGATCTGATTCTTCAACTTGTCCTGACGATGAACCACACTTGTTGGTTCGAAACACGTCGACAAAAGCATTCTAATGTGATTTACGCCGAAAAATCTTCTCAAAACTTAATATGGATCACAGAAGCCTCAATTCCACAATATATTATGGGTAAAGAATTTAGATAAAAAAAAAAAAAATTATGTTTTTCAATTATTTAAAATAAATTTAATTAACATTTCAATTAATTAATTATATATATAAAATTAGAGATTATATTTTTTGAAGTGTAAATTTTTATATATGTTATTTATTTTAAATATCATTTTGGGATTCAATTGCATTAAGTAAGTCATTCATCTATGACCATTTCCATGAGAGGTAGTCGTAAGTGACTAATTTTTCATGTTTTTTGAATAATTCACTTATCACTCATTGCATTGGGTGATGCTCACAGGGGTGAAGAAGTGGGATTGAAACTAGTGAAATGAATCACATAGCATCAATCATCACTTCCGGGGCTTGCACTTGGTAACCAGGACTTCCCTGGAGGTCACCCACCCTAGATCACCTTTGGCCCATGCATGCTTAACTGTGGAGTTTTCCCCACGATCAAGCCCACTTAGCTTGCTACCCCATTTGCAAAACCTTAGCATGTATTGTGCCTTGATTGTGGGGAAAGCTCCACATTTAAGCGTGTTTGAGCCAGAGGAAATCTAGGATGGGTGACCTCCCGAGAAGTCTTGGTTACTGAGTGCAAGCCCCAAAAGTAATGATTGACCCTATGTGATTCATTTCACTAGTTTCAATCCCACTTCTTCAACCCTGTGAGCATCACCTGATGCAATCAATGATAAGTGAACTATTCAAAATCCATGAGAAATTAGTCAATTACTACTACTTCTCATGGAAATGGTCATAGATGAATGACTTAGTGTAGTCATAGAAATGAGGTTTATACAATTTTAATTTAATTATCAACAAACTTCGATCTACCCAAAGGATTAGATATCTTTTCACTCTAAAAAAAATTGTACTTCAAGGAATTTGATCCCTCTCTTAAAATGCCTCTAGACTGGTAGGATATATATATATATATATATATATATATATATATATATATATATATATATGGGTAAAATATTCAATTTACAATTGGCCATTTTTGGGTTCCGAGTTTTTGACAACCCATGGTTTTTCCAATTATATATATATATATATATAATTGGAAAAACCATGGTTTGTCAAAAACTCGGAACCCAAAAATGGCCAATTGTAAATTGAATATTTTACCTCAATTATTATTATTATTATTAGTAACAAGACACCATATTACACCTCTTCCATATTTGGTTAGAGAGTGCCTCTCCACACAATAATTATTAGGTTAATGGTAGTAACTTAACCTTATAAAATATTCTATAATATTTCTACTGGTATACAGAAATAGAATGTTGAAATTTATTTCTAACATAGTTATGTCTATTTTCCCTTTTATTTAAATTCGTTAATTAAAAAAAATGTCGTATGAACAAGTGTCATATGAAATGGCTTATGGTTTTTGGGCATATGGTATTGATAAACAATGGTATCGGCTCATGGTATTGTAATAAAGCCTATTTATAAATTAAAAATATCTATAATAAAAGGGGGTGAATCTCCCTATGTATATATGTTTAAGTTATGTATTAATTATTTTTTATCATTAATAATAATAATAATAATAATAATAATAATAAAATCATAATTTAGTTAATTTAGTTAATTTTTATGATTTTTAAATTTTAGCAACTTGAAAGTCTGATATGTCTATTATGGATGCATGCTTATTTGTGGATATCAATCATTACTCATAAATCACTTTTATTTAAAAAAATAAATATTTAAATGTATATAAGATGAATAATAAAATGTTTCTAATAAAATAGATTACAATTTTTTTAAAATCCTAAAATCTAAGAGTTAATATAATTTCCATTTTTAGATCTACATTCAATTTAATCAACACCACTACTTAACATCATTGAAATTGTTTACATGATCTATCTTAACTCTGGATCTACCAAGCATTGAGAGGGATCAAATATGTTGAGGGAAAAACCTCTTTAAGAGTGAAAAAGATTTGATCCACTCGATGCTTTGCTAGATTTGAAGTTAAAATGGATCTAGGTTAGTACACAACCCATATAAATTAAATAGCTGGTAAAGACAGATAAACATACATCAAAACTATATATATATATATATATATATATATATATATATATATATATATATATATATATATATATATATATATAACTTGAGTGGGCCTAAGGGTTAAGAGGAGGCCTCGACGTCCTGTAGGACATATTTTGTGTTCCAAGATGTATTTGACGAGCACTAAAAAATTTCCACATCAACTTTGATGTGTGTTATACACTTGTAACCTGTCAAAATGATGTTTAATTTCAAATTGATAATACCTCTACAGACAAACATGATGCCTAGAATTATGAATGGACTGAACTGGTACAGAAGAGAGTTTGTAATGCCTAAAATTATGAATGGACTAAACCGGTCTAGAAGAGAGTTCAAACTTAGTGGGGTACAGTTTTGGTTTGGAAAGAGATAAAATTTATATAAACTCATATATCATTTCATTTTTATTATAAAATATATATATTCTTTTATTTTTATAAAAAATATACTTAATTTTATATTAATTATTTATTTTATATATTAAATAGTTATAAAGTAAAATCAATTATTAATTTTTCTATATTGAATATCCAAATCACCACCCTCTCATGTCTACCTTTGCTTTCTATATTAGAGAAAAGATTATTTAACCTTCATGGACTCCTGCAACATTGTTGTTGTGCTTCCCTATTGTTCTCCTATTCACCTTTTCTTTGTTTAAAGCAAATTTTTCAAAATTAGCCTATCTATATCAAAGAAAAGATTATTTAACCTTCATGGACTCCTGCAACATTGTTGTTGTGCTCCCCTATTGTTCTCCTATTCACCTTTTCTTTGTTTAAAGCAAATTTTTCAAAATTAGCCTGTCTATATTAGAGAAAAGATTATTTAACCTTCATGGACTCCTGCAACATTGTTGTTGTGCTCCCCTATTGTTCTCCTATTTACCTTTCCTTTGTTTAAAGCAAAATTTTCACAATTAGCGTGTTTAACATAACCATTTTATTTAGCTTTTCACAAGGCTTCATGTTGAAATAAGCCTTGATTCGTTTAGCTAATTTAGGAAAAAACAAAGTACTCTGGGAAGGAGATTAATGAATTTTGAAATGTAAAAAGTAGTTGAAAAAGAGTTTTTGATAAGGGGAGGTTGATATTCATAAATTTGCTTAAAACGTGGAGATTAAAACACGGAGATTAATGAAGGTTGAAATGAAAAAAGTAGTTGAAAGACAGTTTTTTGATAAAGAGAGGTTGACACTCACAAATTTGCTTAAAACATAAAATGAGAGGCATGAAAAATAAGGTTGAAATGCAAAAAGTAGCTGAAAGAGAATTTTTTGATAAAGAAAAGTCGACACTCACAAATTTTCTTAAAACGTAAAATGAAAGGCATGAAAAATACTAAAACGTCATCAAATTTTCATTTCACAGGTAGCAAGAATTTGAAATTCCAATCCTGGTTAATAGCATGATTTGAAGTTAAAATGGATCTAGGTTAGTACACAACCCATATAAATTAAATAGTTGGTAAAGACAGATAAACATACATCAATATATATATATATATATATATATAAATATAGCTTGAGTGGGTCTAATGGTTAAGAGGATGTGGTAGAGTATGTATGCTTTCATAGACTTAGCAATCAACTGTAAATTGACTATTTTACCTAGATTTTATTTATTTTAATTTTAATTTAATTTAATATTTATTGTTATGTAACTCCTTTTATATATATATATATATATATATATATATATATAAGTGCCCAAAATTATCCAATCATAAATATTTATATGACAAGGCAGGATAATTCATTACAACATCTCTCCTATATTGTACTTTAGTTTGATGATAGAGATTTCTAGTTTACACAAATCAAAGGTTGAAATTCATTTCTAATGTAGATATGTCTATTTTGCATTTTGCATTTTGAACCTTGAATCTCATAGTTTACATAATAATTCATAACAATAACATCACAAATTTGTCATTTTATTTAAATTCAATTATTAAAAGAAATGTGAACAAAAGCCATATAAAATGAGTTATGATTTTTTAGGTATATGGTATTGATAAACCATGGTATTGTAGCAAAGCCTATTTATAAATTAAAAATCTACATAATAAAATGGGGTGAAAACTCCATGATTAGTAATCTTGTTACATTTTTTTAAATGTATATATGTTTAAGTTATATATAGGCTAACCCCTAATCTACCAAGCTTCGAGATATATTATATCTCTTTTCACTCTAAAACAGGTTTGTATCTCAAGGGATTTGATCCCTCTTGATGCTTGGTAGATCTGGAGTTAAGGTGGATATATGCGAGTTTAATTATTAATTATTATAATTATTATAATTATAATTTTTTTTTTAATTTTATGTTATTTTTATTATGTTTAGAGGTGCTTTTACCCCAATATGGAAGAGATGCTATAATATCGTGCCCTATCATGTTAAACATTTTGACTCAGTCAAATTAAATAAAAATAAAAATAAAAATAAAACTTAATAAAATAAATAATTATAATTATAACTATAATTATAATTAATTGCGTCTAGAGAGCTCTCCAATGCAGTGTGGTAGATATGTTGTAATGTAATGTTTAATTGACCAAGTCAAATTACATAAAACTACAAATTAAATTAAATTAAAATATTAATGTAAACAGTTTAACTCGGTAAAAAAAAATAATGAAATAAATATAACCCTATAAAAATAAAATAAAAATAAAAGTAAAAGTGGTTAGTGGTATTGATAACCCATGGTATTGACCACTCAGTGAAATTAAAATAAAATAAAAATAAAAATAAAATAAAATAAATAATTATAATTATAACTATAATTATAATTAATTGCGTCTAGAGAGCTCTCCAATGGAGTGTGGTAGATATGTTGTAATGTAATGTTTAATTGACCAAGTCAAATTACATAAAACTAAAAATTAAATTAAATTAAAATATTAATGTAAACATTTTAACTCGGTAAAAATAAAAATAATGAAATAAATATAACCCTATAAAAATAAAATAAAAATAAAAATAAAAGTGGTCAGTGGTATTGATAACCCATGGTATTCATGTGGAATGTAGCCTATTTAAAGGGGAAAATTAAACCATCCTAGACCCGTCTTAACTCCCATCTATTAAACATTAAGAGAGATAAAATCTCTCGATATGCAAAACTTTTTTAGAGTGAAAGAGATTTAATCCCTCTCGGTGCTCGCTAGATACAGAGTTAAGATGGATATAGGTTAGTTATAATTAATAATTAAACTTACACTTTATATGAATGAGATAGAGGTCGGATCACAAGGAAGGGTTTCAAGGCCCTTCCTCTCAACATCATATATTTTCTGGTGAAAAAAATGATGGCAGTGTTTGTGACATTCTTGGTTGGTGAATGATGAGGAGATCAGGACTCTCAATATTTTTATTTGTTTTTTTTTGTGGTGCTACAGTGACCTAAGATACCTTTTTTAGGGTTTTTATATATTTGTTGTTGTTTTTTATCTTTTTATGGATGACATTGATATTGTAGACTATGAGCCTAACAACCCTAGAGGTAAATCCAATTGGGTTAATACTCTAGAATTTATCCAATCTAGGGCTGGAAAGTTATAGGATTTTGGGGTAAATATGGAAGGGGTTCCACAGTTACCCATATCTTCTGGAATTTTTGGAGTGGAATAGGTTAGGGCTTATTTTATTTCCTAGTGTGGTGAAATTTTTTCACATGCAGGGTTTGATTCCAATTCTCCATGGTTCTGAGCCTCCAAATTGAGGTTCGAGCTCCAACGTCGATTGGTGGTTCCTAGGGTCTAAATGGAAACTCTCCTCTTTAATTTTCTGGTAACAATATGTCATTTACATACCTTTTTGTGAGTTCTCAACACTTCCTTGCCACTTTAGTTTCCTCTAAAGGTTTTTCTTTTCTGGGTTCATGTGGGACCTCTTTTGGGCTACTGGAGGAGATTCTCTCATAGCATGTAGCTTTACTTATGTCAACCCAAACTCAAGATCGAGGTGTGGATATTATGCCACCTATCTCTTAGGGTCATCTTAACACAACACACATTTTAGGACATGCAAGCGATGCTCTGGTGTCATTGGTAGATGATAGAGGTGTTGAGCATGATTACCTTGACATGTCCCCATTAGCCTCTTCTTCTTTTGATAAGAGTGTTGGATCGAATGAGAGAAGAAATAAAAAATGCATTAAATGTAAACCTCCACCTGAACTTAACCGTTTTCTGGAGGTGGACGTCGTAATTGTCAGGTAGCTTCGCTTTGAGAGAAATCGTTGGTTGGGAGAGCAAGGGATTAGAAATTTTCAATTAATATTATTCCAGAATGGGTGGAGGTCTTATAAAGCCCAAGATAAAATTTTCTCCAAAGGTTGTCTTACTCACAAAAGGTTGTTTTCAACTTTCTTTTGAGGATGCAAAAGAAGCCAAGATGATATCCACTCAGGTATGGTCAATAGACTCAATGCTTATTTTGTTTAAGTTTTGATCTCCTCCTTTTGACATGACTGGGGAACATATAGATATTGAGCCCATACGTCTTCCTATACTGCCCTTAAAATTTTGGCATCCTTTGACTTTCCAAGATTCTAGCAATACTCTCAGTACCTATTTGGATGCAAATTTCTCATATCTTAAAATGAGATAATTTGATGGAAATCAGATACTGGTGAATTTGGACCTATGCAATGGATTATCAGATGAAATAAACATTGGAAAGGGAGATATTTGTATGCAAACCTTGGATTATGAGGGGGTTGCTTTCCAGTGTAGGAGGTGACACAAATATGGTCATTTTGCAAACTGATGCACTCTCCCGTTAACATAAAAAATGAATAAGGGTGTCGGTGATGATTATGCTCGTGAGGGTTATTTCATAAAAAATGTCCCAGAGGAGGTGATTCGAGAAAACAATGAAGTAATTCCTCCATCAGAGATTGGAGCTTCAGAAAAGGATCATATGATGGAAATGAACAATGTGATAGTCTCAGAGCATCAGAGGAAGGAAGTGGGACCAAGTTCGTTTGTGCCAGATGAACCTTCAATGGTACCTATTCTAGGTACTCCTCCTATTCCCCTTTCCTTTTTCATTGTTATCAATTCTTTTTTATGAACTTGGAAAATACTGGGAGTTGGTTTCATCTAAGTCAGTGCCTAGGAATGTAGTCACATCCCTTTCTCTTGCAATGGTTTCCTTCCCTTTTCCTAAAGGATCATTTTCCATAGCCTCCCCCATGGTTTCAGTAAATAGAGAATCCCATTTTTTCTCTGAGGATCAAGAATATTTATATCATATTAAATTTAAGATTGTTCCTCCTACCTTGGTTGGTTGTTTGGGTGGCCTTCGAAATATCCCATATTCTTCTAAAGGGAGTACAGGAATAGGTCAAAGATCCCATCTTTCATTGGAAAAGGATAAATCTCAAGAACATCTTGTTGTAGGAAAATAACAATATATTTTTGGGGCCCTTAGAGTGGTAGAGCCCTCATGTGAAAATTTTGAAACCCAGAATCCTACTGTAACAATTGATAATATTTCTTCTATTTTTTAACCTAATTAAACAAACTATTTGCAGTTTCCTATGACAAATATTGAAACATATACACTATAGCCTTCACAAAATAAATACAACGGAAAAAAAATGTTGGAAAGTTAGATAAATTCTAGCACATGCATAAAAATATTAACATAGTTATTTTTGGATAACTGTCCCGAGAAAAACCCAACTTGGGAAAACCGGTGCAGAAGATGAGGGTTTCTTTATTAATTCTTCCACAGAAATTCAAGTATAAGAATTCGGACATCAAAATAGAGGAAAAATATCGAGAGAAATTTATTGATAAATTTCTCACTCTCCACAGTAACTCCCTAGCCCTGAGATGAACCCTCTGTCCATACGTTGGGTCTCTACATCACACTCTACACAGTAGTTGTGCAGAGCTTTAGTGGACTGCATCTCTCCTCACGTTGTCTCTTCTGAAACTTATTCTGCACTTCCCGGATCGCTGCTAATACCCTCTCTCTCTCCCCTGCAACTCACCCTTTGGCTCTATCTCCTTTGCTGAACTTTATCCACTAAGAAAATCAATTTACCTGGGCCACTGAGTAGCTTCTGGTATGTGTTTTCCAAGCCCCATCGAGTTTCTTCTTATAATCTCTCGTTGAGACATCAATGACCAAGATTAAAACATAATCAATGGCTAAAATTAACTAGAACTTGATCCATGTCTTCTTTTAGAAGATTCTCACCATGACTTAATTAATACCCTTTAATTAATCATATTTCCTAAGTTTAGACTTAGGAACCATTAAAAAATAATTAATTATTTTAATTACGTCGTCTCTAGGTGGAATTTCCAGAAAATATTTCTGGGTTTTGGAGATCTCATGTATTCTAGCCTCTCTACAAAATTTCAAGGCTAGAACACATACAATCCTACAAAAACTAAGACTCCCTCTTAGCGAGGAATGTGTTATAGCACTTCAACCCACTGACGCAACACCCTGTCTCTACACCACCTCTTGTCACGATGCTAATGTCTGGCTTCTCTACCCATCAACTACTGCACAAATCTGATAGGCACTACATATGTGCTGCTACTGAATGTGATGTACTATTATCAATTATTGCACCTACACTCCAACTCCATCTCAATCCAATCATACCAAGCCCTGGGTGCTTGCATGAGCCCATATAGGGCTTTCTTCAACCTACATACATGAGTGTGATTCTCATGAGTTTTGAAGCCTTTATGATGCTCTATATATATGTTGGCATTATGATGCATGCGTTGTCCTTGATTGCGACTCACTTGTAACAGAACAAATATATGGTGACTAGATGAATCCATACATCAGTTCAGAGGTGTTGGGATGGAGTCCCCTAGGTTAGTTTGGGGTTAAGATAACCTAATTTTTGGTACAATTTTCTAAATAATGTAAAGTTTCCACAATTTGTGGATGCGAAGAACATAGTGTTGGGTGTCGAGCATGATTATCATCCAAATTTAGAGGTCTTTGTTTCAGATAGATGTATACCCTAGGAAGATTGTACACCCCTCCATGTGGGGGGGTGTGGGGGGGACTTCCCCCTCCCCCGCGAGGGTTTGGGGGGGGGGCATCCCCCTTGGCTGGGGGTTCCAGGGGCCAGCAGTCCCCCGGCGGGGTTTTCAGGGGCAGCACCCCCGAAGCTAAAAACAAATGTAAAATTGCCTTATAAAAGTATAGTAATTTCTAGTCAATCTGGGTCGTTCATTAGGCGGATGATTTGACAGTAGAATTTATGTTTAGTTTAGGGTTTTTTGCCCTAGAAGGCAACCCCTCTCTTTATATGAGGGTATTGTATTAAGGCTATGGAATATATGTGTATTCTCAAAGCGAGAAACAGAGAGGTGATACTGTGAGAGAAAACAGAGGATATTACAGTGGATCTATTGTAGGTTGTGTCTCTTCATTTTGCTGGATAATAGAAAGGAAGGACTGGCTGTTCGGGGTGGATGTAGCCCAAACTGGGTGAACCACATATATCTGTGTCTCTCTGGTTTTATGTGTTTGTGTTTTCCGCATATTATATGTCTTGCATTTCTCTGTCATATATAATATTTTCCTAACATGTAGGTGAATAAGAGTCAAAGGGGCTTAGCCCCTTGTTTTGGATAAGTTTTGAGTTGGTTTTGAGATTCACCCATGGTCAGCAGACCATGGCATTGTATGAAAAAGACTATAAATATGTGTGTCTTAGAGAGTCTAAGGCACCAGTAGAAGTAGATCAAACTAAGATGAGAAGAAAGGAAGATAGAAGAGAGAAGGGCTTGGAAGGGCTTAGAAGAAGAAAGGCTCTGCAACTGAGTGCACAGACCCATGCAGCTGTGTGCACAAGGTAGTTTTGAGTTTGTAATCTTGAATTGAAGATCAATAAAAACAATTTTCCAAAGAATTCCTAAGTATTTCTGTTTATCTCTATTAATATTATATGATGTTGATGCATGATTTATTTTATGAGATATTGATTGAATGTTATGTGATTCTCTTGGATAAGTCTTAATAATGTATGCAATGCATGTTCAAGTACTTTTGTGAAGACTCTGATGAATTATCCTATGTTTACTAATGACTTAAGTAAATATGCGCGAACAATAATTTAGGACTATCCTCTGATGCGCGTAAGTAGGCAAATTGATTGTTAAAGGTCCGCAAAGACTGATTGTAAACCTTCATGAAGGTCTAAAGGCTATTTCAACAGAGTTGTCACAACGTTCCCTAAGGGTTATTGATCTACGCAAAGGCATATCTAAGGCACTAAAAGACATCACACTAGTCTCTCGATGCAGAAACTTGGTTCTTACACCCCCCCATACTGCTTCGAGTGAGACTGCAACCTATGCTAAATGGGTTGCTACCGAAAAGGGCCAATAGTGTAGGGTTTTGTTGGTTGGCACAGCTAACTCCGAACCTAGGTCAGGACCTCCTAAGCCAATAACTGGTTTCATTGCCAGGACCAGGATCTACTTGAAAGAGATGTGTGACATCGCATCATTGGAATTCGAACAAGAAGGAAATTGAAAAGTGGTTGCATCAAAAGATTCACGAGTTCGTGGTGCAAGAAAACAATAATCTGTGCCTGTCGAAGGAAGAGTGGCTAAACAGGTATCTGTATACAGAGATACACAATATCTCCTTCTGCACATTCCCAATTGAGCTGTATGAGTGGTTGGCTAAATTAAGATATAGTCAAGGAAGGTGGAAGCTTGATAATCCTATAGTGTGGACTCCAGAATTAGTGCAACGGCTAGAAACCTCTGAAAACAAGATCGTGCAGGTTGTCAATCATTGGCTCGACCAAATTCTAAGAGGATTTGTTACATAATTTGTAGTTGATACCTCATTCAGCTATAGTGAAGTAGAATGGCGATTTTTCAAAGGACAACGATGTAAGTATTTAAGATCATTGAATACTTGGATTAAAATGTTGTTATGTGAAAAACGGGTGATGCCATTACCTTGATGTTCGGAGCTACGCGAAGTGGATGATTCTTTAGAAATCATGAAGGATCGGGACCAGAGTATAGTCCATTGATTATACCTCCTTCGAGTGATGACGAAGGGGCAAGGCAAACTATGACACGAAGCGTTGTTCAGATAATCACTTAGGGGATTCCTCGAGAAAATCATTCGTCCACTCCACCTCCATGCCCACCTCCTCCGTATACACCTTCACCCACACCTCCACCTCCACCACCACCATTCAACATGGCGAACGCAATGAAGACGCTGATCTTAAAAGGCATATGAAGTGAAGATGCAGAGCAGTTCTAGTTTGTTGTGAACATTGTATGGACATCGCAATAGATTACTGATGACAATATAAAGAATGCACAGTTGGTTACCGCTTTGCAGGATCACGCGCTAACTTGGTACATTAAGTATTGTTCTGATAATCCTCTTGCAACTCTAGTAGAGACTAAGATGACTTTAAACAAAGAGTTTAGTAAGTGTAAGTTTGACTCGCAGTCAGTAATTGGATTCAAAGAGGTCATGATGAGAGTCTATGAGATGGTTTGGGAATTTGATCAGAGGTTGAAGTGTCAGATCAGAGAAGCTAACATGCAAATCACAGATAGGCAACATTGTGAATGGTTTATAGCATCGCTTTTGCCCCACTTAAGAATTTCTCTATCACAACAGAAGATAGAAACGTAGGCAGAAGCTTTGGAGATCATAATGAGGCTGCAAGCATCACCTATTTAGGATACGAACCTTGGAGTACAACAAATCCATTCAAAATTAGCAAGCTTACCCCTAGAGTTACAAAGTTTGAAGAAAGATAAGGAGACTAAACCAGAAGTGCATGTGGAAGTCTGGTGTTTGAAGTGCAAGTTCCATGGCCACGATAAAGATCATTGTCTCGTGTATGTGAATTATATTACCGAAGGTGGGACAATTCCCTTGAAGCCAGAAGCACCAATAGGGCTGAGCATGGGGGCTGCGCTATGGTGTGCTATTTGTCAGGTTTCTAGACAACATGTGACAAATAATTTCCATTTACTTCAAAAGTTTGTCCAGATACCCCAGCAGTTGTCTTGTAACTTTTGCAAATTTGTGGGCCACGATGACCACCACTATCAAAGCTATGAGCTGATGATGGAAAGAACACCTACGTACCATATGCAAGTAGAAAATTGGCCTCCAGATCAAAGTGTTGGAGGAGAGCACAGAGGATATTAGGGTCGAGGACAGGGCCATAGAGGAGGAGGACCTGGTAAAGGCCGCGACTTGATTATTTACTACAACTACGGATAGTCAAGACACTACGTGCGAGAGTGCTAGAATCCTACACACCCGTCATGTCAACACTGCAGATAGTTTTACCATACTATAGAAGAATGCCTGATGCTAATAGATAAAATGCAAGAGAAGAAAACACAGCCTACAGATGATGAGAGGGGAGCCTCGTGAAGAAGATCAAAGCATTAACATTGTGCTAAGAAGTGGAATGACAACAGGCGCTGATAAGGGTAAATAGCCTAAAGAAGAAGGATGGGTCTGCAAAGTGCCAAAGAAAGAATTCAGCTTTGATTTGGATCGTGCCAAGGAAACATTTATGGAAGCCAAGAAGAGCTGCATTGAGGCCTCCACCTTAGGGAGCCAGGATAAGATGCAAGAAATCAGCACGCCTGCAGAAGTTGATCCCTCTATACTCACTACGTTTTTGGAGACTTGCATGAAACTACTGCAGGATAGAAAGGTTATGGAAGGGCTGAAGGAATTAATAAATAAATGTTCCAACAAAGAGAAATCCCTTGACGAACACTACGTAGTCAGAAAAATTGACAAACATAAGGCCCAAACAGGGCACGAAATGAGGCTATCTGCACAGATAGGAGATTATGAAATGGATCAAGTCATCTTGGATCTGGGGTCCGATGAAAACGTTTTTCTGAAACAGACATGGGAAAGGATGGGGAGACCTATGCGACAGTGGTCTCCGATTCAGCATAGAATGGTGAACCAACAGAAAATCATCCCCATGGGATGGTTATATGGAGTAACAGTTGATATTGAAGGTGTGAGTGTGGTAGCAGACTTTGAAGTTATAGAAATTTTTGATGACAGTAATCCCTACCCCGCGCTCCTGGGAATTGACTAGGCTATTGATATGAATGGAGTCATCAATTTTAAGAAAAGGATAATTTCATTTGAAAGGAAGTCGCTTCAGGTGATAGTACCGTTGGACCCTCCAGAAGGGGTGCGATATACCAAACCAGTCTACGATTATGAAGAAAGTGATGATGAACTGGATAAAATCTACAAAATAATAGCGTGAGATCAGGACTGGATCAATCCGACGACAGATGGGAGGATTGCATGGGACTGAGAGAGTTCCTGCACCTCTGACTCAGACAAGGAGTTAGAGCATTGGCAGAATCACTTGCATGAAGTGTCTACATTGCGATGCAATATGGTGACGAAGTCATTGCGTTGTGTTTCATCGGAGGTAAGGAAATTACCCTATTATTATGGTTTAACTGACATAGATATATTTTTGGATGAATTTGAGTACGAGGTCCCTGAGGATCACTGCTTCCAAGCATTAGAGTTAGCACTGTGCGCTACGTCTGCACGATGGTGGGGTACGTACAAGGACAGTTTTACGGATGGAGAGATTACAGAAGAATGATGAAGCTACAGTTTGGGCATGTTAACACTAGAATGACTGAGAAATATAATGGAAGGGATGATCTGCATGATCACCTAGCAAAATGGACTAAATCATGGGGAACAGAACCGCAACCCGAGTGGGTATACATATTTTTCCATACTTTGGATACAATTCCCATGAACTGGTATCTGGAAACGAAGCTCTGCCAGGGCACCACGGAATGGGATGTACCAAAGGAAGGGTTCTTATTGACATTTAACTTTGAAGATGGCTTCGCAAGCATCGATGAAGCACTGCAAGAAATTAAGGCGGTTATATTTAGAACACTGAAGGAACCTATGGAATGGATCCAACTAGACTGGAGCACCCAACTACACCATGCATTGGAATGCTATAATGTGACCGCTAAAGAGGAGGATGAAGACCCGAGAAACATTAATATTCCAGAGGCAGAAGGGCATCACAAAGTCGAAGGCCCTCATATAGAAAACCTGAACATCTCTGCACCTTTGAAGACAAAGTAAGTAAATATTGGCACTAAAGAAGAACCGAAGTTCGTGAAAATTGGGGATTATTGGGATGACACTACAGTGGATAAAGTTGTTGAGTTACTCCACGAATACCAGGATCTCTTCCCCACTAAGTTTTCAGATTTAAAGGTCATAGTTTGCGATTTGGGTGTTGTTATCACTCCAATAAACTCTCCTAGGTTGTAGTTTGGAGATGCCTGGTAACATATAAATTCAACTATTTATTGCAATGGATGAATGGAAGGAATGATGCTTGTCCAAGCTAGATAACCACTTCTACTTTGTTTCAC